>OU026125.1:5002500-7502500 GCA_907269095.1 Blastobasis adustella
TGATAGTACCCCCATACCATGAGCTATGAATACTAATTCCCAGTCTATACCATGGGTGATGGCACCCATTGGCATCATATATAAAAAGATAAACACACAAATCCAAATCGCTCATTGCCACCTTTGTTACGAGTTACTGGTTTTTTTCTGACTGCTGCTTTTTTATCAGTAACTAATATATCTGGCGCGACTTCGCGACACTCCCCTATTCTCCATTACCCTCCCCTACTGCTACCCTACCTATCTTACCCTACACCTACCCTATACCTACTTTACCCCTACATATCCTTTTTCCTTACTTAAAAATCATCCTCTTAAATCACTCCACATATTGCTGAAATCCGCATTAAAATCTGTTACGTAGTTTAAAAGAAACATACATAGATAATAGCGGAAAGCGACATTGTTTCATACTATGCAAAGAAGCTAATTATTAGTGCTGGCTAGACATATGATTTCTGCTCCACGAATCAACTGAACCAAACGAACACCCTCGTCTTAGTAACTCAGGTCGTCAGCCAACGATCTCTGTCCATAGACCGGGCCCATTGACGTGTGTGTCCGTATGTCCATCGCCGGTCGGATAAGCGGGCTCGAGCGGACCACCGGAGCGACTCCGGCAATGTAATACCTAAGTAATTTATATCTCCACAAGTTTATACTGCCCTGGTACTCGCGGGTAGGGTAATTACCGAGTTCAGCGAGAGATTTATAGGAATTGGAACGTTTTTTTTAATTAGAGCAGGTTTGATGAGTTTGTGGAGTTTTAGGTGAATGAGAGGTTAGATTATTGCTCTGTGTTATCTACAAATCGTTTTCCGCTGTCTGTCCCTATGTATCTATATAAGTATATATGTACGCTTAGATCTTTTAAACTGCGGAATGGATTTTAGAAATATGAAAAAAAGGTAGGTAGGAGTAAAGTAGGTTAGGGGTAGGTGTAAAGTATATGTAGGATGGAGTAGGGCTAGAGTAATGTACGGTAGGGAAGGGTAGTGTAGGGAAAGGACGCCACGCGAACTAAGTCGCGCCAGATCCGCTAACAAATATAATAATAAATATTGTTGTTGTGTTATATTTATTATCTTACGTCCGCGAATTGTCTGGCCCTTCCCTAGGATTCAAGATTAATATCTTTAAGTTAATACTTTGATCATGCATAACCGTTAAAACGTTTTACAGATCTTTTCGGAGAAATTATGAAAACGTAGCGTGAAATTCCATGCTGGCGAAATCGCAGTCAACAAGTAGTTATAATAATTATACACTTAATCAATTTGCTAAATAGAAATACGACGTTTCTCATTCGCTTCGTCTGTGTTAAAGCTTTTTAAATGTAGGCATTAATGTTAATTTCGATAAAATAAACTTACAATACGTGCAAATCACGGCACATTCTATTCGAATGTTCCACGAAACGAATACCCAGATATTATATGAATTCTGGAAAGTATTCCGAGAGCCATGTTCGTTCACCACTCCCGTGAAAGCATTTACGACGTGATTCAATCAAAAACTATTCAGCAATTCCACGTATTTAAATATTATGAGAAATTAGCTTTTCTATGAGATATTACGCTCCTAAATATTGAAGGGTCTGCCAATAAGGAAATGAATATTGTACAGTTAGTAGTGTGATACTTAATTCTGAGTGACTTGATAAGATGCAATTACAGACATGGGGCATTTCATCTTAGTCCTCACAGTGACAACGCAACTGCAGTGAAAATGAATCGTACATGTTATGAGCGACAGTTACCGCTTACGATCAGGTGGGCTGTCTGCTCATTTGTCACTGCGTAGCATAAAAAAAATTAAAATATTATAATATTTTGTGGTGTTATTTTGATCATAGTTCTTGAATTTTGCATAATGCTTCCTGGATGGACACGAACAACGAATTTATTATAAAATGCTGAAAAAGTTGTGTGTGATCAAAATTTATCCTCCTAAAGTATGTTTCCGCTTGAAACATAAAAAAGTTTGCTACCTAAGAATGGCATAAAATTTTTTGCTGTCTTTCATCCTGCATTTTCTACTTATTCCTATCGGAAGATATGGATATCCAAAACCACATCGTGTCTCATATCACTTCCTAGTACAAAATAACCCAGCTGGAATCCTGGAATCTAATACGAAAAACGAGACACGGAATGGAAACAGAAATGGAATTGATTATATACGTGACAAGCGACCTTACGTGCCACAATTTTCTGTGACAGATTGGATGCGCCCCATACGGGCTCGGGCCTAGGCACCCTAGATTGAGTCTAGATTGCGATGGAATACAGGCAACCTACGTGATCGGCCGTCGCAGTGATCGATCTAGAAAATTATTATGGCTAATGGAAGTCGCGGCGTGTTGTGCCCGCCGACCACCGATGTCATAGTATTACCGGGCAATCAGAAATATTGCGGGGCTTGGCCCACCCGGCTGCGGTGCACCGAAATGGACGCTGTGGTAAATGAAATTCGCATTAGGACCTCAGAATAAAAGTTGGATTATGGTGTTTATATAATCGGAGAAAATACTTGGACTTTCTCAGACCTTTTTATTAAAAATATCAATAGATCACGCTCATAGCGGATGCTAGGTACCGTAATTGCATTAAAATCCCTAATTATTTTAGTCATTTTATGCATGGAATGGTGTGTTTTTTACCAAATCTATACGTACAATAGTTTCACACATAAGTACAACACCTCTGTCGTCCATGTGGCCGAATAACCGAAGTCTTCAAACGTATGAGTGAATGCGACCTCATCGTCGCTTCCCATCAGGAAACTCGATCAAAAGCAAGCCTATTCCTAAAAAAATCTCCATCTTATCAACTCCTCCGCCCATAGACGCAGGAACGACTAGTACCAGGAGTCAAATCATTGGCATTAAGCCTCCATCTCTCGCAGTTCCAGCCGACCGTGTACTAGGATCTCATCACGGGCGGGGAGCACAAACCTGCCGCGATACCATCGGCGCGCCGCTCCCGGCCCTATCTCCCCATCTCGATGTCTCAATTTAAATGCCCGGAGAGAGCCGATCGGTTCAATTAAAACCTCCATGTTGAATTAAGTTCCCTTACCTACGGCTAAATTAAATTATGCGCCTTTTGAGTTAGTGCAACCGTATAATGCCGGGATAGGTTGGCTAGGATCGGCTTAATTAACTATTCTATTTCGGTATACGAAACGCGTTTGATTACCGACGTAAGTATTGCGAAATCTTTGTCGTCTGCTAGCGGATTCGACGTCTCAAACCCCAGTACAATTCTTCCTGAACCCGTAAATGCTGCGAGCTCATATGTTACCGGGAAAGTCGTTAGGAACCTGCTGCATCGCTTTTCTAATAGGTTCCACTACGTGCAGTTTAGGTATGATATCAAATGCAAATCAGTGTAGATTGTCGTATCGGCTAGTAGGGCCGACAGTCGGCGTAATTAAGCTGCTCCGTACGGGAGTCACTCGCCGACAACGGCTGAATATAAATGAGAGGGCACCGGGAAACGCAAATTGGATGCTACGATGATGTATCGGAGAATGCTGGGATCGATTCAGCATCGGTGAGGACCGCGGTACGATATTTTAGAGAATATCTTACTTTTTGTCCACAGATTTTAATTCCAATAACATAAACAAAGTTAGTTAGAGATATAGATCGATTATCAAAGTTACACGGGATTTAATATCCCAATACAAATCTCAAATCCCGATTAACTTTGAAATGTTATATTTTACCGAAAATCTGACGAACCACAGACATATATATTGATTTCTAAATAGCGTTTACAAAATTTCATTGGATTTTATCGTAAATATGAACATAATGTTCGTTTGTATGGAGCTGCCTTTTTTCGTTAATGAACCTATAGGACCGACCGAGGTCGCTACGTACTTCAAATATGATTCACCCTATCAAACTTTTTTCTTATCTGTGGCCCTACTTTTTTTTAATTAGACTAACCGGCATTTGACCGCCATCTCACCTGGTGGTAAATGACAAATGCGAGTGAGTGAATGATGTGAGTGGGTGGTGAGTCATAGGGACTCACCGTTTCTTCGTTCCCTTTAACCAAGTACGCATCGCTAACTTCATGTTCGATTTCACAGTTTATTTTGACACTGGCTATCGTATTGCTTTATTACGGTCATAATACAGTATCACAGTCATTCATAACACTCAGCTCCGGAACAGAAATTAAATTTCTGCCCGGCCGAGAATCGAATCAGGTACTCTCTACGTCAGCCAGGTACCCATTAACCACTTACATAGTCGAGTTATTTGTTTTTTTTTCTACAATAAAAATTTGACAACTATTTTGACATTGAATGGATAACTACGAAACTACGAAAGACCTCGCTCTGGCCGATTAAGATTATTTTGAAATTAGTCCAACGACAATCATGATGTATCTGACTTAGAAAGAGATGTCCAGTACGCAGCAATTCAAACAGCCTTCATTTATTATTCTCGGCCTTCCACTGCTCCTATTTACGAGTGCTTTTAACAATTACATGTCACCCGAAGCTGCTCACCCGACTCCGCCTGTAGGAGTCTGAGTAATGATTGTAGTCATCGCCAACTCGCTGCCACTTGCGGTAACGCATGAATAATGACTAATAGTCGAGATAAACTCGTTGGGAGAGAGACAGATGTCAAGAGGACAAATGGTAGTGGCCATGGAGATTCTTGTTTTGGGATTAGCATCTGTTTGGTGGGCTGGCCGCGTTAATAGAGACGTCGAGGCTCGTGTGCGCGTTCGATACTATTCTGATAGCGTTTTTGTCCTTACAAATGGGAGATCGATTCAAATCGTCTTGTCTGTGATGGTTTTTAACTTGGTTTGGATAGTTTTATCTGTCGAAACAAAGCAGTGAAGTGGTTTTTCACCACGTTCTGTAGGCTTGTTATTGAAATATCCGAATGTGATTCAACTTATAAATAATAATCATCTTAGCATTAATGTCTGGATTGTTCTCATGATTCAACATTTGGCAGATCTAAAAATTACAGTAAAGCGACTGCTATCTGACGTCTGTGACCCTGCTATCAAGGGAACCTGACTAGATTGGATCATGGTTACACATTCAGTCACCTGAGTGTACAGGTTTCATCACGATGTTTTCCGTCACCGTATGCGCATCGGTCATTCAACTATTGTAAGTTACTCAGAAAGAGTCATTAGTACATGGTCGCATTTGGATTTAAACCCAGTACGTCTCTCTTACAAGTCGGATACCTTAACCACTCGGCCACCGACGCTCATCAATGTCATAAATTTTTTTAGTTTACCTAATGATAGACGTGCAAACTCATTTAGAGGTAGTCGTAGTGTTCATATTGCGTAGTTCATCATCAATGTATGGTAAGCTACCCATTTGTCACCCTCCCAACCTCTTTATAGCTTCCCTTTACTGAAGCGCGGTTCGCCGACTCAACTCAGCTCGTGGGTCCGAAATCATTTTTCGCGCCAGCCCGCTCGCCACGCGCCGCCTCTACCCGCGGTCAGTGCAGTCATCTCGTAAAGTGGCCATTGTAATGATGAAACTGTCAAGATACAATCGATGGCATGAGCGAGTAATGACCTGGAATGGAACCCGAGGTACCACCGCGGTAGCCTCGGGCCGCTCGATTCTAAATTACAAAAGCTTATCTACTCCAATCTTCCCTAATGTGGGACTCAATTACCTGAAGCTAAATAAATACAATCACACTTATTGGTAAGCGGAAGAGTGACGGTTGCAGTTTGTTGCTGTTTGTGGTAGGTTTATAGTGGGTGCCATATCTCGGTTTTTTTTTTCATTTTTGTCGTTCTTGTTTTTGGTTGAACCTTTTCTGTGGTCATCAAAAATATAGAAGGAATCTGCCATACTTTTAAATGTCGCAATATAATTCAATTTATAACCTTACGTAATTTTGTCGTACTTATACTTATTTACTGAAGATAACTACCATAAGACTAATTAAGTATAATCATAGTCCACAGCAGGACTTAGTTGTAATACCTAATTAATTATAAGTCTTCATATGATTGAGTAAGCTCTCCTTGCACAATTCAACCTTACCACCATAGTAACAAGCGTCTATTTCTCCGTGTACCCCTGCCCTGTGAAAGTTAGAGCGCAATCGTTGACATCACTTCGAAATATTTCACCGCCATTCGGAACCAGCTAACCACCCACGAAGCCTCCGACTGGCACTAAACTGCAACGTTCTGCATAACGGCTGGACGCCATTCGTGCGACTAGATGCACTGTTACACGGCAAATGACAGTTATTCTACAGGACACAGCGTCACGGGTCCGCGAGCTTGTAATGGACGAGCTTTCACGTCCATCTAAAGCTGCGATTCTGCCTTAGTCATCTATTATAGATGATTTAAACAGCGTCACTGTTAATGGTACGGCTCTTTTTCTAATGGCTGTAGAGGCCCCGGGAAAGACAGATTCGGTAACACACGCGCGTTTGTCGGCTAGATCTTTAAACCAAGCACTGTCGTGAATGGTTTTCCGCTTACCTGCCATCAGGCAGGCCATAAGCCTTTTTGCCACTTTTGTGGAATTTAAAAAAATATATAAATTCAGACTATTTTTACACAGTATCAAATGATTGTATTTACTTTGCGTAGTGACAAAGGAGTTCTTTCCTCATCCTCCATTTCTATTTCCTCAGGAGTTCATCCTTTAACATCACAGCAAAGACTAAACGAGCGTACTCTACGAACCCGTTACCCGTAACCTTATTCGCTGACCAACGGCCAGCCCTGGGCATGTCCAGCGATGGGCCATTAGCAGGCACTGGACAGACGGACAGACGATCGAACACTCGCATTGATTCGGCTGTAAGGAGCGGCGATCGCCCGCGGGTGCGCACGCGCCGCGGAACGTGCTATCTCTGTAAACAACGTAGGGCTGCTATGAAACTCTTCGGTGTTTATTATTTATTTATTAGAGTTGTGTAAAATGTAACAAATTGTTTAAAGAAATATTTATATTCTAGTTCTTATTGGAGTACCATTGATATTTATATCTATATAATATTTATGTATTAGGTAGGTATACAATATGTATTTATGTATGGGTTCTTTTTTTTCACACTACTGCCTTCCCGTATTTTTTAATCTCGTAACACACGACAGGGTTGACTGGAAGGGATCTCTTCCAGAGATAAGTCCACCTTTGTACAAATATTTTTACTGTAACATTACTGTAATTGATATTGTGTACAATAAAGAGTATATACCAACATTTATATAAAACATAATAAATATTATTTTAAAACCAACAAGCAAATTACAGGTCCTCGCTAGCCTGAGTGTAAGGATAATAAATAAAAATCTTGTATTTAAAAATATTCAACTATAAAGATAAAGTTTAGGTCACGCATACAAAAAACTGTGTAACAATGACATATAATAGTGCCAAAATCATTCGAATGACGAATTTAAATAACAGAGATATTTAGCTACATAAATAGTAGCCATATAAAAACGCTAACATAAAATTCCCAAAAAGTGTAACAAAAGGCCACCGAACTATTTAAAAAATAACTTACTCAATGATTTTAAACAAAAAATAAAATAATACACCTACAACACAAGACATCCTGACAGTCGACAACCCTACCTCTCCGCGGGACCATTAAACATGTAACGGTCTATACTCTTTATGGGCCATGCTTTCACATTTACGGCTTAAAATCTTAATTTTAGCAATCTAATCACTACATTATTAACATATCTAATAAACTTATAATTGAGAAGTAATATTTAGCCACCCGGAGCGTTGAAAAGCCCAGTCTGAGCATCCAGATGCGCAAGCGCAACGTTTTACGACCTAGACGCACCGCGCGACAGTTTCTTTTATTAATTATAATTAATAATCAAATATTAATGTGTCTCACGAGTTAATCTAAACACCTGTTGCGATATATCCATGCTAATAGTATGCAAAACATATGTTACCATATTCATATTTTTGCCGCCAGATGGCAAAGTCAAAGGTCTCCCGGAGTTTATGTTTATTCACTTTCATGTGTTTAATCATTGTCAACACAGTATAGCGTCGGTAACCTATTGGTAAAGGAATTCGACTCGCTAGAGAGAGCTTCCGGGTTGGAATTCCACTGCCGCCGTGTACTAATGACTCTTTTCTGACTTATGTACATTAGTTAAACACTAACCGATACACTTGAAATTCGTGATGAAACCTGTTCATTCAGGCGACTGAATGTGTAACCATGATCCAATCTGGTCATGTTCCCCTAGTAGCAGAATCACGGAAGTCAGATGGCAGTCGCTTCGCTCTAATTACCTGATCTGCGAAATCCTGGATCATGGTCAAGACGGACCCCGGACCCTCGTGTGCAAGAGCACAACCGGGACATTAACGCCAAGATTATGTTTTTAAATCATTGTCGACACAGTCTTAGCTACCGCACACTCAATAATACCTGACACGTTCAGTTCTAACCGTACAGTTTATACACTATCTACGCATCATAAACATCAACAGAAATTAATTAGCGCACAAATCTCACTCGTAAGAGGAGATCAGTGTTTCGCAAACCTGAATCGGCGGTCGCAAACCGCATTTCAAAGAGTGCTAATACAAAAGTGACACTTGACGGTCCCAGGACTGGTTATCAACTTATTATTAATCTTCTTCGGTAGCGACCGGAGTAAATTGCTGAGGGACGTGACGGAGGAAGGAAAGTTAATCTATTAGTGCATCCTGTAGTCATTAAGTCTAGCCGGACGACGAGCTCCGACCTACACACTCTTAGGCATCCTTTTAACGACTTCGCTGTTTGTATGCTCGGTTTCTCCAAGGGTTTACAACTCGACCTCAGGTCTTGAGGTTGGGTTGAGTCAACATTTAAGGTGTAGTTGCATTATGGTGTAGAGAATGTAGTTGGCACCGTAAAAGACCACGCCTACAGTGGCGGTTTTGCATCGACATTTTCTCTAGAATTGATTGACGAGTCAGAAGTCGAAATGGCAAGTCAGTAGCACCTTCAGTCGATGTAAATGTACGAGGCTACGCATTAATGTCGAAGAAGCAACATAGGTTTGTCAATTCGTACCAGAGTATTCAATGGTTACTGTCTACCCAATTTACTCCTGTATGATGTTAACATGAATGTATGAATATGGACATTATATTTGTTTTAAAAATATTTATAAAATAAACTATGAACAATATTCTTGACTTTGCAAATATTTTTAAATTGATTCCTTGCAAATTATTGGTTAACTATCGCCATAATTTCGAATACTGAAGCTGGTTACGGTGAGAGAAAACATCGTGATATTCGTGATGAAACTTGCACATTCAGGCAACTTAATGTGTAACCATGATCCAACCTGGTCAAGATCACCTGGTAGCAGGGTCTTCGAGGTAAGATGGCAGTCGCTCCACTGTAATTATCTGATCTGTCAATCCTGGATCCTGGGCCCTCATGCGCGAAGCGCAATCGAGACATTAACGCCAAGATGATTTTTTATTTTTATTGATTATGTAAAACAATACCATGCAACATACCTATCGCTCCAAATGTCAGCGCACCGTACTCGCAATTGGAAGGTGAATGAGTTATTGCTTCCTGCTCACATTTACGCCGTACAAAGCTGTGTAGAACAATGTCGAATTGACATTTACATCGTCTTTCGGTCGAATTTCGGAAGCTACGATTAGGCGGTCAAGAGTTGACTCATTGCCGGACAATGTCGTGAAATGTCATGATCATGATGTCATTATACATCATTTAGTAAGAGCGGTCGAACTCTTAACTTACCCATAACCATTAACGGGTGAAGAGGTGAACTCGAGTAATACTCGGGTCATTATGTCCACGATTTAGTGTGTATATGATAATAAAATTACCATTTATCAAACCTTTTTATGTAACTCATGCTTGCGATTTCGTTAGCGCAGACTAAGAGCGAATTTCTCTGTTAGTAGTTTTCGTTCAAATTTATCCCTGCAGTAGTATTTTCGTGATTGACTGAAAAACGTTGCTACCACTTTGCATAGACCAAAAACGGTATTTTTCAGTATTATTTCGAATTCAATCTAGTCTTGTAATACACAGAACACACCAGCCAGTCACTAGGACCGCTCCATGAACCGCTCCGCACCACACAAACAGACAGATGGGACGAGCAATAAATATACCGATTATGTGGCCACAAAAAACCGGCAACAATGAGCAGAGAATAAATAAAGGCGAAGATCTAGTTTGTCTGGTGCGTGGGCGCAGCCTTTGCCGGTCGCGTTAGGCCGCGTGCCCACAGACACCGCCCATCGCCTATCTGCGCATGCTATCACGCATTCGATTGTTTGGACGCGATCCAAATCTGGCCTATTATTAGCACAAAATAGGCAGGCTGTCGAATAGATCGACATGTAACTCGTAACCGATAAAAATACCTTAAATTCAAAAGCAATAAATAGACTCGTAATGCTGCATAGTATATCAAATTATCTCAATCAATAACAATTAATAACATGTTGTCCGACCATAATTGTTTGAGTATGAAAATGAGCAAGATTTGCATTTTAAAATATGTCGCCAGTGTACACCCACCGCTAGCCAATAGGAGCGTCGTAGGAGTAGCCGAGCGCGGCCGAAAGCGGCCGAAAGGTCGCTCGGGCTAAATGTCAGCGGACGCAAGGTCGCCCCCGCGGCAGAGAATGCAGAGATAGACCATTCCATCTGGGATATTAATCTTTGATCGGCAAATTGTAGCGTACGACATTTAAGTACCCACATTAAAAGTGTTTCAGGGTTGACCGCGCTCTGGAATTTCTAATCGGTATCGCAGTAACGTGCGATCGAACTGCCGATAATGCTGTACAAATTCATATTAATTGGGTAGCTGCGAACTTGTGTCTACCAATATAATAAAACTAGACATATCGTAACGAACGCCGTTACGAAATACTCGTTTTACTTATCTGAGATACTTTAAAGTACATTTAATTTGTCAATTGTTTTTCACACGCAAGCTCCACTAATGAGGCCGACTCTCGCCTGCCGCGTCGCGAATGGCACTCACGCTGAGCACGCCTCTAACCAAAACAAATGACTGACAAATAATCGAGCATCGTTTTTTTTTTTTGCGCCCGCGCTCCGCTTTTGGGCAGTTTTTGTGGCGCGCGTGTCACCGCGCATGCGTAATGACTCGCAGGTGCGCGGCCGACCGCAAGGCTCCTGGTACAGTTGTTATTTGTTATTACACACACTTTGTCTAGTCCGTGTTGCAAGCGGCGGTTCCTGATGGCTTTTTTATTGTTCTCGCGTGCCTGCAATAGGTGGTGTTTGTGTACTTTTTATGCGATTGTAGGAAAGTGTCCGAGATTTGTGGTTGCTATGGGTAAATTGGATCGTTAGTTACGTAGATGCTATCGTTGTTTTTCACGAAGAACCTACTTAATTGATTAAATAGGAAAAAAATTATAATGCTAAGACCTAGGAATAAAAAATGTTGCCACAACACATTATTAACTTATTAACACAAGATTGGCTCGCTATATTACGGGCACAAACCTCTTTGGTAGTGTAAGTTTTAAAAATTGTGACGATAGTAAATGATTAAAAAAATTAAGCATCGCCGTGTCAAACTTGTTCGAAAAATAAAACAAAAACACTCTTAATTTAGCACCTAATAAAAAAAAACGGCAACCGACATTCATTTACAATGTGAGACCTAATTCTTTTACCGAGAAGTCAATATCACAATAAATAAAGACGTTAACTTGTACCATTTGACGAGGATTACAGCCACAAATGGCGTCTGATATCACCAGAGAACGCGTTTAAGAACACATAATCCCTTGCGAAATGTCACCCGACTCATACTGGGTGTTAAATAATGTCATTGGGTAACATTTTGATGTTAAAACGCGATAATCTTCGTTTAAAGTCGCCCAAAGGTAGTGATCGAGTACTTGCTTCCTTTACTTTGTCTGTCAAAAGGTGAACGTTGATTCTTATCGGAACGGATGTGTCTATTGCGGTAAGCTTAGTGTGAAAGTTGTTGCAAACCTGTGATGTGAGAGGGTCCGGTCAGTGTAATACCGATCGGTGAGGAGCTTTGGGAGAGGTCTTGGTTCGGGAGTGGGGCCTCCCGGGTTGAGGTCGGGGAGTGGACGTCTTTCGGGTTGTAATACTGTGCATTCTGAAGTATGGTAGTAACGATAAGGTGGTGCAGAAGGTTGGAAACAAAAGTGTTTATTATGACGAAATTGCCTTGAGGAGCTGAGTGGTTCAGTGATCAACAAGCTAGTCCCGGGTTCGATTCCCGGACGGGCAGAAATGGAAGTCAGGAATTTTAATTTCTATTCCGGGTGTGCATAATAAAATAAGTATATGTACATATGTAGCATATAATTTGTTTAAGTATTAAGCTTATGTATTTAGATTTCTATGTCTAGCGCCCATAGCTTACTAGTTTTACTTAGAGTTTTCGGCTAGGTGGCTTTGTATGAACTAGTCCAAGATTAAAATAAAATGCAAAGCAGCTCAGTCATTGCACAAAGTCACAATACGACTACAACTGCGATTTCTATTTATTACTTCGAAATTTGTAAGAACATTTATATTTCTACAAAGGCAGACCCGAGAAAAATCTCCCATTTACAACAATCAGCCGGCCATTCTGCCGGCAAAATATCGGTACTGGAGCTACCAACAATAGAAATTCCGAAAATAATTCAAACATTGAATGCTCCAAATTACAAAAAGCAATCAAAGAGTCTTGTGCGATCCCCCGCCTAATGATAATGACCCCACGGCGGTATCGAAAAGAATCCGATGTTACTGATATTGGGCTATACAGGCTGTCAGGATCTGCTGTTTTAAAATTTAATGGTGACGATTTTTGTAGGTTTTTGCTTCGTAGTTATTCACTACGTATAGAATGGTCATATATATCGGGTACGGCACGGTATGACCGTAGCGTCAAATTTGATAAGTATTTCTTTATGCATTGGTTTATTTTATCAACAAAATATTTTTTCTTGATAGTATCTTTATATAAAAATTAATTTCTCTAAAACTATAACAAAAAAACATAAATGAAACCTAAAACTAATATAAAATCTAAATCTATAAATTGTATTTTAGTTATTCACAAATTATACTCATTTGAAATACATCCGTAAAATATTTGGTAAAACTAGTTTTTATCTATTTCAAAATGGATGATGTCCTTCATTCAATTTGTCAATCATTGTTCTAGCGGTCTATCTCGGTTTCAACCTGGATTTATTTTTAGGCAAAATTTTATATTTTAACTGAGGTTATGGAGTAATTCCTTTCTCACCTTTATTACTTAACAGCCAGACCTTTAATTTTCACATTCTTCGTAGATTTTTTTCGACATCATCAGCAAATTTATTTCTTTCTTTATAATTTTAATTAAATCTTACCCTCAGGTGTGATGGCGGTCAAATGCTTGGCTAGAATAATTAAAAAATATATTTTTTTTCTACCTTTTCCCTGAACACCCTGTGACTGCGGCACAGTAGATATGAAAGGGGCTATTCACAGCGCGGCAGCAAGCGGCGCTCATCTAGAGATAATCTATTTGGTCTAACCTCACGACCTCTGCCGGCGGTCGGTATAACAATATAATTAAAGAGAGATCTCGATCTGATCGCCGGATAGCACCCACGGGCTCGTTATACGGGTACGCGGCACGCGATAGATATAGTATCGACGGTCTGCGAGATAACGAAAGTTAAGCAAGGCCGGAGTCCGGGAACTGGATGGGTGACCGTTTCGTGCTTTCAGGCGAATTTTAGTACGGCAACGAGCTTGCCACTCTTCAGGTTTGCCTTCTTATACCGTTGGCGAAGCATCGCTCTACAATGCTACTGGATGAAATGTGGTTGTATGTGATATGTATATCATATGAAGGATGTTTGCTGCAGGGCGTAATAGAGCAACTCCAACTCCTTCAGTTTAGTAACAAGCTGTAATGGCCTAATAATGTAAGCATCAATTATTAGGCCAGCTCACAGAGGTCGAAAAGTAGGTACCTTCATTTCCGATCTCTGTGGACCTCGTCCTAGGCGCGCCACTTAGACTTAGTTTTGACTTTTGATCCAGCTATTTCCAGCCGTTTTGCGTAGATTGTCGCCCTATCTAGACACAGGACGTTTGGCTAGTCATGGCCACTCGAGAATACGTCTACCACAGTTACCATATATGTCAAAATGTTTGATACCAATACATTGATTATGTCTTTCAACATTCTTAGACTAACTGCGACTATAGAAAACCACTACAATACACCCTGTAAAACATCCTTCTCTCTCTCTAACCCCGTACAACGGAAACTATAAGCGTTATGTCGCAGCGTGTTCCAGTTTCACCGACCGCGCCTCTGTTAGAGAAAGCGGGGGAAAAAGAAAAAATCCACCGGTCAATAGGTAAGAGAACGTTCTAGATCGTAGAGCCCCCGGTCGCGCTGATGGCTTTTACGAGATGGTAGATATTGCACTTTCAAATCGTACTTTTCCTCAATTTTGTGATAGTACTACCTATTACATACATATAATAATACCATCGGACCTTGCTATGATGACGCAGCGACGCAAAATGTGTGTGCTGTCCGGCAGAGTAGAATAGCACCAACACCTAACAATTATATTTATTGCATTGATGAGGTTATTAAGGTCTTACAATTTTAAAGTACTAACATCATGAAACCCATGTGGGTATGGCCAATATATTATATAAACTAATAATCGAAACATCAAAATATCAATTAAATGGTAAAATATTCAGGACAGTTCAATTCATCAATACTCATGTCATCTTATACCTATATGGAACATTATAATCTAACCTAACACTCGTGGGTGTCGTACAAGGCGACTAATATTTTCGATGCAAAAGATCTCCGTACCCTGGAAAATGGGCAGCAGCGTTTCCTATTGATATACTCGTATTTATAGCACTGCGATCTCCAACCCGCCTGCCGAGCGTGGAGAAAATGTATGGCAATAATGAGGTATGGCAATAACCTCCCCTTTCGTGGGAGAGGCCCTAAGTTCGCAGTGGACTGATATGGGCTGTGATGACTAAGAAGCTCCATTCCACTCTGTCCTGTGTCTGAGCCACCTCCTGCCAACAGTCAGCCCGGAGTTCCGATAGTTCTCGTCGGTCGGTCGCTCCTTTTTTTTTTTTTTTTTTTTTTTTTTGCGCCCAACGCAAAGGAAATGGGCACCCTCCGGTATAGCGGTTGGGAGGGAGGAGGTGAACTCTCATGAGTACCAGCCGGCCGGCCAGCTGGTTATGCACGACTCGCCAAAAAGGGACCTAGGCGTATACGTGCTAAACACCCCCTGGGAACACCTGTAGCCGGAAGGGCCTTTCAGGTTTCATCGGATGCGACACCCCGTAGGGACGGGGTGGGTCGCTCCTTAAAAATTTCCTATTTATATAGGAACCATGTTGGTATTTATTTATTTATTCTTTTTATTTACTTCGTCTGCGTTTTGGATACTAGAGTCCGATTTCTTCAACTTTTGACACTTGAAATTGATTATGAAAAGGGAGTGGGAGTTTATCCAAGCTTGTAAAACATACTGCCTTATCTCTAGCTATATCCCACAAAAATTATGAAATCACACAGAAATAGCTTTGATCAGTCCAAGTATCGGTAAATCATCATCATCACAGCCCGTAACAGTCCACTGCAGGACTTTGGGCCTTTCCCACGAAAGGGGAGGTTATTGCCATAATCTCCACGCTTGGCAGGCGGGTTGGAGATCGCAGTGTTTAAATATAACAATGGAAAATGCTGCTGCCCAATTTCCAGACTACAGAGACTCTTGATTGTTGGCCTCGAAAACATTAGTCGCCTTGTACGACACCCATGAGTGTAAAGGGTTGGTGCTATTCTACTCTGCCGGACACCACACGGCGGTAAATATCCAAGAGTATTGTAGAGTATATTCGATCATCGCAAACATAAAGTATTAGAACTCTTTTTTTCATTTATTTTGGAAACGAACAGTCACAGTTTATATTACTTATGAATAATAAATACTTCAACAATAGACCTTGAGTTCTAATTCTCAACAAATGAGAAATTTTAAAGATACACATTATACAAAACCAGTTACAGTTGAAAGATTTAAACTAAAATTGAATGAAACATAAATCTTACTTACTACTTATTTTACAAAAAACAGTATATGAGTCGCAGAATACACAGACAGACAAAGTTATTCGTATCTCTCTATCTCTACAATAGAGTCGTCTCTACAAATCCACGACTACAGTCGGGATAGAGACTTCCGGGCTAGGTAGTCGGTCCGGCGGCCGGATGTCGGCGGCTTGAAGGAAACGTTCGCGATTGTTGCTCCAACGGGTAATAGGTGTCATTATTTACCTGCGCCGGCGCAAGTGAAGGGGCACAGGACGTGGACCAAAGGAAATTATTAGTGGACCCTAGCTTACGTTACCTACGTCCCAAGCCCAAGTCGTTAGGTAAGTTATTTCTGTTTCGGGTCTGGGTGTAGTACCTATGTAAAATAAGAACGAATTTAAAAAATAATTATATACTTAGTTTATCAATTATCTAACACCCATAACACAAGCTTTGCTTTCTTTGGGGCTAGATGGCGCTGTGTAAATTGTCCAATCATTTTTTTTAGGAAACACAGTTAGTCAAGGCGGACCCCGGGCCCTTGTGCGCGAGAGCACAAACGGGATATTAACGCCATAATGATTAGTTTTTTGTATTGTATCTGTGTGTCTGTCAGGCATCGTAGCTCCCGAACGGATGGACCGATTTCAACATTTGTATAAATGTAGGCTTCATCTTAGTTACGTTTACCTACGTTTTTCTGTCGGAGAAGTTATTGTAATTTAGACCGAGTTCCTGACTAGCATTCTGTAAATCTGCCGAACCATCTACCTTCTAACCTGGTGAATAGAGTAGGAAACAGCTGTTATCTATACGAGGGCACGGACAGTGGCAATTAAGTGGATATCGCATCCGCTTTCGCATAGGCCATTACCGCAAAGCTGTATATGGTAACTATAACATACCTAAACACACCCACAAGCCACTTATCATGCGATGAACTCGCCGAACTTAGAAATTCTATCAAAATTCGATCAAAACAGACACCGTTATTGAGTGGATGCCAAAGGTGCCGTGTGGGATTCGGCAGAGTATATTAGGTACCCCCCCTCCCCCTATCCTACCCTAGATGGATGTCATAAAAGGCGATGAATGTCATAGAGACAGAACAGCTATTACCTCCGTAAGACATACGTAATCCTTTGCGGCGACGACGTTAACTTCCCTTGCCTACATTAATTTTTTAACAAACCGCTCGTCCTTGAAATTAACAAGTCTAAAACGAAATATACGTATTTGGTTACAAAATCAAAATTTAGTCATTGTTTAATGGATGTAATGTATTTAAATAAAACTTGAAAGAAATTTTAGTGTTCGTCCAACTTTTAAATTAAGCTTTTAAGGCTCCGCGTGAAGCAAATAACCAGCTACAGTAATTAACATCAGGCCGTACGCTTGTTTGCCACCTTAGTTCTATAAAAAAAAAACTTAAAACCCAAATCGATCCCGCAAAGATATTTCCTTAACCTTATAAGATCTAAGCGTAAAACTTTTGAATGGTGTTTGAACGCAGCCGCGGGGCGTACTGCGGGCGACACCGCGCCGGCGCGGGCGATACCATCGCGGCGGCGCCCGCGCAGCGCCACCGCCCCCGTTCGCCGCGTTTTACACGTGCCTATTTCCTAATATCAGTGACGTTTTAAATAAAAGGAGATGTGTGAAAAGAGTTGTGTCAGGACAGAGCAAAGTGGCGGCCCATAGTCTCTGCCTACCCCACCTGTGGGACTTCATGTATGTATGTAGTCACGTTTTGATGGTTCTATGGGGTAGTGAAGTGTGCCACCGACCCAAAAAGATGGGTGTTATAAGGTCCACTTTATCACACCCAATTTGTGTATCTTTCTGTGTATTTTTTTCTTCGTTTTTGAATTTAGTTTAGGTTTTACAACACTTATATAATATTACAATCTAGATTACAATACAAGAATGATAGCGCTGCGGCGCGGCGGCATCATCGACCTGAGCTAGTCACTTGACTGGAATAATGAAAAAAAATCATCAAATCATGGCATCGTAGCTCCCGAACAGATGGACCCATTTCGATGCGGTTTACTTTGTTCGAAAGCCAGTTTAATCGAGATTCTTGATAGCGCTCTTAAAATATCGAATACTAAATTTATAGTTATAAGACAAATTACTGACCTATTTTATCTAACAATAGCCTCTTATTTATGTCACATGTTAGAAAAACTCGAAAATAATAGAATACGGTCTCCTAAAAGCCGTTAGTTCTATTCACGGTGGGTGGACCGCCCGATTTATCGGCAGGTTAGACCATAATGGTGATTCCTTAACTCACGCCGTCCGGAAGTCAGACAGGTTAGTTTTGTACCAACAAACAACAATTTAGTATGTTGGTGGTGGTTGTTGGTTTGTATTCTCTATGAATGAATGGAGGTGAGGTGTTAGGACCTAACTATAGGTGGTGTTATGGACTGGGTATGTACTCGAAATATCTAGTTTTAGATTGCTAACAAATTCAAAACCGCTATAAAATTACTAAATATCTATATAGTATAAAACGAACTCGCTTCCTGCCGTCTGTCCCTAAGTACGCTTAGATTTTTTAAACTATGCAACAGATTTTAATGCGGTTGTCAACAATAGATAGAATATTCAAGAGGAAGATTTATAAGCAATAAAAAAGGGTAGGTGGAGATAAAGTAGGTGTACGCGAACGAAGTAGCGCCGGATCCACTAGTATTTTAATAGAAAGCAAAAAGTAAACACTTCCCAATAACTTTTTACTAACACTCAATTTTACAAATCGAAAACGCGAGTAAATGACTACAAAAAGGCATCCACTGCTACCGTACTAGGAAACTCGAAAACTCGTATTTATTGTTTGATAATAGCTGCTTAGTATCAATGGCATTAATCATAGTGAGGATTTACAATGGTCCCCGTGGTGAACGCAGATAATGCCAGCTAACAGCCACAATAAACAATGTAAGCCGTAGTAAGCGACACTTATATAAATACGGGGGTATGCCTCGACTGCCTCATGCATATTCAACATGTGTACGAACAAACAAACACGCTATCTTGTCGCACCACCGCGGAGATATGGAGTCTTAGGGTCACTTCGGAATATCCAGTTCTGTAATTCTGTTATTAGATTTAACATTAACGTTAAGTCTACACGTGATTCGGTTTTGTTTTTCGATCCAATGTGGGACCACCTTGCGTGAGAATTCTTTTGCCTTCTTTCTTCAAATTTGTAATTCGAATGAATCGGAATTGGTGATGTTGCGTTCGAAATTCTGCAAAGTTTTTAAAATTCGAACGTTCCGTGTTTGTTAGGTATGGTTTACAAAAAATGATAATGAATCTCGTCGGTTGAAAATTTGCATTTTCTAACGAAATCAGTGCTTTCTAAATCACTGTAAAAGAAAGAACCTCTGCGTAAGGAATTCTCATAAATTTATTTATTTATCAAAACTTTGCAAAAAATGTACATTGGCTGACTTAAAGCTACAATCTACCAGTCTAAGTCAGTCAAGCGGGATAATAACTGAGAAAGGTAGACGGTGCAGGAAAAAAACTACATGAGTAAAAAGGTATATACATTTACGCAACTATTGTCCGGAAATGCATACTAAATACATATGAAGAAACTTTAAAATACACATAAATACTAAAAACTAAGTAGGAAATTATGGACACAATATTTGAAATATATAAATCGTTCTTGCCTATTGATCTATAGCATTCTGATACAGCAAATTCATTCGCGCAAGCGTCGTTCTTTCCCGCGCAAATGTCTTCGACGCATCCTGATACCATATAAAGCCTCAGCCTCTGTCTATACCGAGCAAGAAACCGAAACAAACACGTTTATACCGAGCAAGAAACCGAAACAGCCTTGAACCTTACCAAACAGCGGCAAGTCCGTAGAAGCATCACCTAGCCTTTCCGATGAACTAATTAATATTTAATTGCTCCCGACATCTCCATAGTTATGGCCAGCGGAGGCCCAGTATGTCTAGTATGGCCTTATAAGGCCTAGGACTCGCCAGGCCTCCGCCACAGACCCAGTTATCAGATGAAAGTACGCCTTGTTCAGCTAATAACGATACGGGTTATAATGCTCTCCGCTATCGGACTACCTGCGTGCTTAAATAGTCGATAATTAATGCGCTTAATGTGGAGCGCCTTCGCCGGTGGAAATGAGGAAGTGTCTGGTCTAATATGACTGTTTAAATTTTATATAGGTAATTAGATCATCATCATCATCATCATCACAGCCCGTAACAGTCCACTGCAGGACTTAGGGCCTCTCCCACGAAAGGAGAGGTTATTGCCATAATCTCCGCGCTTGGCAGGCGGGTTGGAGATCGCAGTGTTTAAATATAATAATGGAAAATGCTGCTGCCCATTTACCAGACTACGGAGACTCTTGATCTGTTGCCTATGGTAATTAGATACCTCTGTTTAAAAAAATTAATATTTTGCCACTTGTGGATGTTTGTGGGCTTTGTTGCATCCAACCCTGAGAACTTACTTAAATATGTTAAGGTAAGTTAGACAGAGAGAAACTAGGCCGAAAATTGTGAATTGGTTATATCAGCCCACTGATAATAAACATTTGTGTGTAACTTAATAAAATCGTCTTCCTGAATACATAAAGTTGTAGACTGGGAACTCATTCAAATCGAATTGACTGCTTGTTGCTGCACCATTATTTTTATAGTGTTAAGGAGAATCTGGTATTTAAAGTTTAAATGACAAATAATTTTGTTTTTGATTTACAATGTTTGCACACTCACAAACCCCCTTTTTTATAAATGTACAACTTAAAATAACACAAAAATTAATAATGTCAGGGAAATTATTTTAAATAAACTAACTCACTACGAAAATATGTCTTAATTTCTTATTCGTATACCACATCGCCTCAGTACGAAACTGCAACTTGCCAGATCTTGCCAAGAAACCACATACTTTTTCGCGTCTAAAGCCAACACCAGCCAACACAATCAGAACGAACTCACGCCGTAACCCGTTGCGTTTTATTGCCTCCAATCCTAGCCGACATAGCAAGTAACCCCGAACGCTAATGCGCGAACCGAATCCCTGTCTCGCAACACGGCCGCGACAAGCGCCCCCTCACGTTTCTCTAGCTTTTCACCGGCAGCCTACCGCACGGTACACACGGCAGCGTATCGAGGTGTTTATTATTATCGGTGGTAGGAGTTTAGCTCTTTATTTAGGAAGGACTCTGTAAGAAGTCTCTCTGAGGAGTCGCTCCAGCTTGTATAGCTGTCTAGTTTGGTAGGACTGTCGGAAGTCTCACTAAGTAGTCCACTTAGATGGAAACCGACGCCATATGCTTGTGTTCTTTTGATACACTTAGAAGAATAAGGTAGTCAATAAGTATAATATAATGGTACGTGAAACGTAATCGCTCTTTAAACCACAATACCAACAATTTGTCGCTATATTTGTCATTTTTGATACACAATAAAAACATGCCGAATACTTTATTCTTTGCTGACTGACTAATTTCAACTCTTAGACAAAAGTAGACACGAAGCTTACACTGCCGTGTGTACATGGAAATTAGATTATTTGCGTAACAGCGTAGTGCGCCATAAATATAATTGATTTAAAAGGATACTGCTGTAAGGAAGTCATTTAGATAGTGTCGATAGGTTGTTAATTTTATTTAGATTGAGAGTCTGATGAGGCTATTGCATATACTCCGCCAATTAACTTAGATTAAGTTATAAAGGTAAACATAAAAATAGAATCCAATTAGTAACTGAAGTTTATGGACTGTTCCCTGATTAGAATCTGGAAGTAATTGCGTATTTGGTCTTGTAAAACGGTATGATAACTTGTAAATCATTGGTGCGCGATAGTAGTAAAAGGTTATAGCGTTTTAAGTAATGTTATTACTTCAATGTTTACAAATGAAAAAAAATGCGATAATAACGACTAACAATAAATAACACAGCGCCATCTAGCCCCAAAGTAAGCAAAGCTTGTGTTATGTATGCCAGAAAGTTGATAAACTACAAATGAAAAATGCAATCTATTCTTACCACGTAAACAACCCTAAATCGGAGCCCTTTTAATATCGTTGTTATGGTGTTTCTTTATAAATGTTACGCAAAAAAACGAAACCATGTATCGTAGGTAATTCCTAGATCTGAAGGGTATCAGTTCCTGCTATTTAAAAAAACGTATGTATGTATGTAAACTTTTTATTGCGTATAACTTCATAAAGCACATTAACAAAAGATAATAAATAAACATTGCAAAAGCGGGCTTATCTCACAATAAATCATACTAACAATAGTTTTATCTAGAATAAAACTAAGAAAAAACTATTCTAAGTGTAATCTTTAAGGTCTAAATCACTTTATCTCCAGCCTGTAACTGATTCAGTGTCTAGATGCCAGTGCCGCTAAAATGAACTTTCCAGTTCTAAATTCAACTTTCCTTTGTCAGTTTAGTGTCAGTCACTTGTTTCGCATTTTGAACTGAGAAGGCTTAGAGCTGGGAGGAAATGAAATATGAAATGAATGTGGAGGGTCCATTCCAAGAAGGTATTGCATAATAATGGAGACCTTATAGAGCTCTATTTTTGACCACCGGCGAAAAAAGAGGGGTTGTAAATTTGACGTATGTGTCTGTCTGTCTGTGGAGATGTGTGTCAGTGGCATCGTAGCTCCTGAATAGATGGACTTAAATTATTATGTATTGTATTTGTTCTGAGCTATTTTTCATTGAAATCGGTTCAGTAGTTAAGAAAATATCTGAGTATATGGAAACTTGGTCGGGGGTTATCCCACTTTTTCTGTCGGTTAGGTTATTAATCTAAATTGAATCTGTTAAGTTGGCATTTTATTCTAACGTTTCGAAGGTTAATTTTATCTCCTCCCTGTTTGATGAAATTTTAGCTTTACGATACACTTAAATACTAAAAAATATAGTAGATACTACTACAACACTTAAATCACCTTTCCTTGTCTGGCAGTAAGTTTGGCAATTTTTGTCTGTTGTAGGTACTTACCTACTTACCTATTCGTATGCCATCATCATTCATAACCATTTTATGATTCATAATCATTTTATGATTGATATGTTAATACATTTATATGTTAAGGCATTGGCTTTTGCAATGACTCCATGATCTCCAAGATCACAAACAAGTGAATAATTTTTTTTTTTAAGTGATGTATATATAATTTAATATTACGAGTAAAGAATACTCACTCAGTCGTCCTTTTCGAATGTGGGTGATCGGAACCCAATTCTAAATTCAAACGCCAGTCTCCGGCAATACTACCCGCGTCCGGGCAATATGAATAATGTCGGAGTCGGTGTATTACCGCGACCATAAATGGCGCGCACTTTCCTCCGACCGAGCGCGGCACGCGACCGCTACTCGTGCGCAAGTAGTGAGGGGACAGGGTTGTCGATAGTCCATCGACTGTTACAAATCATATCGGATTTGTCGATAATTTTTACTATATTTGGAAGGTTCACAGTCGAACTATTATGTTAACTATTTACGAACTATTTTCGATTTTATTTTTACTGTGGTGGAAGTTTAAGTGTGGGGGAAAGTGTATTGCCTAGCAAGCAGTTGCCGTAGCCTATAGTATTGCACGACTTAGCTATATACAAGTTATTACAATCCCAGCGGGTTAGCTGTCAGTCACCCAGAGACTTAGGCCGTTTAAACTTTTATGATTATATTTTTATATCGTATCAGTCTTGAATTTTATAATATTTTTAGTTCCAATTCCAATGCGAAAACAGTCGTAGGTAACCAAGAAGATAATTTATTCTCACTTAAGCACAAGACTCAGTTATATAAAAAAAACAATATTTCATACTAAAATAATAACATGAAATTCAAAACCAATTTCAAAACGTCATATTAAATTATCGTCATTGTTTATCGATATTTGTTTTAGATATCATTAGCCCAACACTTCGGGTTTACAAGTGGCACGAGCGCGATAGTATCTGTAGTCGATGATACAACTAGATTGTTTCGAATGCTGCGCCCGCGCTGCGTTACGAGCACTTTACTTCTCGATTGTAATGTTAGAATATAGTAATCGATATCCGTTGGAAGTATCGATTCACGATTCGAAAGGACTCTCTTTTCGTGTTTCATTATTATTTTTACTGAGTTAGGATTTAATAGTTAATGAAAAAAAATTAAAAAAAAATGCGCCCGTTGATGTCTTTTGTATGAGCAAAGGAATATAGTACAATTCTCGGCCTACTATATTTTTTATTGTATTGTAATAATAAAGAATACAGAAAGTAACAAAGCTGATATTGAATATGTATTAGCCATGTTTGATTTTCCAGTGTGTTATATTATGCTTAATCAATAAGTACTGCTAGTTAATCACTCTCAATCTGGTCAGGTTCCCCTGGTAGCAGGTTTATGGGGGTCAGATGGCAGTCGCTCCACTCTAATTACTTGACCTGCCAAGTCCTGGATCATGGTCAAGGCGGACCCCGGGCCCTCGATCTCGAGAGCACAACCGGGACATTAACGCCAATATGATTATTATTAATAAGTACTACTAGTAAATAGTATATTACACGCACGGATAAAAATAAATCAACGATAACTAAGTAAGTCTAAGAGAAATCGCTTTACCCACTGTTGAATCATCATCCTAGCGGTCAATCCCGACTGCCAGCACGGCTAGCACAACTGTGCCCGCGACTAAGCTCGCGCCACGAGAGCGCCTCTGTTTTCTTCTCTCAATACTAAGATGAAAGAGACCGCCATTTCTCACTTATCGCGCACGAGAGCACACTTGTGCTAGCAATGCTGAGTTCGCTGTTCATATATAGTGGTGTTTTAACTTTATAAATACGCCAACTACTGTCTGACCCGCATAACCTACCTACCTGCTGGTTGATAATCTCATAAAATCCATTACAAAGATAAGAAGAAATATAAGAACAGATGTTGTTTTATAGTATCCGGAGATTGGGTGACCCCTAGTTTGACCCCGCAAAGTAAACTGTGTTCAATTTATACAGCCACGCCCTCCTTGCCTGGGTGAGTGTACAATTGGAATCAAGAAGGTAAACAAACCTGATCTGACTGTCAAATATACCATTAAAAAAATTATGTAGGTTTTAGATATTTAAAGTACCTAAAAAAAGTTAGAATAAAAGATTAAAAGTTCAATTTTCTAATAACTCATTTGTTTTTTTAGGAGTCCAAAATATAATGCTTTTTTGTAATTGATTCGGTTACAATAATATTTATTTTAAAATACATACATAGTGCTGTTCTTGTAGATTTCGATAAAAGTTATCGAATCTATCTCTATACCAAATTTCGTGCTGAAACATGGACACTTATGCATTACAACTGTGAATTACAATAAATAGTTGCAATATCCACAGAAGACAAGTCCATTATTGTATCGGTCCGTAGTTTTAGCCCACCCCTACTGTGGGACATAAGCGGTTATTACACATGGCTAAATTCAGAAGCAAAAAGCGTGAGAGCAAATCACAGTGAAATTTACTTCTTATAGAATAAGGTTAATTTTTGTATCACTTCTACCTACATAGTGATACAGTGATAGTATCTAATAAAATTATCCTCAAATCTGCTATTTATAAGTATGACGTCATTCTTATAATGTTTATTCATACTACAAGGCTTGACATAGGAACCCGCAGTCGCAGCCTGATCAATCATACTGAGTATCGACGTGTCCTTTAATATAATTATTTTGTTTGATTGATAGAGTAACACACTGTATCTGGTCGTCGCAGACTATTAACAAAGTTAATAGTCATAGTTCTGATTTATACTTTGCACAATGTAATCAATGGCGAATTACCTATTGAAATGACTAAATTTGAATAGGAATTTATAAGTACTGATATGGTCTTTTTGTTTGCTTCATTTCACCTCATTTTTATGCTACCCTAGTAGTGAAAGTAAAGTCGCGGGTTCCAAGTCAGTATTAGTGTTATGGCGTTTCGACTCACGGGCCAAAATCAGATTAATTAAAATTATTATTTTTCCTCAGGCGTTTGGGCAAGCAGTTAGAAATTCTATTAAACATGTTTTTCCCGGCTGTCCTAAACCATTTTTAAGGAAATTTTTAACGGCAGGCCCAAACGTCACCTCTCACCCGGTTGTAAGTGACGATGTGGCTGAAGACGGACTACGCCTGTCTTGGAATCAATTTAACCAATAACATCGAATGAATTGTTTAATTATCAATAACATAGTTCAAATAAATACAATAACCAGTCAACAGGACCGATTCTAAAATTCATTAGTTAAACGAGCGACGCTTAACCCCATCCGAGTTCAATACACGGCGTACGCGAATACTCGTCCATAATTCCAACGATGATTACCTCCAATCTCGCCTTGAGTACAAAATAATGAACACTGGATTTCTCTTTCTCAACTAGCTGCGATTAAAATCACAGAGGAAGAGGCTATTACACAAATCTCCACCCAACTAATTGGCTTTTATAAGGGATATCGCAATCCTTACATTCTTGAAACACCATCTATAATAGGCGTGATACTACTGCAATGAGCCAGCATTGCTCAAACATTGTTAGCATTAGCAAAAACACCAGTGTAACCTGACCCGCGGTGGCGACGGGCCGAACCCGAGTCAGAGGTCAGCGTGGCTAGCCGCGTTCGGGTCGCAAAACATTAACGGCTGGGCGGTCGCCGTCGGCCGTGGTCGGAGGCGCTCGGCTCCGCTCGAGGCTCGAAGCTCCGCCCACAAGCGCATGCCATTGTGTCTGTCCCTGTCCGACGCGCTGTTTTTCGCGCGACCGTCTCTCGCGCACGCGCTTGCTCTCGCCACTCCCACCTATTGGAGTTAGATGGTTTTCCAATTATATTGGAGCTTTTTGCTCGGTTGCAGATTGATGCCCGCGATGATAAGCTCCAGCGGAATGAATGAGGCAATCTGCTGGACCCGCGTTATGACAGTCCATTCTGGCTGGAATTGTTGTTGGACATGGCCGCTGAGTTATTCGCTAGCTTTAATAACGAAAGTGATGATTAACATCTCATTACAATGTTACGTTTAATGTATGCCAACTGATATTGCGCTGTCAAGCGATTTTACGGTCTCGTGGCCGTTTCAAAACAAGTTGCAGGTTATTAATGTTTCTAATGAGAGTCTTTGTTAAATTTAGATTCCTACAGTAAATGCGTAAACATTTATTCTTGAGATCAACATTTTAATTATTTTACTAACGATTAAATTACTCACACATATCATTACCATAATGGGAAATTCAATTATAATCTATAAATAGGTAGAGAATAGAAAGTGCAGTAAGCCGTTATTTTAAAAGTAATTTAATAATGGAACAGCGAAATTGTTGATCACCGAAAAAGTAAAAGTCATCCGAGACTCTCACGAGACTAATACAAAACGACAATTGCTAAAAAAACGGTCACAGCATCCCATGACCCCTTACCTCTTTGAAAATAACCTAAAAAAAGAAAGAAGTCTAAAGAAATGGCGATGGCCACAGATTATAATTACGGGCCATACAGCCGTGCATCGTCAGCTAAAATAAGCCTGGCCGTTCCATGCTTTATAGTTAATAGCAATCTTTATAGTGTAATGCAAGTGTAGTGATGCTATCGGTATGTTGATAATCGATGTCGATAGTCTATTATTAGAAGGTGAAATTGTTCGGCATGTAAGTGCGCATTATTATTGGTCTTCGTCTATTTTTATAGGAAAACTTTTGTTGTAATTGCACTGGATGTGTAATCAAATCGTGATTGCTTCAGTGCAAATGCTAATTTTATGAGATTGCTAATGATTATGTAAAAAAGGATTGTTATGAATAAAAATTGAGTGCTGGTTTGGATTATAGTGTGCACTTACATGTTATTTGTTATACGTATAAAATTTCAAGTTGGTACTTACTACTAGCGACACATAGGTCACAGTAAAGATTTTTTTCTTGTTAGTTACTACTATCATCTTTCGTTCCTTTCAAAAAACCTAATGGTCTTCTTCAAGAAGAATATAAAAAGGTTTTCTATGGGCCGGCAACATATGTATAAAGAGATTTCTTTATTGCATCAATTTATAACACCGTCCCACACAACGTTTACAACGTCTTATTAATATCTACTTAATTATTGCAACTGGTAGTCCACATTAGCCGTAGCATTCGGGTTGAAAATCAATCGCAGGCATATTTCCTTTTAAAAATTACTATAACCATCCCTTTTAAATAACACACAATTCCCTTCCCTCGATACATATGCTATCGAAGCCACCCCATCGCCTTCCCTTTAAAAAATACACTATTCCCTCTGATCTCCTTCCACATTTCTCGATACACATTCAATCGACACCACCCCATCACTAGCCGGGAGCAAAGGTTCTGGCGGGGCGCAGGCATCAATTTGCGCGCGGTAGCCGCCGCAGGCGCCGCACCGCCCCTGTCATTACCGCGCCCCCCGCGCCCCGGCCCCCCGCCCCCCGCACCCGCCCGACCCCGGGGAGCATACTTTAACCTTTTTTGCTCCCTGCAACCTGTTCGCGGGACGCGGCTGCTGTGGCTACTCTGAGGTGCCCATGGCGGGACTGAGGACTGGGATATCGGTTTTAATCGTGGCTTCACAGAGTAGTAGATAGAGCACATTGTAGGCAATAGTAGTGGCAATCAAGCAGACAGTATACCTGATGGCGAGTTAATATGATCTGCCTAATCATCTGTCATTTATGAGGCAGATCGTATTAAGCTAGTATTGAAAGTCACGAGTAAAACCGATATCCCAGACCACCAGGGGCCCAAGTCGGCTTTTATTTAGCCCACATGCTATTGATATTCAATTGTGACTCCTTTACGATTGAGATAAGTCGAATATTTGGTACTGTTGCCTTCTAAAATCTACCAAGAGACACCCACTTTAGTCGTGCGTGTTACAATTAGACTAGCAAATTCATTAGAATGTCACTGAAAAACCAAATTAGTAGCAGAATACCAAAAACGTAGCAAACTTGTTATGACGAAGCAATTGAGATTCAATTGAGATAAAATGAATGTTTGATATTAAAACGGTGAATGAAATTGAAAACGAATACTGCCAAAATGTATGAAACAGCTGTTTTTGCAATTTCAGGGTTGAACCACAGTAAAAGTTGTTCTTTATCTCCAGCCCATAGACACCCCTTGCCATCAATAATTAATTTAAACTCACCCTATATTTGTGGAGCATTCCTCCCTTATCCTGAATATGATGAGCACCGCAGCGCTGGCAATTTAAAGGCGCGCGCCCACGGGCGATACGCAGTATCTGTAACCTGCTAACTACGCGAGCGTAAGTATAATGCGGCCGGGTATTTAGAGTTATGGCCAGCTCGGGGTCTAACAGACCCGTCGTGCGGTCAGCGGCGGCCGGAATAACGATAATGGCGCGAAACAAAGTCATTTCTTTCCACTCTGCGGTTAACAGCTGCTGTTGGTTGTTGGGTTGTGGAGGAATGTTCGAGGTTGCTTTTTCTGTTTTTTTTTTAAAGGAAGCTGTTGTATTCGATTTTAGCTCATTTTAAGAATCTTAACTGATAATGAATGTCTACTTGTTTGTTACAACTAGTTTAAAGGAGAAGGATGTTACGGTACCAGCGTTGCTATAATTTTTCTCCTTTTCACGCAAGATAATAAAGTTTGCATGTTCTTTCTCCGAAACCATTCATTCGATTTAAAAAAATATTTCAGCACCTAATGGGATACATAGGTACTATTCCTGTCAATTGACGCAGAATACATAGACCTTGAAAACTTCCAAGGCGAAGTTACAATGTGGTGGGAATAGTGCCTATTATATTGGTACAGGAATTACAAAAACTGGTATCTACATGCAAACGAAATCGCATAGGAAACCGAAATAAATCAAAATATGTATTAAAGCATATTTAAAATAACTGAAGTTCCTTCTGGAAGTAGGTATTAGTACCTGCAAAAATCATCTAGAAATTTCAACTTTCATCATTTGAAACTATTTTCGACCATTACTTTCCACGAAACCTACTTCACCCATTTACTAGTAAATACACTATTCTGCCATTACATAACGTATCTAAGTATACAGAAATGATAAGCCAGCTCGCCGCAAGTCGAGAGGACCACCGCGAGAGGCCGCGTCACGCTCCGATGGCTCCGATATTAAATATTACACGCTCCCGACTACGATATTTCATATTGAGGCCAAGAAAAATGCTGGTGTTGTAAGAAATGTGAAAAGTACTCTATGTTTCTCCATAGATGTAACAATACATCGTTGTGTGAAGAACATTCCTTATTTCTTAATGTCGTTAACATTTTTTTTAAAGACAATATCATTGACTTTGTTTGTAATTCTAACAGTTCCATATTATAGGCACCAATTTGTTTTCTTTTTTTACGATAATTAGGGAACGTCGAATGGGATTAAAAGAAACAAAAAAGTACCAAAATCCTTGCCGAACCCGTAATTTGACCCCCAATTAAACAATTTTCTCGAATATCATTCCGCTTCGTTTCACCAAAGTGTGGGGTCACTGTGACCCCGAGGCACGGCTATTAGCGTCCCGAAACGATTCTGAGGCTTCGACCCCCATTAAAGATAAACATGCCCCCAAACCATGGCGTCGAAGGTCGTGTCGGTCAAACTGACCCTTTGGTCCTTCCGACCGGTCGGTTTAGAAATGTGAAATGCTAAGAGCATTTTGCCCGTGAGTCGCTATCTTCCACATTTGCATGAACTCAAAGTGGCCGGATGGCCGTTGCAATATCAAAAGGAGCGAAATGCCTCGCGCAAATTGACCTGTCCTTCAGCGCAGCCGGCGCCCGCCGCCGACCTGTCCCCGCTAAGTAACTCCGTTCCCATGATCTAGCCGGCCAGTAGCTATCTCACTTTAATTATTCATAGAGTTTTTTGTGCGCCATCGCTTTTTACCGGTCGCCGTCCGAAGCCTTATAAAATTAAAAAGAAATAAAATAATCGAACGGCCGGCGCGCAATTTAAAAAAGGAATACGTCGGATGACACGGATCGAACTCCGGGCAAATGTCGCGCGGTAAAAAGTGGTTAGGCGCGAGGGGGGGTGGGGGGGAGGGGGCGGCGCGGGGCGCGGGCGGACGTCACGTAGCCGCCGCGCTTTTTGTCAACGTTCCCGCCGAGATGACAGGTCGCTGGACGCTGCGCCCGCGACCCGGCAACGCAATGCTCTTGATACTTACCCAGCTGGGCTTACTTTCTTCATCTAATAATGGTAGTGTAAACTTCTGTGGTAGGTATTGAAAGATTTTTACAAGTGAGAGAATCCGTTTAACTTAAACCAGTTTCCGTTGTTTGTGTCCGTAAATTATACACACGCTTTCTCGTCCAATTCACCGAAGTATGGTCATAGATTTATTTATGTGGACTTAATGTACGACTGCTCCATAATATAACTCGCAACAAATTATAGTTATTGCCGCTGGTCCCACTAAATTCAGTACCAAAACAACTTAATCGTGGTATAGCTGGTTGCGTGCAGCGCGACAGGTGCCCGCGCGCCGCCGCTTCGCCGCTATAAACTTCCTCGGAGTTATTGAAGTTGCATTCGTTTTATCAATAACAATGAAGCCTCGAGGCTACTTATCTCTTTAATGCCGTGTACCGAGGGAAATCTGAGCGTTTACGAGGGAATTAGAGAACAAGTCTATACTTTACGTATAGAATTTACGTTGAAATATCTATATATTTTTACGTAAATTCTATGAAGCTTTGGGTACATAGTTAAAATAGTCTTGTACTGGAGACTAATTTAATACTATTCTCATTTATCGACCTGCACGTATATTCCCTTTGTCCCCATTGTAGAGGCAACGAAAATTCTAAAAAATTTCTCCTCTGCATCCGACTCAACAATTGGGCGGACTCAAATCGGCGCTACGCGTGTGCGCACGACTCACCTCGCCAGTCCATTTAACACGCACGCTACGTGCACTACACTTAGTACTGCTGTAGCCTCTCTGCTATTTGAGTTAGCAGGGGACGTCACCCCTACATTCATTTTCATTTAGCCCAACGCCACCAACCTACAAATTCAAGTCAACTAACAGCAATTTCTCTCCTATTCCAGAGCCTCCGCGAACAGAGGATTGACGGCGCGGGCCTCCCTCTGCTGACGGAGGAACACCTGACGGGCATGCTGCAGATGAAGTTGGGGCCGGCTCTGAAGCTCAAGGCATCAGTGGCACTAGCCAGCCAATGTGCACAGTGCCGGCTGGAGAGTTCTCCCACACAAATGCCGAGGGTAAACGGGAACGCGCTCAAGGTGGAGCCCCGCAGTAGCACGACAAGCCCTAGTTAGACATTCGCACTTACAATTAGTACTTAAGACCTTTAAAGACCTTTTTAGTTCTCAGCGCTTCGGTTTTGTTTCCGCTTTTCGCCAATATCGTTTGATGTTATCGTTTTTTGCAAGTCAACGTCGAATCGAAGTTTTGCGGGTACTGGGGTCTTATCATCAGCTCTTATAGCGGGACCTAAACAGTATCTAGACTAATTGCGTAACTCTGTTGCCAACAATACTCGGATTACTATTATTGAAATTGTTACTTTTGCGTTTCCGTATCATCGATTTCATGGGGGCCGTTACAAACAAAGCTCCATTGAAATAAAATGAAACTATTATTTCGGTCATGCGTAATCGCAAAAGTAACAATTTCAAACGTTGAAATCAGAATATTGTTTGTAACAGAGTTACGCAATTAGCCTACAGAACTGCCCTGCTTATTTCGATACGTGTCACATAAGCTTGTCTCGTTCTAAGCAGAGCAGTTCTGTTTAGGTCCTGCTTTAAGAGCTCATGGTAAGCCCCTTGGACGAGTTGGGCGTCGATACGTCAAACAAACATGAGTTTGGTGGTGTACCCTTTTTTGACACGAGTAACCCTACCGACTTTTTAAGTGTTAGTCAGGGTTCACCAAGGAGACTCAATGGTCGTAGAGTTTCAGAACATAATAAATCAAGTCTTTGATGCCCATTTATGATTGCAGTCATAGTCAATTTGTGAAAAATTTTGTACCTGTGGGCTAATTACTTAACTACGTTACCAAACGTTTTCTGATTTCAATGAATGACATTGTTACTTTGCGATTAAGTATGATCGATTTAATGGTTTCAGTTTCCTGCAATTGAACATTATGCATCGAATTCCTTAAATCGATGACACGGAATCGCTAAAGTAACAATTTCAATCATTGAAATCAGACAATTATTGGCAAAAGCGTTTCGTAATTAGCCTACTATTAATTAGTTGCTAGTTAGGACAGCACCTTAGCCGCCCAATTCAAACATAGAATGCGTACACTTTACGTTCAAATCGACTACACAAATCGTTCACACAACATAATAACGCCACACTAATAACTCGTACAGTAGCCCGCATAATAATTGAATCGCAGAGGGAATAGCGGTGAACCAGCCGAAATTACGCGTAAAATAATAATTTTAAGAATCCAACGAATTATCGCAATAAGTCCCTTACATAGTTAATTCTCTTTTCACGAACTTCGAAGACCACAAATTGAACAAAAAATTTGTTGGAAAAAAAAATAAAAAATAGAGTTCAATAATGAACAGCCCAAGATTTTTTTAAAGACATGAGTCTTAACCCTGATTTAATTTCATTATTCACAATAGATTTTGCATTTAGTTACGTTTTAGATCGATATCATAGTGATTATTTTTTAAGGTTTTTTTTTAATATGTAAATACATCGTACTTACCGTCCTTTTCTTCTAATATAATGTGGATATAGAATAAACGTGATAATATGGTGCTACTTAAGTTACACTGCAAAGAAATCAAGCCAGCTCTAATTTGATTATTCGGTTTTTTGTAAAAAAGTCATAAATTGCAAACAATCAGCATATGATCTGTCCAGACTGACCAAAATCACGACTTGCCGTATTAATCACGCTACGTACACTGTGCATACCTAAATGTCTAGAATTATATAAGAAACATAGAATGTGAATTTCAACGAATACTGCAGCAAATTATCCATTTAAGTACATGATTTCCATACCCAAATAAGACATGTTATGGGTGACAGTTACCACTTACCATCAGGTGGGCTCGCTTGTCACTGAGTAGTATAAAAAAAACAAGTTAGTCAGGACAGATTTCAGATATCTACAGCAAAATGGGGTAGGATGAGTTACAGCCGTGTTAGTAATCATCTTGGCTTTAATGTCCCGGTTGTGCTCGCGGATGAGGGCCTTGGGGTCCGCCTTGACCATGATCCAGGATTTGGCAGATCAGGTAATTACAGTAGAGCGGCTGCCATCTGACCTCGGTGACCCTGCTACCGGGGGAACCTGACCAGATTGGATCATGGTTACACATTCAGTCGCCTGAATCAGCATCGGTTAGAATTAAACTAAAGTACATAACTCAGAAAACAGTCATTGGTATATGGCAGTGGGATTCGATCCGGGTATCTCTCGCTTACGTGTCAGATACCTTAACCACTAGGCCACCGACGTTCCTATGCCGCCGTGTGTACCTATTAGTAACCCGCAGTTCTGTTAATAACTATAACCAATTTTAAAACCTAAATTTTTCATTATAGTCGCCCCTACCTCCAAAATTACCAATATTACCATTATGGACATGAATAAGTATATCGAGAGACCGATAAAGCTTTAAAAGCCCGTTTCAAAGAAAATATGGGTATCTACATTGAATGTATATACATACCTTGATAAACTTTTTTGTGTCCAGAATGGTAACGAAAGAATATTTAATTTAAAGAATAGCGGAAGACGTTCATTAGAATTGTGGTTATTCTCAAGATTATTAATCCTAAAACATTATATTATTAATCTTCTGCATATTTTCGGAATTTACAAAATTTAATTTAAAAAATTAAGTAATTTTGAAAAATTTTTTTAGATGAAAAATACCCTATCAAAAGTATGGGGCGACTTTCTGTGAGCCAAAACTTTGCAGCGTAACGCCAAAATTTTTATTTAATAATAACTGATTAGAAATCCGGTATGTTCATTCATATTAACATGTCTTGTATGAATGATGCTACAATTAATTATGTAATAGAAAAGTCCCCATGCAATGCATGTGTATTGTTTATTTTTTCAAAAATATAATATGTATTTTGTGACAAAACGACCCTGAGTGTCAGAACTGTCAGCGCAAACCGAAATTAGAATATTTTCTTGTAAATAAAATGAAAGCCTAGTGGGAAAAATATTAAATGTTTCGAGGCTATTCGTCAAAATAATTATAGAAACAGGGTCAATAAATGAGCTATATTAAATACGTAGTTTTGTAATTGTTAATAGGTATACGACCTTTATATATAATCAATACACCTGAATAAAGCTCAGTCTATACAGATATACTATACTTAAATTGTTGTAAAAAATACTTAGTTACAATTAAGGTTTGTAAACCCTTTCTTTTTTTAAAGAAATGCATAATATTTTAGAAATGTAAATAATAGCTCGACAACCAGATACAGTTTCTTAAAAATATAATAATTTAAATAATATAGACACAATTTTAGTAAAAGAATAATTTACCTGTGGTAATCTCCTTAATTGCCAAAATAGAAATATTTTTAGACACGCTGTTTTGTAAGCAGACAGAATACCTACACTAAATAATACCTACGTATTAGAATAATAGTAATAAAACATAATGTCTAATTTATACATATAACTTCATATTTATACAAAAAATCGAAAGGTGCTAAAAGTTTTAATATAGAAAACGTGCCTTAAATCCGGTCTTCCTAAATAAATAAATATTTTTTTATCCTTTTGAGTAAAGTATTACGGTTCTACGCTTTAAATTGAACTTAATACATATTGTATAATAATAATATAAGATAGTTTGATAAATTGTCGAACCCAGTTTTTAAATAATTTTTGTGCTTATGATAAAACTTAAGCGACTTGTGGTAAAGAGATTAAATTTGGGGACACTTCTCAAATTTTTATTTTCCTGGCTACTTATAGTTACTTCGTGGAATCGCTTTCCAAAGGAAATACGACGCGACTATCCATAAAATTTTCGCATTTTGGTTGGCAATATAACTTGGTTAGTGTTGCTAATGTCTATAGGCAGTGGTGACCACTGTCCATCAGGTGGCCCGCTTGCCTGTTTGCCTACAGTATGGCATAAAAAAAATCTTATTATTTATTCGTTTCGAAAACGAAACAAGAAGTAACTTTAGTACAATACTTCCACCAAAGTTTAGAGATTGATATATTTAGCCCGGATGGTTCTCTTGAAACACTAAAGTAGCTAATATATCGAACTTATTCTTTTGTGAATTTTGTTCTGTAAATAACACTTATTTTCTAATTATTTTCTTCTTTCAGTCAACAATCTGAATAAAAAATATATATTATTAAAAAAAATACAAAAATTAAAAATAAAATTAAAATATTATGTATATATTCATTATATACACAAAAAAAAACATTAAATTCGGTAAAAAAAATAATAACCTTATCTTTTGAATTTGGTTACTATTTTTCTTACGAAAATTCGGCAGACTGTACTATAAAAGTTTTTGAAAATTATGTATGTATGTAAGTGAATTCAACCTTAAGAGCAAATCTTGTCTCAGTGCCTGAACGAGAAGATTTGCTTAAAGTAGGGACGTTATATACAACGTCCCTACTTTAAGCAATCTCTTTCGTTCTATGTAAAATTAATAATGTTAACATCAAAAAGAGTTCAATTCAATTATTTGACTTTATCATTTAATTTACTCGAAAATTGGGACAGGATTTGCTCACATTTAAATATTATTTGTAAATTTTTAGATATCTTATTTTTTATATATAGTGCCTTTTTCAGTTTCAAATTGTTGTGTTTAATGTAATTATTTGTTGTACATAATAAGTGATTCGCCTATGAGGAACAATTTAACAGTTCTTTCACAATTGGTTTTAGGGCTCAACAAATTCTAGCCCTCTGATTTTTTTGTAGAGATGCCACGAATAGTGGTGGGTAATTATACCCTTTTCCACCTTCTCCATCTTCGCTTGCCAACATTGGCAGCTACCCTCACTTGATTTGTGGTTAAAATAACAGATTTGAATATTATTTGTAATTTTTTTCTGATGTATTTATATTCGGTATTCAGCAGAATATTGCAGATACTAATACTGAATAAGTAGCTGAATAGACAGAATATTCGTGGCATCTCTAATTTTTTGTACTGCGTACTGAGTACCAAACGAGCAGACATACCACCTGATGGAATATTATTCATTTATGCACGTAGATGCATATTCTGCTTTCAATCATAAGGTTACGACAACACGGATAGGGCTCTAAGTCTGCTAAGTTACGAATGGTTTAATGAGGAAGTTTTCTAAATATTTTTCAGTGATTATAAAAATAGGAGTAAAATGAAACAAAAGGGTGAAATTCTTTTTAAAAATATCTCAAGGAACAAAAATGTACTAGACTTTAAAGTTCGTTAGGAGAGCGATTTCGTGCGTGACGTCACCAGGCCGGCAGCCCGGCCGCCACTATGGCGCTACCCATACACTCGTACTATTGGTAAATATGTCTTTGGAACAGCAGTACCTAGACACTTGAACTTTTCGTAGAGTATGTGTTACTATAGCCGCTATAACAACAAATAATAATAATATAATTAAAAATAACAGGGGGTCTCCATACATGAAACGTGATTTTATGGCGTTTTCTAAGGTATTTAGTTTTTCTCTATCGGATATATGGTACAACTTACAAGCATCAAACTTTGGGAGAGCGGCACTGGTCTAGTGACAGCGTGCTTATGAGACCGATAACAAAGGTTAAGCAAAGCTCGCAATGCCTGGGAACTAGATGGGTGACCATTTCGTACTTTGCTAGTCTAACTTGAGCACCGCTACATGCTCGGTCACTCAGTCTCATAAGCGCGCTGTCACTAGACCACTGCCGCTCTCCCAAAGTCTGATGCTTGTAAGTTGTACCATATATCCGATAGAGAAAAACTAAACACCTCTGAAAACGCCATAAAATCACGTTTCATATATGGAGACCCCCGTTATTTTTAATTATATTATTATTATTATTTGTTTTTATAGTGGCTATAGTACCACATACTCTGTACAAAGTTAAAGTATCTAGCTATTGCGGTTTCAAAGATACAGTCTCAAAGAATACGAGTGTATGGGTAGCGCCATAGCAGCGGCCAGGCTGCCGGCCGTACGTCACAGCTAAATCGCAGCAACAATAATTATGCAAGAAAATATGTAATCTTCAATATTGTTTAACTCAGTCATTTATCGGCGGATATAAATTTTTTTAACTGACTTGTGAGTTTTGATCTATGTTTTAACATTATGACATTAAATATGGCAACATCCACATTAGGAAATTCTCTCATTGAATCTGAATTGGATCTCAATAGGAAGTTTGACACGCTTTTGGTATTCTGCTACTAATTTAAGTTCAGTGATTTTTCATTGACTTTCCATTGAACAACCATTGGACTATTTCCTCTTAGCTCAGTCGGCAGGTGAAAATTAAGGGACTTACCTGTATTATTATTAATAATATTATTTTATCTGTGCCTGTACATTTATCCGAGTTTAATTAAATTTTGAAGTTTAAAGTTTAAAGTTTTTTCGGGAGGGGGCGGGAGGGTTGGTTCTCAAATAAACTTCCAAAATTTCATTAAAATCGGAATTGTGTCCAGGTTCATTAGATTTTAGAAGTCAACGCCAATAACTATTTACGCAGAATACCCAATTTGGCTCAATCGGAATGGATTCGCAATTGAGCCTGTATTAAATATCAACAGCGTGTAGAGTTAAATGAAATAAGCAGACTTGGGCCCCAGAGGCTTGCTTAGAGCCTAGACTAAAGGCTAGCTATGCACCTGAGGGGTAGCGAAGTAAAAATAGTTTGGTCGCCTTTGGACATTCAAATTACAAAAATATTACCGTTTGGCGTTGTAATATTGTTAAACTTCTCCCCATTTTGAATACTAAAACCGTAGTCTTAAAGATCGTAACCTACCGTAAGGTGATACTATGTTAAGTCGAAAATATCAAAAAAATTATAATTAATAACATTAAAGGTTACCGCTTCAAACGATCGAGCGGAACAAAGGCTCTAAAGTCTATGCGACAGATCTGTCGATTGGATAGAGCCAGCTGACGAGGCTGAAAACGGATGACGGCAGAGTTGTTTCGACCAAGTCCGAGGTTTTGAGGGAAGTCGAGAGATTCTATGGACAGTTATACACGACAACACGGACACCTGTTACCAGTATGGCAAAAGACCCCAGACCCAAATTAACCCGACACTACACCGAAGATATCCCGGACATCAACCTGTACGAGATTAATATGGCTCTCAAACAGCTCAAGAACAACTTATACAGAAGACAGAAGTGTATAACCGGCCATTATGCTTGGCGTTTGTGGACTATGAGAAAGCCTTCGATTCGATCGACACTTGCGCGGTGCTCCAGTCTCTACAGCAGCGGTGCCAAATTGACCATCCAAATTGAGTGCCAAAGCACTGAAGTGTTTGTACGAAAACGCCACTATGTCAGTTTGTCTCCAGGACAAGACCACAGAGCCTATTCAGCTGCAGCGAGGGGTTAGATAAGGTGATGTAATACAACCGAAGTTGTACACCGCTGCACTGGCTTAGGCTTCTGGACTGAGACAGAGTTAACATCAATATTAACGGCGAGTACCTCACTCACCTCAGATTTGCTGACGATATCGTAGTCATGGCTGAAGACTTGGAAGACTTGGGCAAAATGCTTAATGACCTCCGGAGTGTCTTTCAACAAATAGGTCTTAAAATTAACATGGACAAGACGAAAATTATGACAAATGTCCATGTTGTGACAGTTGGGAGGCACTCCACTTAAAGTTGTTGACCACTACACAAACCTAAGACAAATAGTCCAGCTAGGTAGGTCCAATTTCGAGAAAGTGGTCAATCAACAAATCTAACTCGGTAGGGCAGCGTTCGGGAAGCCACGTCATATATTTTCGTCCCAATTACCGCAGTGTCTCAAGACGAAGGTCTTTGACCAATGTGTGTTGAAAGTGATGACTTACGGAACTATAACGTGGCTGCTCACTATGAGCCTTATAAAAAAGCTCACTGTTACCCAAAGGGCAATAAAAAGGGCTATGCTAGGAGTCTCAGAAATGCCAGGCTAAAGTGGCAGTGGGCAGTGCACATAGCTTGAAGAACAGATGGCCGATGGGGCAGTAAAGTTCTCGAGTGGCGACCACGTACCGGAAGACGCAGCGTTGGTAGGCCTCCCACAAGGTGGACCGATGACCTGCTAAAGGTACCAGGTGGTTGCGGAAGGCGCAGGACCGGCCTTTGTGGAGATCTCTGTTCCTGTTGCCTTCATTGCCTTCACTGCTGATTTCAAGACACGTTTTGTCGGTAAAAAAGTTACAGATACTTAACATCTTCACCGACATAACGCGTCTTAAAATCTAAAACAAGAACTATTTTGAAATTGGTATATGGTTTGCTCATTAATTTATATGTAAATTTGAAGCGGTAACCTCCAATGTAATGAATTATACAATTTTGAGATTTTCGACATATCTTTGAGACACCTCTTCTAGTATATAAAATGGGGAGAACTTTAACAATATCACAACGCTAAACGGTAACCTTTTTAGTAATTTTAATGTTCAAGATCTTGGTTGCTCACTTGGCTTGGAATTCAGGTTACGATATTCGCTACTCACTACCTACCTAGGCGCTAAGTAAGCCACTTGCTATTGTGGCCGTAGCCTTATGCTTGCATGTATAAAAATGCAGGAAGTATTATCACTGTTAGGGCTAGGAAACAATCAACTACCATCCAAAAGAATATTTAGAGGTCAAGCAAACATATTGTTAATTTAAGGTTATTATTTTAAGGTTGAATTTACATTTATTTGCCACTTACTAGGCCAATCTACTTATACTTGTCCATTTCTTTCTTACTTTCTTTTCTGCCTGAGATTTGTCCTCGTGTAGATATTTTGTTATTTGTCTAGTATTGTATAATTTGATTTTTAACACAAAGTTTTAGTCACTTTGTTTATCATTCGCGACATTGTACTTAAATAACTGATTTTAGCTGTTTATTCTGAAGTAGCAGAGTCCAAGTTTAAGTATTTATGTGAAAAGAATTAATGCGATTATAATAATATACCTAAATCAGATTGTTTTATTATTCCTTGCCAACCTCTAACAAAATCGTAAACCCAAACTACAGCATTTCCTGATTGCCCCTGTCTCCATATATTCAGTCAGAGAACCTGTCTGTGATTGACCTGAGAAGAGCCATAAAATTAGAGAGGTAAAGATATCGAAAGTTTCAGCACCAAATGTCGAAATATGTTTACACCTGTATTCAGCTGAGAGCTGACAATACTTGAGTGGCGATCGTAGGTTCATACTTACGTGATCGGCACTATAGGTCCGTCAAACAGTCGTAGAACCGTATTGAAAGCAGTGCGTTCACTTAGCAGACGAGCACTGTGAGAACACATACTGATGTGGGCTGATGACGATGGTAATACTTTGAATAGGGAATTACTAAGTAGGTTACAGAAAACAGATCAATGGTATAAAGTCTCGAGAAAAAGCTTATGTCTGTAGAAATCCTCGATATACACTCAAGTGTCGATGACGGCGATCGGCGTTATCGTAGCACTCCGCCCAGTATTATTTTGATGTGAATTCGATGAACTTCGATGTGTCTTACTCCGGAGTACGGCGGGGTCTACGGAGGGGTCACGGCGGAAAAACGGTGACACGAAACTGTAATTTGACGAGCCTCCTGCGCCTCACACATTAATGCTACGTCGATGCCGATGTCATAACGTGTAGCTTACTTCGTCGCCTAAATAAACATACATAACCCCAACCCCAGGATGATGTCTGAACAACTCTCAGTCGTCGTCCAGTACGTCAGTTTCTTTCAAAGCCCAACTACTCAACCGATTTGGAAATTATCTATTTATTTATTTTATTTTATTTTATTTTCAGTTTATTGTACACAAGAAAGATTGAGGAAAAATACATAGTTATAGATGACACAACAGGCGCTACTTATTATCATTATCATCACAGCCCATAACAGTCCACTGCAGGACTTAGGGCCTCTCCCACGAAAGAGGAGGATATTGCCATAATCTCCACGCTTAGCAGGCGGGTTGGAGATCGTAGTGACATAAATGTAACAATGGAAAACGCTGCTGCTCATTTTCCAGCCTACGGAGACTCTAGATCTTTTTTCTCGAAAACATTAGTCGCCTTTTACAACATCCAGGAGTGTGAGGGATTGGTGCTATTCTACTCTGTCGGATACCACCCGGCCATCTGCAAACTTACTCTTTGGAAATCATCGAAATCAACAATAAAAGTAACGGAAGTAGCCCCACTTCTAAGCACTTCAATTTTTACTAAAATAATACCAAGTTGTTCGCCATCAATGAGAATTTAAAAATTGTGTCATGCAAAAGACATCAACGCAAGAAACTGCGCTCTTCATAGCTTTTCCAACAACATTTCATGTAAAATTGGTTCGCCAAGCTTCCCTAGCTCATAACGGTTTCGCTGTCAAAAAGTTATCAGATCTCATGATGAGCCAGAAAGTATGGATAGGATGCGTTATAGAACTATTGCAGGACACATTAGGCTGTATTCAGTGCACGAACGATGTGATGGTAAGGGCTGACGCAGCACGTAGCTGGTATTAGCTCTGTTGTTGATCATGTCACTGATAGAGCTAAGTTTGTCCAGTGCAACGACAATTCACTTCACTGTCATTTATTAGGTAGAGTGTACCAATGATCAAGTTCGACAACAAAGCGACTTCGAAACTACAGAAAAGGATTTAAAACAAGAAATAAGATTTCTGCATTATATTTTCAGTATGAAATTTAATTTATTCAATATCTAACTTAGATTACTTAAACATACTATCTTATTTGTAAAAATCATATTTACAGCGTTAATTAATTACTTACTCTTTACACAAGATTTATTACTTCATAATAATACAAAGATTCACATATCATGAACCCTGACGGGCATAATATTAGATACCTACTTAGCAATGTTAACAGTAAGTGTTTTAAAGCATAAGAAAAACAAGTTCATAGCTTAAGGTACTTTATCAAAAATGAACTTGCAAAGTGTTTACTAAAATTATTTGCTAACATATTTTGTACAGGCGTATAACAATCGTATTACATTCCTCCCAAAAACGAGTTGTTTTGTTCATTATAATTTTAGCGAAATGAGATACCTTAGCGAGATTCAAATAATACTGACTACTTTGATTTATTTTTGCTTATACGTTAGATAGTTGAGCATCATTGGTACCGATACCTTATTTTTTAGTCGGTACCTTACAGGTGCTATAAATTATGTTTTTGTTATTTATTTACATTAGCTATTGAGTAACCAAATAGTTTTGTTTGTTCACATTGAATGTACCAAATTTAATAGAAGGTATATCTATGAGCGTAGGTGTGTAAGCACTGACGTGTACCGTTTGGAGCGGACGGTTATTGTTTTGTATGGATTCATATGTACAGACAATAAAAGCGTAGGACAGCCCGTAGTAGGCGGTGGGTGCAAGAGGGACAGAGCGGATCGGTGTGGAAGGCTTCGGGGAGGCCTATGTCCAGCATTGGCATGTCCTGTGGCTGAGGTGATGATGGAGGCGTATGAAACTGCGCGCAATGGATCGACAAATCTGCAACGAATTCTGTATTTCTGATTCCGATCGCGTCTGAATGAGGATTCAAAATCCAATTGCAGTGAACGCAGGGTGCGTTGTCGGTATTTTGTAACAGTGCTCCGTCCACCTAATACCTACGCACCAATTCTTATGCAGTGGAGTGTACACGCAGCTTAAAGTGGTTAATATACAGTTGGAAACCTATCTGCGACTGATGTGACATTTGGTCGTCTGACGTATATATAATGTTATCGACGTTATCGTACCATTTGATCGAAAACCGATATCTTCATGGTTCGTAACCGGTAGGCTAGCTAGTGTTGGTGATGATGGTAATTAGTGTCAAGGGTTTTACTCGTTTTCAAGCTTATCACCCTTCTGGTTGACAAGCTCGAATTTCCTCTCGAAGTGGTGATTCTTTTTGATGCGGTATTCCATCAGCTCAATGATGGTGTAGCCAGCGAAGCCCAGGAATAGGAGCCCAAGTAGAGCGTACAATCTGTGGAAGCGATCGATGGTGTTTACAGATAAATCATAATAATAATGAATGTCGATGCCAATGTAGTTAATAATTCTAATCGTTTTATTATTATACCGTCACGGGGTACCAGTCGGTTCCCGAGACTAGTAGTATTGTAATGTAGTTGATTCTAGTATACTACCCTGAGGCACTCCATAGCTAATTAGGGCTTGCTTGCTTATTTGAGACAGACCATCTACAGCGCAAGAATCCCCCCCCCTATCCCTTAATGGCTAGGGCCTAATTCTCGCGCTGTGACATCTCGAATTCGACATTTTTTCTAGCCAAATATCTCTTTTAAAAATGTAATATGATACGATCTTCCACTACGGAGGATTAGCGAAAATCGTTCAGTATAAGTTTTAGCCTGCAGTAAAGATTCAGTGACATTTTAATAGATAATTGTGGCTAGGGCTAGAGAAAATGTCGAATTCTAATGTCGATAGCGCGGATATCGCTTTCCTGGTACATATTTATCTTACCTAGTTCTAACGCAGAGATAAGGCGCGGTGGCGTAGGAGAGCACGCTGCCGGTGGCTTCCCACAGACGGAAGTTGGAGTACGCGGCTTCTTCGTTGCCAGGGAACAGGATTCCGGATAGCGCTAGAAAGATAGTGATGTATATAATTAACACGTGAAAGGCGATTAACGTGGAGAGGCTGGATTAAGTATCTATCGTGCGAATGTGAATGGGAGAGGCGGTAGAGGGCGCTCGAGAAGGACATACAATATTCCAATAAATGACCTCTTCCAAAAAGGGCAGGTACCTTCTAATGCTCGTGTTTTCTATCTCTAGCAACTTACCACGAGTGTAAAAGAAGCGAGCGGTTTTGAATGTATGAAATTTATGTATGTAGGAGAGGCAGAAGAGGTGTATAAAGACCGTAGCTTATGACACTCGATAGTCTCTGCTTACCCCTACGGGATACGGGTGTGAGTGTGTATGTATGTACCCACGATGAAGATGATGATGACGACGGCGGTGACGATACTCACCATTAACCTGGACGAGCCAGACGGCGTCCGCGACGCCCCAGACCGCAGCCACGCCGTAGAACACGAGCCACTGCTCCGGGTCGGGCCGCCAGCGCAGCAGCGAGCCGAGGAGACACAGGTTCAGGACCTGTGAGAGGAGAGCAGGGTGGAGAGTTTCATCAGGGGAAGTAAAACTTAGTTTGTGCCAAATGGATTGAGAATTACATACGTATATTGACCTTAAACTAATTTGTAAGTTATCACAACTACTATATTAATAAATGAATTGATCCTGTTCTGGTACTTCGGATGCACAGGAAATGCCGCCCTTTATAGGTATTATTCTTATAACTTTGGCACGAACTGTAGAACGTCTAGAATTATGATTCTAGACGTTCTACTAAGATTTGCAAGACTAAAGCAGCATTGGACAGGCCAAATAATTCGCAGAATCGATTGCTGGCGAGACGGAAAGGTTCTCCCATAGTGCGTCTCCTGCGAGATGGATGAACGACCATGTGAAAGTTACTGGGAGCCGATTGGTGGGGTAAGAGGCATAAATTTCGATCAGTGTGGAAGGCATGAGAGGAGGCCTTCAGTGGACCGCGTGCTGGTAAAACGACGATAGTTCTTGACGACCTTATTTAAATGATGGGAATTTACCAGTGCGGTGAGCATGACCGGGTAGCGGCCGGTGAGCTTGACCACGGCGCCGGCGACGGGCGCGGCCAGAGCGTTCGCCACGCCGAAGCAGATCATCACGAACCCGATGTTCTGGATGCCGTACGCACAGCCAACGAACGCCTGGAGTGGAGAGGATTAAAATACATAACTTTACGCCTTTTTAAATATAAAATAATATACCATAAAGGTGGGTCACGTTGACCCTAGGGGGTTAGCCTAAAATTTAAAACGTTACATTAGATGTTCTCCCCTGTATCCACGTAACGCCTGTTACTTTACCCGTATTTTGGGCTATAACACTCCGTTATAGTAGTAGGTACATTTTGTACAAAATTCCCTGCTCAGTACGTATGCTTTGGCAAGCATTCAAGAAGTTATTTTCAACATCAGCTATAATGATGGTAAGCAGTTGCTGTGGTCAAGAGCAAAGTTACAGCCTTTGTACCGCAGCGACGTGATTAAGAATTGTAGCTGGATTTAATCATCAAGCCATGACTTCTTTTTATGTCATACGGTAGGCAAACTGCCTTAGCGGGCAAGCGGGCCACCTGATGGAAAGTGGTCACAGCTGCCTATAGATACTAGCAACGTCAAGGGTATCGCTAGTACGTTGCCCACCTCAACAACACGTTGCTCTGGCAGCAAAAAGGCAAATGCCCACCCACTGCCAACGGTTCTCCAAATCCCCACCCCATGGAGCACTCTTATCTACTTGGATCTTTTTACTTGCAACAAATCTAGTTGTTAAAAGACACATTTTATAATGCCATAACATCTCAACGCACCTGCGTAAAATCAGCGGCCATGAAAGCCTGTTCGGCGCCGATATACCCTATTACGGGCAGCAGTAGTAGCTGATACCGGTGCTTCAGTTGTCGCAGCGTGACCGCCAGCAGTCGCAGTCCCGACTGCCCCTGGGCGGTCAGCTTGCGCTGCGACGATGAATACCTGTATGTGAGAATGTGTTAGAGGGGTCAGTTCAACTAAACCGATTATTAACAGACGTTCCAATTTGATACTACAGTGATAGGTGGTGAGTGGTGATACAGAATACGACAAAACCAACTCAGAATCTTGGCTGTAATTGGTTTTGTATCTGGAGATATGGACGAAAAAAAAGATGCCGGCGGTACAGTAGATTGCATAACGCAATACTTGTAGAGGATCCTTATCGACTCTAAATTCAAAATTTAAAGATTTATGTTTTCCTAATAGGTCATGGCCTATTATTACGTCCGAGCAAAAAGAACATTGTAATCGAAATTTAGGCTATATCCTAAGCCTATATAGCTCCAGGTAAGCCTATATCCAGCAGTCAGTGCACATCCTGTGGCTAATAATAATTCGAACGAAAACCGAGTCCAATACAATAACTAAAAAATTCATAGATATGCGTTTATCTCCAATCGAACGTTTTTTGTCGTTTATTTGCATTGAATGGTGTACGGGCGGGTGACTAACATAGCAAACTTTTAACAAAATCTCCGCAGATGGCGCAAAAATCAGTCAATTCAGCAACTCCGAATGGTAACCGGACATGGTCCTTTTAATAAACCTCTTTTCACCATAGGTATCACAGACAGCCCAGAAATGGGGACAGCTGCCAATATCCTGTACATTTGCGACAGAGTGGCATCGTACAGGCTCAAGCATCTCGGACAACCACAAACTCTTCCGGAGACGTTTGTAAAGCTGAAGAATTACTGCGTTTGCTGGAGAAGTTAGTATAGTTAGTGCATCTAGGAATATTTCACCCTCACCCAAAATGGGCGCAAGTTAGTCGATTTGCGGATACATATCTCTATCTATATTTTAGTCAATTCAATCGACTACACCTGCGACCCGGAAATGTTAATCCCCCTGGATTACATACTGGAAAACAGTCAGTACGACTATATGCTATTTGCGAAAGATACATTCCTATGATCGTGACACGGATATATACGTGTAAGTATCTCTTATTAACAAAGCATGGAGTAATTATAAAATAGTATAACATAAGTAAGGTATTTAACGCCGATTTGACATACATCAATGATCACACTCAATCGAACATTTTTTATTGCTGTATCTTTATGTCTGATAATTAATTGGCATAATAATATAATTGATTGCCATTTTTTGCAATTGCGATCGTGATGTAAAGATCAAGGTCGTTGTCAACCGACATGTAATGCAATCATTTATTCTACATAGAGAGTGCGAGTAAGATTTTTCGCTTTTGTTAAACATGAGCCAACATTTATTTTAGAAAAAAAATATACATTATTATCTTTACGAAATCGCGGTCACGTGAGTTTTTGTTTGTAACAAATATAGCAAACAAATATAAAGAAAATACTATTCTAGTTCCTAGGCGTGGGAGACACCGCGGATGACATTGAAGAGGCTCGCCTGCGCTGGTTTGGTCATGAGCTGCGTGAACCCCAGGGGTAAGTGGGAAATAGCTGCCTCAACCTGAAAGTATCAGGAAAGAGGTCGCGCGGGAGGCCTAAGATGCGAGAGCCAACCTTGGTCGGACGTACGACCACGTCCCCCGTACCCAAAAGCGACTTTATTCTTTACTGCGTAAGGATAAGTATCAACTGCGACTGATGATTGGTCGGCTCCAGCCAAAACAGAACGACTGTTACCAGTTCATGTCCAGCAATGGACTAGTATACGCTGATGGTGATGATGAGCAGGTAGCTGTGGATAATCAACGAACTGTAATTAAATATATTGTAGTACCACTAGGTACTACAATAGGTAGGTTCGTACTAACGAACTATGATACAGTAATTAATTATCTTTCCTAACAACGAGTACTAGAACTAAGCTAGACGTGAGACGTGTACTTTACGCAACAATGTAGGAAGAATAATCTATTTCCTATATGAAACTTCCTAGCTGACTGAATTACTGATTTGCACCCATATCATATTACATTCAATAATACAAACGTAGGTACTTAGTCTCGGACCGTGTATTTTTGAAAAAATGAACGTCTAGTCTATAATATTTTAATATTTCCTCATTCTTGAATAAAAAATTTTTCGTTAATTTAGTTTTAGCTTGCAAGCTATCGAAAATAGGCTCACAACGCGTTTTTTCGTCGAATGCAATGTATTGTTACATAAAATTCGAACTTTCCATGTCTTTTTCATTTTTCATTTTAATAATAATATTCCCTACTCTTATACTGAATTTTATTTTTAGCAAGTTTTACGATGTATAGATTTTAGACTAACTAAAAAAACAGGTTGTAATGAGTTATGCTCGCAAATATTTCAGATATTAGAATGTAGTTGCAAAGTTCTTTTTATTTTATCATAAAGTCAAAGTCCCGAGCGCTAACGAAACTATCCGACTGACGGTTAATATTCTACACCACATATTATAATTTAAAGTAAGTTCTTAAATGAAATTTTTATACGCGTTCTATTTTAACTGGATACCGACATATGATCAGTCAGAGTCATCGTCATCTTAGCATTATGTCCTGGTTACGCCCTCGCGCGACACGTGGCGGCCCAGGGTCCGTACCAGGTCATAGTGTTCGACTCTGATTCGGCAATATATCCTTCCTGCAACTTCGTTTCACCGCGTTAGCTAGACACACTTACCTGGTCAAGGAGTCCACTCCGACCGCCACCAGGATGCAGGCGCACACCATACACGCGAGGTATATCCCGGCTATCACCTGGATCTTTAACGGCGAAGGAGGCTCCAGATTCGCATTGGCCTGTATAAAGAGCAGAATATTACTGGTATATAATAATAAGAACGGGTCCTATCAGAAGCCGGGATTGACCACCAGGATAACTTTACTATGAGTACAGGGGTTGTAGAAACCTACCACCAACACATGGGCCCAAGCCAACCTTAAGTCTCATAGTCTGTTAAGTGCTGAAATACGGACGGACGGCCAGATGATAGGTGAAAAGCTACTGGTGATGTCCAGCAGTGGACCAGAACATGGGCTGATGACGGTCATGTTTGTGAAAATTGATGATGACAACATCAACCAATCAACCCAAGAGGCCCATTAAGTAATGGAAAGCCGTAATTGTCACCCACAGTGATAGATAGAAACCCGAGGCGAACTCGTTGCAGCTTAACACAATCATACCAATTTCAAAACTATCACCAACTTACCCCATGACCGGCGTTTCCGTTGCAGAAGTTGACGCCGCATGTCGCGCCAATGTCGCTGACGGTCAGCCTAGTGATGTTGCTGACCAGAGCTGACGTCAGTGATCCGTTGAGGGGAGAGTGCAACGCGGCAGTGGTCGGCGCGAGAGTCTCGTTTGCGATTGCCACCACCTCGCCCAGAGATGATGTTAGGACTGGGGAAATAGTAGTAATAATGAGTGAAATAATATAATAATATGGAGAGAGTGCTTCCGATGTCGGTGCTTGTCGCTAATTTGGCTGCCCTGACTACTCATACGAGTAATTCTCATACTATCATTCTTGTCCATAGGCTGCGGTGACCATGAGGCAGGCCGTAAGCTTCTTTGCCGCCTAAGAGGTATAAAAAAATGTAGTCTAGATTGTAAAGTTGTATATTGACATCATACGTATTGTAAAACCCGAACTGAATAAAAGTATTTGGTTTTATTTTATTTTATTTGCATTTGTTCTCGCAAGATTCTCGCTGACAGTGCGATTGTGTTTGATTGTTTGAACACGGCTCTACCCGCGTAGACCACACGTTATGCAGCGCAAGTGGGATTACCAAATTTCATCCAAATCCGCTCATCCGTTTAGGCGTGAAGGAGTAACAGACATACACGCCCAGCGATGCTCTTTCGGTGAGGCAAAACATAGTAATGAACCGTGCACCTTGAGTCGTGCACATAGTGATGAACCGACTGAATGTAACAATGATCCAATCTGGTCGGCTCCCCATGTCAGGGTCACGGAGGTCAGATGGCAGTCGCTCCACTGTAATTACCTGATCTGCCAAATCCTGGATCATGGTCAACGCGGACCCCGGGCCCTAAAAAGTTGGCAACCCTAGACTGACCGACCATTCAACGATTTCAACAATCAACGCCGCTAGCATTCTGGGAATGCTTCCGTTTGACAGCGATTTAGAAACTATTTTTTATTTGTAAATTTATTTGTGTTTATTTTTTATTTTGTATAACTGTAGCTTTAGGTTTGTAAATATGTACATAGTATAAAACAAAGTCGTTTACCGCCGTCTGTGCCTATTTAAATATGTATTTTAAAGTACGCAACGGATTTTAATGCGGTTAACGTAGATGTATGCGAATGAAGTCGCGCCGGGTTCACTAGTTCTGTATATAACAATAAAAGTATTCACACAAAGTAACTTAAATTCCATTTTTTTTACAAATCAATTAGTCGCTCGTAAATTACGACATAAATGGTCACAGCAGTTGCAATCATCGTTAACACTTTGATCGAGGAATAACCCAGCTGCTAATCACTTCTGTTTAAACTTGTCGAGGACAATTAATGTAATATCCAATTATGCATACATAATGTTTCATAGATATTCAAGTGTTACCTTTGCCCGTTAAATTGAATGAATTGAAATCACCATTTTAATTAGATTATATATTTACAGGTGCCAGGTGAAAAGTGTACATTGTCTAGTCTGGTTTCGTAGAGCGTCATTTCTGTCAAACAAATAAATAAATGACTATAAATCTGCCTAGACAATTCACAAAGTAAGTAAAGTTTGTGTTATGGGTGCTCGACCACTGATAAACTACTTAAATTCTTTTAAGTACATACTTAATATACATATAACACCCAGACCCGAAACAGAAATTAAAATGCACCAGTTCAATTGCTGCTCGGCCGGGAATCGAACCCGGGACCTCTAGCGTGGTAGACATGTCAACCACTGAATCACACAGGTCGTCAAGATACTACCAAGACATTGTAATAAAAGTTTCTATAATGTAGCAGAATACCAAAAATGTATGAAACTGCCATTAAACTGTTATTGCGATCCAATTATAATTTATTCGAGCCATTCGTAAACAGCCTGGACTTGAGGTCCAGGAAGTAAAACGGACTCAATTTCTCACTGACCGTTAGATGCAGGTACCTGGACATTCTCCGATACTTCACGAACCAGCGCCTATTTATATCGGGGAAACTACCCATAAGTCCGTAATCTCGTAAGGGAATATACAGGGTGTCCAGTGGCAGATTTCAAAGTTTGAACAAACGTAGTTTCTGAACGCAACATGTGAGAGGGGCGCGGGGGGCGTCGTTGAAAGCGCAAGCGCTGCGGATTTTTTAGTAGCCATGGAACAGTGGAGTGGAGAGCACCGCGCTTTTGCTGTCGAGGCGTACATTTCGAGTGGTTTTTCGCTGTCTGAAGCACGCCGTCGATTTAATTATCATTACGGTATTCGTCGATTGCGTGATGGACCATCGATCAACCTCATTCAGTCATGGGTAGCAAAGTTCAGAGCTACAGGATCAACATTAAATAGACCCAGACCAGGACCTATACCAACGGTAGCCACGGACGAAAATGTTGAACGTGTTATGGTTTCTGTCACTGAAAATCCCCGTTTATCACTTCGTGCACGTTCATCGATATTGGGAATTACGAAATCAAGTTTACAGGTTATAATGCGAAAAAAACTCAAGTTCCATCCGTATAAAATTCAAATCGTTCAAGATTTACACGATTCTGACTTTGCATTAAGAAAAACTTACGCGGAGGAGATGTTGTTGAGATTTCGTACTGCTACTCTGATGGGTAACATATTCTTTAGTGACGAAGCCCACTTTCACATCGGAGGATATGTGAATAAGCAAAATTTCCGTTACTGGGATGTCCGCAACCCAAGACAAATGCATCAAGAACCTTTACATAAACCTAAAGTTACAGTCTGGTGTGCAATGTCTGCATCTGCCATCATAGGGCCTTATTTCTTTGAAAACCAACGTGGCCAAACTGTAACTGTGAATTCGGAGAGATATACCGAGATGATAAATGACTTTTTTAGACTGGAACTACAGAATAGTCCATACTTCAACCGAAACACGTGGTTCCAGCAGGACGGGGCCACAGCTCATACTGCTAATGTGTCTATGCAGTGTGAATGCAGTGCGGCAGTTATTTTAAGAAAAAAACATATCCCGAAACGGCACCATACCGTGGCCACCTAGGTCACCAGATTTAAGCCCATGTGACTTTTTCTTATGGGGATACTCAAAATCCGTTGTTTACAAAACAAATCCGAGCACTGCGACACAACTTAAAGACAATATTCGAGCCGAAATCAGCAGGATCCCCCAGCCTCTCTGTAAACGCGTTTTTGAAAACATGCGTGCTAGACTCGAAGAGTGTGTCAGGCTCGATGGCCGCCATTTGGAGAACGTGGTTTTCAAAAAATGAAATCCGCATTTGTTGTTTTTAAATTACAATAAACATACTTTGTATTAGAGGTGTAGTTTTTTTTTTACAACTTTTCGAACTTTGAAATCTGCCACTGGACACCCTGTATTTACGATGACAGTGGATTGGTATATTAGACTGAGCGAACGCGACAGTTGGAGGTGTCCCATTTTTTACAGTATGCTTCGCGAGAACGGCTTAGACGACGAGATTAGCAAGCTATAACAAATTAGGAATTTCATCCCTGTGCAACGTACCTGAAATTTAAAAATAAGTGTAAAATTGATTCAAAGTTGGTCAATATACTTCCTAAAGTCGTGGGTTTTCGGATTACCACGGTAGTTTACCGGACACCGCACCTTCCTACCTGCGATCGTACCGAGATACTTGCAATAAGTACCGGCAAATAATGTATATTACATCAACAGGTACCGCCTTCGTATTTACTTACACGCGTGCAGGTTGTTGACTAGCTGACATGGTTTATCCACCGCCAACGTCTGTACTAACAAACGTCACAACTAGCCAAGACCGTCTAAACGGATATCCTAGCATAGCGACTCCTAGACACGGAGATCAAAGTCAGTGTCAAGGTCAAACCGGCTCGCAAGCTCCGACTCACGCGCAGCATTAAACATGCAAACATTGAAATCAGTGACATTAATCTACCACGAATTCCGTCAAGCGTCGTGCATAATTGTCTTGGAATCACACTGTATTGTCCATCAAGTTAAAACTAGCGTGCCACATATGAAATAAATCGTCTGTAAACAAAATACATCTCATTTTGGCGTTAATGTCCCGATTGTGCATGTCCGCCTTGACTATGATCGAGGATTTAGCAGAACAGGTAATTACAGTGGAGCGACTGCCATCTGATCTCCGTGACCCTGTTAACAGGGTGGAGCCTGACCAGATTGATGACGGTTACTATCAAAATTTTGTCCGTTACTTACGAAGCAACAACTTACTTGACGGGAAAACTTAAACAGAAGCTGAACTCGCACTTCAAGTGCTTAAGCTGTTATAGATGTAGTAATGTAGCTTTTTTCAGATTCGGATCGGTGCAGTGCGTAAACGCCCTAAGAGCTGCGCGCAAGCCGTTAATCTCTATTAAATAATAATTTCCACTTCAAAGTTAAATAAAAAAAACATAAGGTAGCCGGCTTGCCTATTTGCATGACATAAAAAATGTTAAACACATTATTCTATCTAGATTTCCATATAAATATTCATTTTATTCGCTGTACAAGTGCCTATTGATAAATACAAAAACATTACGATCGACCATTCCTCAGTATTATTACATGTATATGGAATTATTAATTGACTTTTTGTTTGCCAAAGCTTGCTAATTAACTAACGCCTAAGACCGCACTCTATGAAAGAACCTTGCTAATACATATTAATGTTAGATGGATATCTTACTCGTAAAATACTCGTAAACTTATTCGTCCAATTCAAAAGAAGTAGTCATAAAAGCAATTATTAATTATAATTATTTTAATAATAAGAAGACAGGTATAACCTGTAATGAAACGTATGCAGTAGTAAAAAAATTGCGCTAAAAAGTGTTACGTAGCCGAAAAACGAACTATGTAAAGTTGAATAATATATAAACCACCGACAAAAACGAGTTACGTAAAGTTGAATAATATATACACCATTGTTTAGTTAATCAATTATTGTACGCTTTTAATTAATCTTATTTACCTGCAATTTACGATAGCAAGTAACAAAAATTGTAATAATAAGGACTTGCAATTAATTTAGATACAAAATTTCAAAAAGCTTATTAAATTATGAAATTTAAATTGAAAATTACGAAAAATACAAAGATAATAATGACGCATTTAAAATATTTTGAAAAGCACCTACTAGCTAACTGCGATTCAATATGCTAATATAATAAAACACACATACACACCTACACACACAAACGCACCTACACATTTAGCAACACAATCTTTAATTCCTAAATTTATTATTTTCATTGTTATCAACCAATTACCAAAAGTTGACTCAGAGAAGTAGCTTGTGCCTACCCTAGATATTCGACTTATATGGGCACCACATCTTGATAACTTAAAATCCAAACTCTCAAGATTAATGGGTGTACTCAAAGGCAACATTTTCTATCCAAAGTTTGTACGTTACATCATATATAATTCGATAGTTATGGGTCACCTAGACTACTTTGATCAAGATTCCCCAGTACTGCAGCAGGAGTCCACCTAAAAACCTTACAAACTTGTAAAATTACTTTTTCACTACAACTATCTAACTCCAACTGTAGAGGTATATAAAAATACTAAGCAATAACTATTTCTCAAATATATAAATACAAAACATGCGTGCTAATACGTAAAATAGAAATATGTACAAAGACATAGACACCAAACTATTATTTATAGGGATGGGTCAAATATGTAAGATGCAGACGACACAATCTAATAATAAGGCAATTGTTGTGTTGTTTATTTATTTCTACTGACATCAATACTCATTCACTGATTCGTAGTTTAGAAAAATACCGTGATTTTGCTTTTTGCTTTATTTGTATTAGGCATTTAAATTCAAATTTACTACGTACTAAGCTTTTTTTTGTAATTTGTATGTCAGAATTCTGCTCCTTCGCTCGCAGTAAGTTACCTATATAGTGTTGTTTTTGTATTTCTCATGTGAAGAGAATATTGAGAAATAAATATCCTAAATCGATTTCCCGCCAATTTTATTTTAAATCAATGACTGAGTTTCCTATGTTTTATAGAAGATAACATTCGAAATTCAAACATTTATGTGCGGCCAGGAGCGCAGAACTCAGTTTGCTCTGTTTACAACATATTGTAAAAAATAGGACAGAATATTGATAAAAATTGCCAATTTTAGAAATTCACGAAGAAATTTGTACGCGCGGGAAAAGAACACTAGAATCTACATTTTCTAATAATTTTGATATAGGCCTACCTTACTAATCTCGTCCTCTAAGACATTGGCAACGGTCGTACGACCATGGTTGCACGAACGTTGCCAATTAGTACAGCGTCTAAGACGTTCTCACAAATTTTCATACAGAAAAAATGGGACACCTACAACTGTCGCGCACCCGCTCAGTTCAGATCGTCATCACAAACTTTAGGTTTACTGGAAACAGCGAAAGAGTTCCACTATCCAGATCCTAGATCCAGTAGATCCTGCCTCCATCATTAGTCCTTTATCAACATCTTCTTTAAGTTTACTTAAGCGAGATCTGCCATACCACCAACTCGTCAGTAGATACACTCGAATGAGGTCAATCGATAAAATTACAACAATCGATAAATTTACAAGTACCCATTGCAGAGTTCTACTTTGACCTGGATCCGTCATCAGAACGCATTTGTAGCGCCCCTGATGTTGCTGATGTCTATAGGCAGTGGTGAGCACTTTCCATCAGGTGGCCCGCTTGCCTGTTTGTCTGCCGTATAACATAATAATAATTTTAAAAAGTAAGTATAATAAATTGACTTTTGTCAATTTTTTATACTGTTTACAATTGTGATTAAAAACTATAATTTCTAATTGTAATACGAACTGACAACGACTAACATACTATTTTCCGCTTGATCTGTAACTACGGTCACAATTAAAACTGTAAATCATTTAATTCGGAATCTTTCCATAAAAGCCAATAAATGCAGTAAACAATAACGGAAAAACCCGGTTCCGAACGAAGCTACGTGAAAACTGCGTTCACGGAACAAATTTAACAAGTGGAATAAAACCAAGTCTGTAGAGATTTGCTATTTTTATACAAGCTGTCTGCTCTACTGTTACTGTATCGTACCTATGTAAAATGCACGTGACAGGCCAATGACGGACTTGCTTGACGCTCCTCCACTTGGCTATATTTTTCCCAATTGGCAAACGGGTTTGAGACCGAAGTGTTGAGAACTGCAAAACTCTGTGCTGCTGTTTTGTGTTGTTAAAGTGTTGTATTGTGTTGCAAAAGAGTGTGCTTGGTGCTGGAGCTACAATGGTGTGCTTATAAGATACCAGTGGACCCGGCGCGACTTTGTTCGCGTGGCGTCCTACCCCATACAACTATTCACCCCTACCTACCCTTTTTTCTTGCTTATAAACCTTCCTCTTGCACCACTCTACCTATTGTTGAAAACTAAATTAAAATCCGTTGCGTAGTTTAAAAGATCTAGGCGTACATAGATACATTGGGACGGAAGTTACTTTGTTTTATACTATGTATACAGATTAGTTTTACTACAACTGTAGGGACAGATTGGTGACTGTACTCTACCAAATACCACACGGAATCTCGTTACGGGACACCAATAATGACAACGACATTCTAATCGACATGGAAAGTCCCATTTGCAAAGTGACATTGGCAATATAATGTGCCCAATCGATCTACAATGGCTGCTAGTGACCACCTGGCAAGGTCATTGCGGTCACAGATAATGAGACAATACTTTCGCTTTTGTCTACTTCCGGAGAGCTATCGCACACAATAGGGACTGAGGGAAGTGATTGTTTCAGGGCCTTTAATTGGTTCACAGGGCATTTAATTAGATCAGTCATTCAGCTTATTGGCGTCCGCAGCTGACCGCAGGTCTCTCGCAAAAAGCGGCAGGTCCTGGACGGTCTGCTTCGTTTTCATTATTTTTTTTGTTATACAGTAGACAAACAGGCAAACGAACCATCTGATGGAAAGTGGTCACCGTTCCCTATGCACATAAGCGACACCAGGGGAGTTACCCGCCTCTGAAGCGACCGCTAATATACCTTTTGAACGATCCCATGTCATAGTGCAAAGCAAATACTGTGGTCATTTACTGAGTTTATTGTTTGAGGTAAACTAGCTAAGCAATCACATCGACCTGTGATGTACCTAAGTGATGGCTGTATGATGATTTATTCAAAAGTCAATAATTTTAAACAATTTATTTTTCGATGAAAATTACACTTGTTTTTAATAGTTGCGGAAAACAACTGTAGTGTTATCGGTTTATAGGTACATACCTATGTAGGTAGACCGAATAGGTAGTGCCGTGGAGTATGCTCTACATCGGCATGATATATTTTTGTCTACTGGAGATTTTGAAAAGTCTGTGATTTTTTTCTATAGTGAAAATATAAATATACTTGTATTTAGCTACGGGTTTTCACGGATAATTTCTTTAAATGTTATTATCGTACTTTGTTTGAATTTCTGATGTGTTGAGGAAAATAATTTCGGGAAATGTCGCTGACGTCATTGGAATTTAAATTATTACATTGATATATTAAGTGACAATGATATTGTATTATCCGTAATATTATATTAGTAACCAAGGTAGTTGAATAGAATCTTCTTACATTTCGTGATTGCCAAGTCAGTAAAATATCTTTATATATACCTAATATTCTGATCATAAGTTTAAGTATTATTAGGTACTCAGTATGTATAAAAGAGAACTACCGACGACGGTGCAATTAGCAGAATATTTATTAAAAAATTACTGTCAGACTTGGCTCCACCTTAGATTTCATATATTTTTACGGAACAGTCACGAGACTTGGCGAATTTTTACATATAAATGTTTTTTATAGGATTTGCTTTTCATAGATTCAATTTTATTTTGTTTTCTTGTTTACTTTAAAATGACACTTAGGGTCAAAAAACAAAATTCGACATAAATGGTGTGGTTAACCTTGAAATTTTTATTGTATTGTTATTATATACTTTGCATAATTTAAGTTTGAAATGGATTAGTATTGGTGTATTGTGTACCTATCGATTTTAGTTTTTGCAAATGTGTCGCTTTAAACTTTTTGCTTGGTCTTTTTGCGGTAATCCCACCTGAGCGGCCTTGATTCGAATGTGTCAAATCAATAAATAGACCGGCACCATGATTTGCAGTTTTATTTTATGTAGTTTTATGTGGGGTTCCAATTAAACTATATAGACCATAAACTGGCCTTGTAACATTTTTTCCTATAAATAACTAATGTAGTACTTTTGTTGCAATTAATAGAACTTTTGCATGGGAGCTAATACAATCCGAATATTAACCAATGAAGTTTTGTGTATTTTATAAGTCCACTACGTACATTGTAACCTGAAAATTTGAGCTTTCTGGCATTATCTAGCCTTAGATTATGAAGGACTGAACATTCGACGAAACGCTTCGAGGTAGGTATTCATCATCATCTTCTTGGCGTTGATGTCCCGGTTGTGCTCTCGCGCACGAGGGCCGAGGTCCGCCTTGACCATGATCCAGCATTTGACAAATCAGGTAATTACAGTAGAGCGACTGCCATCTGACCTCCGTGACCCTGCTACCAGAGGAACCTGACCAGATTGGATAATGGTTACACATTCAGTCGCCTAAATGTGCAGGTTTCATCACGATGTTTTCCCATTACCGTAAGAGCATCGGTTAATGTCTAACTAATGTATATAACTTAGAAAAGAGTCATTGGTACATGGCGGCGCTTACGCGTCGGACACCTAAAGGTGGACTAGTGGTAAATCACTAGGACACCGACGCTCCATATCTAAACAGGACCAGGTTGCCAAATAGAACAGCGCCTATGGGATATGGGCATGAGTGCGCAAGTAGGTATGTGAAGTTGGACTCACTGGCAGAGGAGATGAGGTTCCCCCAAATCTGCGCCATCTGGTAGAACATGAAGAACAGTCCAAAGAAGCGCACCACCAGCACCTCGGCAGGCACCCCGGACAGCTTCGCGTACGGCTCGGCCACCTGACGGGAATAGAACATGATTGATTCGAAGTTTATGTGGAATATTTGGCAGTGTAGTATGCGGCAGAGTAGAATAGCACCAACCCCTTACTCTCGTAGGTGTCGTACAAGGCGACTAACGTTTTCGAGGCAAAAGATCTATAGTCTCCGTAGGCTGGAAAATGTACAGCACCGTTTTCCATTGTTATATTTACAACACTGCGAACTGCAACCCGTCGGCCAAGCATGGAGATTATGGCAATAACCTCCCCTTTCATGGGCGAGGCCTTAAGTCCTGCAGTGGACTGTTACGGGCTGTGATGTTGTCCATTGTTATATTTACAACACTGCGATCTCCAACCCGCCGGCCAAGCATAGAGATTATGGTAATGTCCTCCCCTTTCGTGGGCGAGGCCCCAAGTCCTGCAGTGGACTGTTATGGTGGTGATGGATGTGGAATATCATCATCGCATCCCATAAAAGCCCATACCGACGTATCGATTTCTGCACGGTTTGTCCCCAACATTTATTCAGTTTCGGTTTCCATACTAAAGATAGTAAACTTATTTTATTATCTGTCAGCAAACAACTGAAGTCCACATGGTCACCGCACAGCCACTGTGTCGCACTATATAGTCCTTATAGTCGCATATAGTCGTCATCCGCGTTGTTACCGCGTCCAATGCGCGTATCCGGTTGCTAAGCGATGACTACGCGGACTCAACGCATACGCGTTTTCTGTCCGGTTTGTATGCGGTGACGTATAAACGGGCCCTCACGGTTCCCTGCTGGACTTTAGTCACTGTATTGGAGGGCCTGGGTCATTACGGGCTGTTAACGATTGCCTGACTTATATTGTACTAGTGGACCCGGCGTCCTACCCCTACACTATCCTATCCCTACCAATACCCTACCCTACGCCTACTCCTACCCAACCCTAACCTACACCTACCCTACACCCATTTTTTCTTCTCATAAACCATCCTCTTGAATCACATGATCTATAGCTGGATACCGCATTAAAATCTGTTGCGTAGTTTTAAAGATCTAAGCGTACGTAAAGACAGACGGCGAGAAGCGACTTTGTTTTTTACTGTGTATAGATGATACCAGACACGAAGCCCTTATTTTTATTTAATATTTTGAGATCACAGTTTGTTTTATTATTCTTATACATACAGGTTCCTACGATTTTACGACAATTCTGCCTACGCGTGATAACGGTGGTTTTTTTATCATTTGAAACCAGTTTTATGGTTTTTAACCGGTATCTCATAAAATAATTAACGTGTTTTCACAGTAAAGGTTTTACTGATGGTCCTACTATTACTGTTAAGGAAAATTAACACGTTTATTACGCCAAAATAGATGAATCCCATTTCAATCAAAATTGCCCGCCAAGTTGTTTGTATTTCCTACATATTTCTATTACTAATATAGTTTTTTCATAAACATTTTTTTTAGTACTTTATGTACTTAACCTAATGTTAAACGATGGTGTTTATATTTCTTGTCATAGTAGCCTATAATTAAGGTTACACTTAGAAAGATAATGTATTTTTAGCTATAAGATGCTTAAACTTTTGTTAGTGTATGTCTTTTTGGTTGTAATAAATAAATAAATAAATAAAATAAAAATAAACCCTCATGATTTACTCTTTCTATTGTTGAAAATTGCATTAAAATCCGATATGTTGTTTAAAAGATCTAAGCGTACATAGATACATAGGGACAGACGGCGGGAAGCGACTTTGTTTTATACTATGTATAGAAGTCAACTTAGCATCTAAGATATTTGGTACTAAAACTCACCACAGACAAGTAAGTGCACTTAGCGCACCACAGTGGCCCTCCGCCGAAGCCGACCATCATACCAGCTGGTACCAGCGTGACGAGCATGGGGTAGAACTGTGCTACGATGAACGGCATGTACGCGATGAAGGACACCGCCATCGCCCACTTACAGCCCAGCCATCTGGTGAGGAAATATGGCTTATTGTAGCTAATTTTGTGATCAAGCTCACCAATAATCATAATCATAATAATCACATATTAAATACATTTGCAATGTCATATTACATAATAATAGTACAATAATAAAATAGTGAAATGTCAACAATATAAAATAATATTTCAATCATTATAATAGTTACTAGAATGTAGACACAAGTTTATTCGAGATATTAAGATTTAAAAATTCATTATAACTATAAAAAGCACTCTTGACGAGCCATCGACGTAATCTGTCTTTGAATGATGCGGTGCTCGGAGCGTCAACCACGTCTTGCGGTAGTCTGTTATAGACAATACACGTAGACATAGACAGAGACATAATTTTATTGGTAAAAAATGTTTACAAGTCATTATTTGGTGTAACCTAGGCACATAATCCATAGGTCATTAGGTCAAAGTGTCCAAAAATATAATTTTGCAATTGTATTACGATTAATCCAACATAAATAAGTCAAAAGTTTCATAAAAAATAATAAATGCCTATAAATAATCGAATTGTAAATGTCAATAATAAAAATAGGTACGTAATTAATAAATCGTATAAATTCATACATTGGCCCATCGGTGATGTTCAATATCCTGGTGCCTACATTATTAAGTAGATAGGTAGTTCGAAAGTACGGATGCGTCGAAATCTAAAGATTTTTTTAAATTGAAGTCCTATCCGTGGCGATGTAGATAACGTTACATACGGTGATTAATGCGCTACGATAACAAACGATTTATTCATAGCAAAGACATACTCTTCCGTAGGAGCGTCGATGGCGGAGTGGTTAAGGTATCCGACTCATAAGCAAGAGGTACCGGGTTCGAATCCCACTGCGGCCATGTACTAATGACTCTTTTCTGAGTTACGTACATTAGTTGAATGCTAACCGATTACGGTAAAATGACACATACACGCAAAGACATACTCTTCCGCCTATAGAACGCAAAGGAAGTAAATATGCAAATTTTGAACAGCATCTCCTATGATATAATGATATAATAATCATAACCTTACACGCCACTCTGATACACACTATACTTAGGTTTCTTTATTGTTGTATATACGACATGTGATTACAGTTGGTTTCCCGTTACAGCAAAAAAATGCGTGACTTGACAACCGGTAAATGTCACACGCACTGGATCGTTGCATTGTCACTATGTACATTCATACACATGTCCATGGATTGTATTACCTACGCACATGACCGATTCTGACGTAGCTCCATACGGATCTATAGAAAAAGGTCCAATTAGGAGCCAACCAACATTGAAATGCCAATCAAATGGTACTTTCCCAAAACATTATGATTGTTGATTTGATAGTCTAGTTTTCTATTACGTACGCAAAGGTCGCCGAAATAAATGATATATTGCGTTATTGTGTGCAGTAGCAAAGTACCTAGCTATTTTAATAGCATGTTAAATTACCGACTGAGGACTGCAGGTTGGCAGTGCCGTGGAAATTGGTGAACTAGATGAGGATATGTCACAGGTGTTCACCCAGAGCATGTTTCACCCAGATTAAGTTAAGTAGTTTTTGTTCTAATGCGACACCCCTAATTAGATGGGGTTACTAATGTTGGCATTAATGTTCCGGTTGTGATCTCGCGCGCGAGGGCCCGAGGTCCGCCTATTGGCAGCACAGGCAATTCTGAAGAGCGACTGCCATCTGACCTCCGTGACTTTGTCTTACCGCCGTGACTGTTAGCTTGATAATATTTGAATTTGGTTACACATTCTGAACGTGCAAGTTTCATCACAATGTTTTCTCTCATCGCAAGAACAACGGTTAGTGTTTAACTAAAGTCCATAACACAAAAAAGTCATTTAGATTTTTTTATATTGGTACATGACGGCACTACGAACCCGATACCTCTCGCTTACGAGTCGGATACCGTTACCACTAGTCCACTTACGCTCCTAGCACTATTATTTACCCATCCAAATCCTCGCTGGCCTAATCATTCACCCAGAGGATAATAAGAAGGATCTACCTCTACTAGGTGCTCTATCTAAAACCAGCTTACCTAATGACGACAGCAGGCAGGAATATGTTGGAAAGGATGAGGGAGAAGTAGATCGCGGCAAGAGTGAAGGTGCCAGCGCCCTCCTCGCTGTTGACCGAGCTCTGCAGGTTGGCGGTGCCGTGGAACGCGGTGAACTGGATCATGAAGGCGAAACCGAGCACCAAGATGTTGCGGTTGATACGCCATTTCTCGTTCGTGCCGAAGGCTACCTCGGGCATCTTCCTGGAAGGTTGGACTTGATTAGTACTTTTATATTAATGTCTTACTTATTAGTTTTATCAGGTGGTAGGACTCTGTGAAGCCTGAAGAGTCCGCCTGGGTGATTACTACCGCCTTATCTATTTCTGCCGCTAAGCGACAATGTTTGCATTGTTGCGTTCCGGTTTGAAGGATAAGGTAGCCAGCGCAATTACAGGCATGAGCATGACTTACCATCATCACTGTGTAGCAAAAAAATAGTTAGTTTTTAACCCCCGACGAAAAAGATTGATGTTGTTTGATAAATAACACTCCATACAAACGTACTTTGATCATATTTTTAATTTAAAATTAAAATTGTATTTGTAAATCGTAAATCTCGTGTAACTTTGAAACGATACATAATATTTAAACGAAAATTAGAAAAACCACAAGCATAGATATTAATTTCTGGATCACATTTACAAAATTTTATTGGCTTTGATAGCGTAATGTTGAAAATATGATCAAACTACATTTCTATGAAGCGCGCTCGGAAAACACTAATCTTAAGCTCGACCATTGAAGGCTGTCCCAATGCTGTTAGATTTTGATTGATACCTAGCACAAATTTTGAGATGTACATTGTACATCTTATTTTTGTAACCACCTTGCACATTTTATACCTATGTTATTTTTTATTTTTATTAAAATGGAAAACCAGCCGCTTTTAATACAAGCATATAAAACTTTAATAAATACAAAAAGCCAATTTAAACAGGTTCTATGATGACCAAAATAAATAAAGATTGATTAATTGAAAATGATTAGTAGACGTTTCTTTGTTTCAGTTTCATTATTACTAAGACAGGACCTTGATCAAATAAAACTCTAAGCATTAGTTGTCTACATTGTATATCTTGCTAATTTAATAATCTGAATCGTGCAATTGTCCCCTTCTCCTGACATCGAAGGACATTTTGAATACGTATCGATTGTTGCTCGATACAAACCGGCCAGGTCTGGTTCGTTCCGGTCTAGAGTGGCATGACTAAGCTATTTGTAATCCTCTAATTGATGTCGTTTATGGAGTGAGTTAGTATTTAAAATACACCAACACCTAGGTACACCATAAATAAAAAAATCATCTTGGCGTTAATGTCCCTGTTGTGCTCTCTAACGCATGAGGGTCCGGGCTCCGCCTTGACCAAGCTCCAAGATTTGGCAGATCAGGTAATTACAGTGGAGCGACTGCCATCTGACCTCCATGACCCTGCCACTAGGGAAACCTGACCAGATTGGATAATGGAAATACACATTCAGTCGCTAACCATACACCGTCTATGATATTGTCGACTGTGGTTCGGCAACTGCACGCAGCAACAAGTTTCAGGCTCGATGAGAAAAGTATAGTTCTATTTCATAGATTCAAACGCATTCCAACAACGTGGTGATGGTCAACTACAGTGCTAGCTATGCTTTAGCGTGGTCCGACCGACGACATCGGCCCTGTGGTGCGGTCCTCATTGCAACGGACTGTTGTACGACTATGGTCGCGCGACTGTTGCCAATTAAAACAGCGCTTAGGCTATATTTATGTTGGTTTATTTTAAAATTCACAGTATATTTTATTTTAAACTTAAATTCAATAATCTAGCTAGGGCAATACAGTTTTAAAAACTTAAAACAGAATAGGTAAGGTAGAACCAGAGATACAACTTTAACTCCCCGTAGCATCAACATTCATACAATACTGAGGTCATTTAAAATGATAAAGCGGGAAAAGCTAAACTGTCACAACAACTATTTCCACGCGGACAAAGTTCAAACAAAAGCTAGTCTACTATAAAACGGTTAACAAACGACAGATGTATTTACCTACATATAATTTCCATAATTTAAAACTTTTATGGTGGCGTTACGTCTCTCACATCAAAAAACTGGCTTCTAACGAGAACTCTACATCATTTTTTAATTCTACTACAAAGGGAGTTTCCCTTAACCATAAGTAAACCTTCCATGGAATTGAATATTATTTAAAAAATAAGAGAAAACGTCACCAATACACTAATTTATATTCAAATTTTAATCGTTCATAAGAACTCTTTTATACCTGATGTTGTGGACACATTTTCCTCATAACTATGACGTAGGTAACGTATCGACGCAACTTTCTTGGAATAATATGTATGAATCTGGATATGCGATTATTTTTCCATTTGGAAACCACAGATTGATGTAGCTTGTTGTCGATTGTTTCTATATTTTAATATCACTACATACTACAGAGATCTCTGGGGGAGGCCTATACCCAGCAGTGGGCGTCTTCTGGCTGATATGATGATGATGACATACGACTCGTCTAAATGTAGGAACATAATCACAGACAGAAAAATGACAACAGCTGTGGCAGCCAGACGGTAACTAACAATATTTTTGCCTAGAGTGCCAGATCGGAAAGAAGACAATTGCAAATTAAAAAAAATTTAAGTAAGTACGTTAATGCATTTTAAAATTACGAATCACCAGAAGACTGGCTTCTTCTTGAGTCAGCGCTTAAGCCTCGCTATTCAGCGGGGCAACACGGCCAGCCTTCTGGGCATCCTTCCAAATTCGGTGGACCTGGGTGTTCGGGGAATCTAATATTAGATCATGGAGATATAGCTTAAAACGGCGTAACAGTGAAACTTCCTGCCGCTGCACTGCCGACTGCTGAAAATCTGGATTGGATTGAGCCATAAAAGCCTTAAAAGGGCCGTGCATAGTCTGTAAGCGATACCTATAAAGCTAAAGCACACAAATGTTCCCAAAAGACAAACTAATTGAGTGTGTTAGATATTATAATTATTTTATGTTAATTTGATGGTTTATTTAAATAAATAAATAAAATATTCGTGGATAAATTCACACAGCGCCATCTAGCCCCAAACTAAGCAAAGCTTGTGCTAGGGGTGCTAGATAACTGATAAACTACTTAAATACTTTTAAATACATACTTATTATACATAGAACACCCAGACCCGTAACAGAAATTAAAATTCATCATTTCAATTTCTGCCCGGCCGGGAATCGAACCCGGGACCTCTTGCGTGGCAAACAGATGTTGACCACTGAACCACTTAGGTCGTATTTAATAGAAAATAGTTTGTAAATATTTGCCTTTAAAGTATTAACGTATAGTAATTAATATTCTATGTAGTTTTCAATGTTTCCGAACGAAACGTTCGTTCTATATTTCGGAACGTATTTCTTTAACAGATCAAGTACTTATTAACTAAAAGTTATATTTGTAATTGAGTAATAAATCCTATAATTATTAACAATCGTTTCAAGAACTATTTCGATGTCTTTGGTATTGTCCTGAATAAATACAAATTTATATTTAACTAATGTGCCCTATTTTTCATTTCATTCATCGTTCTAACCTTAGTTTTCGATAAAATACTAGGCCAACCTAAATCATACCCCCTAAATACCTAAATTCACACATTAGATCGGTACACTCTATCTAGCCTTCTAACAAGTGCATATTCATTTTTACGCCACGCTCAGTAGGTACCTAAGTATTATTATAATATAGTTGTTCCTATTTTAATGTACTGTAGACACAGAGCCCTTGTGCTTTAGACGAGTTATTACCTACTAACATCAAGGCCGAAATAGGACGGTATGTCTAGTTCTAGTGATTGTTATAACCTGAATAAGTTATACGCTCGTTTAGATGTCGAACGACAAAGTTTTTTGGGATTGAATATTCATATGAATTTTGTTCACAAAAACAGTACTAAAGTAGGTACTCGATTAGTATTATTATTGTGCAATTTTCTATCACAAATTTGGGTTTTGAGAAAGGTTCTGTGATAGTGGCATTGTATTAACAAGCCACGGATAACACTGTTTTTAGGGCAGGTTATCTTATTCCCAAGCGACCATTTGAAATGACCTCCGTAATGTAAAAGCAAGTACTACGGAGAGGTCAAGCTGTATCTCTGGTTCGACCCGACAGAAATAGATGCAACATGGCCTAGATTTTTATTTTATTGCCAATTTAATAAACCATACATGCTATTTCTTATAGTTTAGCTGATTTGTTATGGTTCTACATCAGTGTTCCAGTTTCCAAAATCAATTATTTCAGCCCAAAGACGGTATGGCTAAACTAAGACCTTTGGATGGTGTATTTTTAACGTTTTATTATATTCTCTAACGGCAGAGAGTACTGCAATCCCACAAATATGCTTCAAGGGATACATACATCCCATAGGTACATATTTTCACCCCGTCAGAGAAAAAGTATAGAAAATACAAAAAACTAGCAATTGTGACGAGATCGCGGGGATTACCCTGCGACATCGTAAAATAGTGAAATGACATAGAACCTAGTCTTTGTAAATGTTATTGCATGTATGATATTGTATGTCGCTTAAACAAAGAAGCTATACGCGAGGCTAGCAACTGGCTATACCAAACAGGACACAACCAACATCACGTCGCTATAATAAATTGCAATATTTTAAATTACGTAACTTATGTAGTATGCAAAGTAATTCAATCCCACCAGCCACAATTACCAACTCTAGAATGATGTAGGAGTATTTAAACAAATCAGTATGCAGATCTGAATCGATCGATTAAAGACGAGTCTGTTGGACCATTTGATTAGTAAGGTACTAGGTTTTTGTCGGAAAACGTACCGGAAAAGGCAGCGTGGATAGGCCTCCCACAAGGTGGACCGACGACCTGGTAAATATCGCAGGTACCAGCTGGATGCGGAAGGCACAGGACCGGCCTTTGTGGAGATCTCTAGGGGAGGCCTATGCCCAGCAGTGGGGGTCTTTGGGCTGATATGATGATGATGAGGTTTCTACCCGCGGCTCCGCCGGCGTGGACTATTATACCTAGGTATATCCTGCGAGCATGCGCGTGGAGAATAAAATGTAGACCTTGTTCATTAATAAATCAATAATCATCTTGGCGTTAACGTCCCGGTTGTGCTTTCGCGCACGAGGACCCGGGGTCCACCTAGACCGTGTACCGAGTTCGAATCCCACTGCCGCCATCTACCAATTACTTTTTCTGAGTTATGTGCATTAGTTGAATACTAACTGATGCTCTTACGGTGAGGGTAAAACATCGTAAAGAAAACTACCAAATTCAGGCAGCTGGCATTTTTTCTTTGAGCCAGAGATCTCCAAAACCTGATGTAATTTTAGCAACCGCATATAGTTCTAAATTTAGAACAAGTAGAAACAAATTAACACTTGAATGCGTCAAACATGCTTTGGACTTAATGGAATCTTCAAAGTTAACGCGAGTACAATAAACAAGCAATTTTAATAGCTTCGCTAAATATTACGAACAAATGATACGGGTTTTAATTAACCTGCAGCCCAGTGGTCTAATGACATCGACCTTAGCGGTTGCCATTTTTTCCTACTAACGGATTTATTGCTTTGTATTCCTCTGTGGATTGTCATCGATGGAGTGGATTGTGTCGTGTGGAGCGTCGGTGGCCGTACCCCGAGGTACCGGGTTCGTACCCCCATGTACCAATGACTTTTTTCTGAGTTGTGTCGAATACTAACCTATGGTCTTATGGTGAGGGAAAAGGTCGTGATGAAACTGATGATGCATTGCACAATCTGGCCAGGTTCCCCTGGTAACAGGGTGACTGTGGTGATGTTCTGTACGAGTGAACAATACTATATAAATCTGTATGTATTCAATATTCTTCTCATGTAAGTGGCTTTTCTGTCTTAAATGATAATAAAATATATTTAAACCGAACAGGGTCACGGAGGTCAGATGGCAGTCGCTCCACTATAATTATCTCCAATCCTGGATCTGTCAAGGATAATTTACGGGACACAATCTTGTACTCGATGACATAGGATAACCTACGGCGCCCTCACAGTCTACACTCGATGATCCGGAATTGTGGATCGCGTATCGCTGGATCGTCCTGTGTGAACTCGGCTACTGACAATGACACTCCGTCCGCTCCGTACGAGAGATTCCGTTGCAGTGGACGCACGAGAGTAGCCCTCCAGGTCATTGGTGAGTTCTTCTAACGGTACGGTCTATAGGTACTTCTAGGTACTGGTTACTAGTATCGGGTACTTTTTTGCTAACGATGGTTATTTTATATCGGGTGAAATTTTAAAAGGGCAGTGGAGGGAGTGTCTTCAATATGAACGATAGAAACTTTTACTCAAATTATATTTAAAAAAATTAAAAAGCTAGTAACCGAATTTATTCAAAGGCGATTATGCCTTGTGGTTATTCTAAGGATTTATAAACATTCTTTGTAATAACCAATAGGCAATGATAGTAGATCCCGATAAAGGAAGTATTTTTTCTCCACAAATTGTGAGGTTGGCTGGAAGGTATCTCTTTTAGGGATAAGCTTATCGTTCTACATAGTATTGTGTTTAAGAATATGTCATCATATGTTTTTGTGCAATAAAGAATATTATTATGACTATATTAAAACAATGCACAGAACAGGTAATCTGCCTATTTTAAATACATTATTGCAAGAGTCAATAAACTGTAACTGCCTTGAACTTAGCATTGATCAGACGTAAATATTTCGTTTGTCATTACGTGATTAAATATTTTATGATATAATATTTCATTATATATGTAGTTACTTACATTTTAGGTACATTATAATTTTTAGGGAAGAGCCAACAATAACTACCCTATTCCTACCTACTATATAACTGAAACAAGTTAACTTTTTAAATCGTAGATCCTTAAGGAAATTTCTATGCCACAGTCATATTTGAACACTGAAAAACTAGTAATTTAAACAAAACACAAACTTACCTAAAATGCAAAAAATCGCCAAGAACCTCCGATAAAAACACCAAATCACCACCGTTCAAAAAAGTCCAAATCACGAACAGTATCTACGTCGAAACCGTATTTTACTCGAAAACTCTTTGCCCTTCCCAATCTCAGTATTAAAACCGTTCGCCGTAACTCCCAAGCTCAATAGAAAAAGAACAATATCGTCGTAAAAACCTATTTCAAATTTGGCGGCATCGGCGTTCTGATTACGCGTCGGAAGTGACCACTCGAGTTGATTACGCGTAAAGGACTAGGCGGCCGAGTAATGCGACGGTGAGCGGCCCGGGGTTTTCCGCGTACCTTTGCGATCTTCGCAACCTGTATTCCAGTGATAGGAGGAAAGTTTTGTTACGTTCTGTATAACAACACGTTTTTTTAACCGCTAAGTTGGAAAAGATAGTAAAAGCACTTACGCAATGAAACCGATCTAAATCAGAGAACCACTGTAGAATAATAGCCACTGTAGGTACTATTTCCATGATAGCTTACGCACTAGAGTTCTGTTTGCATAGCAAGAAAACGAACACATTTTGGTACAGGGGACATTCTCATACAGTGGACGTTTTGATGTAGTGAATCAAATGAACCGGCAAAAGTTGACTGTGGCAAAAGAGCTGTCAGGATCGTAAGGGTTGGCTGACTTTTTATTTAAAAAATAACTGATTTGAATCAAACAAAATTCTTGTTGTTTTGCTGTATATCGCAAATTAATTAGGTATAATTAGTAAATTTGCACACTTCTATTACTTTTAATAGTATCATTTGTTACTAAAAGTAGTAATAGAAATATGAGGACAAATCAAATCAAAAACAAAGTTTCTTACCGCATTTAATTCAGATGGTTCGAGTGCCCATTTTCTTTCTTAAAGCATTGCACCTCTCCCGTAAATATACCCAAATGGGGTCTTTCCTACGACCCGATGAAGAAATGATTCTCAATAAATTAACAGATTCAGTTCACAAACGCATAATAACTAACAAACGAATTTTTTTCGCCTCAGAGGCATTTGAGGGATTTATGCCAACCCGCATAATCAGAGACGATTGGGTGCCACTCTATCGACACACACCTCTAGTCAGGATCGTAACGAGTGGCATTCGATCGTCTCTGCGGGATACGGGCGTGCATGTGTCGTAGGCCGATCGGCGAATTAAACAGTTTGAAAACTGCCTGGCATATCATTTTGCTCCAAGTTGATGGAGCCCTGCTTCGCGGGATTTCTCGGCACTTTGACACAACACAAACCTAACCGGATTGAACCGTTCCATACTAAACGAATTGACCAATTTGACGATTGGCCCACGACATGTGTATTATTACACACTCAGATAGGAGACATTGCGTAAACATTGCGATATGATGGATACTATAGATGTTTGCAATACTATAGTGGAGTGTCTAGACAGGCGTTTTACATAAAACCAACAAACCTCTTCAGACAAAGCAAACTGACCTGGCACAAAACAAACGGCCAACAAAAACCCACAGCACACTACCAGTTTCTTGAAATCTCACTGTACCGATTTGGCACGGAAATTGCTAGCTAAGACTAGGTATCTCTTGAAAACCTCAGCAAGGAGTTAGAATAAGAATAAGAATCGTTTATTGCTTTAATTTAACAAAATATCGTGACTTACCACCAAGGACGAACGACGACGGACGGATGAGGTCTGTTAGTACGAACTGCAATCGAATTCGTTACTAACTTTATTTAATGCGTACCTAAACATAAATACGAGTTTTACCTAAATAAATCCAGCAGTAGAAACTGGTGGTCACGCCGTGGTACAGGCAGTAAGTACTCGTCCTTCCGAATCGACGTTCACACACTCAAATTCAATGTACTAGTAAATAAATATAAATGCGATACCGATGCGAAAATATTTTACTAATATCGTTCCTTAAAAAAAACTCACGCAAGCACACCGGCAACTTAAAAAAATAAATTAGAAAATAGGTAACTATTGTTTTAAAGTAATTTACCAAAACATACGGTCGATTTCTTATTACAGGGTTAGTAAACCTTTTATTTTTACACACTAGGAAACCCGACGCGTTAATTTGTAGTGAAATTAGATGTAGAAGTAATTATATCGGACATCACTACAAGCTTTGCGAATTGGTACTGACCCATGGACATTGCTAATGGCAAAGTCTGTACAAATAACATAATTCAAACATCTTATTCAAATATGAAAACATATTTTTGTTAGGTATCACAGAATAAAAAACTACCCAGTTTTTAGAACGGAACAGGTGCATTTGTCATTCTTTATAATATTTTAGATTAATTGTTCAATAAGTTGGCCGTGTTGTACGGCAGAGTAGAATAGCACCAACCACACTCGTGGATGTCGTACAAGGCGACTAATGTTTACGAGGCAAAATATCTAGTCTCCGTGGGCTGGAAATAGGCAGCAGCGTTTTCATTGTTATATTTACAACGCTGCGATCTTCAACCCGCCTGCCAAGCGTGGAGACTATGGCAATGACCTCTCTCATGGGAGAGGCCCTAAGTCGCAGGACTGTTATGGACTGTGATGATGATTGACTAAGTTGACTAACAGAACAAAGCTATATATGTGAATAAAATACGAATAATTCGAATATTTATTTGACAACAGTATGAAACTTAGGCTCAAATTGGTCAAATCAAATTTTAATGGTATGCGGGGTGGAAGCGCGCGGGCGCGGGTCTGCCATCACGCATGTGATAGCTGTTCACATTGTTTGCCAACATAACGCATTTTTATTACACGTGAAGTGTCATATTACCTAATTTTAAGTATGTAGCAAGCAGTACCTACGTCATACAATTCTACACTTATTATTAACAGGCTTTTGCCCGTGACTTCGTCCGCGTAAAGTTCGGTTATAGCGTTCCAGGGGCCTATTTTTGAAACGCACTGTTCGGTTCGAACGATTTTCAATTTTGATTTTCGGCATGAAAAGTGATTGAAAAAATATTAAATGTTTCATGCCGATATGCCGAAAAAACGTGCGAATCGCTGCCAGCAATTGAAAAATAAAGCCCCAGACCGGTTCCCGCGGGAAGCACATTAAATTTTGAGATAATTTATAGCCTACGGCGCATGTGCAGTCCTGTAATTTGTGTAAAACTCCGTTCAGTAGTTTTTGCGTGTAGGAGTAACAAACATCCTTTCAAACTTTCGCATTTATAATATTACTTAGTAGGAGTAGGATTCTTACAGTAGCGACTTTTTTCTATGTGTTCTTGGAATTTCTCTATACTTAGGTAACTTCTGCTTTGGGCACTCATAACATAATGGAAGAAACTCTCTAAAATATAGTAAAATCCGTTGCGTGGTTTAGAAGAAATAAGCGGAGAAATAGACAGACAAAAACAACGATACTTTACTATTTTATTTTATAGATGGTACAAACGGACGAAATTTAGAGAAATGCTGACACGTTAATTCTTTTCACAATGTTCTTACACGCATTGAATGTTAAATAAATTAGTGTATTACGTATTTCCATCTCCAAGATTTCATTTTTGCTGTAAAAAAACCTGAATTTTATTGTCCTATATTAAAACTTTAACCGCTAACTAGTTTTATTGAAATTGGTTCAATAGATTTTACGTCTGCTAAAATTATTACTCTATACAAATTAGATGGCTTAAAGGCTGTGCGACTTGTATCGGGAATTCATTTTTTTGTTTCGAATGTAGCAAAAGTATTATTGCACAATATGTATACAGCAATTTAAAGAGAGGTAGGGCATAGTGGGGTACTTCTCTACCTTACAAAATACCGCAGCTAAACAATAGTCTTTTAAATAGTATTGTGTTTTTGCCAGTGAGTAAGGTCTCCAGTTCTCCATGGGGTGGGGATTTGGGGAACCGTGGCTTTGGCAGAGAAGGGGCATTTGCCTTTTTGCTGCCAGAGTAACGTGTTATAGAGGTAGGCAACGCATTGGCGATACTCTTGGTGTTGCTAATGTCTATAGGCAGTGGTAACCACTTTCCATCAGGTGGCCCGCTTGCCTGTTTGCCTAACGTAAGATATAATTTTTTTTTTTTTAATTGTCGAAATTAAAGTCACGAAGACCTTATCTAGGAATTCAGTAGTGATTTACACATATATCTCTCAGATTGTATGATCCCCAAAATCATATTTTTACATTTATTACACAGATCGAAACCATCTACAGTTTAAATAAAAAATAAAATAAAACATAACCTTCCGTCGCAGTCGGAAATTCTTTTGGCAATATCTGACTTCTTTGGAGTGATCTAACTTTGACTTTGGCCTATCCATTTTAACCCTATGCAATAAAGTACACACGCCAGGGGGAGAGCTGGTGGCTGAGTGGTTAAGGTATCCGACTGGTAAGCAAGATGTATCGGGTTCAAATCCCAAATTTTGATAAAATTAATGCTTCATTTCATACATTGCGTAGATACACTAGCTCATGTTATACTGGTTTAGTTGTAGGTTATCAATAGCATATAACAGCATACAAGGACGACGTATTTAATTTAAATTCCATACCCTGGTTTAAGAAGCAATCATTCAATCCCACAAACAATTGAAGGCACAAAGACACTGGGGGTGTACCTGGTGCAAGATAGTTTGTAGGTTAAGGCTAGTACTTATTTAATGTAGTTTGATAATATTTTCAATATCAAGCTATAAGAGTCAACGAAATGTGTTCTAAAATTTTCTTAATATGTAAACGCTTATGGATTTTTGTGATGTCAAAATAAATCATGTCTATGTCTATTTTTAAATTATTTAGACGTGATCCAGAAACCAATATGCTTGTAATTTGTCAGATTTTCGTTAAAGTTTCAAAGTTTTTCTGGAACACGTCTACAAATTTTCATTGGCTTTGATAGCGACTACGCTAAAACGCTACGTAGTTTTATCATATTTGCTATACTAATAGCAAATATGATAAAACTACGTTTGTATGTAGCGCGCTCAGGGAACACTCCTGTCAACAAATAAGTTTTTATAAAATATCTACGTTTCAAAAAAGACAAGACAATTAAACGCGACAACATTAATAAAATCAGTATTAATGTCCATTATCGTCCTAGCGCTCATCCGGGCTTCTGCCAGTGTCCGCTTTCCTACTCAATCTTCTCCACTTCGCCCGGTCTTAGGCATCCTCTCGTCGTAAGCTGTTGGCTCTTGCATTCGACTCAGCGATGTCAATCCATCGCTTCTTGGGTCGCCCACGGGGCCTCTTTCCTGATACCGGCAGATTCAAGCACCTATTTCCCATGTATCCCTAAGGCTGACGCAACACCTGACCAAACCAGCGCAGACGAGCCTCCTCGATCTTATCTACGATATCCCTCACGCCAAGGTTGCCACGGATGTACTCGTTACGTACTCGATCGAGTCGCGTAACTACGCACATCCACCGCAGCATTTTCATTTCGTTGGTGTGGAGTTCGCGAACGTACTCGTATTTCGTCGCCATGTCTCGCAGTCATAGAGTATCACCGGTCTTATTATACTCTATAAGCCTTTTGAGCTTTAAAGGGATTTTATCTTCACAGGGAAATTTGGCCCAAGCTGCAGAGATTCGGGACTTGACGTCAGGGCCGATATCGCTTGACTCGTGCATCACGAATCCGAGGTATTTGGATTTATCTGTTCTATTGACAGCTTCGTTACCTACAAGGATGGTTTCGGGATCTACGCTGCAGTTGGCCATATACTCCGTTTTGCTGACATTCAACTTCAAATCTTTTCTAGCACATCCTTCCACGTGTTCACTCTGGTCTCAAGATCCTGCCTAAGCTTGCTCATTAGTACAATGTCTTCAGCGTACTTCATAAGCCAAGGAGACATGTCCTGAATTTCCGCTGAGAGGCCATCGAGCACAATGCAAAACAAGTAAGGGCTCAGCACAGAACCCTGGTAAACACCTACAGTAATCGGGAAGGGATTAGTATGGCCTACGATGGTTTTGACGACGGCGCCATTATTCGCATACATATCCTGTATAATACTAATTTACGCTTTGGGCACAGACTTTGATCTCAGAGCCCACCAGATTATCTCCTGAGGGACACTGTCGAAAGCCCTCTGTAGGTCGAGAAATGCGTAATGCAGAGGTTGATTCTTACTGCAGTGAGACTCCTGGTGGACTCTGAGGGCAAAGATTTGATCCATGGTGCTGCAGCCCGACCTGAAGCCGTATTGGCATTCCGACAAGGAACATTCCTGGCGAAGTCTCTGGTTCATAATACGTTCAAATAGCTTCATTGTGTGGCTCATGAGTTTAATACCTCGATAGTCGCCGCACTCCTGCACACTGCCCTTTCCTTTATAGATTGGCGTAACAATATTTACGCGCCACGCGTCAGGTTTAAGCCCCGTGGCTACGATCCTATTAGGTAGAATGGAGCCAGCTGGGCCGACCGTGCTTTTGCCACTTGCTTGTGCATTGTCTTAGCTCGCCGTTTTGCCCCCAAGTACACCTCCGAAGGTGAATTACTGTGCTGCCTTTTGAAACACACTACTTGTCTCGCGACGGCACGAGCAAAGTTGTAGTAGGTTTTATTATAATAAGAAAGATTTCTAAGTACAATAACCACAATTTATTAATAGAAAAATTGCATCTAACACTTAACAATATAATTACTTATCCTTAACCTTAACAAACTATGTAGACAATCCAATAATCATTCAACTTTTTGAAACGTGAAATTGTCACAGCCCTTGGCAGCAAAATTTTTGTCAACTTGCAAATCTAATTGGAATTCGTTCTTTCTTTTCCTCTCCTTGTATTCCACGATGAAGTAGCAGATGACTCCGAACACCATCATCGTAGCCATGAGGTAGACCTTCTCCGAGAGTCGAAGGTATGGTGACACGACATAAGCGATGATGTATCCGAGAGCTTCCCAGAGGCGTAAATTGGCGAAAGCGGCCTCTTGCCTCCCGGGGAAGAGGATCCCGAAGTAGGCTTGAAATAGAAAAATAATAATTTGATACTCGTATTTCATGCTATGTTGTCATACTTATAATTGAAAATGTTTCCTTTATCTACCTATCTCAACCGCAGCGAAATAACAATGGGCTTTATTTTTGAATCGCTCGCCTAGATTCGGACGGTTTTCAATTTTGTTTTACGACATGAAAATTTCGTAAAACAAAATTGAAAACCGTCCGAAATTTTTGATGCACGGTACTGATTTCCCCTATTTTTGTACAGTACTCTTTCGGTATTGCTCATGTGAGATTGCAGACGAGTAACCGCTCGTTCGAGCGAGGAGAGCCCCTGACCTTAAAAGAAAAACACGAACTCGGATTTCAAGTGCGTTGATAAATAGTACTGTCTCAAACTCGGTCGGTTGCAGGGTCTAAATATTCTTACAATTTATCTGCACCAGCCACACGGAGTCTGCAAGGCCCCACAGCACGGCCACGGTGTACAGCACGTAGCCGGCGTGCGCCTGCGGCCGCCACGCGAGCAACGTCACGAACAGTGCGATGTGCAGCGCCGTCGCGAAGCAGATTAGTGGAAGGCGCCCTGTCACCTGCGGGGGAAAAGTGCTGATGCTCTATGATGCTCTTTGGACTAAGACATTAGATCGTTCGAGGGGTATATTAGAGGTCTCCTTAGTGGTGAGAAACGCATTGGTAGCGCCCCTGGTGTTACTGATGTCCATAGGCGGCGGTGACCACTTTCCATCAGGTGGCCTACTTGCTTGTTTATCTGCCGTGTTACATTTAAATAAACTGTTCAGGGGCAAGATGTTACATGAAATATTAACCAGTCTACCTGGCTTAGGACTAATATCAAATGCCTTATGACTATATTCCCGCTAGTTAGGTACCTTCAACCCAGAACATAGCAATGCCAACATTATTGCTTGGCTTCAGAAATAGATAAGGCGTTACTTGCCCAGAAGGACGCTTAAAGCTGACCACCTGATGAAACTGTGTTATCACGTGTGCTGCCTATAGACGTTAGTCGTTCCGAAAGACTACTTTCGCGCACCTTTGCGACGTATCCGGTAAGGACGCAGCCCGCGCCGTCAGCCAGCCCGTACGTCATCATGACGAAGCCCACCGTGCCGGTGCCGATGGCGCACGACACGAACGCCTGCGAATTGAACATCGTCATTATCATCATCAGCATCATTATTGTCATCATAATCTAATTTTTCGATTCAATTTGACATTTATAATTTTTGTGTGACATTATTTAACAATACTTTTAATTCAATGACAATTTCCGATCCAATTATAATGTTCAAATTAGGATTTTAGATTCAATGTTGACATTTAAAATTTTTTGGGGCTTGATTTAATGTTACCTGCCTTTATGACATTATATTAATTTTTTATTTTTATTTCTATAAGTATTATTATCATATCTTGACATATTAGAAAATGTAGATCAATTATAGATATACGCCTGAAAAGACAGGAATTCGGTAGAAAAAAAAACTACTACATCTAAAACTGCAAAATTATGTAACCCAAACTCCATATTCAATAAAATTTCATTTCATTTCAATACTAGCGGTTAATCTCGGTTTCTGCCAGGAACCTTATTGTGCATAAACAAAACATTATCATTACAAGCGCTTCTTAGACAACCTAACTGACAGAATATGTCAATTCTGTAGACATATTTACATATAGCTCACTCTTTTGTCCCACAGGAGGGGTAGGTAAAGCCTTTGGACAATCATCATAAATTTAAAAGTTAGTCTTTTGTCGATGGGACAATCGCCATTCTTTTGTCCTGTCTAACCTCTTCACTTCTTTGTAATCACGTCTTTCACGTCTTTCCAACAATCCAACCATGGCCTTCCTCTTCCCTTTTTTCCCTTAAAGCCTTCTTTTAAAAAGCTGTAATATATTATTAGATGACCTAGCATTTTCGCCTTCTGTTCTCTATAACCTTCAATTATTCTTTTTCTCCTTCACCAAATTCAACACTTCTACATTTGTCTTTTTTCCATCCAGCTACTCTCTTCATTCTTCTCCAGCACCACTTCATCTAATTTATGTATATAATGGACAAAAGTAGTATAATCTGGTAGTAAATCACCACGAATTCTTCATCATCTTACTTTGGGCTATATTATTTTGTAAACTATATCGATATGGGTCATCCGTTCGGGAACTACATGGTTTGATCTGTTTTGGGGTTGGCTCTGTTCGTTTTGGGGTTTGTTGGGTTGGCGTAGATAGGCCTTCCACTAGATGGACCGACGTTCTGGTAAAGATCGCAGGTACCAGCTGGATGCGGAAGGCATAAAACCAGCCTTTCTGGAGATCTCTGGAGGAGGCCTATGCCTAGAAGTGGGCGTCTTCCGACTGATATAATAAGTTGGGGTTTTGGATTGCTCCTAGTTCATAGAAACGTACAGATTTTTATGCTATTATGCTTAGAAGTGTCCAAAGACGTGTGCGACAGCGGATGAAAGTATTACCGCCGTAAAGTCTGCTCCAAAGAACGCCTGCTGGTAGCCCACGAAGATGTTGATCACGATCAGCAGCAGCTGGTTGGGCTCCACCAACAGCCGAAAAGTCACCGCTAGCAGCGCCAGCCCCGACAGGCCGGTGGTGGTCCGGGAGTTGGAATAACTGGAATTGACATATGGGTTTTACTGAACTGGTGAGAAAAGCATGAGAAACGGGGTCCATCAGAGCTAAACATCTTCCTTCACGCATTACGCATGAGGCGGTAGGCGGTCGTGACCATGGTTGTGTGACGGGCTATTTTGAGGTCTCCTATTGGTCGGGCGACGTTCGTCATACAACCATGGTCGAATGACCATTGCCAATTAGGACAGCGCCTAATACTATGTAGAATATATATATATATATATATATATATACATACCCATCGAATATACAGATCGAGTTGATAGAACCACAGGCTTAAAAACTCGGAATTAAAAATTTATTTAACTCTGCTATTGAATTTTTTTATTTCGTCTTAACACTGTGCTACCTTACCGTTTCATAGAATCCACTCCTATCGCAACGATGAGAGCCGCTCCCACAATACAGGCCAAATAGATTCCTGAAATTAAAAACAATTTCATTTTACTTATACATATAGAAGTTAGAAGAAGAATGTGTTTATCATACGAAGAATGATGCATTTCCATATTAACTAAGTGAGGTAGGTAGGTTATAGGACAATTATAGGACTCTCATGCTTTTTCACGCCAAAGCATGTACTCTATCTATATTCATTGTCCACGATTATTTATATTACACAATACTAAATAAGCTTATATAAATTGATTAGTTCATTGTGTTTAAATAAAAACACGTGTGCGAGATGCAAAACTACAACTTCAGTGTGCAAGGATACATGGTAGAGTTATCTTGCGAGCATTCAAAATGCGTAAAGAAATGCGACCTGGTTATGATCGCAGGTACCAGCTGGATGCGGAAAGCACAGGACCGGCCTTTGTGGAGATCTCTGGCGGAGGCCCATGCCTAGCATTGGGCGTCTTATGATGATGATGATGATTCTAAATGCATCAATGATCATCTTTCAAACCCGACCTATTTATGGACGCCGGCAATGTTCGCCAAACTTATTTTTTTAACATTGTTAATGACATTTAATAGAGTTATGTGGGTAAGTAATATAAATGTCGCAGTATATGTCGCAGCGCGAGAATAGGCCCCCGGGTCATTATTGATCGCAACGATGCTACACACACCACACAGCCATAGTGTTTCCTTTAGACTATGACATGGGATTGTTCAAGAGGTATATTAGATTCTGGCATCGCATCGGTATCGTCCCTGATGTTGCTGATGTACGTAGGCTACGGTAACCACTTTCCATCAGGTGGCCCGCCTGCCTGTTTGTCTGTCGTATTACATAAAAAAATATGAAATATGTAGAATGTACTGTCTTATAAAAACTGGATTATAAAATTTGCAAAAGCGACGTGCTTGGCAACCTGGCCATGATCTGTCACATTTCATCGTTGCGCACACAGATGCTGTCGAGATTAACACAGCAGGCTCGCGTTCGTCCCGCACTGCCGCAGTATTGTCGCATTTCCCTGTGCCTGACTACCTGTGTACTCGTTTCTCTGACCCAGCCTCACCTACAAGCATCTGAATCTTCTCCTGGGGCTGCGGAGGGAGCGCATCAGCGTCAGCGCTGGGCAGGAACCTCGCGCCGCAACGGATGGGCACCAAGCTCGCGTTGACAGCTGTCACCGCAGCCGTGTTGTTGCCGGAGGTTAATACTGGGGTGGGATAAATAATCATACAACTTTAGTACAGATGTTGGCAGTACGTAAACAATGCACATCGACTAGTTTGGCTTTATAGAGCGTTATTTTCGATTCTCCCTCGTGGTCCCACCGGTGCGAGAAACTAGTGGATCCATGAGAAAACGCCGCTATCACCGATTTGTGTAAGCCTAGTCTGTTCAGGGGGAGTTGATAATCGAGTCAGTAATATAAAGTAAGTTTTAGTTTTAGCTAACATTTTACAAACCAAATTTATAAAACAACATCTTGTTTTCCCCGAAAATAGGAATGGATAACATAACATCCGGCTGTCTAAACCATTTTCTACTTGACCGAGACCGGATATGGAAGACAAAACTAAAGTAGAGGAAGTGCTTGAAAAAGCTGTCGCAGCAAAAGATGACCAAACCAGAACATGACGTCCTTAGAAATTGACCTACTGAGAAGATGACTAACTCAGAAAATGACCTGCCTCGCCTAAATGGAGAAAAGATATGCCAGAGGCAGTGGGTATACGGTCATACGCACACACTGACATCCAAAGTAGACCTGGGCCTATTGACAACCGAACTATGTCAAACTGGCCTCATGTCACTGTTGACAGCACGCCATCTTCATTTGTTATTTGATCTGAGTTTCAGATAGACTGTATTGAAGATGCAAGTGAAATATGACTGATAACTGAGTTTCAGATAGACTGTATTGAAGATGCAAGTGAAATATGACTGATAAATGTGTCAAGTATGTGTCAGTGGCCTGTGGAAACATGAACAATGGGCGAGACCGAGCGATTCTGAAAAGAAAAAATATGAAAGGAACAAAGACCTTAATATGCAGTAAATTAGTTATAATAGGACCACGATAAGTCCGTATTAACTGACAGTAGTAAAAATTATAAAATGTGGATATGGCAATAATCTGGAGATAATCTGTCCTTGTCAGTCCTTGTCTATCCTTCTTGTAAACATTCAGTTATTTGGCTTGAACTTGTACTTTTAGTTTGTGTAAATTATTTATAATTCTGAAAATTATCTCTCGCACTTCTATGTTAATTGTTTTGTTCATTATTTAATAGCATTTTTCACAATTCAAGAAAATAAACAATTCTACAGAAATCAAATTGTTTGTTATGACTTTTATGAATGACGTTCTATGACGTTTAAAAAGCTTGGCATAAGTTGCCATCTAGAGTTTTTTTTTTTTTTTTTTTTTATAAGCGATTCGGACTTATAGTGGTCTTATTATAGTTGATCCAGTCTTTTATATGCGCGGATGATGTTTATGAATAGTGCTAAGAAAATTAACAAACTATAACGAATCGTTCGGAATTGGAAAATGCAACTTTAAAGATGAATAGGAAGTCAAACATTTGCAGCCGCAGCTCATAGAGGCATTACTATTCATCGAAACAACTTAATTTACTGTCGTTATAGTAATTGCTACGAGTACCTACTGCCAACCAAATATTGCGAAAAACAAATGCTGGCGTACAAAACGTAGCATCAATCAATATTATTTATCGCAGTAAATGTATGTACAACATGATATTACTAGTATTTAGTATCACACATAAAGCCAAGTCAATTGGTATGCAAAATGAAAAGAGAGCGTCACAAATAGTGACAAAGAAAATCAAAAATGAAATACAATTATATTATGATTTTGTGGTCCAAGAGATATATACTTTGTATAACAATGAATAATTATGTTATTTTTTTATTATAAGCCCATTGATCTTTAATTCCTTCGTTTTTATTGCACGATACTTACCTAATGAAGAGATGAGGTTGCCCCAAACTTGGTTCATTTGGTATATCATGAAGAACAAGCCGAAGGAACGGTTCAGCAGCGCGTCAGCCGGAAGGTTCGAGATTTTACTCTGCGCCTCAGAAACCTGTAACACGAAAAATACTAGCATATATTATTAGTAACAATAACAAAATTCAACACAGTACAGCAAGAAATACAATATGTTGCCAGACGCTATAAAGAAAAGCTGGAACACCACCCATATCTACTGGATACACACTTTGTACTGCAGGACCACAAGAAAGAGCTACCAGTTATGGACCTTCTAAACTAGAGAAGCGGGACTATTTGCTATCTCAGTGGAAAACTGGCTTTGACATTAAAAAATCTTACACTACTCTAATTTTGTAGATGCTGTAGCCAGTGGCCAACGTAGATGACGTAGATATTATATTATCGTATGTCAAATTCAGTTGCCAACTGAGTTATGCGCACTCACCACCGAGATATAGGTGCACTTGGCGCACCAGAGCGGGCCGCCGCCGAGGCCCACCGCCAAGCCCGCCGGGATCAGCGTGGCGAACCGCGGCAGCAGCTGCGCAGCGATGTACGGCGTGTAGGTCAGACACGAGAGTGCGATCGTCCACTTCGTTCCCAGCCATCTGCGGTGAAAGTTTTTTGATTTCGATAAATAAGGGAGAACCGAGACCCGTATGGCAGCGATGGGCCTATCATTTCCTCAGTTGCTGCCACAGCAACATGTATTTCTTTTATTAGCTGACCAATTAAATGATAGCTCTATATAAATTCCTTTAGTTTGACTTTTGCTGAAAGCATGTTGTGATATTGTCTTTTGAATCATATAGTATCTAATGCTATATTTCCCGTAGTTTAGGGGGGAAAATAACTGTAACCAACTTATTAACCAAACAACTTCGGTGTCATTCAGTTTCCGAAATCGTTGTTCACCTAAACAGGATTATTTGGTAATGAAATGTTAAGTAAGGTTAAATGGGAGAAAGAGTAAAGGGAAGAGAGGAGTGGGGAAGGGAAGGGAAAGACGATGATTATGACTATCTCGTGACCTGACCTTTTTGTATTAGTATAGATACTGTGGATATGCAGTCCCTTCCAGGGCGCCAAAAGAAAGATTATTAATTATGGCGCTCATCGTGGGACGAGGCACCTTTTACCACTGTGATGAGGGTACTCATTTGTCACAATTTCGAGAATATGGTTTAGGTGTCATACTGTTGTATTAATCATAATGTGGTAGGTAGACAGATAAAAAAATTAATTAGCTTCAAATGACGAACACATGGAAGTTACGGGTATTCTGCTGCGATAAGACAAGAATTCGAGAGATGACATAATAAGGACGGTTGAAGGTTACGAGTTCGCTGTTTACGACAGGACATCGAAGGTAAATTAAGAAGAATAGCAGAAAGGCAAGAGTTGAAGAATAGCTAATAGTGTAGGCCGGTTGCGACAGGACTTCAATGGATAACATAAGAAGAATAGCCAAGAAATACGGGTACGCTGCTTGCGACAGGACATCAGTAGAAAAATAAGGAGTATAGCTGAAGGTTACGGGTACGCAGATTATGGCGGGATATCGAAGGTAAATTAAGAAGAATAGCAGAAAGACAAGAGTTGAAGAATAGCTGACAGTGTAGCCAGGTTGCGACAGAACTTCGATGGACTACCTAAGAAGAATAGCAGAAAGACTAGAGGTCAAGAATAGCTGATAGTGTAGGCGGGCTGCGACAGGACTTCGATGGACAACATAAAAAGACTAGCCGAAAGTTACGGATACGCTGCTTGCGACAGGACGTCAGTAGAAAATATAAGAAGAATAGCTGAAGTTTACGGGTACGCAGATTACGGCGGGACATCGAAAGACAACAAATCACGAAGATCAAAGCAGCAGAACTCTCCGAGGGACCAATAACAGCAGTCAATATCCTTCCTTTATATATTACACATCAAGCATAGTATCAATCCTCCCTCATACTGGCTCAATGTATGAATTCTTGTCGGCTCTCGAACTCCTATCGCTAACCTGACTGCGAAAGCCCTACATTCCTCTTCGCATCTACGTACGCACTGCTATCTCGGGCTGGAGGTAGCGCAAATCAATTAGAGGACGAGGTGAAGTTCAGCTTAAAATCAACGATTCCTACGTCTGAAGATTCGTCCACGTCTGAACGTCACGATCCGTAGCAAACCAGTTTTTTTTTTATTTTGCGCTTAGAGATGAGCTCTCATGAGTACCAGCCGGCCGGCCGGACTGGTTATGCACGACTCGCCAAAAAAAGACCTAGGCGCATACGTACTAAACACCCCCTGGGAGCACCTGTACTCTGGAAGGCCTTTCAAGTTTCATCGGATGCGACACCCCGTAGGGACGGGGTGCGCTCAGCGTCACTCCTTACGGAGCGTACACTGGAGAAATTATATCGAGACCCCAGAAGGGGGTCCCGCTGCTGTGGACTGGGATTGGGGGCTTACGGGGGTCGCTGAAACGGCAGGGAGGGGCTGTGTCGGGTCGACCTGAGCCTCCAGGAGGAGGTTCAGAGCGCTCGACAGGTCGATAAGGGTTATACAATCTGCTGGGCTTGGTTGCTCAAAATACAAGTACAGATGACGAAACTACCGATGATGGCGACGCCATACTTGGTTCTCGCTGATATGACCTACATACACACATACACACTTGCAGTAGCATTTCTGGCTGGTGTCATACCAGAACGGAACGGAACTAATAGGAAGCTACATTATTCGCGAGTGACATAGACTACCTTTCATTCCGGAAAAATAATAGAGCCCCGCTGAATGAAGGGACAGTTGAATGTTTACTGAGATCCGAATTGCGCGCGGGTGAAAACCGCGGGAGACTGCTAGTACCTTATAACAACAGCAGGCAGGAACACGCTGGAGATGATGAGGCCCGTGTAGACAGCCGCAAGCGAGGCCGTACCCAGCCCCTTTTCCGCGTTGATGGAACTCTGCAGGTTCGCGGCGCCCTGGAATACCACATACAGAATGAACACCCGTATTACAAACAATGTCTGTCTAATGCAAAATAATTAAAAAAAAGCAATGCACCAACACCAACCTTAGATGAAACCTAAACTCGCTAAGTCACTCTTAACTTTATGACATCGATTTTGTGACGCCTATTCTTATATGACTTTATTTTAAGGCGTCAACTTAAGCGTCGCATAAGTTTAGTGCAATCCCACAGTGCTCGTCTGCAAAAGTCGCACTGCGTTCAACACGGCTCTAGGATTGGTCAATTTTGTTCATATAAATGTAACAAAAAATGAAAATCTGTTGGCAAATAAAATAAATAAATATTCAGACAGAGACGGAGATTCATAGTGCCATTTAATCAGTGCAAAGCAAATCAGTAAGAACGAAGAAGTATGTACCTAAGCGTCGTCATAGCTATGATTAGACTCAATTATACCGTTGTCGTGTGATATCCGACGATGCCACTCCTTTAAAGTACGTGTCAAACGATATTGATAGGTACTTGGAATAAAGAAAGAAAGAGTATTTATTAACACAAACAACAACACCACAACATTTAAAAAGATACAAGAAAACATAAAGACATAAAAAGAATGCAATTATAAGCAGAACATAAATTACACAGTGCCGATGTAAATACCTATCTGATATTTGTATAGTGTAATAGATAATGTGTTGTGGTGGTGTTTGTGTTAAATGGACCTCACTTAGCATAATGCACCGGCGTGAACCGGAGCGCTGGTTTTCAGTGAGACCTGCTGAGCGAGGCACGGACAAAAGTACAAAATATATATGAAATACAAATATACACTAAATATACTACTTAGACTGGTCATAATTATGTATTTTTGTTGTGCATAATTATGTATGTGCAGTGTGAATTGTGTAGTCAGCCGGTGGCCGGGAGGCGGACCCCGTCCGAGTTCATCCTTGCCCTCCGTCCGGGGCCCACCTCGCGCCACCTGCGCGATGACATACCGCGACCAAACAGTGACGCGTGCGCACGCGCGCCCGTCCCTGCCCACTTACGTAAAATTCATACGACAAATTCCATCGGTCGAATAACTAGAAAGAACTATATTATTACCAAAAGTAATAGGCAAACGCGATTTTTAATATAGGTATATTTAAAACTTAATTTTATAACTAAATTCAACAAATGATTACCGGCCTTTTGGTGGAAAAAATTATGCACTTGAGTAATTTTCCACACCATGTTCAAAACGAAATATTTATAAAACATTTGTTTTTTCTGACGTGTGGTGTCCGGCCGAGAAGAATAAATAGCATAAACCCCTTGCTCTCGTGAGTGTCGTACAAGGCGACTAATGTAAAAGTTCTGAAGTCTCCTTTGGCTAGAAAATGCCAGCAGTGTTTTCCATTTCTATATTTACAACACTGCGATCTCTAACCCCCTGCCAAACGGAGAGATTATGGCAATAACATCGCCTCTCATTAGAGAGGCCCTAATTCCTGCAGCAGTAGACACTGTTCTAGGCTGTGATGATGATGATTTGCTTTTAAACTTTTTCATTACATACTTACATACATTTTAGTAAGACCGAAATATTGAATAATAAATAATAAAAGTCTTTATTACGGATGACACAGATCCATACATCAAATTCGAAATATATAAATAAAATAAAATTAAAATAGTAAAAATTAAAATTGTATAAATAAATTCCAAAAATAAGAAAAATTAAATTAATATTAAAAGCACAACGTCAATATATTAATGTCATCTCTGGTTCCCGTTCTGGTGCGCAGATAGCTAATATTTCTATATAGAACTATAGGCGTCGTCGTAAACCGCCCTCAGTATGCCGTTGCGAAACTGCCGCAATCTTAAGGAATGCGTCCCCTCACAACCGCATAAAAGTCCGGCACCCTTGGCTCCACAAACATGGCTAAGGCACTGCAAAACCTCGGCAGCTTCATCAGAATTCTAAATATATCATTATATTGCACTCCGAGAGCGCTGTACGACCTTCTAGAGTGCCTCACCCAAAGCTGGCATGTGTAGAAGCAGAGGCAGTAGGCATTAAATAATGTCAACTTCACCTCTCTAATGCACGCCGCGAACCTACGAGCGATCATGTTCCCTCTTATCGCGAGGGATCTTCTCTCCCGTTCCATATTTTTATCGTCCTTCATGTCATCAGTAAGTATGTTGGCTAGATACTTGAACTGCTGCACGGCCCGCACTACCAACCCATTCAATTTGACTTCAGGCACATTCTCCGGACCTCTTCCAGCCTTGAACACTAAAAGCTCAGTATTAGCTGCGTTATATTTCACGTGTGTGAATTTATATAATCCTTACATACTGACACTAGCTTTCTGAGCCCCTTGATAGAGGGACTGAGAAGCACCATGTCATCAGCATAGCTGAGACGTTTACACAGACCTTCCCTAGGTGACAACCAACCCCTGTGCTTCTCAGCCTCACCATCAACTCGTTGACATAAAGGTTGAAAAGATCGGGAGACGTGACCCTCCTTGGCGTACACCGCATTGTAACTTGTAGTCGATAGAGGTCGTGTCGAATTTCATAATTCACTAGATCAAATGCCCGGCTCAGGTCGAGGAAACATGCGTACACAGAGGTGTCGCGAATCACATAGTAATTTACAGTGTGTTTAAGACTCACAATGGCCGAGTCAGTCGAGAGACCAGCACGAACCAAACTGCACATACTTTATATCCAAACACTTTAGTAATTCGGGCCATAGCAGCCTCTCAAATATTTTGCCTATCACTGTACCCAGCGAGATAGGCCTATAATTTCCAGACGATGACAAGTCACCAGTCCTACTTTTGACAATCGGGACGACTACGGTACGCATCATATCTGGCGGAAGATATGAATATATTAAAAACACTGCATAACTTGCTAAAAATTTCGGTCCCAGCGCAAAAAATGTGCTCAAGACTGAGGTCGTCGTGTCCAGGGGACTTACCACGCGTCATTCTGCTCACAGTCCTAGCAACGACGTCAGGAGTGAAGCGAACAGTCCCATGATTAGCCATGGTACAACCAAAGCTCGGCCGGTCCTTGTCTGGCACTGGCCGAGGGTACAGCTTAAACCTATTTCTAAAAATATTGGCTATCCGCGCTGTATTTTGTGCACCATCTATAATCAGTGGCAAGCTCTGCTTGTAAGTGAACATTATGTTTGATCCCAAAACTTAACAAACAAATTATTTTTACATGCAGATACTAAGATATCGACTTTTATTTTTGTTTTATTTTTCTGGCACCATGCCAGTTTACTTTTAGACATCCTAGACTAGATGATAAGCGTTCATATATTGGGCCCGTGCACGGCTTACCCGCCACAACCCAGCATTTAAAACAATTTCTATAAAAATTATGACTCTCCTTTACGTGTACGTTCCAGCCCGTGATATGTTTACCTTTACTTTTATTCTTCTCCGCAGAACGAAAACCAGAGCAGCGTTTTGCACTATCAATTAAAATTGAGGTTATAGCACCATACAAACTGTCAATAAACTTATAATGATTGTCAAGTAGCTCACAATCAATCAAATTTACATTATTAAAGTATCTACACACCAAATAGTCATGAAGGTTAACTAGGGCCGTATCACAGAAATTATAGTAGTTTTCACACTGTACTGAGTCTACATCGAATGCCACCACGACTTGAGTTACTGACATGGTTGTCAATGTCACCACTTTACCCAACCGACATAGCAACCGCAATGGATAATGATCGGACCATGCTGCATCATACATAACATTCACCGATTCTATAGTGGCCAAAGCCGCATCCGCAGAAGCTGAACAAACACCGCTAGACAGCTGGTGAATTCCGTCAGGTTATCAGGTTCGTCCGTAGGCATGTACACGTTGACAATGAGCACCGCATTTGAGTATATCACCACGCGTATGGCACCAAGACGATCACTGGGGCACTTGATCACTGTCACTTCCGGAAAGGACGTCTTTCGCCAAAGCAGGGCCTGTCCGCCGTAAAGTCGACCCTTCAGTACTCCCATCGACGTATCAACGGATGACGTAGTTGTACACGCAAAGTCGGGGTGCAGGGTGTGTATAAAATCAAGATAATGCGGTAGCAACCACGTCTCCACGACTTACAATTGTAAGATATCATAGAAAATCCATGATACATATTTTAGTTTTTATTTTCGACTCGTTTGGAAGTTTTAGCTGGCCAGAAATCACTACTCAGAAACGTATCCATTATTAACAACAACTTTAAAAGAATTAAAAGAGGTGTCGTATTTCTGTCCGAACAATTGTACATCCTTGCATTGCTTGCTGACCTTTACCGGTAATATAGTCCTTCAGCTGTTCGACCGTCGTAGATTTTTCCAACCTAGATACATACATAGACATACTTAAGTCGGCCACGGGCAGTAAACTCGAGCAAGTTGAAGAGGTTAGTTGATTGAGGCAGAGCCTCGAGCATCGGCGTAGGGTTGCGCGTTTGTCGGTTTTGTACAGGTTGCATTTCGAAGAGTGTGCGAATCAGTTACACGACCTCATTTTGCCGGCCCCTTTCCACCATCGGAAGACGCGGTCCGGACGAGCGCTTCATCCTTATGTAAAGGATCTTCCAGCTATCCGCACGAGCTGCTTTAGTTCAACCTTTACAATGCGTACGGCCAAGGAATCGATCGCATTACCCGCGAGTGTGTTCCCTGATCATTATAATCTAGACGCCTTCGAGACCAGAGTGAATAGGCTGTTCCTAGACAGGCATGCTCCATCATCAGCCGCATCGTCATTTACCACCAGGTGCGATGGCAGTCAAATGCCTGGCTAGAATAAATATTAAAAAAAAAAAAAAAAAAAAAGTGCCGCAAATATTGTGATTTTTTCTGCGTTTCTTGCGTTCAACCAGTGTAAAACAGTCTGTTTTCAGTGATTGGGATTATCTTTATTTTTTAGATGATTGTCGTTTTATTACAACCATATCGCGATAACTGGGCGTATGAATCATCTCGTCAATGGAGCTCAAACGGTCACGAACTATAGATGTATCTAGCGGCTCGGGCGCAATGCGGGGCGCGGGCGCAGCGCTCAGCTGACGCACCGGGGTCTTATTGTTGTCGTAAGTACCAGGGGCCGGTTTCTTATCAGCGCGCTTGTGTCGTCTTTCGATTGAACTTATTGCGTTCACGTCAATTGTACTATTTGTAGATGAATTTGAAATCCGTACGTCGAAGTTTTTCAACAGTCTATAACCAGCTCTAAAAAAAGAAATTAATATCAATATAATTATAGTTATCCAAGATCATCTCACTAATCTATTAATTAATCTAATTTCTCCCATTAAATTTAATGAGGGGGGGGCTGCTATATTAGACGATATTAATAAAAATCACCATAAAGATATTGAAGGTATAAATCTCATTAAACCCTTATTAATAAATAATCTTCGTCTATGAAATCGTTCATAATTAATATTTGCTAAACAAAATATTCCTGATGAACACAACCCATGACCAATTATTAAAATATAAGCTCCAATAAACCCTCATCTATTTATAGTTATAATCCCACCAATTACTATTCTTATATGAGAAACTGAAGAATACGCAATTAAAGATTTTATATCAACTTGACAAAAACATTTCAAACTAATATAAAATCCCCCCACTAATCTAATTACTAACCAAATAATATTAAATTTTATTCCAACCTCTTGTATAAATATTAAAACCCGTAAAAGACCGTAACCCCCTAATTTTAATATAATACCGGCTAAAATTATAGACCCAGATACAGGAGCCTCAACATGAGCCTTAGGTAATCACAAATGTACAAAATATATAGGTATTTTTACTAAAAATGCCATTACCATACAAATATATAATAAATAATAATTTATATTATAAAATTTTAAAAAATATATTATTATAAAATTAGTTTCCTTAAAAATAAAAAAAATCCCAAATAATAATGGCAATGAAGCAAATAAAGTATAAAATAATAAATACATTCCAGCTTGAATCCGTTCAGGTTGATACCCCCATCCAACAATTAATAATAATGTTGGAATCAATCTCCCCTCAAAAAATATATAAAATAAAAATAAATTTATTACTCTAAATGTTAAATATAATATAATTATTAAAAATACAATATTTATGGTTTCCACGTCCATATTATAGCTTATAATGTTAGTTTTCTGCGTATTTTCTGTCTTTAACTTTTCTAGGTTACTTTTCAATACAGCTAAGTCTTCTAAAAATGAAGACACGTCCACAAAATCAAATGTTACCGGGGGGCAATTTTGATAATCTCTTGGATACTTTTTTCCTCGGGTCCTTCTTTCCTTCTCATTATTCTTTTAGCTGGTGCCATCCGTTCCGTTCAGGTGCAACACCAGCCAGATATGCTTCTGCAAGGGTGTATGTAGATCATATCAGCAAGAACCAGGTACGGCGTCGCCATCATCGGTGGTTCCGTCGTCTGTACTTGTATTTTGAGCAACCACGCCCAGTGGATGTCACGGGTCTCACCCAAAGAACTGGTTTGGTCCGGATACAGCATCAGACGTGGGAGTTGTTGATTTTAGTCGACACCAGACCTCGTCCTCTGCTGATTTACGCTACCTCCAGCCCGAGATACCAGTGCGCACGTAGATACGAAGGGGAGTGTAGGGCTGTCGCAGTCAGGATGGGAGCGAAAGAATTTGGAGCCGATAAGAATACCAGCATCATGTCAGTGAAGGGGGATAGATACTATACTTTTTTTGTAATATAATAAAGAAGAATGGTAAAAACTGCTGTGGTTGTTCGCTTGATCTGTTCTTGTTTTGTCTTGTCTTCGGTGTTGGGTATTCTTAATGTCATGTCCCAGGTGGCCTTTCCCACGATCATTATTCTTTTAGCTGGTGCCAAAAGGGAATAAACTAAACAGCGAGTTTCTTCAATTTCCTCGAAGGTATACGTACTTGAACTACGCACTATGCTCTTCTCATGGAGAATGTCCACTGTCAGATACGTTCAGAAGCTAAAAGTTCATTAATTATCACGTTGCATGTAGAACACCTGGGCTTCGAGGACTGATTATCCGAGGTGTTATTTTTTATGTCCCGGTCGCAATTGGCTGTAGTCGCTGTTGGTGACCGAATCATCGTACGTGCATACGCGCGCAACGCGCAAAGACCGCGCGGTGACTTTAAATATACATATAATTTAACCTTACATTGTAAGACGTGAACTCCACCATGAAGGCTATGCTGATGAAGATCACATTCTTCATAATCCGCCATGTCTCCCGGGGGCCGTACTCGACCGCGGGATCTCCAATTGACACCTCCTTCCCCATTTCACTTCCAAATACCACTTGTAAAATGCCAAGTTGTAGTGAAAATCACTGTTTCGTCTTTGTTACTTGCAATGTCCTTTGTGTTCTGTATGCTCAGAATAAAACTTTAATAAATTATACACCTAAACCTTCCTCATGAATCACTCTTGTCTATTGGTGAAAACCGCATAAAAATCCGTTCAGTAGTTTTTGAGTTTATCGCGAAATTAGCTTATAAGCAATTTTCTTGTTTTCTAACTTTCTTGTTGATATTTTACGACGTTAACAAACACTATGTAATGTATGTGTGTAAACTCTTAATTATTTTTATTTTGTTATACCTAAACATGCACACGTTTTTAGAGTGGCCGTATTTAAGAAACACTGATTACTGTTGATTTCTGGCCCTTAATTACATTTTAAGAATAATTCGATTTAAATGTATAAAAATAAATCTGCCATTAGTGTATCAGTATTGCGGTGTTCAAAAACAATTTACTGCCAAGCTTACTACGAAGTTACGTGGATATTTATATTGAATTCTTCTAAAGCATTTAAGTACCATTAGTCCAGAATGATGTTAGTTATCACAATACTGGGTCACAATGGCTGGGAATATGAATTAAAGTCACTGGTAAAGTTTAAAATATAAATATACGTTTATTTACTTAATTGTGATTCTACGATTGAAACTTAAAGATTTTTACCAGAGATTTCTAGATTAGAAAATAATAATGAAACCCATAATGCTAAGAACACGTTTCCTAGGGCCAATATCCATTGGAATGGACGAAAAACGGTTCTCAGTGACGAAAAAACTACTCCGCCCAATTAAATCTATTTATTATTAATTAATTAATCAATGTCATTTAAACAATTATCCGTTCAAATAAAATCATTACATTTACATAATTAAAAGTCAAAGCGTCATACTTGGTTTGCAAAATTGAAACATAAAATCAAAAATAAGATTCATTATGTCAATTAATGTGAAACAATTAGTCAATATAAATAAGAACTTATCGGTGAAGTATGAGTCGACACTCGTTAACGCTGCCCGTTACCTACAAGTAGTCAGGATTAGGCTAGTCAGCCCTTTTGGCATAATAATAATATATGATGAAACGAACTTGCAAGTGAAGTTCGATCGATATTATATGAGTAGGTAGATATATTTGAAACTAAATTTTTAGAACTAAATTCAACTAATTCTTACCGGCCTTTTTGTGGAAAAAATGATGCACTTGAGTAATTTTCCTCACCATGTTCGAAACAAAATATTTATAAAACATTTGTTTTTTCAAACGTGTGGTGTCCGGCCGAGGAGAATAAATAGTATAAACCCCTTGCCCTCGTGATTGTTGTACAAGGCGACTAATGTAAAAGTTCTGAAGTGTCCTTTGGCTGGAAAATGGCAGTAGCGTTTTCCATTTCTATATTTACAACACTCCACCGAGGGCGCCACCCTCAAGGAACATATTGTGTCCGTAAATTAACTTAATTTAAAATGGTTAAAACAAACATTTTACTATTGAAATATATACATTTAGTTGATTAAACAGTGATAAGTGTTAATATTGTGTGGTGGAACTAAATTTAAATCCAGAACAGTGTGTATTAAATTTTAGAACTCTGGCTACGACCGGTTGACAAAGTAAATGTAAACAAATACTTTAATGGTACTGCGATAGTGAAAAAGGTAGAAAAATAGCAGTGTCTCAAGACGAAGGTTTTTGACCAATGTGTGTTGCCAGTGATGACTTACGTAACTGAAACGTGGCCGCTCACTGTGAGCCTTATAAAAAAGCTTACTGTTACCCAAACGGCAAGTGTGGAGTTTCTTTGCGCGATCGAATCAGAAATGAGGAGATCCGCAAGCGTACTAAGGTGACCGACATTGCTCTAAGGATTGCCAGACTGAAGTGTTAGTGGGCATGGCACATAGCTCGGAGAACAGATGGCCGATGGGGCAGTAAAGTTCTCGAGTGGCGACCACGTACCGGAAGACGCAGCGTGGATAGGCCTCCCACAAGGTGGACCGACGACCTGGTAAGGATCGCAGGTACCAGCTGGATGCGGAAAGCACAGGACCGGCCTTAGTGGAGATCTCTGAGGGAGGCCTATGCCCAGCAGTGGGCGTCTTCTGGCTGATATGATGATGATGATGATGATGGGAATAGAAAAATTCACTAACAATGAAAAACAAGTACATCTTAATTCAAAAAAAATGTTTTAAACAGAACAAAGACGTTAGTGAATGTGCATTACCCTCAGAATACAAATCTCACTATCATAAGCCTTCGGTGATTTGTTTCGGTGATTTTTAACTACACAAGAAACAACCGCCGTAGCGCAGCGGGCTAGCGCTTCTTGCGAAGACCCCTATCATCGAAAGTCGAGAGTTCGATCCTCATATCCGGACACATTCATAATATTATAATTTATTTTTTTGTATTTATTGATATTTTTTAAATATAATTATTATTTTGACATTTGAAATATAATTATAATAAATAATGACTACTACAAGAAGAATTTATAAGATGGAAGATCAATGAAAAGAACACTCTCTGACTTAAAATATGCTAGGGAAAAAGTAAAACAACTCTTACAAGAGAGGGAAGATAGTGAGGCCGACATTCTTATCATAAATAATAGAAACCAAGAATTGAAGGAACAGCTCGCCGAATAAGACATACAGTTAGATAACATGCGAGGACAGCGCGACGAACTTCAAGCCATGCTCGAGTCATTCCAGGAGCGCAGTGACCACCACATAGCCACGCTCGACCGCATCGCGGTCTTCGAGCATGATCTACAAGCCGCACAACGCACGCAACGCGTCTAACACATGTAACGTAACACTGTCCGACGGATAGTGCCAGGCTCAGTTAATAATAAAAACAACGAATATCAGGGTAATGGGTTTATGTACAATCAGTCCAGAAACTATAATCTACAAAACAAGAAATTTATAAAAAGAATTTAAAATGTTAAAAGTACGAAAGTTTTTACGAAAGTCCACAACTTATGCCCGGGCTGGATCACTGGGTTCACTGTTGGCCGAAAAGTACAGGTTGCAGACTGACTCGATAGACTATTTAATTTAGAAAACGTCGAGGATAAACTTTTATGCAGCCACGTGCATAATTTGACCGGTCAACTGGTATTTAATTATTGGTTTCTGGAGATAGCTTCTTCTAGCTATTATACTGATCCACCTTCTAGTTCGAAGGCTGGGAGAACTCTGCCCACTCATCCGCTGCACTCTCTAACAAAGGCTCGGGTCTTCACTTAAACACGTTCGAGAACGCATTTGGCACAAAAGAAGATATAGTCTTGATGGCTAGTACTCGTAGTCGACCAGTCAGTTTCCGAAGTGGTCGATATTTATTTTCGGACCTTTTCGACCTCGTGTTTAGCAGCCAAGGATATAATCCATGAAGATATGATGAAGAATTGGATCCAGCAATTATCTAGAATAAGGGGAGCACAAAAAAAATTAAAATCTCCGCCATCTATGAACTGTGTCCGCATGACAACATATGACATATAAAGAATAAAATAATAAAAGATTAACGTCAATTTGGAAAATGTGATATTTTAAATACTAAATGAAATATTTGCCACGAAAGAAACCTTCTAATGTGATGGAAAAATGACCCCCGTGGCATGGGGGCAAACTTGGATTCATAAAAAAGGAAAACAAGAAGATACAACGGTAAGAATCCAGACACACACCCCAATACCCTTGTATTTGTCCAAAAACCGTCATTACTTTTACCAATTGGATATTTAGGAAACGAGAGATCATTTCCCCAAAAGAAAATACTCTAATCGAAGTTCGATTCGATTCCAAATATTTGTAGAACGTAATTACAACGTAGTCAGAATTTACAGTATTAACTAATTTTCCAGGCAAAGATTATGAGCATTCAGAGCCTGAAGGGCAAAACCCAAGAATATACCAATTATATGTATAAAAATTGACAATAAAAGTGTCAACGTGCTGAACAGTTATTTGAACAGGAGTAACAGTAAGTACAGCTTCAGGGCAAGACCCTACACACACAAGCATTGTATGAAGAACTAGTGTTAAGTTATCGAAACAGTGTAAATATATCGTAAATGCGCAAACGGTATAATAACGTAAACATTAAAAACTTATACATAAAATTTTACAATTGAAAAAGGCCATTGTAACAAATAACGACCTAAAAAATTGCAATGATTATTTTGCAAAATTTGCAAATTGAAATACCTATTATTTGTAAAAATCAGAGTAGGTACATGCAGGATACGTCTGATTTACAAATAAAAAAAAGGATCTGGAAACGCAGTTACAAAACACTTTGTTTCAGTATTATAAGTCCCAAAACATGATCACAGAGTATTCTGAATCAATGAATCAATTGCTTCAAGATAATAATTATAATGAGCAAATGTTTAACTTCTTGTGTGCTCGTCAATATTGTAATAGATGTGAGTGTAATTTACAAGATAGTACGTTAAGCACACAGTCTAACGAATTGGTGAATTTATATGTATATGTAATATGGATGAATGTTTACAAATTAATGGTGAATGTATGCATGGTGCATGGTGCATGGTGAATGTATATGTAACCCGCAATGGTGGCGCCAACGGCGGCAAATATGCGCACTTGCATGCCGTGTATTTCGAATACTACATTACAAAATATTAATGAAATGCGTACTGTGCGCAATAAAACAATCATATTTTCTGATATGTTCGCCGAAATCTAGGGCCTATGCTATCTAAACACACTAGCAATGAAGTAGTTAACCATTGTTACCAGGGTATAACATTGTCAACCTTAGGTACACAAATTATCAAGTATAAATATAATCGTACGGACATTCTAATTGTGGCCGTAGGTGACAGTGTAAATTATAAAAAACGTGATATTATTAGCCTTTAACACTTTATAAATCAATTAGAAAATTTAGGAAAGGTAATAATTTGTACATTACCATATTCTGGATCTTTTATGTATAGGCAACATAATACAATTATTAACATAAACAATTTATTACACACATTGACGAGTCGTAGTGACAAAATTGCGCTTTTTGATATTAACCAATTTTTTTTTTTTAAACATTCAGTGTATAATATGGTCAACATGTAAATTAAGATGCAGTTTACTGTCGAGTATGACCCCTAGGTCTCGTATGGATGTAACATCATCGATATAACTGTTACACAACACATACTTGGCATTATGAGTAATTCTCTTTTTTGTGAACGTAATACGTTTACATTTACTTCAATTTAGACTAAGTTTATTTTGGGTGCAATATGTGGAGAATCGATTTAAGTCCTCCTGAAATCTGGCATGGTCATCGTCATCGATAATCACGTGAAAAAATTTTAAATCATCGGCATATAGTAATATGTTGCAGTATTCAAAACAGTTGCGTATGTCGTTTATAAATATAATAAATACCAACGGGCCTGAAATTGAACCTTGTGGCACCCCTGAGCTAACTGGAACGAAAATAGATTCATAGCCGTTAATTACAATTTTTTGAGTACGATTAGAAATATAGGATTGGAACCAACGCCATTGATTGCCTCGTATACCATTAAAAGCCAATTTATCAAGCAGTATTTTGTGATCCACTCTGTCAAAGGCATTTCGAAAATAATTATATACGCTATCTGTTTGTTTGTTAGCATTCAAACATTCGAAAAAGTAAGTTGTATAGATAAGCAAGTTAGTAGTTATGGATCGCCGTTGTACAAATCCATATTGTTGTTCGATTATTATTTTATGTAATGTTAAGGATATATGATTTGGTGTACTAATTTTTCGAAGACCTTTGACAGAGTTGGCAAAATATATATTATTCGGTAATTATCGACCTTATTCCTGGAACCACTTTTATGCACCGGGACAATACGTGCAGATTTCCATGCGGACGGAAAAATTCCTTCCGAGAGACTTTTATTGAAAATTAAATATAAGGGCTCACATATTGTTAATGCAGTATTTTTAAGAAAAATAGCTGGTATATTGTCGATTCCTGGGCCTTTAGAAATATCCAATGCCTGCAGCTCATGCAACACTTTGTGTTTAGGTATATATGTATATGTTATTTAGATTCAGATCAGAGTCAGAATTTTTATCGCTGGGTTAATAGGAATTATTATTTAAACTAGAGGGTTCGAACACTGATTGGAAATAAGAAGAAAAAAGGTTACATACTTCATTGGAATCATTTGCAATTAAGTTTCCATAGGACATGGAGTCCGGTATATCTTCTTTACTTTTATTCATCATATCAGCCAGAAGACGCCCACTGCTGGGCATAGGCCTCCCCCAGAGATCTCCACAAAGGCCGGTCCTGTGCTTTTCGCATCCAGCTGGTACCTGCGATCCTTACCAGGTCGTCAGTCCACCTTGTGGAAGGCCTACCCACGCTGCGTCTTCCGGCACGTGGCCGCCACTCGAGAACTTTACTGCCGTTACTATTTACATATTTCCAAAAATACTTCACATTTACACGTGTACTGTTTTCCACTCTCAATAGATAATCATTATAAAATTTTTGTGATTCTATTTTGAAACGTTTTCTGTACGAAGAAAATATATTATAGTCTGCAGCATTTTGATATTTCTTCCATTTAGTCCAAGCTCGACATTCATTCTTAAAAATATGTGTGAGTGTAGGAGAAAATCAAATTGGATATTGTGAAGATTTGATCAATTTAGTAGGTACACTCTTAAATACAATCATAGAATGATGCCACAGCAGCATCTGTGGATTTATTAGAGAAAAGCTCGCTCCAATTGACAGCAGATATTTCCGAGTTTAACTGTGTTATAATGTTCTAGGTTTTATTGGTATGGTTTGTATGTGATTGTTGACTGGAATGAGTACACAGAAGCATGGGTGATGTTGATCTACTGGGAAAAGTGTGTCAGATACTAGAGAAGCCGTATAATGATTATTATTTGTAATAAATAAATCCAGTATACGGCTGTGTGAATTTCTAAATTAGTTAATTTGGAATCCATTTATCAACGATAAAAAGTTAATTAAATGTTTGTTAGGTAGGTTATAATTATCGTGTAAAATAGGTTCCAAGTGTGTACCAGCATCTCTCCAATTTATTGTAGGCAGATTGTAGTCCCAAGCAAAAATGAAGCCTGTCGTGTTTCGTGACTGCACTGTCTCTGTAAGGAGATCTAAATATGATGAATATGTGTCAATATTTAGGTTGGGTGGTATATAAACCGCACTAATTAAGCAGCAATAGTCACGGGTGCGTAGCTCCAGGAGTAAATAATCGACAAGTGGGCCGACGGCGCACGAGCTGGCGACCGCGACGGGCGCGACGGGCAGTTAGCGGCGGACGGCCACGAGCACCCCGCCGCCGTCGCGGCGCCCGTTGCGCACGCGATCCCGGTCGCACCGGAACACGGCGGTACCGGGGATCTATGATCTCATTATTAGAAATGTTCTCAATCAACCACGTGTCGGTCAATATAATGATATCGTAATGATGTGAAAATTACATACAGTGTACATTCATGAATGTACACTGTATGTAATTTTGTGCGGAGTCCCCGACAATTTTGGTAGTATACCGATAAGTATGTTTGTGTGTATGTATGTAATCTCTTTATTGCATCAATTTATAACATTACAGGAAATAAGAAAACAGTTTATAATGCAAAGGCGAGAAAATCCCACAACGGGATTTCTTCCAGCTAACCTTTGATAAGCCGAGAAGACCTTTGATGAGCGGTGAAGGCAATCAAGAGTATAAACAATTAACTATAACGAATATAACCCCATATATACATATGAGGATGTAAATATTGGCAGACTATATACTAATCAAATACTAATATCAGTACATAAATTAACAATTACTAATATACATAAATATTCATAATATAATAAATAAACCTATATAATATATTTAATAAATAAAGCTCATTCATCAAGTTTTAAGAAAAAAATTCTTCACGAGATCCTTGAAGGTGACAGGTGTGCGAGCGAGTTGAACATCTTCAGGTAGCGCGTTCCACAAGCGAGCTGCATAAACCTTAAACGATTTCCCGTAACTAGCCGAATTATACGAAATATCCAGCTGAAGCTCTCTGCGGGGGCGCAGTCGAGGGTCAGCGGACGCAAGCGGTGCAAGAATTGGTGCTATAAATTATTTGATAGAAATAATCATATTGAGACTCAATCCGTCATCCCCGGTCACCTTTGTTTTAATTGTTTTGAGCAAATGTAATACGTCTTGAACCGAGACCTCCCCCAGCGCCAGTGGCTCGCCTTCAAGTGCCGGTTTATTGTCAAGCTCAGCGAGGGTGCGACTCCTGATACCTGGATCCATTAAAGGAGATGATGAACAAAAATGAAGGTTTAGGCCATCAAGATCCAAACCATCTGAACCACTGAGCTTGTCTTCTCCCACACCTAAGGATCGCAAAAACCTCCACAGCCTCGTAGGTGGGCACTCATCAATGGTCTTGTGGATGTACTTGCGTTTAGCATTTCGGCATTGTCGGTTGCATACATTTCGAAGAAAAATGTAGATTTCTTGGTTCCGAGGAGAAGGATCATGCCGAAATCTCAACTTAGCTGTATCCCTTTTAACCATGAGAGCCTTAATGTCAGGCGTGAGCCAGGGCGAAGGGAGGTGCTTTACTCTGGCTGGTACAATAGGAGCATGCCTGTCATACACTGCCAAGACAATAGAGTTGAATGTCAGTAATTTCACGTCCACATCCTCAGCGGAAAAGACCAAGCCCCAGTCAGCATTCTGCAAATCATCTATAAGAGCATCCTGGTCTATTTCCGTAATCTTCCGCAGAAATATGACTTTATGCCTCTTCTTCGGCGGGCGTATCCTGAAAGAACTGAAGATTAAATCATGTGCAGAGAAGGCGAGTGCTCTGAACTGTCCATGCGCATCAGCCAATTGGGGAGAGGAAGTAATCACTAGATCCAGGAGGGATGGTGGACCATTATGGGGGAAATGTGTGGGCCCGAGTGGCAAGGAATGAAGGTCGATAGAATTTAACAGAGAAAGGAGATTTCGTGAGCGACCATCATTCCTCATCAAACAGGTGTTGAAATCCCCCATAATGATTGTGTGATCAAATTGGGGCCGCAAGTCCGCTAGTATAGACTCCAGGCCAGCAAAATAATTAACGTGGCTATCGGGACTGTAGAACACGCCCAATAATATTTTGGTGTGATGTAAGCAGACTTCAAGAAAAAGGTGTCCTGCAGTATTATGCACTGAAGGTGACTGGGAGACAATTGAACATGGGATATCGCCGCGCAGATAAATGGCGACTCCACCCCCCGCCAATTTTGCCTCCATGTCCACCGCCATCTCGATAAGTTATACACTTTTAAAATTTTGCATAATAGAGAATATATTTATTAGATTTAAAGCAATTGTGCAATTCGTGGTCATAGTGCTTTACAGTGACTGCTGCCTAAAAGAGTAATTATTACATAGATCGAATGTTCAGTGTAAGTACGTCCATTAGCGCGCAAGCATTTTGACAAACTATGTCCAACATTCCCAACCATTTTGGGCACAATCTTTGTTTACAAATAATATTATAGTTATTACAACGCGGCAAACTATTCGTAAGGTACCGGTAAAGTAGTAAAACTCGATCGCTAATACATAAATACCGATGCGTATACATACACACACAAGCTCATGCGTTGTGTATGTAATACTGTTTACATTGTGAATGTGTTTTTGTTATTTTAAAGGTAATATGCACTTGTTCTTTTTTAATAAATGTTATCGTAATTGGTACAACATTAATAAAACCTCCGCAAGCCTGCAACCTCTCGACTATACAAACAAATAACAAAAACCGGCTTGCTAGGTAGTATTGCGGGCGCGGTAATGACAACACGTCCGCCATACTACCTACAATGCCTACAAATGCATTAAATGTATATAAAAAACATAACAGTAATAACAGCCTGATGTCATTACAATTAGTGATGTGACAGTCACTAATTAAGTTCAGTTTTCTTAAACTTACTAATATCGCTAGGTATGCGAATAACAAAGATAGCCGAATTGTCTGTTTTTCGGGCCAATATCGTACCGTGTTTGACCCACACGTATTTGTACTGGTACTACTTCGCTGTTTCGCGATACTGACGAAATAATATTTTATTACATAATGTTAGATGTTTGTTTACGTAGATTAAATATGTCGGCCCAGCTATTGATGGCTTAGTCGAATCTAGCCCTTTTGCACTTCGGAATGCAGAGATAAAATTGTCGCGCATTACTCTTGTCATAAACTTGACAACAATGTTTTTTGGGCGTCTGTTAGTTTGTTCGGCGTGTGCTACACGGTGAATGGAGACGACATCGGTTGTTTTTATCGGGCATTTGATTAGAACACTAATGCATTCCAGAATAACAAGTAGATCTTCGCCCTGTTTCTCGGGCAAGTTGGTGATTTCGGCATTGCACTGCCGGGCTTGTTGCTCCATTGCATTAATTTTACTTTCAAGCGTAAGTATTTTAGATGAGGTATCTTCAGATAATAACAATTTGGACTCCATTTCTCCCAATCGTTTGTCGAACAAATCCTGACGCTCAGCTGAGAAACCAATTGAGTTTTCAATGTCAGTTGTAGAGTCTTGCCCTGAAGCTGTACTTACTGTTATTAGGACTCCTGTTCAAATAACTGTTCAGCACGTTGACACTTTTATTGACAATTTTATACATATAATTGGTATATTCTTGGGTTTGGCCCTTCAGGCTCTGATTGCTCATCATCTTTGCCTGGAAAATTAGTTAATACTGTAAATTCTGACTACGTTGTAATAACGTTCTACAAATATTTTGAATCAAATCGAACTTCGATTAGAGTATTTTCTTTTGGGGAAATTATCTCTTGTTTCCTAAATATCCAATTGGTAAAAGTAATGAGGGTTTTTGGACAAATACAAGGGTATTGGGGTGTGTGTCTGGATTCTTATCGTTGTATTTTCTTGTTTTCCTTTGGTTATGAATAAAAGTAGGCCCCCATGCCACGGGGGTCATTTTTCCATCACATTAGAAGGTTTCTTTCGTGGCAAATATTTGATTTAGTATTTAAAATATCACATTTTCCAAATTAACGTTAATCTTTTATTACTTTATTCTTTATATGTCATATGTTGTCATGCGGACACAGTTCATAGTCGGCGGAGATTTTAATCTTTTTTGTGCTCTCCTTATTCTAGATAATTGCTGGATCCAATTCTTCATCATGTCTTCATGGATTATATCCTTGGCTGGTAAACACGAAGTCGTCCGAAAATAAATATCGACCACTTCGAAAACTGGCTGGTCGACTATGAGTACTGGCCATCAAGACTATATTTTCTTTTGTGCCAAATGCGTTCTCGAACGTGTTTAAGTGAAGACCCGAGCCTTCGTTAGAGAGTGCAGCGGATGAGTGGGCAGAGTTCTCCCAGCCTTCGAACTAGAAGGTGGATCAGTACCATAGCTAGAAGAAGCTATCTTCAGAAACTAAAAAGTGACCGGTCAAAGTGCGCACGTGGCTGCATAAATCTTTATCTTCGAAATTTTCTAATTAAATAGTCTGTCGAGTCAATCTGCAACCTGTACTTTTTCGGCCAACAGTGAACCCAGTGATCCATCCTGGACATAGGTTGTGTGGAGTGGACATTCGTTATAACTTTCGTACTTTTAACCTTTTAAATTCTTTTTATAAATTTATTGTTTTGTAGATTGTAGTTTCTGGACTGATTGTACATAAACCCATTACCCTGTTATTCGTTGTTTTTCTTATTAACTGAGCCTGGCACTGTCCGTAGGACAGTGTTACGTTACACAGTCAGCCGTGTAGCCGTTTCCGTAAGCGATTTGTGCAGATTAACATTATCCGCGTTTAACTTTTGAATGTTGCGGATGAACGAGTGCGGATGAACGAGTGCGGATGTTATCTTCGACATTTCGCCGACAAGGGCGGAGCTAACTGCGGCCGAGACACTACGGGAAATATCCTTATTTAGTTTATTTTTCCATATAATCATCTGTTCGTCAAATTTCTTCTCGAGAGATTCCAAACTATCATCTGGAAACTTGCGTTTACGTGTGTAAACATTGCAGTCCTCATCAACAGCGGCGCTAGGTATGTCGATGCAGAGTGCGTTGCAATTCCATTGTGTGTTGCGTTCGTGAATATGCCAGACAGGAACAGCAAGTAATAGATAAGAGTCTATCACTTGTCGCGGGAGGTGAGGGGTGACGTCCAACAACCACAGTGTGAGTGGAAAAGGGATAGAAACACTTGTTGTGGTTAATATTTGACCTGCAATTTTCACTGCACTCCACACGAAAATGAATCTTCGCAGTATGGAAATTAGGATGACAATCGATTACTATAGTTATCTCGTAATTGTAAAATCAGACAGAGGCCCTAAGTCCTGCAGTAGACTGTTCTAGGCTGTGATGATGATGATTTGCTTTTGATCTTTTTATTTACATAGTAACATACATTTTAGTAAGACCGAAATATTTTTTTAACTTTTAAATATACATATAATTTAAACTTACATTGTAAGACGTGTACTGCACCATGAAGGCTATGCTGATAATGATCAAATTCTTCATAATGCGCCATGTCTCCCGCGGGCCGTACTCGACCGCGGGATCTCCAATCGACACCTCCTTCCCCATTTCACTTCCAAATACCACTTGCAAAATGCAAGTCGTAATGAAAATCACTGTTTCTTCTTTGTCACTTGCAACGTCATTTGTGTTCCGTATGCTGAGAATATAACCTTAACAAATTATACACCTAAACCTTCCTCATGAATCACTCTTGTCTATTGGTTAAAACCGCATAAAAATCCGTTTAGTAGTTTTTGAGTTTATCGCAAAATTAGCTTATAAGCAATTTTCTTATTTTCTAACTTTCTCGTTGATATTTTACGACGTTAACAAACACTATGTAATGTATGTATGTAAACTCTTCATTTTTTTTATGTTATACCTAAATATGCACACGTTTTTATAGTGACCGTATTTAAGGAACACTGATTACTGTTGATTTCTGGTCCTTAATTACATTTTAAGAATAATTCGATTTAAATGTATAAAAATAAATAGGCCATTAGTGTATCAGTATTGCGGTGTTCAAAAACAATTTCCTACCAAGCTTACTACGAAGTTACATGGGTATTTATATTAAATTCCTCTAAAGCCAATGAGTTTATTTAAGGCATTTAAGTAACATTAGTCCAGAATGAAGTTACTTGTCACAATGCTGGGTGATTACGACCAACTTAGAAAGTAATTTACTGAAGATTTATCAAGGTATCCGGGAATATAAATTAAAGTCACAGGTAAAGTTTAAAATACATTTATTTACGTAATTGTGACTCTACGATGGAAACTCAAAGATTTTTACCAGGGATTTCTAGATTAGAAAATAATAATGAAATCCGTGATGCTAAAACACGATTCCTAGGGCCAAACCCTATTGGAATGGATAAAAACGGTTCTCAGTAACGAAAAAACCACTCCGCCCAATTAAATCTATTTATTATATTTTAATTAATTTATGTCATTTAAACAATTATCCGTTCAAATAAAATTATTACATTTACAAAATTAAAAGTCAAACAGTCATTACTTGGTTTGCAAAATTGAAACATATAATCAAACATAAGCTTCATTATGTCGATTAATGTGAAACAAATTGTTAACGCTGCCCGTTGCCAAAAAGTAGTCAGGATTAGGCCAGTCATGTGAGGATTGTTCCACCCACACGCCTTTTGGCCTAATAATAATGTATGATCAAACTAACATGCAAGTGAATTTCGATCGATACTATATGAGTGCGCTTCATTCGAAGATATAATTTACCATGTAGTTCTTCTATCCTGCAAGCAACTTTTGCACGTTACATTTTAAAAGACACTTAATTGACTTTTTTAGCTTTCTTCTACCTACATGCCAGTTCGCTCGTCATTCTTTTATAGTGCGGGGCAACGAGCACTGGTCTTACAGAAAATTATTATTGTTTCGTTCTACATTTTGAAATTAACGTTTGTTTGTACAATTTTGAAAATGCCGAAGCGAAATGCTTCTGAAAAAGAAGACTGCCCGGCAATAAACGTCGGCGTTTATTCATTTATTCTTCATCATCCTATTGCGAGGGAAATTTGGGTGTGTTTTAAATATTTTTTTACAAGTGAAGTGTTCTGTGCTTTTCCGAAATAACGAAATATCCTTTCTATAAAAAAAACTATATTTTTGTTTGTTTAAGGTGACGGAGTCCAACCTGTGTAACGTAACACTGTCCGACGGACAGTGCCAGGCTCAGTTAATAATAAAAACAACGAATATCAGAGTAATGGGTTTATGTACAAATTTATAAAAAGAATTTAAAATGTTAAAAGTATGAAAGTTTTTACGAAAGTCCACGACTTATGCCCGGGCTGGATCACTAAGTTCACTGTTGGCCGAAAAGTACAGGTTGCAGATTGACTCGACAGACTATTTAATTTAGAAAACTTCAAAGATAAACTTTTATGCAGTCACGTGCATAATTTGACCGGTCAACTGGTATTTAATTATTGGTTTCTGAAGATAGCTTCTTCTAGCTATGATACTGATCCACCTTCTAGTTCGAAGGCTGGGAGAACTCTGCCCACTCATCCGCTGCACTCTCTAACAAAGGCTCGGGTATTCACTTAAACACGTTCGAGAACGCATTTGTCACAAAAGAAGATATAGTCTTGATGGCCAGTACTCATAGTCGACCAGCCAGTTTCTGAAGTGGTCGATATTTAATCGAGATATAAATCAAGAACAGTGTGTATTAAATTTTAGAACTCTGGCTACGACCGGTTGACAAAGTAAATGTAAACAAATACTTTAATGGTACTGCGATAGTGAAAAAGGTAGAAAAATAGCAGTGTCTCAAGACGAAGGTTTTTGACCAATGTGTGTTGCCAGTGATGACTTACGTAACTGAAACGTTCACTGTGAGCCTTATAAAAAAGCTTACTGTTACCCAAACGGCAAGTTTGGAGTTTCTTTGCGTGATCGAATCAGAAATGAGGAGATCCGCAAGCGTACTAAGGTGACCGACATTGCTCTAAGGATTGCCAGACTGAAGTGTTAGTGGGCAGGGCACATAGCTCGAAGAACAGATGGCCGATGGGGCAGTAAAGTTCTCGAGTGGCGACCACGTACCGGAAGACGCAGCGTGGATAGGCCTCCCACAAGGTGGACCGACGACCTGGTAAGGATCGCAGGTACCAGCTGGATGCGGAAAGCACAGGACCGGCCTTAGTGGAGATCTCTGAGGGAGGCCTATGCCCAGCAGTGGGCGTCTTCTGGCTGATATGATGATGATGATGATGATGATGGGAATAGAAAAATTCACTAACAATAAAAACAAGTACATCTTAATTCAAAAAAAATGTTTTAAACAGAACAAAGACGTTAGTGAATGTGCATTACCCTCAGAATACAAATCTCACTATAAGCCTTCGGTTATTTGTTTCGCTGATTTTTAACTACACAAGAAACAACCGCCGCCGTAGCGCAGCGGGCTAGCGCTTCTTGCGAAGACCCCTATCATCGAAAGTCGAGGGTTCGATCCTCATATCCGGACACATTCATAATATTATAATTTATTTTTTTGTATTTATTGATATTTTTTAAATATAATTATTATTTTGACATTTGAAATATAATTATAATAAATAATGACTACTACAAGAAGAATTTATAAGATGGAAGATCAATGAAAAGAACACTCTCTGACTTAAAATATGCTAGGGAAAAAGTAAAACAACTCTTACAAGAGAGGGAAGATAGTGAGGCCGACATTCTTATCATAAATAATAGAAACCAAGAATTGAAGGAACAGCTCGCCGAATAAGACATACAGTTAGATAACATGCGAGGACAGCGCGACGAACTTCAAGCCATGCTCGAGTCATTCCAGGAGCGCAGTGACCACCACATAGCCACGCTCGACCGCATCGCGGTCTTCGAGCATGATCTACAAGCCGCACAACGCACGCAACGCGTCTAACACATGTAACGTAACACTGTCCGACGGACAGTGCCAGGCTCAGTTAATAATAAAAACAACGAATATCAGGGTAATGGGTTTATGTACAATCAGTCCAGAAACTATAATCTACAAAACAAGAAATTTATAAAAAGAATTTAAAATGTTAAAAGTACGAAAGTTTTTACGAAAGTCCACAACTTATGCCCGGGCTGGATCACTGGGTTCACTGTTGGCCGAAAAGTACAGGTTGCAGACTGACTCGATAGACTATTTAATTTAGAAAACTTCGAGGATAAACTTTTATGCAGTCACGTGCATAATTTGACCGGTCAACTGGTATTTAATTATCTGTTTCTGAAGATAGCTTCTTCTAGCTATGATACTGATCCACCTTCTAGTTCGAAGGCTGGGAGAACTCTGCCCACTCATCCGCTGCACTCTCTAACAAAGGCTCGGGTATTCACTTAAACACGTTCGAGAACGCATTTGGCACAAAAGAAGATATAGTCTTGATGGCCAGTACTCATAGTCGACCAGCCAGTTTCTGAAGTGGTCGATATTTATTTTCGGACGACCTCGTGTTTAGCAGCCAAGGATATAATCCATGAAGATATGATGAAGAATTGGATCCAGCAATTATCTAGAATAAGGGGAGCACAAAAAAGACTAAAATCTCCGCCATCTATGAACTGTGTCCGCATGACAACATATGACATATAAAGAATAAAATAATAAAAGATTAACGTCAATTTGGAAAATGTGATATTTTAAATGCTAAATCCAATATTTCTATAATATATCTATATATTAGAAATAAACCTTCTAATGTGATGGAAAAATGACCCCCGTGGCATGGGGGCAAACTTGGATTCATAAAAAAGGAAAACAAGAAGATACTACGGTAAGAATCCAGACACACACCCCAATACCCTTGTATTTGTCCAAAAACCCTCATTACTTTTACCAATTGGATATTTAGGAAACGAGAGATCATTTCCCCAAAAGAAAATACTCTAATCGAAGTTCGATTCGATTCAAAATATTTGTAGAACGTAATTACAACGTAGTCAGAATTTACAGTATTAACTAATTTTCCAGGCAAAGATGATGAGCATTCAGAGCCTGAAGGGCCAAACCCAAGAATATACCAATTATATGTATAAAAATTGACAATAAAAGTGTCAACGTGCTGAACAGTTATTTGAACAGGAGTAACAGTAAGTACAACTTCAGGGCAAGACCCTACACCTGTAGAATCAAATCAAGGGCCAGAGAAAATTTATGTCACAATACGCCGTACCCGAAAATTGTAAGTTGCTCAAAGCACCTTCCCTCAATGTTGAGATTTGCGCCACCGTAAATGATTTAGTAAGAAAACGAGACAAAAAGTTACAAGCTAATCAATACCAACTAGGTCTGAGTATTAAGGCTGTTAGTCAAGGTTTAACATCTCTTCTAACCGTCGATAATAAATTAGAGGCCATCAGAAAGTTATCAGATGGATTTCGTCTGCTCTCGGATTTACACCATACTCAAACTCAAATCCGAACTAAACTGATTACACCCGGATTGGAAAAGTCATTTTTTAGAGACGAGGACCGAGACGAATCGCTTTTTGGCTAAAAACTCTAAGACAAGATCAAAGCCCCCAAGGCCATAGAAAAACAGAGCCTACAAGTTAAAAAAGCCCCTACTCCTAAGCCATCTACTTCTGCTGCGGCGACGTCAACTCCTAGCCCTCGGTACCAGGGAAATTGGATGGCCCCTCCTCGCTACCCATCGTCGAGCTGGGGGAGGGAGCAGGGGGAGGCAGGGGAGGGGCGCCATACAAGCCGCCAGTGACTCGGTCCTACCGCAGAGCTCCGCCGTCAACGTCGTCAGCGAACACCCCGTCGACATCGGCGAGCAATAGGCATGCCTAAACTAGACTGCGTCTCAGGTACACGCTGGCAGATTGCAACATCATTGTGATTTCCGGCTGCGCGTTACTCAAAATCCTGATATTTTAAATTGCATTTGTTATGGTAGGATATAAGCTTAATAAATAAAAATGAAAAAGATTTTAATCTTCGGAAGCACACTTTACTTCAATGTGGCTTATCTCGCGACGACACGAGCAAAGTTTTGAATGGTTTTAAATTAGAAAATATCTACGGTAACCACAATTTAATAATTAAAGTTGGCATTAAACACCTAACAATATAATTACTTTTCATTAGCCTTAACAAACTATGTAGACAACCCAATAATCACTCAACTTTCTGAAACGCGTAATTGTCACAGCCCTTGGCAACACAAGCATTATAATCAAGTGGCTTGTCTAATTGGAACTCGTTCTTTCTTCTCCTCTCCTTGTATTCCACGGTGAAGTAGCAGATAACTCCGAACATCATCATCGCAGCCAAGAGGTAGATCTTCTCCGAAAGTCGAAAGTAAGGTGACGTAAGCGATGATGAATCCGACGGAATCCCAGAAGCGGAAATTTGCGAATGCGACCTCTTGCCTCCCGGGTAACAGGATCCCGTAGTATCCTTGAAAGAGAAAAAATTATGATTTAATACTTGTATTCCATACTAATTTGACCTACAATTGAAAGTGTTTCCTTTATCTATCTCAACTGCGGCGACATGTCCAGGGGCCCTATTTTAGAATCACTTACCTCGAAGCGTACAGTTTTTAATTTTGATATTCGGCATGAAATATTCAATATTTTTTAAATCACATCGGAAAATCAGTATCGTTCATCAAAATAATGAATTTTTAAAGCCGAAAATCAAAATTGAAAACCGTTCGAATCGAGGTGAGCGATTCAAAAATGGAGCCCCTGACCTTAAAAGAAAAATACAAACTCGGATGTCACATGCGAAGAGAAATAGTAGTAAGATTCGGATCGGTTTCAGCGTATAAATCTTATTACAATTAATCTGTACCAGCCACACGGAGTCGACAAGGTCCCATAGCACGGCCACGGTGTACAGCACGTAGCCGGCGTGCGCCTGCGGCCGCCACGCGAGCAACGTCACAAACAGCGCGACGTGCAGCGCCGTCGCGAAGCAGATTAGAGGCAGGCGCCCTGTCACCTAGGGGAAAGATGCTGGGATTTGTACGGACTGAGTTACACGCTATGTGTAATACGTCGTTGGATAGCTGTTCTAGGGCTAAACTAACAACTCCTTCGGACTATTACATGAGATCGGTCAAGAGGTATATTAGAGGTCTCCTTAGAGGCGAGCAACGCACTGGTAGCGCCCCCTGGTGTTGCTGATGTCCATAAACGGCGGTGACCACTTTTCATAAGGTGGCCCGCTTGCCTGTTTGTCTGCCGTATTACATTTAAAAAAACGTTTGAGGGGCAAAATGGTACATGAAATCTTGTCCAGACTACCTGACTTCATTGTATAGGTATACAGTGACAGAGCAGAGAGCCTACCAAGTTGCATTGCATTTAGCTTTCATATAACAAAAATGCGGAACCGCAGGTGCGTTGTCACTGTGAGGACTAATATGAAATGCCATATGCTTATATTCGCGCTAGTTAGATTAGGTTCAACCTTCAAACCAGAACATAACAATGCCAACGTTGTTGCTTGCCTTTAGAAATAGATAAGGCGTTACTTACCCAGGCGGACTCTGAAGCTGACCACCTGATGAAACTGTGTGTTACCACGTGTGCTGCCTATAGATGTTAGTCGTCCCGAAAGACTACTTCGCGTACCTTCGCGACGTATCCGGTAAGCACGCAGCCCGCGGCGGCCGCCAGCCCGTACGTCATCATGACGAAGCCCACTGTGCCGGTGCCGATGGCGTAAGACACGAACGCCTGCGAATGGAACATCATCATCATCAGCATCATAATCCGAGCAGTACTTGCAGCTTTTGCCAGAATTATATCTTTGATAAAGAAAATGTCAGAATGGAGAAAACATTAAACAAAGTCATAGATAGATGTCGACAAATTCTACTTACATATTGTACCTATGTAGAATTTGCCTTTATATAGAATTTGTAGGGGGCTCACGTCTTTATCCCACAGAAGGGCTACCCCTCGCAAAGACTAAGGACATATAATTTCATTTAAATATTTAATAAACTGCATCGAAATCGTTCCGTCCGTTCCGGGAACTGTGATACTACAGACAGACACACTCCAAATGTATAACGTCCCTCTTTTGTGTGTCGGGGTTTAGATTGCTCCTAGCAAATAGAAACGCACATGTCTAGCGGGGCCGACTCGTAAGTGAGAGTTACCGAGTTTGACCCCTAGTAGCGCCATGTAGAATACCTTTTTCTGAATTTTGTATATCAGTTGAACACTAACCGATGCTCTCACCGAAACCTACATATTTAAGCGACTGATCAAGTTCCCCTGTTATCAAAGTCACGGAGGTCAGATGGGAGTCGCTCCACTGTATAATTACTGTAGGTAATCCTGATCCAAACCCTGGATCATTGTCAAGGCGGATCCTGTGCCCTCGCGAGCGAGAGCACAACCGAGATATTTTTATGCTTATGTATCCAAAGACGTGTCCGACAGCAGATGAAAGTGTTTCCGCCGTGAAGTCTGCTCCAAAGAACACCTGCTGGTAGCCCAAAAAAATGTTAATTACTATCAGCAGCAGCTGATTGGGCTCCACCAGCAGCCGCAACGTCACCGTCAGCAGCGCCAGCCCCGACAGACCGGTGGTAGTCCGGGAGTTGGAGTAACTGGAATTGAGGTTAGTTTTTGCTGAACTAGTGAGATAAGCATAAGAAATGGGCAATGGGCACCACATCCGTTCCCCTTAGGTTACAGATGTCTTGAACGACGGTTGCCGCTTTCCATCAGGTGGACCGTCTGACGCCATACCTCCCTAGGCAACAAAATAAACTGTGAAACATCTTCCATCACGCATGATTTTTTTATAAATAAATAAATACGTACGCATGACTTTTTACTTAATAATTAGAATGTTACTTAATCTAGATCATTCTAGATTTAATTAACTAGTTTTTGAAAATTATGTGGACTTCCTACTATTGTGGACTAAAACTTTGATATCCTATTTACAATCCATGCATTTTGGCCTATCTATTTAAAAGCTGACTCTAATGGCGCGATATCACTAACAACATTTATTCAGTCACTCCTAACGGAGTCTAGGGTGCCCCGTGACGTAAAATATAATAATAATTATTAATTTCCTCCATAAATATGAAACAGGTTTTAAACACAAGTAAAACGGCTATGTTTCTGAATAAACAGGTGAGCTAGGTGACACCGTAACAGAAAAAAGTAATGAATTGGAAACAGTAAAATATTTTGCATTTTAGCTATATGCCTAAAAAATATTTTTTTTAATATATTTTTATGTCGTCTTAACGGTGCTATCTTACCGTTTCATAGAATCCACTCCTATCGCAACGATACGAATCCACTCCTATCGAACGACCGTCTGGTCTATGGGCTAACTCACTGGAAAAATGAATTTGTCATAAAAAAATCTTACACTACTCTAATTTTGTAGACGCTATGGCCGTAGATAATAATGTAGATGACGTAGTGTAGAATTATCTAATGTCAAATTCAGTTTGCAACTGAGTTAGACAATAGTCCCCCCATCATGCTACATTTTGAACTAGTGTTGAGACAAACTTTCAGTTTTGGCTCTTAATTGGAGTTAATATAGAAAATGTATGCATTATTGAAGGAATAATTTATATAATAATAATAATGTGTCTCAGTACCCTGTCACGACTATTTTTGAAATCTAATGTACTTTCGGCATACCTTTATCTCACGCACCGTTCAACCAAGCCCAGCAAACCAGGTGTCAGGTAATAGAGTCACTCGGCGCCCTTCCACCAACAGTAAATACTAATAATTTTGATACCTAACTTACGTCAGTCATTAGGGCCGAAAATTTCTAATTTTCCTCGATAAAGCCTAAATGTCTCGGAACTGAAAGTCAGTTTGCGAAAATATAAAGTGCCTTGTGATTTTCAGAATTAAATCTCTCTTATAAGCACTATCATTGTGTATACCAGAAGCACTTACAAAATATTATAACACCATTCACTTAGTGTGGTGAGTAATAATTTGACGAATAGGCACACACCAGCGCGAAGAAAGAACCTAGGTTCGAACTTGTACCCAGGATAGTGAAGGTACGAAATGTCGCCCTGTTGTTGTACTGTCCGCCATTTTATTGCAAAAATTTCACAAGTCCCGGGTCGGTGTTTTGCATTTAAGGCAATGTGCGTGTTTCATATTTTACGTAATTAATTGTAAAAATCCCGAGTTGGTGTTTTGCGCTGGTGGTATTGTGCGCCTAATACGGTCCATCACTTGAGACTAAAATCAAAGAAATCGGCCGAGAACTCAGAAAATAGTAATGATTAGAAGATCCCCCAACCCCCCAAAGCGACTCTAATCGAGCGTACCGCTAGCTTCAAACTGTTATGATTAGAAAACTATTAGTCCTAGAAGACTAGTTTCTAAAGAGAAATGATAGTAACCGTCAAGATTTACATTTCGGATGACAGCTTTCAAACTTGAAATAGTTGTAACTCGGAATCTAAAGGTATTAGAACACTAGTTGCTAAAGGGAAATGATAGCACTCCCCGAGATCTATATTTCGGATGACCGCTGTCAAACTTAAAATAGTTATAACTCGGAAACTAGTGGCCCTAGAACACTACTTGCTAAAGGAAAATGATAGTACTCGTCGAGATCTACATTTCGAATGACAGCTGTCAAACTTAAAACAGTTATAACTCAGCAACTGAAGGTTCTAGAATACTAGTTTCTAAATAGAAATTATAGTACTCGTCGAGATCTACATTTCGGATGACAGCTGTCAAACTTAAAACAGTTATAACTCGGAAACTAAAGGTCCTAGAACACTAGTTGCTGCTGTCCAACGTGAAAAGTGTAATAACTTGGAAACTATTGATCTCAGAACTCTTGTCCCTGAAGAGTAATGATAGATCTGTTCTATCCATGATTCCATGTCTAAAGGAGTGTAATAAAAAATAACAATATATTTAATGTATAATATAAGGAGTATGTGTGGGGTCATCATCATTGATAAAATGAAGAGTAATGTGATAAAAGTTCGTAAGGATGATGTGATGACTAGGATTGAAAGAGGTATGCCGAGATGGTTTTGTCACGTGGAGAGGATGGCAGAAAAACAGCATATGAATGGTATCTATCGTATGAATGTGAATGGAAGGGTCGAAAGAGCGCACAAGAAGGACATTATATTGATCAACTAAATGATCAGCTCCAATCAGGGCAGGTCAGGAGTACCCTCAACTAAAAAAATGTGGAAGAAGCAAAAGAGGTGTGTTAGGATCGTTGCTTGGGCACTCGATAGTCTCTGCCTACCCCTATGGGACACGGGCGTGAGCGTCGTATGAATGTAATAATAGTACCTACACATATATATTTAGGTTTATTTAATGAAAATTGAAAAGCATGCGGGACCAATTTTCATATTAGAAGTATCTTATTTCACACTACATAATATTTAATCGATGAAGGTCTTACATTTGTATACCGGGTCACAGCTTTCTAGTTTTTAGCTTCAATTAAACAAAAACTGGAACATCCCTAGGAGACACGTATGCAGTGAGTGTCATGTCAGTGTCAAGTTGCATGTCGTTACGATGTCGATAGCGTGCGATGTGCGCAGACTAAATACATGCATCCGACGTCATGCATGTCGCGTCATGTGCGGAGTGCCTTATACACTGTCAAGAGAGAGTTCTCTATCAAGCCTTTTCTCGTTTATCGAGGCGCGAGCTATGTTCGGCCTGAAGTACGGCTTTGCGAGACACATTGAAATAAAGTGTGTTTCAAAAGATGAAGTTCTCAAATGAAATAAATATTTTCATAACAAGCTTTTATTGCGCGATATAGTACCTACCAGAAAGAGCAAAGTTTTGGAGGGTTTTATTTTAATGACAAAAGATATCTACAGTAACCACTATTTATTAATTAAAAAATGGCATCTTATTCTTAACAATAATTACTTATCAATAATTATAAACAATATTAACCTTAACAAACTATTAGATAATCCAATAATCACTCAACTTTCTGAAACGCGAAATTGTCACAGCCTTTGCCAACACAAGCATTATTATCAACTGGCTTGTCTAATTGGAACTCGTTCTTTCTCTTCCTCTCCTTGTATTCCACGATGAAGTAGCAGATGACTCCGAACACCATCATCGCGGCCATGAGGTAGACCTTCTCCGAGAGTCGAAGGTATGGCGACACAACGTAAGCGATGATGTATCCGGCGGACTCCCAGAGGCGGAAATTGGCGAAAGCGGCCTCTTGCCTCCCGGGGAACAGGATCCCGTAGTAGGCTTGAAAGAAAAAATAATCGTGTTTCATACTGTGTTAAAATACGTTTTATATAAATACCTATCGTTGAAAAAGTTTCCTGTATCTTTATGTATCTATTTTTTAAACCGCTCGCATCCACACGACCGCTCATGTGCGCTACCTATCTCTTTCACACTCGTGGTAAGTTGCTAGAAAAAGAAAGGACTAGCATTAGATACAGGATGCGTGCGGTTTCAAAAACAGTTCCCTTGATCTCAAAAGAAATAGAACTGTCTCAGATACGGATCACTTTCAATGTTTAATGGCAGATTTTCAGAGAGCCGATTAACAAGAAAAAATAGTTCTAATAGTATTAATAGATGGCGTTAATTAGACACGATTCTCAAAACTAAATCAAAATGAGACCGTTAGGTGTATAAAAATGTACACATTTTCTCAGAAAAGGAACTAAAACTAAGTACCTTTTCACGAAACACCTTTCCGAGTAACTCCGGTTACCAAATTCAATACTTGAGAATCCTGTCTAAGCAGCGCCATCTAGTGAGGCACGGCCAAACTACACTCTTTACTTTTTAAAGTAACTGTTTGAAAATCCCCCATTGTTCTTACAATTAATCTGAACCAGCCACACGGAGTCGGCAAGGCCCCACAGCACGGCCACGATGTACAGCACGTAGCCGGCCTGCGCCTGCGGCCGCCACGCGAGCAACGTCACGAACAGCGCGACGTGCAGCGCCGTCGCGAAGCAGATTAGTGGCAGGCGCCCTGTTAACTAGGGGAAAATTGCCGGGATTTGTATGGACTGTGGTACCCACTCCAATGGCTATCTGTAATACGTCATTGGATAGCTATTTTAGAGCTGAACTAAGAACTCCTTCGGACAATGACATAGGATCGTTCAAGATATACATTAGAGGTCTCTGGTCTCTGTCCATAGGCGGTGGTGACCACTTTTACCACTGTCTGTAGACCAGCCTATGTCTAGGTACAGCGCCCATATCGCACTAGGGCCCACAGAAAACTAGGGCTGTGAGACGCCTATCGGCGGAGCATAAGCTGAGTGGAATCCTTTTGCACTAGACGCCGCGACATTGACAATAGGTACCATGGGAATCAATGTAGGTGTGCATTTAGATGTTAGTTTCATTAACTGCAGGTGGTGCTACTTACCTACATACTTTTTTTTTACTTTGTTTATTTGTGTTGTGTCGTGGTGTCTTGTGGCAATACATGATCTTACTCTTATTCTTATATTGTGATCGTGACGTATGATCGGAAAGGCTACCTTCGCGACGTATCCGGTGAGCACGCAGCCCGCGGCGTCCGCCAGCCCGTACGTCATCATAACGAAGCCCACTGTGCCGGTGCCGATGGCGCACGACACGAACGCCTGCGAATGGAACATCATCGTCATCAGCATCATCATCCTATGAAACCTTATGGGTAGAGACTACGTCAGGATGGAGAAAAGATTAGATAAACTAATCGTCAGATCGCATCGAAATCGTTCCGTCCGTTCGGGAACTGCGATACTACAGACAGACAAACTGATGAACAAATATATGTATAAATAGATACACTGAAAGAGCTCGTCTAAGCTGAAATGACGCGCCCCACTATCGCATTAACGCGCACAAGCAAATTTAAAATATGGACGCAATACATATACAAATGCCGTTGTAATTGGTCATTCAGTTGCCGGTGAGACTCAAACGTAGGAGCACGCGTCGTTCGATTGAGCAGTAGACGCTCCCACACAGATAAAGTGTCGTTATTAATATTTGCACTCACACATCGAAATCAACTAATTAAGTAGTGGGGCGCGTCATTTCAGCTTAGACAAGCTCTACACTCCAAACGCTTTACATCACTCGTAAGTAGGTAATCCGGATCCAAACCCTGGATCATTGTTAAGGCGGATCCTGTGTCCTCGCGAGCGAAAGCACAACCGAGATATTTTTTATGCTTATGTATACAAAGACGTGTCCGACAGCAGATCAAAGTGTTACCGCCGTGAAGTCTGCTCCAAAGAACGCCTGCTGGTAGCCCACGAAGATGTTGATCACGATCAGCAGCAGCTGGTTCGGCTCCACCAGCAGCCGCAGCGTCACCGCCAGCAGCGCCAGCCCCGAGAGCCCGGTGGTGGTCCGGGAGTTGGAGTAACTGGAATTGAGGTATTTTTTATTGAACCGGTGAGATAAGCATGAGAAATGGGCAATGGGCACCACATCCGTTCCCCTTAGGTTACAGATGTCCTGGACGACGGTGGCCGCTTTCCATCAGGTGGACCGTCCGTCCGCGTGCCAACAGGCAACAAAAAAAACTGTCGAACAGTGCTAAACATCTTCCATCATGTGTTATTTTTTATTTAATAAAGTGAATACGTACGCATGACTTTTTTACTTAATAAGTAAAATGTTAGTTTATCTAGCTCTTCTAGATTTAATTAACGATTATTTGTAAAGAATAGAAAACTTTTGAAAGAGAGAAGGGGACTAGCTGATTTTTATTTTGTTTTTGGCATAAATCTTTGATATAATTCCAATCCGAACAGTTTGGCCATTCTATATAGAATCTGATTGTAAGGCAGGAGTTGGCTGTGGCTGTCGAGAGCTAGGGGGAGGTATGTCAGTTTTGACATAGCCAAGGAATTTGAAAGGGTCTGGTGTGCCAGACCCTGCTGGTGTGCCTCACATTGTCAGGCTAGGGGGCTCAAGCCCTCCCCCCAAAATTCCAACAAACAGAAATATCAAATTTATAAATTGTTGCTTGGCTGCAGAAATAGACCATGCTCTAGCACAATACACTTGATACTATGTAGGATATATCTAGATGTTATACCCATCGAATATACATACAACCATCGAGTTGATAGGTCTTAAAACGGTGCTACCTTACCGTTTCATAGAATCCACTCCTATCGCAACGATGAGAGCAGCTCCTACCATGCAGGCCAAATAGATTCCTGAAATAAAAAAATAATTACGTTCTATCTTTAGAATGTGTTTATCATACGACTAATGATACTTTCCCATATTATATAAGTGAGGTCTCACATTAAAGGAATCTCATGCTTTCTCACGGCAATGATTGTATAATCTACGTATAGAAATTTTTACACGATTACGTATTTTATATTACATATTACTAAGTAGGTTTATGTAAATAAATGTGTGAATTGTGTTTAGCCGTGTGGTGTCCGGCAGAGTAGAATAACACCAACCCCTTACACTCGTGGGTGTCGTACAAGGCGACTAATGTTTTCGAGGCTAAACATCAAGAGTCTCCGTAGGCCGGAAAACGGGCAGCAGCATTTTCCATTATTATATTAATAGCACTGCGATCTCCAACCCGCCTGCCAAGCGTGGAGATTATGGCAATCAACCTCCCCTTTCGTGGGAGAGGCCCTAAGTCCTGCAGTGGACTGTTATGGGCTGTGATGATGATGATGATTGTGTTTAAATTAAAACACGTTGGCGTAATGCTAAACTATAACTTCAGTGTTCAAGTAATGTATAGTAGTTATCTTGCGCGCACTCTACATGCATCAAAAAATAATAATTTGATTGATTTAGTTTTCTGTATTATTTAGTTTTTGTTGTGTTGTGTGGTGTTGTTGTTTAAATAAAATAAATACATGCCCTTTCATGCAACAATTATCATCTTTCAAACCCAACCTATTAATGGTCGCCGGCAATCTTCGCCAAACATTTCTTTTTCAGCATTGTTTAAAATGTCATTTAATTGAGTTATGTCGGTAAAGAAAATGTCAAATTCGATCTGTCAAAGCGCGAGAATAGGCCCCCGGGTCCGATTCTCTAAGAACCATCCTTGATCGCAACGATGAAATATATAAGATGTTTGGCCGGAATATAAAACTTGCAAAAGCATAGCCCATGGCAACCTGACCAGCAACATAGCTCACGCCGCGAGTAAGCCTTTGTTTCCTTCTCTCAATACTAATACTTACATGTATTAGATAGCAGTATCTATCTCGCGCCATTTCACGCATATCGCGCGCAAGAGCAAACTTGTGCTGGCCTTGCAGGATCTGTCACGTAACAATGTGGTGCACACAGATGCAAGCTTAACATAGCAGACTCGCGTTCGCGTACCGCCGCAGTATTGTCGCTCTCACTTTCCCTATGAGACAGTACTCCTTTCTCTGCCCCAGCCTCACCTGCGAGCATCTGTATCTTCTCCTGGGGCTGCGGAGGGAGTGCATCAGCGTCAGCGCTGGGCAGGAACCTCGCGCCGCAACGCAGGGGCACCAGGCTCGCGTTGACAGCTGTCACCGCCGCCGTGTTGTTGCCGGAAGTTATTACTGGAGGGGATAACTTTAGTACAGATGTTGGTAATAGGTAAATAATACACATTGGCTTCATAGAGCGATCCGGTTTGTGTCATTCTAGTCTCTTCAGGGAGAGTTGATAATTGAGTCCGTAAAATACAACTGTCAGCAGCTGCAGCTCATAGAGTCATTTACTGTTCACCGAAACAACTTAATTTACCTATGTCGTTTTTGTAATTGCTACGAGTAGGTTAGGTACTTTATTTTTTATGCTACTCAGTGACAAACGAGCAGACAGCCCACCTGATGGTTAGTGGTAACTGTCGCCCATAACATCTACAATTCCTACATTTAGGTTGCAGGTAACAAAAATACAGAACCGCAGGTGCGTTGTCACTGTAAGGACTAAGATGAAATGCCTCATGCCTGTAATTTCACTGGCTACCTTATCCATTCAACCGGAACGCAACAATGCAAGTATTGTTGCTTGCCGGCAGAAATAGATAAGGCGGTGGTACTCACCCAGGCGGACTCCTTAGGTTTGGCAATATTTTCTACCGTACAAAACGAAGCAATTTTAAGCGGTAATTAATTTTTATTGCATGAAACTTACCTAATGAAGAGATGAGGTTGCCCCACACTTGGTTCATTTGGAATATCATGAAGAACAACCCGAAGAACCGATTCAGCAGCGCGTCAGCCGGAAGGTTCGAAATTTTACTATGCGCTTCAGATACCTGTTAATTAGGATTTATTATTAGTAACAACAACAATTTGTATTAAAATAAATAAATAAAATCAATAAATGTGCTTGGACAAATTCACACAGTGTATTGTTTCTGTTTGAAGTCCACATCACGAGTCTGTAACCGTACATTGCTGACTTTGAGTCTCCTCCACATGAGTGGCGGGTTTTGCTATTTGTAATATCAACGCTTGGCAGGCGAGATATTCACTGTTCATACGAGTTTATTTCATTTTGAATGTGATAATTTTATTCAGTTTTCGAAAATCCTATATCTTGCTTGCCCATTAGTCGGTCACGGCAACGGTATTATCAGTCGCCAGGACATAACAGTTCCTCCCTCGTGCAGGTAGCAGGGCAAAGAGGACAAGAGAGCAGATGCTCGATGCTTTGGTTGTTTATACTTTTGATCTTGAATTTCATCTCCGATATTATGAAAGCGCTGCTTCCTACTGGTCCTTCCTCCTAGCTGGTCTAACTCTAGGACATTAGTCGCCTTGTACAGTCAACAGCAAATCGACTCACAATAACCAGTATAAAATGAGCTAACGTGTCTATAGTCGCGCATAGAAATGATAACTCTTTTTATACTGGTTTTTGGTAAGTCTAGATCCTGTTTTCTGTACAACATCCGTCAATGAAAGGGAAGAAAAAAAAATATTTTTATATTTATCTTAAAGACAAAATAGAAAACCGCCTGGACGAAATCACTGGCAAGTTTTACATCCTATTTCCTTGCCGGCTCCTCCTAGGCAGGCGTCGCGTTATAGAAGCCTAAATAGATAAAATGAATTACTAGCAAGAGGCAAATTGTATTGCCATAGTCATCACAATGACAACGCAGCCGCGGTTTTGCATTTGTCAGTATTCCTTCCTTATTACTATCATTGTTAACTACACGTGTCATTACAGTACAGTTTGTCCTTTTTTCCTTCCGAGACCTTCCCTCACATGTGCTCTTAAGCGCACCAGAGCCTTAGTTGTTTAGATAGGATGGTAATTGTTTCCAGATAGACGAATTTTATGCTGAGGTTGAACTAGATACCTTATGAGCCGGTATACCTACTGAATCTACTGATGATTCCAACGTCCCCTCCGGTGCCTTTTTCATTTTGATTTGCTGTCTCTGATTTTAAGTGGGGAAGAGGACTCCAGTATCTTTCCTAAATGTTACCTTCAAGATAGTATTAGCTTTAACCTCTGGCCGCGCCTGAGTGTCAAAAACAGTAGCTCTTTGTGTCGCTGCTATAGTCCTTGCCCAATGCACTTATTAAACCTGGCTAAATTCAATCGACTAAATTCAGAAACAAAAAGCGTGAGAACAAGTCGAAGTGGAATGTATTGCTTATAGAATAAGGTCTATATTTTTGGATCACGTCTTATAAAAAAAGGGGGAACAATTATACAATAGATCTCTATGAGCAATACGTTCCACATGGATTTGCTCTCGCGCTTTTCTTCTGAATTTAGCCAAATGTAATAAGCGCAGGAGTTGCAGTGGTGGGGGCGAGTGTGTGACGTTGCCCACTCCGGTGGTCGTTATTAACTACGGGAGACAATCCTCTCACCACAGAGATGTAAGTACACTTGGCGCACCAGAGCGGGCCTCCGCCGAAGCCCACCGCCAAGCCCGCTGGGATCAGCGTGGCGAACCGCGGCAGCAGCTGCGCAGCGATGTACGGCATGTACGTCAGGAACGAGAGCGCGATCGTCCACTTCGTTCCCAGCCATCTACGTTGAAAGTTTTTTTATTTAAGAAACTAAGTATTCAATACAAAAAGTATTGAATATTTAGTCCCTTCTAGGGCGCCAAAAGAAAGATTATTAATTATGGCGCCCATCGTGGGACGGGGCTTCTTGTACTACAAGAATGAGTATACTCAATTGTCACAATTCTGAAAATATGGCTGAAGTGCCATACTGTTGGGAAGGTATTCATTATACTGTGTATGCAGTTCGACAGACAAAAAAATGTTATGCGCTTCAAATTACGAATACCTGGGAATACCTACTCTCTAAGTAAGGGGTAATCTCCGAAACTAATAACAGATTTTAAAAATTATTTCACTGATAGGAAGCTACTTAATTCCTGAGGTACATACGGAACCTTTCATTCCGGAAAAATAATAGGGCCCCGCGGGACAGTTGAATATTTACAGAGCGCGGGTGAAAACCGCGGGACACTGCTAGTACCTTATAACGATGGCCGGCAGGAATATGTTAGAGATGATGAGGCCCGTGTAGACAGCCGCCAGTGAGGCCGTGCCCAGCCCCTGCTCCGCGTTGATGGAACTCTGCAGGTTCGCGGAGCCCTGGAATACCACATACAGAATGAACACCGGAACCATTTTCAATATTTGTCGTATTTGTTTGTCGTATTGAGTTTAAGTTTGAGTCTAAGGGCGGATACACGTAGAAAGCTAGTTACCAGCGCTTATTGGAACTGCCCCGCGCAAGAAATCGGTGCAGGCAGTCGCTATACTTTGTGTCATACCAGCACCGATAAACGCCGAATGTCGCTGACGAGCAGGTCGTAACCAGCTTTCTACGTGTATACGCCCTAATGTAATGGCCGATTGCACTAAACTTAGTTAAGTTGACCCCTAATTGATTAAGAAGCATTGCACCGACACCAACCTCAGATAAAACATAAACTTGCTAAGTCACTCTGGACTTTAGGACCCCGATTTTGTGCGCCTATTCTTATACGAATATATTTTGATGTCGTCGAAGTTTAGTGCAACCCGGCATAAATAACGTAGCGTTACTATACGTTCTTGCAGTGATCGTCTGCTAAGTGAACGCACTGCGTTCAACAGGACTCTAGGATTGGTCAATCTTGTTTATTTTGACAGATATTCGGACCGTGACGGAGATTCATAGTACCATTCGCCACTCGTGTGTTGTCAGTTGGAACTTGGAACCCTGTGCGATTGTGCGCACTGTGAGACCTTATAGAAGGTAACGTTTCTGAATATGGGTGTTAGGCTCTCCCAAAAAAGTGCGATAATGCGTTCCTTTATTGCGATATCTATTCAGAGTACATTTTATATTAGGATGCGCACAATCTTACACACCGCTGTAATAACACGTAAATAGAAGTATAACGCTGCGTCCTCCAATCAGAGATCGTTTAAAATGCCTATTGAGTTTTACATCCAATGAGATTATGAGATACATTTTGTTCGAGTCTCTGTAGGCGGGAAAATGAAAGCAGCGTTTTCCATTTCTGTATTTACAACACTGCGGTCTCCGAACCCACCTGCCAAGCGTGGAGATTATGGCTAGTATATATTATAGTAGAGGCCCTAAATCCTGCAGTAGACTGTTCTAGGCTGTGATGATGTTGATGGTTTCCTTTGTAACTTTTCCATTACATACTTACATACATTTTAATAGGACGGAAATATTATTTATGCTTATAAATATAATTTTTAACTTACACTGTAAGACGTGAACTGCACCATGAAGGCTATGCTGATGACGATTACATTCTTCATAATCCGCCATGTCTCCCGCGGGCCGTACTCGACCGCGTGATCTTCAATTTCCACCTCATTACCCATTTCACTTTCAAATGCCACTTGTAAAGTGCCACTTGTAAATATGTAAAATACCACTTGTAAATATACCAATTTGTAATGAAAATCACACTTTTGTCTTTGACACTTGCAATGTCCTTTGTGTTCTGTATGCTGAGAATATACTCAAGGTTGAGTGTCAATAGACCCTCCGATTTGTTGCAGTTTATACTAATCCTTACGCAGTATAAAATAAAGTTGCTTTCAGGTGCGGGGGACCGACCAAGGTCGGCTCAAAGCGACTTTAAATTGTACTTCGTAAGGATTAGTATCAACTGCAACTGACGGTTGGTCGGTTCCAGCCAAATCGAAACGTCTGTTGAAACCTGTAGTCCTACGCTAGAATCGCAGCGCAGGCGCAGCGAAAAACTTCCTCGTATCAGTATCAGTTGGGGTAATTTAACTATAGTCTGTGCGAAAAGAGAAGCGGCGTGGCGTTTATGGGAAACATTCTGATTTATATTTAACTAGCGACCTAGCTTCACGCTATACGCGGCTATACAGGTAAACCTTCCTCATGAATCACTCCGTCTATTGGTGAAAACCGCATAAAAATCCGTTTAGTCGTTTTTAAGTTTATCGCGAAATTAGCTAAAAACAAATTTTGATTTTTTCTAACTTACTTGTTGTTAGGTATGACAAACACTATGTAATGTTATACCTAAACATGTACACGTTTCTAGCGTGACCGTATTCAAGAAATACTGGATAACTGTTGATTTATAACAGGTAATTAATTACATAAGAATAATTCGATTTAAATATAAAAAAATAAATCGACCATTAGTGTATCGGTATTGCGGTGTTCGAAAACAATTTACTACCAAGCTACCAATTAATATTTACATTTATTTATTGGTAATAAAATATTTACAGTTTCAATACAAATATATCTATATGACGGATCCGGTCAATAGCATGGAATCATGTGGTCAATAGTACGGACTAATGTGGTCAATAGTACGGACTCATGACGCAGAAAACGGAAGCGGGAGTGCGCCGCCTGGTGGGGCGTGCTGACAGAGTCTCGACGGCACGACTCGGGCGGAGTCCCGCGGAGTGGCGGGCAGTCTTGGCCCGACCGCCGAGGAGTGAACACGTCTTGAAACTGTCTCCACATTTCGTTTATAGAAAGTGTTGTTTACGTTTGAAAATAAAGCAATTTTAAAATCACCTTTGAAATTATAATGTAAATTACCTCAACTGCCTACATTGTAATATCGCTCTGATTTCAAGTAAAATTACAAGTGCTGTGCAAAAATGAAGTGGAATAAATACAGTGAAGTAAATGTGAACCCTTTTTTTTATTTATCTGTACGAAGACGACCTAATACTGATATCACCACCCTGATGACAATGATCCTGATACATCACTTTCCATGACGCAACGACATATATAAATATACCTACCACTACATATACCTATTCATTAACACATAAAATAAATACTAAAAATTAAAAAAGTCGTCCACACAGCTGCCCCCCGGAATGGTGCTCAGAAAGCTGGCTGCGTTGCCTCGTTGAATAGCGATGCTAATCTGTTGCCCGAGGAACGAGCCAGCTCTTTGGTCACTAGTGGTGTCATTTAATTTTTTTTAAAGTTCTATAAAGAACTTTCTCGCACCAGGGGCCCACGGTCCCAACGTTTCGACCCCAAACGGCTGAAATACGAAGTCTTGCGCTAGACTTTCGTATTTCCTCCGCTTGAGGTCTTCCGCAGCTGAGGCCGCAGCCCCAGCGCAGCTGGCAGTGGAGGCCACATGTGAAGGCGCCAGGGTGTCCACACAGGTAGCGTCCCACACCAGCGCCTTCCCACGCTGCCACCCAATAAGCGTCATGCCGTCGGGCCTCTTGCCATCGTCAGATACGGTACCTTTCGACTCTAATACGGCCGGTACGTTGACGGTGACAAGTGCCCTACGAATGACGTCATTGATTGCCGCGTGCCTGGAGATTCGGCCTGCTCTTCGGGTACATGAAAGACCGTGGTGCCCTAGTGGATCCACAGACGCATCCAAGGACAGTAGTGTCGACGAACCAGATTGACCCCCAATCTTAAACCCAAACATATGGACAATGACAAGTTGCCTTCTGGCTGCAAGCAGTCTAGTCTAAGCAAGCTAACCTAACCTAACCTGACTCGCGCTCTGTCACGGCTAGGAGACGAGCCCGTTCCGAAATGTTGGCCGAAGAAACTAATCAATCTTTTAGATTTTTTTTGCATAAAAGCTCGTCCCATAGCCGTTGATGCATCGGAGACTCTAAGGGAAAACTCGTTCGGACATATACTCATCCAGGCTTTTTTAGCATCTGTGCAGCAAGGACTGTCAATAAAACTTGTGTGTGGTTCTAGGATTTTGCTTACTAAATTTTCGGTGCTATAGACAGATAATAAAAAAGCCGGGAGAGAAATACTTGAAATTTTGCGCACTCCGTCTCCGCCTAAATGAGCTGGTAGCGAAGCTTGGGACCATGCTCGTGAATTAAGATCTAAATTTAGAATTTTGGAGATTATTGTTCGAATGTCATTGTCTAAAGGTATTACTAAATTGTCAAATTGCCAAATAGGACTGCATCGTAAAAATGCGGAACGAAAAGGCAGAAACGGAGTAAAAATAGGGCCATGTGTGATTTTATTTTAAGTAGTTCTTTACAATAAATTTGGAATTTTTATTGTTTTTCAAGTAGAAATGGCGGAACAGACTTGTCCAAAATGGGGGCACCTAGAAGACGGAGAGTTTCTTTACTTAAAATTTTGATTCCTGAGGCTTTTGAGTCAAAATTTGTTATGATTTCAGGTTTGTTTATCAAATTTGGGTCCTTGTTTTCAAAGCTCGCATTTTGAAAAATTTAAGGATAGGCCGATGTTTTGAAACTCAGAGGATGATGTAGATCATGTAAAACTGTTGTAACTCCGCCTCCAAGTGTCCCATCATCTAGGTACCATACATTTAATTTTGACTTTAATTTTGATATAATAGGTTGTATTGCCAAACTAAATATAGCTGATCCGAGTGGGTCTCCCTGTTGACACCCTATTCTGAGTTCAAAACATTGCTTTTATATATCAATTTAGAAGGGGAATTATAACACTGCCAAATACGAGTATAGGGTAGAAGTTCCGGACATTGTTTTTTAATTTCTATAAGTAAGGTGTCTCCATTTACCGAATTAAATGCATTTTTTGACGTCTACTTTCAGAACGACTTCAGCCTGGTTGGTTATTAAAGTCAAGATCTACATTTCGGATAACAGCTGTCAAACTTAAAACTGTAATAACTCTGAAACTTTTGGTCCTACAAAACTAGTTCCTAGAGAGAAATGATAGTGCTTGTCGAGATCAACATTCTTTCAAAGAAATTATCTGAATGACATACATTCATTCCGATACGCCTTTCTCCCGTAGGGGTAGGCAGAGACCATATTGTTACACTTGCTACGGTCCTGACAAATCTCTGTGGCTTCTTCATACATACATAGACTTTTAACTTCATTACCCATCCTTGGTTCCCTAGTAGTCGGGTAAAAAGTATCAGTTATCCTAGTACTCGAGGAAGACTAATCGAAGTGGTCCAATTTCTTTACATATTTTTGATGTTATACTTTTTAGTTAAAAAAAGCAACATTAGCGTTTTAAACATTTTTTGGATCCAAAATCTAAGTGTCGGCCAAAACAAAATTATCAGTTTACAATAGAGAAAACAGTTCTTAACATTGTTTACTATGACGTCCAATCTGCACGTACGACGGTTTGATTGTTATAGGCTTTTAGAATAGCAATACATAGTACCTACTGTACGCCCAGTGGTAGGTACATAGTGGTGGTGGGTGTACAGGTTTGGCACCATAGTAAAAAATGATAGAAACTGTATGCTGTACCTGAAAATTGTGTAATATTTTTCTGGCCGGCACTTTCAGCGTTTAATCCAAAATGAATGATATCCTTTTCGTACGTTTCTATTAGTTGCATTTGAGTCGGCAGATTTAAAACATCTCCAGTCTCTTTTTACGCCTGCGATAAACACACAGTCGAAAAGGCATGGTAAATAATTATGCGAGTCGTTTAAATTAACGCGAGTAAAAGCGTTGAAAGAGCTCTCGTGCAAACGTTGCCTAACTTAAAATCTCTCGCTAATCTCTCGTGCGAACATTGCCTAATTTAAAAAACCAGAATAACACCACCGTTTTTTTGGTTGTCACACCGCGCGAGTGGAGATTCGGAGATTGCGCACGCCTGGGTGAAATTTCATTAGTTCTCCATTATTCCGGCCTATGGGCGAACCACTAATATAAAAATAAGCAGACTCGGAACAACAGAACTATTTTTTTTTTTATTATAAAATTCTTGACACACATGCAATTGATTCCACTGGTGACGTTATTATGAGAGTACCAATTAATTCGTTACCAATTAATTGGTAACGAATTAAACAAAGAAAGTTTAACTTAATGTAATGATAACGTTTTCACATTTAATACTACAGGGAGGCAAACGATCACCGGATGGATTTACAAAATGCAGGAATTATTTACATCACATGAGCGTCGGTGGTCGGTGGTGACCGGTGGGTGGTGGGCGATGGGGTGGGTATGAATGACGGATCCGATCGTAAGCAAGTGGTACCGAGTTCGATTCCCAGTGCCGCCGTGTAGAAATGACTTTTTCTAAGTTATCTACACTAGTTGAACTAACCCAAGCTCTTACGGTGGGAGAAACTAAATGAGTAACCATGATCCAATCTGGTCAGGTTCCCCTGGTAGCAGGGTCATAGAGTTCAGGCCGCAGATGTCAGGCTCTACTGTAATTAGGTACCTGATCTGCCAAATCCTGGATCAACTGGGATATTGACGCCAATATGATTATGTTTACGATTTCACATTTTTCAAACTAGAGGGAGACATACGAGTAAGCAACCACATAATGGATTTAAAATAGTTAGGTATCAAATATTCAGGCAGAAGATCCGGGCGTCCGTCTCAAATGCATGACCCAGATGCTGTCGAATCAGTGCTCGACGAAGTGGCAAGAGATCCTGATTTTGGAATACCGATTCGACGTTCCATTGTTCTCACAATAACTGAAGGATTCGTCGAGCAATGATTCGACAGCATCTGGGTCATGCATTTGAGACGGACGCCCGGATCTTCTGCCTGGAAGGCGTCCTTCCATGTAGGAGTTATGCACTCTTAAAATCATCCGATGATCAGGCCAAGTTTCGGGCTGAGGTCCACCTCTGTTTTGTACTCGCTCCCTAAACAATCTGGCTGCTCCAGACGGGTTTCCTCTTGCATGGCCATGAAAGTAATCCATAAGAGCATAATCTTGTGATGAAAAAAGCATCTCACCAAATGGATGTGCTCGAAAAGTCAGTTGAGAAAGCCAAATTTGTCGAAGTTCCGTATGTAATCACCAACCAAATCAACTCATTACAAACTAATAAACCTTAGAAATAATAAAATGAACAATAACATTTTTTATCATCTAATTTCAAATTTGGCTAATTTCAAAAATTTTCCACGTTGCAGTCTTGGAAGGCCGATTTTAGCCAAAGTAGCCCATCAAGTGATACTTTTTTTAAATAATTATGAAATCTTACTTTTTTTAAGAATTTTTTAAAGTTTGTAAGTCAATAATTCTCAAAAATTAAGAAAAAACGTCATAACTCGAAAAGTATGAAAAATCGCGGAACATACATGGGGGTGATTCGGATACCTCAAGGGGTGCTCTATCTCCGGACTTTCGCTTGACACTATTTTTTGGGACACCCTGTATATAACCGCACGCGCTCAATATATAATATATTGAGCGCGGTCCGGCTCTGCCTGGCATTGTCGGGCACGGTCCGGTCGTGGTTGGCGTGGGGTGGGTTTGCTGCGGCCATGGGGCGGCCAGTGTGTCACTGCGTGCTTCCTTCCTACTTTGCTACCCCCTCCTTTTTGACGATTGAAAGATATATTTAATGTCCTAATCAATAAAGAAATTTTGAATTGAATTTTGAATTTTTGAACACTGCCTATAGACATTAGCAACACTAATGTCAATGCGGGATAGCCGGAATTTGCCGATAAAAGCCGGGATTTGCCGCTATATAAAGAAGAAGATTGCAAATTGTGCAGTATCGAAGGAAGGTTATTTATTTATTGAACAATTTATTGCACACAATATATAGTAAACAGAAATAACAAAAATGAAAGACGACACAACAGGCACTACTTATTTCTAAGAAGAAATCTCTTCCAGCAGGCCTACAGAAGAGAAACATGATAGAGTATAGGGGATGAGACGTCCGCAATTGTAATAAAAAAAAAATTATATTGGCCAAACTGAAAACTAATGCACTAGTCGACAATTAATAATGCACATCGGCTAGTTACGGCTGCGTATTTCACACACGTACGTCAAAGACCAAGCCATACGCGTTATTTACGGAGTTCGACCAACATACACAGCCGATCATCTTGGCGTTTATGTCCCGGTTGTGCTCCCGAGAACGAAGGCCCGGGGTCCACCTTGACTATGATCCAGAATTTGGGGATCCGGTAATTACAGTGGAGCGACTGCCATGTGACCTCCGTGACTCTGCTACCATGGGAACCTGACCAGAATGGTTCATGGTTACTAATTCAGTTGCCTGAATTTTCAGGTTTCATCGCAATGTTTTCCCTTAAGCCGTAAGAGCATCGATTAGTATTCAGCTACATAACATTCACCTCCGATATCCGTACCTAATTGTAGCACGCGTGAAGTGGCTACAGTAAAAGCTACGTCACGAGCAAAGACACTGGGATTATAAATATTTTTGTTGCTTTTGACGTAAAACGTCTTTAAAGTCACATTGAATACCAACTTAGAAAACGTCATTGTATAGCGTATACATATAGCTCGCTGTTTTGACCTTGAATTTGCGTCAGGGGCTGTGGGGCGGCGGGGAGGGGCACTGAATGAACGAGACGCGCTCCCGCGCATTTCTATTCAGTGTTACTCACGACTCCGACGTGATAGCGATAGGTGAGAGCGTGTCAAAGCAGCTCGGCTAGCACAAGTGTGCCCGCGACTCATCTCGCGCTGCGAGAGAGCGTTTGTTTCAATACTAAGGTGAAAGAGATAGCAGTATCTATGTCGCACCGTGTCTTGCTTATCGCGCGCGAGAGCTTACTTGTGCTAGCGGTTCTGCCTAGGTTTCAAACGACGCCTTCTCCAAGAGTACAACTACCTCTGCCTCCGACCCGCGAGCATAGATGTTTCACGTTGAAACCAACGGCCGTGTGTTCCGACTACTCCCGACACAGCCTAACCTGATTTTTTTTATAAAACTAAGGTGGCAAACAAGCTTACGGCCCGCCTGATGGTAAGCAGTCACCGCAGCCTATGGACGTTTGCAATACCAGAGGCAACACCCACGCGTTGCCGACTCCGTAAAAACGTTTTCACCCCTTTCTTGAAGAACTCCTCTCTAGGGTTTTCCCTAGTTTCCTCTCCAGGTAGTTCATTCCACAACCTTAGAACCCTTATTCCATCACCTTTAGAACCGCACAGGTCGCGCCCAATTTGGCTCCAAGTTAAGTTAAGTGAGGATGAACGATTCTTTTTTACTGTGTTATGCGTAAAAAACTGAGGCGAGCACCTCGTGTTCTTTACATTATGGTAAGTGTAGTTTTTGTAATGTCGTGATGTCCATCGTGAGATTTTTTTCTTTCAGGGTAATTACGGGCGTTTGTCTCAACGCACCTGTCTTTCTCCATTGTTTCAGATAATGAAACGTAAATGAGTCATAGCTGTTATGAGTCGCAGTCTTCGATCAAGTCGATTGATAGCTGTTGCCAATTCCCATTATTTTCTGAAGAACGTGCCTAAGACCTATAGGGTTGAACATAATATATCTAGTCTATAGGTACTACTATGAAACTGTAAATATGAAGATATTTCAGAAACATATTGTCGGGATAGGATTGTGGGACGTAACTAAGCCAAAAAAACTTTTTTTTGTTTTTGTCTGTCTTTTCACGCATCATGCTTAATATACTGAATGAAAAGAGCGTCGGTGGCCGAGCGGTTACAGTATCCGACTTGTAAGCCAGAGGTCCCGGGTTCGAATCCCACTCCGGCCATGTACCCATGATCCAATCTGGTCAGGTTCCCCTGGTAGCGCAGGATCATGGATGTCAGATGGCAGTCGCTCCACACTGTAATTACCTGACCTGCCAAATCCTGGATCATGGTCAAGGCGGACCCCGGGCCCTAGTACGCGAGAGCACAACCGGGACATTAACGCCAAGATAATTATTTTTTATTTTTATGCTTAATATACTGAATGGGTTTTGAAAGCTAAACTATCATAAAAACTATTTTCACGCGCACGAAGTCGCGGGCAAAAGCTAGTAAACATTGGCTACACCCATAGAATCGAACCTATCTCTTCATCCACCAATCACCACAAACATTATCATAAAGAATGAAATTCATACAGCGAAATGAAATTCGCGTACTTCCAAAAAATGGGGGATTTTCAAACAACTATTTTAAAAAGTAAAAAGTATAAATCGGCGTGCCTGCACTAGATAGCGCTGCTTTGGCAGGATTCTCAAATATTGAATTTGGTAACCGAATTTACTCGGAAAGGTGTTTCGTAAAAATAGATTTAGTTTACTAAACTAACTGAGGTACTAACCTTTTCTGAGAAGAAAGCGAAAAACAACTACATTTTTATACATGTAACGGTCTCGTTTTGATTAACTTTGAGGAACGGTGTCTACTCTACGCCATTTATTACAATTATTTAAAGGATTTTTTCTTTTTAATCAGCTCTCAAAAAATCTCTACGTGCTCGACTGATACAATGATTGATGCACTGCCATCGGACGTACAGGAGATGGCCCTCGTCATATCGGAGATAATGCACTTGAGGTCTGGGGAAATGACCGCGGAAACTAGAGAGTGTGGGACTGAAGATTAGGACAACGAAAACAGAGTATTTGTTCTGCGACTTCAGAGGTACATCCAGTTTCTCTCCAGTTGCCTTAGATTATGTAATGTAGCCATACCAGTCTGCTCCGATTTCAGGTAACTTGGGTCATCGATGCAGAACGATGGCGACATTTATGAGAAAAGTAAATGCCGAGATGACGAATGATAAGAGATGACCAGGACTTTGGCCCGCGACTTCGTCCGCGTGGAAATAGTTTTTAGAGCAGTTTATCTTTCCCCGACTGACCATTTTAAATGACCTCCCTAATGTATGAAAGCTTGTACTACGGAGAGGTCAAACTGTATATCTGGTTCTACCCAAACGAATTAGATGAAACATGGCCTACATTTTAAATTGGACCCCAAACTACCAAACCGTGAAAACCCTATAAATATCCATTCAGCGCCATTTCCATATTTCTTATAGCTTAGCTGGTCTATTATGGTTCTATATAAGGTGTTCCAGTTTCTAAAATCAATTAGACCCTATATGTATGATGCCCAGGCTTAATAGGTACACAACAAAAAAAGTTTCATTCAAATCCGTCAATTCAAGTAGTTACGGAGATTGGCTGGTAAAAACAGACAAATATATAAGCAGCAAACAGATACACAAAACAACTTAAATTGTTTTTGTATTACTATTTCTTCATCGCCCTAAATTATTTTTTTGTAAATATATGTATACAATGTACAGACACACATTTTTTACTGTTTTTTACGTAAATATATAAGTTATAATAGATTTTATGTATAGAAATAGATTTCATTAAAAAAAATACTTATAAAAAACTCAATTACAATCATATTAAAAACACAATTATTGCTGCACAAATGCGGGCGATCCACAGATTGAGTACAAGCCACAACATCATAATTTGGAAATATTCCACCTCGGCGTGGTTTAAAATGTACGCGATATAATATTTTTTTTCTACCTTATTAAAAAATGTAATTACCATTGAGGTAATTACGGTGTTGGTTGTTGCATTTGTGTTTGCGAGTGTAATCTCTTGTGAATTATGAGAACTACCTATGCGAACTTCCGACTTTATATACTTCTTACGTAAGTAAGTCTCTACTAACGTAAGTAAAAACTCTTTATTTCACACTTACATATGATAACATACAATAATCAGCATAATAAACATGCGCGCAAAGACGGCCTTCTCGCTTTAAGCGATCTCTTCCAGACAACCTTTGGGAAGAGGTAATGTTTAACGAAAACTAGAAGTAAATGTAAGAGCATAAATATAAGAGAAAAATAAGGATGACGTGGTTTTTGTTGTCCTTGATTCGATTGTCTATACCTAGCTTGGCAAACAATTTATCTTTGAGGATACGTATTTATCTAACTTAGAACGGGTACAGTATTTAAACAATTTTATTATTTGAAACATTTGACCTTATATCCTTCTATCAGGTTTACAAGGAAGTTCAAATACCTAACACCTTGAAAACACAGTACAATACGTATAAAAAATATATGACCTCAGTGGTTCAGTCGGTAAACATGCCCGTCTGCCACGCAGAGGTCCCGGGTTAGATTGTCGGCCGAGCAGAAATTGAAATGATGAATTGTTATTTCTGTTGCGGGTCTGGGTGTAGTATGTATAATAAGTATAAATAAACAGAAAGTATATAAGTAGTTATCAGTTATCTAACACCCATAACATGAGCTTTGCATACTTTGCGGCTAAATAGCGCTGTATGTATTCCTCCAAACATAGTTTTTGTGTACATGTCGTGTACATATGTATAACAAAATAGAGGAAACCTGTTAAAATTACCAGTTTGCCCTAAAAATGACATTTACCGCGGCGACGATTATTAAAAAACGGTAACGGGTTTTTTCACCACAGACAACCTTCGAGCTCCACAAATTTCTTGAAATAGCATCTCATCCATCTGACCGTGTGTAACGAATAAAAAATCATACTATCAATGCATCTATTTGAGAATATTTTCAAGTATATGTAAAGTAGAATAGAATAGAATGTACCGGCAGAGTAGAATAGCACCAACCCCTTACACTCATGGGTGTCGTACAAGGCGACTAATGTTTTCGAGGCAAAAGATCAAGCGTCTCCGTAGTCTGGAAATTGGGCAGCAGCATTTTCCTTTGTTATATTTAAACACTGCGATCTCCAACCCGCCTGCCAAGCGTGGAGAATATGGCAATAACCTCCCCTTTCGTGGGAGAGGCCCAAAGTCCTGCAGTGGACTGTTACGGGCTGTGATGATGATGATTATGATATGTAAAGGATTCTCCCTGTGACTGTGGCATATCTCCACAAACCATGGACCACCTCGTCTTATGCTCGGCGTGTCCTAAAACTTGCACAATCGAGGACTTGTTCGAGGCCAATGCAAATGCTGTATGCGTCGCCGAATACTAGGCGAACAAAGTGTAAGAAGAGTTAAGTCCATCGACTCGATAATAAAAAAAGAATGCATGAATAGATATACAAAGTATAAAACAAAGTCGCTTCCCGCAGTCTGTCCCTTTGTATCTATGAATGTATCTATGTACGCTGAGATCTTTTAAACTACGCAACGGATTTTAATGCGGTTTTCAATAATAGATAGAGTGATTCAAGAGGAAGGTTTATAAGCAAGAAAAAAGGGTGGGTATAGGAAAAGTAGGTGTACGCGAACGAAGTCGCGATGGGTCCACTAGAATTTTATAAGTACAAGCTGATTCGTTGTTCTAGAAGTTGTTTGTGACAATTTCACATATTCATAATTCTTCATACACCTGCTCTTAGGCACAATATACTAATATTGTAAGTTAAGTATTCAATTAGGAGGAGTCGGCACAGTAATGATCCTTCGTAATTTCGGTAACTACTCACTATTTTCTTAGGACGGCCTTACGACTCTATGGCCCTATTATAATCTCTATTAGTACAATAGGATATTCAGTCTCGACTAATTAGACTGTCTTACTGACAAATTAGACAAGCTCGCTGTTACACCGCGCTGAATATCACACGCTTACTCATTCAGCGTTGTCGTTACGGGAATGTTTACCCGACTTTGGGTAATTTAGGCTCGTCCGGGTATTTCGTCGTTTATTTTAATTACGTACTAGTGACAATAATAGTGATATCGTTACCTACGTAGGTAAAGATTTAGTAACCTTTAAAGGTATTTAAAAAAATATCTTATCTTTTGGGTTTATATACAGTCATTGCTATGGTCTATCTATATCTTTTGGGTTCATATAAAGTCATTGCTATGCGCGCTGGCTAAACGGTCTAAATCTTATTACACCACGCAATATTATTTTTTTTGGCTTTTCTTTTGCAGTAAATATTTTACATAATAAGGGAGTTTCTAAAATTTAATGTTAAACATTTGACGAATAAATATTTAATATAAGTTTTTGCATGTCATGCAAAATGACTAAATATGTGAGACCCAATTGAAATAAAACGATGTACCTATGTACCATATTTATATGCAAATAAATAAATTATGAAATATTAAGCAAATGAAAACTATTTAGGTATTAGACCTAGTGTGTTGTGTAGGTTACTTGGTTAGTACGTATACAACGCAAATATGCAATAAAATAGGTATGTACTTAGATACTATGGAAACCATAAGAAAGTATTTTGCAAATCTCATTTTATGGCTAGATAACGCTAGGCTGTGTTCTTACTTATGAGTATGTACGTACCTACATGTTGTAACAGCTCCTATTACAATCTGTATTAGTGTGTAGCTTCCGCTGATAACTTGTCCCAGTTGCGCTCTCGAACACGAGGGCCCGGGGTCCGCCTTGTCCATGAGCCAGGATTTGGCAGATCAGATAATTACAGTGGAGCGACTGCCATCTGACCTCCGTGACCGTGCTACCAGGGGAACCTGACCAGATTGGATCATGGTTACACATCCAATTGCCTAAATGTGCAGGTTTCATCACGTTGTCTTTCCTCACCGTAAGAACATTGGTAAGCATATTGTGTAAAACTCAGAAAAGAGTCATTGGTACAAGACCGCAGTGGGATTCGAACCAGGTACCTCTTGCTTACGAGTCGGATACCGTAACTATTCGGTCACCGACGCTCCACATTTGTAGTTACATAGATACATACATACAAACAAAGGCAAAGACTTTTTTGGATAATTAATATAATTTAAACGTAAGTAATGTTAAATAACTACCTAAATTATATGATTAAGCACTGATTATAGATAACCGGAAAACGGAAGAAGTCAAACCTTGACGGCTAAATATGGCTAAAGTTTAAGTAGTAATTAACCGTGAACTTTACAAAAAATTAGATGCAATACAAAGGAGTTAATGCTCTTCAAATTGTATTAGATCATTATATCGAAATGAGTGTTTAGCATAGGTACTACCGGGTATTTGATGGAGTTACCCTATAGGCAGATTATTCTAAGATGCAACAAGTATTACTTACCTAATTTTTTTATTTTTATATAGGTATATTATTTGGCGCTGTGTTGTGTCCGGCAAATTATGTAACGTTCAAGGTGGATTGCCTGAGACCTCCGTACCTACACAAGAAAATTGAGTATGTATCCGATGAGATGTTAAACTGAATTCATTTACATGACATTTACATAACAAAAATTTTATTTACAATGTTTCAAATATACCACTAACACTACGATTCACGCATTTAGGTTTCAGGCAACAAAAATGTAGAACCGCAGGTGCGTTGTCACTGTACTAACCCAACAAGAAGAGTTAAGGGATCTCTATACGTCAACCTAAATTGGCCTTGTTTCCTTAAAATTGGTTTGGGAATATTTGAATAAGTTCGACTGAGCGACGCTCCTATTATTTCGACTCGATACTTATATTTTCATGGTAATGAGGACTACACTGTAACGGCACGTGAATACGTGAATCGTGCCATCTTTTCATTTTCCTCTGTTTGCATCATGTACAGACAGACATACCTACTGCTTCACTTTCAACATGGTGGGCAATGAATTTTAATCTTATCACCTTTTTTAAAACTACAATGTAAAAAGTAATTTTGTTTGCACGTTCCAATGAAAACAAACGTTTAAACTCTTAACTCTAGCCAAAGCTGGGTGATTATCTCGGATTTAATCTGTGTTTCTGGCGTTGTTCTTGGCGTTTTTTTATTTGCCTTCGCAAAGCCTAGAGAGCGTCAGTGGCCGTGTACCAACGTTTTTTCTTTTCAATTCAATGTAATTCTATGAATCTTGGCTAATGTATGTAGCACGACAACTATTAGTATTGTACGCAAAAATCGAAGTAAAAAAGAACATCTTGGCGTTGTGTTCTTGCGCAAGAGGGACGTGTTATCGTGATCTAGAAACAACATATTCACTCTAGTCTTGAGGGTGACCAGGAGCTCTGTTTTTGAATCGCTCGCCTCGATTCGAACGTTTTCCATTTTGATTTTCGGCATTGTTTAACACCGAAAGACTGCGGTTCAAAAATAGGGGGAAAATCAGTATCATGCATCAAAATATCGAATTTTTCATGCCGAAAATAAAAAATTGAAGACCGTTGGAATCGACGCGAGCTATTCAAAAATAGGGCACCAGAGGGCCCTACACTCGCAGGCAACGTATCCAAGGCAAACATTCCTTATTGTTATGACATCTTACAAGATTATCGGTCAAGAAATAGTAATAGATATCGTTAGGCATTGTCATGTAACGGCAAAGTCTTTATAAACATTAAGATTATGTTGGGAAAGCGATTTCTACACCTACAGATAAAACCTATGTGCGAGCTTGCAGCCAACTAAAACTACCAACGTGGTCAGCCCAACCGCACCCGGATAATGCCTGTACCCATATACCTATCCTACAACCCACCTCAAAGCAAACCCAGCCGATGCAGACCTGTCTAAACTGAGACCTATTCCAAATCCCTATCCCAGGTATAACCTGTGATTATAGTAAAGGTCACCCTACAGTATGTGCTTTGTTAATCTCTGTCTGCAAATCTTGCGTTGCTGTGTACCTGATTGACGAAGGTATTAAACTCCTACCTTCTGTAGATAGTGTAATTACTACAATCATGATGTAGGTACTTCGGCTTGGATTAGCACTCACTGTGACAACGCAACAGAAGTTTTGCATTCTCGAATGCATATCGTTGATGGATAGATGGTTGATCGTGATGGATAACAGTGAACCCGCTATTCTATCTGCTAAAAGTTAGTCATCATCTTTTGGGAATCAACAAATACGACGCATAGGATCCGTGAAGAGGGACTTACTGACAACCTTTCGGTTCGTACTATTTAAAAATACCAACTGTATCAGAATAACCATGACGACCTGAGTGGTTCAGTTGGTGGTTGGTCTGCCACGCTGAGGTCCCGGATTCGATTCCCGGCCGAGCAGAAATTGAAATGATGAATTTTAATTTCTGTTACGGGTCTGGGTGTACTATGTATAACAAGTATGTATTTAAAAAAAAGAAGTTATCAGTTATCTCCATCCATAACACAAGCTTTGCTTACTTTAGGGCTAGATGGCGACGTGTGAATTTGTTCAGGCATATTTGTTTACATTGATTGATTTATTATCTTTTTTACCAGTTTACTAGAATGTTAGTGGATATTCTGACTCAGTGGGCATATTGATATAGAAGTGGAAAAGATGCAACTGGAGCTCCTAGGGCGAAATACCTGTAGTACTTACTTATATTAAGACATTGAGAGTAACGCACTAACGCACTTAGAACTTTGGCATACTATATTCAACTCTGATGTGCGTTTTGTTCCCAAAAGACGTTGATAGAGTAGAGACATTGTATTTTGATTGGTTGACATTTCGGTGGTGAACATTTCGATACAGTCAACAGCGCGTCGACACATGTGTAGAGTGAACATGTCGATACAACATTTCTACATTCAATAACAATATTGCACAATTTTTTTTGTTAGGATAACAAAAAAATGCCTTCGAATAGCACTTTAGTTAAGTTTATGCTTTTCTGACTACTATGAACAAACGTCGACAACCTAGATAGGCGAAGTGATACACGCTTGCCCACGAACAGAATTTGTTTTATTTCTGCTTCATTTGATTTATTTTAAAATCTTTGTCTCTCAATGAATTCGTGGTAAGTGGGTAATAAGTTTTTATGGTAAAACTGATAACAATAAGAGCAGTAGAATTAAAATTAATAATCCTCATAACGGTTGCTGTTTCGCTACCGCTACCTACATTCCAATGTTGCAATTAAAAATCTGCACACTAATTTAGAACAAGTTACCATGTTTATGGTACCGATGAAAAGCCACAAAATGAAAAATTTAACGCAAAAGTCCTATAAGGATTAAGTATTAATAGGATTTTACTAATTGGTCATTGAGATGATTCACGGTCGACCTAGCCTACCCCACATTCCTGAGTAGCTCCTGTTTAGCCAGGGTCTACAGCAGTCAGCAGCAACCCAAATCCCGAGGAGGCACTAAGTTTATCAATCAGACACGATAGAAGAAAGATAACTTACCGTTGAATACCGACTTCCCTCCGCAAAAAGCAGAGATACCTAGTACTAAAACACAATAGAAACCGCGTAGGTAAATCAAGAAATCGTGAACCCTTTATCGAGTCTGTTATTATTTTAACCTAATCTATGAAAGGAAACAACGTTCAGGCCTACTTTCTTTGGTCGTAGACTTCAGGGTAAGTAGGTTAAAATGATGAAGGGTGGACTGTAGTTTTAAATTAATTTAATGTGTTGAGCAAAGAATTACAAAGGTAAAGAGAGGCCGCTCATCCTTGTGAAAGGTAGGTGAACAATGAATACGTTTAAATATTTGAATTTTTTAAAAAGACGTGTCGTGTACTAACTCGCGGAAAAGATAATCGCGCGGTTAGACAAAGCGTTTCTCGTAATATAAACGAACCGCATATCCAATCCACCTACGTAAGAACGGGGTGTCGTATCCGATGAAATCTGAAAAGCCTTCCCGGCTACAGGTGCTCCCAGGGATTGTTTAGTACGTATGAGCTTAGGTCTTTTTTTGGAAAGTCGTGCATAACCAGTCCGGCCGGCCGGCTGGTACTCATGAGAGTTCACTTCCTCCCTCCCAACCGCTATACCGGAGGGTGATAATGGGCAAGGAAATGTCCTTTGCGTTGGGAGCATAAAAATACTAAAAAAGTAAGAACAAAGTTAGTGAAGCGTATTGCGATAGACGATTTTTATTTATTTAAGTATTTAACTTTTCGCACAGAATATTTTGAATACGGCTTATAATTTTACTAACACAAACATGAACTTTCCAAGATTTACGTAGAACAACAATCATTTAAAAAATTACGTAAAAATGTCAAAGTTGTACGTAAGTATTAAGAAAAACATTGAATATAAATGAACAAAGTTACCTACAGGTTTAAAATTAAAAAGCAATTACGAAACGCGTGCACCGCAACGGTCGAATATTGCGCTTGCGCAGCGCGGACGCGATCTATGCGCGCGGGCACGATCTAGCGACTGACACTGACAAGCGACTGAGGACGACAATTGGATAATCCTTCCAATAACGAGAGATTACCCACCATGTTGTGGCAGGAAACTCGCGTCTTTACATAACTGTTCTGAACTGAAGGCTTATTTCGGTCTCGTAAAATGCGTGGTATCACCGGTGAGAACCTAATAAAAGCGTCGATGGCCTATGGCTAGCGGGTCCGACTCGTAAGCGAGGGGTACAGAGCTCGGTCCCCAGTGCCGCAGTGACTTTTTTCTGAGATATTACATCAGATGAACATTTGCCGATACTCTTCCGGTAAGGGAAACATCTTAATGAAACCATCACATTCATGGGACTGAATGTGTAACCATGATCCAATTTGTTCAGGTTCCAAGGTACTGCGCCCAAGAAACAATAATGTAGCCAGTGCTAATTCCTAACAATGTGCACATCACATCACTTTTGCGATTCTCCCGACAGCTCGTCCGTTATTTTTGTACACTAAGTACCTACTTAGTGACAAACGTACAGACAATAATGGTAAGCAGTAACTGTGTAACATCGACTATAATTGCACTTACTCAAGATAGATTGCTTTGAGGTTATGGCGTCCTTGTCATTATTTCTCTTTAAATAGTATAAAACAAAGTCGCTTTCCGCTGTCTGTCCCTACGTATCTAGTATGCCGGTAACGCTTAGATCTTTTAAACTACGCAACGGATTTTAATGCGGTTTTCAATAATAGATATAATGGTTTAAGAGAAAAGTTTATAGGATAGGAAAACAAGAGCATAATTAGGCCTGTGATACTTTACGGCTGCGAAACCTGGCCGGCGCTGTAGAAGCACATCCGCCAAGTCCACGCCAACGAAATAATGATGCTGCGGTGGATGTGTGGCGTTACGCGACCTGATCGAGGGCGTAACGAGTACTCCTTGGCAGCCTTGGCGTGAGAGATATCGCGAATAAGATCGAAGAGGTTCGCCTTCGCTGGTTTGGTCACATGTTGCGTAAGCCTCAGGGATACGTAGGAAATAGGTGCCTAAACCTTCCGGTGTCAGGAAAGAGGTCCCGCTGAAAGCCTAAGAAGCGATGGATTGACATCGCCGAGTCGGATGCGAGAGCCAATAGCTTATGATGCGAGGATGCCCAAGTCCGGGCGAAATGGAAGAAAATGAGTAGGAAAGCGGACCCTGGCAGAAGCCGGGACTGACCGCTTGGATGATTATGATGATAATGAACACGCGAACGAAGTCGCGGCGGGCCAGCAAGTATGTTTATATTGTGAGTTGTTCTTGTTGGCTGTCTGTCAAATTTTGTTCTTTTGTCATCCGCGAGCAATATCTGCACAAAGGCATAACAAAAATGCAGAACCGAAATGACACGGCTAGGACAAATAAAATGTCTCATGTCCATGGACTTATTACATGCTTATGCCTGTTTCCGATGGCTACCTTATCCTTCAAACCAAAACACGACAATGCGAACAGCCCTTGTTGCGTATGGTCCTCAGGCTTGACAGAGTCCTATCACCTCAAAGTCACAGGTTAGCCACGTTTGTTTCAAATTTCTCAAATAGCTACCTAGGGTCTACGTAATGTGGCCTGACGTCGGCCTGTAAAATTTGATTCAACAATTGCTATTATTTGCTACATACATCCATTTATCCGTAGGCGTAATCAGAGACAACACTGTTCCACTTGCTGCGGTCCTGACAAACCTCTCTCGCTTCTTCCACATTCATCCACCTTCTCTTTCTCATATCTCGCGGGTTTAGTTTAGGGTAAGTACCCACACTTGACCTAAACATACTTTAAAATGTCTCCGATTTGATCGTAAGCGATGTGAGGGTTCAATAAGCGATCACTTGAACGCCTGCAAAGATGTGTTTCGTTTGCGTAGAGAGATCGCAAGACAATAAAAGAATTTACTGGAGAAATTCACGGAGCTAAAAAACGGCGCCAAATATGTCCTGCCAAAAAAGGTAGGAAAATTAGTCATACCTGTCCAAATTGTAAGAAGTTTGTCTGCCTAGACTATATAATTCCCTACTACGGTGGATATGCAAATCTAGATGCTGACCGTGTTTAATTTTAAAATTTCCGTTCAATTCAGCATAAACGTTCTTAAAGACCTCATTAGGTATTCCAAAAAGTTTTTGTTTATTTATTAATAAGATTACAGAAGTTAAATATTTTGTTATAGATTTTATAGAGCTTTCGTAAATACATAACAAGTTCCTAAAATCGTATGAATTTTTATTGTTTTTCACCAAAATATACAGAACATCACTTTTAAGTGATTGGTGATGATTTGCAGGATAAGGTAGCCATCGGAAGCCATGTAATTAAATAAATCATTCCCAGAAATTCATTGAAATAGTAAGAATTAAAGCCTTTTTAAAATCCGGGTTATATTGACTCACCATACAGTCCTTGTACTGATTTTCTACCATATAGATGCCGGGTTAAATAAAAAAACCTTAGTGTGCGTGGGAGAAAGTTCCTTTGGAACCGCACAGTTCGCGACCAATTTGGCTCCAAGGTGTGACGCGATGAACTCCTTGTCGATGGCGAGCGGTGCGATGATAGAATGTAGCTGTACACATCATGTCAAACAGTTCTTGAGAACAAACACCGTTGTACAAGCGGTAGAACACACAAAGGAAAGAATCGCTCCGCTGACACAGCGGCTCAATACCACTTGTTAGTATAGTATCATCAACAATTCTCACAGTGCGCTTTTGGATCGAGTCACAAGGACCAAGCTGATATGCCGGTGCTCCCGCCCATAGATGGGAGCAATACTCCAAATGGGGTCTAACTTGGGCCTATATAGGAGAAGTCGTTGCCCCGACGTGAAGAATCGCTTAGATCTGTTAAGCACACCAAGTTTTTTAGATGCGAGCTTGACCTTTTCTTCCAAACGACTGCGAAACTGGACGTTTGTGGAGATGTCGACACCTAGGATATGTATGCTCGTAGAGATGGTAAGTGGTGTATCCTAGAACTGAGGAGCTACAACGAATGGAGCTTTCTTGGCGGTGAACGCGCATACTCGTGTCTTAGTGTGGTTAAATTGGACTAGATTTAGTCGTCTTCAATCGGAGATTCTAGATAAAGTATCTCGATTTTAGACACAAGTACTTCGCGACTTGGTACGATACCGAAATTACGCTCGTGTAGTGTCAGCGTTAGTGTAGCTTCATCAAGTAATAAGGAATGGAACACGTTGCCTGCGAAAGTGTTCCCTGATCATTATAATCTGGACGACTTCAAGACTAGAGTGAATAGGCTGCTCCTAGACATGCATGCTCCATCTTCGGCCGCATCGTCACTTACCACCAGGCGAGATGGCGGTCAAATGCCTGGCTAGCCTAATTAAAAAAAAATTACAATCAGAATATCCAAATAAAACCATTTAAATCAGTTGTCATAACTTTTATTACGTTAAGAATACCTGTCCCAAATAAACTACAGTTTAAGGCATTCTGTTCTGAATTCTCATCATAACCAAAACACTTGAGATATTACGGAATTGGCATTGAGAAAGCAAGACATAATTTTTGCTTATGCGTTTAACAAGTTAAATTCATCATCTAGCGACATCATAGTAAGTTGACAAAGCAAAGTGAAAAAATATAGAAATATACAATATAAATACGTCTACATCTTCGTAAGTACGTAACAAACAAACCTTTTGCTATCAACATGGTTAAAATATCGATTTAACTCTACACATCTCATGATACATATTGAGGAATATCAAAGAGGAAGTGTGGTAGCGAATCATAATCATAACTTCTATTCTTTCACTAAATTGTATCATTTTTTCGTCAATTACTTTTGATTATATACCAATCGAAATAGAAAATAACAACATAATTTAATTGGGTTATATTTCTTTATTAATCTACCTACATGTTTAAAGTAAAATCGCAAATCATTACTTAAAATACTTTTGTTACAATAGTTGCATAGGAAACGAAACAATCTACTGTTTTTCTTATATATTGGAATAATTATATTATGGTACAAAGGCTAAGGACCAGGTTAGATTGAAGAAGCAGTGAAGCTTCAGTAAGTAAAATAAAATATAATAAGCTTTTGAAAGAATTATTGAGAGCGACAGGATAGAAAAAAGAGTTGCGTCCCATAAATTATTGAAAAATTATCTACCTAATCTTGTAAAATATACGTCGTAACCAACGTTTACTGTATACCAAAAGGTACACGCGTATGTCATGTATCCATCTATTGAAATGATTACATTGAAATCATATTTCCATCAGTCTACCGGTCAACACAGTGTGTCAAAGAGTCGATATTACATATCGACCGGAACGAAACTGTTAATTTATCGTTGGAAATGCTAATACAAACATCGAGAGAATACACACATCGAGACTTAGTTCACTTCTGGCAGTAGACGATATTTAATTCAGCAGTTCCGTTCGTAACCCGCGAGGCTATCTAAAACTACCCACAATTTGAGGGCACTGATACTCGAAAGCTAATAGACTGAGTCATCGAGTCATCGAGTACAAGAAAATTCAACGTGGCTGTGCCCGTGCACAACCTGGCACAAAAAATTACCCAAGTTACCCAAACTTCGACATACAAATCCTCTTGTGTGGGTTCTAAAAGTAAAAAAACTGGTCGGCCTCACATTCTCTTGGCAGTTTTGCTTTTCAGCCACATTAAAATCACTTTTCTTTTTGGTGACTATAATGTGCACGGGCAGACCAACGTTACGTGGGTCTCCTAAACGTCTACTGTCGCTACAAAAAGGATTTTTCAAGCACTCGATAACGTAGGACATCCTACGGCGCCTTCCCAGTCTACAATGAGCCGGCACAAACATTGATGGCGTAGTGTAGTTATACACGTTAGCATCGCGAGAATACAAATTCACATCTAGTTATCGCAGTTGGCGGCTGTGTTGGCCCTTCATGGTGAGTCCTCCAACTCGCGTCATAATCAGTCTAATTCTCGTCGTAGAGTGGCGTGGCGTCTCCCAGCGACATGGATCGCGGTGATGTGTTCGTGTGGGGTGTGGATCTCGCGCTGTGGCTGCCTGGTCTCGGCCCGCGGCTGGAGCGGCCGTCGCGGCTGTCGCGGCTGTCGCGGACGTCGCGACTGTCGCGGCTGTCGCGGCTGTCGCGCCCGTCGCGGCTGTCGCGGCCGTCGCGGCCGTCGCGGCCGTCGCGCGTGTCGCGACTGTCGCGCGGCGTCCGAGACTCACGCGGCGTGCGCATGCCGGCGCGAGGCGTCGACATACCGTCGCTAGGGGATGAAGGCACTCGTTAATATCTATCTATCTAAGTGTAGTAGATAAGTAAGTGTAGTAGTTAAGTAAGTAGGGGGAGTTAAGTCCATCGACTCGATAAGAAGATGAATATCTAGTTGGCATAAATTATATTAAAGGTTGCGAAAATAATTCCCTACCCTAGTGTTCCAATGAAAACAGACAAAGCAATGAGGGCTTTCGCGATTCCAAAATCCATCAGATTGCGGTATTGAAACAAGAGGTCGCCGTCTTTTTCATTGAAGTTGTTTCTGTCCTACAGTACAGCAGTATTTTGACAACGGACCTTGCCTATCAGACTTTCAGTAGCACAACCTGGTGGATTTTAAAATTGCGAATACTCATTGGGCGTGAATACGATAGCGATAGGCTTTTCATCAGTAGTATCCCATTGTCGGCATGTTAGGACAACAATGATTGTAGCATAAAAAGTTCCTAACACGGCGTCGATACTAGTGCCGTTATTTCTCACCCATCTCTAGCACTTTATTCAAAGTGCCTAAGAAGCAATCCTATTAGCAACAAAACCAGGTAGTTTGAATAAATTGCAATATCTTTTACCTGGTACGAGGCGTAGCGGTCCTGTGTCGCACCCAATCCGCAGCGGCCTTCTGCCAGTCCGCCGGCTCCGTATAGGCCGTGGGAGGCGGCATGGCTTGCGCATGCCTCGGTGGTAAGAACTCTGGCGCCCTAGGCGTAGCCGCAAACGGCGTCATGTACGGCGTCTGCGCCGACGGCGTGTATGGCGTATATGGAGTCGCCAGATACGGCGTATGCATCGGCGTGTGATGCGGCGTGTGGAATACTGACGCTGGTGTGCGGACGGACGCTGTGGGCGCCCGAGGGGCGCTAGCGGGCGGCGGCTCTCTAAAGTGCTCCTTGAACCATTTCAGTAGCGCCCCTAGAGAATCAAACATGCGCTGTCGGAATTTGTATCCATCGGGCGTCACCGAGATGTACTCGTGCGTACAGCGTGATCTAGGTAGGTACGATAATAGGAATCTTCCCGGATGATTCTTGGCGGCGGATATTATGTAGTGTATCTTGTTTGGGTTTTTAGCTTTGTCGTCTTTGAGGATTTCTTCGGCCTTGTCGCGCATGCCGCCGAGAGGCCGGTAGTACTTGTAGGCGATCAGGTCTCGCGCGTGCCCCGCCATCGGAGTCACGTATCTGGCTATTATCTCGTCGAGATCTTCGAACTCTGAGCCTTGGATCCAGAGGCTGCGACCTGCGGTGTAAGGTATTGTGTTAATCTCTTGTCTGGGATTTAGTGTTTGATATGGTATTGCAACGACAATCAGAAGCTGTCTCTATTGTAAAGGACGTAGGGTTGAAAATTACTTTTACCATTGGACCATGAATTTACGTCTCTGGGACACAGATATATTTATATAATAGCTGAGAACAATAATACAATCAAACACAAACCTAGTGAGAATGTGTTTTCTTTCCCTTCCTCCCGTACGTCGATATGCTGGCATATGCCGTCGGCTACCTTCCACGTGACGGTCAGGTGGTCCCAACCCTGTTAAATAACAATATCGTAAGTAAACCAAACAGATTTTCGAAAGTTAGTCAGTGCAACGCAATGCAATACTCTTTATTGCACACAGTAATATAATAAATAGTAACATGAAGCCAAATAAAAAAGATGAAACCTGCACATTCAGGCGATTAAATGTGTAACCATGATCCAATCGGGTCAGATTCCCCTGGTAGCTGGGGTCACGGAGGTCAGATGGCAGTCGCTCCACTAATTAACTGATCTGCCAAATCCTGGGTCATGGTCAAGGTGGACCCCGGGCCCGCGTGCGCGAGATCATAACCGGGATATTCAAGGCAAGATGAGTATAATTAAGCAAAAGTAAGACAATATAATAAAAGGAGTGAGAAAGACAAATCATACCTTGCTACTGGGCCTAACAATGACCTCTCCCTGTCCCATCTTCTCCATCATCTTCTCTGCTTCCGCGAAAGAGATGTTATGGAACGCGGGATGCACTATGACTCTCTTCACGTACTGCATGCGTTCCTTCGTCGCTTTGGCTTCGGTGTCCTTGCGTAAGTCTTTGTCTTCCGCCTCTTGGTCGTAATAGGAGTCTTTCTGCAGTCTGGAGAGATAAAAATGGTGTGAATGGGGTGGGAAATAGTGAAATATTCAGGGAAGTATTGAATATGGGGTGGGAAGTATTGAATGAAACAGGTACCAGCTAGATGCGGTAGGCACAGGACCGGCTATTTGTGAAGGCCTATGCCCAGCTTTCGGCTGATATTATAATATGATAATGATGAACGAAATTGGGCCGTGTGGTATCCGGCAGAGTAGAAGGCGACTAATGTTTTCGAGGCAAAGGACCTAGAGTCTCCATTGTCTGGAAAATGGGCAGCTTTTGCATTGTTATATTTTATAACACTACGATCTACAACCCGCCTGCCAAGCGTGGAGATTGTGGCAATGACCTCCCCTTCCGTGGGAGAGGCAATAAGTCTTGCAGTGGAATGTTATGAGCTGTGATGATTATGAATGAAATTAAATAGAATCAGTGTTTAAGTTAGTATACACTGAATTCCTGGCTGACATTTTGGAGTCGCCGGTATGTGATGAGATCCGGTTGGTTTCCCAATGTGAAATAAGGACCAAGCCAGAGTTTCCTTTGGACTATAATAATAACAATATAATCTTATTCCTTTGGATTATAATAAAAACAAGTAAACTTAACTTGGCGCCTCTGGCATTGCCGATGTCCATGGCATCGGTGACCACTTTCCATCAGGTCGCCCGCTGGCATGCCTATCTGTCGTACAACAAATAAAATCACATACCTCCACTCGTTCTTCTTATCCAACAGGTCCGAGGTTTTCGACGAGCAGTCCACCGAGAACCTTTCCACATCTATCTTCAATACCCGGCAATGCACGGTCTGGCCTATCCGGACGCGTTCGGTCGGGTCCGCGACATGCCGGTCCGAAAGGTTCTTTATGTGGATGTACCCGGATAAACCGTTGTCGAGCCGGATACGCACGCCCGTCGCTTGCCCAGGACACGCACCGGCGTCAAAGTGATTCCATACCTGTAGGTAACGGGTGGAGGATTTCATTGTATTATTTTTACTGTAATAGCAATAATAGAAGTTAATTCGAATCAAAATAGAGTAACCCTGAGAAAGCCCGTTGGAAGCCGAGGCGGGTGGCTAGTTAGTTATAAATTAAGGCCAACCATACCAATCTATTTGAGTCTGTTTTATGTATCGAGTACCAAAATAACTGCTGTAAGTTAAATAACAAGACGCTCAAACACTCACCTCGGACAATTCAGGGAAGTCGTTCTTGTGACAGAAGGGGCACTCCCAGAGCCCGGTCTCATCGTTCCTGACAGGATTGGCCTGATCCAACATCTCCCTTTGAGGTTTCCTATGCGTGATCGCAGCTACCGAAGCCAGCACCATCTTGCCCACGTACAAAGTCTGAGGGGTCTCCTTTGTCAGGATATCGAAGAGCTCCTCTTGGGTTGGAGATCTGTACGAGACCCTCAAGTCTTTATATCTCGAGTTGAGTTCGGCGCGGATGTCGTATAAAGTTATACTCTTGTTGCCGAACCCTTGCCGCTCCAACTCTTCAGCGAAAGCGTCCAGATCCAAGTCCTTCAGCCTCTCCGGGGCTTCGAGGATTTCTTCCAGGGCACCAGCGGGATTAGCATCCTCATCTTCGTACTCTAAAGCGTCGACGGCCATCTTTCGGGCCCACTCGTACGTTTCCGGATGCACTCGGGAGCCGTCCAACACCTCGATGTAGGCCTCCGTACTGTCCCCGAGGCTGCTCGTGTCGATCTTGATGAAGCCCGAACAGTTTATGAACACCTTCGGCCCCATATGGCATACTGTGACAAGCTGAGTTCTGTTCTCCAGTTTCTGGTTGGTCTGCTTGAAGAGTTTGATCAGGGCCTGGGCTTTCCGAGGGCCCAGACCGCAGACGAATTGGAGAAGTTCTGTACCCCTTCCCGTGAGGATGGCTTCGTTCACATCCACTCCCACTTCGTTCACTCTATTCACGAATTCCAGCTCGATACCATCGAGTAGGTCTTCCTTGGCTATCTGGTCTTGGAATGGATGGTATCTGAGGCACAGGATTTCCTCGTCGGGACCACATAGCTGTGATATTTCCATCAGCGGGTCCTGTAGTATGCGCGCCTGACATATGGCCTGACGCAAAATGTCAGGGTACTCTCGGAAGTCGTTCTGAAAGAATTAAATAATGTAAGTATTACATTTTTGTAAAATAAAATAAGAGTTTCTAATCTTGATCACGTCACATCAACAGCCCGGAACAGTCCACTACTGGACTTGAGTCTCTTTCACATTAGTGAATGGTTTTGCCGTCATCTTCATGGTGTACACAGGTTCGAAACCGTAGTATTGAAAACACTCAGCAGAAAACTCTGCTGAGTGTTTTCACACAGGTCCAAGCTCAATATCAACAATAATACATTTTTGCTCAATGCTCAATATCAACAAAAGTTATGTTCTAATCAATTGAATTTTTTTATACAACTAAGATGGCAAATAAGCTCGTGTTAAGCACCGCAGCCTATGGACGTTTACAATATTCACAAAACCACTAACACTCCGCTCCCCCTATGTTGCAGATGCCCAGGGGGGTGATTCTCGCGCTGTGACACATTTTCGAGATTTCCTCTAGACAATATGCGACTGTCGAGGATAATTGAGAAAATATGTTATGGCTGCAATAGACATTTAAATGTCATTATTAATTAAGATTTGCGGCTAGAAAAAATGTCGAATTCGAGATGTCACAGCACGAGAATTAGGCCCCTGGCGCCGTCGTCGACGTCGTCAGCGGTCATCGTCGCCCAGGGGGCTATTCTCGCGCTGTGACATTTCGAATTCGACCTTTTTTCTAGCTAAATTACTCTATTAACAATGTCCTTGAATTGAATCTTTACCAAATAGAGGATTGACGAAGATAGTTGAGAATAACTTTTCTATCTGCTATAAAGATTTCTGTTACATTTTAATAGAGATTTGCGGCTAGTAAAAATGTCGAACCCGAGTTGTCACAGCGCGAGAATTAGGCCCGTGGACGACGTTGACCGCTTTCCAGGTGGACCGTCAGTGTGCCTCCCTATGCAATATATAAAAAAAGCCTCCACTCACCCTCCCACGTATGCTGTTGCTATATATCTTCGGTATATGGTTATCAGCTATCTCGACAGGGATCCTGGGGAACTGGTCATCATCTACCAGCTGCTGGATACACTCAGCTACATCGGCCTTCACATTCAGAGCTTCGCGGGACTCCCCCCCTATCACCACCACGTGGGGCTTCTTGCGGAGAATGAACCTGGGGGTGGAAAAGTGGTCTTATTGGCTGGAGGTTGAGGTTTATTTTAGATTCGCTTGGAGGGAAGGCTTGTTAAATATAGTCTGGTGTGTCAGTGTGTCTCAGTGTTAGGTATATGCTGTGTCGTAATTTTATTGTCTGTAGATATAATTTTATTTTTGATTGGTATGGCTGCGAGTGGGCGAAGGAAGGGAAGGCATAGTATAAAACAAAGTCGCTTCCCGCCGTCTGTATCGGTGTATGCTTATATCTTTTAAACTATGCAAAGGATTTTAATGCAACAAAATATAGTGATTCTAAAGGAATCCTTCCTGTGTGTCGGTGTGTCAGTACATCGGTATCCCTTACCTCCTGAGCGCAGTCATGTCAGCCTCCTTGTTCATCCGTTCGTTGGCTTCCCACGCGTTGCGGCGGTGCAGTAAATAAGGTAGACGCAAATGGTCCACCACCTCTCCGCCGGCGGCCGTGAGACACGCGAACGCAGAATGCTCGCGGTCCGGCACGTAGGCGATCGAAAGGACCCGGAGCCCTGAATGGGTGAAGAACAAATTGTTACATCATCATCACAGCCCGTAACAGTCCACTGCAGGACTTAGGGCCTCTCCCACGAAAGGGGAGGTTATTGCCATAGGCGCCACGCTTGGCAGGCGGGTTGGAGATCGCAGAGTTTAAATATAACAATAGAAAATGCTGCTACCCATTTTCCAGACTACAGAGGCTCTTGATCTCGCCTCGAAAACATTAGTCGCCTTGTACGACACCCATGAGTGTGAGGGGTTGGTGCTATTCTACTCTGCCAGACACCACACGGCCAATTGTTACATGGATCATTTTTATTTATTTATTTAAAACTTTATGCACTGTTACGTACAATGGCAGACTTAAAGCTTCATAGCTACCAGTCAACCGATGAGTTGATAGTATGACAAATTACAGGGCGGTGCAAGACGATTGACACAAATATTAATGAACACATTAACTAAGTACTTATGTTTAACAGAACACACCAGAAGAAAGAGAAAGAAAAAAGAATGCAAATAAAGATAACACAACGTGCGAGAAATTGGGGATATGGGGTTTCATTCAGGCGTGGTATCATTCACGTCAGGGGGCTCTGTTTTTAAATCGCTCGCATCGATTTGAACGACTTTGTATTATAATTTTCGGAATGAAAACTTGGATATTTTTAAAGTCACATTGGCAACACCAAAATACCCGGTACAAAAATAGAGAAAATCAGATTCATGCATCAAAATATCTAACTTTTCATGCTTTAAATCAAAACTGTAAAACATTCATATAGAGGCGAGAGATTCAAAAATAGGGCCCCAGGCGGTGGAGAGTGGACAGCGGACCCTGGCAGAAGCCGGGATTAACCGCTCTGAAGATGATGATGATGATGATGATGATGAACGTAGTTTTTATTAGGCCGGAAAAAGAAAAGGAAGGTAGAATATAGATAGAAGGTGCGATAAAAAAACCGAAGGCTGGACACTCGGGGTCACCTGTCTAAGAACGTAGGAAAAAATAAGCTTACCATTGGAGGTGTCCCATTCTTCGTCGTCATCGTCGGACACCCGCGACTCGTACGGCGCGACTTTCAGCCAGTCGTATAGGCGGCGGCGACAACATCTGGAATATATAAATAAATATAAATAAATAAATAAATAATTAAATAAATAAATAAATAAATATTGACATTTAAGACCCAACTCTTACAACATCCTGCGGTATAGGTATAGGGATGTACGAACAGACAGCTTACCTGATGGTAAGTGAAGTAGTGAGTAAAGTCCTGTAATGTTGTATTATATTTCAGCCACATCATGTTGGCATTTTGGCTCTGGCTTTGTTCTTTCAGAAAAGAAACGGACAACTCGGGTGTGCAATTTTGTAGCAACGAGTGGAGATATCGAATTACAGTATCTCTTCTCTTTTTCAGTTTGTTTCTTTTTTACTTTTTTTTTATGAATATTTTCGTATTTTGTGCCGAATATTCTGAGAGGAATAAAAGTGTTTTTCTTTACTTTATGTGCAACGTGGCCATACTCAGCATAAGCCACGGCTGACGCCATGGCGCTGGTTTTCAGTGTGCGCCTCTATTATCGTACTTTTGAGAAGCCATTCTCTTATCGCACGCTTCAATACGACGTCGGTACAGTACAGTTTACTCACTTGAGCACATACTCCTTAGCCTCCTGCAATAGCACGGCGGTTAGTTCCCGGCGCAGCTCCGGCAGTGCGATCTTGGTGATGGCCACCGTCACGGCTTCCACACGGAGGGCGTTCCATGCCTGCACCGAGGCTGCGAACTCGTCCTATGGAAAAAGGGGGATTATGATTCTAGATCTATAGATAGCTAGCAAATTTTATTGTGGAGGTGGGTAGGTTGATGTGCTTTAACATCCTAGGCAATTGTCTTAGACGCAGACCAGCTAAGGCCTCCGTACATAATAAAAAAGGGCAGCAAACTTTATTTTATGCTACGCAGTGACAAGTGAGCAGACAACCCAGCTGAGGGAAAGCGGTAACTGTCGCCCATAACATCTACGATTTATGCAGACAACAAAAATGCAGAACTGTAGGTGAGTTGTCACTGTGAGGACTAAGATGAAATGCCTCATGCCTGTGACTGCCCTGACTACCATATCCTTCAAACCGGAACACAACAAGTCAAAGCATTGTTACCTGTCGACAGAATTGTACTCACCCAGGCGGACTCCTTAGGCTTGACAGAGTCCTACCAACTGACTGACTACATTTTCTGGAGAATAGTCTGCAAACCCCATGCGTGGAGATAGGCTAATACCCTCCATAGCCGTGGAAGACGTTAAAGCATTGCCCAAGCACAACGATGGACTGGAAGCAAACCTTACCTTCTGGTAGAGTTGCTTGATCTCCTCCAGGTAACTAGACGTGGTGTTCCCCTCAATCTGCTCGCTGATGGTCAGCTCCAGGAGTTTGTCTTCCGCAGCTATCGACAGCTTCAGGAACTGGTCGCCGGTCAGGTCGTGGACCGGTTTTTTCTTTATGTATTTCATGCTGCAAGGATGATTAGGGTCAGTGTTATGAGCGTGAAGAGCTTTCATACTCTCTGATGGAAAGCGAGAACGGATCGCCCGTAATATAGACATAGGTTTTATTTGGCAAACTACAATTATATGAAACAAGTTGTAACAATATCAACAATGATAGGTATAACATGTTAAAACTAGGGTACATTTAAATAAATTTATGGTGAATATTATAGTGTCATGCCAAATTAGAACTCAGCTCAGCATATGCTGTAGATAGAGAAACTACAGCGCTGATTTTCAGCCGAGACCTATAGTGCGTGCGTCACTCGCCAAATGAAATATCATAATAATAATAATCGTGGACAAATTCACACAGCGCCATCTAGCCCCAAACTAAGCAAAGCTTGTGCTATGGGTGCTAAATTACTGATATACTACTTAAATACTTTTTAAATACATACTTATTATACAGAGAACACCCAGACCCGTAACAGAAATTAAAATTCATCATTTCAATTTCTGCCCGGCCAGAAATCGAACCCGGGACGTCTTGCTGCTGAGCCACTCAGGTCGTCTACGATTCATGCGCTTAACTTTTTATAACATGCAGGCAGATGCAAGACCACAGGTGCGTTGTCACTGTGAGGTCTAAGATGGAATGCTTCATGTCATGAATGTAATTGCGCTAGTTAAATTATCTTTCAAACTGGAACACAACAATACAAACATTGTTGCTCGGCGGTAGAAATAATATGTCGATGGTATTCACACAGACACAGAGGCAGATTTCTCCGGCTAGACAAGAGTCCTACAATTCAGTGATAATTCCTGGTCTGTAGTCTTGGCTATTGTTAAATTTTTTACATACATACACACATAAAGCTCACGCCTCTGTCTCTCTGTTACATTTTTTCCCAATACAAGTACAGAAATACGTATTATAAACGTTTTTCGGCAAACAATCTCGTCGGGTTTACAAAATTAGGTTTCGTTGGAGTAGCATAGGTACTCATATTTTCCTTAGAAATAACTAAAAACCCAAAAAAAAACGCAAAGTAATCGCCACTGAGTGATAAAAGCAGTCGTATGCAGTTCTGCGCCTATGTGTCGCATGCGTAGCTCTATATAGACTGCGAAAGCGCCGTAGGCATCCTACGTCATCGAATACAAGAAAAAAACCACTTTGTAGTTATAGTTAGACGTTTAGGAGACCCACAAAACGTGTAGACGTTTAAACGTCTACACGTGCTGATTGGCAAAAAAAAAAATTTTTATTGTGTACCTAAACTTCGCCTTACATATCTTCTTAAGTGGGTTCTATAAGTAAAAAAACCAGGGTGCCCCACGTCCTCTTTGCAGTTTCATTTTTCAGCCACATCATAGTTACGAAAGAGAAAAGTGACGTCTAAACGTCTACTATCACCACAAAGTGGAATTTTTCTTGTACTCGATGACGAAGGATCACCTACGACTCCCTCATAGTCTATCACTATAGTCTATCTATCCCTCACATCTCGCATCACGCTCAACGTGTACTCACCCGTAGCAAGCGTGGTTCTCGTCGATCTCCTTGAGCCCGCGCGGCGTGGGCCTCACGGTGAGCGTGGCGCGGTCCCTCAGAGCGTCCCGGAGCGCCGACCGCAGCAGGGGGCAGCGGGCCAGTTGCACGCCGCACATGTATACCGCTCTGCGGACCGCCTCCTCGGCAGAGCCCACCACTGCTGCCTGGGGTTGGAAGGGTGAGGTTGTACAAGGTAGACTCCATAACAGTCGCCTGGTGTTGGAAGGGTAACGTTATAGAAGGTAGACCCCACCACAGCCGCCTGGAGTTGGAAGGGTAACGTTGTAGAAGGTCGGGGAAAAGGTAAGAGATAGACATAGACATGGATAGCGGGTACGAGCAACTTTTGTGGTCATCTTGGCGTTAATGTCCCGGTTATGCTCTCACGCATGAGGGCCGGGGGTCCGCCTTAACCATGATATAGGATTTGGTAGATCAGGTAGTTACAGTGGAGCGACCGCCGTCTGACCTCGACCGTGGAGGGTGTCGTGACTCACGTAGCCATCGGAGTGTGGTGGGGTGTGTGTGGGGGTGTGTGTGTGTGTGTGTGTCGTGACTCACGTATGGCGCGGCGGCCTCGAGCGGCGGCGCGGGGTGCTGCTCCACCTCATGCCGCTGGTAGTTGTCGCGAACGTTCTCCGCGAACTGCTCCGGCGTTAGACCGAACTTGCGCACCAGGGGTTCTGCGATTCAATCAATCAAATACTGTTATAGGGTGTTAATTAGCTCAAGGCAAAAAGGCTAAAAGAGGCGCAAGGTCGTCGAGTTACGGAAATTGCCCGGGTATATTTATCTAATCGTAGGCCATGTGGTGTCCGGCAGAGTAGAATAACCACAACCCTTTACACTCGTGGGTGTCGTATAAACGCGTGGAGCGTGGATATCTTTCGTGGGAGTGACCCTAAGTCCTGCAGTGGACTGTTATGGGCTGGACTTATCGATATCAATCCACCGCTTCTTGGGTCGCCCACGGGGCCTCTTTCCTGCTACCGGCAGGTTCAGGCACCTACTTCCCACGTATCCCTGGGGTTTACGCAACATGTGACCAAACCAGCGCAGGCGAGCCTCCTCTATCGTGTCCGCGTCAAGGCTGCCACGGATGTATTCATTACGTACCCGATCGAGCCGCGTAACTCCTCACATCCACCGCTGCACATTCATTTCGTTGGCGCGGAGTTCGCGATGATATCTAATCTAAATCTACAAGCAACTCACACATACCGAGTCCGACACGGTGGGCGGCGGCACAGCTTATTCACGGACTAGTTGCTGTGCACAATATCTATAGATTGCTGACATAGGGGCACCATATCTATAGCAAACTGCCGCCGCCGCCGCCGCCGCTGCGCCCGCCATCGCCTCCTCCGGGTCCTCGCCGGGCGGATGGCTCCCGAGCGGGCCTGGGCGCTAGGGGGGGTACCGAGCCACTCGCACTTACCGAGCCCGGCGCGCCGGCACAGCTCGTAGGGCCCCGAGCGCACGGCGTACTTGACGCCGGCGTCGGCGGGCTCCTCCGCGGGCGCCGCCGCCGCCGCGCCCGCCATCGCCTCCTCCGGGTCCTCGCCGGCGCGGATCGCCTCGGAACGAGCTTGGGCGCTGGAGAAAGAAAGAAGACATTTATTGTAGACATCACGACACGATAATTACCGTTACCTCGACACCTGTTACCTCCCGCCATTTGGCCCAAGCAGTGGATATTCGGGCCTTGACGTCGCCATCGATGTCCCCGGTTGAGCTAAGAACAGGAGGCTTGCCATGAGCTCCTTTAGCAGGACTATAACTACTATAAGAGTTCATGGTAAGGCCCCAGATCCCAAGTATCTGACGTGATCCGTGCACTTGACTTCCTCATCGCCTATGCGCACGGGGAGTAAAATTAGTTACTGTGAAATAAATAAATAAATAAAATAGTTAGTAGTGGATCTGCACTATCTGCACTGTTGCAGGCCATGTACTCTGTCTTCGCAACATTAATCTTCAGACCGCCGTTCTCAAGTAGGCACTTGAGAGCGGCCTTCCACTTTTTTACACGTTGGATTAGTTGCCCCTTGTCAGAATCTGTCAGCGCGATATCGTCAGCATACATGAGCAGCCATGGAGGTACCTCATGATAATCTCGGATGCTGTCTGACAATACGTCTAATATCACGTTGAACAGAAGTGGGCTGAGCACAGAGCCCTGATGTACCCCGAAGGTAATCGGGAACGGTTTAGTGTCACCAACGGCAGTCCTTCCTATGGAATCGGAATCGTGGTACATGACTCATATAATGTCAAAATTGGCTTCAGGTATCGACTTGGACCGCAACGCCCACCATATCATCTCCCGAGGGATACAGTCAAAGGCCTTCTGCATGTTCAGAAAAAAGAACACACCCCTGCGGAAATGCAGGGGTGTGTTCTTTGATTTGTATCCTTCCATGAGAGTTCTTAGGACAAATACGGGGTCAATGGTCCCACATCTCGGCCGAAACCCATACTGACACTCTGAGATTGTACACTCCCGTCGGATCCGAGAGCCCACAATACGTTCAAAGAGCTTCATGGTGTGAGACATCACTTTTATACCGCGGTAGGTGGTGTACTCCCGCACCGAGCCCTTGACCTTATAGACTGGAGTAATAATACTCAGCCTCCATTGGTCGAGTACCTTCCCGGTGAGGAGAATGCGGTTATAAAGATCGGTAAGGATGCGCACACCACGAGAGCCCATCGATTTCCATGACTCGATCCATCCATCCCGACATCCAACGGGTACGAAAACTTTCCGATTCTTCATGCGGCGAAGAGCCGTCTCAATTTCCTCAGGCGTTATCGGTGGCACAAGTCCTTGATTCCGAGGGAGGTCCGGTGGCTGCACCTCTTTGTGCTGCTTGTTGAGCAGCTCGTGGAAGTACGAGCGCCATCTCTCCTTCACCGCGCGGTCATCGCATAACAAGTTACCTCTAGGGTCATTAACACAGCGGCACGTGGAAATGTCATGTGCCGCTTGAACCCTCGATCGTGCTAACTTGTTAAGTTTCTGCCCCTCAAGACGATTCCAACTTATTGTACAAAGGACGTTAGTGGTCTCGTCTGCCCGTGCGATAGCTGCCCGAGTTCTGTCCCAGAGTTGTTGGACGGGTTCACCGACTGTCGCAACACTAAGGTCGCTGACAGCAGCGGCGAACTCGTGGGACTTGGTTCCTTCAAGCAGCCACCACCGGGTTTGGCGTCGGCACTGCGTATTAGCCTTGAGGCTTCACGCGCAGTTCCATCACAAGGACCCGGTGTTGGGCAGTGAGACTCTCTCTCTCTCTCTGGGTATAACTTTACAGGTGGCCTTTGCCAATATTGTCTCTTCGAGTGAGAAAGTAATCGATCTGTATGGCGCTCCTTCCACTCTTGTAGGTGATCAGATGCTCGGATGTCTTTTGGAAAAACTTGTTTACGATGGCCAAATCGGCAGCCGCACACGTCCGAAGAATTTCTTCCCCTTCAGCGTTACAGCTCCCAAAACCAAAACTGCCTTGGACACGGCCAAATTCCTCACACTTCTCACCCACATGACCGTTGAGATCGCCACCCACAACAATACCCTGGGACAATGGAATGTTTCGTAGTACTTCCCCGAATTGCTCCCAGAACAGCGCCTTATCCGCATCGCTGCAACCGACCTGTGGAGCGTAGGCGCTTATCAAATTGGTCACGACCCCTTCGACAAGCTCTCCCACAACCATAAGGCGGTCGCTTACACGCTTCTCATCCAAGATGCTATCCCGAAACTCCTCAGAGAGTACTTCCCCCACGCCCTTGTCCCCACTCGGAGAGCCCGTGTAGATCAGCTTGTAGGCATTCCCGATGTTGCGGGACCTGTTGCCTCTCCAACGAGTCTCCTGCACTCTGCCACTGCCACCCTCCGCCTGGCGAGCTAATCGGCCAGCTCACGCACCAGTCCAGTCAGCGTGCCAAGGTTCCACGACGCGGTGCGGACCTTTCTGTGGACTCGTCCGTCTGCCAGGAGGGGGACCACGTGCAGGAGAGGTTGGCTTGGACCCCTGAGTTGGTGGAGGGGCCCCATAACCCCCCCATAGGATAACCAACACAGCGGGATACAAACTATGTTTATACAAGGTAATCGCACACCGACTCTCGGCATGAATTAATATGAATATAGTTATATTAACGGTCTTTTTCATAAAAATACCTTACAGTAGGTTTAAAACGTACATTAACTAAAACACTCATTAGGCCTTTAAAACGTATTTTAAAATTTATTAACGTTCCATGAACCCTTTATTAGCTAAAGGTTTGATAAAATACAGATTGGCATCATAACGTTGTTGCCCTGATGAATTTATAGCCATAAACATAAAATGGGTTGTAGCTGAGTCTCAAAAAAAAGTTTTATGTGCTGAAACATATAATACATATACACACAACAATCAAAACGAATTAATAACGAAATTATAAGAAAAAAAAAAAGAAAAAGATCCACTCACATTTTATCCTCTAGCTCCTTCTTTCTCTCCTTGGCCCGCTGCACTTTCTGCATCTCTGGCAATTCAGTAGAATAGTACAGCAGGAAGTGAGTGTGGACATCGCGAAGCTCCTCGGGAGTCTGGACTCCTTTCAACCTGTTAGGACGAACCATGAAGATGTTACTAACCGGTATGTTGTAGACATAGCCAGCACTTTATTCGGTTCCACATTACATCCTTAACCTAAGGTGAGTACAGTAAATTATTATTACGATGAATTTTTTTTTTTTTTTTTTTTTTTTCTTTTTTATTGTAGATATTGTAGATTGATATATTATTGTAGATATTGGTTCATCATCTCAGCCCATTACAGTGCACTGCAAGACTTAGAGCCTCTGCCATGAATGGGAAGGTGAATGCCGTAATCTCCACGCTTGGCAGGCGGCAGTGCTATAAATATAACAATGGAAATCGCTGCTGCCCATTTTCCAGCCTACGGAGACTCCAGATCTTTGGCCTCGAAAACATTAGTCGCCTTGTACGACACCCAGGAGTGTAAAGGGTTGGTGCTGTTCTACTCTGCCGGACATCACACGGTCAATATTAGGTAATACTCAAAAATTAAGATATAGGCGAAGCTGCAACAAATTATTGTCATACCGCAATAAGGCCGCATACGGCCTTAACTCCGCAAGCGATTTGTGGACAACTGCGTTTACGCTTTACGCAATTTTTACCTAGCGACCTTGAAATAAGCCGTGTGGTGTCCGTCAGAGTAGAAAAGGACCAACCTTTTACACTCGTGGGTGTCGTATAAGGCGACTAATGTTTTCGAGACAAAATATGTCTCCATAGGCTGGAAAATGGGCAGCAGCTTTTTCCATTGTTATATTTATAACAATACGATCTCCAACACTTCTTATGAGATTTAGGCAATAACCTCCCCTTTCGTGGGCCGTAAGTCCTGCTGTGGGCTGTTATGGGCTGTGATGATGATGATGACCTTGAAATACACCGAAAGGGATTACATTAAGGTACAATATTTTTTACCACTCTTTTAAACTCCGAAGAGCTGAAAATACAGGTCAGCACCTCCCTACATCAAGCGACGGAACACAGCCGATGGAGGCAGTTAATTGAAAAAGTCAGGAGTCACGATACTCAGCAGTGAGTGACCGACTGAGAAGAAGAGAAACCATCGTAGGGGCAGCGTAGAAGAGTAGTTAGCACACCTAATTCGCTGTTGCGTTTAAAGTTGTTTTTCGATGCTGTCCTACCATGGTTCTCAAATATAATATTAGATTTCAGATATTCTGGACGATGGTAGCCGCTTCAGGTGGACCGAAAAAGAGATCGAGTCTTATCTAAACTATTGTTCAGCTTAGCATTAACTGTCGAAGACGACGGTGGATGATGCCGACATACCTGTCAATATCCTCATCCTTGATCAGCCTCATGGTTTCAGGAATGGGCGCATCGGGATCCTTCATGAGCCTGTCCATCTGGAAGTTGCGCATGTTCTCCAGGAGCTTGAGGAGATTCTCTTTGCGTTGCTTCAGTTGGCACCACTGCGTGGAAAAGAGGTTTTTTTTTAGAATCAGCAAAAGAGTGGGCCTAAGAGTTGTTCACTAACACCAAGGAAAGGAATAAGAAAAGGAAGATGCAATAAAAGGCTTTAAACTTGTGTATGCGTGTGTAATTCTGTTTTTTTAATGCTATGATGGTAAGCGGTAACTGTCGTCCATAACATCGACGATTCATACATTTAGGTCGCAGGCAACAAAAATGCAGAACCACAGGTGCGTTGTCACTGTGAGGACTAAGATGAAATGCCTCATGCCTGTAATTGTACCTTATGCTTCAAACCGGAACACAATAATGCAAGCAGCAGTTGCTTGGCGGCAGAAATAGATAAGGCGGCGGTACTGACTTATGGAGACTTCGCAGACTTTACAGAGTTGATAACCCACCTGATAAAGTGATCATATGAAATTCAAAATACTGAGGAGATCTGATGTCAAAATACTGTCGTGCTATTGGGCACAAACAACTGCTAAATATAAAATGCTGTAAAATGACAGATCGATTCCAGCCAATGGCAGGGCTATATTTTGACAGCAAACCTCACGGCTCAGTAGCGCCATCTAATGAATTTTGCAACCGCAAAAACCCTTATTGCGTAGGCAATCTTCATAAATTGAAGTTCACATACCTTGGCATCATACTTGTAGACCTTCCAGAGATCGTTGATGCTGAGCTCTGGCTGGACGTACTCCTTGCGGTAGAACGCGATGAAAGGCACCTCCAGGGTTTGGTTCCGCATGAAGTCCAGCGCCTGGCGGATCTTCACCACCGTACTTGAACCCCTGGGTTACAATTTATCATATAAATAAAATAAATAAATGATATTTATTCGGACAAATACCGCAATTTACACAGCGCGATCTAACCCCAAAGTAAGCAAAGCTTGTGTTAAGGGGTATTAGATAACTGATAAACTACTTACATACTTTTAGATAAATACTTGTTATACATACAACACCCCGACCCTTAACAGAAATTAAAATTTATCATTTGAATTTTTGCTCGGCCAGGAATCGAACACGGGACCTCTGCGTGGCAGACCGGCATGTAAATCAACTGAACCTCTCATGTCGTCACTAATATGTCTACACCTTTCTCATAGGCCGACATCGCACGACACCCCTGGTGTTGCGAATGTCCACGGGCGGCGGTGATCACTTACCATCAGGTCATCTGCTTGCGCGCGACCATACTAAATGACCATCATACATTAGGGATAACGTACGAAAGCCAGTACTACAGAGAGGCCAAGCTGTATCTCTGGTTCTACCCAACCGAATTAGACAATGAACATGGCCAAGATTTTAAAGTTGGACCCCAAACTACCACATTGTGAAAACTCATCTGAATACGTTGGGCGCCATTTCCATATTTCTTATAGTTTAGCTGATCTATTATGGTTCTACATAAGGTGTTCCAGTTACCAAAATCACCTTATATGTTACCCAGGATTAATAGCTACACAGCAAAAAAAGTTTAATTCAAATCCGGAGATTAGCCTATACAAACAGACAGACAAAAACAAGACAGGACAGAAGAAGGAAAGCCCGGTTCAAATCAATCTGCTCACCTGCGCGATCTTTCCCTAGCCTCCTGCTGGTCTGCCTTCGAGACTGGCTGTTTCAAGAACGCCTGCTTGTAAATCCATTCAGCTTCATCGTCCAACTCCGTGCTGCCCTCCTCGACAGGCGTGATGGGCACCTCGCGGGTCTGCATGCGCTCCGGCACATCTGTTTTCCGTATCTGTTCAGAAGACAATGTAGAGTTAAGATTTGGACAAATCGAAATCAGAATCAATGCTTTTGATATATGCTTGTAATAAATATATTGAATCACATGATGTGAAGTGTAAGAAGATTGGAGTTAAATTAATACAATGGACTTTATTCTCATTTTGTATGTGTGAGCATAATGAGTTATTTCCAGCTACAGCATGAGAATTATTTTTAAATTTTTTTTATACCACTAAGGTGGCAAATATGCTTACGGCCTATCTGATGGTAAGCAGTCACCGCAGCCTACGACATCAATATTAATGGTTTTTATGGTTGATTGGACAATAAACCTCATAGCTTCGTCGTTGAGCATACCTTGGTGGGGCGGTCAGTATATAATATAGAATTAAACTGCATCCAAAGCTTACCTCATTATCCAAATCAGTGAAGTGGCTCCTCTTCAGTTCGCTGGGCTCATAAATCTCAAATATAGACTTTTTGGTGGCACGTTTTGGTTTGCCTTTCTTGGTTCTCCTCCTTTCACCTGCAAAAGTTATGTTTTATTATTTACGTGCCGTTCCCAGGACTTTAGCCCGCGTGCACTTCGGATATCTGTAACCATTCTACAATCTCGCGCGCGAGTTCCTATTATTTTTCCGGGACAAAACACTCTTATGACACTCAGGAATGTCTTGAGCTGGGTACTCATGCCCACTACGTAGACCCTCTGTTGGTCACCACGCGGAAGTTCGAAAGAACGTTTCCAGCTCGTACGATTTGGATGTGAAATGAGCTTCCAGCCACGATGTTTCTTTTGGAGAATGGAGTATGACATGGGATCTTTCAAGAGGTATATTAGAAGTGTCTTCAGAGGCGGGCAACGCATTGGTAACACCCCTGGTGTTGCTGATGTCCATGGGCGTCGGTGACCACTTTCGATCAGGTGGCCCGCTTAGCTGTTTGACCGCCGTATAACATTAAATAAAAATGTATACCAGCAGTGGCTTCGGAGATTCGCGCAAAATTTAAAATTCGAACATGTACAAACGTTTCCTCAAACCTATTTCTACATTCTCACCTTACATTAGCAAGACGATAAAAATGCGACACTGGAAAGTGTCGAAAGAAAGAATATGAACAGAAATAGTATGTAAGTGAATAATACTGATGTCAATAGACATCCACTGGATAAGGACGTACCATCTTCTTCCTCGTCATCTTCAAGATATTCGTCTTCATCCTCCTCATCCTCATAGTCCTCGTCACCATATTTCTCAAATTCATCGTAATCAAAGTCCACACCGAATATGTCCTGACCCTCTTGCAATGACCTGTAATAAAAAAACATTACTTTATCAAATGCTATAAATAAACTGACCAATAAAACGTTCTAACCTACACGGCTAGCACAAACAAGAGTGACAAGCGGGAAAACGCGCGGCACACATCTGCTATCCCTTTTTCACGACGCGAGCTATCTCGCGGGCCCAAGTGTGCTGGCCATGCTATTTTGTTATTGCAATATAGAAATACCCTTGCTAATGCACTTATTTTTAGCTAAATTCACATGCAAAAAGCGTGAGAGAGCATGAACGTATTGTTCATCCATCTATTTCTGTATCACTTATGTTACGCGTCGCTCCGCTTTTCAATTGGCGTGATACAAAAATGTTCCTTATTTTATGAGCAATTCATTCCACTTTGTTTTGCTTCTAAATTTCTATACATAGTATAAAACAGTCGCTTCCCGCCGTCTGCTCCTCTGTATCTATGTAGATCTTTTAAACTACGCAACGGATTTTAATGCGGTTATCAACAATATATAGAATGATTCAAGAGGAAGGTTTTAAGGGTAGGACAACCCGCGAACGAAGTCGCGACAGGCCAGCTAGTAAGGCAATAAAGTGCTCCCACTGACTTGTCAAAATGCTACATTTAATACAATGCTATCAAGTAAGAAACTTTTGGTACTCACGCGTCAGTGAAGATGGGTTTCCTCTTGGCCTTTTTCTTTATGGGTTTGTTGTCATCATCTACTATGAAATCATCAGCATCAGATTCCTCCTCTGCATCATCATCATAGTCCACCTCTCGGGGGGCTGCAGCCTCGGATTGGTTTTCATCATCCTAATAAAAAAAATTACAGTAGCATTATAACATAGCAAGCTACTGCAACAGACTGATAAATGACAAACATAACTTTTAAATATATAGATGTATTGTTTTTTATTTATTAGCCATACTTTGCTTGTGAATTTATGCACTTCACATAAATTCACAAGCATAATTCGAGATAATAGAATTTTGTGCACACCACATCTACAAAATATATTTCGAAAAATTCGATGCCATTGAAAATTATCATTTTTGCATAAGATATTATGCAAGATTTTATGATGATGTGAGGTGATGACCTCACATAATCTTTTTCTCATATTTTCAGATACAAAGGATAAAGCTCGCGATAGAAGAAGGGGAAGATATTTGCAGATACAAGATTTACAAGACATGAAAATTAATAAACTGAAGTGTAAGTGGCTCAGCTACATGATAAGGGGGAAGGATAAAGTGAAGTAAAAGAGTAACCCTTTGACCCAAATAAGGGAAAAGGAAGAGCAGCAGCAGTCATCTACAGAAATGGAAAAATAGCTAAAGTAATTTGGTCCACAGTGACCCATGACAGAAATGAAAAGACCTCCTTTGCCCAATTGGCATAAAGGGGATAATTTATTATTTCATGTTTTCAATAATATTATAGATAATAGAGAATCCATACTTGATACAACATAAATAAAACAAACCTATTTTAAAAATTACATGCCCTAAAAACATAATATTCGATTCCATTTTGTCATGTCACATTATCAAAATGTTACTTTTCATAATTTTGTTTGTTTGCGGATCATGTCAATAATGAAACTTTTTGGGAATGTGGCTATTTGCGTCCAATTTTGGTGGCGAATTCTGCATCAATATCACAGTGTGGCATTTAGAGTTGTATACTGTTAATATCAAAATCTGTCGCATTTACAAAAAATTGTTTTCTTATATTTGCAGATACAAGATTTGCAAACTAAATGCGTTTAAATTAAAATAAATAATCTGAAGCGGAAGTGGGTCAGCCACATTATAAGAGAGAAGGATATATAGAGTTAAGAGAGTGACCCATTGGTATCCCAGATAAAGGAAAAGGAAGAGCAATAGACAATTAAAAAGGTGGGATGATGAAAAGATCAGGATCAGAAAAATAGCAGGAGTGAGTTAGTCAAAAAAGACCTGAGACAGATCAGAAAGGATAGAAGGCCTTTGCCAAATGGCAAACAGATGATCATGATTCATATCACTTTTGTAATTTTCTCACACAAGATTGTAATTTTAAAAAGAAAGCTTAATATAAAATAAAGTCACTCAATATCACAATCTAATATACTGCAGCGTTTTGTTAGGGTGCCATTTTGTGTTTAATCCTGTCTATATCACAGTTTGTTACTGAGCAGATATTTACAAACTTTCTAGGGCAATAAAGGTATCTAACTTTACTTAATTGTTTCAACCAATACAGTACTTATAGAATTCTGTATACATTTACGTACGAAGTAACTCAACAACAAACCTGTTCATCTGATCCACCCACAAACAATGATTCTGCAATGACTTCCCTCTCAAGTTGAGGATCATCAGCGCCTTCATTATCACTGTCATCATCTTCCAGTCGACGTAACCGCTTGAATTTGTTCTGCAAATGAAGTTAATATTGAAAAGCATGTTGGTTTTGTTATTTTCATTTATTCTATATTAGAATCAATGTCACACGAAGATAGCAGATTCCAACTTTCTACATTGACGGTCTCCTCTCCTCTGTTCTGCGGAAAACCCTAATTTATGGCTAATGTAATATAAGACAATATTATTACATAATGAGACATGTACCAATGACTCTTTTCGGAGTTATGTACATTAGTTGAATTCTAACCGATGCTCTTTTGGTGAGGGAAAAAATCGTAATGAAACTTACAGGCAACTGAATTTGTAACCATGATCCAATCTGATCAGGTTGCCCTGGTAGCAGGGTCACAGTGTCAGATGGTAGTCGCTCCACTATAATTACCTGATCGCCAAATCCTGGATCATGTCCAAGGCGGACCCCAGGCCCTCGTTCTCGAGAGTACAACCAGGGTATGAACGCCAAAATGATTATTTTATTACATTATATTGAGCCATGGCAGGCAAGTTAACATTTTAGGGTTGAAACATGAAAATTGTATACAAAAATATACTCTCGATTACATAGTAGTCCTGTATCAAGGTGGAATCCGGGCCCTCCTGTGCGAGACCATAATCAGGACATTAACATGACAGTAGTCTTGTGTACTTACTCTGGCCACTTTTACTCCAAGATTCTCTTCTATTAGGTCGTAATCTTCATCTTCCAATCTGTCATCTAATTCATCGTCACTCTTTTTCCGTTTTTTTGGTCCTGCACTGGCATCAGAATCCTCCCCATCACTCCCAGACTCTTCTATAGGCGCATCATCTATCAAATCCTTCAGTTCCTCACGTAGACGTTCTTCATCATCTACAAGCAGATATTATAAATTAAATAGGTTAGTTTTCCTCCAAAATCAATAGCAACAAATCTTATGTCGGTCCCAGACATGTGTGAAATGTTTGTACAAAGATATTTGCAAAGGCAACTTCCCATTGAAATATATGTAGCCAGTTTTTGCGAGAGGCAATAGAAATAGAAAATAAGAAGCATTTATGCTAGGGAGGACGCCAAGTCCTAGTGTATTGAATGGCACGAGGTCATAAAAAGAAGCAAGTAAGCCTAGTGAGATATGGGGATCCTAACAAACCTTCTTCTTCTTCGTCCTCGTCGTCACTCTGAACAGCGGCTTTACGCTTGGGCTTTTTACGTTCCACTGGCTTCTCGTCATCTTCAGAATCCAACTGCATACAAACAATTTGTAATAACCATCAGAGAATAGACACATTACAACGTAATCAACTTTCAGCTCAAGCATTGAATTGCCTTTTACTAACCTCGCTTTCCTCGGCCTCAGATTCCAAGAAATCAGCCATGTTCACTTACAGAAACGCACGCCAGACGCTCTCACCACATGAAATTGAGATATTTACTAGGCTAAAACGCAAATAACACTAACTTTTGTGATAAAATTCTTGTGTGACCGTACCAACCACTTTCTTGCTTGATCAACCAGTGTTGCCGTGCCTGAGTTCCCAAAACGTACGTAACAAGCACTGAAAGTACATTTTGGGGTAAAACTGTACACAAGATTTTTTATACTAAAATCACTCACTCTTCATTCTATCGCAACTTGATCTCCGCAGAAGTGCTCTTTTTTCTATTGTAGGCGTAAGAAATCGAATTATTATCCCAATTTAAAATGTTTTATCTGTTTTATAAAACCTTCAAGGCACTTCTGTTTTCATTAAGGGGAAGCAGTTACTGTAAAAACTCAAACTCAAACTAAATTTGTTTACACTTAATATCTTACGGACATCAAATATCTCTTGTAATTGTCAAAGTGTAGGTAATTTTATTGTATTATTGACCACATAAAAAACCTCCAAAGTTTTATGATAAGTAGGTACTTTTAGGAACCGCGAATTTCGTTCCATTTCGAATATCCGGATGTTGTAAATCTTAACTTAATTCACTGATTGACATGACTGAGTTGACACAGAAAAAAGTGTAACCAAAGATGTGAATTTGAAAGAAAGTGGGAATTTTGTGTAATCTGTGATCGACCTTCTTTCAAGGATTTTTAATGTAGGTTTGTGCAATTTGCTGTTGACGTTTCTAATGTAGGATTGCCGTTAAAAAATATATTTCTACGTGTTATATTAATAATGACAAACAAAGCTCTGAATTTTTTTTAAATAAAATCGTCGTAGCGTCGAATTGTGTACTTTTTATTCATTTAACGGCGTTATTCCATATGATTAACCTATAAAAATCAGCACTCAAACGAATGAGCAGATGACATGAAATATTTAGTTTGGGTGTCGAACCACCTTAATGTGGTGTATTGTTCTACTAGCTAGGTTTTCAAGGTTTCGATTCTTTAAATTCCGAAGAACCCTGCAAAATTGATGCAAAACTACTTTTTATCAGAAAAGTTTCTACATACTAGCCCCAAAGATTTACAATAAATTATTAGTTAGCTTACGCCAAAGTACAGATTTTTTGACATTAAAAAATAAATTAAATTCTTACTTAGTAGATAAGGCATATTATGAATTAACGGAGTATTTTAATGACATTTTAATTTATGACATTGTTAATTATTGATTACATTATTATTTAATAAAAATTGTAAGTAATAATTGACATTTAATTTGTATGACATGGTTTTATTTATTGATTATTTTATAACTTAATTATTTAAATTGAATTTTTTTTTAATTATTATTTACCAAATGAAAAATGAAATAATTATATTTAAATATTTGTACGCCTCAGCATACGGGCAAAGGATGAAGAAACTATTGAAGATAACAAAAACTTCCGTAATACCTATTTCTTACATATAAATATTTTGAATCTTTGAATCTTTGAACCCTTTCAAAGTTAAGTTCAAAAGGTACATAAGTGGTCCCCATTACACAAGACACATTGGAGACTAAAAACGTACGTTAAATGTGTAAAATGTATGCTAACGGCAACACTGTGATCAACTTTTTAGCTTTTTATTATTAAGCTTTGGCAGCTTGGACCATTAGCCATAAACCATTTTTCGTTTTCTTTTCCAACCACAGACAAAGAAAAAGTTACAATAAATTCTATACTCTATGGCCTAAGCTAAGTGGCCAATGCTTATAAAAAAAAGAAGTCTTATCAATACCAATACTTTGTGTTTCTATCCTCTTTGTTATCAATTTGAGAATTTTGTGATAAATAAACAATAATTGCTATTAAAAATGAGCAAAAATAACAAACCTCCAATTGTAAAGCGAGTTATTTATGCTGGACAAAAATATATTCCCATAGCTGATGGAAGTAAGGTAAAAAACATTTCATTTATTGTAAGTCCACTGACCGATCCTTACTACTTAGTGTAGTTATTAAGACAATAACACATGTAATTTTTACCTTTTAGGTACACTTTCATTTTCAAACGTGGAAACTGGGCAAGGAAAGAATTCTAGTTGATGATAGCAAAAAAATTGGGACTAAAGAACCCATGGTTCTAGTCCTAGGCCATAAGTTCAAGTTGGAGGTTTGGGAGACTATTGTGAAGATGATGGCTGTAGGGGAAGTGTCTAGTTTTGAAGTAGCCCAGGAGGTATGCAATTTGATTTTTTTTACATTATACAAATAGGTATTCATATGACACAATATCTTGTTAAACAGAGCTAAGTTTTTTTAACTTGTTCTTATCCAGATGCATAATGAGATGCATAATGCAGTCTCAGTGGCTCAGTCATCTTGGCTCTTATGTCCCAGGTGTGCTCTCGCATGCAAGGGACCAGGGTCCACCTTGTCCATGATCCAGGATTTAGAAAAGCAGATCATGTCAATCAGTGGAGCAATTCCTTTTGACCTTGAGTGGCTTTATAACAGGAGAACCTGACCACATTTAATCTTGGTTACAAATTCAGTCACCTGAACCTGCAACAGGTTTCTTTACAATGTTTTTCCTCACTGTAAGAGCATAGGTTAGTGTTCAACTAATGTACATAACTCAGAAAAGAGTCAATCCGTTCATGGCGGGACTGGGGTTCGAACCTGGTACCTCTCACTTAACAGTCAGACCCCTTAACCATTAGCCACAGACACTCATCATTGTGGTTTTTTTTTTCAAAATCTCCATTTTCATATCTAAGTCTTAGTGATACAACTATTATTAAAGTTTGTATATGTTGAAAGTAAGGTATCTGTCCGTATACCACTAAGTAGGTAGGAAAGGAAATGGGCCCACTGAAAACCAGCGTTGTGGTTCGCGTCAAGCGGCCACAACATTATGCTGAGGGGGTCCAGTTGCACTGGAAGCCGCGACACGGAGATTAAACAATGCCACTGGGAATAGATACTCGTACAGTTTTGTTATTCCTTTATTCCTTTTTATTTTTTATTTTATTTTCAAATATTATTTGTATTTTATGTTGTACTTAATTATCGTGTCGTGGTGTCTACTGTAATAAATGTTTTCTTTCTTTCTTTCTTTCTTTCTTAATTATAATCTCCTTTTAATATGTTCTGTTGTTGCGCTATTTGTCTTAAGCTTAAATAATTGCTGTTTTCAGCATGTTTTCTGTTACCCATATGTATCAAAAACACTGCGAGAGCTAGGTCAGCCTGTGCACAAGGTGAAGCATGTGTGCACCATGACACTTCACACAGAGGGCATCGGTTACAAAGATCTGGATGAGCTGATGAGAGACCCTTGTGACTTGGAATTTATTATAGGTAAATCTTTTGTGAATCTTGTTATAATGAAAGTAATGGGAGCCCTTACTGATTCTATTAGTGTAAGAAACTAGCTGTTTATTTTATTTGTTTGTTCGCATGGTGCCCTACTCCTACCCTCCAAACCCATAACGTTTTATAAAAAATTTATAAAATTTCAAAAAAGTTTTATAAAATTTCAGCTAATTAGTCCTTATAAGAAAAATATACAGGGTGGGCCATAAAGACGTACGATTTTAGAAACACCATTACGCTGGAGCGGTATGCAATAGCGAGGCGCGTGAGATGGGGATCACAGATTACTATATATTACCTACGGCAGATAAGAAACGTCCATAGAGACACGAACGTCGTAGTGAAAAGTGCCAGCATCGCTTTTGACGTATAGTTTTGACATAACAATTTTGACAAGTGCTAGTGCTGTGCTGACAAGTGCTGTGTGCAAGTAGCTGAGCTCATAACGCCATTACTAATCTATCGATTACGATTTGGCTAGGGATGTGACATCGATTGCGTATTCTCGATTTTCATATTGTACTTTATTAGATTTCAAATTCTTATATTAAAAAAAACACAAATGACACATAATTTAACATACATATAATTTGACTAGAAATTAATTACAAAGTAATAGCAAAGTGCCTTTCAATTTAAAATAATCACTTCAGGACCACAGAATGTTCTTGAGTTGTGTTCGACAGTCTACCTGAAAGTAAAATAATAGAGCTTTAATGTTATTGTGGCACCAATGCACCAGTTGCAAACCATATACTTATAGATGACCATTATCAGGGGGATATGTGCTATCAAATGTAAAAATCTTTCTTAAAATCCCAAACAAAAAAGCTGTTTAGCGTCACTTCAAATAATAGTTAGGCCATATAGATGTCTTTGAATTTGGCCTTTGCTAATAATACTAGTTAAACTCGTTAGCCCAATATGAACAACCAACGGCAAATACATAAAGCAAAATGTAATTTCATACTTCACACATTTAACAAACCAAATGAATTTCATTATGTAGTACCTAAATTTTTCAATTGAAAACAATTACCTTTGTAGGGCCTTAGGGTATTCCTGGTCACAACATTGATTGATCATCCATCAAAATACCTGAAAAATGGGAACACGAACGTTATGTATGTTAATATAATGGTCACAGTCAAAGGGAGCGGTGAGGAAAGGTTTTGTCTAATAATTACATTCTATGAAAGTTCAGAATGAAAGCATTAGGTATAATTTATGTGAAACGGCAAGATGATTTCTTTTATTAGTCTGTTTAATATATTTGTCTTCAAAATGAAGTTTACACACCTATAATAGGGCAATAACAAAAATATAAAAATATAGTTAACTAATCCAGATAATAGCATTTTCATACACAATAATATAGTTTAGGTGCTATCAAACCAACTGAATATCGTAGTAGCATTGCATTGCCGGACAAGGAAAATCATTATGACATAGTGAAATGGTTTCACAATTGGTTAGTTCGATTTTAGGTACCTTCTATACATAGTATAAAACAAAGTCGCTTCACGTCGTCTTTCTTACTACGTAACGGATTTTAATGCTGTTTTCGACAATAGATAGGGTGATTCAACAGAAGGTTTATAAGCAAGAAAAAAGTGTAAGTAGGGGTAAAGTAGGTGTACGAACGAAGTCTCGATAGGTTCACTAGTTAATTATGTACAACGTGTAGCTACTATTGTGCATATAGGTATTAAATTTCTCTAAGTTACATTCACATAAATTAACAGCCCTTAATGGTCTTCTGCTGGATCGGATCTCCTCCACAAATGTCCTACTGCTAATCCATGAAAAGTTACGGTGATAGGAGGGACAACACGCACGAATATCAACTTTATAATCTTGTTAAAAACTTAAATTACAATATTGTACTTACTTTTTTAAATAATACAGTTTTTTTTTGGTAGTGAACACAGTGTTGGATTCTGTGGTATTAGGAACTTTAGCCATATTTCTCCAAGTTCTGGAGTTCTTGGCTAATTATAAAATTTTTCCTTCGACGGGCATCCTCTCACGACACAGCGATGTCGAGACATATTTTATTAATTAAAAAGACAGCTTTAAAAATTCACGAAAATCCAAAAATGAAGTTTTGTGTGAAGTGAAAAATCCGTTGATATTTTATTAAAAAGTTTTTTTTTTCTAGGAGGGTTTGGATAAAAGGTATCACAAGTTGTACAGGCGTAGTTAATAAATGGAAAAATAACTATCGCGTATTAAAAATAAAGATTAAATTTATTCTAATAATGTGTAAACATAATTAAAAGATATTTAATAATATTTATTATTATCACTCGCCAACTCCATATATTGATGATATATTTGGTATTTGTATCCAACCAGGATGTCTTGTATGTAAAATTATATTTAAAAAGTCATTTGACAGACACTCGATGCTGGCACTTTGCTTTCACTAAGTTTATGGCTCTGGATACTGCGATTCCTCCCCGTGATGGGGATGAGTATTGATTCTCGGAAATTTAATAATCATCACAGATTACTATATATTACCTATGGCAGATAAGAAACTTCCATAGAGTCACGAACGTCGTAGAGAAAACCGCCAGATATAGTTTATAGTTTGTGATCGAAATCAACTAATTAAGTAGTGGGACGCGTCTTTTCAGCTTAGACAAGCTCTAATATATAGTAATCTGTGATGGAGCGCTTCACGGATGCACAGCGTGCGTTCTGCGTAAAAAATTATTACAAAAATGACAATTCGTGCAGTGTAGTTCGTTGTTTATTTCGTTCCGAGTTCGGATTACACGATTTAAATCAGTGTCCCAGTGAGAGTGTGATTAGGTCTTGGGTTAGAAAATTCGAATCTACTGGTTCGATTCAACCAGAAACATCCGGGACGCCCAAGGTCAACAAGAACAGAAGAAACAATTAACGAAGTTAGAGCTTCCGTACAACGTAATGCTGGTCTATCAACTCGCAAGCGGTCAGCTGAACTTGCTGTATCCAGAACATCTGCGTCGAATTTTAACGAAAGATCTTAACAATTAATCAAAATTAATTGAAACAATGTTGGAGCGTTTTCGGAGTCTGAACAATATTCTTTTTTCCGACGAAGCCCATTTTCACTTAAATGGGCACGTCAACAAACAGAATTGCCGTTACTGGGCCCGAGAAAACCCACGTTCAAAATATCGAAAACCTCTGCATTCGCTGAAGGTAATTCTGTCTGGGCGGCTATTTCTGCACACGGAATCATCGGACCCTATTTCTTTGAGAATCAGCGAGGGCAATCTGTGACTAAATTCCGACCGATACACAGCCCCGTTACGAGATTTTTCCTTTCCACAATTGCAAGAATTTGAAGGCTATAATCGTGCAACATGGTTTCAACAAGATAGAGCGACATGCTATACATCTGATGCCTCAATAGCAGTCGTAAACGAGATGTTTGCAAGAAAACTCATATCGCGCCGAGGTGAGATTGCGTGGCCGCCCAGAAGACCAGATTTGACACCATCAGACTTTTTTCTGTGGGGATACACGAAGAGTCGAGTTTACTGCAATAATCCAACCACGATTGCCCAGTTGAAGATCAACATCCAAGAAGAAATGACTGCTATTCCACACACAATGTGCCAGCGAGTTTTTAAAAATCTGAGGTCCAGATTTGAGGAGTGTTTGCAGCGTGATGGTGCACATCTAGAAGATGTAATTTTTTTAAATAAATTTCTCATTTATCTATTTTAATTTTAATAAAGATTCGTGTGTGCTATTTATTCCCTTTTTTTAATTAATTTTTCAAATCCATCCAACTTTCTGGCCCACCCTGTACAATGATTTTAATTTAAAGTTTGAAGATTTAATTTTGTAGTTATCAAGAATAAGAACTATGGCTTAATATTTAGTGCATGCTGTAGTATATAGCACGCACTATATATGTGATATGTATACTATATATACACACACAGATACTTGTTTCATTTGAAATTTTTATATATTTCAGAACTACTAAAAGTTGAGAGGAAAGATGAGTTTGAGAAAGATATATGGCAACTAGATGGCCAAGAGAAACTAGATATGATACCACAACTAAGAGAAAGAGGCAACAAATTATATGCACAGAAGAATTATGCTGAAGCTGAAGAGGTTTATGAGAAGGCGTTGACCATTTGTGAACAGCTAATGCTTAGGTATGTATGTGTGTTTATTTCCTATTGTTTAATGAGGGAGATCATATTTTTTGTCTGTTTTGTCGATGAACAAACGGCCGATGGGGCACTAAAGTTCCCGAGTGGTGACCACGTACCGGAAGACGCAGCGTGGGTAGGCCTCCCACAAGGTGGACTGACGACCTAGTAAAGATCGCAGTTATCAGCTGAATGCGGAAGGCACAGGACCGGCCTTTGTGGAGATCTCTGGGGGAGGTCTATGCCTAGCAATGGGCGTCCCTTGGCTGATATTATGATGATGATGATGATATCGTTTTGTTATTTTGACATAAACATAGTCTTTATAATATCACTCTGATACATATAATAATAAATAATCATAATAATAATAAATTATTTATTCAAATAAAATTAATCATAAATTACAAGTTAATTAAAAATTACAACATACCTACTTATAGTAAATGGGTACAAATAAAATCAAGGCTACATATTTACAACTCTTGCACAAATAATAATAGGTACTTAATTCTAGTTATTGATAGTTTGGACACCTAAACTAAGTAAATGATTTACTTGTATCTTAGGCATCCAGGTTAGTAGGTCTAAATATATAGGTTAATTCTTACATGTATTTTGTGAAACAATGAAGTGTTTAAATTGTATGTATAGGTACAGTAGGATGAGATTTAAGTACTAAAACTTACGTACTATGTTTATATTTAACCAACAACTTCTAGTATTTTCTCTGTTTCCTCGTAGGACTTACCTTTTAACCAATCTATGATAGTTAATTTGCAATTAAATTTATTCATAAGGTGGATACGTAGGTTGCGATTTAATTTGTTATAAAGATAAGTGCCAAGGAAACAGAAAAACCTGTGAGAGTGCTGCGTGCGGAATAATTCATTGTTGCACACCATGTCCGCGCGTCTATAACTGGTTTCGGGATTGAAGGGCACTAGGGAGTGTTTTTTTATAACCGTTTGCAAAATGAATAATTGACGAACTGAAAGAACGTCACATTCATGTAGCAATTGGTTCGTCGGATAGCGGAAGGGTCGGAAGGTACAAACTTTTAAGATAGCTCTTTGTGCTCTTTCCAAGTCAATAATAGTTGTTTTATGTGTGCCACCCCATGTTGTAATGCAGTATAGAAGTAAAGATTGGCACAGCGCAAGGTAAACGGATCTTCGTAAAGCCTCATTGGCAGCATGTCTGAGGTTTTTGAAGACGTATATTAGTTTACGCATTCTTGTGGTAAGGGCTTCGATATGCAACTTAAAATTTAAATGTTGGTCAATAATCACGCCTAGATATGTCATTGACTTGGTAGAGCTAATTTTAGGACAGGAGCAGGTACTATTTTGTTTGAGCGGGTCGGTCGTTAGACAGGAATGAGCAACAATATCATACATGTTTACTGGAGGCTGGGTAGAGGAATTATAAGAGAAAGTCATGTACTTGGTCTTGTCGGTATTTAGTGTAAGTGCATTATTCTTGAGCCATCGGGATACTGAGTAGAAACCCTCTTGCGCTTGTCTGAAAACTTCGGTCCAACTATTGTCGCTAAAAAGTAGGGCAGTATCGTCAGCGTATGTGATTATTCTACCATTATTGAGAGGGAGTGAGCATAACTCGTTGACATAAATTAGGAACAATATCGGACCCATGATACTTCCTTGGGGAATACCGTATTCAGTGGGGAGTTCCTCGCTAATTATATTGTCAATAGAAACACGTTGAGTTCTATCCGTGAGATAGTCTTTTATCAGGCGATAGGGTAGCCCTCGTATTCCCAGGGTTTGAAGTTTGTCGAGAAGAATAGGGATTTTTACCGTGTCAAAAGCTTTGGCAAGGTCTAAAAAGATAGCTAAACACTTTTTTTGGGAGTCGAGTTGCCTCACAAGGTAATCAGTGAGATTGTCGACCGCGTCATTAGTAGATCGTCCTGATCGAAATCCATATTGCGACGGTGCTAGTAGTTGATTACATTCCAAGTATTGTACGAGTCTCTTATAGATTATTCTTTCTAGTATTTTTGATATTGATGGGAGTAGGGTGATGGGTCTGTAGTTATTGACACAGCTCTTGTCCCCTTTTTTATGAATGGGCTTAATTAGAGCTTTTTTTAGAACTTTAGGGAAAACACCAGTCGAAAGGCAAAGGTTAAATATGTGGGTCATAGGCTCAATCAGATGTTTTTTATGTAGTTTAATAAAAGAACAGGGAATGTTGTCAATGCCACTAGCACAGTCATTTCTTAAGGTCATTATGATACTTTCCACTTCATTTTCGTCGGTGTCCATTAATGCGAAAGAGTTTAACTTGGGAATTTGGGTTGTAGTGCAAGTCGGTCTGGTTGTGGACGGGCTATTTACCTTTATTTTTTCAGCTAGAGTCTTCCCGATACTAGCGAAAAAGTTGTTGACTAGGTTTATGTTCTGACTTGCTGTAGCGGAGTCAGCAATTAGTGCTCGCGCCGATGTTGTAGTTGTGTGCGTGTTTGTTATGTTTTTAATTGCCTGCCATAACCTCTTTTTATCTTGACCTGCATTAGCTATTTGAAATTTCTCGTATTGTCTTTTTAATTTCTTTAGTAAATTGTTACAAAAATTTCTATATCTGTGATAGGTAGTTATTAGGATTGGATTGTTAGGGTCTTTGTTTAATTTTTTATGTAGACTGTCACGATTTCTTATGCATCTTAACAGGCCAGGGGTTAACCATGGCTTAATTAATTTCTTGCGTTGAGGTAAAACAGTAGTCGTCGTGTTCTTTTCTATAATATTTTGCAATGCCGTAATAAAATACTGCGTTGCTTTGTTAGCGTCGTTCGTGCTATAAATGCAAGTAGTATCTAGATTTTGTAGGTCACTTGCTATTGCTGCATTATTTTGTTTCCTACTAAATGACACCGCATAAGACCTACTGACCCTCTTTTGTACACTTAGTAACACTGTACTGTGATCTGTAAGAGTGCTGTTTATTATTAAACTTTTTAATGGAAGGGTATTTTTGGCCAGTACATGGTCTAGGCAGTTTGGTCCTCTAGTAGGATAGAGATGGGTAGGGATAAAGCCATGGTATGCCATCTGGGTAAGGTATTCAGGCGAATTTCTGTCAAGATTTCCAATTTTTATGTCAATATTTATGTCACCTACAACAAACACATTCTTAAAGAACGACAGGGTAGATAGTATTGTACCTAGCGATCGTAAGAAGTTGTCAATATTTCTGTATGACGGTGAGCGATATATAGCCACAATAACGATATCATTACCGATTTTAGCTATTAGGCAATTCGCGTCAGCTATGTCGGGTTCCTCGACCGTAACATTAGTACAGTCCGCTTTAATGAAAAGTGCTACACCGTCATTTTGTAGTACGTTGCTAGATTCACTGACATAGGAGTTATAACCGTCTAACTGAAGGATAGTGTGAGCCGAGGATAACCAGCATTCCGTTAGGACTATAATATCTACATCTAAATTAATATTACGATGCAGAGCCAACATTCCATCGAAATTACAGTTTAAACTTCGTATATTCTGTACTAAAATATTTAAGTTATGTCCACTTTTATTTATTATTGATGAACACTTATCCGGGTCACATTGAATAGATTCGTACTTAAATGCCGAATCAATATCGTCTACTATGGTTTTTGTAGCATTACCCATTTTTAATTTAGTGCTATAACACCCGAGTAGTGCGGCGCTCTAGGCGCCCTCATAATCGATGAAGCTGACATACCTTACCTCAGCGCTCTTCTTTGCGGGGCACGATACATCGCCGGTTTTATGGCTGGCTGGTTTTTTATATCGTGCGCATGTGGCGCACTTTGCTGGTTCTGTTGTTTTGGGACACTCCTTTATTGCATGTCCTGAATCCCCACAGTGTCCACAGATGGGGGTCGTGTCTCGGCAGTGTTTTGCAGAGTGACCATACTGATGGCAGTTGTAACACCGAGTCAGCAGGGTGTAGTCGCGCACAGGGCAAGATGACCAGTTTATAAAAACACGTCCTTGTTCAATGATCATCCTTCTTAGTTCTCCTGTGAGTTCTATAATAAAATTACACGTTGAGGCGTCCTTCCTACCGGATTTATGGCTCAATTTTATTGAGCTGTAGAACTTATCCTTGTCGAAACTAGGGTGCTTGTCCATAATATTCTGTTCGAAGATGCACTGGAACACCTCTTTTTCGGTCATATTTGTAGGAATATTAAGGACGATTATTCTTGGCCGCTTTTTGGATGTCTCTTCCAGCTTAAGACCTGAAGAAATCAAATTCTGCGATTTTTTTAGCTTGTCAAGGTCCTCTTTACGGTCTGTGCTAATAATTACACCCCCATTTTTAGTTTTTCTCAACCCTCTTACGTGTAATTTTAGTTCTTCAGGTTTTACAAGGTCCTGTACTAACTTTTTGGTCTCATCACTGGTTTTATTTGTGTCCGCTGGGTATATAGCAATGCTACTGGTAGTAGAGGGGCGTATCGCTGCATTATTGCTAGTTCTCACTATATCGGCAAAGGAGGGATTCGATGGTGATTTTTGTGCTGACACAAAGCTTTGTTTGAGGTCTGATATTAAATCATTTGTGAGTTCTTGCCTACTCAGATTTTTTATCAATGAAAGTCCTGACATATATTTCTGCTTGATGGATTGGTACTGAACCGCTAGCTGGGACACTCCACCCATAATACTTCTACTAATGCTGCTGATTTTTAGTTTTTGCTCCGAGTTCAGCTTACCTTCACTCGATATTACACATATATCGTTAAGGCAGTGTTCAATGGATGAAAGCCAGCCGGATATCTCAGCAGTCGAGGCAACTTCGCAGGCCGGGGTAGAATTCGCGGCTGGGGGCTTCGAAGGCGTAGGGGCTGACTCTGCATGATGTCGTTCTGGAGGAGGACTACGTAACATCTTCATATTTCTATTTCCAAATGGACTATCCATTTTTATTTAATTATATATGTTTGTCTCTTGCATATTCTACACACATTAACTGCACTATACTTATTCACTGTCTGTAACGTGCTGACACAGGTTGACACAGATTCTACACTTTATTGTTATTAAATAATATTTGATACGGATGATTCAGACAACACGTCTGTCCGTGGCTGTGGTCGAAGAAGGTCCCAATATAAACTCTTATTACAGGGAGAGAAAAATTGATGAAGAATGGATAAGCCTTAATAAGTTAAAACTTCCAGTGCTACTTAATTACGCCCAGTGCAAACTGATTGGGGGTGATTTCTACAAAGTTATTGAATACTGCACAAATGTTCTTGAATATGATAAAGGTATGGCTGCTAAGTTTAGGTACTTGTTGTATTGCTAACTCATCTTAGCATTAATGTCCCGGTAGTGCTCTCGCGCACGAGAGCCCTGGGTCTGCCTTGAGCATGATCCAAGATTTGGCCGATAAGATAATTACAGTGGGGCGATTCCTATCTGACCTCCGTGACCCTACCAGGGAAACCTGTTTAGATTGGATCATGGTTACACATTCAGTCACCTGAATGAGCAGATTTCATCACGATGTTTTTCCTCACCGTAAAAGCATCGGTTAGCATTCAACTAATGTACATAACTCAAAAAAGAGTCATTGGTACATGGCCGCAGTGTGATTTGTCCCCGGTACCTCTCGCTTACGAGTCGGATACCTTAACCACTCGACCACCGACGCACCTATTGTATTGCTAACTATTACATTTATTTGATTGGTTATAGTTATAGTTAACTTTATTTACTTTCAGACAATGAAAAAGCTCTATACAGAAGAGCAAAAGCATATCTTGCTGTATGGAGCCCAGATCTTGCAGAACGAGATTTGAATCAGCTAAAAGCTCTTAATTCAACGATGGCGGCAACTGTCGACAAAGAATTAGAAAACATAAACCAATTGCGCAAGGAAAAAGCAGAACTAGATAAAAATGCAATGAAAAACATGTTCAACAGTCAAAGAAGTAAAGCAGGTGATACGTGCTAGTGTCACTGTGTGAGGAAGCATAATGAAAACTGTTAAGTTAAGCTTCAATTATTTTAATGTTGTGGCAATTTATTTGTTTATAACTTACCTATTCTTCTCTATAATGGGAAGGATAATAATAATATGGTGAATATCTAACCGAAAATTAGGGAGGTTTTGTTTGATAGCAATTATTCTTCTTATTGCGGCGATAGCAACAATTCTGAGTCATACTACTAAATTGCCAAATTTAATAAGCCTGTAACTCCAAACAATCAGAAGCTAATATTTTTGCGTTGATAAACGAAGTTTAAGTTTTCTCCCTGTTTGAATGATGTTTAAAAGGAGCTTTAATGTTTAATACGTATGTTATAATACTTTACTTAATGTTGTTGATTTTAATTAAATATTATTTCTATTTTATTGCAAAGTACAAAGAGATATATTCGTTTGGATGTAAATAAAGATTATATTATTTTAATATATTAAGTTATTCAAATCTAATTAAATGTATTTATTTCGGACAACAATCCATTGACATTGGTTACTAAGATCTTACTCTTATGTCCTCAACAGACATCGTGTCGGTAACTCAGTAGCATAGGTATTTAAACTTAGCTAGGATTTTGAGTGGCGTTTACACAGGGAACTTTGTAGCTTTTATTATCTGATTTAAAAATCATAAGCTCACTTTTTGTAGCACTATACCTAAGGCCACCGCATATTCTTTACACATCCCAATTAATTAGTCAGAGCACCGACGAGGGACTCAGCAGCACCATGTCATCGGCGTAACTTAAGTTGTTTGTGCAGACTCCCTCGATATGATATCTGACAGTAGCGCTGGTGAGCCCACGACTGGTTTATGTTATTGGCCGGTTGAGGCGAGCTCAACCTGTCTCACCTCTACCTATACACACTCACTAGAGTGAGCTGAGCACCTGCCCACTTTACAGTATTATTCAACTGATTACCGTACCAGTATTTAAATAGTTTTACTACTTTACATGGTAGGTACATTTGTTTCCTTCATTTGGTAAATTATTAATTGGCCTTGTTTAAGTTCGCAAATGGCGACCACGTACTGGAGCGAGGGCAGGCCTTCCACAAGATGAACCGACGACCTGGTAAAAATCGCAGGTACCAGCTAGATGCGGAAGGCACAGGACCCGCCTTTATGGAGATCTCTGGGGGAGGCCTATGCCCAACTGTGGGCGTCTTCCGGCTGATATAAAGATGATGACATCGCGATACGTAGGTATCTGTCGCGTTGTTTACGGCGATACAAAGCTAATTATACCTTGTGGCTGTAAAGATTTTGATACATTCATGTGAGAGTTTAAGTACTGCAGTTTACCGCGACAAGATATAGCTTTTTATGAATAATGATGCTAATTATGCTAACTGACTGGGAGTCGACCTGGCTACATCGGCTACCTCTGGGGGCCAGCCCCCCCCCTGGAAAATAGCCTTAAATACGCCAATGCCGGGCCCTCGTGTGCGAGAGCACAACCGGGATGAATTTCAGTTGTATGTACTTCATTTCGCTCGCTTGCGAAAGGCGCCGTGTAAGGAGCGAGCGAGGATGAAGTCATAAAACTATTGCAAAAGTCACGCGGTAATTTCCCAGCTGTCCAACGCACAGCCCGCAGGCGCGGGTCCCGAGACATGCCAGCGATGTAATCCTTTAATCAACCTTGTATGGTATGATTTGAAAGTTTAGATGCGTAGCCAAATATGCTCATCCCAAAATGGGATCCTAGCTCACCCCTTCTGTATATAATTTTTTTTCTCTATGGCTCACCCAATGCATCGCATTGTCAAGACGTTATTAACCAAATATTACAATCACAAGTAGAAATAGAAAATTATAAAAATATGTCTGTGTAAGCTAAATCCCTTTGCCACAATCTGAGATAATTAAAAAAGAATCAACCGTCCGACAGACTGCAGCGTGACCACATTTAGGAGATTTCTACTTTTTTGGGAGATTACGGTACTCGGGTAGGGATAGTTTCGCATAATTCATAATATCTAACATTTACTAATGAAATCCGAAATCTACTGATTCTACCAAATCAATCATAACGAATAACAGATCCTGTGAAAAGGATTATAGAAGACGGGTTGGCATGGCGAAGAGTGCTATGTCCCAGTTGGATCGTGTATGGAATGACAAGGATATCTCGAAAAAGACGAAAAAGCAGCCCGTCTCCACTCTCGTTTTCTCCATCTTTCTTTACGGCGCGGAGACTTTCTCGGTGTGCACTGCCATCCATGCTGCCGAAGATAGAGTTAGCTGGCACAAGAGAGTCTACGATAATGTAATTCGAAGAGGCCACGACTCTCATCATTAAGTATAAACGACGCAAGGAGTCCCCTCCTCCCCCGGAGGGTGGGGATATCAGAATGTCTTGACCAATGGAATGACTCGCTCAATAATTTTTTTAAATTTATGGATATATTAAAATAATGAAAGGGTATATGGTATATTTTCAGTAGATTTCTGGCATAGCACCTATTTAGTAGAATCTGGTAGATTTCTTTTTCTCATCATCTAGTCATCATCATCATCATCGTCCTAGCGCTTATCCCGGCCTCTGCCAAGGTACGCTTTCCTACTCAATCTTCTCCACTTCACCCGGTCTTCGGTATCCTCTCGTCGTAAGCCGTTGGCTCTCGCATTCAACTCAGCGATGTCAATCCACCGCTTCTTGGGTCGCCCACAGGGCCTTTTTCTCAAGGTCTAGTAGATAAAAAAAATTAAATGTGGTCACACTACTAGACGGACACTCTCTGGCTCAAAGGACTTGAATCCAGAGCCGTGAAACATACTAAAAAAAGACAATCTGGCACGAGTGGCACGTTTTGTTTTGACATTTTGTAAACAACGATATAACCTCAATTTAAGATTTCGGTATTTTGGGTAATTTTTGGTAAACATGTCTGAATCGACAGCGATTAAGACTGAAAATAACTCTGATACAATTGATGAATCATTAAACAACAGTGAAGAATATGCATATCTTGATAGAGGAGGTTTCTCATCCGAAAAATTTAAAATTGAACTTCGGTATTTACCGAAGCATTATGGAATAGCTGTAAGTCTTGCTTGCATTGTAAACATTAAATTCTTAAAGTCTTAATCAAAAAGAGACCGTGAAAGTCCAGCACTCATGTCCTACTACATTATTTGGTCACTAATAGAACATATAATAATATGCCTATTTACAGGAACTGAAAAAATTAATGAACCAGAAACTGAGTCTAAATTGCAGTAAGATTAAACGGCCTAAAAACGGAAGCCGATGGTTATATGCGTGTTTCCAGAATGAAGAGGACAGGGCCAAAGCTATAACTGTGTTGGATGGATACTCTTGGAAAGGTAACATTGCGACTTATAAATACTGGACTTTCGAACTGTCATCGATTATAGCCCCCACCCCACCACATAATCTGATTCATGCCCGATGATTGCCAGACATCCCAATTGTAAATGGCCCATGCCTGGGACAAGCTCAGCCCTGCTTTTCAGGGAAAAGTTAAAATTTCTCCTCTCTCTGAACTTGAGATCCTTGGACGAAATAGTAAGAAAAATCCACCCCCAAAGGCTATGGAACAGGGCATAGGTTTGTTATTTATCTAACAGTGAGGACGAAGTCACTGGTAAACAACATACATACATATTACACCTTTTCCCGTAAGTGTAGGCACAGACCACATTGTTCCACTTGCTGACAAATGGCTCTCATTTCTACAATCATTGCCTTTTCCATATATGACGCTTTAGGGTACTCTTGACCTGACCTTTCTTTAAAATATTGTTGGACATTTTGGTTGGACCATTACATTGCTGGTCAAAGCATCAGTATTAATAAATTATAATATTGTCATAGGCAATAAATTACTAGCAGAAGTGGCAAAGCCTGCACCAGATCCATTAGTTAGAAAACGAAAGCTGGAGGAAGGTAATAATGAGACACAAGAGAAAAAGGCAAAAGAAGATGACAATAAGAGTCAAGATGAGAGGTTGAAGGATGTTGCTTCTCCATACTGGAACATATCTTATGAAGAGCAGGTATAAATGGAGTCTTATTTTATGATAATGTAAAATTCTAAACTAGATATGAATTGTTGCGAGTTAGTAAAATACTACTTTCAGCTACAGAGTTGAGATATGATTTAATTAAGCATTATGGCTAAAAATAATTAATATTAATAATTGAATTAATCCATAGCATTGTGATTTCACTGAAGTGTTTGTAATACAGTGAATTTATTTTACAGTTGAAACTAAAAGTGAAAGAAATCAAGAGAGTATTGCACAAATTTGACAATAATATCTGGGTCTGTGCGAAAGATCGGCGCAAACAAATAGAAGAGAATCGTAAAATTCACAATGGGTTGAGTTTCGAATTGAGGCCAATAGAGAGGTCTCCAAAATTAGAAGGGTATAGGAATAAATGTGAGTTCACCGTTGGTATTGATGAGGAGACCAAATTACCCACAGTCGGGTTCAGGCTAGGTGGCTACGCAACGGGCACAGTTGCGGTTGCACCCATCCAGTCTCTCAGTCATTTATCAGAAGCAACGAAGAAGGCTGTTTTGGTTAGTATTCAGTTATTGATCATAACAATACCATTTCTACAACAGACATTACTGTAATGTAATAATCTTATATTAACATGTCCTTACCCTCTTTGTCCCGCAGTTGTTTCAAGAATTTGTCCGTGCCTCACCGCTAGCTCCGTTCTCTCCCGCGGACTACACGGGCCACTGGCGGTGGCTAACAGTCCGCCACTCGCATAGCACCGGAGACGTCATGCTCATCGTCCACATGTACCAACAGGTGACTTATCCCTTATACAGTTTCATCATCATCACAGCCCATAACAGTCCACTGCAGGACTTAGGGCCTCTCCCTTGATATCTCATAATCTCCACGCTCGGCAGGCGGGTTGGAGATCGCAGTGTATAAGGATATAACAATGCTGCTGCCCAATTTCCAGTCTACGGAGGCGCTTAGTTCTTTTGTCTGGAAAACATTTGTCGCCCTGTACGACACCCACGAGTGTAAGGGGTTGGTGCTATTTTTTGCGAGGTTGAAATAAAGCTAAATATAGAAATAACCAGCGGCCCGCCTCGACTTCATACGGGTGTTCTCGGGACTTCTCTATTATAATATGTAATATGCATGTATATTTTAAGTATAAACCGTCTGGGAGAAATTCCGATCGAAAATCGGATCAAAATCAGTTACGTGGTATAGAAGTAGTTAGCAGAAATACAGACAGACGCGGAAAGCGACTTTATGTTGTACTACTACTCGCTAGGAGCAGTACCCGCCCCGGCATCGCCAGACACCGGTTTGGACAAACAGACACGGAAAGTTACTTTAACTTATACTATACTATTTATAGATGTATGTGAGGATAAGAATATTAATACCAACTCGAATAAAGTACTAACTCAGGGTTCGGATGATAGTCGCGCCCTCGTTGGTTTTCCGTTGTTCGTGAATGGCTCACAAATTACAGAGAAAAGTATTTTTTTGCGCCCACCGCGACAGGTAAAGGGCACCCTCCGGGCAAACAGGTGAGGGAGGAGGTGTACTCTCATAAGTACCATTGCGGCCGGTCTGATCATGCTGGATCGCTATGCCAACCGCTTGCATATAGCATACCAGCCAAACATCCCCTTGGGACTGCCTATAGCTGGGAAGGCTTTTAAGGGTTCATCGGTTGCGACACCCCATAGGGATGGGGTGCGCACAAAGAAAACAAAACGATACTACGCACTTATACAAAAATCAACAAATAAATAAAAACGAAAAAAAATTATTGTTGTTTTGGTTACATGTTGGTCAAGGGGACATCACATCTCGTATATAATAGAGGGCTGATTTGTATTGCCTCGCCATCTCGTCTCGCCATTGTGATTGGAGCCAAACGCTAAGGTTTATAGGGTTCATTTTCAGGCAGCATTCGCCTGCCACAAATTTGACGTCGCTCATGTTTTAGGTATAAACTGCAAACATTCAATTTCAAACATAATAAGGTAAAATGATAAACAAAAGACATTCACAAATAAATTATGTTTATTTGCAACTAGCACAACATTTAGAGCGAGGCCCCATTAGTGCGTTGCGCTGCGTTGCGTCATCGCAGCGTCGACGCTGCGACGTTTTTCATATATTTTTTAAGACATGCCCCATTAGACCGTTGCGTCGTCGCGCGCGACGTTTCAACGGATCGACGGACAAGAGACGAAGCGGGAGGGAGGTGATGCGCTGCGTTGTCGGAGCTCAGTTGCGACGATGGATAGTGTTCCACTGCTAGCGGAGGATGCTAGACGAGCGCTAACCTGACCATCACTATTTCTTAATGCTATGAAAGGAGATATCCAGAATCTTCTATGGTTTCTACGTTTATTTCGACGGTGGCGTAATAAAAGCAACAAAAGAACACGTTTGTGCCTATCCATTGTGAAGGCTGAACTGAGACGCAGCTGCGACGGCGTGCATACACTCTTGCGTTGCGTTGTCGCAGCGTCAACGCAACGCAGGTGTAACATACTATGCGTTTATCCGTTGCGACGACGCGACCCAACGCAGCGCAACGCACTAATGGGGCCTCGCCCTTAGTCGTACCTAATTTGACCGTATACTTTCAGGAGCTGTCGGCTGAACAACTGGAGGATTTAAAAAAAGAATTGGTGGACCACTTCAGCAAGGAAGAAGCGGTCGCTTGCGGCATTAAGTCCGTGTTTTTCGAGCTGGTTACCAAGAAGAAGGTGGGCGAGGGCGCGGTCAAGCCAACTCATCTTTTGGGGGCTACGCATATCGTAGACACGATACTTGGCAAGCAGTTCAGGATATCACCGGAAGCTTTCTTCCAGGTAAGTGCAAGCTTCTTACTACAAGTCAGTCCTTTAAACATCAATTTTTCTTCGGTAGCAGAGTGGTGCAATGTCCCGCTACGCAATGTACTACGCTGTAGTTGTCACCTGCTAAGTAAATCTACAATATTATCACTTATAATTTTTGAGTGAGTACCTGTGCTTGGATGATGTTTTGGTGTGAACCTCTTACCAAGTTTAAATAAACACCATCACCATCAACAATCAACTGCTCATGTTGAGCTTACTTCTTTCTTTTTTAATCAATTTTATTTAGTTTTTCACTATATTACGGTGTGGTTACCTTATATTTAGTAGCAAGAGTCGTCATTTCGTAATTTTCGTGGTTTTTAAATACTGCCGTACTTTGGGCACAAATAACTGCTGTAAAATGACGGATCGATTCCAGCCAATGGCAGGGATTTATTTTGACAGTAGGCCTCACGTCTCAGTGGCGCCGTCTGGTGAATGTTGGCTTTCTACCCTACAATGGATGTTTAGTAGCTGAGGAAACAACGACTCACGTGGTCCTGGAGTGTGTGGAGCCAAAGGACTACAGAGCTAAAGCCTCAATAGGATCAGGGTCCCTTCTAGAAGTCTGTGAACGTCCCAAGAGACTAATACACGTCTGGAAGGAGCTGGGCTGGCTACAATAGCCGGCTCTCAGTCCCGTATAAAGGACCGAAATTGAGTCCAAGTACGGAAAATGGGAGCCCCAAACCTAAACCCCACAGGTGAACACAGCAGGCGCAGAAGTGCTGTACCGCACCGCGATCGAGCTGAGCGGCGTGTCGTCCTCCCCGAAGTCCACCGTCGTCGACATCTGCTGCGGGACTGGCACCATAGGGCTCTGCTTCGCTGAGGTGAGCCTTCGTTGGTAGCTTAGATGATTTTCGGGTTACAAATTATTTCTTTGCACGTTTTTCCACCGAATCGAAAGCGGTAAGGTATTTGGCTAATCGATCCCAGAAGAGGTAGCAGTACTCAATGAAAGATCGGACTTGTGCTTGATATAACTTGCTTCGTTGCTTGTATACGCGCCATCGAGTTTAATTCTGTTATCTCTGTTTATATTTGTCGTGTGGTTGCCATGATGAGCCATCGCAATAATAAATGGTAACTCTGACGTCAATATCTGTCAGGTAATTACAGTGGAACGACTGCCATCTGACCTCCGTGACCCTGTTAACAGGAAGACCTGACCAGATTGGATCATGGGTACACATTCAGTCGTCTGAACAGGTTTCCTAACGATATTTTCCCTATAAGAGTATCGATTTGTGGTTAACTAATGTGAATGTGATGGGGGATTGAACTGGCGATGTTAAGCCATTAATGTGTCTGCATTACACAAAAAATTACAGCGAGAAGTCTGCATTACACAAATGAAAAATATGAAATGAAATTAAAATACATTTATTGTTGCCATAGGACAACAACACACACAAAAACACACAAATTCCGCTGATAAATTCCAATGTCCATCTGGTAATATTGTCGCAATGCAGAAGGTAACAGTTACATCATCCCAACTCCATCTTCTATTCCCCACACAGCACTGCGACAAGGTCCTTGGACTGGAGCTGATAACGGAAGCTGTTAAGGACGCCCGCGCGAACGCCGAGCTGAACGGCATTACGAACGCTCACTTCTATGCGGGGAAGGCGGAGGATGTGCTGCCGACTGTACTGGCGCGGGCGGATGGGGATGTGGTCGCGATCGTCGACCCGCCGAGGGCTGGGCTGCGTGAGTCTACTTCATGCTTTTTTTTGTATCAATGTAGAAAGATAGATAGAGACATTCTTTATTGCTCACACAAGAATAATTATATATGAAAGTACCGACGGCTTATGGACTGGGACGGATTTGGCATCAATATTAACGGCGAGTACCTTACTCACCTCAGATTTGCTGACGATATCGTAGTCATGGCTGAAACCCTGGAAGACTTGGGCAAAATGCTCGATGACCTCTGTAGTGCCTCTCAACAAGTAGGTCTTAAAATGAACATGGACAAGACGAAAATTATGTCGAATGTCCATGTTGTGCCTACTCCAGTGACCGTTGGAGGCATTCCACTTGAAGTTGTTGACGACTATTCATACCTAGGACAAATAGTTCAGTTAGGTAGGTCCAACTTCGAGAAAGAGGTCAATCGACGAATCCGACTCGGTTGGGCAGCATTCGGGAAGCTACGCCATATATTTTCGTCCCAATTACCGCAGTGTCTCAAAACGAAGGTCTTTGACCAATGTGTGTTGCCAGTGATGACATACGGAACCGAAACGTGGCCGCTCACTGTGGGCCTTATAAGAAAGCTCACTGTTACCCAAAGGGCAATGGAAAGAGCTATGCTCGGAGTCTCTTTGCGCGATCGAGTCAGAAATGAGGAGATCCGCAAGCGAACCAAGGTCACCGACATAGCTCTAAAGATTGCCAGACTGAAGTGGCAGTGGGCAGGGCACATAGCTCGAAGAACAGATGGCCGATGGGGCAGTAAAGTTCTCGAGTGGCGGCCACGTGCCGGAAGACGCAGCGTGGGTAGGCCTTCCACAAGGTGGACTGACGACCTGGTAAGGATCGCAGGTACCAGCTGGATGCGAAAAGCACAGGACCGGCCTTTGTGGAGATCTCTGGGGGAGGCCTATGCCCAGCAGTGGGCGTCTTCTGGCTGATATGATGATGATGATGATGATGTACCGACAAAAACCATAACTAGCTGTGGGCAACGGCGGCCTTATTGCTGCAAGCGATCGCTACCAGACAACCGTTGTCTAAAGAAAGGTTTAATACACAATGTACACCGCTTAATGTAGAAGCTCTTTTGCTGACATAAGGCGCCATTTTCAATTCCTGTCTTTAGTATGTCGGTGGCTGTGTGTCGGAATCAAACTTTTACGTGGCATCGAAGAGGTCGCCACCATCTTACAGGCAATAGAGCGAAAGACACTTGCATCTATAGTAACCTAAATTCTATTCTGGATTAGAGTTTCTAGGAACAATACTAAAAGAGTTTTCAATCAACTGTAAGAGACCAAATTTTGGACTTGACCCTTTTCAGAATCATGATCATCATCATCAGCGAATGAGGGTTTGAGGAAATGACATGAAATGACAAATCTATTCCAACCGACAGGGCTTCATTTTAACAACAGACCTTACGCCTCGCTAGTGCCATCTGAAACCGCGAAAACCCTCACATTCGTGCATATTAGCAAAAAAATTGGGTAGTACCTTCAAGTATTTCTCTATGTCGCCCCATCCAGACTCCCGCGCCGTGAAGATGCTACGAAACGCACGCACCGTGAACCGCCTAGTCTACATATCATGCCGGCCCGAGGCCGCCACCAACAACTTCGTGGATCTAGCGCGACCCTCTTCCAAGACAATGCGAGGGGCGCCCTTCATACCAATATGCGCTGTGCCGGTCGATATGTTCCCCGACACTAAGCACGTGGAGTTGGCTGTGCTGTTCGAGAGGCAGGAGGAGGTGAGATTTTACATAGAATAAGACCATGCTAAGTACGAATGTTTATTAAAAATAATCTATGTATGGCATCAACTTATGCCAAGTTTTTAAACGTCATAGAACGTCATTCATTCATAAAAGTCATAACAAACAATTTGATTTCTGTAGGATTGTTTATTTTCGTGAGGAAAATAGGCAAAACAATTTAACAGGAAGTACGGGAGTTAATTTAGTACAAGTTCAAGCTAATAGTGACAAAATAACTGGATGTTTACAAGAAAGACTGACAAGGACTGACAAGGACAGATTATCTCCAGATTATTGCCATATCCACACTTTATAATTTTTACCACTGTCAGTCAATACGGACTTATTTTTCCTATTTTTTTCGTGGACAAAATGTTTATTTGGCAATTTCTACAATGTAAATAAACAATATATTTCTTACGTAACTTAATTTAGGTAAAATATTGCAGTATCATGCCAAACTAGAGCTCAGCTCAGCATATATGCTGTGGGCAGTGAGACCACAGCGCTGATTTTCAGATATACCCCACAGTTACTAGATACTGTTGTTATGGCAATTTCGTGGACCTAGAGTCAAGCCGAAGCGAGGCGCGCTTTTCCTACTCGAATCCATTCGTATCATCATCATATGGGCCGGTAGACGTCCACTGCTGGGCATAGGTTTCCCTCAGAGATCTCCACTAACAGCATTTTGAACTTATATACTTTGTTTGATACGTACCCGTGCGAACGAAGTACCTATTGCAACCTATTTGTTTTATTTATTTTATAGAAACCTGAACAACCAATCAAAGTCGAAAACAGCGTTAAACCTGAAGAAACCTTACAAGGCGAAAAGTTAGCGGTAACTGAAATTGTAAATATTTGCCATTTTCTTATATTATCACAATTTAATTTTTTTGTGTTGGTACTTACGTATTGCGTATACTATTCTCATCATCATCATCGTCCTAGCGCTTATCCCGGCCTCTGCCAGGGTCCGCTTTCCTACTTAATTCGGCATCCTCGCGTCGTAGGCCGTTGGTTCTCACATCTGACTTATACAATACTACTTTCATTCAAAAATTAAATGAAGTATTAACCAGTATCAATTACATGTACCTATTTGTTTTATTTAACAGAAATCTGGAGAACCACAGGAAGTCGAAATCAAGATAAAATCTGACGAGGCCTCACCAACTTTAAGCCAAGAAGACGAAAACCTAACTGAAAGTGATTTTTTGTAAATTGTTCAAATTTTATTGTTTTACTTAAGTTTAAGTAATAAATATACATATTATTCGTTTACAATTATCGGTTTCTTTTATTTATTATCCTACTTTGAAGCTTGCAATCTGTACGGTGCAAACACCGTGCATTTGGCGCGCTGGTTCAGATCCGGCTCGAAGGACCATAAAGATGTACGGTTTATGGTGGCCGTACTGTCTTTAGTTGATGGTGATCTTGGTTGCTTGAGGTTGGTAGTAATAACACACCTTAGTTTGCACTGATTTCTTTAATAGTGGTTGGTTTGAGATGTACACTTTTTGGTGCGTAGTGGACAACTAACTTAACAATACGTAATCTAGCTTATAAATAGAGTAAACTATAGCGCTGTCTCGGCAGCGCGCCGAATGCACGGTGTTTGCACCGTACACCATCTGTTAGCTCGTCACCGTCCATGAGCTTAAGGCTATTGTCCCTCGAGCGCTCCATACGACCGTAGTTTGATCATATTTTCAATATTACGCTATCTAAGCCAATAAAATTTTGTAGACGTGATCCAGAAACCAATATCTGTGCTTGTAGTTTCGTCAGATTTTCGTTAAAATATGTCGATTCAAAGTTGCACAGGATTTAAAAGGTGTATGGTTGTCACTAGGAAGTGTGTCAAAAAACAAGGTGTGACAACAAAAACATAAGGAGGCGCTGCTTCCTTATGCTCCACTGTCATTTTACTTACTCCTTTCCATAATCTAAATTATCTTGGGAAGTAACTAGTTGGGGCAGTGCATGGTTACAGTTGAGATACTCGAATTTAAAATTGTCGGATTGTCATGTTTATTAATTAAAATAGGCCGACAGCACATGTCTACCCAAAGCTAGTATAAAAGAAGCAACACTGAATCCGCTTCTATGGAGATGCTAACTCATCTTATGTTGGTTTAGGGTAGGTCGATGTGCGCTTTGACTGTATTAGGTTTTGCCCGCGACTTTTCATCTGCGTAAAATTAGGTTTTCACTTTCCGAACCCCGCGGGAAATATAATGACTTTCGGAATTAATACTTATGTGCGATTCTGGGTGAATTTCATCAAAATCCGTTCAATAGTTTTTAAGCGAAGGAGAACCGAACGTCCATCCATCGATCTCCTTCGGATTCGGTTTACAGACTTTTAAATTTATAATATTAGTAAAGTATGATAGGATTACCAAATCAAAAATACGCGTTTTACTATTTAATGTTCTGTGCAATAATTGATCCGGTTCTCCCATACTACGACGATACATCGAATTAGAAGAAAAACGCGATAGTAGATTAAGTAGTAAAGAGATTTTTATGTGTCTACAAGTAGATAGTAATCTATACATAGTATAAAACAAAGTCGCTTTCCGCCGTCTGTCCCTGTGCATCTATGTACGCTTCACAGACATAACAGACTAAACACAAATCACAAATATTCCCTGTTCGCTCGCTCTACAATGATTATAAATTTTGCTATCCCGTTTTTTCATCCATTGGAATAAGTTCACGGAAAATGACGTGCGCAATGTTTTGAACGTTCGACATATTGCTCGAGGGCCTAACGACCTGACGTTTCTTTTGAAACATGCCATTAGAGATAAATTTAAGATTATTGGCAAATTGAACAATATTTCGGTGTCTAAATATGTACGAAAATATTTTGATGCTAACAGGGTCGGACTAAGTATTTATGGTATAGAATTTTAATACTCAAATCTTATAAATAGCGGTCCACAATTTTATATGTATTAGGGTTTCATACCAAAAATATACCTATATGACATTTTAAATGTTCAGACTTTTTGAGACAGTTTTATGAAACAACAGATTAATCGCGTATCAACGTTTATTTACATAAATATTTGTTTTTCTAGGTTTCCTAAAGACCATACATGGTGATGTCTCTTCTGGGTGATGGTTGCAAATTGGAAGTGCTGCGTTGTAAACATTTTGAAGAACAAGATAATAATTAGATGCAAGTCCCTTCTGTCCTGGTGCCCCAGCATTATATGTATTTTTACTGAAAACAAAGACTGTGCTGCCTGTTTAATATATTAATGTACCTATCCTTTTCATTATTATTCTTTTTTTCATGACTATGTCCTCTAGAGGACATCATATTCAATTTATTGTGTAGTCACACCTGTGGACAATGAAGACGCCTCTAACGATAAGTAAGCAGGTACCCACTTAGTTTAGAAGTTATGAGGCAACAAATTAACATTAATACCGGTCAAAATCATAACCCTTCTTTTTGCAAAAGCAAGGACTGCCGATTCACTGTATGTAGGATCGAGAGATCGAAAAGACGGTGGTAGGTATCAGGGCGTGTTTATTATAATGACAATATTAAGTTATAAGGACAAATTTAAAAATTGCGTAATCTGGAGCGAAATACAAATCAGATTTGTTTGTGTTCGTTATGAGTAGAAAGTCTAGTAGAAAGTCAAAATATAACTTATCTGCAGATGAGCTGCCTTGTTCCGTCTCTGCATATGCATTAGTGTGTGTGTTATAGAGATGTGTGACATTTTGTCTCGTATTTAAACTCGAAATGTACTCTCTGCTTCTGTATATGTATAACATTTTTTCTCTATGGTACGCTTAGATCTTTTAAACTACGTAACAGATTTTAATGCGGTTTTCAACCATAAATAGAGTGAAGCAAGAGAAAGGTTTATAAGTAAGTACAAAAGGATAGGATAGTATGATAAAGTCATGGAGAAAAAATGTTTATATACAGAAGCAGAGAGTAGATACCGAGTTTCAATTCGAGGCAAACTGTCACACATCTCTCTAACACAAACACTAATGCAAATGCAGGGACAAAATAAGGCAGCCCAACCGCAGATGTTATTTTTTACTATGAATTTCTAATGCATAACGAACACAAACAAATCTGACTTGTGGGCATATTTATATTGTCATTATAATAAGACCTAATCGTTATCACCGTCGTCGCCAGCCTATACATGTCTAAACTACTGGGGTATAGATCTGCCCTCTCATGAGTGAGAACGGGCAATAGTTCACCACTCAGGCCCAATGAGGATTGACAAACTTCACAATTCGAATTAATCTCTGAAATGCAAGTTTCTTCACGATATTTTTCTTCACTGAAAGGCCAAATAAATTATTTGAATCCATCAATATATGAATTTGGTATATAATTAAAAACCATTTTCAAAGGTAAGGTGTCTGGGGATCAACCCCACGCCCGCATACCTACCACAGTCTTTTCGATCTCTTGATCATACATACCGTGAATACCGTGCCCTCTAGAGGACAGTCATTAACATAAATACACATACATAAATATATCAAACAGGCAACATATTCTTTATTTTCAGTAAAAATTCATATAATGATGGTAGGTACTGCACCAGGACAGAAGGGACTTGCATCTAGTTTAATAACTTGTAAAGATAATTCTCGTTCTTCAAAATGTTTACAACACAGCACTTCCAATTTGCAACCCAGACATCATCATGTCTGGTTTTTAGGAAACCTAGAAAAACAAATAAATTAAAATAAACGTAAATTCGCGATTAATCCGCTAAAGTTGTTTTATAAAATGTCTGAACATTTAAAATGTCATTTTTTGTACGGAAATATATAAAATTGTGGACCGCTATGTATAATATTTGAGAATTTAAATTCTATACATAAATACTAAATCCGACCCTGCTTACATCGAAATATTTCCGTATCTATTTAGACACCGAAATATATTTCAATTTGCCAATAATTTTAAATCTATCTGCATGTTGTTTTAAGATAAAGATTTCAATTATTGCAAATTTACACTATTACAATGTATATTTTTATCACAATTTCTAAAATTGATTTCCGATAGCCATGGCCACGAATGTTTACTTACCGGTGAAAGGAAAATCTAGGTGTATTTCCATCCTTTGTGCTTTTACATAAATCTGCACTATATTACACCGTCTTTTAAATGGTTTGATTTAATTTGATTAGGAAATTATAAAATTTACACCGATGTTTCATAAGAAATGTCTGGTCTATAGGAGCTTAGCAACATGACGAACGTTCAAAACATTGCGCGCTTCACTTTCTGACAGGCTTGTCTCTATGGGTGAAAAAACGGGATAGTAAGATTCATAATCATTGTAGAGTGAGCGAACAGGGAATATTTGTGATTTGTGTCTAGTCTGTTATGTCTGTGGATAAAGTAGACGTACGCGAAAGAAGTCGCGCCGGGTCCACTAGTAAATCTATATAGGGTACATTTTGTACATTGATCAGGTTCTCCCATACTACGAAAAAATATCGAAGTTTAGAAGAAAAACGCAATGGCAGGTATATAATAAAATGTTTATAATAATTAATCTGTATACAAAATCTCAGGTACATTTTGTACACAATGCAATTCGAACTTTGATCACTGGTACACAAACCAGGCGCAATCGCCACTAGGCGCATTTCGCCCCAACAGCTCCAACGGCATGATTAGAATGAAATTCGATTAATTTGGCGGGCTACCGTCTGCCGAGGTGTAATAACCCAGGAATTTAATAAAGGCTCGTCCGCCGGCGGCGAGGCGGCGCTGCATTCCGTCGCGTGTGACCCCGCTATAAGGAGCATTATTGCTTAGTGCAGAGGGTAGGTACTATCTGCTGTAAAAAAAATGAAATGGTTTAATTCTGTGGCTGCGAAATGGATACCGATTTTCGATTTCGGCGCAGAAAGAAAAATAGTTATTAGATTTGTTACCTAAGCGGGGAGTGAGGGTAGATTATAAACACGAGTCATTTTACTAAAGTCATTCCGGACTAGATTTTCAGTCAGACAGTGGTATGGCTTATTGTTCGGGAAACAGATCGGCGTGGTGCAGAAATGAACATTAAATAAATATTTTTCTAAATAGATTTTTGATAACATTTTTGTGGGTATGCAATATATCAGGGAAATGTAGGCGACTGCAATAGCGAGTTGGACACAGTATAATACAAAATATAAAAACAACGTATTCACGAATTAATATTTAAATAGTCTTTAGGTAAATAAAACACCTAAATACCTACCTTATTTACCTACCTTCATTTTATGAACCGAACTTTTCTTCTAGCTGTACATTACCGCATTTACTGCTCTACATTCCAATATCTCTGGGAGGAGCGGGTGGCATGTTTAATCCGCAGGCTATCCGGATGCCTCTTCGTCGGTCCTTTCATTACCACTTCCGCCGTCGATGGAAGCTGGTCTGCCGTCAGGACAGTGAAACTAAGCCCAATGCCATGTTTCTAGGGTAAAGCGGCAACGATGCCAGCAAAGTGTTTTGTAACCGTGCTTTTATTTATTAGTTCAAGTTTATCGTTTTCTATTCGACGGGAATCAAGTAAGTGCCTCTGATTGTAAACTTTATTTTATACCGTTTGTTTATAAATTACATGTAAGCGAGATAACGACCTATCGTAAAATATTATTCAACAAACAATTTACAATTTAAACGCATTATTTTTCGAAGATATATAATTTTGTTTATTTAGTTAGGTTTAACTTCGGAGTGTCGGAGGCCGAGTGGTTAAGGTATCCGTATATCCGACTCGTAAGCGAGAGGTACCGAGTTCGAATCCCACTGCGGCCATGTACCAATGATTTTTCTGAGTTATGTTGACATTAGTTGAATGCTAATCGATGTTCTTATAGTGAGGGAAAACATCGTGCATATTCAGGCAACTGAGTGTGTAACCATGATCCTATCTGGTCAGGTTCCCGTGGTAGCAGAGTCACGGAAGTCATATGGCAGTCGCTCCACTGTACCTAATTATCTGATCTGCCAAATTCTGGAATTATCCAGGGTCCGCCTCGATCTTGAGATCGAGGTGGACCCGGGCCGTCGTGCGCGAGAGCACAACCGGGACATTAACACCAATTCAATTATTTTATAGTTAGGTTTTCTGTTAGATTTGTATTGTGATAATGTGTCGAGTCACATGTGCGTGACGAATTGCGTTATAATGTAACAGTTCACAATTTTCCGACAGTTTGTATTCCTTTAACTTATCTAGATTTTATACTAACAGGTTTCACAATCTTACGGAAACGTAATTTAGTTTGGTATCAGTTACCTATGTATTCGTTTGTATTGCACACTATTTTGCAGATCAAAGGAAAAGAGATGTATGAAAAGCGTTGTGGATATATGTGAGGCTAGGGAGTTGAGTCAGGACAGAGCAAAGTGGCGGTCCTTAGTCTCTGCCTACCCAACTTGTGGGACACATACGTGAGCTTTATGTATATGTATGTTACAGATCAAAGGTTTGCCGAAAGTGAAGCAGTATTGGACCCGAAAGGGGATCTGCTTCTGAAATGGCGAGTCGATTATGCTATTCAAAAGATACAGTTCTCATTGGTACTCTCTGAGAGAGCTCCTTTCTTCAGCTGGTTTGCTCTTGGGTTTTCTGATAGGGGAGAGCTTGATAACTCAGACGTCTGCATGTTGTGGTGCGATTTCAAAAATCATATGCATTTCGAAGTAAGTGTACCTATCATTTAAAAGTTATATGATATCACACGATGTCGACCGTTAATAATGCACACTAGCTAGTTCAGCTTCGTTCGTATATCTCTATCGGAAGGGTGTGATACACAGAACAAAAAAAAATTGCCATTCTACATGAAGGTAGCTATTTTTCCAATATTTTTGGTGTGAATAAATACTAAGAAACTAGCCGATATGCATTATTCCCGGTAGACTAACTTAACACACACATCGACACCCTGTCACAGGTTATTGTTGGGCTTGAGCCTCCTCCACTTTAGTAAGGGGTTTGCCATAATTTCCAAGGTTGGCAGACGGGTTGGAGATAACAGTGTTGAAAACAAAAACAGAAAACGCTGTCTCGACTCGGGAGCCGATATGCGCCCAGAGACAGTATGTTATTATTATTAGAAAACACTGCTGGCTGTTCTATTTTCTGGTCTTTAAAGCTTCTATCTGGTCTACCTCTTAGACATTACGCGCCTTACGACTCCGGCGAAGAGAGGTTGGTGCCTATATTCTACTCCGGACACTACACGGCCAAATACAACTGACAGATTCAATAATGTTTCAGGACATGCATGCCGATGGCGAAAGTAAGCTGATACGCGATGACAATCAACATTGCGATGGATTCCACATAAATTCAAACACTCGAAGTGTAATTTTCGAAAGATATTTCGATACTTGCGACGACGACGATTATATTATTGAGGTAAGATTATACCTCAATAATAGATTATAAGTTCAAAATGAGACGAGATAGGAAAGTATCAAATTTGAAAAAGGACAAGTTTAAGAAAAGGACGAAATCGACCGAATTTGAATTGTAGCGCCACATCTGTACCTAGTCTGTCTGTGCGCGCTAATGTTGAAAGACGCAAATTTTGTCTAGCAGAATTTATGCATGTTTTGCAAACGCATAAACGTGTTTATGCGTTATGGTAAAGTTGTAGTGGAAGGTTCATGTTTATTTATTTATTTATTTTATTTAAAACTTCATGCACTGTTACGTACAAAGGCGGACTTAAAGCTTCCTAGCTTTCTCTACCAGTCAACCGGAGAGTTGATAGTATGAGAAATTACAGGGCGGTGTAACATGAATGACACAAATATTGGAGAACACATTAAATCTAAGTACTTATGTTTAAGCAAATTTGACATACATTCACAAACCATGACTGACAGTAACAGAAAGTAACAGAAGAAAAAGAAAGCAAATAAAGACAACACAACGTGCGAGAATATAAAAGAAGCAACAGAAGGTTATTAGATAGAATTTAGAGTCTTATGTTTACTCTTGGTACAGGATCTCGAAAGGGCCTTTGTGGTACCCTAATTTCTAATATCGATATAATTTTAGAATATTATAACAAAATTACTTATACCTATTACAGGATGGAACCGTGCATGTCGTTTGGGCTCACGGCACGGACAAGTTATTTTCATCAAAAGGCTTATGCCTCAATTGCACAAACCCGCAAAACCACGGGTTCATCAGAGTCCGGCTGCTGACCCCACTGTCTATAGCCAGTCCCACTGGGAACCAGCTGACTATCACCAACAAAGATCTACACGTGCCCGGATCAGATACCACATATTGGTGCAAAGTATTCAAGCTTCCCGATTACATCATGGCTAAACCTCATCATATTACTCAGGTTAGGTCTTATTACTTATCTCATTGAATTATTTGTTTAGGTATGTATTTTCATCGTCATCTTGGCGTTAATGTCCCGGTGCTCTCGCGAACGAGGGCCCGGGATCCAGGATGTCTCAGATCAGGTAATTACAGTGGTGCGACTGCCATCTGATTTCCGTGACCCACCAACGGGAACCTGATCAGATTGGATCATGGTTACACACTCAGTCGCCTGAATGTGCAGGTTTCATCACGATGAATTCCCTCACCGTAAGAGCATCCGTCAGTGTTCAACGAATGTACATAACTCAGTATAGTCATTGGTACATGGCCGCAGTGGGATTCGAACCCGGTACCTCTCGCTTACGAGTCTGATACCTTAGCCACTCGGCCATTAACGCTGTATTTTATTATTTAGGATGTAAGTTATATTTTTTGCAACTTTAATAACTTCCATAGTTCCAATCCACAATAACCAAAGGCAACGAAGGTTTAGTCCATCACATGGAACTGTTCTACTGCGACACCGATCCGGAAAAAGAAATTCCACTTTACGACGGCAACTGCTTTGCGGCCGAGAAACCCGAGGTCACGAAGTTATGCTCAAAGGTGGGTTACCGTAATAAATAGTAAATTATACGTTAATGGATCATTGATACTCGTACATGAAATTTTTTTTTTAAACCACTGATATGGCAAACAAGCTTACGGCGTGCCTGATGGTAAGCAGTCACCGCAGTCTATGGACGTTAGCAATACCAGGGGCATCACCCACACGTTGCCGATCCCGTTGTACTCTCCAGGGAAAACCTCTCCAGGTAGTAAAATATTGTTTGCAAGCTTACTCAGTTTTCTGCAGTCCCATTCAAAAAGTGGGAATACGGTACTTAATCGCGTAGTGTGGAAGAATCGGGGGAGGGCTTTCCCAGCAATGGGATGATGCAAGCTAATATTTTATTTTATTAATAATTTATTTAAAATAATTATTTATTTTAATTTCCAGACGGTATAGTATAAAGCAACGTTGCTTATACATTGCGATATTTTAGTTCTTTCTTGTCTAGAGACTTGAATTTTTCAGGTAAAAGCGGCTTGGGCTATGGGCGCTCTTCCCTTTACCTACCCAAAGGAAGCGGGCCTGCCCTTAGGGGGTCCTAAAGCCAATAAATATGTCATGCTTGAAGTACACTACAATAATCCAGCAATGCGAAAAGGTAAGAGTCATTTATAGGCTCGAGTTGTATGCGTCCGTGCGACGGATGAGCACGACCCGTATGCAAAGCATTAGGCGCTGTCCTAATCGGGACCGGTCGTACGACGGGCGTCGCCCGACCGATAATAGACCTCAAAACCGCCTGTCGCACGACCGTTGCCAATTAGGACAGCGCCTTATAGGGCGTGCCATAGGTTCAAATAATCCTTTAAATCAATAGAGCCATACTATGTTAATCAAACTAGCCAGGCATCTTGCCTGTAAACATGTAAGTACTATAATATTGTAAAATCTTTTAAAAACGGTGATACGCAATAAATGAAATGAAATGCCTGGTGGTAAGTGACGATGCGGCCGAAGATGGAGCATGCCTGTCTAGGAACAGCCTATTCACTATACCCTTGAAGGCGTCTAGATTATAGTGATAAAGAACACACTCTCAGGCAAGCTATCCCATTTCTTAGCCGTACGAATTATAAAGGCTAGTATTCAACTAATGTACATAACTCAGAAAAGAGTCATTGGTACATGGCCGCAGTGGGATTCGAACCCAGTACCTCTCGCTTACAAGTCGAATACCGTAACCACACTAAAGCAAAGCAGCCATAAATACAGCATTGAGCCGTTATAGGCTGTTGATTTGATGTGATGACGTGTTTACATTATATTTTCCACATTTCTTTAACTTTACTTTTACTTTCACAGATTGGATAGACAGTTCAGGGGTCACTTTACATGTGACGGCCAACAGACGACGCTACGATGCCGCCATTATGGAGTTAGGACTGGAGTACACAGACAAGATGGCCATTCCTGGCGGCCAAATGGCATTCCCTTTGTCCGGTTACTGTATACCGCAGTGCACTGGTGTGGTAAGAGTTCCTATGGTTGTTCTATAAAACCCTTTTTACGTGTTAAAATATATTTTAGTTTAAAACTGTTATTTAACTACGTAAAACCTCAGTTCGAATTGTCTCTCAATTTACAACCGGAGTTCTTCAGTGGTCATCATGCCGGTCTGCCATGCAAGAGGTCCCGGGTTCGATTCCCGGCTGGGCAGAAATTTAATTGATGTATTTTCATTTCTGTTACGCGTCTGGGTGTTCTATGTGTAATAAGTATGTTTTTTAGTAGCATATCAGTTATCTAGCACCCATACTACAGGCTTTGCTTAGTTTATGGCTAGATGGCGCTGTGTAAATTTGTCCACGACTATCTATATGTATATATATATATATATTTTTTGAATATTGAATGTCGCCTACATAGTAATTTAGTCGCCTAGTCGGTAATTTTGCAGGCCACTGTTCGGACTTTTTGTCATTCAACAAATTTGTTCTGGATTGGTAGTCGACAGTCTTGCAAGTCAGCATTATATAATACTTTTTATCTATTTTTGCCGCCAAGCAACAATGCTAGCCTTGTTGTGTACCGGTTTGAAGGATAAGGTAGCCAGCGAAATTACAGGCATGAGGCATATCATCTTAGTCCTCACAGTGACAACACACCTGGGGTTTTGCATTTTTGTTACCTGCAACCTAAATGTAAGAATCGTAGATGTTATGGGCGACAGTTACCTCTTACTAGCAGGTGGGCTGTCTGCTCGCTTGTCACTGAGTAGCATAAAAAAATTATCCAATTTATCTACTATTACACCGGTGGTAGGACTCTTGTCAAGTCTGAGGAATCTACCACCCTATCTCATTCTGTAGGCATCAATTAGTCTCATCGGTGACGACTACCTGCGATACTGTATTTTTGTTATACCTATTCAAATAAGCCTAAGGGCATCAATCGTAGTTTATCACCGAGTCAAGAAGTCCTTACTTTAAAGTTACAAGTTGTGACAACGCACCTGCGATTCTTTATTTTATATCCCACGAAAACAGAGGGGTGTTACAAGTTTGACATGTGTATATGTGGCTCTGTGTGTGTCTGTCTGTGGCATCGTAGCTCCCGAACGGATGGACCGATTTGGATTCGGTTGAAAGCCTGGTTGATAGACAGTTTAATCGAGATGCTTCTTAGCTTTGTTTTATTAAAATCGGTTCGCTAGTTTAGAAAATATTGGAGTTTATGTAAAGTTGGTCGGCGTCTATCCGACTTTTTAACCCCAGACGATGACGTTTCACATGAAACCTACGAACCTACTGCTGTCTCACTTATATAAAAAATTGTCCCTTGCAAATAACTTCACCTCGCTTTAGTATTCATTAGTGTAGTTAACTTTTAACATTTATTATACCAAAGTTTTTTGTCATGATCTAAATATTACAGGGTTTACCAGAAGACGGAATAACGGTATTCGGCAGTCAACTGCACACACATTTAACAGGCGTAGCGGTTTGGACCAGGCATTCGAGGCAAGGCAAAGAGTTGCCAATGCTGAACAAGGACATGCATTACTCAACACATTTTCAGGAAATACGAATACTGCACAGACCTGTGAAAGTTTTACCGGTGAATATACCAACCAAATTATTTTTTAGACATGCTCAAATTGTAGTTTGTGTATAAATATAAGTTGCAGCGGTGAGCAAGAGTAGTGGAACCTAGTGGTAAAAAAGCTCTACATTGTTATCTGTATTGTCATGATAAGGAATGTAGGGTATATTGATTGCTACGACGACGCACTATTTTAAAGATACCTACTAGTGAAAGTGAGAACATTAATCCTCCTCCCCGCCATACCGGGTCACCTCCTAAAGGGAAGGAATTTTAGTATGTTCACTCCCTAAGTACCCTAAACAAGTTTCTAAAGGAATCGCTTAGTTATTAGTTACCTGCTTGTGCACTCTCATCATCAAAATCATATCAGCCGAAAGACGTCCACTGCTGGGCATAGGCCTTCCCTTAGAGATCTCCACAAAGGCCGGTCCAGAGCCTTCGCATCCCAGCTGGTACCTGCGATCTTTACCAGGTCGTCGGTCCATCTTGTGGGAGGCCTACCCACGCTGCGTCATGCATTGTACTTGTGCACTCTACAACTTCTTTATTGACTGAACTAATTGATACACCATAAATTATATATTTTAAGGGTGATTTTCTGGAGACCACATGCCTGTACAACACTGTGGGCAAAGAGAACGCTACGATCGGCGGTCACGCAATCACGGATGAGATGTGCGTGAATTACATGCACTACTATCCGGCGACTGAACTGGAGGTCTGCAAGAGCGCAGTGTCTAACGCCGCACTGGAGAACTACTTCAAATTTGAGAGCCGGTAGGACTTTTTATATTAATTAAATATCCAGGTTGTGCTCTCGCGCGCGAAAGCCCAGGGTCCGCGTTGACCATGATCCAGGATTTGGCAGATACAGACCGACTGCCATCTGACCCCTCTCATCGTGACCCTGTTAACCTGACCAAATCGGATCACGGTTACATATTTAGCCGCCTGAATGTGCAAATTTGCTCACGATGTTTTCCGATTTCTAACTAATTAAAAATTCTTCTACTTAATATTTTAGGTACGTAGATAGCTTACCTTATACATTCACGATACTATACCTAAAGAGGGTGGCCACCAGCTTTTATAAAATGACGTAGGTCTTTAGCTTAGATCTAAGCCAGCCTACGAGCTGTGCGTATAAATGGTAAGCTTACATCTCACTTTGTGGCCCGCAACGCTCGCGTCGGGGGCGCTTGCTAGGCACAATCACAGAACACTAGTATTTGCTAATACACTAATAATTTACTAATACATGCTAATACTCACGATTCAACGTGAACACGTCTTGTATTCCTATTGTCATGCGGTGTTTACACTCGCTTTTGCGTTTTGTGTACGAAGCAAGGCGAATTAAGAGCCTCGAAAAACCATCTATTCGGTTCTTCTATGTCTTTTGCAAAAAAAACGAGCGGGTGGTGATGATGAAGTTGCATTTTGTTTCAGATGGGACAAAATGCCCGTTTCGAATACAGCGACACCTAGAGAGAACTACTTGTCAGTGCATCCGTGGACGCCGCTTCGCGTGAACGATCTAAACACTCTGTATACAGAATCAACAATATCAATGCAATGTAATAAATCTGACGGGAATCGATTTCAGGTACTTATTAATTTATTTCACAGTTTAACAGCAATCTAATTCTATTTAAACTGAATACAGAATCAAATTGTAGTGCCAATAACTAAACTGCTATTTATAATTTAGGATTTAATGTAGCTTATATACACAACTACGACAAACAAAATTGGTCTAGGTATAAAAGAATTATACGTCTTACAAATGAAGTATAAATTTAAAAAGAGCGAGAAAAAAAAAGAAAAACAAGATTTGGTACTTATGTTTCCCTGTATGAACGCGAGGCTGTAGGCGCGGATGCGCGCGTAGGTATTTATGCGTGCGTGCGTGCGTGCGTGCGTGTGTGTATGTACATGGATGGTGTGTGTTTTTCTTCTTTGACCCTTCACCGCGACTGAATATACTAGAGGACCCTGTTCAAAAATGTTGCACGGTTCAGATGGAACACATCAGCACAGTAAGAGAGGTGCTTCTCATACGCGTCTATAGCCCTATTTAGCGGAGAGCCTACCTATAATTTTTTTTATACTGTGCAACGAACTAGCACAAAGATAACCTGATGGAAAGTGATCACCGATCCCGGGGAGCAGCGAATGCGTTGTGGCTGTATGTAGCTGTAGTGAAAAGAATAATATTTGCCACGGTCCTGTTAGATAGCGTAGTTGTTTTGTCAAGTGAATCCTTTGTTTATCAGTATTTAACTGCTGCACAACACAAAATTAATGCTCTGGAGACAGTGAGAAATGGGTGCCTATAGATCCCGGTATCAGGAAAGTGATATCGGCAATATTTAGTGATATGTGCCTCACTCTACGTATTCGTATTGTAGGCGCGAGTGTCACTGGATACATTAAAGATTTAAAAATTCAAAGCGGATAATTTTGGGCACCGTATTGATTTAATATGTTTACTAACATTATAAATAGTACCTAGTAACACCTAAAAAAAATTGTGCTTTTGTCCAGTGTGTCCCACGTTTTCACATGAAAGCGCCTTAAAATATGTTCCTTTATTTACAGGGCGATTGGGAAGGAATACACGTACCGAAAATCAATATACCACTACGGGAAAAGCCAAGACTCTGCTCTGAAAAGTAATTGAAAATTCGAAAGATTATAACTTCTAGATATTTTCGTGCCCACATATTCTACTATGCATTGTATAGGCATAAACTGTGGGTATCATATCACAATTAAATGTTTGGATTAAATGAGATGTATGTGGCGAGATATACCTATTTGAACTACTTTCAAGAACTATATTATTATTAATATTAAGAACATACGTAATGTAAGTTATGTGTCAGCGATTGTGACTTATGCAATAAACTGTAAATAAAATGTTAAATTAATAATGTTCATGTTAATGTTGAATGTTAGAATACCATTACTAAACAGAATAAATATTTAGGTACTTTAAAATTGTGCTTTTTGTTAGAACCTTGAAAAATTTTAGAAGTAACTTTAAGTTTTAAGCTGCCTACCTAAAAAAATTAAATGGCAATGGCAGAGGAACGTAAAGGAAAGGAAAAGTCTGTGTATGTATACTGACTAGTCATTTGTTGCTGTAAATTTTATCGAAATCCTAGCTAAGCCAGTTTCAAATAGCTTTAAAATTATGCCATGATTTAAGATAAACGCAGCATCGACCACGCCGCTTGCACACGATACTCATTCGAGCAGCACTCAGTGCAGTACCCGCAGCAGACGAATTCTCCAAGCCTTCATCATCATTTTGGCGTAAGGTCCCAGATGGACGCGTGGCACGCGAGGGCTCGGGGTTCGCCTTTTGTGATTCAGTTGTTTCAAAGTTATTTTAAGTTGAAAGTGGTTCCCGTTGCAGTTACGATCACGACCCATGGCCTACGTAAAACGAGCACAAACCCCTCCAATAGTGCGGAAGATGCTCCAGTACTGTAATAAACTGTTACGGGCTTTAAGTAGGGCCATTTAATAGATCACATTTAATAGCTGTCATAATTTCCTTGCGTCCTCGACATATAGTCCATTTTCGCGGTCGCGCCGTAGCGCCTAATATAAAATGAAATTTATGTCGTGGACTATTACGTTGGACCTACCAAAGAGTTTGGACATATATAGATGGAGCCTACACACAGTTGGTCCCCTGGCGGACAGTTTGCGTAAATTGTCGACTACCGTAAAATGGCAACTAAATGACTAAGTAGGCGACATAATATACAGGATGGGGCCTGTAACAGGAGCAATAAATTTAAACGCAGACTCTTCAGAGTATCCGAAGTTACCTTGACCTGATGCTAATGCTCCAAAGTGCTTAAACTCAAAGAAATGTAATTTAAAATTACAATTCATAATCAATGAATTTCATCTTTGCGAAATTGTCGTTATCAGTCGTTAGATGTCTTGGTACCGGGTCTTTCCTTCATACTGGGACGACGTAAACGATCGTAATTTCAATGTCAAGTATACCGACTGGACACGGCGATCTGCAGTACATTGCTGGCTCGATTCGTTTTGTTTGAGAATAACAATACATATATTTTTCATTTTATAAAATTAAATTCACGTGGTTTTAATTAATGATTAGTTAAAGGATCTATATTTTAATGTATTGCTCTAGTTTCAGGGCCCACTCTGTATAAATACCTGTTTTGGTATGTAGTTATTTACCTCATCTCACTAAGAAATGAGTATTATCTTGGTATCAATATCCCGGCTCTGCTCTCGCATAAACATATTAAAATCTTTTACAATTTTTTAGATGACGTACGTATAGCTTTATACGTCTTTATTATACGTGTATTCGTCAAATATTTAGTAAAATGGTCTATCAAACAGAAAAGTCTCTGTTTGAGTTGCTCATTTTAATTAAATAGTGACATAAAAATAAATATTATATACATAGAGAAAAAAATGTATATACAGAAGAATTTTATGTCTGTGATTATATATATATATATATATATATATATATTTCTTTTCCTGTTTTTACCTTGAAGGGACTAAAAACATATTTGACATTTGCGATCGTCTTTAGTCTGTGTTTGTTTGAGTCATGGACTTATCATATTTAACAGGACTTCGTAAAAAAGGGCCGAGCAAGTGGTGTGTCTCTTTCCACGGTGACTACATATTTTTATTTCATGGAATATCCATGGATAAATGTCTATACTATAATAAAGTCTATGAAAAAAAATCTGTCTAATAAAATCTACGTGCAACATATGCACGTTATTTTTGTAAGCTGGAGGTATAGCACAGGTTGTTACCTATTTTACCTACAGCTTGAACAATTGTCTATGATTAAGTACTTGCTCAATAAAGATTTATTATTATTATTATACAGTGACAGCGTATTTTAAACTGTGGTTTGGTCCACAGACTTCTGTATATAATTTTTTTTCTCTATGGATGCAGTTTTCTCGTGTTTCATTCCATCATGAATTCATGGTAAACCTAGTCGTCAATTATAATAACTTTATTAACTAATGTTATTTTTACTTTACCTATGAAAAATACGCGGATAATATACTTACACTCTTGACAAAGCCGAATACTACTAGTTGAGTAGGGTATTTAAAACAAAACAGCAAAGTATCATAACAATCAGTCCAGTATTTACCGTAAAATCAACTATTTTTAATTTGTCACTCAGGAGCAGCCTGTATGTAGTTGCATGGTCTAGGAAGTACCCTAAATATTGCAAACTTTTTCGAATTGCATTAGGACTTCGCGTCAGATGACAGTTTAAATTAAATAAAAAAAATTGTATTGTAATTTGACATAGCCTCCTTCAGTAAGATGAAGAAGGCTATGAATTTGACAATAATTTAAATTGTGACATAAATAATGTCACTCGCTTCTCGTGTGTCATGACATGAATGTCAATCATTAATGTATACCGCAACCATCATACGATTCACTTCAACAAGACCGCACACAACATTTATCACCATTTTAAATTATTGCGAAAATATAAATTCGAATCAAGCTGTCACGCATCCATTTCAATTTCAAAGGGTTACCAGTAGAAGTAAAAAGTATGGATTCATGGTTTAAAAAAAATATGTTTTTTAAAGTTTGTATGTAAATTTCTTTTTTGTATAATATATAAGTACAGGAATGACAAAAGTATCATTTAACAAACCAAAGGTGCAAGAAGGGCAAGATTTCATGGAGTTATTGGGTACAAACTTTCAATGAACAAATTTTTTTAGTCTGGCAAGATAAAAGAGCGGGACACGCGGTCTCTGTTCTCGCTGTTCCTCTCGGCTCGGGTTAGCCTCTTTACCCATGACAACACAAAATAGACAATAGTCTATGAACATAAGGTTGCTTTTCGCAAATGTAATTTTTGAGAGTTATTTTTTCTGTTAAATATGATAAGTCCATGGTTTGCGTATTGCGTCTGTAGTGTTTCTATACTCATTGGCGTCTTTCGAAGCAAGCGAACTGTCATTTTGTTTTATACCTACCTACTATCTTTCTTGCGGAAATTCTTCAGAAATTTTTATAATTTACTTTTATCTTTCCGCTTCACTTACTGTAATTACGTATTAAACATGTCCAACGACTACGGCTTTAATAGCGACGATTCGCCCAATAAAACTAATTCACATCTGCAGCTGCCCAGTCCTATTATCACACGCCGAAACCGTACTGCATCAACGTAAGAAATAAATAATTAATTAAATATGAAATAGAATACGTAAGTTGAGTTTTAAAATAAATATATATAAAAATGCCATATCTTTCTTTCAGTTCAGAAAGGGCTCTGGGTAACCCTTTGGAAGCTGGTAAAATAAAGTCCTTCTGCCGTGAAAAAGGTCATGGTTTTATAGTTCCTGACAAGGGTGGTGATGATTTATTTGTACACATTTCCGAGTGAGTTAACACGCAGCACCTACATACATTATTTTTAACTGTTACAAAATTTGTGAATTTTTTGGTGGCTGAATTATAATATAATTGAAGTAGTTAATGACTTTGACCCACAAACTCCATTCTGTTTTAACAAGTGTTTATTAGTATCAAACTATCAATTTGTTCAATTCAGCCAGTAATTTATTCTTAAAATGCAGAAACTACTACTTTTTCAGTAGAAACAAACTTTATGTAAATGAATAACAAAGCTGTTTGTTCACACCTGTCTGTCATGACATCACTATTTGCACTTCTTGTTAAATAAAATTTGCTTTTATAATTTTGTGTTTGTGAATTATTTTTCAGCATTGAAGGAGAATATGTGCCATTACCAGGAGATGAAGTTATTTATCGCCTCTGTCCAATCCCACCGAAGTTTGAGAAGAATCAAGCAGTGCATGTGAGGATAATGCACTTGACTCCTGAGAAGCACCTCAAGTGGGATGAACCCCATCTGTAACAAATTATGAGCTGGCCACAAACACAGACTCCTCATCCCATATATTCTCTATGTGTTGCTAGAGACAGTTCCCACACCCTTTCTTGCCTTGTCCTTCATGTCTTAATGACACTCTTACCACCATAGCTAGTAGATCTGATACTGTCTCTCCACTCAACTTAAAATCTTACAAAGACACCCTTGGTCGCCTTTATGTGTATGTATTCTAGAATATATAATCTTATACTTAATTAGATGTATGAATAACGAAATTAAGAAATTCTTCAGAATGGAGAAAACCATACCTCAATGACCCTAAGACTTGCCAATTTATGAAATCACTCATAATTTTATCATGTGCATAATATGAAGTGTTGTTTTGAAGTAATTACATAAATTGAGTATTTTTTAAGTAGTGAGAAGCCAATATGTGGTGCTAATTTTCGAAGGTTTTACCATCGTCTTAGGATTTTGATACCTATCAGTTGTAGTCGGTACATGCAGAATGGCAAATGGCTTCTTACGCATTCGCTTTGTGGTTTTGATGGGAAGAAAAATTGAATTTGGCCTAAACAGGTTTAAGTTCCTGCATTCATGAGCCTAGATTTAATGTATTGTTAATTTGTAGACATTTTATAAGTGTAGATTAAATATAGCATTGCACAAATCACAAATATTATGTGCCAGAAAGTAACAAACTGTTTTGTTGTATCTGAACATGATTCCATGTTAATGTTAAATTCTATTTGTTTTTATTGCTAGCATTCCTGAATTAGGCATTTTTATATGTTTTAACCTTAATATTTAAGATGATAAACGATTTTCGAAACGAATTAATGTCCATTAATTTTAATTATGTAATTTTCCTACTATAAGGAAATGTGAAATAATGCAAAACATAGTTGACTGTGTAGTCAACTTTCCACGCTTTGTCTGTGTTTACCTTTTGTTTGTCATAGCAGTATTAGGTGACTAGAAATATATACCATATATGTAAGCATTTGTTACTGTTTTATTTCATGAATAATCAGAAGGATGGTATGTTTTCCCTCTTGTATCTAGTTGGTTGCTAGCTCAGAAGTATTGCCTAATTTATTTGCTCATAAAGCGAAGGAAGTGGCGTCTATGGAGATAAAGACGAAGACGCAATTTGGACAAATTCAGGATAAGGTCAAAAGTTTCTTGGCCTTACTGGAATATCCTACTAGTATAACCACTAAGCATTGTTATTATTCATAACAATGTTTCATTACCTGAACATCCTGTAGACCATTATTTGCCATAAAAATTTTTAACATCAGTTCTATATAAATACTGCTTAAGAGTCTACATACTAATATGTATTTTGGTGAGGCCGTGAGAAGCTGTGAGCATAGAACTGACCGAGGTGTGAATTTTTTGGCCTTTGTAGACCCGCAGAAGATAATAATAACGTAGACACCTATTCTAAAATGGCCTACGAGGTTAACAAGGCCGCATTGGGTAAATGATAATTGATAACACCTAACCGATTACTCATATTTTTTCTTGTTGTAAACTTAGCACAATAGTAATAATGTTTGCTTTGGCATATAAGGCATGAGGCCCAAATAAGGAGTCAAAACTTGTAGCACAGCCGCTCTTTATCGACCAGTTTTCGTCCCCGCCGGAAACGGTACGTGATCGTTTGCGAACCTGATATCGCTGCCTTCCTGACACGGCTCAGGTCAAAAGTACTCACACCACATCTAGTACTAGTACTTAGTTCAATACAGTGGTGACAGACCTAGTGGTTAAGGTGTCCGACTCGTAAGGGAGAGGTACCGGGTTCGAAGCCCACTGCGGCCATGTACCAATGTCTCTTTTCTGAGTTATGTATGTACAATAGTCGAATGCTAACCGATGCTCTTACGATGAAACCTGCACATTCAGGCGACTTGTACAGAACGTGTAACCATGATCCAATCTGGTCGAAGCAGGGTCACGAAGGTCAGATGGCAGTCGCTCCACTGTCCATCTGTCTGTCTGACCATGATCTATCAAATCCTGGATCATGGTCAAGGCGGAACATTAACGCCAAGATAATGATTATTATTAATAAGTTTAATACACACACAATTTGGTAATGTGGCATCCTTGGACCCCGTATAAATGACGCAAGCTTTTCCATGCACCGACTCCAATGTAGTTCAAGCAGTCATTTATCGTTTAACTTTAACCACTATCGAAAATTCGAAGTAACTTCATGTTACACAAATATTGATGTCCGAGTAATAAGTACAATTTCCATTTGTGAATGATCCTTCCATAATAAGTTGATAAATTCCAGAAATTAGTTCCACAAACTCGTATCATCTCTACTTTGAACTTACTAGTCATTACCATCATCATCATATCAGCCGAAAGACGGCCACTGCTGGGCATAGGCCTCCCGCAGAGATCTCCACAAAGGCCGATCTTGGGCCTTCCGCATCCAGCTGGTACCTACCTGCGATCTTTAACAGTACGTCGGTCCACCTAGTGGAAGGCCTACCCTCACTAGTACCTACTGTGATTGCCGGTACGTCAACACTGGAGAACTTTCCTCTCCATCGGCCATTTATAAAAACCATACCCTTTTCCCATAATAGGTCAATAGCGTCTAGCGATCAAGCCAGTTTTTGTCAAAGATTACAAACCAGGTTTTCCATAATTAGACAGCATGTTTTTACCAAAACAGTATTTTGTATTATTTTGAAAAATAACTTGATTTACAGTAATTAGGTAATAGGTTTTTGATCCCTAGACACTTAAGGAATGTTTTAACCTAAAATCTAGTGTACTTGCAATTTTGTAAGATAAACACTGCCTCCCTGCCTCCTGACATATCAAGGCCAATGTCAGATACCACACGGCGCCGTGTTATCAATATCGATTAGTAGGCCAGTCATATCATCCGTTCGAAATTGCAATAATTGCGGTAAACTTGCTTTTTTGATTTGTTGTTTGGGTCGACCTAGATAGTATTTATCCATATTAGCAGCATTCTAAAACGTGAGAGCGCTGAGTTATCGCTGAAAACCCGCAATTTTTTTATTTTTTTTTAGTTTTGTCCTAAAAACCTCATAGGAAGGCTCTGACGAGAAAGGTCACTTTTTAAAGTAGACAAAGATCCTGACAGTTTGAGCCCTAATCCAATTTTCTAGGTCTAATAGCTCCCAAGATACAACTCCGACGAGGGGGGGGGGGAGATGTCGATGGGTAGGTTGATGCCCAGTTGAAGAGCAGGAGGAAATCAAACATTTCTTCAACCGCATCATCGGGGTCGTCTGCAGCTTCTTTTATATCCTCAATTGGTGGGACATTCGTGCACTCACTCCCCTACAATATTTGCAGAGTGTAGAGCACTTTATCCCAACCTTCAACCAGCAAGACACAGTACATCCTTTCTTACACTTGCAGGATAGGCTTTTCAGTATGTAGTTGAGGAGCTGGGGGCATGGATGTCCAAGTTGGCATCAAACCCGAGTCGGTTTGATGTTATCCCCAACTAATTCTGAACCTGGTGGTAGCTCCTAAACTAATGAAACTTGGCTGCGTCTTTGGTAAGTGGAAGGCGAGCGGTTTCGGAGGCGAAATTTATTTTGTTGCTAGCCAAATAGAAGCCAGCTTCTCGGCCATCTCCGCTGTACATAGCAATTTAAATTGCCTGACCTGCACTCTCGATCTCTTCTGGAAAGAATCTGGCTGCAGGAACACGTCCAGCTGGTGAACAAGGTCGGGGTTTTGTTTAAAGACAGTCTTTTTGTTTAATATTTTGGTCTTAAATGAAGGAAATTTTTGCTACAACTTCATTTTCCCTTTTTTCCCCGAGATAGCTCACGATATCTGATATTTTGGTCGAAATTTCACCCTTCCACATTTTTTAATTTTTAGAAAATAAAAGAAAATTTGTATCTTGAGAGCTATTAGACCTTGAAAAAAATTAGAGCTCAAACCGTCGGAATTTTTTTTTACTTTTAAAAAGTAATAGTAACCTTTCTCGTCAGAGCCTTTCTATGTGGTTATTTTTGCACAAATCTAAAAAAGGGTATAAAATTGGCGGTTGTTTAGCAATAACTCAACCCGCTTACATTTTAGAGTGCTGCAAATCTGAACAAATACTATCTAAAGTGACCCAAAGAACATATCAAAAAAAGCAAGTTTACCGCAATTATTGCAATTTTAGCGATTTTTTCTGTAAGTTATGACGGACCTATAGGCACTGGGTGAATCTTTATTTATTGCTGTAGGTACCTAGTGTACAACTTGGTTGTTAAATTAATGAAACGACGAAATCAAGTGTAAACATGATTTATTAGTAAACGTAACGTGAAAACATGTAATAAATAGGTACTATATGGATAAAGGAGACGTTTAAAAATACGTTTGTTGTAAACAGTAAGCAGCCATGTAAGCTATTCTTATGCACTTGTGATAAAATATAAAAATGTAAACAGTGATCACTCTCTTGAAGGTTTATCTTAACAACTACGTCATTGCAGGTACGCAATGTGTTTCCTAACTCACTGCACGTACAGTATAGAACAAAAACGAATAACAGACGTCCCGTTTTGGCTGGAGGAGACCAACCGTCAGTTGCAGTCGATACTAATCCTTACGCCGTATAAAATAAAGTCACGTTTGGGTGCAGCAAACGTGGTCGGATGTCGAACCAAAGTCGTCTCGCCCACGCCTCCGAATTAACACAAAAGCGACTTTATTTTGTACATCGTAAGGATTAGTATGGACTGCAACTGACGGATGGTCGGAGCGTCTGTTACTAGTTTTAAAGACCTCCGTGCGTATATTCCCGTTGTTCCTATTGAGGGTGAGAGCGATCGAATTGCAACTTACTTTGTTCTACATATGGTTAAAATTGGCATCATCAATATCATATATTTAAGAGTATGACTCTTGTCGGTGGAGCAATCACCACTCTTCTCTCCTGTCTGCCAAAATAAATTGGCATAGCAAAATAAAATAACTTCTTACGGCCTAACCGTATGCCAATTTCAGCCTTATGCCGAAGACGTAAGACATTGTTGCATTTGGATCGCTATTGTCATGATTATCGGTGGTGATAGGAACCTATCTGATAGGGACATCTGGAATATGGGATTGGGAACGGGTGGGAATTGGGAACGCGGGTCTGTCTGTCTGTCACCGTGTCAGTTTAGGTACAAGGGTAATATAACTTAGTAAATAGTAACCGCGTGTCGTTGGGCCGCTAATATTATGTAGGTATATTTAAAAAGCTAACGTTTAAACTACATAAATCATAGTACAAAATTTTAATCTATACATAAAAGGTACATATACAATTCACAGTTTCTTTAGTTTATATACTTAAAGCTAGTCGTGTCAATTTTTTATGGCTCAGCCAGGCAAGGGCAAAGTTGCTACAACAAGTTAATTGTTTCAGTAAGTCGCTATCACAAACATTCATAAGACAGATGTATTATGTTTTATGCATATACACATAAACATTACAAAATCACCAATTCCCGTAAAGAAGTACCAATTCCACTGAAAATACCTATAATAATAGATACCTAGTTATTCTGCTTAAATGCATTCATGATCGGTTACTATTTTTACTGGCAAAGGTGAATGAAAATGTAATTACATTGCGGAGAGATAGTTGCTGTAGGTACATTATATTATGCAAATAAGCACGTTAAATGCCCAGAATAAACTAAAAAATTAATTTCCATTAAAAGACTACCACATAAAACGTTGTTTATGTTGTGCACTGTAATTATAAAACGTTGTTTATGTTGTGCACTGTAATTATAAAAGTTGTTTACAATTACAGTTATTTATTCATTGTAAGGAACATTTATGGGGGTCAGTGCAGCGAAATGGGTCTCACAGCTACTTTCGGGATCAGTGGCCCTATTTTGAAACCGCTCGCATCCACGCGAACGCTCGCCTTCTTTTTCTATCTCTAGCAACTTACTACGAGTGTGAAAGAGAGAGGTAGCGTACACGAGCGCTCGCGTGGACGCAAGCGGTTTCATAACTAGAGGGGGGCATCAGGTAAAATCGGGCGGTCGGCAGCACATTCGACGTAAACCCGAGGACGCTTGTCATACAACTACTGCGTTTAATCTATTTTCTTACTAATTATTTTACGAATAACTAACTGGCTCTATCACACTTTTGTCATACATAAAATCATTCCATCTACCTATTCTAATCAACATTGATTCATCTACAGTAGATGATAATACCAACTACACTACTCGGCGGTAAATAAACATTGTTTAATTCGACTAGTTTCGGCTACGTAGAGAATCGTCTTTGTCCAAAGATATTGGACATGGAGCATAGGTCGAGGCTCCACCTCTAGAGAATGTACACTGTCAATCTGTCAAAATCACAACTCTATACAAATGACTCAATGTCGTACAAAAAGCTAGTACATTAAGATGACCAAGGCCACCAAATTTGACAATCGCAATGGTTATGGAGGAGTATTTGACAACTTATAGCCGATCCTATTGATCACGTCATATGCACCATTTTAAAAAGAAACAAAATATAGATTGCGACTTCAGCTGTGAGCTGACTGCTTGTATGCCTCTATAATCAATTTCTTTGTCTCTGTCACTCAAACGCGTGCGACAGAGACGCCCTACGAAACCGAACAAGTCGATGCGCAATAATAACCGCCGAAATATGTACTTACTTGATATTACAATTGAGCCTTCACTTGGAAGACGTTACGATATAAACTTTACTCTCTCGTAGCCCATTATAAATCGAATCTCGTGGTTATAAACAGTTCGTTGTAAAATATATTATGTGTACAATATAAATGCAAAATTTAGAATGATTCGTAAACATTTTTCAACAAAATGTAGTATAAAAGACACATCGTAAGGCAATTTTTGTAAACTAAAATTTGATTATTAAAAAATGATAATCAAAACGTTGTGTAAAAATATTAGGGTGGTTTGATTTGCTACATAGTTCAACGTCGATGTTTCTGTACACTATTCCTTGCCGTTTGCCATGCCCCCGTTCTGTAACAATAACACAAAATAAATAATACGCCCTTTTATTGTCTAAGGAGCTGTCTCCTCGGTCCATTTGTAATTGCGGTCGCTGCTGTACAATGTAGGTAAACGGGTGCGGCCGCCTTTGAAATACCTGTAGACAAGCCTTAGAACCAAGACCCCCGGCAATCATACCCATCTCTTGCATCTGCGCCAAGTGGCAGACCCACACATCATCATATCAGCCAGAAGACGCCCATTGCTGGGCATAGGCCTCCCTCAGAGATCTCCACGAAGGCCGGTCCTGTGCCTTCCGCATCCAGCTGGGACCTGCGATCTGTACCAGGTCGTCGGTCCACTTTGTGGGAGGCCTACCCACGCGTCTTCCGGTACGTGGTCGCCACTCGAGACCTTAGACTCCTAGACAGCCATGCTCCATCACCGGCCGCCTCGTCACTTACCACCAGGTGAGATGGCGGTCAAATGCCTGGTTAATCCAATATAAAAAAAGCAAAAAAAAAAACTTTATTGCCCCACCGGCCATCTGTTCTTCGAGCTATGTGCCCTGCCCACTGCCACTTCGAGCTATGTCGGTGACCTTCTGCCCCACACACACGACCCCTGGTAGTACTCACCTCCTGCATCTGTGCCAAGTGGTAGTGCCGTTTCCTGAGCGCGGCGAGCCTTGCCCGCTCGGCGTCCAAGGCGGCTTCCAGCTCCAGCGACCGCACCTTGCTCTCCATCTCCAGCCGCCGCGTCGCCGTCAGCGTCAGCGAGGACGTGTCCAGCGCCTCTGCGGGGGTGGGGGGTGGGGGGTGGGGCGTTAGCATCTTTTTTATTTAACAGTTTATTGTCCATAAGATAACATATACAGAGAGTATAGATTAGTTACGACACAACAGGTACTACTTATTGGTGGTGAGCTTGGCCAACCCGGCGGCCCCGAGCTGCCTTAGCTACCTAGCACACTCACCCTGGTCGTTGAACTTCGCCGCGGCCGCTCGCACCGCTGCGACCAAGGCTCCAGTCGCCGCTGCAACAGCTCTGGACGCGGTGGTGAGCTTGGTCAATCCGGTGGCAGCTGGCGGGGCTCGTGCTCTGGAGGCGGCCACCAGCTGCGCAGTGCTGCCGGCCACCTCGTGCGCGGCGGCCGACACGCCCTCCATGCGGCCCCCGCCGCCGGCGCCCACCGCCTCGTCGGCCGACGACCTGGGAGGGGGGAGATCGGTAAAGAGGGGGAGGTAGACATAATGACAATGTTGGTGTTATAATGTTTCGCTGAATGATATCGACATCTTCGCAAACGATCTGTTTCAGTACAACACAAGTTGTTAATGTAATCTGTAGTATAACATTTATTAGCAAAACTGTAGTAGTTAATGTATTGTACTTAACGTTGTTGTCAGTCGTAGCAGTTAGCTTATTAGCTATCAAAGTTTGTAAATGAAATAGGAAACTTTAGGTCTATTTAATTATCTAGTGCAATGTACTGTACTGTACTATTGTGTAAACGACTGTTTGATTCTAAATAAAGAAAAAAAAACGTTTATTTGGCAATTTCTACAATATAAATAAACAACGAAATATTTCTTACTAACTTAAATTAGTTAAAAATATTGTAGTGTCATGCCAAACTAGAGCTCAGCTCAGCATATGCTGTAGGCAGAGACCACAGCGCTGATTTTCAGCACGCCCCATAGCAGTGCGTGAATTACTCGCCAAGTGGTCAGACAGGTAACGTACATTTGCCTACAATCGTATGTGCTGGTGTGTTTATAATTAATAATATAAGTGTATGTATAAAAAACCATATGTGTGTGATATGTAAAAAAGAATGCGAAGAATATAAAAAATAAATATGTGATAATTATTTGGAGTTATTTTGTAAAGGGGAGGTCAGTGCCGTAATCTCCACGCTTGGAGGCTGGCAGGTTGGAGATCGCAGTGTTATAAATATAACAATGGAAAATGCCGCTACCCATTTCTACAGGGACTCTAAATCTTTTGTAATTAAAAAAAGTTGTGTAAATCCGAAAATTAATAAAAAAAATTAGTATAATATCCTAAGTACATCTTCTTTTCATTTACACTAACAATATCATCGTTTAGTTATTAAGATTGAGTGGTTGTAGATTTAGATTTGTTCTATTAAGCGCGATCGATTCTATTACGAACGTAAGTTTGCCTGTTACTGGATTTACATTTAAGTGTTAAAGATATTTAAGAACAAAAAGTGCAAATCTGTTCGCAAATAAAATAAAATAAAACTTACACCAGCAACTTAGCAGCGAACACGACCGCCTTGGCCGCCGAGATGAGTCCTTCAGACCACTGCGGGTTTTTCCTATACACCGTCTCCCGGGTCTTGGGGTCTCCCAGCTCCCGCTGCAAGGCCCGGGCATCCCGGACCAACACCTTGACGGCTCCCATGAGCGTGGTGCACGCGTCCAGGATGTTCCCGTTCACCTCAAGCTTCACACCCGTGTCGCCCGCGCGGCTGGCCGCCAGCAACTCCTGATTACGGTTGGAGTTGGTTGTAAAGTATTGTTTTTTTTTGTACTTCTGTTTTACTTAAATGGTACTGGCAGGGTAACATCGGAGAGGTCGAATTATAAGAATCGCCTCGCATTCTTTCAAGAGAAATGTAAATGCATCTGAATACTGAATATACGAGTATTATCGGATTGTTTTGCTAATAGGACGGCTTCTCACGAAGTTCACTGGATATAAGTGCTAGAGATGGGTGCTAAATAACGTCACGGCGGTATCACTGTAAGTTTTCACGAAGCAACTGTGTTACAAAATCACATCAACGTATAGGACACACGATAATAAGGATCGTGAGAGGACGTCAATGTCTTTTCATCTGTAGTTTCCCAATCGGCGGCATGTTAATGAATGGCATGGCAAAAATAATGAATGTAGCCTAAAAAGGTACTAAGATGCCGCCGATTCTAGTGACGTTATTTATCATCTCCAGCACTTCATTCGAGAAACTCCTGAGGGATCGTCCTATTAGCAAAAAAAAATTGGCTTCGGAAGGCGCCGATACGCTGCCATCGCTCATAAAGTCAAAATGAGCTCTCGGCGTCGGTGTGTATGCGCATAAGATTTCCCCCGCAATCCATAACCAACTAACAAGAACAACTCACCTCGATCTGCGTAGCGGCGACCTCGACAGCGCGATCCATGTCCGCCAGTTTGTCGTCGACGCTCCAGAAACGATCCAGAACCAACAAGAACCCACCTCGATCTGGGTAGCGGCGTCCTCGATAGCGCGATCCATATCGGCCAGTTCGCCATCAACGCTCCGCACAGCCAAAGGCTTGTCAGCCGCCGCGGCGCCCCGCCACGCGCGACATCCCCCGCACTCGAGAACCACCTAACAAGAGCAACCCACCTCGATCTGCGTAGCGGCGTTCTCGACAGCGCGATCCATGTCCGCCAGTTTGTCGTCGACTCTCCGCACAGCCAATCTCTATAATGACTTATCGGCCGCCGCGGCGGGCGCCGGCAGCCCCAGCGATATGTTAATATACGATAAGCCCCAGGATTGTGTCTGGTGTCCACCAGACACAATCCAGAACCAACAAGAGCAACGCTCCGCACAGCCAAAGGCTTATAGAGCAACCCACCTCGATCTGCGTAGCGGCGTCCTCGATAGCGCGATCCATGTCCGCCAGTTCGTCATCAACGCTGCGCACGGCCAAAGGCTTATCAGCCGCCGCAGCGCCCCGCCACGCGCGCCGCGCCGCCGCCCGCGCCTCCTCGGCCGCCGCGGCCGGCGCGGGCAGCCCCTGCGATATGGGCTCCAGGCACGAGTGCGTAGCGGAGAGCAGGCTGCGGCATTCCGCTGTCAGTTCTGTGGTCGATGCGGGTTGGGTTGGAGAGGATTGGGTGGCGAAGGATCGCCGCCAGAGGTAAGCTGAGCGAATGCGACAGTTGCAAGTGTCCCAATTTTTACAGTATGCAAGTTAGCGAGAACGTCCTACGTCCAGTTTCGGAAACGCTTATCAATGTTAATCATCGACTGAAACTCTTTCCGTCTCTGTCTCCAACTCACCATAAGGATAGCGAATTTTAATTGACGATTAACAACAGATTAACGCACGAGAAACTGGCCGTTGGACGACGAGATTATATAGATATATCAAATGAAAAAAATATTTTACGTGTACACCAATAATAACAGGTTCAGTTACAGGTACAGGTTCAAGATAATTATTAATTTATGTAAGGAGTATTTTTTAATACAACCAATAAAAAACCTTTGCATATCATTCATTCATTCACTTCATCCCATCCCTATAATGAAATGCCACACTGACATTTCGTTTCGATAATCTGTGACTGTGAATTTTGTGAGATTTTGTATTATCCCTAAAATATCTTATTTATAAGATTAATGTTAACAGTTTTTCGTGGAAATTTATGCGTTTGTGTATAAACTAATGTCTACGACTAATTGTTGTCGCTTTTATAAAGTGATTCTTTTACAATTTCGTGATTTGTGATCGAGTGATGTTTGTTGCCAAGTAAGAAACAATGTACTTTACATACATAATGGATACATGAATTTGCATACTGGAAAAAGTTTCCTCTTTTTTACAACTCTTTCTTATTTCAAGTACGTTGCACAGGGATGAAATTCTTAAGTTTGATATAGCTTACTAACCTCGTCGTCTAAGACGTTCTCGCGAAATTTGCATACTGTAAAAAATGGGACACCTCAAACTGTCTCGTCCGCTCAGTCTAAGAGTTCGTATTGGAATTCGTATGCGAATTAGCTACATATCTCGTTCACACTCGTGGTAAGTTGTGTTGAGTGTAAAAGAGATAGGTAGCTAATTAACATAATATAAGGATTTACGGTTCAAAAATACGGCGCATTAGTGAGATGCGAGGTCTGCTCTCGGAAACAAAGGCGTGGCTGTGGGTAGTTTAGGTGAGAATTTTGTGCCATTTGTCAGTTGTAGTACATAGTATGGGACGTCTACGCTAGCTATTGCATCCTACCCAATAGCACCTGCTTTTTATAGCAAACCTCGCATTTCATTAGTGTCATCTAGATACTAGTAAATTTTTGTGGTTTTATTTATTTATTAGTTCACCAACAGACTATACTACTCGTACATTAGGAAATATTAAAACAAAGACAACTTTAGCCATAGCCATTTTTGTTGTCCTTTTTATATCCATTCGCGTTAAGAAAACAGTGAGTAAAGATGCTTCCACGGTGGACTAAAATTCAAACTCATAAAAAAAAATTACGTTTATTAATGGATAAAAATCAACTACATTGTCTCAAATTAAAAATAAAGTCAAGGATATCCCTTTGCTTAAACATTAACATTTGCTGTTTATTCCAACCAGCGAGGTACTAATTTTTATTATTTTCTGCCGTCAACTGGTCACTTGTGAAATTTAGCTTTCTAATTTGTTGCGATCCAATTGGTCAAGGGGCGGGGCTAGGCTAGCGACTCACTATTTTCTTATCAAGAATTTACTATAATGGATATAATAGAAGAGGAAGGGGTCATTGTTATTCTACATAAATTGGCCAATATCCCAGAAACAATCAGTTTTGGACTGGGAGTTGGCTAGCGGTGGAGGAATCTGTTCCTATTGGATTTTTTGGAAAAAATCATTTAGTTCTTTATACACTGACTTACATTAGATACACTACATATTGACATTAGTACCCGTTACCGGGTATTAGATTAGTAGGTTTTACACATAACGATGAACGAATAACTACGCAGCTTAACTTGGGAACATTGGCAGCGAGCCGCGCAGACACAGCGGCAGCTGAGTAATAAAAATAAAATGGCAACTTTAAACTGTGTTTCTCGATTTTTTATGTATATTTTTTTATGTAATTCGACAGACAAACAGGCATGCGGGCACCTGATGGAAAGTAGTCACCGCCGCCTATTGACGTCAGCAACGCCATGGGTACCATCAGGAACACCTTTGATTTACCTCTTGAATTTGTTTGGGTTAAGGGATATCACCCACTGCGACCCACTTTTTGTAGCGATGCAAACGCGATACAGTCGCATGTTTGTAAGGACAGTCGCAGGTCGTATAAGATCACTTATTAGCCGCGTCTACATCGCAGACACGCTGCAACAATTTGTCCAGAGAAGGACACCCCCACTGCATATTCAGCATTATTTTCATGAAATTTCCTACATTACAGCACCGAATCTTCGTAAAAGTTACATACGAGGCGGTGTTGCTACGCGATTATGTACTTTATATTTGAAGAAAATGAAATGAAACGCCTCCACGTTACCATAACCTACGCGAAAACACACCGTATGCTCCTAGCATTACGATATATTATTCTAGCGAGTCAGGAACACTACGTGTCGTCTTTGATTAATTAATCAGGCAAAAACTGACTATATTATTTTACAGAATTAAACTAGTAACAGACGCTCCGATTTGGTTGGACCCGATCAACCGCTATTTGCAGTCGATGCTAAACCAGACAATGTACAAAATAAAGTAGCTTTTGCATTAATTTGGATGCGCGGGCGAGCCCTTGGTCGGACGTCCGACCACGTCCACCGCATCCAAAAGCGACTTTATTTTATTTATATTTTAAACTTTATTGCACACATTAAAATACATAGAAAATATCATACACATAAACGACACAACTTATTTCTAAAAATAAATATTGAGATTTTTTTTCTATATTTTATACTGCCCGGAGCGCCGGCCAGAAAAGACGTAAGACGAAGATAGGGCATAGACGGGACGAGGACGCGACTTTTTAAAACATACAGAAACGAGGGGCACGGAGACGGTACCCCCGGCCGCGCCCTGCCCTGTCCTTTCTGTATGTTTTGCAAAAGGGCGGAAACACGTCGCGTCGCGTCTTTGCTGTATGTTTTGCGTGGCAACATTTCTAAACATTTTGTATGAAAGTAAATTAAACGGGCGCCGCGTCAGCGACGTGTCTGCGTCATAGGTCTTTTCTGTGTGGCCGGTCGCTAAGGATTAGTATCAACAGCAACCGACGACGGTTGGTCGGCTCCAGCCAAAACGGAACGTCTTTTACTAGTTTTAGCATTACGCTCTAGCCTGTAATATCCTGTGATAATCCGGGCACGCGAAACCCCACCGTCCGCCCCCGGCCCCAGCAGCCACATTCGCATACTCACTGTCGGCGACGTCGGGCTCGGTGACGGCGGCGGCGACGTCCGCGACGTAGGCGGCGAGCGCGGCCGCGTGGTGCGCCGCCGAGAGCGCGGCGCCCGATATCGCCTCCTCGTTGTCTTTCAGCTGGTGAGGAAAACAAACCGTTGGAGACCCGTTCAATGCGCTTATTACAGTTCGCTAAATTTAGTAACTAAATTCAGAAGCAAAAAACTTGAAAGCAAATGAAAGTGAAATGTATTGCTCGTACAATAAGGTCCATTTTTGTATCACTTACATTATGCTACGTTTCGCTCTGCTTTTCATAAGCCGTGATACAAAAATGGACCTTATTTAATGAGCGATACATTCAACTTTGATTTTCGCTCACGCTTTTTGCTTCTGAATTTAGTTACTGAATTAAGTCAAATATAATCAGCGCATTAATGCTCGTCTAGGAACAGAGAGGAAATGTGGGTTTTCACGATTTGAAAACTTTACTTGTAGTGGAGATAAAACCCTCAGAGTCGAAATAAAGCTCCGTCACTGACTGGCAGTATTTTGACAACAAACCATATTTTTGGTAGTGCCATATGTTGTTAAAACCCTCATTTGTTGCAAAGCCAGCTTAAGAAGGCCCCCCACAAGATGGACGGACAATCTGGTATAGGTCGTAGACGGCCATCCATCGGCTGCCAAGAGAGACAAAGTCGATAGGTGTGAAAGACGTGGGGGTAACCTATGTCTAATAGGCGTCTAGGATGGATTAGGGGTTGATAAATTATAACGAGGGGTATAGCCGTGTGAGGGTGCCGTAGTTTATCCTACGCATTGATAGTAGACGTTAAGGAGACCCACACAACGTTGGTCTGTCCTTCCAAAAACCTGGCACAAAATTTCACAGAAATTTTGTGCCGATAGCGACAGTAAGTACTATCACTAAAAATCGATATGCTGTGGGCCCACTTTTTTAGGTACGTCACGGGCGTTATACTACCTAAAAATATATATAAATGTAATAATATATACAAAATATGTAGGTAGGCACGTAAAATTAAATATTTATATTAGTTAGTACGGTACAGTTACTGGCAATACCATACCTCAGTCTTACTAGCCAGCACCCCCAAGGCCCCTTCAGCGCCGTCGGCGGCGGCCTTCGCTGCGTCCTGCGGGCCGGCGGCCAGCCCGGCGCGGGCGGACTCCGTCGCCCGCAGCGCCGCGCCGCCCGCGGAGCGCACCAGGGCCACGCGTTCTGCGGGCAGGGTTTTTTTATGTTATACGGCAGACAAACAGGCAAGCGGGCCACCTGATGGAAAGTGGTCACCGCCGCCTGTGGACATCAGCAACACCAGGGGAGTCACCAATGCGGTGAGCGGTGTCAGCAGAATATGGGGAAGCCAAACAACGCCATGGATAATCATCATCATTCGAGCGGTCAGTCCCGGCTTCTGTCAGGGTCCGCTTTTCGACTCTTTTTCCTCCATTTAGCCCGGTCTTGGGCATCCGCCATGGATAATATAAAATATCATGGATAATATTAAAATAAGCGTTCATGGTCTCGGTTGTGCTCTCGAGAACGAAGGCCCGGGGTCCGCCTTGACCATGATCCAGGAATTGGCGATCAGGTAATTACAGTGGAGCGACTATCATCTGACCTCCGTGACCCTCCTACCAAGGGGACCTGACCAGATTGGATCATGGATAATAACAGGGGTTTAAGTATGAAAGGGGAGTTTGGTTATAAATGTAACAACATTATGGTTATAAATATAACAATGGAAAACACTGTTGCCCATTTTCCAACCTCCGGAGACTAGATCTTTAGCCTCAAAAACGTAAGTCGTCGTGTACGACACCCTCGCGTGTAAGGGGTTGATGGTATTCTACTCTGCCGGACGCCATACGGCCATACTTTCCTCATTAATCCTAAATTCTACTTAATGAAATGAATACATCAATAGATATTAAATCCAGTCGACAAGCACCGCTTGCCATCAGCAAAAAAAAGCAATAGTCCACTCACGAGCCTCCAAGTCTCCTCTGGCCACATTGAGCTGCGCGCGCGCTGCCGCCAAGTCCGCTTCCAGCACCGCATTGTGTTGCAACAGGTCCTGCAACTCACACTCGGCAGTCAGACGCTCCGTGTCCGAATGGGAGAGACGCGCCTCCAATATCTACCGTGTACCAGGAGAGACAGCGAGAGCGTTGCGTCGCATGCGGGTTGCCAGTCCGAACGGTGAACAGAGAGACGGCAGATTGCGTCGCATGCGAGAGTCGAGAGTCCGAGAAGCGAGCAGCATGCGCCGACAGCCAAGAAGGAAGGAGAACAAAGAAAACGTGCAATTAGAACGACGCGAAGCTAAGAGTAAAGTATAATACAGAAATAACAAGAGATTCGCTAACAACAAACACTAGTTTGAGAATCACATTTCACAAAAAGTTTCAAGTTTAGAATAATGCTTTAACAGTTGCTCTAACTAATGAAATACATGGCTGTAAAAAGAAAAATAGGAATGGCAAATATGTAGACGCTGATGATAACCGCCACCCTAATTATACAGAACGACACAAATGAACATCACAAAGTAAGTATAGTTAAGATGAACACGATCACGATTTTTTAATGAATTCATGTCTCATTTTTATAATGAATTACACAAACGCACAGATAATTCCAACAGACACCACAATCCTAACCTGAGAATCTTTTTCTCTTCGCAACAATATTTCACCCGTTTCTTCTTTCTCTTTTTGTTTCGACGTTTGAAGTTCTTCTAATTGCGCTTTTAACTCTTCAACAGATTTCTCTAGTTCAACAATAGTGTTATCTTTCTCGGATAACTTTGTATCAAAAGCAGTTTCTTGGTCAGCAATTTTTTCATGCAGTGTTTTTACTTCGATGTCTTTAGTTTCAACAATCTGATCATATTCTGCCTTAAACTCTTTAACTTCTTCGTTATTTTTTTGTATGATATCATCCTTTTCATTTTGTATAATTTCACATTGTGAAACTGCCTCTTTATGAGCATCTTCAACATCTTTAAGTTTATTTTCCAACACCTGGTAGATAACATAATTTAGTAAAACAATTGTTAGTTCCAAACAGACGCCACAACACAACCAACATTAAACTAACCTGTTTTTCGAGAGCAAACTCACTACATAACTTTTCTTTTTCAGCGATTAGTGCTGTTTTCTCTTCAGATAATTTGCTAACTTCGTCGTTTAAGCTTCGAAGTTCCTGATTCTTTAGTATTAAATTACTGTCATTACGCTGTATGAAGTTCTCATGTTCTTCATTTAATGTAACAAACTCATTCTTTCCAATTTCCAGTTCCGCCTGAGCCTCGTTGAGGTCTTCTTCTAGTCTGTTAAGTTCTAATTGTAGTCTACTGACTTCTACGTTCAAAGAGATCACTTGTTCGTCTTTTTTAGCAATTGCTTCTTTCAAACCCTTAATGTTCTCGTCTTTCAAATCTATTACAGTCTGTAGTTTATCTTTAAGTGCTATTACACTATGTTCACTATTTTGTCGTAAAGCTTCTATTTCAACATTTCGCTGATCCAAACAGGATGTTGCTTCTAGCAATTGGCTGTTTAGATTTTGTAATTCTGTATTATTTTCTTCTAACTTGATCTGAAGTTCTGAAACAGTATTTTGTATCTCTGTGTTTTCGTTTTTAAACTTTTCACACAAATCTGCTTTTTCATCAACTTGTGTTTGTAAGCTACTAATTTCGTTGAGGCGTTCTTCTATTTTAAGATGTAGTTCATTTATTTCACTGTTCTTACTATTTTCGATTTCTACTAGTCTAACTTCCACCTCAGCCAATTTGTCTAAGGCCTCTTTAATTTCACCGTCTTTTTGAGTGAGAGTTATATCTAAAGCTTGATTCTTGGCTTCCAACTCATCACTTAATTCTTTGCACTTATTAGCAAATGAGGTTTCTGTATTAATATGTTTTTCTTGCAAGCTTCCTATCTCTTCTTGCAAACTATTTATTGAACTCGCTTGTGCCTAATAGAATTAAAAGCACCGTGAATATTATGAGAACTAGTTAAGTTTATTAGACTAGTCAAATTAATGAATATTAGTAATGTTAGTATATATTTACAAGACAGTCATGCAGACACTATCAATGTAGAACATGCAAAGTATAACCAACTACTCATATTTAGAAAAAAAATTAATAAACATGTACTATTTACAAATGTACAACATGCTATCACAATAAGAAGAGTTTATTACACAATGACTTACCTCTTTCTCCTGTTGGTACTGCTGTGTCAATTCGGCCACTTGTTTCAGAGCTGCATCCTTTTGTTCTACCACTTTCTTATATTCGTTACCACTATTTTCCCTAAGACAAACTAATTCTTCTTTTACTTTATTCAATTCACTCTCCTTTTCATCTCTCTCATGCTTCGTTTTCTCTAGACTTTCCGAGATTTCCTTGAGTTCATTTTCTATTGTTGCTATCTTTTGTTCCTGTTCCGTGGTTGCCGTTTTGTAGTCGATTTGAAGCGCGTCCATTGATGCTCGAAGTGTTTCTAGTTCGACCTCTTTCTGTCTCGATTGTTCTAGGTCTGTCCTCAAATTCGCTAGTTCGCTTTTGTATGCCTCAATCTCTTCGCTGGACGAGGCACTTTGTTGGAGTAATTCGACGTCCCTGTGGATTGAATATTTTACTTTAGCGCTTTTATGAGCAACTTGGAAACCATTTGATAGATATAATATTTACTTATATCTATGCTGGATATCGTGTACCTAGGTATCGTGTAGGCTTTACATTTATGTAAATTGTTGTCATTGTAGTTTAAGAGCATTGTAAGTCTGGTGGAAAATAAAATAAATGTGTTGACAACATTATTTCATACTTGATATTGATTATGAATGGAAGTCAAAAAACGATACCCGAATCGTTAGAAGTTACAAACAATTGTGACTAAGTGATAGGAGATTTCGTCTTTTATATGGATGCTATGGTCACTGAATAAGTATTATTGTAGCACAATAATTATTCTCGCCATTGGTTAGGTGTGCCTCTTAAAACCGTTGGCGAAGCAAGGTTGACCTTGGTTTGCCGCTGGGACCCAGAGACTGGTTGAACAGTCTTGGAAGCCGATAGCTAGGTCGTGGCGGCTAAATGGATGGCGATTAACGCTTCTAGTGTATTATGGAATTATGCATGCATAGTTGCAGGTTTAGGGTGTTGCGCTGTTGTGGTGTAGGGTGTTGCCGTTTAGCGTGTTACCGTGTAGGGTGTTACGGTGTAGGGTGTTACGGTGTAGGGTGTTACGGTATAGGGTGTTACGGTGTAGGGTGTTACGGTGTAGGGTGTTACGGTCTAGAGTATAATCACTAATAATAATAGAGTGTATCATACTTGTTCCTGTCGCTGAGCTGTTGCTGCAAGGCGGCGCGCGCGCTGTCGTGCGCCGCGGAAGCCGCGCGCAACGCAGCCGCCGCCTTGTCCATCTCCGCTTTCTGTACGCCGCAATAGCCCAGTTCAATTAGTACTATAAATTAATCTCGTGCCACTTAATCAAAACCAGAACAAGGCTGGCACAAGTGTGGAATCGCGCACGATTAGCGAAGAAAATGCGCGACATAGATACGCTATCACTGTCATCTTAGTAGTGAGAGAAAGAAACAAACGCTTTCTCGCGGCGCGAGCTGTGTCGCAGGCACACTTGAGCTAGCCGTGCAGAGGAAATACCACACTTTCACTACACATATTATCGGATTTGTTGCCACGGTTAGTATTGTTTTAACCTCGATATTAAACCACACAACCCCGATAATATATGTAGTGAATAACCACGAAAGTCTTCAGAAATCAGAAACCTATATTAGAAATACCATAGGTGCAGGCACCTCAAAGGTCGGCACCGCTTTCGCTCCTCCTAGGTTGCAGACGTCCTGGGCGACGGTGGCCACTTCCCATCAGGTGAACAATACGTCCGTGCCTCCCTAGGCTTTAAAAAAAATACATCATAAGGCTAACCTGTCTTATGAGAGCGATGTGTTCCTCGCGTAGCTGTGTGTACGCCCCTTTTAGTTTCTGGAATTTCTCGTCTATCACCTTTGCCTTTTCTTCGGTTGCTGCTAGTTTTTCTGTGAACGAAATATTTTATATATTCTATTTTGATGTGTAAGATAAAACCATTCGGTTAGAAACCAAATTATTAAAGGCAACTCACGTTTGATCTCTGGCGTTTGTACTATTAGAACTTCAGTTTTCTGTTTCTCTTCTTCCAATTCGTACTGAAAACAATATTTAGCTGTAGTAATAACAGAAACAAATTAATTGACAACCTTCTAGAAAAAAAATTGTATTTTACCAACTTTCCGATGAAATAAGTTTAGTCATATATTCTTGTTATCGAGTCGAAATCTGGCTTACACTTTTTTCACTCGAAAAATCCTCCATCGTGCAAGACCCATATATTGAAAAACCATTACAAAAAAGATAACATTGGGTTTTTTCTTATCGAGTGAAGTTCGTTGAATCTTGTAACTGAGTACGATTATGACTAGATTAGATCCTAAACTAATGGATAGATTTTTTAAGAATTTAAAACGCCATTTTCTATGTATTAGATGGTTTTAAAAAACTTAAATTCCGGGATACCTGGCGTTAAGTCAAACTAGCCGGTGTGCATTATTTACCGACTGGTACGCGAAATGTGATCAATGACCTATCTTATTGTACATCGTCATTATCATGTCAGCCGAAAGACGCCCACTGCTGGGCCTATGCCTCCCCAGAGATCTCCACAAAGGCCGGTCCTGTGCTTTCCGCATCCAGTTAATACCTGCGATCTTTACCAGATCGCCGGTCCATCTTGTGGGAGGCCTACCCACGCTGCGTCTTCATATTATTGGTACTACAATAAATAAATAAATACCTTGGCGTCTTGTAATTTAGCCTCGAGAGCGGAGCAGTGCTCTCGCAGCGATCCCAAGGCGACGTTCCGCTCCTGCGACATTTGCGACGCGTCCATCCTGACACACACACAGACAACGGATTTTAGTCTTGCATAAAATTTTAACGCAACGAGTTCACTTGATACATTTTTAGAAACTTCCGCGAGGGGTGCAGCAAAAACAAGTTTTGAAATGTGTCAGATACAATTCGATTTTCGATTTAAACGATCAAAAGCAAATCGATTTAAACGGAAACTTTTTGTAACATTTATGGGAGCACCTTGGGTGTGCCCCAAAGCGAGGTTGTGATCTTCCGCTGGGGAGCCTGAGAGTGGTTGAACAGTCTCGGGAGCCGATTGCAGAGAGCACTCCGTGACAGTACCCTTATTATTAATTATTATTGACGGTGGTGGTAGATCTGTCAGGACCGTAGGAACTCAGATGATGTGGTCTCTGACTACGGGAAATAGGCGTGATGTATGTATAAATAAATATGCTTAGACAATTCACACCGCGCCATCTAGCCCCAAAGTAAAGCTTGTGTTATAGGTGCCAGAAAACTGATAAACAACTTATATATTTTTAAATACACAATAGGTAAAGAATTTAGATATTTACTTGTAGTTTTTAGTATTCATTAATAATACCTAGATTATAATTAACGATTCGGCTATTAATACCATACGAATAAATAAATAAATACATACTTATGACAATACGATTACGAGTGGTAATTTAAACTTTAAAACTTTAAATTAAAGTAATTATTATGAAATTAGTGTACGCGCAATTAATTTAAATGACCTGTAAATTACATAATCAATAAATCAATGTCTAATGTCTATCTTCTGTCTGTTACAGAACTTCACAAAAATTCATCATTTAATTTTCTGCCCGGCCAGAAATCGAGCCCGGGACCTCTGCGTGGCAAACCGGCATGCCAATGAACCACTCAGGCCGTTAAGTATGTAACTGTAAGTATGTGGTAAGCAGGTGATGCTCACCTCATCCTTCGTAGCTCGTTCTGCAGGTGTTCGATTAGGCGGTCGCGCTCAAAAAGCGGGTCGGGCGGCGGCGTGGGTGCGCGGGAAGACGCCACTTCCCAGTCCGGGGTCGTCGCCTGAGGACACACAGTTATTTATTGGTCCCGAGGGATGATCATCATCATCCTAGGAGCAGTCAATCCGGTCTTCTGCCAGGATTCGCTCTAGTAGGAAACGCTCTTAGCACGGATAGCACAAGTGTTTTCTCGAGCACGATAAGCGAGAAAAAGCGCGACATAGATACAGCTATATCTAAGATATCTTATTGAGACAAGGCTCTCTCGCGGCGCGAGATGTGTCGCGGGAAAGTTTGTGCTAGTCATGCATATTTATTAAAAGCACGACTGGGACTGACGTCAATATGATGATGATAATGACGATGACTTACATATGTGCGATGTTTTGGCTTGATAGCCATCTAGACAGCCTTCTCAGGCTTGGGGTCTTTCCACCGCTGGTTGTAGCCTCGCGAGGCCTCAGTCGGCCAGTCGGAGACACAGTTAGAGGCAGAGAGAGGCGGAGGCTGAACGCGATAAGCCGAAGACTCATTGCCATACCCAGCAATGGAGTTATAGTATTAGCTGTTATTATAGTAGTGTCGGTGGCAAGACTGGTCTCAAAAGTGGTCACGAGCGTCGGTGGCCTAATGGTTAAGGGGTCAAACTCGTAACCGAGAGGTACCGCATTCGAACTCCAGTGGTACCATGTATTTACCAATGACTCTTTTCGGAGTTATGTACACTAGTTGAAGCCAATGCTTTACGGTGAGAAAAAACATCGTGATGAAACCAGCAAATTCAGGCGACTAAATGTGTGACCATGGTCCAATCTGGTCAGGTTCTTCTGTTAACACGGTCACGGACGTCAGATGGCAGTCGCTCCACTGTAATTACCTGATCTGCCAAATCTTGGATCATGGTCAGCGCGGACCCCGGGCTCTCATTCGAGAGCACGACCGGGGCAGTAATGCCAATATTATAATTATGATATGATGGTAGTCTTACCTGGCTGATGGTGTCGGTGGTGTCGATGAGCGAGCCGACATTGTCGGGCTCGTCGGGCGGCTGGTCCGGCACCGACACCACGGGCGCCACGTACGTGCCGAAGTCGCTCTGTAGGACAGTTTATTTATTCGTATGGCAAAATGCAGTACACGAGAAACACATTCAACTACAAATTGAAATCAAGCGAAGCCAGCCATTTCATTGAATGGTCAGCCAGCCATTCAATGACGACCTGAGTGGCTCAGTGGTCAACATGCCGGTCTTCCACGCAAGAGGTCCCGGGTTCGATTCCCGGCCGGGCAGAAATTGAAATGATGAATTTTAATTTCTGTTACGGGTCTGGGTGTTCTATCTATAATAAGTATGTATTTAAAAAAGTATTTAAGTTATATATCAGTAATCTAACACCCATAGCACAAGCTTTGCTTAGTTTGGGGCTAGATGGCGCTGTGTGAATTTGTCCACGATTATTTATTCATTGCTTCGTCACTAAGGGTGATCAGGTCCTCCGGTAGGCCAGGGTAACTTGTGTTCGGGCAATCCGATAGTATGTGCCACATCGACTGAATTAGGGAACCGCAGGGACACTGGGGGGATATATATAATCCATCCACAGCGGTGTTTGTAAGAGGCACAAAGGCCATGGCCCGTGCATAGTCTATTTAAGTTGCACTAATATCGCCTAGATAGTTCAGATCCCTTTAGTTTGCTGCCAGGTATTATATCACATTCGAATTTTCCTGCCATACACAATAACCAAGTTTTGTTCCATGCGCGACTACTACTGAATTCGTGTGCGACGGTGGGACAGTTAGGGGCTGCCAAATATGCTTTGTACAGTCGACTACGCATATTTGTATACAATCTTTGTCTCGTCTTCCTTCAGTTTCACATATCGCTCACTTGGAGAAACAAAGACAAAACTGCATCTTTGCGATTTTACAGGAGAAGCAATCAAAGTTTTAGATGTAAGTGTAAGTTAAGGAAAAGTACTTTCAACAAATATTTGGATTTTTCCTTAACTTACACTTACATCTAAAACTTTGATTGCTTCTCCTGTAAAATCGCTAAACATGCAGTTTTGTCTTTGTTTCTCCAAATGAGCGATATGTGACTTGTACAGTACAGTTCCATACAACGAAATAGCTGACCATTTAGTCCATATTGTCGTACGGTAAAAAATCATAGAATAAAGGTACAAATTATAATGCGAGTATGTGAAATAGTCCCTTTGATTTTTTTAAACTAACATACTCGTATAGAGGCGGGGGGGGAGCTAATCGATACAGTAGCCGTAAAGTCGAACGCTATGAAAACTTCGGGATAGGCCGGATGTCCTGCGGCTGATACATTTCCTAACACTCTTTAAACTTCACTAAAAGACTGACTGATAACTGACTCACCCGATAGACTGCCAACTAATTTTGAGTCTCACACGTTTCAAAGCCGCAATTTATATGAAAACTACAGCCAAAATGCCTCATAATTTTCGCCACATTTCGCATCGGCTCTACTGACAATACCTTGCGAACTTATATGTACTAATGCGGGGTGAGGGGCGGCCACACTACACTACAACAGTCTCCAGCATATTTACCTGCTGCAGGAAGTTGGGAGGGTTGGCCGGCAGGACAGGCAACGACAGCAGGTTCCTGTAGTACTGCAGGCTGCTCGCGTGCTTGTAGAACTGACTCAGCTTTCGGAACTGCGTCCGGAACCTGACGACATTGGAAACAAAAAGTCGGTTAAGTATGAGCATTTGATTGTGGTTGCCTATTGAGCGTCGGTGGCCGAGTGGTCACGGTATCCGACTCGTAAACGAGAGGTATCGGGTTCGAATCCCACTGCGGTCATGTACCAATGACCCTTTTCTGAGTTATGTACATACATTAGTTGAATACTAACCGACACTCTTACGGTAAGGGAAAACATCGTGATGAAACACGCACATTGAGGCAACTGAATGTGTAACTATTCAATTTAGTCAGGTTGCTCCGGTAGCAGGGTCACGGAGGTCAGATTGCAGTCGCTCCACAGTAATAACCCGATCTGCCAAATCTTGGATTATATAATTCAAAACATCTATACACAATGTGCGTAGCGTGATTCATAGGTAAGTATTGTTTGTTCACCAAATAAGACAAGTCAGTCTGGACAGATCATATAGCCTATGTGTACTGCCTCACCTCTCCCGGTGTCCAGCCAGCGTGTCCGGCGGCAGGCTGGCGTGTAGCCGGAACAGCAGTCGCACGTTGGTGTCGTAGATCCGCGAGGAGTCCTGCGCGCACGGAATGAGCGCCGCGAGCCGGCACTGCCCGCTCGCAGTCATCGAGTTAGCTCGAGCGTTGCCCAGACTGTCGAACACTGGGGGAAGGGGGGAGGGTCGTCATCATCATCATCATCATCATTATCATCACAGCCCATAACAGTCCACTGCAGGACTTAGGGCCTCTCCCACGAAAGGGAGGGTGTGTTTGTTTCAAACTAAACTCGCGGTCTTTGCACATATTTTTATATATGACGGGACTTAAACGCGACGTAATTTTTCGATTCGTTTCCCCGACGTTTCGGGTTACACCCAATCGAAAAGGTACGTCGCGTGTAAGTCCCGACTAATAAAATAAGATTCGAGGGTATTTCAGTGTTTTAACAGGTTTCAAGGTATTATCAGTGGTTTAGTCGGTTCGGATCTTCTGGGTAAGCTCGCCGGGTAAGGGTCGTCAATCATATGTCCACATATCCACGCGGCTTAATCAAGCCAAAAGAACTGAATTTCGATTGTGCCGTCAAGTATAACTGTCATGCCAATCCACGCCCACACACGGTCAGTTCTACTTGATCTAATCAGCGTTTCATGCCGATTGGACGATAGGCATGACCGTGTATGGCCAGCATTAGTATTTCATTTACGATAAAGATAGAGAATAAACCCAGTCAATTATAAAAAAGTGTCATATCGATTTGCTCACGCATTCGAAGCCCAATAACATATTACAATTCCCGCGTAGGTCAAATAGTAACCCTGAACTCCGCTTTAAATTCAATCTCATGATTGAGGAAAAGTCGCCTTCAGATACACGTCGCGGTCTCTAAATGGCGACTGCTCAGTATTTGGGATATACTGCGGCAAAATTAGAGTAGAATAGATAGAAGAAATTAACGTTATATGCACATAATAGAATAGTTACCTGCCGCTTGTAGATTGAGTAGGTCGTCCATGTAGTCAAATAGCTCCACGCACAATTGGAAACTGAAACATAAAAATATTTTTGACGTCCACATTTTCATGACACAGGCAAAAAGGGCATCGATCTGGAACCCGCTTCCCTGTTGCTTTTATGTTGATCAATTCGTAATTTGAAAACAAAATCTAGAAGGATCTGTCAAATGTATACTAAAATCTATCAAATGTAGAATAGAACCTGTCAAATGTAAAGTAAAATCTGTCAAATATAGTGTGGAATCTGTCCAATCTGAAACTGTCTGACGCAAAATATGTTGACGTAGAGTCAGTTGCCAATAGGCTACGCAACCAACTGTCAACTAAAGGCAACAATCCACAGTCACTAGTTGTTGACGACGTCGGTGTAGGGCAATCGTTCAAATATAGAAAAGAAACTGTTAAGTGTAGAATGTAACCAGTGCAATCTGTCAAGTCAAACGACCGACTGAAAAGCATCCACACTCACTAGTTGTTGACGTCGTTCTCGGCGATGTTGTCCAACTCGGTGCCAGTGATGTGCATGTTCCCAGGGAAGCGCGGGTTGCGCGCGTGGAACTTCAGCTTGGTGGCCAACAGTCCACTGTACAGGTGGATCAGCTTGCCGTAGCCCTCGCGGAGGTGGACCTTTGAGAGGGTTAGAGAATGTGTGATATAGATAGCTCCGGACATACGGTCGACTGGCAATGACAGTGGAAATCTGGTGTCAGAATTGGCAAGGAAAAATGAAAATTACGAAAAAAACGGTGGACAAAACCGTGTGCCAAAACCTAAAAAAGGCATCGTGGATATGCACGAAAAGCTAGTTTTTCCAGGATGTTATGGGCTGTCAGTATCAACAGCCCGATTTGAGCCTCCTCTACAATGGTAGTGGATTTTGCTAAATTTTCCAAGCTTGACAGGCGATCACAGTCTTAAAACACTGAAGAGGGCACGTTGTTGCCAATATTCTTGAAATGTGTTAGTTTTATATTCTACATTGCCGGAGGCCAATATTTTTTTAGAATCCAGCGACATAATGTATGTTTGGCGGAACGAGATTTTGACAGCCTCCAATATTGGCAAACGAAGATGTGGAGGTGGAAAAGGGTAAGGACCCACCTGGCCGGGTGTAGTGACCAGGGGATGAAGGGTCAGACAAATATTCGTTAGATATTGCGGTAGTTGGAACACTTCTGTATCGCGATGTAGGATAGTTCCAAAACAGCGGTATGCTCACCCACAGCCTCCCGAGGTTCTCTATCATGGGCACATGGCGCTGCGAGTCGTCGAGGCAGGCCGGGTGGCCCTCGCGCAGCACCTTGTGCGTCACGTGGCAGAACTTCCACGCCGCGATGCGGTTGTCCTGCAACGGTAGCCGGAGCGCCACCATCTGGTGAACGAGCGGCGTCATGAGAATCCGTACCGATTTTAGAAGCTATGCAGTTTTGGCCGGTGCGACTGGCACTTTAGGAATCATCATCAGCCGAAAGATGCTGCTGGGCATAGGCCTCCACCAGAGATCTCCACAAAGGCCGGTCCTGTGCCTTCCGCATTCAGCTGGTACCTCCAATCTTTACCTGGTCGTCGGTCCACCTTGTGGGAGGCCTACCCACGCTGCGTCATAAATATAATCATGGAAACATATCATTACTAAAAACGGCTGTTTTTAGCAAAAATTAAATTACACATAATACTTTTAATTAAACAGATTTTTTATTATTATTCTGGTTAACGCGGAACAGATTTTATTCCTAAAGTGGCAGCACTTTCACACCTCTTAAGGACTAAATACATAAATAACTGTGATTAGTTTTATCATTTATAACTATAACTGCACGGCTAGCACAAGTGTGCCCGCGACATAGCTCGCCCTGCGATAGACAATTTGTTTTCTTCTCTCAATACAAAGATGAAAAAGATAGCAGTATCATGTCGCGCCGTTTCTCACCTGTCGCGCGCGGGAGTATACTTGTGCTAGCCATGCTGGCCGAGTTGTACGTGTTCAAAAGCGCAGACGTCATAGGGACTTCGGGACTTGCAGGAATTTCAGTCTGGGCATAAAGATATCTAACTAAAGTCATGTAGGTAATTGATTCAGACGCACGCAATTCAAAAAATCTTTGCTTTGAATCTGCAACGTAAACGTACATTTCAGCATAACGAATCCTATTCTGATAACATTTACCTACGTGATTTGCGTGAAGATAAACTTTTTGCCTTTACTACGAAACTACGAAACAGGATTTTTATACAAATCAAATATCAAATGAGCAACGCACCTGACGGTAACAGAACATAAACCATTCATACTTTCATCTAACTAAGTATAACTAAGCATACAGTATGTATAATAAAATGGGGTGTATGAAAGTCAAAAAAATTCGCGGAAACACATCGAAAAATATATCAAAATTTAATGCCAACAGTAGTCAATCGATGAAAAAAATAAGAAGTTATAGCAGATAATACTACGGTTATAGCCAGTTTTCCGTCTCTCTCTCAGAGATGGGGCGACATAGCACACAACGGCACAAGCTATGTTGAAAATCCTTGCCTAACTAGCAACTTTGGAGTTATGTAACTTGGGCCCATAATATTCATCAAAAATTCCGTCATATTATTAAATCTAGCTTACCAAACATTGAAATGATTTCCATAATGTTTTAAACTATACCCCGTAACTATAACCGTAAGATGTATCATCATCTTGGCGTTAATGTCCCGGCTGTGTTCTCGCGCATGAGGGCCCGGGGTCCGCCTTGACCATGATACAGGATTTGGCAGATCAGGTAGTTACGTGGTTTTTTCCCTCACCGTAAGAGCATCGGTAATAACTCAGAAAAGAGTCATTGGTACATGGCCGCAGCGGGATTCGAATCCGGTACCTCTCGCTTACGAGTCGGATACGCTAATCGCGCGGCCAATGATTAATAAATTAAAAAAATTAAAAGACACGCTTATTATGTATGATCCAGAACCGACTAAGTTGACATGCCTCAATGCTGTAGTTGCACCAGCTTCCTTATCATTAAAACTGGAACATCAACACGTGCATTGTTGATTAAGGCAGAAATAGACAACGCGGAAGGAAGTTAATAATAAAAATTTCTTAGAGCACGCAGTGTGGGTAAACGTACGAGTACGAACTACATAAGTTATATGGGTTATTTACTTTATTATACTACGTTAAACCATAGTCCAATTACCTAGTAGCAAACCAATGCGAAAGTTTGATTGTTTGTTACTCCTACACACAAAGACTATTGGAAGAATTTTGAAAAATGTTATAATGTAGCACAATTTTAGCCCAGAATAGCACAATTTTTTTTTAATGTCTTACGGTAGGCAAACAGGCTAGCCGGCCACCTGATGCAAAAGGGTCACCGCTGCCTAAATTATTCCGAAATTCTATGTGATTCCCGCGGAAACGGATCCGGAACGTTTATTAAGCGAATTTCACGCGGTCGAAGTCGCAGGCAAAGCTAATATACTCGTATGTAAATAGTAAAGGTTGTGATGTGTAGATGTTTATTACTCTTTCGTGCAAAAACTACTGATCGAACTTTGTTGAATTTTTCCAGTGATGTAACTTATGTGCTGTTCCAGTGCTGTAGTGTTTAGTAATAAATAAACTCAAAAACTAGCAGACCGATTTCAAAAAGGTAAAATAATAGGCTTCCGGGGAAAGTTGTTTGTTTATAGAAAAACCATGGAAACTCGCATTTTAAGGGTATGTTCCGGGTTTCCTACCGCGTACCTTTGTTGACGAGTAGCCCGATATTTCGATACATGGAAACTCGTAATCTTGTAATTGGCTAAAAGAGTGAGAATTGGCTTAAAGATGTTTAAACCAACCAACATACTTATTTACAAAAGCTGCAAGTATTCTCAAACACAAATAAATAAATAAATAGATTCGAACTGCGCGCAGGATAAAGCCGCTGAGCAAGGCTAGTAGACAATAATTACCCAGTAAGTGATGGCGCTCTGCTCCTGGAAGGTGCCGATGAGGGTGCTGCGGACATGTTTCTCCTTCACCGGGGTCTCCACGGAGTTTATCGCCTTCTGGATGGCTAGCGTCTGAAAACATCACATGATAATCAGCATAAATTATCGTTAGTTGGCTGCAATGTTACTGCACTTTATTTACTTAACTATGTATTACTTTAATTTTTTTTTTGGACATTGTATAATAATGTTGACATTATAGTTTTAAATTCTACATGCCCAAGTAGATTATACTACCTACCTACCTACTTACTTATTATAATTTTATTGAATTGTCATCGTTTTTATTTATTTTATATTAACATGCTATTGATGTGATTTATTTTGGATAATTTATTTAAACTCCCAGGTTCCCAATAACGCACAGTCGAGTTCGCTGGCAAATTGGATCCGTTGCCCCAGGTGCCCCCAGCCTCATTTATGTAAGGGACAGAGGCGCTTGAACATCCATATAGGTAAGTCGCACAAAGACCGCTCCGTACTTACTGCCTCTGCCCCTTCGTCGGCCCCCGTTCCCACCGCCTCAGCCTCAGACTCCATAAAACGCGTTGTATAAAGAATCCCACGCGGAGCGAGGGTCGCTGTAGCTCAGACCCTCGCAAAAGACATTCTTAGTGCCACCGCCAAAAACGACGAACAGAGCTGGGAGCACCTACTTACATTTCCGTTCAGAATTCTACATATTGAAGATACTGCTTGCCCAAACAAAACAAATTCACTGACTTCATGCATTAAAAATAATTGTTATAATCCTGCCTCCCTCATCACCATCAATGATCACCGCTTTTTTTATTATCCAAGTATCTCTCAATATGTAAAAAATAAAATAAGCGACGGTGATATTAAAGGGGCTGCCAGGATCCTTTTTTCCAGCGACACTTTCGCTCCCGACACGCCCGAAACGTTGGCCGGCCTACGTTCTAAACACCCTTTACCTTCGGCAGACCTTCGCTTACCAGACGCCCCTAGTGCTGCGGATCCTGCGCTGCAAGTTTCTGCCGATGCCGTCCGTCAAGCCGTTTTTTCATTCCCTAACGGCTCGGCGGGTGGCATAGATGCCCTGACCCCGTAGCACCTGAAGGACCTCTTAAGCTGCGCTGGTGAGGCGGGAGATATTCTATTAAATGCTATTACGGGGCTTGTGAATCTTATGCTGTCAGGCTCAGTTGTTAGTTCGGTCATAGAAACTCTGTATGGTGCCAACCTAATTGCCTTAAATAAAAAGGATGGAGGCATTCGGCCCATTGCTGTTGGCACCACCTACCGGCGCCTGACAGCAAAACTTTGCTGTAGATTCTCCGCCCCAAATCTTAAAGAATATTTTCAGCCCCTCCAGCTCGGTTTTGGCACGAACGGTGGTTGCGAATCCTCCGTTCATGACCTTAGGACTTTCCTTCAGAATGAGGGCGGGGAAGTTCTGCTGAAGGTAGATGTTAAGAACGCGTTCAATTCGGTAGATAGGGGCGCCTTGTTGGATCAAATTCGTAAGAAGTTGCCTGCCGCGTATACATTTTTGTGGCAGTGCTACAAGGAGCCCACCAACCTTATACACAAGGGCCACCTCCTGCACTCGGCGGTCGGCTGCCAGCAAGGCGACCCTCTCGGGCCGGCCATTTTTAGTCTCGCGATCCACCCCATTATCGAAAAATTAAATTCCAAATTTAACGTGTGGTATCTTGACGATGGGACTCTGGGAGGCGAAGCGAGCACAGTACTACGGGATCTGCAGCTCCTCATTCGAGGGTTCAGTGCCATAGGCCTGGAGCTGAATTTCTCGAAGTGTGAGCTGTTTATCTCTGAGTCTTGTCCGACGCCTGGCGCTATGTGCTGCTTTTAGTGCTTTAGCCCCTAATATCACAGTCGTCGGCAAGTCCTCGCTTCACCTTTTAGGCTCCCCAATTTTCCATGATTCCCTTCACGATTTTGTTGACCAAAAAATTCAAAATTTTAATGATGTTTCGGATTGCCTACTCCAAATTAACAGCCACATGGCTTATGTCAAAATTAGATACTGTTTATTTGTTTCAAAATTTATGTACGTTTTGCGGTGTTGTCAGTTGTGGAAACATCCTGCTCTTTTAGAGCTCCTAGACAATACCGTGAAACATACCCTCTGTTCGGTTTTGAATATTAATCTGGCAAATTCTTCCTGGGACCAGGCATCATTGCCTATTCGATTTGGTGGTCTGGGCATTCGGAAAGTGTCGAGTGTTTCCCTGCCAGCCTTTTTGTCCTCGGTGAATAGCTCGCAGTCCCTAGTAAATAAGATACTGTCAAAACTGAGGACTTTTGAGTTAGCATTTTCCACCGAGGCCAAAAATGCTTGGCAGTTTGCTTGCCCGGAGTCGGAGCCCCCGGCTAATCCTTGCTCGCAGAGGCTTTGGGACGAGCCGCTCTGCAGATTGGTACGAAACAACCTTTTAAGCGCATCAACCAATTCTGCAGAGCGTGTTCGCCTCCTGGCTGCTGGCGAGTGGGAGTCGGGTCTCTGACTACAGGCATTACCCTCTAAAAACATCGGCACTTTACTCGACAGTGCTACGTTTAGGCTTGCCACGGCCCTTCGTCTTGGCGCACCCTGTAGCGCTCCTCATCAATGCCGCTGTGGTCGTCCTGTAGACCAGCTCGGCCACCACGGCTTGTCTTGCGGCAGGAGCGCTGGTCGCCTTCCTCGTCATGCGGAACTCAACGATGTCATCCGCCGGGCCTTTACCACCGCTGGAGCACCCGCGGTGCTGGAACCGAGCGGGTTAGCCCGCGAGGATGTTAAGAGGCCCGACGGAATGACACTCACTCCCTGGAAACTGGGACGGCCTCTGGTATGGGATGCTACTTGCATCGATACCCTTGCGCCGTCCCATCTTCTAGTGACCGCGTGTCAGGTTGCGATGGGTGCTGCCTCAGCTAAGGACGCCAAGCGGCGCAAATATGCTAATCTCAGTGGCGATTACATATTTGCGCCATTTGACGTTGAAACTCTTGGGCCGTGGGGACCAGGTGCACACTCATTATACCGGGAGTTATCTAAGCGCCTGGTCGAAGTTACGAATCACCAGAACGCTGGCCGCTTTTTTGGTCAACGCTTAAGCCTTGCTATCCAGCGGGGCAACGCGGCCAGCCTTCTGGGGACTTTTCCAAATTCGGGGGACCTGGGCCAAATTTTTTATCTTTAGTTAGGGTTAGAGTAAGGTTATTTTTAATTATAATCATTGTTAACATTTTTATTTAAATAAATAAATATCTATAATTATGTTTAAGTTGTATAATAAAGATTTATTTAATTATTATTGATATTTATACATAATTATTAACTAATTGATAATATATGACGGTGTAAATTAGTCACTAAATAAATGAATATGAATATTATCTACCAATACAATACATAGACTACCTCTGCAGTATCATTGCAGCTTGGGCCACGTGGCTCTCAGGGCAGTCACCTGTGATTGTGTAATCCTAAAATCCCTTTAAAGCTCAAGGTTTATATAAGTTATGTCGTGGGCAAATCGTCGATCGTTAGTGCTATGAAAGTTTCAATTCGGTTTGGTTAGTGTTACTTTACGCCTCTGTCCTACAGGTGGGGTAAGCGGGCACTATGGACCGCCACTTTGCTCTGTTCTGACACAACTCCCTAGCTTCGCATATATCCACAATTCTTTTCATATATCTCCTTTTATTCTTGCCACTTCGGACTCCAGCATTTTTGAGAGCATTTGTTATTATTGTCTCAGAGCGCAAAGGATATTAGGGTTTCAATTGGTGAGGTTAGGTTTGTGTTATGCTAAGCCGCCGAGAAGCTCCGCGAAGCGGGGCTCGGTCAACTCAAAATGTGAAGAACGGCCTAAGACTTTTTTTTTATCAGACAAACAGGCATGCGGGCCGCCTGATGGAAAGTGGTCACCTCTGCCTATAGACATTAGCCACACCGCCAATGCGTTGTTCACCTCTATAACACGTTGCTCTGGCAGCAAAAAGGCAAATGCCCCTTCAACGCCAAAGCCACGGTATACACGGATATATAGGCACAAGAGCATTATTAGGCCTGTGATGCTTCATGGTTGCGAAACTTGATCGGCGTTGTCTAAGCATGACCACCCTACGACAATAGAATTCACTGGTGCCCTATAACAATAGAATTACATGTAATCAATTCGGATTTCTTACACGCGTCGGTGGCCTAGTGGTTAAGGTAGTTAAGGTAAGGACTCGTAAGCGAGAGGTACAGGGTTCGAATCCCACTGCGGCCACATAGTCTGTATTTATTATTGGTACATACCAATTACTCTTTTCTGAATTATCTACTTTAGTTGAATGCTAACCGATGCTCTTGCTGTGAGGGAAAACATCATGATGAAACCTGCACATTCAGGCGATTGAAGGCGAAACTATAATTCAATTTGTTCAGGTTCCCCTGGTAGCAGGGTCACCGAGGTCAGATGGCAGTTGCTCCACTGTAATTCTCTGATCTGCAAAATCCTGGATCATGGTCAAGGCGGACACCGGGCCCTCGTGTGCGAGTGCGCAACCGGGATATCAACGTCAAGATCTTTTTTTTAATTCGGATTTTTTAAAGTATATTCGTACAGTCGTCTGCAGAGTGAATGGACCTCCCTAGCATATATTAAATGTATGGTAGGAGGGTTAGTTCTCTGCAGCTGACTGTACATACGTATACGGTCGGTTCTTTTTTGCATAAATTGTCCAGGAATTAAAAATTACATCTCTATGTATAATCGTAACCTAAAGAATCATTATGAGGATTGAGGATGCATTCCGCAAAATTACGTAGGTTTCTACGTAATTTTACGTACGTAAGTCCCACCTACGTCACCTGTACAGTTTACGTCAACCGCAAAGATTTTCCCATTACCATTTTATTTATTGACATTGTTTCCCATTGTCAGTTGTTCATTAATTTATACACTTTCATCTCAAGCGCTTATTACATTTGGCTAAATTCAGAAGCAAAACGCGTGAGAGCAAATCAAAGTGGAATGCATTGCTCATAAAAGAAGGTTCATTTTTGTATCACGCCTTTTGATAAGCGGAACGACGCGTAACATAATATAAGTGATATAAAAATAATCTTATTGCTATGAGCAATACGTTCCATTTCGATTGGTTCTCACGTTTTTTGCTTCTGAATTTAGTCAAATTTTGTAAGTGCATTAGCTCTGGTGTGTTATAGATACCTATACGTGGATTATTTTTAACCTCTAGCGTAAAAAGGAGGTTACGAAAGTTTTACGTGTATCTGTCTCTGGCATCGTAGCTCCGGAAGAATAGACCGAGTTCGAAGCGGTTTTCTTTATTTTGAATTAATATACCTACCTACCTCATCTACTAAAAATAAGGAATTGCTTAAATTCTGAAATAAATAATTTTTTATTTATTTTAAAACCAGATTATTATCTTTGTATAATTAAAACGGGTTCAGTGTACTTCACTTAAACGTGAAGGGCGCAATATTTATCTTCAATGACTTAACCCAGTTGCGTTGAACCAAAGGCGTGATGCAATTTTTTTACGAGTCTGTGTGTACAACCTAATTTAAAATCGAGTGTTTACACGTTATTCTCGTTAAAGTGTTATGCAATTTATAAACAAACTTCGTAAACCTTTTTAAATTCAACCAGTTTGAAATTTTTTTTACAGCACTAACCCAGGCCAGTTTCCCGTACGTTAATCTATTGTTAATCTTTTTTTTTATGTTATACGGCAGAGAAACAGGCAAGCGAGCCACCTGATGGAAAGTGGTCACCGCCGCCTATGGACATCAGCAACATCAGGGGAGTCACCAATGCGTTATCTACGGCCTCTGAAGAGACCTCTAATATACCTCTTGAACGATCAAAGTCAAAGTCCAAAGGAAAAACTCCACGGTTTGCTGGGAGCTCATTCCACATCCGAATCGTACTAGCGAGAAACGTTCTTTTAAACCTTAGCTTGGTGACCAACAGAGGGTCTACGTAGTGGGGATGAGTACCCAGCCCACGGCGGGTGGTGCGATGGCGGAATTGTGCTGTGGGCACAAGATCGAAAAGTTCCTTGGAACACTTCATCACTATTCAATCATCAAATAAAATTCGACATCCTTGCAGAGCAAGGAGTTTTAATCGATTGATCATCGATTGACATTGACAATTGTTTCAGAAGCTGGGTGTGAGTATTGTCCTTAGTCCTTATAATATGTTACCAGCCATACCCGATTTAAAATAGCTCATTCTAAGCGGGTTATGACAATATACTTGAATAGTAATTAAAAAGCAGTTGACCTAAGCCAAACTATTTCATCCTAAAGATTTTAGGCCAATCCAGTTTATTGTACGCGCTGAACTAACAATGCTAACTGAACTAGTTTGGTCTGAAATCGGGTTTGACTACTAAATACTTAAAAGGTTTTCCCTGGAGAGTACAACATGGATCAAGAAAGGGGTGAAAAAGTTTCTACGGGGTCGGCAGAGCGTGGGTGATGCCCCTGGTATTGCAAACGTTCATAGGCTACTACGACTGCTTACAATCAGGCAGGCCATAAGCTTGTTTGCCACCTTACAATACAATACAATACAAAACTCTTTATTTCACACAAGAGGACACAAGTACAGATACAAAAAATATGCTAGGTAGTACAAAGGGCGGTCTTATCACTAATGTGATATCTTCCAGACAACCTTGGTATGGAGAGAAGCACAGGATTATGACAGCAGACTGGTAGCGGTATAGAAAAGGAAATACTTACCTACAGTGAACATACATAGAAAATTATCAAGCCAGTGCTAGCATCGCACGTGAGTGTGCTGTGTCTCTCATCTCCACGAAGAGTGTAGATATTTATAGACAGGGGGACGCCACGCTCCGGCAAAGTAAATAAATAAATAAGCTAGCAGTGGCGCATTGCATCTTGCTGATCAAGAGATTAGACATCAACTCTAGCGATAAGTATGTTTACAGACACTTTCAAGATTTTTTTTTTAGTTTTATCAGTGTCCCCACCACATGTTTATACTTTGTGAATCATGTTAAATATATCAATCATAGTTGAACGTCTGGGCTGGGTTATCAGATATTATGTATGGCTATTTTGTTTATGCGTGGTTGAAAATTTGTTCACGATTAACAATAGATTTACGTAGGACTGCTTGAAATAGTTTATTTTTTACCAGCTTATCTGTTGTATGAAGTCAAGAGTAAACATAGGAAATGCTGTCAATGACCTGTTAATCAAGAAGGACGGACCATAATAAGTAAAATGAAAAGGGAAAGAGGAAGGCAAGAAATCTCAGACATATCTTCATCGTTATAGTAGTTACGCATCTATCGGGCTATAAAAAACTGGTTACAGCATAATCAACAAAGTAGTCTGTGAGAAAGCGTTTATCTAGCACATCGATCTATCTACTCAGCAGCAAAGTGACAATTACAAAGCAAAGAAAGCAGACGTAGCCGTAATGGACCATAATCTCCTTATAGTCATTTCTAATTAATGAATGAACGTCATTCGGTACCCACGCGAGAACTCGTTAACTGAATAAGTAAACCATTTAACTTAACACTTTGAGTGAAGAAAGTTACGTACACGAGCTCTTGCGAATTTTCGTAAAAAGTACAAATAAAAATGTCGACTCGATATACTAGTAATCATAACTGTTATACGATTAATGTCTTCCTACGTTACAATTAGGGCCTCTATCGGATGAAAGACAAGGTCCTCCGATAAAAGCCCTAGCAAAGGAAGGACACCTCTATGGTCTCACTTACACAAATTTATTTTTTAATTAGAGTAGCAAGGCATTTCGCCTAGTGGTAAGTGACGATGCGGCCCTTGATGGAACATGCCTGCCGAGGAACAGCCTATTCAATCTAGCCTTGAAGGTGACCAGCTTATAATGAACAGGGAACCCATTCGCAGGCAGCTTGTTCCATTCTTTAGCCGTACGAATTATAAAGGTTTAACCAAAGCGGCTCGTGCGGATAGCTAGAAGATTCACGACATAAGGATGAAGCGTTCGCCCGGATCGCAGGATGCAGGAAACTTTGGCTCCAACGATAATCGACTCTATATTTCTCCTAACTCTCCTTTGTTGTTTATTTGCCTAGGCGAATAACCTTGGTTTCAAACAACGGGATAACTTAATTCTAAATGGCACCTACATAGGAATTCGGAGCAGATCCCAATAAGCCCTTCATCAACATCATCGTCATCCTAGCGGTCAGTCCTGGTTTCTGGCAGACAACGCTTTCCTACTCTTTCTCGTCGAGTACGCACGGTCAGCATCCTCTAGTAAGCGGCTCTCGCATCAGACTCAGATATAAATCCCCACAGAATCACCATATAATGTTTCCTGATATCGCCAGGTTCCCACATCGCAATAAGCACTTTATCAGGAGAAAAGCAGCCGCGTTATTCAGAGTTACAGACAGTTGTCATTCGCTTTTTGCACCGCGCCCCTCGTGCGTCAAACGCGGACTTCAAACGCGATGTTTGCGTCGACGTGCTCTGAAAGGGGCTTTGTTACTGCCACGGAGTACCTACTATACTATACATTTTACATAATTAAGATTAACTCCCAGTTTCTGAAAGGCTTGTCAATAATAAACAGCGATTAAAACTCTTTCCGTCTATGTCTACAACTCCCTACAGATAAGGATGTCAAATTTAACTTGATGATTAACAATAGATTGACGTACGAGAAACTGGCCGTTAGACAGGCAATATGAACAATACAGCTAACAACAAGCTTTTATGGCTTTCAATATAAATAGCATATTATGAGAAGGAAACTAATGGAAGAACAACCATCACTTATACCAAGTTGCGGGTATAGAACGAGATACGAGTATATCAGCTCAGTAGTTTTTGACCTAGGATCAAATATCCATACAAACATACACAGGTAGGTACATACACAGATAACTTCAGTACCCTACTTTTTCTTCGACGTGGTCGGGTAAAAATGGACCCAAATGCATCTGGCGCTTGGTCTGCCATAATATAATTCTATGTTGCGTTTCACTAAGTCCTCTAATTCTTTAACAGAGGACCTGTGTCGTATTCTGACGTTGCGCACAATCGAACAATGAACCTGTAAGACCTGCTACAATGGATTCTTTTTTTGCCAGGAGTTACAGTTGACTGCTTTGGCAATACTTTATGCAAGTTACTACGCGGCGGCCGGGTGACAATTGAGAAAAAAGTTTCCCAATCGTCGCCTCTGAGGACCAGACACGAAGCAGAAGTGGCCCGTTGGCAAGATTTGTCACCCGACTCGAGTGACAACTGGGAAGAAAATATCCCATTGTCACACCGGAGCGGAGGACAGTGCTAGAAGGGACTGGGAATTTGTGGCAGCGTTACTACGCCTGTATATAATTCGCAGAAAGTTGTCTATAAGGTGATTCCTAAATTTTAAAACAAATGGCAGTAACATCCATCACACCCATATGGCATCAGCATAGCATTCATCCACAATAGCGAATCTGGGATTTAGCGCGAGGATAATAAGGATGATGAAGCCATGAATTGGGCCAAGATATATTGGACGTTAATTAAAATACTTTAATTGTACCGAAATTATCAGTTTCACGGGTATTTAACAAAATAGAACATCATCGTAATTCTAAAAATAGCATCCTAAAAACTCAACAAAAACTCCGTACTCACTAAAGTGCGAGTTAACACTGCATAATTGGACAAGGCCGTGTTGTAACATGCACGCAAGAACGTCTGAATGTTAATTGGTTTTATTCCGTACTGGTTTGATGCAGTACTGCTTTAATCGATCTCTGTATATGTGAGACAAATGATCATGCCAGCGTACCGATCGTTCGATCGTATAGAGAATTAGCAAGTAAATTTTATGCAAAATTTAAACCGACAGCCATCGGAAAATCCCTGACTAACTCTACATCTACTCAAACATTTCCTAAACATCTGTACCGATTTTTATGAGTGATTAAACAAGTTTTCAAAGAATACGCATCTATCTCTGTCCATCCGCTCGGGGGCTACGATACCACAGACAGACATACTGATACTTAGCCAAATACACGCAGAACATACACAATCATTCTATTCGCGTCGGAAATTTGAAAAATGTAACACCGCAATACAAACACGCAAGCATTGTTGCTTGGCGACAGAAACAGATAAGCCTGTACGGTATCAATCCAGGCAGACACCCCAGGCCCAGGCTTGAAGTAACTTCCCTGATTATTATCTAGACGCATTCAAGGCTATAGTGAATAGGCCGTTCCTAGACAGGCAGGCTCCATCATCGGCCGCATCGTCACTTACCACCAGGTGAGATGGCGGTCAATTGCCTGGCTAGTCTGATATAAAATATAATGTAACAACCGGTAAAATGTTAGTCATTAAAAGTCAAGACATTCATATTTAATACCAGTGGTTATCTTGCGTAATATTTTTTTCACTGTAGTGTGGGTGCGCTCTGCGATGCAACACGGCCTAATAGCATATGTTATAATGAACTGTGTCAATGGAGCATAACCAAGTTTTTGCATTGGTTGCTCTCGAGTCTGTTGCTTTTGCACGATATTTTAAATGTACAATAAACTGTTGTAAAGTAAACAGTATAGATACATAACGTCCCGCCTTTTTCTCGTAGGGGTAGGCAGTGACCATATTGTTCCACATGCTACGGTCCTGCCTGACAGGCTTCACACGCCTCTTCCAACATTCATCAACAATTTCTTACAGTACCTATAGCAGTCGTGTGTCTGGGGTCAACATAAAGCTAGCTCCTTATTTATTTATTACTAGAGACCCGCCCCGGCTTCGCACCTTATCAAATTATACAGCTGAACCTCCCTCATGAATCGCTCTGTCTATTGGTGAAAACCGCATGAAAATTGGTTCGGTAGTTTTTAATTTATCGCGGATAGGCACACAGACGCGGGTGAGACTTTCTTTTAACCCACGACGAAAAAAGAGTGGCGTTATAAGTTTAACGTGTATATATGTGGCTTTGTGTGTCTGTCTGTGGCATCTTAGCTCCCGAACGGATGGCCAGATTTCGATGCGGTTTGGTTCTCTATAAATCGAGACGGTTCTTAGCTTTGTTTCATTAAAATCGGTTCTGTAATAAAGAAAATATTTGAGAAGTTTTTTTTTAATTTTTGACTATCCAGGCCATAGGTGGAGCAAGACCAAATAAACAAATTCAGACCAAATAAACTTGGTCGGGGGTTATCCGATTTCTTTAGGTTAGGTTATATAATATGTAGTGATGTTTGTCACACATTCACTTACCAATTGGAAGGTGCGTTTACTGTCCTGCCGGTTGTTGCTGGCCGCCATGGTAACGTGTTAGTGCTCTCCAGCGCTCAGCAGCATGCATAGGGTTAGTGCCAGATCGTGCGGTGCTGAAAACATGGCGACACCATACTCCCTTTAATGGAGGGTTAAGTGTGGACTACCCTTAATGTAACATGCAGTTAGCTGATAAGCAAGAAGGGGAAATATAATGTCCCAAATGTCAACAATATCTCTTGAAGGGCTGATGCAACTTATGGCTGATGAAAATGTGATCGAAGGCAACGATTTTCACGATAAAAGTGTGATTATTTCGAAAACTCAAGACATTTCGTTATGGTTTATTTTATTCTGGTAAGTCAAGCCGGAACGAAGTGGGCTAAGAGGAGTAGGAAGGCGGACCTCGGGCCCTCGCGTGCCGCGTGAGAGCACAACTGGGATTTAACGCCAGGATGATAATGACGATGATGAAGCCATGAGTCGGGTCAAGAGATATCGTTGATTTTTGAGTCAGTCTGTATGAAATGAGGGTCGGTTGGTTTATTATCATTATCGTTAAGCATTGTCCGAAAATTAAATGTTAGTAAGTAATTATTTATTTCAGTCATGCGCCTAGCTAACCATAACCGCCACTCCATAACAACACAATATACTGGTGTTAGGCGGTAGAGTACTATGGATAGCATAACGTGTAGAAAACTGGGAAGAAGTACATTGACGTGACGTGTCTGTTTGTCCATAGGATAGAGTAGACATACAGACATGTCGCGCATTTCGGTCAGTGGAGCGATGTATCTAATTCTATTAAAAATAGTTTATTAGATATTAGTAAAACATAAAACGGAATATTATATTATTCGCCCGAATACTGGGCGAATAAAGTGTAAGTTGGAGTTTACTCCATCGGACCGATAAGAATAACGATATTATAAATCAAAGTGAGCATAAGCGTCCTTTATTACCTTTTTTTAAACGACCCGAACACGAATGTAATACAATATTTGTCAAAGAATTCTATTATATTGTCAAAGAATTACATACTATGCTCCACAACCAAATGTTTTGCAACCGTACAGTCGAACAAACATAATGTTACACAGCGGCTCTAACAAAACGTGTCGTTCTGCACTTGGCACGGCTAGCATAAGTGTACTTTTGCGCGCGAAAAGCAAGAAAAGGCGCGACATCGCAACTGTTATTTCTTTGATCTTTCGTGCTAGCTGTAATGGCTCTGTGTAGGCCTGTATTTGTTCGACAGCACGAATACAATGTGACATTGACTCATTGAAAAGAAAAACATGCGGCGACGCGACGATGATGACGTAGAATATAAAAACATGCACAACAGACGAGACACGTAGCACAATATAAAACATGCAACTGGAGACAGCAGGTGGGTGACGCAAAGGGTTGCCAACTTTTTTAAGACCAAATACAGTATTCGAATTCAGTAGCCATAGAAATATAATAGCTAAGTATTTAGTATTTTAAATAAAATATATATTATTTGTAATGCTTTATAATTATTACAATCAATTCTAAACGATACCCAAAACATAACTCAGCTTTATGAGACGTACTGGCTCTGTTACGCGCAACTTCACATTTTTCTGTTCATCATAGAAAATATAGGCTAGCGGTAAAACTTGTAACAAATTAAGAATAAGTATTAGACAATCTTGATTCACTGGAGTTAAAATCGGACTGGTCAAATCAAATAAAAAATTCAGGACACATTCCGTTTTTCGCATACTGACAAGCGACTTAGCTGATAAAATACAGTAGTTTCGCCTACTATTTTAAATTTTAAAATAATCGTAGGCGAACCCGTAAAACAGTACGATACTATATTACAAGCTTTGCTTACTTTGGGGCTAAATGGCGCAGTGTGAATTTGTCAAAGCATATTTATTTATTATTATTATTTATTTATATAGTAAGGTTGGCAACCCTAGTGACACACCGGGCCCAGTACAGCCGAAAAGAGGCCAGGGCTGCGTACCTGTGTTATTTGCGAAGCGGATTATCGGGCAGGTGTTACAGTGTTACCTACAGTGATTAGTTTCTTACGCCGTGACCGCTGTGGTTATTTACCTGCAACAAGAATTCGAAAATTAGTACGGAAGCAATACACTACACACACACTCTACACTCACTCACTACACTCTTGGTGTTGCTAATGTGTATAGGCAGTGGTGACCACTTTCCATCAGGTGGCCCGCTTGCCTGTTTGCCAATCGTATGAAATTAAAAAAAATACAGAAGCCACGTTGGATATAAATGAATCAATGTTCCGAAATATGAACGGTGATGAGATGGTCGGCTGTATTCATGACAACTACCCTACACCTACCCTACCCTACCCCTACCAACCCTCTTCTCTTTCATACGAAACTTGCCCTGATAATTACAAACACAACAATAAAAGAAATACTTAAATTGGTCCAGCCGTTTTGAAATTATACGCGAACATGGATACCTTGGGTTATATTATTGCAACTTTCCTATTGAACTTTAATTTTTGTAGATAAATATAGCCTATGTTACTCGCTAACAATGTAGCTTTCTATATATGAAATAATTTTTAAAATCGATTTAGTAATTTATTGAGTTTATCCATTACAAACTAACAAAGCGACAAACAATCAAATCTTTCCTCTTTATTATGAATTATTTCACTTTTTGTACACTAGATTCACTTTATTATACAAATTCTTTATTAAATTGCAACCGGTTCGAATAAAATTTGTATAATGAAGTAAGCTCCTAGTGTGCAAAAAAGTTATTTAATTCATAATAATAGAGTTCCATCAGGAAGCGGCAACACAAAGTGTTTCCTTTTTCTCATTTCCTCCCATTTCCACTTTATAATTATTATATTAGTATAGACAACGTGACAGACCCTTGGCCCTCGCGTGCTGCACGGGGGCCCAACCGGGACATAACGCCAAGATGATGATGATGGACGTGACAGACAATACACAAAAATATAAATATAAATCCGGCAAACTACGGTACGTACGGTCTACTTAAGCGACATGCATGGGGCTTCACGACTATAGACACAACAAATTTTTAAGCCGTTTATCCTCATTTCCACGCAAGAATGTAGCTTGAAATCAGGCCACGCGTTTCCTATGCCGAATACAGAAGCCTCTTAACTTAACAAAAGCATTTAAATGAATATATTTTCGGCGTATTGTAACCAAACGGAGCGCGAACTAAAACAAACATTAATTAACTTTTCAATTGTTATTGTGTGTAGTTATGTAGGTAGGCGATGTAAACGGCTTGCGCTTATTACACCTGGCTAAATTTAGTCGACAAAATTTAGAAGCAAAAAGCGTGAGAACAAGTCACAGTGGAATGTATTACTGTATTATTGTATTAGAATAAGGAAATTTTTTGTATCGCTTATTTTATGTTACGCGTAGCCCCGTTTTTCAAAAGGCGTGATACAAAAATGGACCTTACTTTATTAGCCATACATTCTACTTTGACTTGGTCTCACGCTTTTTGCTTCTGAGTTTAGACGACTGAATGTACCCAAACGTAATAAGCGCATAAGCTAAGCATTCTCATTGCATAAATACATTTTAATTTCGCGTCCGCGTCGTGTGTAAAGTTATACGATTACAATTGTGGTTACACAGTATTATGATGAATATAAAACTAATTTACAAATTCTACCTATACTCTCAACTTGATGTTCGGTTCGGACGTTAGTAATACATGAAGAAATTATATACGTCATTTGACCTAGAGAACATGTGGTTTCAAGTTTTCAACGACATGATGCAACCGTCACACAGCTCGAGACTCGTCCGTTGCATTTGCAAACGAATTTCTGGTCCGAGACGGCTCACGTTTCGTTGCCTAATCAAAAGAGATCAATGTATCATCAAAAGGGCCAAGGGCTGTTAGAACTGTGGTCATTTACCCGATATACAACTCTTCAATGTGCACGTGGTGCGTAAGCCTCAGGGATACGTGGGAAATCGGTGCCTGAACCTGCCGGTATCAGGAAAGAGACCCCGTGGGCGACCCAAGAAGCGATGGATTGACATCGCTGAGTCGGATGCGAGAGCCAATGGCTTACGACGCGAGGATGCCAAAGACCGGGCGAAGTGGAGGAGAATGAGTAGGAAAGCGGACCCTAGCTGGCGCCGGGATAAACGCTAGGACGATGATGACAATTCTTCATGTTCAATTTCTTTGACATTAATAATGGAACTACCAATCTAGCAGAGGTATCGGGTTCGATTCCCGGCCGAGCAGAAATTTAAATGATGATTTTTAATTTCTGTTACGGGTCTGGGTGTAGTATGTATTTAAAAAACAGTATATAAGTAGTTTATCATTTATCTAACACTCATAACATAAGCTTTGCTTACTTTGCGGCTGGATGGCGCTATGTGAATTTGTCCAAGAATATTTATTTATCACTCTTTATTAGAAGGAGAGCTCTCTCTCAGATTATGATAATAACCGATTGCTGCAAGCTGCAACAATGATTTATCGCACAATATTACTCAGAATTGAACTTCCGTATTAGAGTAAAGTGCACGCGAGTGAGATTGATGTCGGAGCTGACTCACGAAGCATATTGTGCTGTCAATGGGCCGCCTAGAGAGGCAAGCAATCTATACGTATAGTATAAAACAAAGTCACTCCGCCTTCTGTCCCTATGCATGTATCTATGTACTCTTAGATTTTTTGAACTACGCAACGGATTTTAATGCGGTTTTCAACAATAGAACGATTCAAGAGGAAGATTTATAAGCAAAAAAAAGGATCAGTAGGGGTAAAGTAGGTGTACGCGAAGTCGCGCCGGGTCCACCAGTATTACTATAAAGTAAAAATTCGTATCTACATTTGTCTGTCAATCACGAGAAATCTCACGCAAAACTAGTTTCTCACGATACATGGAAATGAGTGCTTTGAGTATTGGTTTAATAATATCTTTTTTATTTTCTTTTACTTAATCAAGGGTACATAATTGTGGTTGGACACACCTGTTAAACAATATATTTGCCCGTGTCAGGTGTGCCCAATTTTCCATACCATTATACAATTGATGAAGTAGGTACTCAATTTCTTACTAAAGGTATTTCTTTAAGGTATAACCGTACCACACGGACAAAAGCTAGTAGATATGTAGTTGATATTTCGAAAAATAAAGATAAAGTTATATTTATTTATGGCAGGTGGACAGTACAGCGCACCTGGAGGCAGGCGGTAACTGTTGTCCATAACATGTACGATTTTTACAAGCGAAATAAAATGTCGCTTCGTATACAGTTTCCTTGGCAGTAAATTTCGTACGTAAATCAATGAATCTGCGTTAAAAGGTCTAAATCGTTTAAGTACAAATGTTAGGATTTATGAGGCTTGACAATTAAAACAATCCATTTCAGTGACAGTTACATACAAAGCAATAACGCACACCAAACTCATCCCGACTGCAGACCAGACTATAGCTGCCTAAGCCGTGGAACCGTATAAAGTGCTGTCTATGTCTAAGCTTGAAGCGCTAAAGAAAAATATCACTCTCCCATGTTCCGAGTCTTCCGAGTTACGAGCACTCTGGCCGGAACGAGTGCGCCCACGCAGCCGCCGCCGTTAAAACACGGCTCGAGGGACCAAATTAGACAAGCGCTATATTAGGCAGCCACCGCTTACGGTAGTATTTATAAGTTATTGCTTTTAAACTCCTCCTACATTGCCTTTTGGGTTTTGCGTTCTATGCCGAATATAGTACGCAAACAACTGTCGAAAAGTTGGTACGATATACAGGATGTTTCATAATATATGTATAAAGCCGTGAACTGGGTGGAGTGCTACACGTATTAAAACGATAGGTACAATCATTTTTTTCTTGCGTGGAATTGTTAGCGAGAAAATGACTATCGAACTTTTTCTTTTTCAATGTCGATAATGACATTTTAAAAACGAAAGACCGCATCTCTAGAAATCAGTTGTAATAGGTTAATCAACCGCCGACAAACGCCCCGCCCCGCCACGGGCCGAGGCGAACCGGCCTGTGGCGGTGCCTTTGATCTACGGCGCGGCTTCCATTGACGAAATTTACCTACTTTCGTGTCGTGTTCGTTCATTCGATTTAGTTGTTCACTTGAAATAAAGCTGCGCTTCAACGTAGTCGATATGATTATTTTTCTTTAAAAACGAAGATTTTTTAATGAAAATTAAAATTCCATGTCCGGATAATTTGAAGTCGCTAGTGTACTCTTTGCAAGCTATACTTTAACACCCTTTCGGCTTTATACATGTATTACGTAACACCCTGTACAAGGTGGAATCCGCTAACAGATAGAACCTTCCTCTCCTTTCTTTCGGCTTTCTCTCTTCGCTTTTTTGCTCTAGATCCTTCTGTAGATCCTGGCTAAACAGAAGTTACAGCTGTGGCAACGGATAGTAAGGCCTTAAAAAATTTAATCTTGCCCCATAATTTTTAGTTGAAACTGTAGGTTGCCATTAAGAAACACATTTCTTATGGCTTAGTATGATTTCACTTCACCCGGGGGAGTGACGTAGATATGTGGGGTTGCCCGAAAAGGATACTACCCACTTAAACCCTTCAGTGTATCCACAGCCGCTTTTTATCGAAACACCAAAGGACCTCATACCATACCATGATCCAATCTGGTCAGGGTCCTCTGGTAGCAGGGTCATGGAGGTCAGATGGCAGTCGCTCCACTGTAATTACCTGACCTGCCAAATCCTGGATCATGGTCAAGGCGGACCCCGGGCCCTCGTTCTCGAGAGCACAACCGGGACATTAACGCCAAGATGACCAAAGGACCTCATACATAGTTTACACTATAGTGGTCATTAACAAACACCTAAAAACAAGTTCAAATAAAAAATATTTTTTCATAGCAAAAGCTTTTATCGCGCGTTCCCTATGATCAGTCGATCAAGCCCAAACTCGATGAGTTTACCATGCGTAGTTTATATGACCACCTTCCGTCTCAATCATCAGCTCGATTCCATTGCCACCGAACTTACATGAGTGTGTAAAATTTCAGCTCAATTGTAAACCGGGAAATGGGTCAAATTTAGCTTGCAAGATTTTATTACGAACAGCCAAGGGGACATGTGAAACGAATTAAAGCTTGTAAAATCGTCTAAAAACTTTACTTATAAGTATTTAACACTTTGTGTTGTGACTTCATGATGGAACATGAATAAAATCATTGCCTGAAGATGAGTAATTCGATACCGGTTGCAATTTAATAAAATTTGTATAATAAAGTGGAACTGTGATTTAATTCATGTTAACTTATAAGGTTAATAATGACAGGTGCTTGCGACAAAGCAGGAAGCCGAGATGCTCCCAAGACACGTCCCCAATTCCCCATATGGTCCGAAATCCGAAACAGCGACATTAACGCTTCTATAAATATCCTGCTCTACGTCAACGTCTACCCATCCGTTTTCATTTTTATTATTATAATTCGATGTATTGGTTTTAGCAAAGTTGAGGGAAAGAGAGGAACAGTAAGGCCAAGATTTGAATATTGGAAGGACGTGAAGGAAAAAGTGAGCGCCAGGGATTATAGAGAGTTGAAGAGGTTGGCAGACAGGAGAGAAGAGTGCCGATTGCTCCACCGACAAGAGTCATACTCTTAAATATATTACGTTGGTGATTGGTTTTAGAAAATATATATGTAATCTGAATTATAATAATTAATTAATATTTATTAACTCGTGTACCTATATATCTGCTTTGCTTGCTCCACCAATCATGTTATTTTGTGAAATATAAAATCTATACTTAGTATAAAACAAAGTCGCTTCCCGCCGGCCGTCTATTTTTTTTAAACTACGCAACGGATTTTAATGCGGTTTTCAGCAATAGATAGAGTGATTCAAGTAAAGTTTACAAGCAAGAAAAAAGTGTAGGTAGGCGTAAAGTACGTGTATGCGAACGAAGTCGCGTTGGGTCCACCAATATGAAAATAAATCGGGAGTGATGTCCGTGTCACTTAAATATAAGGTAAAGTTAATCTTTCAAAAGACTATAAAAAATTCAAAAAGTCATTTACACATCATTGAATTAAACGCCGCTAGAGCGTCGGTGGCCAGGTGGTTGAGTATCCAACTCGTAAGCGAGAGGTACCGGGTTCGAATCCCGCTGCGGCCATGTACCAATGACTCTTTTCTGAGTAATGTACATTAGTTGAACTCTAACCGATGCTCTTACGGTGAGGGAAAACATCGTGATGAAACCTGCAAACACAGGCAACTGCATTTGTAACCATGATCCAATCTAGTCAGGTTCCCCTGATAGCAGAGTCACGGAGGTCAGATGGTAGTCGCTCGACTGTAATTACCTGATCGACAAATCCTGGATCATGGTCAAGGCGGACCCCGGGCCCTCATGCTCAAGAGCACAGCCGGGATAATTACGTCAAGATAATATTAAACGCCGCTGTATACCCATAATGCCCTTGCACGAAAATCGCGCGACACAGCTTTCTCCCTTCATAACTGTTTCCGCGCATAATCTCAAGAGAAATGTACGGTACTTGGCCCAAATATTCACGTGTGGATGGTGCGTCTGCTGATTTCACTGACGCATATGACGCAGCTGGATGGTTAAATTAGCCGGTTAGTTAAACGGCTCGATTTTCGAGCAATTATTTAATTGAAAATTTTCCCATTTCAAGAATGATATTGCTCCTCTATACATTGTTACAACGCTAACCTCACCTCAATAAATTCAAACAATAATAATAGTTTGCGTTCGGTTTTAATTCCGTTACGTTAGGTTAGTGTTGTGACAATGCATGATTGAGCTCCGTAAATACGGGGCAATATGGTTCGTTACTTTTCAATGAAATAATTGCTTAAAAAGCTAGCCGTTTAACTAACCGGCTAATTTAACCATCCGGCTGCGACACATATATCTCATACTCCGCCGTCACCCACGTACCAACCAGGCAGAAAGACGGCCGAAGTCGCCTGTGGCTTGCAATTTGCAGTACAATGACAGTAACACAGTAACAATGACGATTTCACCACCGCGCTGTACGGTGCCAAGGGCAATGTTCCCGCGCCGGTAAATAACTACTTATCCATCATGACAATAGGCACTTCATAGGCATTCATTTTAAACAAATGTGCTTGTCAACTTTGTTACCGTAGTTAACGATTTAATTAAAGTGACGCTGAATGCTAATTACGATTGTATCATTTCATTATAATTTTTCTTTTTATGTATAATACAGTGTACCCAACCCATGTGAGCACTGTCCCTTACACTAGAAAAACCTGTATTGTAAGGGTACAGTACCTTCCACCGGCCTGTTCCTTCCAACCCCGCAGCGGTCAACGTCTCTATTTCACACTCGTTTTACACACACAGCATCAAGCTTCAGCTTCATAATCCCGGTACGTAATCATGAATTACACAGTGAATTAAGTAAGTAAGTAATTAAGTAAGAAGCGATTACACAGTGATTGCGATGGATTATCAATGAACAAATAACGAAAGTAACTGTAAATAAAACCATTCTGCGTTCCATCGCTATGCTTCGATAGCCGGATTAAATGATGGGGAGTTAAAGCGAGTGTAATGTTATGCACGAACATACGTTATAAATATAGCTGTAGATGTTGAACAGATATGTTTAAATCAGAGTACATATGCAGATGCTATTCATAGTTCGCTGATAGCAAGTAACAATTAATTGGATAAGAATATATACCTGCACATTCAGGCGACTGGATGTGATACCATGTTCCAATCTGGATCTTCTGTTAACAGGGTCACGGTGATCAGATGGTAGTCGCTCCACTGTAATTACCTGATCTGCCAAATCCTGAATCATGGTCAAGGCGGGCCGAGAGCGCTACCGTCAAGATGATCATTATATTAGACAAGAATACTCCGGAGAGGATCTTTGGATTAGGTCTTGTGGTGATTGGTAATTGGTATTTCATACTAACAGAGAATATGACCGAATCTTAACACACATACGAATGACGTACACATATAAGACAATATTATATATTATGAAGCGTTTAGATCTAAACACGAGGTCTAGAAGTACCGTAGACCAGAAAATGGGAAGTCCATATTGATTTATTTATTTATACTTCATGCAGTAAAAATACAATGGCGAACATAAAGCTAAAATAGCATTACATTATTATATTCTGTTTTTATATTTATTTCAAAACCGGAAGTCTATTTCTTTAGGGTATGGTCCAAGTAGAATATGCACCTACAACCCAACAATGAACGATCTCAAAATTATGCGATATTAAATGTTAGTAGGCATCAATGAATATCTATTGTAGGCATCATAAAAAGTTGTACCCTGAGAAGCGGCAGGAATTACTTAGGCAAAGCATAATCCATACACAGTATATAACAAAGTCGCTTCCCGCCGTCTGTCTTTCCTCTATCTTTTAAACTACGCGACGGATTTTAATGCGGTTTTCCACAATAGATAGAGTGATTCAAGAGGCAGGTTTTTAGGTAAGAAAAAAGGGTAGGTAGGGATAACGTAGGTGTACACGAACGTAATCACGCCGGGTCCACTAGTACTCGTACAATATAAACACAACAGGACCCCATACTAACCTATCGCAAGTCATTGTGAATTCTCTACATAATATTATGGTCGTAAAATTTTAATTACTTACAGCCAGTAGTCGTAAGATCGCACGTGTATCTGTCGGCAGCCGGGCCTGACGAAACTATTGCTTTTACGTAGATCATTTACTGTGAGCTATTGCCAAATTACGCAGAACCGGAACCGGCACCACGCGATAACGGCGACGGTTGGTACTATGCAACTTCCACGCTCTTGCCTCTTTGGTATAGGCACTACAAAAATAAACTCTGTCGTAAGATAGACTAGAGACTGTGGAACAAGAATTTATTTTTGATGGACGAAATGCATTTGATGAGATTTTTCGGACAGAGGACTGGAACTAAATGTCTACTGGGATTAGTGGAATAACATAATTGGTAGAGAGAGTGACATTGGCGTTTTTTATTTTAGAAGTAGACTTTGCCGGCAAAAGGCGAATCAAATTTAAAAATAAATATTTCAGGTACACAGATAACCGCGTTCTCTGATTTGAAAAACCTAGTATACATTCGCAACTATTGCCAACTCGGCACCTCCCCCATAGCGTACCTATTACGTATGTATAATATACCTAAATCAAAACAGCTTACAAGGACACATCGCGCCGTAGCAAACAAATTCGTGAATCAGATCCCTTTTATAACCTTAATAAAAATATATAAAACTATGTTAAAGCTTATCGTACACGCGTTATCGGAGGAATTAGCATGGCAATAAATTAATTAGACGTGACAACAAACAAAATACGAGCGAGATATGTCCAGCCTTCGTTCAGTTGGCCGGATGAGGATGCAGCGACTTGTTGATAGCGGGCACTGGGATGGAACACGACTGCTAGCTTTTATACCACAATCATCGTCATAATCAACGGATTATACAAGTTAATTGCTGGACTTGAATCACCAGTTGAGAGTGTCGTCATATCATCTCCATTATAATCTCCACGCTCCAGGATGGCTGAAGATCGCAGCGCTGGAAAATATATCTACTGCACAGAAAATATTGCTGCCCATTTTACTGATTTACGGAGGTGCCGGTCTGACTCTATGATATAGTCGCCTTGAACGACCGCGTCAATGGTAAGATTCTTTTCCACAAAGTTGGCAAACAAGCTTATGGCCTGCCTGATGGTAAGCAGTCACCGCAGTCTATAGGCATCTGGTGCTACATACTACACTGCCGCACCACACGGCTTACAGCACAATAGCAACAATTTATAATCCGGGTTTTTAATGCTACTCAGTGACAAACATGCAGACAGGCACAGCCCATCTGATGGTAAGTGGTAACTGTCGTCCATAACATAATTTTTAAACTATAACAAAAATACCGAACCGCAGGTGCGTTGTCACTGTAAGGACTAAGACGAAATGCCTCATATTATTATACTAAACGGGACTCAGGGTTTTCGGTTTGTTTTCCCGCCGTTTCTGTAGGGTTACACCCATCGCGGTCAAGAGATGAGAAGATTGTAAAGAAAGCGTGTTTAGTTGAAATGCCTCATGCTGGGGTATTCCTAATGTTAGAATACGTAAACACATCAGCACATAATGTACGCGAGGACCATGCAAACATGGCCAGCACAATACGAAGTAGATTCCACGCACAGTTCAACTGGGCCGGAAAAGGATGCCGGTGGCTGGCGACTCACTGATTGCCGGGCGGGGGCACTGCCGTTATGGAACGACTAGGTACAAGCTTTGTTTGCAGTATACGCGAGTGCGGGGTATTCCTAGTGAAAATGTCATGTTGTACATGGATTTATACTGTGTTCCTGAGGCCTGCACTAAGAATTTCGTAAACGTATTACCCGTGCAGTGGCTGCAGTGACTATTGGGCCAAATAAAGATTTGTCTAAGACTATGTAATATGTCAGTATATTGACCAACAAGAGTCATACTCTTAAATATATGATGATGATGATGTAATATGTATCATAATTATAACACAACCCCTAAACTATATGACAACAGAAAACGCTGTTGTCATATATTATGTAATTATAATGACGACCTGAGTGGTTCAGTTGGTTAACATGCCGGTCGCCACGCAGAGGTCCCAGGTCCGATTCCCGGCCATGCAGAAATTGAAATGTTGAATTTTAATTGCTGTTACGGGTCTGGGTAAGGTATGTATAATAAGTAAGTATTTAAAAATAAGTAGTTTATCAGTTATCTAACACCCATAACACAAGCTTTGATTACTTTGGGGCTAGATGGCACTGTGTGAATTTATCCAAGCATATTTATTATTTATTAAATGTAAAAGATTCTATTCAATTGACAATGTTTCAACTGGCAGTGTTGACGCTGACTAAATGGCCCATATGGAACATGCATCCGACCCAAAGAAGGTTAATCGCATGGACACGCATGGTGGCTAAATAACTGTACCGGGTAACTGCGCTTATACACAAAATGATGATAACATATGATTAATTTTATCTAGCAAATATGTTATGAAGTTAGGAAGTATGGAAGGAGTATCAATGAAAAATAAATTACGGAATAGGGTAAAAACGGAATGTGCCGGAGTGAAAGAAGGTGCAGTGCACCTATTTACACAGAACCAAACAACAAATTATACACCTAAACCTTCCTCGTAAATCACTCTGTCTATTGGTGTAAACCGCATAAAAATCAGTAGTTTTTGAGTTTATCGCGAACAAACAGATGCGGCGTGGGTCTTTGTTTATAGTAATACTAATGAACCCGGCGCGACTTCGTACGCGTACACCTACTTTACACTTAACCCTTTTCTACTTACTTATAAACCTTTCTCTTGAATTACTCTATCGTAGTTAAAAAGATCTAAGCGTACATAGATACAGACGGCAGAAAGCAACTTCGTTTTATACTATGTATTGATGTAGTGATAGAGCATTAAGTAAGTACTTTCGTCTCAACCCTTGATGATCTACAGACTGAACATAAATAAAAAATAATCTGTTCCACTCATCAAGAAATGGGCAGGTATCAGGGCACAAGGGCTTCACGAGTGTACAATAAAAGCAGCCATGAGGAAAGAATGGCGGCGACTGGTGAAGTGCGCCGCCAGCGCAAAACGACCACGACCACTCTGCCAAGACACCTGCTCCGACTAAGAAGATCAAGGCATGGAGGAGGTCTATGAGGAGAAGGTGCAGAGTGGATCTGATCAGAGTGGTTGAAGGGATTATGACTCAAACTATAGACCTAATGTACAGCTGTAGCATTCATTCTTACTCATTGTCCAAACTTCGCGATAATGTTAAGACTCATAAACAAATATTGAGCTATGCGTCACCATGTAGGGACAGTCGAGTTCATAGGTGCATGACCACTTTTAGAAAAAAAAAAAAAAAAAACGTAGCTACTATGCAGGATATTAGGTGCATTGCTAGGGAATTTGAATTGGCTAAAAGAAGAGCTTATTAGCCGTCCCTTAGGCACCAATAAGTCAATCTTAAACTGCAGGTTTTTTTAATTTGTATAAATAAATTGTTTTATGAATTTATATGCTTCGTCCTATAAATTAAAATTAAAATATTTTTTGATAATAACGCCTAACATTATGTGCAATTCTTTTGAATTTTATGTACTTTTGTTTTTAAAGTCAAAATCATTGTGACTTTTATAAGGAAAACTGACAGTGATTATATAGTGGTAATAAAAAAATTACTACAAGCTATTTTTATATTATTTTTACTTTAAAATGTTATCTACTTTATTCTCTTTCGTTTATGCAACTGTCTTCTAAAAGGAAGTATTAAAACATGAGTGTCTGTTTATAGTTTGACACGAGTGTTTTGATACCTAATTATATGCAGTTGCATATACTACTTTATCTACACTCATATGTTCATGTTAAAATTACATTAAAACCTTTTAACAGCGGCACAGGAATATGAATTATAAGGTGGTCATGCACTTCTGAATTCGAGCGCACCTACCGTAATTCATATTATGCTTATCTATTATTTTATCTATCGTACATTGTATAAGCATTACTAATGAGTACAGGGGCCAGCCAGTAAACTAGAAGACCACGTAAATCAACAGATCTTTCATCACCATGTTGTATAAGGCCACAGAGTATTTTCATTACCCTGCCAAAGGAATTGGCTAGAGATTGTTGGTCCTTGCCAAGGCACAACATAATACGTACGTCGGAGCGCTCCATGGGGTGGGGATTTGAAGACAGTGGAGGAGCATTTGCATGTTAGCTGCCAGAGCAACTTGTTATAGAGGTGGGCAACGCATTGGCGATACCCCTGGTGGTGCTAATGCATACGCAGTGGTGGCCACTTTTAATCAGATGGTCCGTTTGCCTGTTAGCCTACCATATGACATGGAGGCGGGCCCATGCAAAGTTGGCGATGAACGGGGATTGTGAAGAATTGGGGTTGTGATGAACTAGGATCGTGAGGAATTAGGATTGTAATGAAATGGGATCGTGAGGAATTCGGATTGTAATGAACTGGGATTGTGATGAACTGGGATCGTGAGTAATTGGCATTGTAATGAAATGGGATCGTGAGGAATTGGGATTGTGAAGAATTGGGATTGTGATGAACTGGGATCGTGAGTAATTGGCATTGTAATGAACTGGGATCGTGAGGAATTGGGATTGTAATGAACTGGGATCGTGAGGAATTGGGATTGTAATGAACTGGGATCGTGAGTAATTGGGATTGTAATGAACTGGGATCGTGAGGAATTGGGATTGTAATGAACTGGGATCGTGAGGAATTGGGATTGTAATGAACTGGGATTGTGAAGAACTGGGATTGTGAAGAATTGGGATTGTGATGAACTGGGATCGTGAGGAATTGGGATTGTGATGAACTGGGATCGTGAGGAATTGGGATTGTGATGCAGTGGGCCTAAGCCTTACCTACGACATAAATGTTATTCTTTGTCAATTTGAATATTTTATTTATTAATTATTTGTAGACAGACACATTTGCATTGAGTATCATAATTATCACAAAAACGTGTAACTTTACGTGATTACATACCTACAAATCAATACGATAATACGAAGGAAGATCAAGTCAAGGTCTAAAACGTAAACGAATGTAGGTAAATAAATACCTACGTAGGATAAGGAAACGCAAAACAAGGCTGTACATGCATTGAATTGTTTACCAAGGAAACTAAGGTGTTTGGCTTATAGCTACATTATTCTTATTTAATTGTTTATTTATTTATTTATTACACAGTTATCTTTACATAGAAAAAAATAATTAGCCTCAGTGGCCGAGCGGTTACGGTATCTGACTCGTAAGCAAGAGGTACCGGGTTCAAATCCCGCTGCGGCCATGTACCGATTATCCAATCTGGTCAGGTTCTCCTGGTACCAGAGTCACGGAGGTCAGATGGCAGTCGCTCCACTGTAACTACCACTACCAGCCAAATCTTGGATCATGGTCAAGGCGGACCCCGGGCCCTCGTGCGCGAGAGTACAACCGGGACATTACCGCCCTAATTATTATATTTTATAAGATGACGGTGGGATACTGGGAACATATCAAAACAAGTCTGTCTATTCCATGAATGAATACAAAACCGCCGTAAACGATTGCACACTTCGAAAGGCATATACTGTATCTACTATGTGTTAGCTCATTTGAATCGAAGGTTGAATTATCATTACGCTCACGTATTACGCTTGTGGCAAATTTTCTCACGTTCCCTTGGCTACTACAACCAAAGTCGACATATAATAAGTACATACACCCGAAGAGTTTCTTCTAAAAATACCATACATTTATCACTAGAAGCTAATCAAGAACAAAGTAGCTGAAAAGTGCATTAATTCTTTATTTACAATGAAGCATATAAACAAAAACTCGTTCATAGAGAACTGTGTGACCTGACCATGTCACTAATAAAGTCAAAAGATACAAACGTCCTAGATAGTCTAGGTTGCTCCTAGACTAGAGTCTAGGAGTATGAAGTAGGTAGGTAATACTGCGCTGCGGCAAATATGATGGGGAAATTCCAAGAATATTTCATGGTGTGTGGAATATTCCACAAATGTTTCTCTGTTATTATATGTATAATTGTATTAGATTGCTTGGATTTGTGTAGCAGTGTGGCTGACAAAATAGTAGTAAGTAAACAGTGATAGGATAAGTCAATAAAATTGGACAATATCTATCAAAACATTGAATTATAATCTCTATAATATACTAGAGTACTAGCGAACCCGGCGCGACTTCGTTCGCGTACACCAACTTTACCCCTACCTTCCCTTTATTTTCTTGCTTTTAAACCTTCATTTTGAATAACTCTATCTATTGTTGAAAACCGCATTAAAATCCGTTGCGTAGTTTACGATCTAAGCGTACATAGATACATAGGGGACAGACGGCGGGAACTATGTATAGATTAATATATTGTGATGACAGGCAAAGAACCAACGGCTTACGACGCGCGCGACCGGGAGGTGAGGATGCTGAAGACGCAGCGAAGCAGAGGAGGAAAACAGACCCTGGCAGAAACCGGGCTTGATGATCTTCGTGTTATTCGACTTAAAAATTATAAGCCCATTATTGCCCACTTCTCGAAACTGGCCATGTTTCTCGTACGTTAATCTATTATTAATCATCAATTAAAATTCGCCATGCTTATCTATGGTGAGTTATACATAGACAGAGACGAAAAGTGTTTCAATCGATGATTTACATTGACAAGCGTTTCAGCAACTGGACGTTAGTAGCAAAGACCTCTATGTTACAGATCTTGGTCAGAGAAACATTTCGCTTTACACATGATTAAAAGTATGATAAAAGTGTTGTAAAATGTTGTTGTGTTGTTGCTTCATGAATCACAGAAGAGACTTGAATCTTTGCTTGAATCCCTTTAGTCGTAGGCACCGCTCCCACGAACGACGTCAAATCCATTCAGAAATTAACGCAAGCGCATTGTGGCGTCTGCGCGGGAGAGCTGAGCGGGAGTGGGCGCCGTGTGGGCGGAAGTCGGCAATCGCGACCGCTCACGAGAGCCCGAGCGGGCGCACATCTGGGTTCCGAATTGCACATCGAGCTGCCAGCTACATCAAAATGCATGGAAAAGTGTTTGTGTCCACTGCTTTTGTCACGTTTTGCAAAAATCATCACTATCATTGCCCGCATTACCCGCGAGTGTGTTTCGTGATCATTATAATCTAGACGCCTATATCAATCCTATATAACCAAGGCCAGAGTGAATAGGCTGTTCCTAAACAGGCATGCTCCATCATCGGCCGCATCGTCACTTACCACCAGGTAAGATGGCGGTCAAATGCCTGGCTAGTACAATTATAAAAAAAATACATCCGAGCGGTCAATCCAGGCTTCTGCCAGGGTCGGTCCGCTTTCCTACTTTGTTTTCTCCACTTTGTCCTAACTTCGGCATCCTCGCGTCGTAAGCCGTTTGTCACGTTTTGGATAAGGATATTAATTAAGGACATTAGGCTCTTCTATGTAAGTGTTAAACATTACAAGAGAAACTTTTGCTCCGATTGAAGTTTATAGATATAGCGCCTCTGCTGTAACTCCAGGTATTAGTTAGATTCTTGTCTTTGATTACAAGTGTTGCTAGAGTCTTTCCGTTTCCGACGTCAAAACATCTAGCTGGTGCATTTTGAAAGCATGGAGAACACGTTGAAATTGAACTACAGAATACCAGTACTATACGTTGAACACAGTTGAAAACATGTAGCGCACCAGCGAAAGGCGACAGACAATATCTATTTTGTATAAAATGTAGAACAATGGTACAGTTCCTCTTACAATAAACTATAAGTTATTGTTATATATGTATACATCGATTGTTATTTTTGCACGCGTATTGTCTATTACTAAGTACAATGAAACAGTTGAATAGAGATAACGAATTACGGCGAATTTTGATTGTATGTTATGTGTAACCTATCTATATTCATAATATTCATTCATATATTGTACAACTCTCTGAATTGCCTACTGTACAGTAAAGGATTCGTTATAATTTTTTATAGATTTATACTTATCGACACAAATACTTATAACTATTCTAACACATTCGTTTTTATTACGTGAAGTATATATTTATCATAAAAACTGTAGCAAATCTTTCGTCTAAAGCAATAGAATAACCACAAATCAAACCGCAAACTTACCAGCACTGGAACAATCACCAAACAGTTGTCACTTTTGTTTAACAACTATTTTATTATTAACCTTTTTATTTTAGTCCGCAAACGACTGGTATCTAAGGCTATTTATGGCGAAACTGGTGAAACACTCTTGGACCAGCGTTGATAACGACACCGATAACTTATCGAATGCGTCAAGAGGACATATCATCACCTTTATCTACTAGATGGACGATAAACGAAAACAAAAAAAATAGTAATTATTTGATAACATTGGAAAAGCAGCCAGATACTTGTGCAGCGAACTGCTGACAAAGAATGAAAATTCGACTTCCCAGTTACGAAATACAGCTACGACATATTGGCTTTATTGGCTAAATAAAATAACTTTATTATTCTTAAGAAATTAAATTAATTTTCTTTCCGTTTAAGGGAGGACACCCCTCGGCAGAGGGGACCACACGGCCGAGGGTCAGGGCGAGAGAGAGAGGAATCGGCGGACAATCCTAGCATTATCCCGCAAGACTGCTCGCTGGAGCCTCGCTACAACTGACCTGTCACTCAGTTCCAACCTCTTCAGGTGGCCACGAAGAGAAGTTGGGACGAGACCACTGGAATGATCTCAGTGGACGTCACTCGCCACATATCGGTAACCTCGTGCGCCAGATTCAGATACTCAGTTTTATTCAGTTTTATTGCATAATCAAGTACATTGATGGTAGCAGTACAAGATACCCCGTAAGGGCACAGCAATATAGAGAGGAGCTATATAAACATACTTAAGTATTTGACATTGCACTTGTTATTTATTTATATACATTATCACATTATATTATATCTAAGGCACATATTATAGTATTCTATTTTATATTAGTAGGTACAGAAATATCACATTATTTTGTCATTTAAGTAGTCTGTTACACTGTAATAACTTTTATTAATTAATATTTGCTTTAAACTTTTTATAAATTTATTATAGTTATTCTCATTTCTTAAATGCGTCGGTAGTTTATTGAAAATTTTTATTGACATGACAAGCGGGCTGGTAGAGTGGCTAGTTAGGCGGGAGTCAGGCAACATTAGTCTGTTTTTATGGCGTAGTGTATAGTTTAATGGGTTATCTTCACGTGTAGTGAAGAACTGCGGATATTTTTTAACAAATTTGCATATTTCCAATATATAGATGCACGGTAAGGTTAATATTTTAAGATTTTTAAAATATGGTTTGCAGCTGTCTGTCTGTTTTATATTTACTAATATCCTAATAAGCTTTTTTTGTAGTGTAAATAGAGATTTTACGTCTACGCTATTACCCCACATGATTACGCCATATGTAAACCACGAATAAGCGTACGCATAGTACGTGGCAAGCGCGGACTGCATGTCTGTTGACTTTTTTATTTCCGCGAGTGCATAAGTGAAACTTGCAATTAATTCTTATTATTATTATTATGTATTTATGTAAGATATTCTCTCTTTTCTGAGGGTTAATCGTAATAGCGGGCTTTTGGCCAATCTATTATGATGTGTTTATATGGTAGAAATATAGTATCTGATTCCAGTTAAGTTATGATAAGGTACGTACGCCAACTTATTATAACTATTATATTTTTCAGCTACCGAAATAGACGACTGGATCGCTGGGAAACGACTTCTTCCAAAGAACTCCACAGCGATTTGTATTGCGCTGATGGCATCCACTCAATGCAATGGCTTTTCGCGACTTCTGTCTGACCATCGATTCACCTAGCCTGCGCCGCGTCTTTTGATGCTTAGTTGAGAAAAGACTACTCGAGGACTTTTCGGCCCTGACGCCATCGTCAGTGCCGTTTAAGTGTTTAGGTGTCTCCCCCGAGCGCGCTCCATATACAGGTTGTCCGGTAATTAATGGATAACCATCTGCGCCGCGTCGACATCTACAAGCGCCGAGCCGCCTACCCGCGCCGCGCCCCCCGCTCCCCGCGCCCAAGCCGCAGGGGTATTGCCGACCTCCGTCGCGCCCGCCGCGTTACCCGCTCGCGCCGTCAATACGGCCGCTAGAGCGCCCGCGCCGCCTGCGACCACAAATGCCACCCCGCCCGCGCCGCCCGCCTCCGTCGCCAACACGACGCCCGCCGCGACGCCTGCAGCCACCACCTACCTGCTCCAAGCCTCTCCGCCCGCCAACTACGAATGGTGGATGGATGCCGAGCCCCGACCACCAACAGCGACGCGCCCACGACCGGACAGCTTCGACGACAGCGTCGTCGAGATCGCCAAGAGGCCGCGCCCCGAGGTCACCCCGGAAGCGCCGCCCTCTCCGACGCCGTCGAACCTACGAGTCCACTCGCCGCCGCAAGCACCTGGTAGCAGCGTCGACCATCCATCGGCGGAATTCCACCCAATGATGGACTCGACGCGCTACACAGTACGAGAACCCCGCCGTAGCTACGCCGAACTGGCGGCAACCCCGCCGCCCGCGCGCCGAGCTACACCCCCGCTGCCGCCGACGCCCACTGCAACGCCCACTACAGCGCCGGAGAAGCCCCCGCGCAGCCACTACCCACCCATCGTCGTCGAGAATTTGCCAAGGTGGACCCACCACCTTGCGCAAATTAAACTCCGACTGGGCTACACCCCGCACGCAAGGGCTTTCAAGTCCGGCGTGCGCTTCCTACCGCGCGGAGCGGACGAGTTTCGCGCGGTACAGCGCTACCTGATAGAAGCCCGTCAAGCCGACCCTGGTGTGCAGTTCGTCTGCTACACTCCAGGGGACGAACTGCACACCAAGGTAGCCATCAGAGGGCTCCCGAGAGACACCCCCGCCCAAGAACTGGCAGAAGACCTCGCGCGCCACGGATTCGAGATGGTCCACAGCCGCAACATCCCGGCGAAGAATGGCAGAGCAGGGTGCCTCATCTTCGCCTAACTTAAGCGCCTCAAGACAGAAGACCTCGAGCGCCTCTACGCACTGACGGAGCTCCTGTGCATGCCCGGCATCACCATCGAAGGATGGCGCGGCCGCCAGGGGCCCGCTCAGTGCCACCGCTGCCAAGGATTCGGGCACTCGTCGAGGACCTGCTATCGAGCCGCGCGCTGTGTGCGCTGCGGGCTCGAGCACGCCGCCTCCGACTGCCCGAGGCCCCGAGACGAGCCACCGACCTGCGCAAACTGCGAAGGAGGGCACACGGCGAACGACCGTCGCTGCCCCCGCCTGCGCCGCGAGGTTAGGCGGCGAGGCAAGCCGATGCCGCCACCGCTCCCCGGATGGGTAGTAGCGACGCCTCCCCCGCACCGCCCGCACCCACCACCACCATCAAGACCCCACGCGACCCCACAGCCGCCAGCGAACCCGGACCCGACCCGCGACGCAGTCCCCGCGAGAGCGACGCGCCGCCGAGGAGGGAGAAACCGACGCCGCACAGTGGGCTGAAAATCGAGCTTCATAGACATAGGCAACTCAACTTTTAATGTGTCGTTTTTTTGGCGGGAATTGCTTCCATGAGCTATAACTATACATAAAAATGTTATCCGAGTTAACTCTGCGCAAAAACAAATGAATTATATTTTTTTTACGAAAAAAATGTATGGAGCCAATATGAAAAATCCAATTATCTCTGAAACCGCTAGGAAAACCGTAATATCCTTACAGATGGTTATAAAACTAATTATTCATGATTTTTTGACATACTCCATATAACGGTTACTGCTGCAGAATTTTTTTTAAAAATCGTCGAAATATTTTATTTATTTATTTATACACGGTTCCTTTCGGTGAGAATTTAGCAACACGTTAAATCATATAGTATTAGGCTTGGTTCCTAGAAATAGTAGGTAGATGTAGGTAGGGTAAATTCTCACCGAAAGGAACCGTTTATAAATAAATAAATAAAATATTTAGAAGATTTTTAAAAAAAAATCTGCAGCAGTAACCGTTATATGGAGTATGTCAAAAAATCATGAATAATTAGTTTTATAACCATCTATAAGAATATTACGAAAAAAATGTATGGAGCCAATATGAAAAATCAAATTATCTCTGAAATATTTTGCTTGGTTATAAAACTAATTATTCATGATTTTTTGACATACTCCATATAACGGTTACAGCTGCAGATTTTTTTTTTAAATTATTGAAAAAAAGTATTTTCAAATTTTAAATGGTAGGCAAATATATTTGCTCAAATGTTTAGTAGGTATATATATAATAGGTATATGTATATAAAAACCGTTTAATCAAATTGATAATTGTTTATATTGATAATTTACATTTATATAAAATGGTGGGTTACAAAAATGTGGTTTTTATTAATATAATATGTATTGATAATAAAAAGATAGTAATTTATAATATCTTACAAACTATTGATAAGAAGAAACTTAACTTCTTCACTTTTTATTATTATGTACAAGTAATAAGAAATAAGGAATAACAATAGCATGCAATAATATTATTGAAATAAAAAAAATAACAAAAAATAATTAAATATGACTTAATCTAAAACACATTATTCAGTTTATTCATTTTCCTTATCACTCTCGTCGTCTTGGGTATCCATTTCTGAGTCATAATGCACATTGGAAACATCTAGAAACTCAAAGTCAGTTTCTCGAAACTGAATTATCTCGAGAGTTTCAGAAAAATACTGCTGCCTTTTCTTGGTATCTAACTTGGGCCTTTGTGCACTTATTATAGGATCTGAAGAAATAATAAGCATATTAAGGATATCTTGATTACTATCTTGCCTGTTCTTTTTCCGCGAATGATGTTCTCGAAACCTTCTAAAATCTTTATTTCGAGCTTCTGATGCTTCTTCTGAGAGACTTCCAATCGGTACAATATCATTATTTTGGATTATATCTGCCCCGTGTATAAGTATTTTATGGACGGTTGAAGACATATAATACCAGTCATATAACTCCACGTACTTTTCTGCGGTTTGGCGAGCATAATCTTTGAACTTACTGACATCGATGTTCTCACCCGAAGTGATTGTTTGCAAAATTACAGCAAATCTTCTTACAAGTTCTTCATCCAACCCGGTAATGGCTGCAGTTTTATTTGGGAATTCAAAGAACCTTCTTGCTGTATTTCCGTCATTGGTAGTTCCCGAGCCTTGTTTTACGATGTCAATCAAAAGATTGAGTTCATTTTTGAACTTATCCTGGATAATCTTTTTTCTTCTTTTTAACATTTCTTTGTGCTCATTTCCTCTCGCTGCCCACTCTTTGAAATCAAGTCTGTACGAAATATGTAACAAACATTCCATACAATTAATACGGGCGTGTAGAGATGACAACCCAAATTCGTAAACGGCAGCGGACACGGTCTTTGACGTCACAGCATCCAAACGGTTCATTTCAGTTGGTTTTGCTAAACACAGATAGCATGATGAATTTGATCTGGCATCAGATAGGTACGTGCAGACTTTAGCATCGATCATTGTCATCATCAGTTGATGGTTCACCTTATTTCCATTATTGCACTCTGTGGGAATAAGAGCCTTGATTTCATCATCCATGTGTATTTTATTATCAATGACGACTGCTTCGCTCTCCTTCACAAAAGTAAACTGAACTGGGCGACAATACACCGCTGAGCACGGTTTCGGGTTCGTCCATAAAGTGTTGTCTCCATCAGTCAGTTTAAGTGGCACTAAGGACGTCATAAAAATGCTGGAATCATCTTGCTCACCCTCCATTTTCTGCTTGTATCGGCTTTGGTTTGAAGCACCATCAAATCCCCACTTTGATATCAGTTTCAAATGTTTATTTTGCACATTGTTAGAAAGAGTGTGGAGGATTCTCTTCACTGTGATGTCAAGTAAACTTTGAAGTGTAATCCTGGCTGATGAATCCGTCACCGACACTGCTTGCTTTGGCGGATAGCATTCAAGCTTCGCTTGTTGCACTTTATAGTACGATGGATAAATGTCCTTAGCACCTTCTCTAATGGCCGTCTCTCGCAATGTGATATATTGCCACTTCGATAGTTTTAAAGAGAGCAATAATCCAAGCGCTTTTTCTGGGGTAAATATATCAGTTTTCACAGTTTTTTTTATTGATTCCTTAATTTGACCAGCTGCTTCAGGATTTTTTAATATATATTCGATGACAGATGCGATATCCTCGTGGCCTTTCTCTTTTAAACGTAGTGCAGCTGTATATGCCAATTCACTTGGGTCTTCGTCTTTATGATCATCAGATCTTCTCTTTTTCTGTTTGCTTCCTAGATCTTCAAAAGGTTTTCGAAGTATCTTGGTCATTGTTCCAACAGAGGATGATGTCGATGGCTCTGGTGAGACTGGTCGTTCATCAACAGTTGCTTCTTGAGTGTTTAACATTGTTTGTACGCAACTTGGCCAATCGATATTTGCTTGTAGCCAATTATCGTACTGTTTTCTGAATGTATCTTTAATTCGGTGAGATCTCTGTCATCTCTGTGATGCAGCTCGTGTGAATTTCCGACAAAATTCTTTTAAAGTCACACAATCTTCGGCACCAATGCAATCGCCTAAGCGAGACATAACTGCACCAAACAATACTTTATAGTCAAATGAAGTACTTTCACTTTTTAGAAGAACAAACAAGTCTAAATTAGTTATTAAACTTTCCATTCTAACACTTTTCAGTCGCAGGACAAATGTAATGTTAACGGTTACAAAGTTTTGTAAATACTAAATTATAACACAAAATTTTAGTCCTTTTATTGTAGTGGTCGCTCATTAGTTAATTACTACCCTCATTAAGGGTAGTTACCTAATGATCATTAGTTAACTACCCTTAATGATGATCATTAGTTAACTACCCTTAATGAGCGACCACTACAATAAAAGGACTAAAATTTTGTGTTATAATTTAGTATTTACAAAACTTTGTAACCGTTAACATTACATTTGTCCTGCGACTGAAAAGTGTTAGAATGGAAAGTTTAATAACTAATTTAGACTTGTTTGTTCTTCTAAAAAGTGAAAGTACTTCATTTGACTATAAAGTATTGTTTGGTGCAGTTATGTCTCGCTTAGGTTACGGGTATACGGTTTTCCTTGCTGTTTCAGAGATAATTTGATTTTTCATATTGGCTCCATACATTTTTTTCGTAATATTCTTACAGATGGTTATAAAACTAATTATTCATGATTTTTTGACATACTCCATATAACGGTTACTGCTGCAGATTTTTTTTTTAAAATCTTCGAAATATTTTATTTATTTATTTATAAACGGTTCCTTTCGGTGAGAATTTACCCTACCTACATCTACCTACTATTTCTAGGAACCAAGTCTAATACTATATGATTTAACGTGTTGCTAAATTCTCACCGAAAGGAACCGTGTATAAATAAATAAATAAAATATTTCGACGATTTTTAAAAAAAATTCTGCAGCAGTAACCGTTATATGGAGTATGTCAAAAAATCATGAATAATTAGTTTTATAACCATCTGTAAGGATATTACGGTTTTCCTAGCGGTTTCAGAGATAATTGGATTTTTCATATTGGCTCCATACATTTTTTTCGTAAAAAAAATATAATTCATTTGTTTTTGCGCAGAGTTAACTCGGATAACATTTTTATGTATAGTTATAGCTCATGGAAGCAATTCCCGCCAAAAAAACGACACATTAAAAGTTGAGTTGCCTATGTCTATGAAGCTCGATTTTCAGCCCACTGTGCGCCGGCCGCCCCACCGCCCCCTCGCGCCGCCGCGCCGTACCAGCGCAGCCGCGAAGACCGCCGAGACCCGGCGTGGCCCACCGTGGACGCCCCGACGCAAGACGTAGGGCGCGATTGCGCCGCGGCGCCCACGCGTAGCCCACCACCAAGAAGACCACCGACCGAAGCGTGTGCTGGATGCGTCCGCACCGCTTCCCAGACGATCCTCGTCATCAACGCCGTCAGGGAGATCTGCATGGGGCTCCGCGTCGCACTCGAGAGAGGAGCGGACGCGAGCCCGGTGCTGGACGAAGGCATCCGGGCCCTGTGGGAGCTCGAGATGCCCCTGGCGGCCGCTGATGACACAGACTACGTGTAAGATCCACACCACATTGACCTACCAGGCTGAGCCCTGGTAGAGAAGCCGCCCGGGCACGATGTCCACGACCTCAAACGCCCGCAGACCCTTTCCCCGTAAACACGAGGAAAAGAAGACCCGGAGAGGATAACCTTGAAATAACTTATGGCCTTTTAGAAAAAAATACGAAACAAAATATATCATAAATAGTACCTAAGTTATGATTTTTTTTAACAGAAAAATCTATTTTTTTATTTAGCAGCCCCAATAAAAAAGTCCAATGGATTTAGGTCCGGTGAACGTGGAGGCCACAAAATTGGCCCTAGCAGCCCGATCCATCTATCCGGGTACGTGTTATTTAAAAATGCACGAACAGATACAGCATAATGCACAGGACAGCCGTCATTTTGCAACCAATACGACTCCCTCAGCTCCTTAGGTACTACATTTTTTTTTTGTATCTGAAGTAATTCCTTATTGCGATCTGTTTATAAAACATTTAGCAATATTTTATGTATGTGTTAAAGGCTTGCTAGGTCCACATCCATTGATGTGCCCATATCTTTCATCGGAGTAGATCTTGGGGTACTCTTCGTTTCAGTCGGCGCTTTGATGGGCTTTGTTTGTCGACATTTGGTGTTATTCAGGTTGGTGTCATAAGCTTTAATACGCCATTCCTGGAGACATGTCGAAACCATATTCAGACTATTTTGTAGCTTATGGGATGCTATTTGCGGATCTTCATCTGCTGCCATAATCGCGGTATCATCGGCGAATGTGCCCATTACAACCCCCTCTGTTACGGGTAAATCGGCAGTAAAAATAACGTATAGCGTAGGTTCCATGACGCTACCTTGCGGCACCCCGGCTCGAATTTTATAAAGACCTGAAATTTCTACTCCATGTTTCACGGTAAAGTGTCTGTCCAGCAGGGATGATCTCAGAAGGTGGTAGAAGTTTTGCGGTAATTATTTTTTTATTTTAAACAAATGTCCATCATGCCACACCCTGTCGAATGCCTAGGAAATATCCAGAAAAGCAGCAGTGCAGTATCTTTTCCGTTCGAATGAGTCATTGACCTCGTGTACCAGTCTATGGATTTGTTCTATGGTACCCTGTTGTCCTCTGAAGCTAAATTGATGGTTTGGTATTAGCTTGCGACTTGCGATGATGGTTTTTATCCTTTTAGTATAAGAATCTCCATTAATTTAGAAGGTATCGGGAGAAGACTAATCGGCCGATATGATTTAGGGTCTTCGGGAGTTTTCCCTGGTTTAAGGATCATTATTATTTGCGCCACTTTCCATTGTGGTGGAACAAATCTTAAACGTATAACAGAGTTATACAAATAAGTTAGGAAGGTTATGGCTTCATCTGAAAGTTTTTTTAAGATGGCTGCAGTTATGAGATCATACCCCGGTGCGTTTTTTGAGTCTAGCTGTTTTATGACTGCCTATATTTCACTCTTGGTAAAGCTTTTTATATCCTCATCTTCATTCTCCTGATTTTCCTCCTTCAAATATTTAGTTATTTGTAAAGATTTCGCAGATATGATATCAGGATTTGGTGTGAAAACTTCATTAAAGTGTTAAGCAAATGCTTCAGCTTTTTCATAGTCACTAATAGCCCATGTGTTATCGTGCTTGCGTATGGGAGGTTGGTGGTGAGTTGGACACTTAAGGTTTTTTGTAGCTTTCCACAGTGAGTAGTCTGTAGCCGCCGTGGCATCCATCCCTAGCAGGTAAGTTGCGTGTTGGTCATTTTTTTCTGCAGCAAGCTGTTGCTTTACTTGATTAGAAAGCTTATTTAGTCTTGCTTTGTCTTCAGGGTGTCTGGTAACTTGCCAATTTTTTCTGGCCTTCCTTTTTTCCGCTATCAATTTCCTTATTGACATATGACATGTCTCACCACGGTACTGAGCTGTCGGTGGAGATGTAGCGTCCCACGCAGGCTGTTGGATGACGGAGTTAAAGTGTTCCACCGCTTCCTCTACATCGAGTTCGGCGCGCAATGGTAAGTTTAAGCACAAGTTGTTTGCTACTACCTTTCGAAAATAAGGCCAATTTGTTTTGCGTGTGTGCAATCGACATGGGGGAGTCCTTACATAAATGTCCTTACTCAGCGTTATTTCCACCGGCGAGTGGTCAGATGACAAGTCATGACTCGATTTACACTGTATATGAGTTCTGTGTATTCCTTTAGTTATGCAGAAGTCTATCAGATCTGGTACTTTCATGGTGTCTGATGGCCAATAAGTTGGCTCGCCAGTTGAAAAAACTCCAAGCTGCAGCTTATTAATTGTGGAAAGTAGTTGACGACCTTTTGAAGTGATTATACAAGAGCCCAAGAACGTGTGCTTCGCATTATAGTCCCCGTCTGCAATAAACCTTTGTCCCAGACTTTTGAAGAAAGCAGAATAGTCATCTTCTTTTAACTTATGTTTCGGAAGGCTGTATATAGCTGATACTGTCAGCGAGCCAAACCAGTCCCCTATAACAATGTTTGTGGCCTGTATTTTGTCTGAACAATAATGAACTATCTCATGATGCTTCATGTTGTTTTTAATTAGTATTGCACTTCCACCGTGTGCAGTGCCATCGGGATGTAGAGTGTGGTAGAATTTATAATTGGGCATACTAAAATAGCTCCTGTGTGTAAAGTGAGTTTCAGAGATGAGTAGAATGTCCACTTCATCCAATTCCATGTATTTCTTAACCTCTAGTGAGTGTTTTGTGAGCCCATTGGCTTTCAAAATTACGATTTTTATGGAATCGAATTTGTTGTTAATTTCGTTGTGAGTGTTATTATTAGATTTGTTATAGTTGCCAGTTGTTGCATCATCTGTTTCATCATAAACATTAGTTCACGAATATCTCTATTATTAGTTGTGGAATTCGTATTTTCTTTTTCTCGGCCTTTGTCTTCATCGGTAGTCAACCCGCCTTGGGTTCGTGGAGCTGCGTTTTTAACTACACTAGCGTAGGTAGTTCCTGCATTTACTGTGGGTTTGGCGGAAAGGCTTTCTTTTATTGGTAATGCTCGATACTTTGTTTTTCTCTCAGGTTCAGCCTGTAGTCTTATTTTTTGTAATTCCCTGAATACACTACAGCCCCTGTAATTGGCGGGGTGATTTCCATCGCACAGCACACACTTCACATTGTCCGATCTGGTTTTTCGGAGACAGTCAGTAGATAGGTGTTCACCGGCACATTTAATACATTTCGGCTTCCTTTTGCAGTACGCCTTAGTGTGTCTCGTCCTTGGTATGTCTCGTTTCGGCCTTGGGAGTTCGAAAATTATTCTGCAGTGTAGTAGAGTTTTAACAGCGTATATCGATTTGTTGTTCTCTTTTTGTTTAAGTTCGATGGTGAACATAGGTAATGGCGATTTCGTTAGTCTTTGTTTAATGTTCCAGACATTAGTACATTAATGAGCAATTTCAGCTAAGGCTTCCTTTATCTCTTCTGGATAAAGTTGATGGGTGCATCTTTTTCAAGATTACTTTAAAGCTTCTCTCCATGTTTGGTTTGTAAGAATTGAATTCTGTATTTTTTATTTCTAACTCTTTTACTATTTTAGTGTAATGTTCATATGTGGAGGTTATGATTTTAACTTCTTCGTTACGTAGCACTTTTAACTCATATCATTCACGCGCGTGTTCGTCGAGCAGTTCTTTAAAAGGTTTTATGTTACTCACTCGGTCTACGAATATCGGTGGTGGTTTCTGAGGTTTGTTTTGCAGAGCATTCTCAGTCTCCGTAGGATGCTCTTCATTGAGTTCAGTGAACCTATTGAAGGTCGGGACGGGTTTTGATAGCCAGTATATAGCCAGTATGTCTCAAGCTTTTTTTGCTGTTGTGGTTTAAGAACTTCAGGGCTGGATCTCTGTCTCTTTTTATTTATTATTGTCCACGGATTTTCCTGGTCCCTGTCCGATAAATCGGTTCTTCAGCTGCGCTGGTACCCTCCTGGGGTAGTTTATAGTTTTCATTAAAAATTTTATTACAATTCATCAGAGTTCCCACGAGTCGGGTCGTAAGACGGTCTTGGGGTGACGCCCATCCCCAAAGAGAAGGCTAGGTAAAACAGCGGGTCGCCTGGTACGCTGAGTTTGGTCGCTAGCTAAAGGCTGATCCTCTTAACAGCCATGCATCCTCTTGGCACGTACCTCACCTTAGAATTTAGGGACATAGTTTATAGAAGTCGTCTTCCTCGCGATCCAAGTGGCGAAGCTCACATCCCCGGACCAGCGAGAAAACGCAACTGGTTTACGGTCTGGGGGGACCTTTTCAGGCCCCACGCCGGTTTTTCTGTCAGGGTTGTCTCCCTTAGCTAGTGAGTCGGATTTGAGGCGCCGACGGCTCGCCTTTGCCCTTCATACTTTGCTATTGCAGTCACGATGTAGGAGGTAATGTGCAAAGCTCGTTTAACATACAACATTGCCCAGGGTGTATGGCCCATATTGCAATGAGCCCCTCGCCAGTCCGCGGCGGCAGGCTAACGAGGGCGTGGACGTGTACAATAGGACTTTATGGTGCGCGCCGATAGTTCATCTTTGTACTTATTAATCTATATCCTAGCAAATACAGATCACCAAGGCCTTTTACCAATTTTACCCCCCACAGGTACTACTTAGATATATTTTGTTTCATATTTTTTTCTGAACGGCCATATGTTATACTATAAGACATTTCAAGGTTATCCATTAATTACTGGACACCCGGTATACAAACAACCAATAAAATGTTGTAGACGTGTCTTTGTTTGTAGACGTGATCCAGAAACCAATATCTATCTCTCTCGTTTCAAAGTTACACGGGATTTAAGATTTCCATATAAATTTTAAATCCTATGTAACTTTGCAACAATATATTTTAACAAACATCTGACAAACCACAAGCATAGACATTGGGTTCTAGATCACGTATACAAAATTTAATTGGCTTTGATAGCGTAATATTGACAATATGATCAAACTACGGAAACTAGCCTTAAATATTAAGCGGGCTTAATTCTCCTGCGGATATCCTCATTTGTGACTCAACGTCGTAGCTGGAGGGGATCATTTTTCGTCAATGTCGTAGAAATCATTGCCTAACAAGGAAACATTGGCGCCCCGGAGATTTCAAAATATCTGAAACATAGGATATGTAGATACTATCTGAAACTGAATCTAATAGATATATTTCGGCAACAATATATGTATACAATACGCCAACATACCTTAACTAAAACTACGTTAAAAAAGAAAACCTAATTACATAACGAAACTGAAACTTATTTATATGTAGGTACTCATTCTGAACTTAATACTATTTCCTGATCGTTTTCGATCTGTTCGCTCCCAAACGAATTCGCCCAGAACCGAGAAAAATTGGACCTTGCTTACGGTGTAAAATGTTCATAAGTATATTATGTATGCACGCGGCAGCACAGCACCAGACGACGTGTCGCCACGGCATGCCTGGTTTCTATGTGATTCGTCGCTTTTCTAATTTATAACGTGACTATTTATACTATTGTATGTATTGTGTATGTATTTATATTTCGTTGTTTAATAATTTATGTAGGTATATAGTAGATACGTAAATTTAAGGTGCACGCCATCTGTGTCTCGATTTTGCCCTCTCTCTTGTGTTGGTCGGCTGGAAGATATTTCTTTAGAAATAAGCTGTACCTGTTGTGATCTTATCTGTATGTCAATTTTGTGTACTATTTATTTTGCACAATAAATGATAAATAAATAAATAAGATATAGGAGAGAGGTGGCATGAAAGGGGCACATATTGAAAGGGATAAGTCACTTGCTTACGTATCCCCTTCATGCCACCTCCCCCTATATCGTGGACGTTCACGATAATATCATCACGTTACGAATTACAGAAGCGCAATTCATAGAAAGAAGAATTGCCTTTCGGAGCGCGCGACAAGTTGGTGCGCGGCGTGCGGCAGACGGCATTACCGCTCGTCGGCAGATCAATAGCTAGCCCCGACAACGCTTCAGCGACAACACAACACAACAGCAATCTTTATCGCCAAAATAACATTTCACAATCGCAGAGACGACATTGTTCCACATGCTACGGTCCTGACAAAACTCTCTCGCTTGTAAAATATCATTGCATTGGTAAAACTTAATTTCTCTGATGCCGTCTGCTGCAGCCGCCTGCAGTCGGGCGACACGCGCATTGCCGGCTGCTGTTGAGTGCAGCAGGCACTCTAGAAAATACTTGTTGCGCCTAGAAGTGCCTGGGTGGAATACACCGGAAACGCCTAACCCAGCTTGTGTGACGTTTAACGTCATTTTGTATGACATTTTGTGTTTACAGTGACTAAGCCGCCCTTTAGTCACTGGGATCAGCCTTCACAGTTTAGCGGGGTAGTGACCAAGTATGCTTAGCATGTGTTCACTCAGTCTTTAATTTAATTATCAGTTTATACACAAGGCGCGCTGCGGTGATGTAAATCCACGCTTGCGCCACTGCGCGACCGTCGCGCGCGCCGCTGCTGGCGTAACTTGGCTCTTACCCGCCCCCAAATGAGAACAGCCTCGTTATTAACTTACATTAAAACTCACTGTCAACGGTCAATCATTAGGTAGGAGCACACTCTCTGTATTTAAAAGAAATGGTTAGTTACTCCTTCATGCAAAAACTACTGAACAGAGTTTGATTAAATTTGACGGTAATGTAGGATCTAGGAGGACTAACGGTAAACACATTCAATATTTAAGGATTTGCCTATCAGTTGTTAACCTGCAGTTCCCTGTGAGAGCACCACTTTTTTTTTTTTTTTTTTTTTTTGCGAAATTTGATGAACCGTAGGCTAGGCTAACAACTGATAGGAAAGTGATGAAATATTGTTTGTGTTTGCCATTAGGCTCATTGACCTTAGCTTGAAATATCCCAGAACAACAAATAGGCCATATTTTATCCAGAATTTCGAAATAGTTCCAACGGGATTAATTATACACGGTTACTGCTTTTATGCAAAGACTGCTTATCAAATTTTGATTAAATTTGTCAGTATTGTATCTTATATCTACGAATAACACATGGCACCAATGTCAACCAAACCGAATTAACGAACTAGCGAAGCTGGATGTGGTGCAAAGAAAGCACAAAATTGTAAGCTTCATACTTCGAAGTCTATGCGGATTAAGTTACGAATAAAAGCTAGTTTTGTGCATAAAGGCATGGGATACATACATCTAAGTGTGTGTTTCATTGTTTTACTGTCTACTTTACATATTACCTGCGGTAATAAATTTAACTCTCAGCTCTGTAATTTATGTTCTCCATTAAAGAAAAATACTGTGATTGCTGACAATAACAGTGTTTTTCTCAATGGATAAAAATCATCTTGGCACTAAAGTCCTTGTTGCGCTCTAGCGCACGGGGGCCTGGGGTCTGCCTTGACCATGATCTAGAATTTAGGGCGAGTCATTTCAGCTTAGACAAGCTTTACACATTTATCATCTAAATGTAATTGGTTTCATTACTATGTTTTCCCTCACCATGAGCATCGGCTAGTATTTAACTAATATACATAAATCAGAACAGAGTCATTGGTACATGGCAGCAGTGGAATTTAAATCCAGTACCTATCGCTTGCGAATCGAATACCATAACCACTAGGCTAGGCTAAAGAGATAATTGGGCACATTGTATTAAATCAATACCCACACTGTACAGTAGGTAACTTTGTAGGTTGTAAGACATATCATCCTATGTTTTGATGACATGGGTCCTATACTGTAGGTATCTAATAGGAAAAAAGTGGCTTTCATATAAAAAAGTACAATATATTCTACCATGGTATCTACAATGAATGTTTATTTTAAAAACCTGGTTATATTTTAGGCTAGATGGATAGGGCAAATAAGTCCTTTTTCTCAGTGCCTCATTTGCTTGCCCAACACAATAAAAAAAGGGCAATTCCAAAAAAATTACTTGAAAAGTTTTGAAAAGAGAAGGGTCCCTTTTCAACAGGGGTTGGCATGGTATTACCCTACCAAAGGCGAATAACTTCGAATGCTACAAACAATGAGCAATTGCAAGCAAATTAACTAGGATGAAAGAGGAAAAATGTGGAAAACAGACAAACTTAAGAGAGACCAACGGCATTTGTTCTTGATATATTTTCAATTCATTTACATTATACTTGACATTTCCTATACCTATTGATAAATTACCTATGGTAATATTTTGTGTATCGACATTTTATTTTATATCATTGTATTTGACATTGACATTACCACTGTATAATTTTGTATTGTATTTTATTATAATCTCATGACATTATTATTATTGTTCCTAATATTAATTATTACTGTTAATTTGCTTTCCACAATGAAAGTAAATGTAGGTACGCTTGTTCTGATTAAATACATATTGTAAATGTTTTTATAACAAAAATTGACGATCTCTTTTATAGATTTATATAAATTACTATAGTAGTGATAATTAATTACAGGATGTAAAATGAGATAATAAATAAATCTAAATCTATGGTCTTAACAATTTGTTACAAGTTCTTAACTAAAACTTACCTGGAACTTCTCGAAGTGCTCACGCTCAGCATCTAAGCTGTTTTTCTTGAGCTGCAGGACACGAGGTAATGACAGTGACGCCATAGATTCCGTACATGCAAAATAATCCGAAGCTGAGAGGGCACAAGAGCGCAATTTGATTTTCAAATGCGAACAATAATCACATTCACTTTAGGTAGATACAAACTGAGTATTAATTATCTACTTTCACTTACAATATTATTTTTTACTGCGATGAAAACAAAATATAAATTGTTATAAGATAAAATCACAAATTCACAAAATAGCATCGAAATACAAACATACTATTATCAAATACGTCCATTCATAAAACCGAATGAATCAGACAGAAAACAGCTACCATTGACTATTTACCTAACAACCAGTATACCTGACAGTTGACATTAGCTTGACAGAACATTGATTGCGATGGGGGTAATTATGCATCTTTCCCGTATAGTATTCGTTTCGCTATCGCTATTAACACCGATAAAAGAATTTTCCGACGGACGACTACTAACTAAAGCAAGACAATAAAAAAAAAGTGTCATTTTTTCAATAAATTCATATAGTTATTTGACGTTTATTAAACCTATTTTAGCAAAATTATGTTTTGTCTTTATATGTCACTGAAATGATTGAATTCAAAAGAAAGTGACAGAACATATTTTAGCTAAAATAGGTTTAATAAACCTTAAATAACTTTTATAAATAAGACCATATTCATAAACAAACAAGTAACAGACGAATTATTTTTCGTATTCTTTGAGAACCGTGACGAAAGTGACTAAGCAGCGCTGACCCAGTGAGACAATGAGACAGACGCAAATACCATTTTACGTAACTGCGTCAGAAGGAGGATTATGGTTTTTGAGTCCTCATGCTAGCGGTATCTAAATCAAAATTCTAATAGAACTCTAGAAGAGTGGACCCTGGCAGACGCCGAGATGGACCATAACATCTCATTATCGTAAAACTAGATAATCACAGTAGCCCCACTATTCTACAGGTGTCGGCGGTAAATATTATACCGTCACGGGGTGACAATCGGCTCCCGAGACTATTCAACCAGGCTAAGGGTCGCGTAACCCTTGACCAAACTCGCAAGACCTTGGTCAAACTCGCTTCGCCAACGGTAGTTCTACAAAAAAGAGTAGGCAAAAAATTAGGGCGCTACTACTATACAAACTTGTTAAAATCACATAAAACTTGGCAACTCTGAACAATATTTAGTATTGAAATATTTTTAACTCTTTTTTGTAGCACTGTAGAAGGCACCTAACCTAACAAGGGACGAGGTCGTTGCGGTGCTGAACAAACTACGAAATGGTCACCCATTCAGTTTCCGTACTGTAGTTATCGATTTCGCAAGCACGTGGCCACTACACAGGGATGTCTAAAATAAATAATTCCAGCAGATTTTAGTTTCGACTTCGTATTTACGCATGCAATAAGACGGCTCTCTACGAAGCCGAACTATTCGATAAGCATTATTTACCACTGATACCTGCTGCTTTATTTGCTTATTTCACTCGCTTTCCCGAATTGATTCCGAGCGCTCGTTTCTGCAAGGCGAGTCAATGGTATCGCCGTAATGTTTCGATCACGAGTTTGTCATGTCAAAGCCATGTACGTAAAAGGATTTAGTTGACTCATTTGTGTATGTTATAAGTAATAAAGGTAGAAAAGTGTGGACTTATCAAATTTAACAGGACAGAGCACTCTTCGGGTAGAAACGAGGTGAGTAAGAGGTGTAGAACAGATGCTGTTTTTCTCTTTTAATGTAATAGGATGTAATAGGGTGACCACATATTTTTATTTCATGGAATATCCATAGGTAAATTATAGATAAAAAAAATACGTGTGGCACTCGGGGACTGCCGCGGTAAAGCTATTGCATAGCATTTTTTATCAACTTATGCAATTATAATTATTTATTTATTTTATTTATGCAGTATTTTTTGTCTTTGATTTTAATTCAAGTTTTTTCTTTGATATTAACCATATACATACACGTTAAGGTTCAACTAGTCGCGGGCTCGAACTCACTCGTGGACGCGGCCAAAACGCACGCTGGCTCACCTAGCATTGTGTCTAAAAGAGATAGAATCAGTTATGAGCAGTTAGCAGCTAGTCTACACGCATACGTCTAGTCGCACGCACACAAACACCGTGCCGAAGTCTGCCGAACTGAAACGACGTTAGACGATGGATGGCTTTCAACGCCGCACCGCTGTGCCGGTCGGAGTGGGGGTGTTAGGTATTTTTCGTTACGGAATTTCTTGATTCGGTCGCTGCGCTCAAAGCCCGCGATTAAAGCTATGCAATAGCTTAAAAAGATCTATAAGCCCCCTATTTATATTGTGACATCATTGAGTGGCGGAAAAGCTAACCAACATACCGCTATTGTGAAAACACATTAAAATTATGGAGAAAACAGAAACACAGAATCTTATTGTTTTTTAATGTACCTATTGGCGCCCCATAACGAATATCCAAACGAAAACCATCGATTCCAAACAGATTATGAAAATAGCCCTAACCATTCATTCTTTCCGATTTCCTTCTGTGATCTTCTCTCTGGATTTTTTGTTCTTGTTCTGCAGTTCATTCAAGTTTTCATTCATTCTTGTGCCGCTAATATTTGGCAGGCGCGTGGAATTCACGTTTATTGGATTATTTTCCAAATAATTTGAAGTGTTTGCACTAGGTAGTTATCATCGTTTGAAATATATACATGACAATGGAATTTTTAGAATATAACGATGTTACAGCAGAAATTAAAGGAACCATGGTAAGTACAAATTCCGGTGGCATTGTTATTGTTTCTCTAGTCCCAAACGAAATCGTTCTCAATTATCTCCATCAGGTCCCTGGAAGGCTGAAAATGACAGACCAGAATATTGTATTCAAGAACAGCAAAACAGGAAAAGTGGAGCAGATATCCGCTAACGATATAGAATTGGTTAACTTTCAAAAGTTCATAGGCTCCTGGGGCCTAAGGATCTTCATGAAGAATGGCACGCTTCACAGATATGGAGGTTTCAAAGAAGGCGTAAGTATTGACGTGATTGGAGTCTAATTCTATGGAGTCAAATGTACAAAAAAATGAGATTGTATTTTGCAATGGAAATTGTTGCAGGAACAAGAAAAAGTAGCAAAGTTTTTCAAGTCAAACTACAAAAAGGATATGTTAGAAAAGGAACTCTCACTGAAGGGCTGGAACTGGGGCACTGCAAAGTTCAATGGGGCTGTGTTGAGCTACAATGTTGGTACCCATACTGCGTTTGAAATACCATTACACTATGTGTCCCAGTGCAACACAGGAAAGAATGAAGTTACATTGGAGTTTCATCAGGTAATTGCTCCCAAAACGTTAATCACTGACAATGTTCCTCTCTTTATATTATTGAAACATTTTGTAAATACAGTAATAATGTTCAAATTCTAAATTACCAGAATGATGACACACCTGTGTCCCTAATGGAAATGCGTTTCCACATCCCAACCAGTGAGCTGGCAGGTGATATGGATGCTGTGGAGGCTTTCCACCAACAGGTTATGAATAAAGCCAGCGTCATATCTGTCTCTGGTGATGCCATCGCTATTTTCAGAGAGCTCCAATGTCTTACACCTCGGTTTGTATTCTCAATACCTTTGAGTTTTTACCTATTTTTAAATTTATATTGTTTTTAATTTGCTATAATTTTAACTAGTTTTTCTTCTCACATATATTAGATATTAAATGTAAATGCATACCATGCATTAGTGTAACTTAAATGAATAGCAAAAATTTATAACTCATTGATGTCAAAATGTTGTGCAATAATTAAAAATTGTTATTTAAACTTTCTTTTCCAGTGGTCGTTATGACATCAAAGTTTTCCAGACTTTCTTCCAACTCCATGGTAAAACATTTGACTACAAGATCCCAATGTCGACTGTGCTTCGGCTTTTCCTGTTGCCACACAAAGATATGCGGCAGGTGTTCTTTGTGGTATCTTTGGATCCACCAATTAAACAGGGTCAGACCAGATATCATTACTTAGTGCTACTGTTTGGCAATGAAGAGGAAACTAGTATAGAGCTTCCTTTTACTGAGTAAGTACTATTGTTTTTGATGTAATTGAAGAGTAGCAGCCCCCACCATTTTCACCCACATGCATTGTGATACTCTGCTAACATTTGACTGTGTCCTGTTACTATTTTCTGAGACATAAGGTACCATGACACTTTGGAAGAATGTAGCTTCCTGTCAGGCGAAGGATTTTTCCAGGTACATCCTTGCCAAATTTTATCCAAATCTGGTAATCAAAATTACAATGTAACAGACATAATTTATCGCAATCATTTATAATATTAGTTTGTATGAAAAATTTCAATGCAGAATACAGATATGAATAAAGAATCAAACAAGCTTAGCCTTTTACTTCTAATTTAGGGGTGGAATTCATCTCTTATGACAATTTCTTTTTTCATTACAGGGAGGAACTTAAGGAGAAATATGAGGGAAAAATAACTAAAGAGCTCTCGGGTCCCACATATGAGGTGCTTGCCAAGATAATGAAGGTCATTATTAGCAGGAGAGTTACAGGACCTGGAGACTTTTTGGGGTAAGATATAATATCTAACTAATCACGGATGTTCTGCGGTCTGATTTCAAGTCTGTGATGTTCAGACTTTATAGTATCTAGTAATAATAAAAGTAATTACTTGAAAGCTACACAGGTGTATGTGTATTTAACCTAGGGTTGGTGCAAATACTGAAAGACATAGGTAGTTTTTAATGTGTATGTGACAGTGGTTGGATGAGATCATCACTAAAATAGTTTTAATGACACCTTTCATGATTAACCATTAAATGATTCTACTACACTATCAGCTTATATCTATTTACTGCTGGACGTGATAATCTACATGTTTCGCTGGTTGGTCCATATTTGGCTGGCAAGGCATGTACTTCTTGTATTGAACATAATGGAAATTATCCAATTTCGTTTATTCCCTTTTTTTTCAAGATACTGGGCTATATATTTTGGGATATTTTGTCTTGTTATTTTGTGTATTAACCATGAGTTTTTACTATGTAAGCCACTGTTCCCGTGCCATCGCAGAAATGGACAAATGAGGTCCCAGTAGCCTTTAAAATAATTAAAGCAAATTTAAAGGAACTGTCTAAAGTGTCTACTGGGCATCTTATGTGGGAAATATCGAATTTCTGTTCTTCATTGGTCCTAGATTCTTATGCCTCGTTCTTACTCTACCTATAGTGTTGCTGTATGTAAACACTGTATTATATTGTTGTAATTGCCTTCCCGCAGCCACCACAAGACGCCGGCGATCGCGTGTTCGTACAAAGCGGCTGCCGGTTACCTGTACCCGCTGGACAAAGGGTTCATCTACGTGCACAAGCCGCCCGTCCACATTCGCTTCGAGGAGATAGCGTCGGTCAACTTCGCCAGAGGCGGCGCTTCCTCCACCAAGTATGTTCATTTTATACCACTAAGATTTTTTCTTCATTGCCTAGGGAGGTTTAGAAAAAGGTAGGCAGTACAAGAGAAGCTATGAGACATAATGGAGGAGGCAATGTGTTGCGTAGTTTGTGTTCTTCAACTATATCTGTCACGAATCTAATAAATGAACACTTTCGCTGCGGCCGACGCAACAGTTGCCTCCACAATCGGCGCTCCGCGTGTGCGCACGACCACCTGGCCGCCCCATTTCATACGCTCGCTACGATACTGCTGGAGCATCTCTGGTATTTGAGTTAACAGTGGAAGTGTTAAGGTGTGACTAGGAGATACTTTCCATTGCTGCCTGTTTAAATTATTGTATTCTCCATGATGCGTGTCAATTTCCAATTTTATATCTTAATTTCTGTTTGCGGTATTACGGCGGCCACATCAAAGGCAATTCTAGTAAGGGATTATGCACGGAGGACACGGGGATTTTGAGTATGAAGTGCTTTATTCTCTGTTGATCGCCGACAGGTCATTCGACTTCGAGATCGAACTGAAAGCCGGCAGCGTGCATACATTCAGCAGCATCGAGAAGGGCGAATACGACAAGCTGTTCGACTACATCAGCTCGAAGAAGCTGCACGTCAAGAACACCGGCAAAAACGTGAGATTTTTTTTAAAATACTTTGTGATATACGAGGAGACAGCCCACCTGATGGAAAACGGTAACTGTTGCCCATAATACCACTTTACATAAGTAAGAGATAGAATATTTGTTCCTACTACCTAACCCTAAACCGCTACGCAGTTGTTTTTTCTGGAGGTCTAATGAATACGTCAGACAAAAGACGGGCACGACATGAATATGTACTTGATGGAAAGTGACTACTGGGGCCTATAGACATTAACAAAGACAAGAGCAATATTAGATATTATTACCTTTTGAAGGATCCCATGTCATGCATGTGAGCTCATTGCACATTATGAGAAACATTCTTTCGAATCCAAGCGTGAACACCAACTAAGGGTTTAGTATAGTGATTGTAGTTGAGTCATTAACATAGCAACATCAATTGTTCATCAATTATAAATATCACGTTGAATATCAACTCAGCACTATGGTGGTACCGCGGGGATATAGCAATACCCACGGTACCACTAGGGGAGGGGTAAGGTGGTACTGTGGGTCCGAAGCGAGAATAAGCACTCAGCTCGCGGCATATGACGCGATGGCGAAATTGTGCTGCGGGCACCAGACAAAAATTGGCTTAATAAAAATTGGCTTGTTAATAGCCGTAGTAGGTATTAGACATACCTTAAATAACATTATTTATTTATTTAACTGTTTATTGTACACAATAATGATATACAGAGAAATATAACAATTTAGAATACAACAGGTGCTGCTTATTTCTAAAAAGGAATATTGTTATTAAATTTAGAAAACAATAACCCTAGTATTTTTAAGTTACTAATATAACAGTGCCTGTCAGGGTCTATAATTGTAAAAAATACTATTATGTAGCGATAAACATTTGAGTACTGAAAAACGTTTGAAGATTATGAGAAATTTTCCTGCCTGGAGCCTGAACACCAACTAAGGGTTTAATAAAGTGATTAAAAAGTAAAAAATCAACTTTGCTTTGCTTACTTTGAGGTTACTTACTTACTTAAATAAGTAAGTAACTGTGGCGCTGTGTGAATTGTCCAAGCATGTTTATTTATTTTTTTATAGAAACCTTTAATTCCCCTCTCCCAGGACAAGGCGCTGTACAACGACGACTTCGGCGACTCTGACACGGAGAAGGAGCCCGACGCGTACCTGGAGCGCGTGAAGGCGGAGGCCAAGGAGCGCGAGTCCGACGACAGCGACAGCGACTCCACCGACGAGGACTTCAACCCCGACAAGGCTAGGGAGAGCGACGTCGCTGAGGAGTGAGTATGCTTAGCAGCCTATGGGACTCCACTGGTGGATTAGGCCTTCAGAAGGCTCATGCGTCCTGTCCTCGGCTTGCCGCATCCAGTATTTCGCAGGACGCCATCGCGTCCCCGATGTAACTGACATCTGGGACAGTATAGGGAAATCCACATATTATTTATCATGCAATTAAAGGTTTTGGAAAGCGCTTATAGTGATCGTAGATAACTTATGGACCGCCATAAATATTGACGGATGACCGGTAGAGTAGAATAGCACCAACTATTGCTATGATTATTCGCCTTTCACGTCGAAAGCCGACTAATGTCATAGCAGGCAATCTTTCAAAAAGAAAAACAGTATTTTGTGTTGTCTATTAGTGTTTAAAAATGTTAAATATGTCGTCAAGGGCCTGTTTCACAACCTAGTGGTAAGTTACAGATATCTTATTCTCTAACTTGTTAGTACAAAACGGAAGATACTGCATCACAGATATCGTAAACTTATCAGTAGGTGGCGAAAAGACCCTATATTTTAGGACTATATTTTAATTCTGAAATATCAGAACAACCCACTCGGGTCAATCCGCCTGTTGTATTTTCTGTTGCCGCTACCGATATGTACCGACTGTATCCTGTATTTATTTATTTAAAATGTTCATTCATTCATTCAGATACGACACGAACCCGTCTTCGAGCGAGGACTCGGACGCGTCGGGCGGTTCCGGCGACAGCGACAAGGAGAAGAAGAAGGAAAAGAAGGAGAAGAAACCAAAGAAAGTCAAGACTGTGGTGAGTCCCTTTGCTGTTGCTGTATCGGTTGCTATGGTTGGACTTTGCACCGTCGACCTAGGAAACATATATGGAATAACTACGAAGAAACATGCTCGAAGGCGCTAGTGAAGCGTGTTTCAATAGAAATAGACAAAACATTATAATGACAGTGAAAGGGGTTAGTCGTCTTTCCTTCACAATATTTCCTTTATGGGCAACATGTTAGTTCCTTTTTACAACAGATAGCGATGGCGATGTTCAGTATTATCGTTGTCGCATTCAATCGTTGCTTATTTTTTCTATAACGTTTTTAGTAAGTTTCAGAAAGAAACCTAATATTTAAAATGATTGAACTGCTGATTTCAAAAAGACATCCAAGTCTATAACTACGGCTTGTTATCACACATAAGCAACAAAATCTCGCGACAGACAAATAAACTCGTGCATCCCATTCAATTTGACATCCAGAATTAACATTTTGTAAAGTATCCATTTCATTTTATATTTTTACATTTCAAGCTAATAAAGTAATTTCAAATTCAATTTAAAAATATCGTATAAACATTGGAAACAATGTCCATTGGGTGTTTTTAAAATCACCAAATCAAATATTTAACACTTTGTGTTGTGACTTCATGATTGAACTCCATTATTATAAACTAAATAACTTTCTGTACACTAGTGGAACACTTTATAATGCAAATTTTATTAAATTGTAACCGGTTGTAGATTACACATCATCAGGCAATTGCCTGAATTGCGGATCTAGTGTACAGAAAGTGATAATTAATTCATCACCAAATCGAATTCAATTCCAACACCTCTTCCCCTCAACCGTGGGCCCACTCAAAACCAGCGTTGTGGTCCGCGGCAAGCGGCCACAACATTATGCTGAGGAGGGTCCGTTTACACTGGATGCCCACAAAACATGCCACTGGCAACCCTTTAATTGTCCCCGTGTTTTATGTACGGTGTTCTTTTTGTGTTAAATGTAAATTATCATGTCGTGGCGTTCTTTGTAATAAATGTTATCTTTCTTTCTTTCAACCCTTTCCCCCCAGTCGGAGACCCCCCGCAAACGCAAGGACAAGACGAAGAAACGCGAGAAGGACGCAAACGCCCCCAAGCGGCCCGCCACCGGCTTCATGCTGTGGCTGAACGAGAGTAGGAAACGAATCATGGAGGAAAACCCTGGAATCAAGGTCACGGACATCGCCAAGAAGGCTGGCGAGCTGTGGCGGGACCTTAAGGATAAGACTGTGAGTATTGGATAGAATAGAATAAAAAAATTGGCACTCTAGACATACACTGTACTTATAAGTAACACAAAAGAAGAAACTTGTTCCTGATGACGGACTACTGAAGACTAAAATCTGTCCAGACTGACTTGTCTTATTTGGTTAGGGAAATTTTGTTTATAAACGGATAATTTGCAGCAGTTTTAGTTGAATTTCACATTCAATGTGTTTCTTATATAATCCAAGGCTATACACAGTGTACACAGCGTGATTGATACGGCAAGTCGTGATTTTGGGTATTGTTTGTTCACCAAATAAGACAAATCAGTCTGGACAGATCAGAATTACTAACTAAAGCCGCATGTGTATGCTGCAGCAACGCAAAAAGGTCATGGCTCAGCACTGTGTTGCTTAAGAGCAATACACTGATATTCTGCCAAGACCCGCAAAGAAGAACTGTGCACGGTAAAACAACGATACCATTAATGAGGAGCAACTACCCAATTATCAGCATAGTGTCTGGTAATTTGTGTTATGTGTGTGTGTGTATCGGTTTTTTTTTGTTCTACTCAGTAACAAACGAGCAGACAGTCCACCTGATAGTTAGTGGTCACTGTCGTAACATCTACAATTCAACAAAAATGTAGAACCGCAGGTCGTCACTGTGAGGACTAAGATGAAATGCCTCATGCCTGTAATTGTGCTGGTTACCTTATCCTTCAAACCGGAACACAACAATGCAACGCGCGATTTATTTATTTATTAAAGAATACAGTTTGCCTCCTTCTTTAATAAAAAAAACATCTAACGTACAATACAACCAATTTTTAATTAACTGTTTTGATTTATCTAAGTAACTGAACTGAAAAATCTTTTTTGTATAGTGACGTCAACCTTTTGACATCTACGTCATTCCATAAACCTTTGTTGTAGCCCTTTTTATAATCCAATCACACACCCAACATTAAAAATCGACTATGCCATCCACAGGAATGGGAGAAAAAGGCCAGTAAAGCGAAAGAGGAGTACAGCGAAGCCATGAAGAAGTACAAAGACAGCGGCGCAGCAGACGAGTTCAAACAAAAGAAGAAGCTAGCGGCGAAGGAGAAGAAGCAAGCAGAGAAGAAAGCCAGCAAACCAGCTGCAGTTAAGAAGCCGAATAAGGCTGGGACCGGCACGGGGACCTCTACCGGGAAATTCACGAGCAAGGAGTACATAGAAGATGACGACTCCAGCTCGGACTCGGATAAGGAGAAGGGGAAAGAGAAAGAGAAGGGAAAAGATAAAGAGAAGAAGGACACTAAAGAGGTGAGTTTTATTTCCGCGTTGTCTACAGGTGTTTTCTTTTACTAGTACTAGTTTACTAACACTAGCCAATAAGGTCTTACGACGGAATTCCTATTCCTAACAAGTTTAGTACTTACTTAGTATACTAGTATCTTTGCTCAGTTCGAAGAATCAGATTTGACCCCCAATACAAGTAGCCAGCTACCGTCCCGTCGTCTACCAGCTACCGTCGCTAAGTCATCAAGTCAGTCAATTTGTATGGGAAAGTGAATCCTTTCGAATCAAATTTAAATCATAGCAATTCCGAGTTAAGACCTTATTAGTGTTTAACAAGGCATATGCACTTCTACACTAAACGATTTGTAATAAATAAATTAAAGAGGGAAAGATTGTATGTTTGTGAGTTGGATGTTTCGGGTATTTCCCGAAAGTCGCGAAACGATTTCGAAAATTCTTTGACTAGAAGGAGCTATCTACTTCCTAATACCACCCAGGATACTTGAATACTCACAGAGATGCGAACTGCACGCGAGGGAAAACCGCGGAGGTCGGTAGAAGAAAAAGTTAAAAGAAAAAAGTGTTACGAGCCAATACAGGCTTGCTTCGACACAAATAGCTAGTATAGAAATTGCTTTATTAATTTAGTTTAATATTAAAATTAGAAATTACTGTCGATCTTTCACTATTAGGAAGCTAAAGGATTCCCTGGTGACTTATGTTTCTTTCGGTACCTTTAATCCCGACAAAATCTTGCCACAGCGTTTCGAAATACCTAGTAATACATTGACTGGACCAATGTTTAAGAATATTACTAGAATTCCATTAACCTTCTCAGGTAAACATCACTACATAATTATAAAATAAAGTGCATCCTCGCATCTATCTGTCTGTTCGCGATTAACTCAAAAGCTACTGAACGAATTTTCATGCGGTTTTCGGTGTTCACCAATAGAAATAACGTTTAGATGTATATTGTAAAGGTTAATACCCGTATGAAGCCGGGGCGGGCCGCTAGTGTTTTCAATAAAATACGATAATTATAAAAAAATGTTTTTTTTTACAGGCCAAGGAGTCCAAGAAAGAAAAGGCGAAAAGTTCCTCGGACGCGTCGTCAGCGTCGGCCGACGAGAGTGGCAGCGGCAGTGGTAGTGATTGTAGTACGAGCATATAATTGGAGGGTAAAATCGAAGGCGAAAGAGTTACAAAATTAGGGCAGAGACTTTACACAATAATACATCGTAATCCTAAGGGTAATTACATGCCAAAGATGCCTATCTGCGGTCTCTGTTTCGGTCGCTATCTCGATGTCTATATAAAATAAATGTATGCAAGTAGACCAGGGGCCTAATTCTCGCGCTATGACATCTCGAATTCGAAATCTTTTCTAGATTATTAATGATATTGTAATGTCTGTGGTAGTAAAAAAAATATTTTCTCAACTATTATCGACAGTCGTATATTGTCGAAGATCAATTTCAATGACGATTTAATACAGTTTTTTGGCTAGAGGAAATTCATTCATTTTCATTCATTCACGGCGGACCCCGGGCCCTCGTACGCGAGAGCACAACCGGGACATTAACGCCAAGATGATTATTATTTGATTATTTTTGGCTAGAGAAAATGTCATGATTTGTGATATACGAGACTCGCCCCCTGCGTGCACATACCGAACGATACATCGCGGTGTACATGGATGCTTAAATCGATGCCTACGTAAAAAAAATATTTTGTTTTTACATAGCGGTCGACCGCAAGCAGCATGATTGGTCAAAGCTGGTTCGCCTCATTAGGTTTATTTGTGTAAATATCATTATGGCTAAGGAAAAGAGTGCAGTTAACTCAAGTCTGGGCAACTGAGCTTAGCCAGGTGCGACCACGAGCATCTTCAGCATGCAATTACCCTAAAGTTCAGAGTTTGACTCTTGTCTACAATGTGACACAATACATTTTCATTATAAATGGGAGATGATTTCATTGCCCATCTCAAAATTGAACACGAGTACAGTATTCGATATTGCTAACCATGATTGCAGCGTTCGCCTCTACAATAAAACCCCCTCATTGCTGCATTTTATTTTTCGACGTTATCAAGGCAGTTTAGGCAAATTGAAGTTTAGGCCTTTATATAAAAGAAACAACACTATAATTATGGCTCATTAAAAATGGATCTATCTGGTATTCCCGTTGCGTAATATGTATGTAACCTTGTTTTCCCCGCCTACGACTGATATTGGCATAACAAAATTAATTCACACACGTTTCACTGAATTCCGAACAAATTTAATATTGCCTACACGCCATCTACAGTACTACGTAGGTACAGTGATACGTATAATCGAAACAACAGGAAAACACGGAAAAGAAACATGGAATGTTTCACTGAAATATTGAATTAGCAGGCCAACAAGCCCTCATGTCTGCGTTGAAAGTAAGATGTTGGAACCTAGATCATCGTCATTGGCTTTAAATATATATTGTAGGTGATTTAAACAGCGTCATCGTTAGGGGTTTCTGTACGGCACTTTCTCTGGCTGTAGAGCCAAACACGGGAAAGACAGAAAACTAAATAAATATACTGTACTCGATGTATTGTTCACACTTAAACCATTCATGCTATCGCAAATTTTTGGAATGAAATATTTTATTGTGTACCAATACCAAGCCAAATAACGGCATCAGTACAAAAATGCAACTATTGGTATCGCAGCTTGTTAAACCTACTAAATGTCTCCGTTATTGTTCATTTGTATTGTCCAGCAAACGAGTCTGTACGCTTCCGCATGTATTTTTTTATTATACAACAAGCTTTACTACCTGGTTGATTATAATGAGGTTCTCAATACCTATCCTCTTTATTATAACACAGGCAAGATTTAGTAATAGTTTCTACCAAGTGACCAATCTACTTTCTTACTTCTAATCTACAAAGCAAAGTATGTACGATATGAATGATTTCGCTGGCCCTATTGAAAATTATTATTATGAACCTACTGTAGCAATATTTTGCGGGAATTCTTGTTATTTATACCTGAGAAAGCGCATTGTCCCAACCTTTGTCCGCCGGCGCCGGTCCGATGTCATGCTAAGTAAGACACTTACCGGTCCTCCAAATAAAACGCTATGATTTTGGCGTAGACGCTATTCTGTCACCTTTTATTCATTTTAACGTGTATAGGTTCCCCATCTATAAATTAAATTACACACTTCACAAGAATCTTGTCGATACAACTGTTAGTTTAAACCGATGGTATTGTCTTATAAATTATGTTTTATATATGTGATAAAATCTTGTGTTATCCATTCCCAACTTTTTATGTTTACTTTTGATAATATTGTAAATATAGTTCTAGACTCTAGTGTAGTTAAGTTAGTTAAGTATTAAATGTAAGTATTTTTAATATAGAAGAATGTTTTTGCTAAATGTTGTCTTTATTTAGCGACCCAAGAAGCGATGGATTGACATCGCTGAATCGGATGCGAAAGCCAACGGCTTACGACGCGAGGATGCCAAAGACCGGGCGAAGTGGAGATTTGTAGGAAAGCGGACCCTGGCAGAGGCCGGGATAAGCAAGGACGATGATGACGTTGTCTTTACGTAGCCCATAAGGGCGCCGGATAGAGTGGCCAAGCTACCTTTTTAGTAACAAATGAAATGCAACCTTATCCTGTACATCTAATAACTGAAATTGGAAATCACACGGCGAAGCTTCCGCGCCGTCGGAGACTTTGAGACGTCGACCGACGGAGTGGTATTGTCTTTTTCATATTTGAAATGTAAGCCAATTTGCTTCCGCATAGTCTGAATTTAGTATAACGAAATAAAATCACATAAGGCTAGGCGCGGCAGACAAAACGTGCATTTTTGAGTTTGCTCGCATGGAAGGTGTTATAGATATTTTTTGAAGTTGATACTCGTACATTATCATTTGCCATATGATGTCTGGCAGAGTGCAGATTTGCGTATTTAAAATACGGTAATTTGCGTGTATGGTCATTTGCTTCTGAATACGTCGAATGGATAATGTCTGGATTAGATAGTGTAGATTGACTATAATGTCTTCGCAGCAGACAGTGGACCTACACATGAATCGGTGTCAACGTTTTCTGTTGAGTAGCTATTTTGAACACTGCTTTTCTCTTGTCCACCAAAAAAATAAATAATTATCATCATGGCGTTAATGTCCTGGTTGTACTGTCGCACACGAGGGCCCGGGGTCCGCATAGACCCTGAACCAGGATTTGGCAGATTAGATAATAACAGTCGAGAGACTGCCATCTGACCTCCGTGACCAGGGTCACCGATAGTTTAAAACGTTTTGCCTCCTATACATCCAAACATACTTTAATCTTTATAAGGGTTTATTTTTAATGTTTTTTCTACAATCGGCTTCATAGTTCCTAGAAATAAATTACGCAATCCGTTATAGTTTCGGATTTCTCCTCACTGACCCATTTAGATTGGTCACCCCGCATTAATATCTCTGTAATACTTATAACTGTAGATTGGCATATATCTTTTACATACGTGAGAGGTAGGTGGACTCTGTCTAAAAAGTCAAGCGACTCAAGACATTTTAAGATCGATCGAAAGAAAAAACACCACTGATTGAATAATGAAGACGTCCGTCTGTATACTACAAGATAGTATCTAAAAGATGGACGTCTTCATTATTCAAAATCATGTTGCTTATTTGTTGATTTCAGACGACCAGAGTTTACCTATTTTCTTTCTCCGGGAACCATTGCTTCCAACAATAACGAACTACAACTACGTGAAATCCCGCAATAAAAATGCTACCCCATAATCTTTTGTTCACAGATCAAAAAAATAGTTTCCCCTGAACAATGGTGATGCCATTAGTTTGTAGATAGTCACACCGAACCGAACCACTATTTAAAATAGAGAATAGAAAACAGAAAATCTCCAGTACAAAACGTTAGTTCACAAAACACCATTACACAACTAGAAAAAGAAGGGCTAACAAGAAACCCTACAACACCGAGGGTGTCCACATTCGTTGCATTTTATTTAGTTATTTAGCTGTGTGTTCGTACCTATACGACTCTACGAGACGAACGTGCCTTTTGTTGCATGTTATTTTATTCAGTTATTTAGCTGTGTATGTTATTTAGTTTAGGCCGTGTATGTTCGTACCTATACCACTCGTAAGAGGCGAATGTGCACTTTATTTGCATGTTATTTAGTTTAGGCTGTGGGTGTTCGTACCGATCGTTCGCTCGTAGATAGTGGGAATGAATTATAGACAATGTAGGCTGCTAGAACGTAGAACTGCCGTATTTCCAAAATGTCAGGTCAGGCAAACTTACGACCACGAAAGGCTTAACCCTGCGGTTCCACTGCTAACCTAAAGCGAAGGAGGCTCAACTTAAGTCCAGTAGTCAATAGTGGACGTGGAATAGACATAAATCCATCGTTAGGATTTTATTAACAGACGAAAATGAGGAGGAGGTATCCTTTGGAGGTTTTTTATTTATATTAGACTAGCCAGGCATTTTACCGCCATCTCACCTGGTGATATGTGAAGATGCGGTCGAAGATGAAGCATACCTGGCTAATAAAAGCCCATTCATTATAGCCTTGAAGGCGTTCAAATTATAATTATCAGAAAACCCACTCGCAGGTAACGTGCTCCATTCTTTACTCAACACGATATTAGTTTAGGTCTTGTAGGAGCCTCATTATTGATATTAATACAAGGTTTATTTTATTTCTTTGTTAGGAAATAAACCCCTAATATCACCTACCTACGAATCGTAAGAAATAATCTAGGTATTAATTATAAAAACGTAATACAAGTGTACAAAATTGTCATAACGGTCGCAGAACGCTTCGTCGAATCGAACGAAATAATAAACAGCAGAAATGGCTCTCGAAACTAGTAGGGCAAGCGAGCGTGGCCTATACAAAAAACCCACAAGGCGACGCTGGGACGGGACGCCTCACGCCGGCACGCAGCTCGGCGATCGTTAAACGCTCCCTTTGAAAAGGCGGGCTCCGAGCCATACCAAGCTTCAACCGACGCGATGCCGCGCGCCGTTCGCCCTTTTTACCGCGAAGGGTCCGCTCGCTATTATTTATACACGCCCTATGGTATATACAAGGCGGCATCTAACCGTTTGGCGTTTTTTCTTTATCTTTTATTATTATTTTATATCAATTTCTTCTTTCGTTACGAACATATCTATCAGCTTGATAAATTTTAAGTACCTAATTTTAAAATCAGATAACGGAAAGAAATGTTAGAGTAATTTAGTATGGGTGAGACGACCCACTTTGAAAAAGTGTTGTAGTTGAGATGCCTGCATGTCGCTATGCTAAAATATAAATAAAATAAAATAACAGTCCGCTGCTGGACTTGAGCCTCCGCCACATTCGTTTGGCTTGCGGGTTGGAGTCACCTTTTACGACAGACATTGGAAAGCTAGGAAGGCTCCGAGGGCTGATGCAATTCCACTCTGTCAGGTCAGCCACTACACAGCCAAACACCACTTTAAATATTTATTTTCCAATAGAAAGGGTAAAGTTTGTAGGTTCAGGTTTGGATGTTAGAGTTACAAAGATGTAAATTAATTTCAATCTTTGCAGAGGTACACTGAACTCACAAGGTAGAGGTGGTGTAATCTTAAGTCTTAAAACTACTGAACCGCTTTTAATACCTTACTCTTTCATTCATTCATAGGAAACTAAATTAGAAATAACAGGGCCCAGGCAGATAGTTGAATAATCACAAAGTGTGGTTGTGATTGTGGTTTCGGACTCCCTTTATAGTGAAGTAGGGTTAAAATAGTTCTGTACGATTTTAAAGTACTCTACTCTATTTAGAGGCAGCAAAATTTAAATTTAAATAAAACAAAGAAACAATAAATAAATACCATAAAATTATCTTTCCAATAAAGCTATATTTCACTGATATTAACTGCGTAATTTTAGTCAATTTGCCTCTTTCACAAATACCTCACTCTTTCTAATTTTCTTGATCTACTTGAGCTATAAATCACAAAACACAAAAAATTTTACTTCCTGGTATAGGATAGGGACAAAATGTATTATGAATGCCCCTACCCTAGACCAGTAGCAGTCGTTAGTTGATGCGTGCTTTCTCATATTTTTTATACAACGTGCAATGCACTGCACCCCTATCTAAAGGACAGCTGAGTTTTAAAGTTTCCCATGGTGAACATATAGTGTGCTAATAATAGCCTCTATAACTAAAATATGTTCGTCGGTCAGAAATCAGTTAAAATCCTTACTATTATCCCACGACTCTACGAACTATTATTCTCAAGCCACACAAAACCCGTAGCTAACAATACTACTTTTACCTGAGAAGGAGTCCGCCTGGATAGGTCCCATCACCACGGATCACGGAAAGCTAGTGCCACTACCGCCTAACTATTTGTTCTATCATTGTTACTCCAGTTTGAAAGATAAGGTAGCCTGAGGCATATTATTATTATCATCATAGTGACAAGGCAGCTGCGGTTCTGGATTATGGGATGGGCGATAGTTACCGCTTGCCATCAGAAATGCTCTTTTATCCTGAATAGGTACCTACTTATAAAATATCAGGAGCGTCGGTGGCCTAATGGCTAAAAGGCCCGACTCGTAAGCGAGAGGTACCGTATTAGATCTCTAGTACCGCCACACGCCACGTGGCACTTGGAATGACTTTTTCTGAGGTAGGTTACGTTCCTACATTCGTTGAACACTAACCGATGCTCTAAGAAAAAAACATCGAAAACTCCTATCGACAAATCGCAATATTTCCCTACCGCCTCCATACCTTAATTAGGTATCGAGCTGCCTTTGATTTCATAAGGTTCCCATCATCGGAGATATATGTACCTATGCCTGATATAAATGGGACCACCAAAGGATTACCTATACCCTTTGAAACAAAAAAATACCCTATTAGCGATGGACTTTTTTAAAATACGTTCTTATTCGGTGCTTGCAACATAACAGGAACTTATTGACCAAATTTCATAGCAATTCTAAATCTCAGCTGTTTAGGCTCCTCAATGAGGTATTGCAAACGGAATTCCACTGAGCGCCTCGTTCATGATCTTTTCGCAGTACCTAAAATATATTAAAAAAATTCCACAGCGATTCTTGCAGCCATAGGAAAAGTTTAGAAAATATCCTTTTACCGACATATCGCCTTTAATTATCAAATAGCACATACAAGCCGACTATTATAGAATAGCACATACAAGCCGACTAATGTTGAGGCAAAAGATCAAGAGTCTCCGTAGTCTGTAAAATGGGCAGCAGCATGTTCCATAGTTATATTTAAACACTGCGTGGAGATTATGGCAATAACCTCTCAAAATATAGTGGTGGACTAAACCCTCGATTCTAGGTTAGTTGCCTGACTTTTGCTTTTTTCAGCTTGAATCGCATTTTTTTAAGCAATAATACAAATCTACAATTTAATTAAATTTCAATGAAAGCTTTTACATTGATTGACACAAAGAGTTATTTTTCCAAAAGTCGGATAACAAACATAAGAGAAAAATTTCGTGCTCACTGGCATTAGCGATTGACTCGGCTTCATCGATCACCTAAGGGGCCAGGCCCCCCCTGGAAAATAGCCCTAGATACGCTAATGTGTATGATGAAAGCCTCACAAAAACAAATCTCAAATTAGGGACCTACCTACCTAGGTACCTACTTACTTAGTAAGTACAACAGACTTAGACCACGGGCCGAAATTCTGCCGTCATAACGAAAAAGGGCGCATTCGACACATATGAAAAATTGAGTAAAAAAATAAAAGGTTCCTTCTCTACGTAAATAATCACAAATATTTGGTCTAACTTTAGAAGTAACCGATGGTGTTATCATAAGTTGCGGCCTTTTCTATTGAATTTCATTAAATACGTCATTGTAAATTCTAAACACTTTATTTTAGTTCACCAATTGCGTCTTCATGTCTTATGGATTTCGGAGAAATCATTAATTTATCGAGATAACAAATTTATAAGAAGCACCTTCTTTTTCTAAGACCACAGTAGGTACTCCAGAGGTATTAAAATGCCAATTTCGTAAAAACTGTCAGTTGCTTCTTCTTCATAAGACGGCAGTTCTTGTAAGAGTTAACTTACGATAAATTTGCAAATGTAAACACACTTTGTAAGTTCCTAGCTTATCGTACCTACTTCCGCAAGTTACTGCATAGCATATCGTTTCAGTTTTACATGTGTAAATACAACCGTAAGTTACTTACGTAAAATTTACGGAGGCAACTTACAAGTGTACGTTCGGCCTTATATAAAAACTTACAAAAATTTTGGCCTTATTCAGGTAAAATCTAGGTCCTAAGATCAAGTCTAGTACTACTAGTACCTATGTATAAGGTACCTACTTACCTACCTAATAACCTAGTAAGGTAATTCACGAAAAGCAGACATACCTAGACACAGGCCGGGCATAGTCAATTACTAGGTACCTAATCTAGGTACCTATAGTAAAATGATGGGTGCTAGGAAATATCAAAAAGCAATGCATGGCTACAACAATAGGTAACAAGTCACCCAATAATGTATTTTATCTTTATACCTTTAGGTGCCAACACCTTATTCCTTTAGAAATAAAAACTATTCTCATTCCCACGAAATAACAAATCGTAAACAAACGTGTCTGCCATTCAGGCGCAATGTTTTATTGGCGTCCCTTTCCCCCTAACATTTGCTCGTTTGCCGCGCTTTTTTCGCGGTATTCAAATTGTGGCGCGAGATAATTTTGTTAGGAATCAGTATGGGGATACTCGAGTGGATTGGGTCATTTTTTGATATACTTCTTATATGAGCGTTATGAAAAATTTGAATAGAAAATAACTTGGTGTACTTAATTCAGTTCGCGTGTTGAATATTTCGTGATTTAGGTGCCTAAATATGCTTAAAATCGTCAAAAGAAATATTAGAAGCCAATGTATGAAAGATGAAATGATACATAAATATCTGCTCTATGCCGAGGTCATAAAGTTGATATTTCAATACAAACGTCAAACAACACGTCACGGATATTGCAGGATATAACGTAGTACAGGATACACCATTCTCGTCGTTTGGTTGGCAATGTCGAGAAGCGTGGCCAATCACGATCGATGTAGATGGCGTTGCAGGGGCGACGCGATACAACCCAAGCCTTTGGACTGGGAACATTTCGCTTCGAGCTCCATACATTTTCTTCTGGTTCTCTACGTATACAGTTTGGTTGTGCACCAGTTCAAAAATAATTTCAAAATTTTTGCTATCAGGTAAGTCTAATAATTATTCCACTTATTGTTTAGTGTTTTAATAAATATATTAGTGTTTATTAGTGAATAATTCTCAAAATTGTAATTCATTCCACGTTGGAATTCTCGTTCAAACATGGCTATAGGCTTCGTCGCACTTTCCTTAGTGGCGTGGGTATAGGAAAGGACGCGTTATTTCAATAATTTATTTCTGAGATCTTTTCCATAGAACGATCAAAACCGTTCTTCCACAAGTTTTAGTTAATTAGTAGTGGGATTATTTGGTAATAAGGGCTTTTATCGTTATTGCGTATTTTCGACACAAAACGTGAAAACAAAATGGCTCGTCCGACCCAAGCATAGGCCAGTGAACTCGTTATATGGGGCGATAACTATTTTTGATGATTTTATATGTGAATAAGTGATTTTTTAACGCTTTTTGTCTTAAAATCGTTTTAGTTTATATTTAAATTCTGAATTTCGTCTTTTTGAGGCCAGAAAAACGTTTCCCGCCAAAACGCCGCCCTACTGTTTCCTAAGAGGTGGTAAGAGGCAAGCTGGCTCGGTTTGCGTCGAGCATGGGCCGCATAACCTGTTGCCAGTACTTATCGCCTCTTATTACCAATATTTATCATTGAGTGTAGATATGTTTTCTTGCAGGAAAAAAGTAAAAATGACTGATAAACCAAAGCGTCCCATGTCTGCGTACATGCTGTGGTTGAACAGCGCCCGAGAAACGATCAAGGCCGACAACCCTGGTCTGAAAGTAACAGAGATTGCCAAGAAGGGTGGAGAAATATGGAGAGGAATGAAGGACAAGAGTGTAAGTGTTTTATTATTGATTTTTACTGAATCTGTTCAAATGACTTAGTCTTCTCACCTAAAAATCCAAATCTTCAATTCAGGAATGGGAAGAGAAAGCAGCACAAGCCAAGGAACAGTACACAAAAGATCTCGAATCATTTAACGCCAATGGTGGTGGTGGCGAAGGAGGCGGAAAGAAAGCACAAAAGCGTGGCAAGAAAGGAAAGAAAGCTGCACCTGCTGTAAGTATAATTTATTCACACTCGATTTCCAGATTGTAATCTTTCACAGGTTTATTCCTGGTTATATTGATGTCAATCTAAATATTGATGGCACTTTTTCTGCAGAAGTCCAAGAAGAAGAAGGAGGAGTCAGATGATGAAGATGGTGGTGAAGATGAGGAGGATGAAAGCGAATGATCTCGCAATCGACACGACTTCTCTGTTCATATTGAATAATTACTGAAGATTTTTCTTGGACTTAATTTATTACAAAAAGTTACGGAACAGACTTTCCAACGCCTGTATGACATTTTTTTTTATCTGACTATCAAGTTAAAGTAATACAATTTAAAAACAACATACATTAATAAATTTTGGTCTGTGCAGTGAAATTGTTGAATTATATAAGGATTATTACTACTAAGTTTATTGTAGTTTTAAATGTAAGTTAAAGGACTGCAGGGTTTGGAAAGTCCACACCGTAGGCTAGGGTCTAGGTTTCTAAGCCTCAAGATAATGTTAAGTGTTAGCATGTATCATCAGGGAATTGTACAGTTAGCCCTCCCTCATTAAGTTCGCTGTGACATCTTGCTCACATTTTGAGATGTACCTTTACTGGTTTTATCAAAACTTGTATGTCTCTACAAATCCATTTTCCATTGTTTGAAGCTGTGCTTTGAATATGCCATAGTTTAATTTTTACAGTGTATGACATTGACATGATGAGTTTTGGTCGAACTACAACATGTAAAATTAGAGATTTTCATGGAATGAATGATACAAGCATATTGTTAATTGAACCTACCTCTTCTCATTGTAATGTAAATTTCAATGCTGTTATTGGTACCAAACTTAGCTAAGAACAGACAGGCCCACTTGTGGGTGGTATAATTTAGGAAATTGATGTGTATGTTGTATTTTTAGTTAGTATAAAATAGGTAGGTTTTCGATGTGATTTGTCTCTCAAATTTTACATTGTGTTATTTTGTAAATGAGATAGCATTCCTCATGTCAATATGGATTTTACATGTTCAATAAAGTAATTTCATATAAATAGTTTTATTTTTCAATTTCCATTTTTATTTAGTTCAGATAGCGAGGATGGGATCCACACGTTGAGGAAATCTTAAGGCCCTGTCATATGACGCAATTTCACGTACAATGGATTGATTGACAATCAGATGTGTGATGTGGACGGTCCATCAATCAAATATTTTGGGGCTTTTGTCCATTTTAGGAAAATTAAGGCAACATATTTTGAAGGATGAATTTACATAAACTAACAAATAATTATATTCTATATAGAATATAACCACCACATAATGTATACATATAATGGATGTCAAATTGGTATAAAAATTCATGGACAAAATATTCTTGTTTGATCTTATATCTCTTCGCAATAGATTATTTGCAGGTTATATGTATACAAAAATAAATGTAGGAAAAAGAAAAACCATTGGGGAAATTTGACATTGAGACCCAGGAGTGGTACCGCCCATCTCCAACTGAACCCCGCCATCTTGATCCCTTCCTGTCGGATGATGTCACAGAATTCGTAACGCCGAACTCGGCATCGGTCAGAATGAACGAAATGAATGGGGAGTATAGACACGATCCGTTTCACACCATAATTTTGGAACATCTTATTTTTTAAATTGAATAAAATGCTAGAATTATACCTTATAATATATAATTATTATATTACTTTCGTAATTTGTTATTTTTAGTACTTTCTAAGTATTCTGCAATGTTAAATTATTAAAACAAATAAAATTATTAATAAATTAAAACAAAAACTAGAAAGCATGAACAGTATGTTTATTTATAGGATATCCAACAGCAATTTTATTCTAAGCCTTAATTACAAACATTGTTACAATTTAGAAGCCATTAACAGGATAACACAATTACAGTAATTTGGTAAACAAGCGAATCTAGGAAAGTAGCAAATAAAACAGTAAAGTTGAATCTGGCTAATACATCTTATACTATTAGGGAGGTTCGTAAAAAGAAAAAGGTATATTTGTATTGCAATAATGTTAGGTATATGTCCGTTACAATTTACAATTATACTTTTCACAATGTCACTGTACATCTTGTCTCGTTCTGAGTGTCCTATTTAGAGTATCTCTAAAGGCTGGTTTGGAGAGAGCAAAGATATCAATGTTGGCGAAAACTTGGTTGTGCTGTCTAGCAACACGAGAGAAATACTTGTTTTGTCCGTAGTTAGTTCGGCTGGGAGTCTCATATAACAGCCTGTAGGTGGAAGGACGCAAGCGACGACGCTGCGGCACACATATAGTAACAAGAGACGTTAAGAGAGAGCAGTTAGGATTGGCAGAAACATATTGTCCTATCCTTAAGGCTAAGGAGACCATAATATTTGCAAGCACTCTCATAAGAGTCAAATCTATTTTTAGTTTTTACATTTAGGTATTTCACAAAAGCTTTTGAATATTTTCTGTTTATAAATACTATATCTAGGGTTCCAAATGATGCTAGTAAATTCGCTAACAAGCATAGTATATGGTTTTAGGGCACGAGGCATCAGTGATCGGTTTACAAGTTCTCATTATAAAACCTAAGTTTTTATATGCTCTGCCAGTTATTTTATCTACATGCTTATCAAATAATAGCTTACTATCAAGAGTCAAACCCAAATTCCTGAACTCCTGTCACTTGTTCTATTTGTTCATAATTTATGAAATAGTTATGGATTAAGGGCTTTGCTTTTCGCGTAAAAGTAATTATCATTCATTTATCTATGTTGACTTATATTATTACGTTTATAGCACTCAGTTAGACGATTTAAGTCTGTTGTAAGTTTAAGCAATCATCGATTGAGTCAATTTTGATATATACTTTCTTGTCGTCTGCGTATGAGAGGTAGTTTGAGTAATTAAAACAATCGCCGATGTCATATAAGTACGCATTGTACAACGGTCCCAAATGTGAGCCCTGAGGAACGCCTGAAAGAATTTTGACATCCTTCCACAACAACAGCCTGACGCCTATTGGATACATACGACGTCACCCACCGAAACAAATCCCCGTGAATACCAAGTTTGTATAACTTCTTCAACAGGATGGCGTGATCCACACGATCAAAGGCTTTCTTAAAGTGTGTAGACCACGTCAACCTGCGACTGTTTGTCCATACTTCGTACCACATAATTCATAAATTCGCTTAAATTTGTGTTAACCGACTTATGTTTTAAAAAACCGTGCTGTTTATCAGTGATGTTTTCCGATAATGTTGGATATATAAGATCGTAGACTAGTTTTTCGAAAACCTTAGCAATGCTGCTTAAGATTGATATTGGACTATAATTTGAGATGACACATTTGGACCCCTTTTTGTGAATTGAAATAATATTAAGCTTCTTTCCATAGGTCAGGAAACACACCGTCACGAATAGAGCGATTAAATAGTATAGAGAGTGGCACTGGACAGAGGAGGAGGTATTTTATCGCTTCCTGGACTTTTTTGTATATCGAGTTTCAGCAAATATTTTTTTACTGCATCTTTGTCAAAATTTGCAGCATGTATGTAATTCGGGAGCTGTGATGTTATTTTTATTGAATACACTATACAGGGTGTAAAAAGACCGCTAGCATTAATTGAAACCTCATATTCTACCCATGAAACTGAACAACTTTTCCCAAGAAACACACCCGCGGAAACTCTTAGTTTCGGCAGAAATCGAGATTAAAAATAAAATAAAAAGTTGTATTTTTGTACTAAAAAATATCAAGTATCGATAACTAAATCGTTCACAATTAATATAGACTCTCGAAGTTCAAATTTAAGTTAAAATAAATGCACTGTAAGTAAAAGAACGCAATGTAAAGCGCCGCTCAACCGCACACGTGCGCTCACTACCTACCTACTCGCTGCCGCGCGCCCGGAGGTAGGTACTAGCTACAGCGCCCGCGCCAACCGCCACCGGCCGCCCGTGGGCCCATGCCCATGGGACAGCAACACTGCCATGCTCCCACTCGGTAAAGTGCAACACGACAGGGGTACGCATACCTTAATGCATTACCTAGACGTTTGCTTACGGTCATTCACATTATACGAAAATCGTACCCAGCACCTACCTATCGTCGATATCAGCAGTAAAGTTCACGGTCGAAAGTTCTACCTACCTAGGTAAATGATTGTATGACGACCATTTACATTACATGAGAATTTAACATAGTAGGTATTTTCCGCGGCGCGCACTTGCATGATCAGGCACAGGATCAGCTGTCTACCTACCTAACTTACGTACACGTTTGCTTACGGACATTCACATCATACGAGAATCGAGCCCAGTACCTACTACCTACCTACTGTCGATATGTGCAGTAAAGATCACGATCGATAGTCCAATACCTACTAGGACCATGAGAATTGAACGTAGTTCCTGTGGTAGTAACTACCTACCGCCGCGCGAACCATTTGTCATCAGCTGACAGGATGAACGGATGAACCAAACCAACATGTTTGTATTACGAATATTCCCAATTCCTATCACACGACCGAACCGTGGAGACTAAAGCAAAAACAAGAAGAAAGGTAGGTACTCAATAGTCAAGCTTAGGTATCCCTACTAGTTAGGTAGAATACGCCAGAGCGGCCGCCGCGCGGGGTCAATGGCCACTGGTCACGTGGGCGAGCGAGAGCCGTGCGCTGGACGATGTACATTGCGCGTCGCAATTAATTATTTTTTTGAGGTAGCGAAATTATGAAGTCATTTCCGCGGGTATGTTTCTTGGGGAAAGTTGTTCCGTTTCATGGGTAGAATATGGGGTTTCAATTAATGCTAGCGGTCTTTTTACACCCTGTATATATTTCCTCGGAAATACTATATTGCTCGGACCCGTGTGTTACCACTTCTACCACGCATAGCCTTTACAAATTTCCAAAATTGTTTAGGATTGCATTTTATGCTCGCCTGGGAGTTTTGCAATATACTGATTAAAACACGCGTTTTCTAATTTTTTCTGTCTAGAACACAGATATGAAAACTCGTCGTAATCGCATGGATTCCTATATTTTTTCCATTTTTTATGTAATTTAATTTTGTCTTTGATTAACTTTATAAGAGATGGTGAGTACCAAGTGGGAAAAAGTCTTGGATAGCTGCAACGTTTTCCGGGACATGAACGTTTATAATCTCATTGTCTCTTTTATAAAATACGTTAGTAGAACGTAGTATGTTAAGCGCACTCCACATGTGGACAGTTCCGCGGGATCACGAGAATGTAGAGGGAGTATTCGCCTATATTCGTGTAGTCCCGTGCATGTTTGGCATGTCTCGTCTATTTCATAGACTAAGTAGAGATAGTTTGTTGTCGTCTCTATTCGATCGATTTTATATTTATGTTCCTAGCGCTTTTTCCCGTAACAGGTTCGGGGTACACTTGACCATGATCCAGGATATTAGTAGATCAAGTAATTACAGTAGCGCAGCTGCCATCACCTCTGTGACCCTATTTACAGCAGATTAGCGATATTACACCGATTAATCGATATAATGTCGACGCGTTTTGACACCCACCACATCCCTAATAGGCGAGAATGTCCTCTACATTCTCGCCGTCGACCAAAGTCCCGGCAAAAGTTTCGCCCAAAGTTTCAGCGGACATGTGGAGTACGCTATAGTAGAACAGAACATAAAATTCACACCCATGAAGCTAAAAAATGCCAATTAATCTCTCTTCTCTACTTTGTGGTCGTTCAAAATCGTACATTTCAGTCCATTTCACAGGATAGATAGGGCCTATCCGAAATGCATGTTGTGACGTAATTCCAGAAGGATGATATCATACGATCGGAGATCGGCGGTACCGTTCCGGATAGGTCCTATTATAGGGCCTATCCTGTGAAATAGACTAAAATGTACAATTTTGAACGACCACAAAGTCGGCCATAGACTACATAGAGGAAAGAACGTCCGCCAACAACCAACAATGACATTTATTATGTTCCTTTCCACTAACACAACACTAACGTGGTTTTCACGCTTTACAATTTTGATTTCATAAATAAATGTTACGCTGCAGATTACATTTAATGTACTAAAAATGAAAAAGGACGAAAATAATTTTAAAATATTCTATTATAAAGTACAATTCTTGCATTTCATTCAATTTAAAAAATACGATGTTTCAAAACCAAAGTGCGAAACTATGCTATCGGAGATCGGCGGTACCGCTACAGACGCTTGCGTTCAAAGCGATATTCAACTATCACAAGCATGTAAACAGGCTGTTTGTGCATGCGCTCGTGCCCGTGCTTGCGCATTTCACCGATCTGCAGCGGTGCCGCCGATCTCCGATAGCATGCCGCCATTTTGATCCCACCCTGTGAAATGACGTCATAACATGCATTTGGGATGCAGGACGTCACAGAATATCCGATATGCATGTTGTGACGTCATTCCAGAGGGGTGGGATCATGTTATTGAAGATCGGCAGTGCCGCTGCAGTGTATGTTTGCCATGTACCGTCTATTTCATTTCATTCGATAATTTGTTATAGTCTCGCCTTGTGCAGAATCACATCACTTTGGTTCATTCTAGTCGAAAATTTACTAGGTCAGTCCAAAAATGTCCCAAAATCAAAGAAAAATAAAGTCATTGATTACAAACAAAATGTACAATATGCATAGACTGCTCTGCTACGCTGAAAATATATTGATCGGGTACGATGACCGATGGATCGATTTTTATTTTTATTCCTAGCGCTTTTTCCCATAACAGGTTCGGGGTACACTTGACCATGATCCAGGATTTTGGCAGATCAGGTAATTACAGTAGAGTGGCTGCCATCAACTCTGAGACCCTTTTACAGCAGAACGCACCAGATTTGCGATATTCCTGATGATAATAAGACTGATGTTATTAAGACTTTAGCATGACTTTAAGTAATTTTTATCTCTATTTTAATATTATATTAATACCATTATTTTTATATTAATTCATATTGTGATATGGGTGTAACTCGTTACTTTGCCTGAAATAAAGATTTATTATTATTATTATTACACCGATGAATCGATATAATACCAACGCGTTTTGACACCTACCACATCCCTAACAGGCGAGAATGTAGAGGGTTTACCGAAGTCCCGGTAAAAGTTTTGCCGAAAGTTTCGGCAAACATGTGGAGTACGCTTTGATTGTTGCCGAACGTTCTTTCCTCTATGTAGTCTATGGCTGACTTTGTGGTCCTTCAAAATCGTACATTTCAGTCCATTTCACAGGATAGGGCCTATCCGAAATGTATGTTGGTACGTCATAGCAGAGGGTGGGATCAAAATGGCGACATGCTATCGGACATCGGCGGTACCGCTGCCGGTAATAATACAATGAAAACGGATGCAAATTCAAACGCCATATGTTGTGCCACACTAGACCGGTTCTTTCCGTTAAGAATTACCTGTAAGAAGCTGGTGCGAAAGACACAGAGAGCGTTGCCGTAAGAATCAGGCGTGGTTTACATAGTTTTGTCGTATATATATTACGCCACAAGTGCCACAACCCGTTTAGTTCCGTTTTGATCCGGCAGGGTTGCCGTTACGAGTACTTTCTTCTGAATTTAGACCTTGAGCATAATTGAGAATGATAAAAATTCCGAACTCGATACGCTCACATTTAATTACTTTTAGTTATTGTCATTTTTTATTAAGAGCCTTAATAAAAAACTTGCGGGCACGCTTCGGTTACTCAATAGTTATTTTTAGTTTTAATTATTACGATTTAGCTTTCAGGAGTCATAATATCAAAAATTTCTCATTCGCAGAGGTTGCTTATTCATTGATGGCAGTCAAATCCTACAGAAGTTCCATTCCTTTTAAATAAAAATTAATATTCTCTAAAAAATGGGTAATTTCTAATTCAGTTAGGACAATTTTCTTGTTCGATTGGCGGCAATACTGCAAACCGAAAGATGTGAGCGTAACCATGACCGCGGACGGACGGACGCGGAATCAATTTTATTTTATTAGAAGAGAAACGGTGAGTGTGGCGTAGTGAGCCCGTTTTCTTTATATTCTTCATAGAGAAAAAAATTTATATACAGAAGATATTCTTACCGGAACGGATCAAAACAGGCTGTGTGACGGGGGCCTTATTCAATCAACAGGACCTTCCGGTCAATGTCAAACGCTACCAAACATGCCTGCCAAAGCCGTTCGCTTGTGTTTTTATTCGTGATTATTCGTGAAGCAAATCAAATCAAGCCTTGTTTACCTACCTACTGCCAGCAACTCCAGCAACCAAACAAAAACAAGAATTAAATACGTGTATAATATCAAAAAGTGGGAGCTGTTGTATGTAAGTTCTTGGACAAAATATATTCTAATCTGTATGTAAGAACCGTGTTAAACTATTGAATTTAAAAATTATTATTCCAAAATTAATGAATAGGAGGAGGTAAATTTTTATTACCCGTATCATGGGGGTTTGTCATCTAAGTATATCAGCTGTTAGCTTGATATAAGTATAATATAATACAAACCTGCGTCGATACCCTTGCACCTCATATTCCATCCACGCATGTCAATGCCGGTTTCGTTGCTAATTATGTTATAATTAACTTAACACAATAAGAACATTATATAAACAAGTCGATGTACTATATTATACTGATTATAAATTAAAAGTAAAATAAGTAGAAGAAGATGTTTCCAGGGTTTCAAAGTAAAACAATTAACTTTTACAGAACCTTCTATCCCTCTTCTATCCCCGTTTCAACTCTGGGAGTAGTAAAGAATTCAGATCATATAAGGTGTGATTTATTTTAAAATTAGTCATCTATTCTGTTTATATTCAGACCAACAAGGAATATTGATCTGAGGGTAGTTAACAAACATTATTCGATTTAGCTATGTTTAAAAGCCATCAACTTTCTGCCCCTTTTCTGCTCTTCTCGTTTTTGTCTGGTCTTTAGTGTCCTAATGTCATAGGCTCTTGGCCCTCGAATTCAACTACAGCAATGTCAGTCCATCACTTTGCTTCCTAAATATTGTATAGTATTGATTTGTTAAATATATGTGTCCACCTCTACTAGCCAAATCATAGTTTTTGAGTCTGTGAAATCTATGCATGATCACAAACAGTATATTACATCATACATAAAAAAGTTAAAATGAAGACTTATTACAGTGATGTAACCCAAGTTAACCCAGTGAGATAGGGGAGGGGTCATATTGACCCTGCATGTTTTATATTACTTATAATTTTGAAACTATGAAAGAGACGTTGCTGTAATTCTCATTGGCTCGAGTTTTTCGGTTTATCTAACTGAGGTAAACATGGATTCAGTCGAGGGCCAATTACACAGTGAGCAGGGCCATCTCATAAACACTAAGCCCTTCCTGTAGTTGATGTAAAAAAATTTCATACATATGTAATTTTTATTACATTTTGTACAATTTGTATTTTGCTGATTTTATTATTATTTAGATAAATACAAAATTGAAGACTATTAATATGGCACTATAAAATCAACTATAAATATTTTAAAGTTTCATATTAATTTAGTCTATGATAAGCCAATTACTGATGATATTTGGTTGGCTTTTCATAGACTAAGTTGGTACACCAACTTTAAAATATGTATAATTGATTTTTTAATGCCATATTAATAGTCTTAAATGTGGTATTTATCTAAATAAATAAAAAAATATAATAATAAAATACAGAGCCCCCTCATTAATTGATTATTACAGTGGTGGAACAGTAGCTTTTATTAAGATCAACGCAGTCCTAATATTTAAGAGCCACAATGGCAAAAATGCCAGACCTCCTATTAGTATATTTTTACTGATAGGGGCGCGTGAGCTGCTTAGGGCATCAAGTAGTCTTAGCAGCGGTTTATACAGAAGAGGCGCGCGGCGACGGCGTGGCATGGACACTAAAATTGTGCTATTTTTGCCCTCTGTGAAGTCTACACTGCATGTGGCTCAACGAGTTTTGGCCGATTTTACTATTGTGAGACTAGGTCTTTTCAATGGTACAATTTCTTGGACAGTAATACATGGCTGGAGACGCAGGTAGCGGGGCGCAGGTCGCCCTGGTGACGGGCGGGTACGATCACACCATCAAGCTATGGCAAGCACACAGCGGCGTTTGTTTGCGCACCATGCAACATCCAGATTCGGTGAGATATTTTGGTATTACACATGGGATAGCAGTTTTAATTACCCCCTCATCATCTTGACCTTAACCGTGATCCAATTCCCCCTAATTAATTACTCTTTTATTAGTGTCTTATGTGAAATCATAATATGGTTTGAGATTTGTTGACATGTGATATTGTTTTCAGCAAGTAAACGCATTAGAAATAACTCCAAATGGCCAAATGGTAGCCGCGGGTGGTCACCAGCATATTCGCCTGTACGATCTAGCCAGTGCCAATCCAGACCCAGTACATCATTTTGAGGGCATCAGTAAGAATGTCACCAGACTTGGGTTCCAGGTAAATTCGAATTGACAATTTTTTTTTACTTGAAACTAATTGTAATTATAATAATCAACATTGCTCATTCTATTACAGGCAGATGGCAAGTGGATGTACACAGGGGGAGAAGACTGTACGGCAAGAATATGGGATTTAAGGTAGGTACACTGGTTTGTCATCGGCTTGGTTTTTTTTATATGAGCAATGAATTTTTTATAAGGAGTGAAATGAGCAGGGTCCACAAGTAAGTAAGTCACTTGATGGTAAGTGATCACCGCAGCCCATGGACATTCACAACACCCGAGGTATAGACTAGTTTCTTTAAAGCTCCAGTGTTGTACCGGCTCGGGAACGCTGCTCCAGGAAGATCATTCCATAGAATTATGGTACACGGCAGGAAAATTCTTGAAAAGCGTAGAGACCTTGACCGCCACTCAGTCGGTGGTCACGGATGGAACTTTAATTTAAGTATGCAACAGGTACTACATACACAACACATGCGAACACTCAGATTTAGTTTAGTGAAACGACATATCACTAAAAATATATAAGCATTTTGTCATATCACTAAGTAAGAAGATGTATTTTGTGGTATTCCTAGGGATTTCGTGACATCCCTGGTATCCTCATTTCCCTGCGACATATATATTGGAGGTATATTGTTTTGTGTCACTGTTTATTTCCTTTTTGATTACAGGTAACAGGGGGCCCCATGATTCATGTGGAGCTGAGAGACATTATTTTCATATAATTAGCAGATGCAATTATGTTTATTTTCAGAGGTAGCCAGTTCCATTGCCAGAGGATATTCCAGGTCCCGGCAGCAGTCACAGCCGTGGTACTCCACCCGGACCAAACACAGATAATGGTCGGTGACCAGAGCGGCATCATACACATGTGGGACCTCAGAACTGACCAGAATGAACAGTTGGTAAGCAATTGAAGAGATATCTGCATAAAATAAAAATTGACATTTCACGTTCGTAATCGGTTAGTATTCAACTAATGTACATAATTCAGAGAAGAGTCATTGGTACATGGCGGCAGTGGGATTCAAACCCGGTGCCTCTCTCTTACGAGTCGGATATCTGAACCACTAGGCCACCAATGCTCCTAAATCTGCATAAAATAGTATTTTAGATTAAGTGTCTACAAACTCTTCTTAAAAAAAATTATTCGTTGTTTAAGAACAGTTTGTATCACATACATGTTGGGCATAAACTAAATCTACCAAAGAAATGCACTCACTCTCTTACATGAACATGAAAAATCGTTTTAAAATAATAGCCACTAGCCACACATCACAATAAAGTAGATCGAAGTCCTATGCGCACGCGTTACTAGATAGCCATATTTTGCCCATAGTATCTGACACCCGATTGCTATTGTGCAGTAGTACGGTTATGCGCAGTAGCGACCGAGGTGGCGACAAGCGTTCTCGGTAGTTTCACACGCCCCACATGGCATTCCTATTTACTTATATTGATTTCTGTGAGTGGAGCTGACAGTTATTATCCTTTCCAGATACCAGAGGCTGAAGCATCAATTCAGGATATCGCTATTGACCCAGCGGGCAAGATGATGGCGGCAGTCAATAACAAGGGCAGTTGCTATCTGTGGACCCTGAACGGGGAGCCTCCACGGCCAGTTCCCAAGAAACATCTCGCTGCACACAAGAAATACGGACTACGCTGCAAGTTTAGCCACGATTCCAAGTGAGTGTTTGCTATAGGCTCCTGTAGGCTAATTACTGTTGCTAACAATTCTCTGATTGCTATGATTGAAATTTTTACTTTTGCTATTTATACTTATGATTCTTTTAATAGTTTCAGTTTATTGTAATGGAGCTTTGTTAGGAACTGAACCCATGAAATAGATTATACGTAATAGCAATATTTAAATCAGAGAATTGTTAGCAACAGAGTTACGTTATTAGCCTACTGGGCGCGCTGCTGTCATTGCATTTGTTGTGGGCCTCGAAAACGCAATCGCGCCGCATTCACCGCTCTTGTTAGTTTAAAAGCCTCATATGCGCTGCGCCGGCGCGTGACCACGACATCAGTGGGGCTATTGTCTAACTTAGTTGGCAACTCAATTTGACATTAGGTAATTCTACACTACGTCATCTACGTTGGCCACTGGCTATAGTGTCTACCAAATTAGAGTGTGTAAGACTATTTTATGTCAAATTCAGTTCTCCACTGAGATAGACAAAGCTACGCAGATGTATGTAAACCAAAGATATTGGACATAGAGCATAGATGGAGCCTCGACCTTCGACCTCGTCAGCTTATCCTACAAAGGGTTTTCTTTCAACTTCAAGAAATAAGGCAGGCAATTTTGCGTATACTTACATCTATAAAAGTATTGAGTATATGTCAACTGTTGTCAGCTGATTCCTCGACTGCGGGGACTACAGCGAGTGCGAATAGTATTTTATACAAATCAATGAACTGCGGCGCGGCTAAAACGCGTTCACTAAACCCTGGGCTTTGCCTACCTCTGAAACCCACGATTCCCCATCACCATAGCAGACCTGACAGGAACTCAATACTATTTTAAATAGTGTTGTTTGGTTGTGGTATGATGAAAGATGGAGGGTAACAGTCCTTATGATGTGTCATTGCGTCCGTCCGTGACGGTCGAGCCGGACCCCGGGCCCTCGCGCGCGATATTGCCACCGCGATGATGATCATCATAGGAGTGTCGGTGGCCGAGTGGTTGAGTACCGATAACTCTTTTCTGACTTATGTACATTAGTTGAATTCTAACGATGGGGGATCCTACGGTGAGGGAAACCTGCAAATTCAGGCAACTCAATTTCTAACCATGATTCAATCTGGTCAGGTTCCCCTGATGGTAGTCGCTCCACTGTAATTACCTTATCGCCAAATCCTGGATCATGGTCAAAGCGGACCCCAGGTCCCGCGACACCACGATGTTCTAGGACCTCTATGTAAAATATGTTAACTAATACTAAGATTTTTGGATAAGTTTTTAATTTTATTTGTAAAACTGCAATTTCTTTATATTACGTTGTTATTTTGAGTATACCTATAATTGGGGTGCATATAGGTATTGTACCTTGTCTAAACTAAATTGTAACTTTTATATGTGTACTCTGTTGGTATATTCAATAAATAAATGATCCCACTGTAATTACCTTATCGCCGTACATGGTCAAGGCGGACTGCGGGCCGTCGTGTTAGAGAGCACAACCGGGACATTAACGCCAAGATGATGATGATGTGTCATTGCGTCCGTCCGTTACGGTCGAGGCGGACCCCGGACCCCGGGCCCGGCGACATTGCCATCACGCTGATCATCATCATCATCATCATCATCATTCCAGGATGCTGGTAACCACGAGCGGGGACTGCTCGGCGCGCGTGTGGGGCGCCGCGGACTGGGCGCTGCGCCGCGAGCTGCGGCACGACTCCCAGCGCTGGGTGTGGGACTGCGCGTTCAGCATCGAGTCGCGGTATCTGTTCACCGGTGAGTGAGGACGGAGGAGGGCCTTGCAGGAGGAGGCGGTAGGGCTCTAGTAGGCTAGTTACGTAACCCTGTTGGCAACAATTCTGATTTGAATGAATGAAATTGTTACTTTAGGATTACGACGTATTACGTATGATCGATTAACGATATGAACGTATACCAATCCTGGATCATGGTCAAGGACCCCGGCCCTCGTTCTAGAGAGCACAACCGGGACATAAACGCCAAGATGATGACATATGATCGATTTAATAGTTTCGTTTAATTATGATGAAACTGTTAGCAACTGAACCCATGAAATCGATTATACGGAATCGCAAAAGTAACAATTTCAATCATTAAAATCAGAGAATTGTTGGCAACGGAGTTGCGTAATTAGGCTACAGATCTAGTGGCAGCGTGCTAGCGAGACCGCTAACCATAGTTATGCAATGCAAGCATAGTTTGGGAACTGAATGAGTGACCATTTCGCACTGGGTCAATATGCGTATTGGTCAATTTACGTATGGTCGTTATGCGTAGAGGATTCTTATCCGTTTATTGAAGATGCCTGTACGATGACCAATTTGTACCTTTTTTAGGACGATATACATATTTACAGTTGACAATTTGGTAAACATAACAGGAAAGCGCCCTGAAATACGCTAAGTTGACAACTGTTTCAACAACTAAACAAAAGGAAACTGTTTGCTACAGTGGCAAACACCGGTCTGGTAGCACCTTTATGGCGACAAACATTTAATTTATACCTACAGTCGACTGATTGTCGTCAACCGATAGGCGCTTATTCCGTCTGTAATTAGCAGCATCACAGCCCATAACAGTCCAGGACTTAGGGCCTCTCCCACGGAAGGGGAGGCAATTACCATAATCTCCACGCTTGGCAAGCGTGTTTGAGATCGCAGTGTTATAAATGTAACAATGGAAAAAGCTGCTGCCCATTGCCTAGCCTACGGAGACTTAGATCTTTTGTCGAAAACTTTAGTCGCCTTGTACGACACCCATTAGCGTAAGGGGTTGGTGCTATTCTACTTTACCGGGCACTAACTTAGCAACGAGGCCTAACATTGTAATTCAGTAACCATGGGGTCCGTTCACTCTTCAACTGTCTGTACTATGGCACTATTGGTACTATTTGTAAATAAATGTTTCCTATTCTATGTTTAATTTGTGGCAATATCCTAACCACCGCTGCTTGTCACCAGGTTCGTCAGACAGCTACGCTCGCCTCTGGGACCTCGAGAAGGGGACCTTGGAACGAGAGTACTGTGGCCACCAGAAAGCAATTACTGCACTCGCCTTCAGAGATCAGGCCGTTTAGTCAACTGAGGGCTGAGTGTAAGCTTTGCTTCGATTTTACTTTACTATCGCGTTTGCGTTTTCGTCGAAATTAGTATGAAGAAAAAAAACTTCATTTACGTGCCACTAGACGGCGCTATAAATTTTTTCATTCTAATTTTCACGTAAACGCAAACGCGATAGTAAAGTAAATTCGAAGCGACACTCACACTAAGCCCTCTGTTGACTGGATGACCTCGTCAATACTATTGATATTGATGTCTACAGCGCCATGGTACCATCTTTACTAACGTATATGTCATTCTGTCAGTCGGATCTCATCGGACATTCTTGGCAAGTGGACTGTGGAATGACCTTTTGTCTCCTCATGTGTAATGAAGTAAAGAGTGAAAGTTTATATTGGCTGAGTTCTTACATACAATACCTCGTCATTATGATTAATTAGTACATTTAATATATGCTATAGAGGTCCGTTCACTTTATAAGTTAATATGGGATAAATGTTAGTAGTTAAATTCTGAAACACAAAGTCTATCTGTGCAATGGATTCATCATAAAAATAATTTTAAGTCAAGGCACATTGACAGTAAGGCAGTTATGTTGACGCATTTACCTTGTAAATATTTGTAATAAGAATTTCAAAGACTGCATGAATATAATAGTTATCGTAATAAATAATATTTTTTACAATTTTGTTTTAATTACGTTGCATCCCTTTTTTGTTACGTTAAACTCATTCTAGGCGCCCTATGATCGTTGCATGCGTTTTCTTAAATGCGGTTGCAAATATAAAAAACGCGAAATGTCTAAACGAAAACTAACACTTGATAGAACATTCTTCTATCAGCGAAGACCTGTAATTGGCTTTCTGTTTCGTAGGATTGTTAATATTATGTTGTTGGAAAGCTGTTGGTCTACCAAATAAAATAAAATAAATAAATTATTGAGTTTAGAGATACTAGTCTTACATCATCATTGCCATCCAAACAGGCAATCCCAGCTACTGTTCGCTTTCCTGCTCTTTCTTCACCACTTCGCATGTGCATGGCCTTCGGCACTCACGTCGTAGGTCTATCCATCGCATCTCCTACATCTTTCTTAAACCGACAGGTTTAGAGATCTATTTCCCACAAATTTCTTAGGCTTACGCAGCACGTTACCAAATCAGCGAAGGCGAGCCTCTTTCAATCTTGTCAGCGATATCCCTCGCCACGCCAAGGCTGCTATAGACACATACCATGAACTACGCTATGGATGCACTCGTTACGTGATCGTACAAATCACGTAACTCTGCACATCCACCGCAGAATTTTCGTTTCCTTGGCATGAAGTTCGCTTCGACAGCGCCCGCCAATACTTTTAGCCATGACCACCACAGGCCTAATAATGGCCTTTTGGCCGTATTGGTAACTGTATTTCGTAACTGGTTTTGGTAGAAGAATTTGTAAGCCTCTTGACCCTGGCAGGGATTCCTCATTCTCCGCCATTTGGCCTAGGCGACAGAGAAAAAAAATTTGCCACTGACCATAAAGGAAGCTAACTTTCCAATCTCTTTGGCCCAGGCTGAAGAGATACGGAACTTAACATGGCAGCTGATACTTTATCACTGGGACTACGGTTTAATTATCAGGACAAGATGATTGTAGATAAAATAAAATAACGGTGATAAATACTCAATAATATTTATTCTTTATTTAAGTACTTCATAGTAAGTATAAAGACACGATACCGTGACGCACAGGCAGCGGTGACAAGTCGGAAACAATATTGTACATTAAAAATCTTAAAATGCTCCCAATAAAATAAATGCTTTCATATAAAACCTACAAATGATCACTGTAATACCGGATTACATAACTATTTTCAGATCTCTCATAATTACGACTATAACATTATAACTATCATCAATATTTGGAATGTCAATCAATACCTATAACAAAAATAAAATAAAATACATCTCCACGAATATTACATATTGCGACTAGCTTCTTGGCATAAATAAATGTTCTATACAGGGCGCCAAATAAACTTAAATAAATAATTTGTAAATAAAATCAACAGCAACAGAAGCGATAACCGTGAACGGGTAACGCGTATACACAATCCTAGGTATTTTAGTTCATAAAGACCACAATTGAACGCGACTACGGCAACGATGACCTTGAGGGACGCGTCGATTATCTTTTCTTCACTATAGTTTCCCTATTGGCGGCATATTAATCTCTTTACGCCACATTCAGTAGGGTCGGCAAAAAAGCTAACACGATTATTTGGAATTTGGCTGAATTGTCTAAATTTAGAAGCAAAAAGAGTCATCGTCATCTTGAAATGAATGTCCCGGTTGTGCTTCCGCTCACGAGGGCCCGGGTTCCGCCTTGACCATGATCCAGGATTTGGCAGATCAGGTAATTACAGTGGAGCGACTGCAGACGAAACAACGACTGCAGTGAAAGCAAATCAAAGTGGAATGTATTGCTCATAGAATGAGGTAAATTTTTGTATAATTTATATTGTATTACGCGTCGCTCCACTTTTCAAAAGGCGTGATACAAAAATTGACTTTATTTAGTAGGCAATATATTCATTTCGCCTCGCGCTCTTTGCTTCTGAATTAAGCCAAATGTACTAAGCGCAAAAATATGATTATGTCTATATAATAGATCTCACATTAACTAAACATCGTTTTCCCCCTACGCGCTTTACAAGTATCCTCAAGCAACCGAAAGGAAGTCCACGACAAAATTCAGTTCCAACCAAACGATTCCCATTACGGTTATATGTCATCGAGGGGCAGTTCCACTTCGCCGAGTTCCGTGCAGGTGTCGTCGTCTCTGGAGTAGGTGATGACGAATTTGAGTGTCAGGGGCGCGGGCGCCGGCCTCGCCACCAGCATCACCTGCGTGAGCGCCGGCGGCGGCAGGAACGGGTTCCGCGCCGGCAGGGAGCCGCCCGACGCCGCTAACAGGCGCACCTTGCAGCCCTGCCGACGGACAATCGCGTTTCACATTTGCTGCGTCTAGCCCGTTGATAACTCACGAAGAGCTGTATGGACCGGCTAGGGCCCGGAACGGTACCACCGATCTCCAATCGCATGATACCATCCCTCTGGAATTACATCACAAGATGCATTTCGGATATTCAGTGATGTCATTCCAGAGGGTGGTATCATGCGATTGGAGATCGGCGGTGCCGCTGCCGGCCGCCCAATGCGTTCATTACATTTGGTTAAACACAAAAGGTGTAATAAGCGCATAACTCTAGTTGAACGTCAATGCTATCGCCATTTTATTCGCTCAATTTAAGAGCGAGTGAAATTGCCATAGAATTTACGTTCAATTTGAGTTAGGTGTTCGGCCTGCTGTAGTAGTACTAATGCGCTGATTACATTTTAATAAATTCAGAAGCGAAAAGTGTGAGAGCCAGTCAAAGTGAAATGTATTGCTCATAGAATAAGGTCCATTTTTGTATCACATATATTATGTAATGCGTCGCTCCGCTTTTCAAAAGCCGTGATACAAAAATTTACTTTATTTTATATACAATACATTCCACTTTGATTTTCTCTCACGCTTTTTGCTTCTGAATTTAGTCAAACGTAATCAGCGCATAAGTCCGCCGCAGCTTAAGAGGTGCGGAAGTGCTGCCACTACAGGAAAAGGCCATTTCTTGTCTCAAAGTCTAATGTTGTCTTTTTGTTCAATTTAGTGACCAATGTACTATATTTTTATGTAAACAAAACGGTCTACATAGTATGTATTTACTGAGATTCAGTTTGTAGCCGTTTTAGTATAGTGTTTGAACTGAGTGATCCTAATAAAGGGTAATAACTTTCATCTTTTATGTGTAACCAATTTTTGGATATCGCCAATAGATTTAGACTATTTTTGACTAAATGTAGGTTTGAATTATTTCAAAAAGTAAGATAGGATCACTCAATCCAGATGCACATAAATAAAGATAACCACGTCGAAATCGGTCCATCCGTGAGCTACGATGGCATAGACAGACAGACACGTCAAACCTATACCACCTCTCTTTTTTCGTCGGTTGTTAAAAAATACCAATTAAGGAAACACAATTATTGATGACAGTACGAGTGGTATTTATGTATTACTATTATACAGCTAAAAAGCCGTGTCTGTACACTGGATATTTCAGAAAAAAATTGTTGTTAGGATTCTCGGATGTTTCTATGTCAAAAAAATTCTGGAATTTTTGTCTGTCTGTTCGCGTATCACGCAAAAACTACTGATTTTGATAGTTTGGTAGATTGAAGTCCAGGGTACAATCTAAGCCATATTTAATCTAATTCGGGGAGGTAGAACCAGAGATACACCTTGACCTCCCCGTAGTGCTAGCATTCATACAATACGGAGGTCATTTAAAATGGTAACGCGGAGTCCTGATGTAGGAAAGTGGGATGTATCCCTAGCAGTGAAACAGAAAAAAGATACAATTATTATGATCTGTCCAGACTGGCTTGTCTTTTTTGGTGAACAAACAGTACCCAAAATTGCGACTTGTCGTATCAATTATGCTACGTACACTGTGTATAGAGATGTCTTGAATTATATAAGAAACACATAGAATGTGCATTTCAACTAATACTGCTGCAAATTATCAATTTAAATCATAATTACCATAACCAAATAAGATAAGTCAGATTTTACGATATCGCTTACTATCAATTACTTTCCCAAACGCGTCAAGCTCGTGGCTAATGTTAATTGCTCTCTAATCGGTTTTGCCACATTCTACGCGCGATGTTACGCTGTTATATATAATTACTTTATTTTATTTTTTGTGCGAACAAGAATTTTAGTGGAGTACAAATAGATTTAGAGGTGGAACTAATTGCAACAGAAATGATTATTGCGGCAAATGGTAGGTGATACGCTTCTAATCAACGTACTATAAGTATACACTTGTAACTTTAGTGCTTTTCGTGTAAAATGGCCCACATTTTGGTCCGTGACTGAATTACACAAATTACAGCCTATAAAATTCTCTACAAATTTTGCTTCACATGCTTTTTCAAACTCCTAACCGCTTCCGGTTGTGCTCCGCTTCCGCTCGGGTGTGTCAAATAATTTCTGTTGCAATTACTTCCACCTCAATCCCCTTTTTCGGTTTCTACTCCACTATTTATCTATCTAGCAAAGTTAGATTAGCATACCTTCGGCACCACCGCCTGAAACTTGTAATCCTCGATGGGCAAGCTGCATTTGCTGGTTGTGGATACCACCACGACGTTGACATCCGGCCGCGGCTTGTCCTTACAGAAGTGAAGCACCACGGTCACCCCATCCTCCTCCTCGAAAGCGGTCACCGGAGCCACCGCACTCGGCCGCACGCTCTGCAGACTCACGTTTATATCACCCAGAGGTCTAACGTCACCGGCCTTCTTAACACTATCCCCCCTCACAGTCGAATTTGTATCCTTACTATCTAATGGAGTCTCGTTATCACATTTATTGTTACAGTCTAAAGGCAAAGATAAGTCCAACATTTTGTGCACCGGACTCTCAACTGCAGGGCTCGTGTTGCTGTTCGAAGCAGCTTGTGCTGTAGGTGTCTCATTGGTACTGATGTCGACCATGATGTCGTCGGTCGGGCTTATGACCTTCATACGTTCTGGCTTGGTCGGAGCTTTTCGTTCCACAGGCTTGTTCGTAAAGAAATCGAGATCTAACATAGCGTCATCACTCTTTTTGGGAATCACATGATTTGGTGACATCTTCTCTAAAGCATTCATTGGTATCTTCTTTGCAGGTTTGCTGTAATAAAAAACAAGGATTAATTGCACTATTCCACCAATTATACCATAAATCACTTAAGGATTTTAGTACATAAATAGAAATAGGTACCTGTTAAAACTTTCAAGTCTCTTAGCATTGTCTGGTAAGGATTGCTTTAGTAATTGCTCCCCAAGAGAATCTAATTCATTCCATCCTTCAGCCTTATTATTTTTTTGTCCTTGTCCTAAGAGATCAACATCATCTGAAAACATACAAATAATTGTAAAAGAAATCCTTTAGTTTGACAAAAAAAACACATACATTACACGAAAGAAAAGCTTACCATTGGGCATTAAATTAACCGGTTTTAACGGTTCTACGATGTTGGCAGAGGCACCTTCTGTGCAGAAAATGTCGCCAAGTTCATCAATGGCATTCTTGTTTACCGTTTCCGTGTTTGCCGTATTACCTTTACCCACTTCCACACTAGTGCCAGCAAAGTCTAACAGACTGTTACTCTTTGGCTCAGCTTTTTTAGGCGGTGTCTCCTTTTTCTCAGACATAAACTTGTTGTATTCCTTGAATACATCGTCGAGCACATCACTGGCGTGCAGTATATCGCCTATAAGCAGTTAAAATATATGGTAAAAATCTGTTCATAATACGTAGACTTCTGTTGGTGTCTATGCAGGAGGTCGAAATAACGTTTCACACTTGTACTATTCAAATGTGGAATGAGCTTCCAGCCAGTGTTTCCTTTAAACTATGTCATAGTTTATCTATGACGTAGGATCCTTCAAGACTATCCTTTTAAAGAATCCCAAGTTACAGTGCAAAAGAAAGACTTCGGGAGCCCCTTCCACATCTTCAGTAGACATGACAGTCAGCGAACTCTCACCAAGACTCTCCTGGACGTCCTCGGCTGCCAGTCGCTGCAACACGGGCCTCAATCTCGCACACGAGGCCCTCAGCTCGTGTATCAGCTGATGCTCGTCTGGCGAGGCGTCGGCGGCTCGGCTCAGCATGTCACGGAGGAGTTCCGCGCTGTCCAGGGCCGCGGACACCTCGGCCGCGCGGCGCGACGACGCCTCACTGCGGCGCTCCTCCTGCCAACGCGGCGGTGACGGACTCGTAACACATATTTCGAGTGAGTACGGCGTGATACAGACGGACAGCCTGCGTAAGTGCTACGTAAGCACCAGGGATGCGCGGGAAATGGGTGCCCGAACCTGGCAGTATTAGGAAAGAGGACCCACGGCAAACTCAAACTCAAAATTTCTTTATTGATTAGGACATCAAATATCTCTTTCAATCGTCAAAAATAAGGGTGTAGGAAAGTAAGAAGGAAACACATAGTGACACGTTGGCCACCTCATGCCCGGAGCACACCCATTCCACACCGACTACGGCCGGACCGTGCCCCACATAGGTATAACAAACATACTTAAGAAAAAAACACCTAAAACTAAAGCAAGAGTAAGCCAGTCCACCAAGGCAGCACCCGTTTACGGGTATAACGCAGGGCCCAGCCATCGACCAATTCAACCATATTTAAGGGAAAAGAGCGACCCGGCCGCCACGCCACCGCCAGCCAAACTTTTAAGCTAGCGTCCATTATACATGCTGCATGTGATAGGTAGCCACTCCCACCCCACCCTATCCTACCCCTACCTCTACCCCACCGCAGCCTACGCAGAGCAGTCGCCCTCAACCCCGGAACGACCAAAAGACAACATGTGTGAGAAGAGAAACAAAATTAAATTTCGGAAATTGGATGCGCGAGTCAATAGCTTACGATGTGAGAATTTAGGTTGCCTGGTATTAGATATACCAGCCATACCAGAGCTTGCCCCGTAACTCGACGAACTTGCGTCTATTTCATATGATGATGATGACAGGCGCACAGCTCTAGCAGTGTTTGTGATGTGCACTGAAAACCAGCGTCACGGCATCAGTCGTGGCACTGTGGCCTCATTACACTTCTCCCTCCCTGGCACAAGTAATGACATTACAATGTACTTTGATATTTATATAATTAGCTTTTGGCTGTGTGTTTGTCACCATAAAATTCGGTTATTATTCTTTGGACCCGTTCCTGCGGGAACTATGCTGAATTTTGGGGTAAATTAAGACTACATTACTCTCAATTTTCCTCAATTTCCATTAAATAGTTTGCCATGAAGGAGTAACAAACATTGTTGCATCCTAACAAACATTTACATTTACAATATTAGTAATACTGTTTCTTCCTCTTTAGGATTTTTATATTTTTTGTTTACTAAGTCTTGGATGTAATTGTAATAATTTATTATACTAATGATTAACAAATGTATTATCTTTACTTTATTTAGCATGGCAGGCAATGCACATAAGTCGATTTGAACCAAGTGGGTAAGTATTATGTTAATACCAAGAAATTGGAATATGATGACCAATATGGTAACAAAATTGTTTTTGGAACAGGTTGAAAAAGAACAACACACCAAGAACAGATTAAAATATAGTAGTAATATTGTAGTAACATACTACAGTGCCATACCTCACGAACCATAGTTTTGATCAATCTGTTGGCATGTTGCAGGTCTTCAGGTTTCTTGCTTTGGAGAAGTTTTTGTAGTAATTTTGATTTCTCCTCATCTTCAAATATGGCATTTTTGGCTCTCTCTCGCGGAATGGGTGTATCATCGGCTGGGAGAGGAGGTGGAGTCTCTGTGACAACACCCTGGTTCCTTAACATGTCGTAAGCCACTCTGAATTTGTGCTCTTTAGGATATTCTATTGCCCAAGCATGTAACAATTGAACAACCTGCAATATACAAAACAATTGAAAAACAGGTATTACAGGTATGTACATAAATTTATATTGCCTAGGGAGGCACATAGACAGACAGTCAGCCTGATGGCAAGTCCATCTGACGGACATTTAACTTTGTAATTTTGCATTCATTGGATTCTTTAATGCTCTATACATTATAAAAAGGATAAATAAACTGTAAATATTTGATGTGTACTTTAATAAATATACTGCACCTCTAGAAGGATACTATCATTACTCAGTATTAATATTGTATTATCTGTGCTATCACACACCAAAAATATTATTAAAAAAAAATCTCAGGCTATATTAAGATATATTGTTTACTAGTTTTGTTAGTTGGATTATTAAAGTGTGATGGACAAGGTGTGATACATTAAGTACCTATGGGTAGGGCAGGTTCAGTAGGGGTAGGACAACATGTGAACGAAGTCACACCAGGCCAACTAGTTAATTAATATATTTACTATATTGTCTTCAATATTAGACTATGGATTTGTATTGTACCTAATTTAAATATGCATATAATGTTCGCTTGCTATGATCACTTACCCTGATTTGGACTTCAGAGGCAGTTCTATCAGCGTAGTACTTGGGGGACACTAGTTTGATCATCTCATTGAGGAAACGAAACTTGCCGATCTCTGCGTGGAAGGCAGCGTCGCACCGGCGCATGCAGCGGTCAATCATGGTGAGCGCTAGCAGGGCTTCTCGCGGGATTGGTGCGTGGATGCGAGCTCCCAAAGCATGTGCCGCCATCATCGGACCTTCTGGAGAATCTTTCATGATGGCACAGAAGGCCTCCAGTGCCGCAGCATCGGGGTACGGCAAAGATTCGTGTGTAGCTTTTACTAGATAGATAAAATTTGGGAAAACATTATCCGGTGATACTAATAGATACAAATGTTTCTATAAAAATATTTTGAATACTCACGGATCAAAGCCTCCAAACTGGTTTGTGTAATATTCATTTTTAATAATAATGATTGTTTTATCACATAATTATCGCAAGCAACCGCTTCTAATAATTAATTATTTATGCCCTTATCAACATCTGTGTATCCGATAAACGCAATGAAAGCAAAGTCCGGATTTTTAATCCGGATTCTAGATTGACATTGACATTCATTCGTTCAAAAACATGGTTTAACAACATGGACTTATGCTTTGTCTATAATTTTGGACAGCTCACTAATTCTTGGTCCTTGGCGCACGCCTATGAAGTTTCGTGTTTTTTTTCTGTAAAATGTACTACGGATTAGTGATGGGACTCGAATCGAAAATTAATATTCGTATCATCGGGCAAAATTCGAATCATGGTTCGAGTTATCCCTTGATTCGAAATGACTGATGATTCGAATCGACATGATAATTCGAATCGATATAAATAAATAAAATACGTCTTTGTATACTTGTGTCTTTGTATATAGATCTATTTGTGAATTTACTATGCTTATAAAAACGTTTTACGAGAACAACTTTGTAGAAAACGAAAAATACCCGAAGGAATAAATATTATTGTCTCATCTATAAGGAATGTTTGCCGCAATAAAAGATTCGAATCAAAGAAATTGATTCGAATCAGGTCGCGGATTCGAATCAGATCTTGGATTCGATTCAGCTCAAAAATTCGAATCAACTCGACAGTTTGAATCAAACGATGATTCGAATCAACATAAAATGTCATTCGAATCGAGTTTTGACTGACATGTTTCGAATCATTCGCATCAAATGTGATTCGAGTCCCATCTCTACTACGGATAATGTCGTACTTCATAGTCATAGAGAATTTTTTTTATATACAGTTCATAGTAGAGGTCCGTGCCACGCCGGCGTGCCGCCCCGCCGAGAGACCTCAGCGCGCCGCGGGCGTCGCTGCCGCCGGGTCATTGACAAATTCGCGCCGACTTCAAAATTTGATTAAAATTCGCACTAGAATTTAGTTTTTTCTTGTAGGTATTCGTCACAATACCTAGCAACTATCCACACATTGTTGCCTAGCAACCCACCGAGTCCAGCAAGTCCCAAGCAAGCGATTCAGTAAGTCCCAAGTATAAAGACGGCGGCGTCACGGACTCGCTGACAGAGCTTTATTATGCTTCAAAACTTGTTACACTGCTGTAACCATGCACATAGTTTTTGTTTTTTTTTATACTGCAGACAAACAGGCAAGCGGGCCACCTGATGGAAAGTATTCACCGCCGCCTATGGACATCAGCAACACCAGAGGAGTCACCAATGCGTTGCCCGCCTCTGAAGAGACCTCTAATATACCTTGAACGATCCCATGTCATAGTCCAAAGGAAACACTGTGGCTGGGAGCTCATTCTACACCTATAAACGAGATGCTTACTAAGATTAGTCAGTGACATTTAAATATATGTCGAATAGTGGAACATTATTTAGAAGACTTAATAAAGTTTCTTAAACCTTTCTAGCAGCCGTGGGAATGTTATTGTCGCAAAAGTAGTCGTCTCTAAATTTGGAGCTCATTTTCGCCAAGTACGCCTAGTGAAATAGTGGTCGGGCTACGTGAAAAAAACCGCAAATCGATGTACAGGATAGCCCTTTGGTACACGGGTACTTTAGATTAAAACAATCATTTTGAGCGGTAGTTCTTAAAAATATTCCCATGGCCCCCCCATATAGTGAGGTCTAGCAGTAGTGATGTCATCCATTTTAAAAGGAATTAAATTTATTTTAAAGAATCCTTTCGTGTTTGGTATCAAATGAAAATGCATCATGAGCCGGTTCTAAAAATATACTACACCATCACCTTTGGACCACCTGTTTTCTAAAAATCCAAGAATTATTTTCTAAACATACCAAGTCCTCCAAGTAGGAGACGGGAAAGTAATTTTTTGTAAAATGTACGCCAAATGTCTCTTAATATACTTATATATAACGTGTAAAAGGCGATTTACAAAATATTAACAATTAGTTAAAATAGTTTGAGGTTCAGAATTGTTCTTATCGAACTGTACTATTATTGTGTTTTATGACTTTATATTAAATTGATGCTCACATGCTTCATATTTCAATTCCTTAATCCCCTTCCAATATCGACTTAAACTGGACGCTGTCTCCGCCACTGACTGTCTACGGCTCGGTTCGCGCCATCATATCCGCTCAGGTGCAGGGTAAGGAGTGGGGGGGCGGGGAGTTATGGGGATAGGAAGCATGTATGTATCAATTAAACATAGATGAAACCATAAAACACAATAATAGTACAGTAGAATACAGGACCACAAATTAAAAAAATGATGAATCTCAAACTTTTTAAAAAAATTATAAAAATTATTTATTGTAAATATTTTTTAAATCGCCTTTTTGACGTTAGATATGAGTTTACTCAGAGACATTGGGAGTATGTTTTAAAAAAAATACTTAGCCGTCTCCTACCTGGAAGAGCCCAAACTTGGTATGTTTTGAAAATATTTATTGAATTTTTAGAGAACACGTGGCCGAAAGGTAATTGCGTAGTATGTTTTTAGAACCAAGTCACGAAGCCCTTTAATATGATACCAAACACGATAAGATTTCTTTAAAAAAAAAAGCAATTTCCATACAAAAAATTGATGACGATGACCAGCTCCCATGGGAATATTTTTAAGAACTACCGCTCAAAATGATTGTTGTAACTTAAAGTACCCGTGTACCAAACGGCTATCCTGTAAATCAATTTGCTGTTTTTTTGTCAATATTTGTCGTGTAGGTACACCGTCCACTAAAACAGTTTTTTTTTATTCTGAGTTTGTCTTGACTGAGAAGAGGTCGCGTTTAAATCCCGGAAAATTGAATAAAATCATTTTTATTTACGGCAATTATACACATTGTTAATAATTAGTTTGATTTAAGTACTAATTTGATTGCAATAATTTTTTCCTAACCACATAATCGTAAGTTACACATCCAGTCGCCTGAATGTGCAGGTTTCATCACGATGTTTTCCTTGACCGTAAGAGCATCGGTTAGTATTCAACGACCCCATCCTTAGTGAGAACTGTCAAAATTATCATCCTTTATTAGACAAAGCATAGTGATGGGAGGAAGGACAAGGTTTGAAATTGAGATTTGAGTTTGTAAGATGTGCCTCATTCTTTTTTTGAGCCCGTACAATGTCCCACTAGTACTGGCTCAAATAAAAGCTTGTACGTGGGCCGTCGTCTCAAAGTGAGCCGTCAGTACAATTTTCGGTTTTGTACGGGACAAATATACCGTCTCTTGTGAAATTAGTAACAGACGCTCCGATTTGGCTGGAGCTGACCAACCGTCAGTTGCAGTTGATACTAATCCTTACGCTCTACAAAATAAACTCGCTTTTGTATTAATTTATTATCAACTGCAACTGACGGTTGGTCGGCTCTAGCTCAAACGGAGCGTCTGTTACTAGTTTAAGTCCTGCCCAACACTAAAATCTATAATATTTCACGTAATCACGTGTTAACAATTTTTTTTTAAACCCCTGACGAGGCAGATAAAGCGTACTCCACATGTCCGCCAAAACTTTCGGCGAAACTTTTGCCGGGACTTGGTCGACCCTCTACATTCTCGCCTATTAGGGACGAGGTGGGTGTAAAAACGCGTCGATATTATATCGATTCATCGGTGTAATTTCGCTAATCTGCTGTAAACAGGGTCACAGAGGTGATGGCAGCTGTTCTACTGTAATTACCTGATTTACTAATATCCTGGATCATGGTCAAGTGTACCCCGCCCCTGTTACGGGAAAAAGCGCTAGGAATATAAATATAAAATCGATCGAATCGAGACGACAACACCTATCTCTGCTTAGTCTATGAAATAGGCGAGACATGCCAAACATGCACGGGACTACACGAATGTAGGCGAATACTCCCTCTACATCCTCGTGTTATCCGCGGAACTGTCCACATGTGGAGTGCGCTTAAGGCGGAACTGAACGAAGGCTGCCATACGTTTGGGGGTTAGAGGTTGTATGTTTATTGGTATGTATGTGTGTTACAATTTTCCTCGAAAACTACTGAGCCGATTTCGTTGCATCAGTTTTTTTGCATTCAAAAGATAACATTTTAGATCGCTCGAAAAATCCTATAGACAAATTCCTAACTTATGATAATCTCAAATTTTATTTAGTTCTAGGGCCATATTGATTTTACAGGACTGGGAATATCAGCCTCCGACGCATTTATCGAGTGATTTGCTAGACGGGGGCTTAAACTTTTTCTTTAAAACAGTTTTAGTCATCGTGGTTTTTTCAAAAATTTATTTTCGTTTTTTATTTTTGTTTCATTAAGAAAGTAGAAACACTTACAGTCTGGCAAGAAAGTCATGAAAAAACTTGAGCTACCATCGTTTTCATGGTAGGTATAATTGTACTGCATCAGTCTGTGGACTTAAAATATAAAAATAAACTATCTTCACGTGTGCCGTATGCCTTATTATACTGGGTGTCCCAGAAAGCGACGTCCAAACGATAACCATTAATAGGCCAAATAATGACAGTAATCAGAAAAATAAAATAAAAAAATCAATCCTAAGTACTTACAAAGTTGTAGGTATTTAAATATTTTTTTTAAATTTAACAGCCTTTGTAGTAGTCTATAAGTTTATTTATTATTTAGTCCAGTAGTTTATAAGTTTATTTATTACAAACATAAATACAAATCTTTTCTCTTTATAAGTGATATTAGGACAGATAGTGTAGACAAAGAGATAGATAATATTATGGAAAGCAAGATTGATATAAGGCCAGTTCCAAGCAAGCCGACTTAAAAGGCTGCTGTAGCGGCCCTAGTGGTATACTACGAGGAAAATTATAACAAACAGACACAATCTCTAACCTCAAACATATTGCCGCTTATTTAGCAGTCAGTCAAAAAACATTACGTTTTTTACATTCGTGATATATCATTAAAGATATGTACTTTTAGAATTGATACCCACTAACGCGCGAGCGTTGTGAGCAATGTCAAAAACTCTTTTAATGGAAAGCAGTTACTGTCTTATCCATAACATCTACACAGAGCATTTCGCCGCAGAGACTATATGTGAACGGGAAGGACGCCTCGATAGCGCGATCTAAATGACGCGCAGAGCCAAGTTATGTTCTAATACTTAATGGAAATAAGAAGGCTATGATGCAATGCAAGATACAAACCCGTATTCCTCTAATACTACAATTATTTTTCGATAAGTAACAGGTTTTATTAGGGGGCTGCAGCATTCAGACTTATTGTCACAGATTACTAACATTATGGCTTTTTTGTTCGTTCCTTAACCTACGACGTAAACAGGGCAGTTATTATGGGTGTTTCATAAAGGGTGTATCCTCTTCGTACGTTTATGATACCGCTGTTAAATATGATTTCGAAGATGTTTTCATATTTGTACGAAACCCACGGTATTATACCGCCGGTGCAAAGTCACATCGTGCGCATGCATGTAAGACGGCCAAATCAAAAACAAGCAGATGGAGTGCATTGAATTTGATTGAACATACCAACTAATCATGGCCGGTTAATAATTTAGCAATATACACTGAAATATTTATTGGAAATGCTAAAAACATAAGTTATACAAGTAATACATGATGTTTGTTATACTTTACCGAAAAAAGATAACGAAACGTCACTGAGATGGCGTTGGATCTCCATTGCAGTTTAAGCTCCAATGAAGTGGTAATTGCCTTTGTACAATGAAACGGTCCATATATAAAAGTCTTTGCCTAATTTACTCGCGGATTATATAACTTTCTATCGTAAAAGACTTTTGAAAATCGATTTAGTAGTTTTTGAGTTTATCCATTACCTACTAACACAATGAGTTTGGTCACTTGAATAAATGAATTATAAATTCTTAAATTACGAACAAACATTTAAATCAAATCTTTTGTCTCTTAACATGGGCACACTGAAAGTTCTGCGCTCCTGTATAGCTATACTTTGTCAATGGAGGTCCGGCAACCCAGCCTATAGTGCGCGTCATAACGAATAAATCAATGACATAAGAAATTCTTTACTCCGTAAGGTCTTTGCAATTATACTATTCAAATTTAGTCCCATTTTCAGCCGCGTGCAGTTATCTTCGCGCAGTCTATACTTCGGTTTTAAATTAAAACAAAGAGTTGAGTACAAAGCGTTTAGTCACGTACGATGACGGTGTTGAAAACAGGGAACAAAATATATCATGCATTTTGGACCAAAAATAACTATTGTAATTTTCAGATAGAGTATACAATTCGTAACATTTTATATTATGGCGACAAACCTGTAGATACGTAAACCAACACCACTATGTATCACTGGGCGTACAACACTAGATAAATTTAGGGTCCATATAAAAAATTAATACCCCGGCAGAGGCCGGGATGATGATGATGATGATGATTGATGATAAAAAATTAATACCCCACAACTAATGTAATATATCAGTACCACGTACCACAGCTAGTATTCCTGAAAGCCTTGTAATCCGGACACATAAAAAGTATCATAAAATGCCGGACTGAAGCTTGACTTAACTTATTTCCAATTTGGTCAAATAGCGATTGTTGGACCAACAAACAAAACTGATATTCTGACAAGGACAACAAAAAAAATATCTTTGTCCTTTTCATTCCTAGCAAATATTGTATGTTGTGTTCTCGTTCATGCATGTTATTATTATTAGCTTGTCATCTCTATGTTATTCTCCCTCTACGGCCAACCGCCATATTGGTGTGTGTGGTTTACACTTTTTTGCATCTTTCGTGCGAGTGACGAGACCAAACTCGGACGAGCTCAATATAAACCGGCACTTCACTAAAAAGTAAACATCTCTAATATTTGTTAGTCTATGATCATTTGCTTGACGTTTGTGTTGACATTTGAGAAAACTTGACATTGACAGCGTTTGCGACTGGCTGGTTTGTTTCCTACTTTGTGTTCGCTCGTCGGATAGATTCTAAAATTACATTGTATTAGCTATCTTGTAAGGATACTGTGGGATTTCAATTTTTAACTAAAATGAATATTTCACGAATGGTTCGTCTGGTAACACAAACCAAGTGCTTGACTAGAAATGAAAGAATACCTAGAAGATTTGCTACAACCGCCCCCAGTGGAGCCATTCTTCCTGAGCCCGAGAAGAAACCTTTAGGTCTTCTGGGAATACTATGTGCAGTAGTACCTGGCCTTCTTATTGGAGCAGCTATTAGTAAAAATATAGCCAACTTTCTCGAAGAAAACGAGCTATTTGTGCCTTCTGATGATGACGATGATGATGATTAGTAATATGTACATTTTCTCAAGGTCTTGTTGTTTGCGATCGTGCCAAAAATGTAAAACAACAGCTATAACGGAGCACACAATTTATTAGCAACAAGATTGAGAAGGGTTTGTTGATTTAAAGAATTTTCCCTATTTCATGGAATAAATAGGTAATTTTAAGAAAACATTATGTGGTAGTTAAATATTTATTGTTTAAATTTAATGTTTCTGTTGTTACAAAACTACACTTTAATGTAAATTGTTACTTTGTGCTCAAGTGCTAAATATTTCACAAGTTATTGCACAGTTCAAGTTATTTTTCCATAACATTATATATTATTGGCTTCATACATATAAAAATTCTTCCTAAATGTTATTATATTTACATGATGTACATAGCAAAATCAACGACAACAGCACTCATATATACAGCTGAATGTTAATGTGTATAGAATATAATTTATTTAAATGTATTAAAAATGCAAAGTAAGTTCAACGCAATCTCTACAATGCTAGTCAAAATCAGTTACTACCTATCATAGTAACTTTTAGAATTATCATTCTTCTCTTCTCTTACTTGTGCTTATATAATATTAAATAAGTGAGAAATGAAATTAAATGAATTTAAATGGCATAATTCAGTCTTTGTTTTTAAGACTTTTGTCTTGTCTTTATGTCTCTTGGAAGCCCAAACTTCATAAAAAGTATTGTTATTTGTGCAAAGAAAACAAGAATATGAGCCAAAAATTTTGAAACCCTGAAAAGCTACAACAAACCGTTTGACATAATATTGTGGTCCCGAGTCCCATGGACCTATCATCACATAGTATAGAAAGTGTATCAGGGATTTTCTGTGACATGACCACCAATGTTATCTATCTTACAAATTCAATTTTAATTTCTGACAGTTACCATTTTTAGAAATGAAGGAGCTACTTTCCCATGTTATCTGGCATTGTAATTACAAATTGCTAAAAATGTGGCATGTTTGTCTATCTGTTACGAATGTGGTCATTTCCATTTAAATGTAGGGACAGTCATTGAATACATTGAAAATAATACTTATAAATACTGAACATATTCGCCAATTCCTGATTGCGAGATCTATCTAATAGGTGTAACATTTTGTAGTAAATATAAATCAACATGGGCTATAAATGTATGGGTATTCGTTGTGAGTTTTGGCTTAGTTTCCAATTTCTATCCTACTCTGGAGGCCTTTTGTGCTCTCCCCAACCATGGAAGCACTTGGTGAACCGGCGAGACTCCTTGTCTTTGAGTGTGAGGAACAACTTCCGCGGCCTCTCTGGCTGTACAGTCTTCATGTGCTGGATGTACACCTGTCAATGAGATAGATATTTTAAAAATGTATGACTTATTGTTGTGAATAGATACTATCTTATCCTATCAGCACTTGGTATTTTACAGATACAGACTAGCTAAATATATTTTTTAACAAGTCAAATTAACAAATTAACCAGTATCTACAAATGATTGTGTTTTAACCCCCAACGAAAAGAGAGGAGTGTTATAAGTTTGATGTGTAGATGTCTGTGGCATCGTAGCTATTGAACGGATGGACCGATTTCGATGCGGTTTCTTTTGAAAGCCAGTTTAATCGAGATGAGACGTTTCATTACAATTGGTTCAGTAGTTAATTAAATAATAAAGGATTTGTATACTTGGTCAGGGGCTATCCGATGTTTTTCCGTTGGTTAGGTTGGGTTATGAATGAATTAACACTTTATTGCATAAATATAGGATACAGTCGGTACATATTGGTAGCAACAGAGAAAACAACAGGCGGCCTTGTCGCTTAAAGCGATTTCTTCCACGCAACCTTTGGGTAGCGTACTATTAATGGGACATATTTCTGGTTATGACATGGTTATGATGACAGTCCTCAGAGTGAATGGGGCGTGGGCTGAGTTGACCAACACTTAAGTTCGCGTACCTGAGCGGACTTGTAGGCGAGCTTGATCTCGACGTCGGAGCATCGCGCGCCGAGCCAGAGGAACACCTGTTCGCCGTTGTCCAGGATCATTATGTCGTCGTCTGCCAGGTCGTCCTGGGGAACAGATATCACCATCACAATTTACACCAACAGTCCACTGCTGGACACCAGTGGAGGGCATGCGTTGCTCCTATTTTATGAGCAACACATTCCATGATTTGCTGTCACGCTGTTTCCTTCCGAATTAAGACGACTGAATTTAGCCAAACGTAATAAGCGCGTTGCGGAAAAAGGAATTTCTTTCGTGCGGCCACTGTAGTAAAAATATCGCGCTAAAGGGGATGCCCGAAATAAAGGCATTTTTGTTATTACTTCTATTTCCAGCCGTGACCACATACCTGACAGAAGTCCGTGCACTTCTCGGACACCGTGTAGTAGCCCTTCTCGTTGGAGCAGCGGAACAGTCGCGTGTAGTTCAGGAACTCGGCGTCGGTGTCGTACGGCTTCCGACCGCCGAGCGCCACCCAGAAGAAGTTGTCGGGCTCGCTGCCCTCAGTCAGTACCTGGTTGGAAGGGTTAGTGTCAGTGGCATTGATCGACCTGGTGGGATGGGGGGCCAGTTTCAGTGGCATTGATCGACCTGGTGGGATGGGGGGCCAGTTTCAGTGGCATTGATCGACCTGGTGGGATGGGGGGCCAGTTTCAGTGGCATTGAGCGGTCAATAAGCGTTGTCGATTAGCAACGTGGGCAGACGTGTTTTTGATCATCAGTTGGCCCCACCGTCGAGTAAAGCGTCTTCTACACAGGGATGATGACTGATACTGAATATGTGATGTGATATTTAATAACAAATATGAATACCTTTAAAACTATAACAAACACCAAAAACTAAATTACAATAGGTTAAAAAACATAGGACTTACAAGATCTTAAACATTGTCTGCTTAGTGCGTGCAAAATGGAGTTTACATGTATAAACGTAACATTTCAATTCAAAATTGTTTATTTTTTAGGATGTTTAAAATGTCGATCTTCGGTATTATAGTCTTTCAATCGAACGTGCTTTCGGGATTTTAAATTGTACAAAAACATCAGTATTTTAAAATTCGGTCTTCCGTTCATCGGCTAAATGAAATTCGGTCTTATAAGGACCATAGTACGTACTCGCCCATTTACAGGTATAAGGCACTTTAATAGTCCCCACAGCACTTGCACCTGCGGTCTGCATTTTTGTTTATGAAACTGCAATTGCGACCGGTCCGTGAGCTCTTTTGTCGGTAGCACGGAAAAGAAATCAAGCACTAAACACGCACGTGTAAGATGTGGAATGAGCTTCCGGAGTCTTTCCTCTGCTCTACAACATGGGGTTCATCAAAATGTCTACAGGCACCTCAAAGGCCGGCGCCGCATCTGCTCAGGTTGCAATGTCCTGGAGGTTGGTGGCCACTTCCCATCAGGTGGACCATTCGTTTGTGCCTCCCTAGGAATTAATTTTTTTTTGTCTTTCTGCAACATGGCAATCTCTCTTGGGACAATAAGTGAATTATTTGTTTTAGTCCGTTATTTGGGTTTCAGTATAGCTCGTCGATTGGATGGAATATTCCATCTGGTAGTCAAGCTTGTATTGTCTTTTCGCTTCTATCTCACGTGGCGAAGCCCTCCCTTATCGTTCAAGGCCCGTGCAAGCTCATTAGAGTGGTTCGTTAATTCGCTCTGATATTTGTTGCTAAACCTGGAGACTTCCTGTTTAACTGTTTTGATGTTAATGTCAAGGTAAATGTATTTGTTACTGATACATTGTGGGATGTTGAACATTGCTCTCATAGCCTTGGTCTGACACCTTTCGAGGATTTCAATGTTGCAAAAGGAAAAAATATTAAAAAAGAAAAACATCGTCTCACCTGCATGCTGACCCAGGGGCTATTGAACTTCTCCTCGGCGATCTGTTCGACGAGTCTCGCGCACTCCGGGTCGCTCTTGCCGCCGATCCACACGTACACGATGGCCGACGACGCCTCGTCGTTGGCGCCCGCGCTGGCGCCTTCCAGAGGCACGTTCAGGATGTAGCTGGGGTGAGGAGATGCTTTTACACATGGTATAGTGTTGATATCAGCAGCCGTACCGCCGATTGTAAGCCGCCATTTTAATGCAATTGAGTTTAAATCAATCGCAGCAAGCCAGATCAAAATGGCGACGTACAATCGGAGATTGGCGGTATGGTTGCAGAGACATTAGTAGTAAGATCGAAGAGGCACTGCTGCGCTGGTTTGTTCACGTATTGCGTAAGCCCCAGGGATAGGTAGAAAATGGGTACCTGACAGTATCAGGAAAGAGGTCCCCTGAGAGACCCATGTATTACTGCGCCAGTGTATGTATGTATAATGTGTCATTCCAAGTAACTGTAGTGACTAGGCGACTCAAACCAGGAATAGCATTGTCGGATGCGGTCTCGTTTCAAAGTAAGTAGAAAAATAATAGTCAAGAGCCTAAAATGTTCTGACAGTTCAACCAATCCATAAGCCATAAGTCCACGGGTTACTTTTAATAAAAATATTACTATATTAAGTCCAGCAGCGGAACACGACAGGCTGCAGGTGCCGTTTCTGACCTAGAAGGCGTCCAGAGAATTGTTTTATTTCTTTCTTTCAGAGTATCCCTAAAATCTGTCCAGATTGACTTGTCTTATTTAGTTATAGAAATAATATATTTAAATGGATAATTTGCAGCAGTATTAATTGAAATTCACATTCTATGTGTTTCTTTTATAATACAAGACATCTATACACAATGTACGTAGCGTGATCGATACGGCAAGTCACCGAATAAGACAAGTCAGTCTGGACGGATCGCCGTAAATGAAATAATAAATGAACACTATATTGCACAAGTACAGGATAGAGTCGGTCCAGGGGGCCGATTCTCGCGCTGTGACATCTCAAATTCGACATTTTCTCTAGCCATAAAACTGTATTAAGACGTCACCGAAATTGATCTTCGACAATATACGACTGTCGAAGATAGTTGAGAAAATACTTTTTGGCGGCAATGGATATTTAAATGTCAGCTATGTGGCTAGAAAAAATGTCGAATTCTAGACGTCACACCCTGGACGGACTCTGTCCTGTATTTGTGCAATATAGTGTTAATTCATTCTTTCATTCACGGCGGAGCGTATATGATCCGTTCAGACTGACTTATCTTATTTGGTGAACAAACAATACCAAACATTCCGACTTGCGGTATTGATCGCGCTACGTATCACTGGTGCCACTCACCAGAAGGCGCTGTTGAGGTTGGCGGCGTCTGCACGGACTTGCACGAGTCTTGTACACAACGCCGAGCCGTTGCTACGAAGCTCCAATAACTCCACGCCGCGGTCGGTCGCCGCGCCCGCCGGGCTGCCTTCCGGCTGCGGGGATACGAGTTCTATATTGGCATTGTCGGACACGGCCCGACCGTTGGTCGAAGTTCAAATTATTTTATTCAATATAAATATTCTCAGAATACACTTATTGAAAGTCCCAAGTATAAATAACAGTATGTGAATTACTTGATATAAAATTTAAAATTACGGTATAATGTCATTATGTCATTAAAGCAATTCAATATTTTTATTAAATAAATTATACAATTATTTATATCGTTTTCTTAAAAATTCGTTTTATAGTTCAGACTATCAAAATACAATAAAATAATAGTAGTAAGAAGTTGTCGGCGTGGGATGGATATGCTCCTATCCCGGGGTGATTAACAAGTCACTGTGTGTTTCCTTCCTACTTTCCTACCCCCTCCTTTTTGACGATTGAAAAAGATATTCGATGTCCTACTCAATAAAGAAATTTTGATTTGATTTATAGGCATTGATATATAAGTAAGTCTTTGTTTATAGGGTACTGTTTCGACCCTTACCCGAATTTACATTATGAAACTAGTGGCACAAAATTAATGTCGCGACAGTAATTTCATCAACGATTTCAGTAAACATCAAGTTTTACAACGCATGCATTAATTTCATGCCACAATTAGTTTCGTGTGATGAGCAATATTTTTGGTAAAACTAGTGTCATGCAACTAATTTCATAATGTAAACGCGAAAGAAACTAACGTCGCAAAACCCCTTGCACGGAATTCCAAGAATAGACTGTACGGCTCCGTTCCATTGCCTTCTAAATACAGCTTCGATGCTAACGAAGCCATAGTTGCAAACGAACTGTTGATTTCACGACACCATTTTTTAATTACACACTGGTTACACAAGTACTGCAACAAACGTGAAACTAATTTCATCATGCATGACTAGTTTCACAATGTAAATGCAGCTTTAGGGCCTGCTTTACCATCCGCTGATGAAAAAAATTATTCTCGGTCTTTATGTCGTAGGCTGATCGTCGAATTGGGCAGGTCGTTTCGTCCCGACTTAGTTTTGTCCCGAGTTGATGTGCGGGGCACAACACGCTTTGGCACAAGCGCCTAACCTAACCTGAATATCATTGCGTTTTGAAACAAACATTAACATAACCCAGCCGAATTGAAATTTTCATATCCATACTGGAATCGGCCCAACTTAACGTTAAAATGTCGTGGGCAAGTGCTCACGACATTTTAACAAAAAATACAATATTTTAAAATGCCGGCCAAAAAAATTATGGTTGCAATTTCGACAGCATGTATTATTCTTTTATCAGGATAGTTAAACTATACAACATTTACTAGAATTATTCTTAAAACCTGAAATTCTAGCTTTTCTATTATGGCAACCGAAATAAAGACTTTCAAGCTTTAATAACAATTCTAGTAATAGTCGTATAGCGTATCAGTCATAATAAATTATGTTCAAAATAAAGCCAAAGTAACTACAACCTAATTCATGATTATTCTTTTAGACCGCAAAACCTGCAAACCCTACCTGCTTCGGCTTCCTCTTGCCGTCCTTGATGATAAACCGTCGATGGAAGTGCGCCATGAACTTGAGCGACTCCTGCTGCTGGTGCGTCCTGACGACTTCCAGGCGTCTGCAGAGCTGCTTGAACTTCCGTTCCAGGCCGAAGGTGAAGGTCAGCCAGCCCATGTTGGGCGCGTTCCGGCCCTGCCAGAAGTAGACCACCCAAGACGCTGCTTCGGAATCCTCGTCCGCAGTGAGTGCCGCGGTCTCAAGCTCCTCTTCCGGCTGGGACAGGTTATTTATGTAAATTTATTGTCAATAGGCTTGTATTTGACCTCAACTCACGTGATGGAAAATGAGGATGAGATAGAAGATGTAGAATGCTTGCCTAACAGATATCTATTCACCCAAAAGTGGATGCAATACACTCAGTTTCGAGAAGTACGTTAGAAGTCACTTCGGAGGCGGCCAACGCATTGGTAACTCCTCTGGTATTGCTGACGTCCATAGGCGGCGGTGACCACTTTCCATCAGGCGGGCCGTAAGCTTGTTTGCCACTTTATGTATTTATTTTACAGTTTATTGTGCACAATAAATAGTATACAAAATTGACATACAGATAAGATCACAACAGGTACAGCTTATTTCTAAAGAAATATCTTCCAGCCGACCTACGCGAGAGAGAGGGCAAAATCGAGAGGCAGATGGCACCTTTGTGGTATAAAAAAAAAAACAAAAAAAAGTGGATAAATAAAAAAGAACCCATACCTCAGCCGGCAGCACGTATCGGCACAGGAACACGTAGCAGTCCTGCGTGTGGAACACGCCCAGCTCGTGGTCTGGCAGCCGTACGAAGTGACGGCCTTCCAGCACGAACGCCTCCATGGCTTCCAGGTCCTCGTTCCACTCGTCAGCTAGAGCCAAAGCCTCGACCAGCGCCATGGCTGGCTGACGGAGCGTGAATAGGGCTGATAGCTCCGCCCTGGGGGGACATGAGTGGTTTATGTATCATGAAACACGTTCGCAGAGGAAGGAGGGAAAGGAAAGATATTAAACATAATTAGGTTCTCAAATGAAAATAAATTTTCAATACGTACAAGCTTTTATGGATCTACCAAACAGAGAGCGGTCCCGCGATCAGGCGTTCCGCGTTCGCGTTCTGCGGTCGTTGTTTTGTATGACGTTACATAGACATGCCCACACAGCAGGGGGTCGACCAGAACAAATTCGAACACAGAACGAGAACGCAGAACGCCTGACCACGTGACCACTCTCTGTATGAAAGGTCCCTTATACGCGTTCTATTTTAACTGGATACCATCTACAATTAGTCAGACTTATAGAGACAAAGCAAACGAGTCCGAACTACATGCCACTTACTACTTATGCCAAGTAGAAAATATATGGATGGTATGTCAAATATAAATAATAATAATAATAATCATCTTGGCGTTAATGTCCCGGTTGTGCTCTCGAGCACGAGGGCCCGGGGTCCGCCTTGACCATGATCCAGGATCTGGCAGATCAGGTAATTACAGTGGAGCGACTGCCATCTGATCTCCGTGACCCTGCTACCGGGGGAACCTGACCAGATTGGACGAATTTAGTTGCCTGAATGTTTAGGTTTCATCACGATGTTTTCCCTCACCGTCAGAGCGTAAATTAATTCAACTAATGTACATAAGTCAGAAAAGAGTCATTGTGTACACGGCCGCAGCGCGATTCGAGCCCGGCACCTCTCGCTTACGAGTCGGATAATCAACCGCCCGGCCACCGACGCGCTATTAAATGTCAAACATGTCAAATAAATAAATGTGGTGTGGTGTGCTCACTTGGTTTCCTGGTGCTTGGCCCAGGTGGCGAGGTCGGCGCCCGTGCGCGCCACCGACTCCGCTGTTCGCGTGAAGTCCACCGCGATCACCTCCTCCCAGCCCTCGAAGTACGTCTTGAACACCTGCCGTGGGATAAATAGATAGATAAGATAATGGTTTATTTCGTTATTAAGATTAACACATAATATTTAGGTGGCGATCTCCTATTAAGCATAGAAATACTTGTATCAGGAGAATTCCGCTCCTTCACATAATTAAATTATACTTAATAACATACATGACCAAAAACAAAGCTTATAGTAATAATAATATAATAAAGTATTTATTTATAATCATACTTAACATATATACTAAACTTACTTACAATTGATACACGTTGTAAAACCTGACCTGGACTATAATAATATGAGGGCTGTTAAGAGTGAGCTTCTGTTGCTTTTATTAATTTCTGAAAAAATTACAATATGGTACCCTCATATGAGGTCTGTAAGAAGAAGCTATTGTCGCTGTCACTAAATTCTAAGAAATCCGCAATATGGCGGTACCCACATATGAGGGGGCTGTCAAGAGGGAACTACCGTTACTGTTATAGACTGTAATAGTATTGTTGCTACGAAAAGTAGAAGGTAGGGCGACTAAAAACAAAAAAGGATTTTTGAAAAAATAAAAAACGAACAATCCCCACTGGTGGGGATTTCTGGAACAATTCATATATTCCTGGTCAGTTATTGTGTGTGCGTGTGTGCGCGCGTGCGCGTGTCTCTGTGTGTGTGCATGTATGCGTGTGCACCCACCATGGTCTCAGTGCCCTCCTGCAGGCGCGTGACGAGCGCATGCGCCGGCCGCGGCGCCATCCCGAACAGCTCCTGCGACAGCTTCACCGCCGCCGCGCGCACCAGCCGCGACGACTTCTTGCCGAACCTGACGCAACCCACAAATGGTGTGAAGCTAATTGTATAGCGGGACAGGTCTCCCTCTCCCCCCGGACATACTCTAAAGCCTCTCACAGCAGTCCAGCCTCCCTTCCTCTCCTCTAGACATATTCTTAAGCCCCTCCCACCCGTACAGCTCCCCTCCCTCCCCTCTAAACCCCTCCCAGCCCCCACCACTCACCACACGAAGACATCGAGATGCGCGTCCAGTATGTACACGTTCCGGGTGAGCAGTGCGTTGCGGTGGCGCGGCGCGGACGGCGCGGGCTGCGGGAGCTCCAGGTAGCCCATGCCTAGTTCCACGCGGTATAGCCGGCCTCCCCCGGTCCCCGTCCCGGAGCCCTGGGACTCCGCGTCCGGCGCTTCCGGAACGTGTTCCTGCAACGGCAGGGTCATTTTTTTTGTTATACGGTAAGCAACAGGCAAGCGGGCCTGCTGGAAAGTGGTCACCGCTGCCTATATACATTAGCAACGCCAGGGGTATCGCCAATGCGTTGCCCACCTCTATAACACGTTGCTCTGGCAGCAAAAAGGCAAATGCCCCTCCACTGCCAAAGCCACGGTTCCCCACCCCATGTATTGGATTTTATACCACTAAGGTGGCAAACAAGCTTACGGCCCACGCGTCCCAGAATGCTCACGACTTCGTTTTGTATTTTCTTTATTTCTTATTTATCTATATTATCAGCGAAACATTCAAAAACAGCCCTTATTGCATGGCAATAGAGTGCTTACTTGCGGCACGTAGGGCGCTTCCCCGTGGTAGTCTAGCGCTTCCCAGAACGCTCGCGATTCCTTCCCGGGCACTTCGGTGATCAATTCGACCTTGTTCTTCCTTTCTTCCTTGTTTATCTTCTCGGCGAAGAGACGCGCTTTGGATTTCAGTGTGTTCTTCGCTTTCTTGCCGTTCCTGGTACAAATGGTATGGTGTAAAGTTTCAATAGAAAAAGAGAAATCAATGTGGCGTTAAAAGGAAGTAACATATCGCCGATAGGGTTACTATTATACTCTTTACAAAAACAAAAAACACATTAGAAACATAGTTACAATACAAAGAACAAAAGCGAGCTTATCCCTAAAAGATATATCTTCCAGCAAACCTCACATTCTGTGAAAAGACCACGATGTCGGGGTGATATACGTGCGATTAAAATTTTGCTAACTATACTGAAGTAAAGACAACTAACATCCACGGTCATGTTCGTTTCCTCCTATGTAACACACAATAAAAACTAAAGATTTTATGATAATGATGATTATGTCGGCACTCGTCACTCACCAGAGGTGTATGGTGAGTCCCTTGTCCAGTATGAACACGAATCGGGGGTCGAGCTCGGTGGCGGCCATGGCCACCGGCAGCGGCCGCACCGCGCGCCCGGCGTAGTGCACACGGTATAGCCGGGACACGTAGTGCTGTATACACATGTATTTATTAATTTTACATACATACATACATACATAAAGCTCACGCTTGTGTCCCACAGGTGGGGTAGGCGGAGACTATGGACCGCCACTTTACCCTGTCCTTATTACAGTCCTTTTATTGAGAAATAAACAGTTGTAGCGACATCTATCGCTCCAATAGGGAAACTCAACGATACTCACATTACGAGTACACGAAAACAAGGTTGGCAAACATCTGCACGTAGATGGCGCTGACCGTTCTACATCACGCTAGTGAAGTGTGCCAACCTCCGCGGCATATATACAACTTTCGACGATCAACTGTCGGAACCTTGGACCCCTGGTCACAACACCCGGCCAGGTGGGTGATTAACCTTTTTCCACCTTCTTCATCATCGCTTGCCAACATTGGCGGCTACCTTTATCCCTTGGTGCTATTCTACTCTGCCGGACGCCACGCACTCAGCTCGGGGGACTCGGCGCCCTGCCGGCCGCTGCGGGCTGCGGGCCCCCCCACCCCCACCCCTCACTGACCGGGTCGTCGACGGTGTAGAAGCCGGAGGGCGTGCGGCTGCCGGCGAGCACGGCGGGCGGCGCGGGGAACAGCGCGAGCAGCTCGGGGGACTCGGCGCCCTGCCGGCCGCTGCGGGCTGCGGGCCCCCCCACCCCCACCCCTCACTGACCGGGTCGTCGACGGTGTAGAAGCCGGAGGGCGTGCGGCTGCCGGCGAGCACGGCGGGCGGCGCGGGGAACAGCGCGAGCAGCTCGGGGGACTCGTCGCCCTGCTCGTGCCGCTGCGTGCGCCGCGCGCCCAGCAGGTTGCGCAGGTTCACCGCGTGCATCGCCGCGCACGCGCCCTTGTCCAGCTGGGGATAAGCCCGACGGTTACGTCATCGAGGGTAGCCAGAGAGAGGCAGTCGTCTAGTCGACGTCATCGAGTACGAGAAATTCCAATTTGTAGTGATGAATCTTCGAATGAATTGTCGGAGGCCAAGATCCACTTCGGGTCGCTGGGCCAGCGAAGTAAGTAAAAATAAAAGGTAAATGATGGGGGACGTTTAGGAGACCGTTGGTCGTGGTCGTGCACAGCCGGGCACAAAAACTCCGTTGTCTCTTTTGTGAGGATTTGAGGCAGTTTTTTTTACTTACAGAACCCACTCAAGAGGATATGTAAGTATTATCGCTCCGAAAAGTTAAGTTTATGTCACAAAAAAATAAACGTCTACCGCTACAAAGTGAAACTTTTCTTGTACTCGATGACGTATTAAAATTATCTATGTCAGGTTTACATTGGTCAAGTGTTTAGCAAAGCTGATAAGTTAGTAAGTACATACAGACCATACAGTGGTGTAACCCGAAAGGACAGTAGCGAGTCAACTTGGCTTGCAAGCTGCCTTGCAAGTGGATCTAAATTGAATCACTTTCTACTTTTTGTGCCAGCGCCAAATTGTTGCTCGTCCATATCAACAAAGAATTGGTACTGGACTCGCTGCCATGTACCAATGACTCTTTTCTGAGTTATGTACATACATTAGTTAAATTCTAACCCATGCTCTAACGGTGAGGAAAAACAACGTGATGAAACCTGCAAATTCAGGCAACTGACTTTGTAACCATGAACCAATCTGGTCAGGTTCCCCTGGTAGCAGGGTCACGGAGGTCAGATGGTAGTAGCTCCACTGTAATAACCTGATCGCCAAGTCCTGGATCATGGTCAAGGCGGATCCCGGGCCCTCGTTCTCGAGAGCACAACCGGGACATTAACGCCGAGATGACTCGCTGTTCTTGACCAATGCAAATCGAGCATAATAGCCTAGTGCAACTATTAATGGAGCCACCGAGAGGTCGGCAGGGAGCATTCGCGCAAGCGCCCTTGTCCGGATGAGGGCACGTGCAATTTTTAATCGACTAGCTATTGCCCGCGACTTCGTGCTATTTTGGATTATAAGCTACATTGCTGTCAAATCTCATAAAAATCCGTTCAATAGTTTTTGCGCAAATGAGTAAACAAGAGTTCGGTGAAACAAGTCCGGCGAAAGAAAAATCCGACGAATCGGGTACTATTTGTTTTATCCATCCTTACAACTTTTCGCATTTATAATAATAGATCTTCTTTACCTATGAAATTGTACGGTGAAGATGAGGGAAACTGTAATTTACATACAAACAAATTTTTTGATTTCTTGTTAATCACAAATCCGATTACACTGAAACTTGTAGGGCATAACATATGGCATTTAATGCTAACTGGTGCATATCGTATCATTTTAATAACTAACTTATTCATACAGTCACAGGTGAATTTCAATGGCCGCAAAACGGGTAGCGACGTTTCAAACTGTATATTTTCGTTCAAGACAATCTTCAACCGCAGATATGATGGAAAAGCCTTCCACTAATGTAATATAGCAGTGGAGTGTTAAATATCATCATCATCAACATCATATCAGCCGGAAGTCGCCCACTGCTGGGCATAGGCCTCCCCCAGAGATCTCCATAAAGGCCGGTCTTATGCCTTCCGCATCCAGCTGGTACTTGCGATATCTACCAGATAGTCGGTCCACCTTGTGGGAGGCCTCCGTGCTGCGTTAAAAATAACAAAAGTAAAAAATTAAATGTATTCCATTAAACTCACTGTTGCTTTTGAACCAATCCAAAAGTGTATGTCCCAGGACAGCTGGCCCTGCTCCTCGATGAACGTCTTCAGGATGATGTAACAGTCGCCCTCGAAAAACTTGCCATGGGCCACCTACAGAGTAAACCATCACTTATTTCTTGAGACATAAGACTGAAAATGGGAAGGCTTTCTAAAACAAGATAAACATGTTTCGTTCAAAAGACGTCATCATGCATTTTAATGACATAGAAAAGAATATAGATAGAATACTTATTGTTAATGCTCTGGATCAAAACTTATGACAGCATGTGTCCGCAAGATGTACCGACCCCAGCTGGTTTGGTAAAGGCAGAGGTGTGTTTTCTATAATAATTATCTGATAATTATTTCAGACATCTCATAAACATTTCGAGCATCTCGTCCACAAACTGCTAATTTTTGTTGCAATGCACTCAAACTCTGCCTAATGTCTTAATCTTAGACATTTTCGTATAGACAAAAGTTTGAGACTATATTTTTAAAGTTGACACTTAACGTTCGCTAAGAATGGCAAATCGCTTTCACATACGAGCAAAGCGTCTTTTTATAATTCATAAAAGGACGAATTTTTTATTCGTCATAATATTGATTATCAATGATAATTATCAATTAGTTTATAAGATTTACATTTAAGTTAAAAAAATTCAAGTAATAAAGTGCACCAAAGTGTCCATACCTCGTCGACGGGCGCCGGTATGAAGTTCTCGATCTCCCAGATCTGCAGCCCGGGCGTCTGGCCCGTGTCCTCGTCGAAGAACTCCGAATAGTCCAGCGGTGGCTTCTCCAGACTCTCGTCCCAACGCTTGGGCCTGCGGACGCCGGGCGTGAATGAAGAAATACTCGATAATATTGTGTACTATATAGACAGTAAAAGCGCCGTAGGTTCTACGTCTTTTCAGCCACATGAAGGCCACATTTCGTTTTGGTGACCATAACGTGGCTGAAAAGCGAAACTGCCAATAGGATGTGAGGAAGACCAGTTTCTTTTACTTCTAGAACCCACATAAGAAGTAAGTATTATCGCTAAGAAGTTCGGGTTGGTATAAATATTTTATTTTGTGCCAGGTTGTGCACGGACAGACAAACGTTTTGCGAGTCTTCTAAACTACTACTATCGCTACAAAGTGGAATTTCACGTGTACTCGATTACGTAGGAAAACCTCACAGTCTAATAGGCGGGAGTGTAGCACTTAACCGGGTAGGTCAGCGGTATGGGGGTGGCACGGGCGGGGGTGAAATTTAACATAACGTAAAGGCGTCTACGAATTGATGCCACAGATAGACTATCACGTCAATCAGTGTCCGAGACGATCCATCGCGATTGTCAAACGCGAAATTTGCGTGCGTGACTACGACCACCTTCGCTGAGGGCCTTAAGATCGATTTTGACTCGGGCCAATAAATAGACGTCACCAGCAGTCCGACCGGCTTACTCGAATTGAATAAAGGCAGCTCAGCTGCTGCTGCTTTGCTGCGATTGGTCCCTATCCCAATAGGATAAGATGGTGGCGTCCAATTCGAATTTGGCGGTCGGGCTGAAGACCCCCTCCGTGCCACAGGTACAGTGCAAGAGCATAAGTCCAGTACCACTTCTAGAAAAATATCCTTTGCAATTACTTACAACATAGAGGGCATTTGGTGAATTGTTAGGCAAATTAAATAGCTGAAGGAAGGGATCATTGGCTGTCTCTTAGGCCCCTAAAACACTCATGGACATGAAAATTTCTTTCAGTAATGTTATTTAAAAATCTGTTAACTTGTACAGGAATATGGTTTTAAGATCGTAATACAGTTTTGCTGTTGTATTATACAAGGTGTCTCAAAAGAAAGTTTATATTTATTTAGTTTACTGCGTGAACGCAACGAATCCGAGGGGCGCGGGGGTTATGTGAATCGGTAGCCTGGCTCTTGGGAATTCAGTCGCTATGGAGCGTTTCTCAGGAGCAGACCGCGCGTTGTGCGTGCGAGAGTTTTACAAAAACGGTGATTCGGCGACTGTAGCGCGTAGGAGATTCTGCAGTATTCGAGGTTTTCGCCACTCAAATTATGCGCCAAGCATTCCTCTTATTCGAAAATGGGTCAAAAAGTTTGAAGAGGCCGGTACAACGCTGGAAAAACCAAAATCCGGGCGACCAAGGTCATCAAGAACGGTAGAAAACGTGGAGTGTTAATCAGTCTGTTCGTGATGATCCGAACCTTTCAATTCGGAAGCGCGCAAGTGCTTTAAATGTGCATGGATCATCAAAGATCTAAAGCTGCACCTCTACAAAATTCAATTGGTGCAAGAATTAAAGCCCCAAGATTCCAGTCAGAGGCTTGACTTCGTAAATCAGGCAATTGAGTGCTTTTCAACGTTTACCAACATTTTGTTTTCGGATGAAGCTCATTTTCATCTTAATGGACACGTAAATAAGCAGAATTGCCGCTACTGGAGTGCAACGAATCCGAAACGCAAGCATCAGAAACCCCTTCAATTATCTGCCCTTACTTTTTTGAAGACGAAAGGGGGCGTGCAATTACAGTGAATTCAGAGCGATATGTGGAGATGTTAGACGACTTCTTGGTGCCTGAACTGCAAATCTTTCCTGGCTACAACCAAAGAACATGGTTCCAGCAGGACGGAGCAACGTCACACACGTCCAATACATCTCTGCCACGAGTTCGTGAAATTTTCTCGGGCAAATTGATCTTCAGGAGAGGTGACATAAATTGGCCTCCACGCAGTCCTGATTTAACCCCTTTTTCCTATGGGGTTATCTTAAATCTAAAGTTTACGCCACTAAACCGACTTCCCTGGCGCGTTTGAAAGAAAATATCCGTCACTAAATGGCAGCCATCACTGAGTCCACCTGCCGAGACGTCAGTCATAAGTAATTTTACTATTCGATTAAATGAGTGCCGCGAACGCGAGGGTCTACATTTGGACGATATTATTTTTAAGATATAAATTCCCAAATAGTGTATTTTAATAATCAATAAACATTTTTTCGATACACGGCTTACTTTTTTTTAATCGATCCACTAAATATAAACTTTCTTTTGAGACACCTTGTACAATGGAAGTGCATAAGTGCCTGACCACCTTATGAATAATATTCTTTTGCACTACTGTGCAGTTGTTAAACGATGTTAATAGCATTTACTATATAAAAAATACCCTGGGGGTAAATGAGTCCTTTGGGCATAAGAGACAGCATTAGCTCCATTCGTTTAGCAAACTGATTTTAGCTAAAGATGCACCAAATACCGTGAACGTTGCTATAGCGGCATAGGATTTTTTTCTTGAAATAATGCACTTATTCTCTTGTATTGTCGCTACTGATTTAGGCGCTAGACCTGTATGCATAGCTGCACTTCAAGTTACCCATATGCAGTTGGAATGTAACTTTTCCAGTGATAGGCGTAAGAATGGTATGAAGTTCAAACGAAGTAGTTTGGCTTTGTACACGTTCACGCCATTAAAGCTTTTTTAAAGACACTCCAAAGACACTATTTTAGTAGCAGTACACCTCAATATTATTATTATAACAATTCATTCGCGGAAGACGTGGAAATTAAAGGCACTTTAGCAAAGAACTGGAATAAACAGAAAAAAACCAACACATTAGACACGTACTGATGTTGGAACTCTACTGAATTTTTCACATTTGTCCGCGACTAACCCAAATAGTCGCCGGATATTATGAAACCAATCGGAAAACAAACAACGTGGCTTACGGATTTAGTGATATATGGCTCTGCTATTGAATTATCCCGTATTTCTAATAGTTGTCACTTTAATTCATCATCATAATAATAAATTTAAGAGTTGGGACTCTCCTATCCGATAACCTCTCATCATGCGAAATGTTTGTAAGATAAAAAAAGTAAGACCAGGAAAATAGTAAGAAGTTATACCACGAAAAGAAGATAATAAAAAAATAAGTTGAAATAGGATTGATTTGTTCTTATGCATACACATATAAAAAATCAACCCTTAACCATTAAGCCATCGATAGCTGAGCAGGCTGGAATGCTATACACAGAGATGAAATTCAAGATCTAAAGTGTAAACAAACTGCCCCTATAAAAAATAAACATAAGGGGTGGATTATTTAAAACAGTGTTTTCTTTTTAACATAGCGAAAATATTTAATTTTAAATGTGATAATTTTCATGAATATTTCAAATAATTCACCCCATGGGTTTGTTTTTTATATTGGCCATTCGTTTACACTTTCGATCTTTCATCTCTGAGTGTAAGATTCCAGCGTGCATAGCCGTCGATTGACGGCTCGACTCGTATGCGAGAGGTCCCAGGTCCGAGTCCCAGTGCCGCCATGTTCCTCTCGAGTGTAGTGTCAAATTGTGTGGCTCCTCGAGTATAGTATCAAAATGTAAGCCATCTCACTTGAGTTCGCTGTTCTTCTGCAAGGCGTGGTCGATGGTCGCGTTCCTTGGGTCGTCGGCGGCTTCGGCGGCGGGCTGCATCCCGCGCAGGATGAGCGCCGAGTCGCGCTGCTCGGACTCGGGCCGCCCGCGACGCAGGCGCAGCTTGCGGGCTATCGGGTCCGATTTCACGCCTGGGGATCACGACACACTAGTTTTTTTTTTACGGTAGGCGAACAGGCAAGCGGGCCACCTGATAGAAAGTGGTCATCACTGCCCATAGACATTAGCAACACCAAGAGTATCGCCAATGCGGTGCCCACTTCTATAACACGTTGCTCTGACAACAAAAAGGCAAATGCCCCCTCCACTGCTAAAGCCACGGTTACCTAAATCCCCACCCCATGGAGCACTAGAGACCTTACTCACCGGCAGAAACAATAAGCTCACCACTAAGGATGCCGAACACCGAGCGATGTGGGCCAGTAGTAGCAGGAAGGCGGACCCTGGGCCCACGCGTGCCGCGCGGAGGCGCAACCGGGACCGGGATGATGACGTATATAGGTACGTACAGACTCCCGCTCGTGTCCCACAGAGGTAGACAGAGACTATCGAGTGCCACATGGAGTGATGCTTCCATATTCATCAGATGGTTGGACTCTGTCCTGAATCCACCTGGGTAAGTATCACCGCCTTATTTATTTCTGTTACTAAGCAACAATGCTTGCATTGTTGTGTTCCGGTTTGAACGATAAGGTCTTCTTCTGCTTGATCGTTCCCTCACTGCTGAGGATCGTGACATCTTCGGAGTTTGTCAACTGTATGTCTCCATCGGTTTCCATCAGTTGCCTGGTGTAATGTGACGTTGACGGATGTATCCAGTTGTTCGGATATTTGGTCCGCCCATCTCTTCGGACTTCGGCCTCTGGATCTCTTGCCTTCGACTTTTCCCGTCACCATAAGACCAGATAAGGTAACGGATGAAGGAAAAGGAGGTGAAGGATAAGGTAGCTAGCGAAATTACAGGCATGAGGCATTCCATCTTAGTCCTCGCAGTGACAACACAACAGCGTTTCTTCATTTTTGTTGCCTGCAACCTAAATGCATTAATCGTGGATGTTATGGGCGACAGTTACCGCTTACCATCAGGTGAGCTGTCTGCTCGTTTGTCACTGCGTAGAATAAAAAAAATCATACATCTTGTCGTTGAGGGTCCGGAGGACACATGACCTGTCCGTTTTGGAAAACATAATTTATTGAAATATTGTCAAGGTGTAAAAGTCTTTACCACTTTTAAAACTCATATCGGCAATGAAGTTTTGTTCAAGTCCGCACACCCGACCGCGACGCATTCGCCACAATTGGGGAACCTACTGTGGCAGCCGTCGAAAACACCAAACCTCCTATTTAAACCTACCACCAGGTGGCAAACAAGCTTGCGGTCTGCCTGATCTTATCTTTGAACAGTTACAGCAGCCCATAGACGTATGCAATGCCAGGGGTCCACACTCCACTCCCTGTTGTCGACCCTGCGACCTTTTCTTACAACAGAGAGACACAAACGCGGAAGCAAGTTATACTCACTGGGCGTGACCGGCTGAGCGTCCGCCGCGCCGGCCAGTTGCAGCTGCGTTTGCAACGAGAAGTCTATGTTGTAGTACTGGACGCCAGACCCGCGGGGCCGCTCGGGGGGCTTGGCCGGCATCACCAGCGCGGGGTTCCCGTGTAACTGTAACCTTTGCAGCTCGCTAAGGAGGTGCACGGCGTCGGGAAGGGTCACCAGCGCGTTGCAGGACAGGTTCAGCTGCTTTAGCGACCCGCATCTGGTGAGGCAGGGTGTGACAATAAGAAAATATAGCTTCACGAGGCTCTAGACTGTGACAACCAGCGGAAAACCTGGGTGAACTTTAAGAATAAAAAGACATTTTTTATTACACCAAACACACCACGACACGATACAAACACACAGGTGCTCAGATTCTGTCAAGCCTGAGGAGTCTGCCTGGGTGAGTACCATCGCCTTATCTATTTCTGTCGACGCGCAACAATGCAAATGCAATGTTGTGTTCCGGTTTGAAGGATAAGAGAAGGAGGCAATTTATCTTAGTGACAACGCAGCTAAGGTTTATTTTTGTTACCTGCACCTTAAACGTATGAATTGTAGCAGGTACAGTTGTAACAGGTAGTCCTTAATGATACTGTCAATGTTGCGAGCACCTGGTTTATCTAAACAACTGAACTTAAGAACCATTCCGATTATACTGGCTTCCAAACTAAAGAAACCGCTGAGGCTGGTCCATTTTGATTTGATTATCAATATACTTAACAGTATTGACAACTTAATATTGTTAGTTTTAAGATTTTTTTAAGTGTGTTATTGGACCAAATAAAGATACGTCCGTGAAGTCGGTCCAGCCGCTCCGGAGATGCGATGCTACAAACGGACACATAAATGTAAAAAATAAACAAATGTCTACAATATAGTTAATGCGAGAAACGCCATATGTCCATGTAAGGCGAATCTAAGATCTTACGTACCTATTAAGTAAAATCTATTTATATTTATGCTCCAGGTACTTTTTGCACATATTTTCAACTACATACAGCAATCAATAATTATTTCAATTTGCATACAGAGTGATGTATCATAATTTATGAACTATCCATGTGCAAATAACGTGAAATGTTACACAAGATTAGCATCGACGCACGCAAGGGGAAACTAAGGCGCACGCGACGTGTTTTTACTCGTTTCGCGACAATGCGTAACTTTGCCTTGGAAAGAAATTCTTCGATTACGCTCGCTTGCACAATAGCTTCAAAAACACATTGTCTCAGCATTACCCAGTTATGACAGCAATAGAAAATGCCAAACTTGAGTTAGGACACACATTATAGACATAGTCTGTAATTTTTCCCGATTTTTATGTCAAATTTCATAAAAATCTATTCAGTATTTTTTGCGTCACAAAAAACCTACAAACTTTCGCATTTATTACAGTAGGATTTATATTATCTTAATTATAGACATAGTCTATAATTTTTCCCGATTTTTATGTCAAATTTCATAAAAATCTGTTCAGTATTTTTTGCGTCACAAAAAACCTACAAACTTTCGCATTTATTACAGTAGGATTTATATTATCTTAATTATCCAAGCTTTTGTAAAATGTCAAAGTAACTCTGTCTGTTGTGTTTTGATGCCTAAACCGCTGAACAGATTTGGATAAAATTTGACAATGAGATAGATGGCAACCTACATAATAGAAGAACAAAAAATTTTTATGCGGACGAAGTCGCGGCCCAAGAACAACGAGTAGTATTCATAAGTTTGAAAGTGCATTACTGTTTATAATTTCAGGGCTAAAGGTGAAAGAATTCAGGATGGAAATTGTTAAGAAATCAGATGTACGACAATCTTTATTCTTTTGTAATTGTGTCAAGTCATAGTTTCACAAAAGCTGTTCTACGAAAATTACTGTAGGTTTCATGTAAAGTTACTACATAATCAATACATACTCTTAGTATAAAACAAAGTCGCTTCCCGCCATCTGTCCATGTATCTATGTATGCTTAGATCTATTAAACTACGCAACGGATTTTAATGCGGTTTTCAACAATAGTTAGTGATTCAAGAGGAAGGTTCATTGGTACGAAAAAAAGGTTAGATAGGGGTAAAGTAGGTGTACGCGGACGAAGTTGCGCCGAGTCCACTAGTGTATCTACCACCAGACTTTTCCCTAGTTTGAGCAATTAGCTCTACATATTACCAACCTGCACAGTCCCTCTGGTATGGTCTTCAGTTGGTTATTGGCTGCAGAGAAGACTTCTAGAGCTCCTAATTTGCCAATTCCTGATGGGATCCCCTCAAAGTCCAGCTGGTTATCATCCACATGAAGCCTTCGGAGGCTCTGGAGCTTGCAAAGTGATGCAGGGAGAACAGTCAGCTTGTTTCTGGAGAGGTTCAGACTCTCCAGCTTTTGCCACATGTCCATTGCTGCGCCAAATGAGATTTTTGTTAACAAGGGATGCCCTGAATAACGTGTCACTATTGTTCTTCATAGTTGAAATTCGTCAAATGTGAACAACTATGTTTTAATGGACACACAAATATATGTAATTCGACAACAAACACAGTCTTCCATAAAAATGGAATGAGAACAAACACTTGTAGTCTTAGGTGGTAAATAATGCAACAGTAGTTTAATGTGTGACACATTGAAAGTATACAATTCAAACAATGAAGAGAAAATAAATAATAAATTATTGATATTCGATATTCCATTATTGAATTTTACTTTTAGTAGATAACACCTGTCAGATTAGTACATTATGATACAAGTGTGCTCTATAGTCATTACAGTCGAGGCGGTATTAGGCGCATAGGTGAGCCGAGAGTGTAATGATCTATGCACACACGTTTCATACGACGTTTCCCATCACACTTGCGAGGAAAAAACAGGCCTGTATTGTTATTAACTTATACGGAAAATGGCGCGCAGTTTTCTTTTTCTTCGCGCGCGCGCTGAAGCCAGGTAGGCAAGGGCGCGAAAAGGTTAATAAACTAACAGGCTACATTAAAAATATAATAAAATTTATCTATACGTGAACTATAAATAATTTGATAAATTTTTTAATGTTTATTTATGGTAATTAAGGAAATATAATTTATTTATTCAAGAAAATCTGTACCTACTATATTCAGCCACATAAAAACTCTTTGTTGGTCCTAAAAAACTGTACAGATTGATAAGGGCCGGCAATAGCTACATTACCCGATTAAATTTAAAATACATATTACTTACAGTGAGATACAAACTTAAAACTTAACGTAATGAAAAAATATTAGATTGTGTACTTAAAAGTGATACAATAACATCCAAGTTACGAGCAAGTATGATGAAAAGAATATTATAGGATTTCAGTTATCTCATACTTTACCTGAAGACACTTCAGTAATCTCATTGTCGCTGAGGTTGAGCCTCTTCAAGTTTTGCAAAGAATACAGGGCGTCCGGCACTTTGGTAAGTGCATTCAGTGACAAGTCAACATCACTAAGGTTAGATAAAGTCTCTAGGGAGGTGGGGAGGTTGGCCACAGTTCGCTGCGTGTTCCTCATATGTAATGTTACTAGGCTTTGCAGCGATGGTAGTTGCCTGTTATGAGGGATAATTTGTAATTTAGTAAATATCAGCTAACACAACCTAGTTATAGATAAGTTGTACAATAGCAGGATTCATTTATTTATTTTCGAATTTATTGTACATTAAAAAAAATCATATGAGTTATTAACTTTTAAGTTTAAACTCAGCTTATATTAAGTAAACCTATTGTATTAAATATAATTGGTCAAGGACTTAATTGAGGGCCATTTTATAAAACTTGAATAAATTTGAATAATCTTTCTGTCAAGAATCTAAGTCAAAGTGTACATACTCACCTCAGTTGGAACAAGCCCAGTGGGTTATCATTAAGTATGAGAGTCTGTAAGTTCACCAGCCTCCTGGTCTGAGGAGGCAAAGTCTCTAGGAGGTTGTCAGAAAGGTCCAGAAATAGTAAATCTGTCAGTTGAACAAACAGTGTTGGTGGTATGCTTTCAATTCTGAAAAAAGTATATTTATTAGTAGAATTGTAGCTGGGAAAATGAGTGATAGATGAAAAACTTTTAACGTTTTTAAATAATTTAATACAAATACTACTCACTTATTGTTACTGAGATTCAGGACGAGCAAAGACTTAGCCTTGTCAAGGCCTTCAGGCACATCCTTCAGTCTGTTATGAGATAAGTCCAGAGTAGTCAGCTCCTCTAACCGGAACAGTTCCGCTGGTATCCCTGAACTTTTCACCTTGTTGTTCCTCACATTAAGAGAACGTAAACATTTCAACTCTGTTAACTCACCAAATAATTTTTCAATGTTGTTGTTTTTAAGGGATAAGTTTTCCTGCAAAGTATAGTAAAGATAAAAATTCTATATTAAGTAATAAGGAAGTAACTGCATTCTACAATATACACTTTGTGAAGCTTCTTGATCTTTGCACAACTGATTCGATATGGAAAATTATTTTCATTGCGTGATTTTATAGTATATCAAAGTTAGACCCCAAGGTTGTTCAAGTTTGAGATAACTTTTTCCCATACCAATTTCAAGAGTTTTCCAAGTTCTTCAGGTATATCAGTTAAGTTTGTCTTATCCAATCTCAGCCACTGCAGGCCTGTCATGTAGCGAATAGCGTCCGGGAATTTGTCATCCTAAAAGAAACATTTAGGCCACAACATTAAAAATAGTAGAACAATGCACTAAGGTTAGACCAATGATATCATCTTCTCTCAACAGAGAATTGCCCTGTTGGGATCGCATAGTACTTACACTAAAATCATTACAGGTAAAATCAACACCACGCACAAATGGCAATAAGCCTGTATTTGCCATGTTTACATTTGCAATTGTATTATTCGTGAAAAAACATTGGACCCGTTTCAGCCAAAAATCACAAACCACAAGATAGGGCTGCCAGCAGAAAATTTAAAATTATACAATTTAAATTGTAATGAAAAATAAAAGTTTTACAATTATTTGCTAAAAATTTATTATTTAATCTAAATTGAACCTAGCTAAAAAACTTTGGTAGACTACATTAAGTACCTACTTAGTACCGGTAGGTATGTAGGTACTCAAAGGCAAAAAATCGTTAAATTAAAATAACTTAAATAAGATCTTATAGATAAGATTATACAACCTAGAATGGAAACTAAACAGATACCTATGAAAAGTTCTGTAGTTTCGGAAGTTTGTTTAGTGTTTTAAATAAAATAACACATGTTTATGAAACTGGCCTCATGTCTTTGTTAACAGCGCGCTATCTTTATTTCTTATTTGGTCTGAGTGTAGTGTATGCAAAAAAACAATGAAACGTAAAAAATATAGAATTTCAATTAAATTGTTGTGCATTGTTGGAACTCCATTAAATTATAGATTGAAACACTTTAAAAACTAAATATTATATTTAGTGGAACTAGTGTATAAAAGTGTTTTTATCTACAGGGTTACTGGTAATTAGATGCTACCGTCTCAGGGGGGTGTAGGTACTGTTATTTGAAATTGATTGAACCCTATAATGTGTTATGCAAAAGTGAACCATTTTTGAGATATTTGATATTTAAGTTTTTTTTCGCAATAATTATTTTTTCAATTTGTATCTTTTCTTTAAAAAAAAGTGCCCGTTAGAATCAATTTATTCTTACTGTTTATGAAGGATGATAACGTACCACTTGTTAATTAATCATAATATCACAGAAACTCTTAAGAGCGTTGGTGGCCGAGCGGTTACAGTATCCGACTCGTAAGCCAGAGGTTCCAGGTTCGAATCCCGCTCCGGCCATGTACCAATGACTGTTTTCTGAGTTATGTACATTAGTTGAATACTAACCGATGCTCTTACAGTGAGGGAAAACATCGTGATGAAACCTGCACATTCAGGCGACTGGATGTGTAACCATGATCCAATCTGGTCTGGTTCCCCTGGTAGCAGGGTCATGGAGGTCAGATGGCAGTCGCTCCACTGTAATTACCTGACCTGCCAAATCCTGGATCATGGTCAAGGTGGACCCCGGGCCCTCGTTCTCGAGAGCACAACCGGGACATGAACGCCAAGATGATTTTTTTTTTATCACAGAAACTCTAAAGCATTTCAGAACAGGAGTTCGAAACATAACATAAACATAGTTTATTTTGCAACAAATGCCATATTAAAAGTAAATTTTCTCTAAATAACCATTAATGATCAATTGTGCAGATTATTAGAAACACATCTACATTTTATTAGCTTTCTAATAATGTAGAACAATCATAACTAAGTCGTATTATTGTCAGAAAATCACGATTAGAAACGAACCGGGTGTACAATTCTAGGAATGCAATTGTAGGGACAGAGAACAATAGCAAATGGGTTGGGGTTTCGTTACCTGCCTGTGACGTCGGCAACACATTATCTTACCGTCTCCCTCGCACTTAGGTTAAGTATGAGCGAGATGACACCATTAATAGTGCTTAGTGCACAAAATTTGTTTAAGTTTAATAAATTATATTAATTAACAAGTGGTACATTATCATCCTTCATAAACAGTAAGAATAAATTGATGCTGACAGGCACTTTAAAAAAAAAAAAGATTAAACTTGAAAAAATAATTATTGCGAAAAAAAACTTAAATATTAAATATCTCAAAAATGGTTCACTTTTGCATAACACATTATAGGGTTCAATCAATTACAAATAACAGTACCTACACCCCCTGAGACGGTAGCATCTAATTACCAGTAACCCTGTATAATGAATGTTTATTACCTACTTGAATCGAATCAAGTTGAGATTATTCGATATTTCGGTATATGTCACAAAATGGCAGCCGGCCAGGCTTATTCTTATCTTAATCGCATCGTACAATACACATTTAGGCTGTAAGACATGATAATCATTATAGACTCCAGTAGGTAGCAATAAATCATCGTTATTTACTATAATATTGAACAGCATAATTATGATTGAGAAAAATCTTTATTACCTATTTATCTTCCTATTTTTTTTTAATAACATTATGATAATTCCATCCAAGAAGCTTAATTGTTCTTGCCGGCACGACAGTGGGTAAATTTATACAGTATTTGAATATAACTTTTAAGTCTGGTAACCCCATCCAACTCCGCCACTGTCATTTTCTGACAAATGTCGTATTTTCCGAGGAAATAGTCAAAGGTATTGTGTCTATACAGCCATATTTACAGTAAAATGTTTACATGTCGAACTCGAAAGTGAATATCTTGGGATATTAATTTCGCAGATTGCAGCGCAGTTGTAGCGTTATATTTATGTTTGTAGAAGACTTCTGCTTTCGTAGGGTCCGGTTTCCTCGGCATCCTCGTGCGCAACGTAAGCCAATGGCTTTCGCATCCAACTTGGCGATGTCAATCCATCGCTACTTGGGCCTTCCGTGATTTTTAATCCGAGCTTCCACAAGACCTTTTTCCCGATACCTACCGGCAGATTTGGGCCATAAACTGAATTTTAAGACACATATTTCGCACGTATCCCAGGGGCTTACGTGCACAACACGTGATTAAAACTCTCGATATCCCTCACTCCAAGGATGTAGGTACTCGGTCAAGTCACGTAACTCCATACATCCAACGCAGCATTTTCATTTCGTTCGCAGTTTCGACGTTCTTCGTTAGCGCCGGCCCATAATGTAGGATGTAACAATTTCGGAGCAGCAGCAGTAGCTCTGGGGCCGAAAGCGCGAAAGTGCCCGAAGACATATCTAAATACCTACAATAAGTACCTACTTAGGTAATAGAGTCGACCATTGGCTGGTCTAGCCAAATTGTTTCATCTTCACGTCTGTGGGCCCACCACTTAAGCTCGCCCTTATCTTGGACATATTAAAGCTGCTTTTCCACCGCGCAGGGCGTGGACGCGCGAGGAGGGACCACCACTGTGTCCCTTTAATATTAGCGAGGTGAGTATTGACATTTTGTGGTAGGTACTTTCAGTTCTCGCCCGCCGGTAGAAGGCAGGCAAGATAATGTGTCTTGTGTTCTCTACAGTCTGTACAACGAGGAATGTTCTGAAGACCTGCCGCCGTCAGTATTCCGCCACCGCATCCTCCGACAATGAGATAGAGTTCATCCACACCATCTAGATCCAACGTTCGGGCATCGCAAGCCTATTTGCCGCGCGTGTGCAAGATGTGGAATGAACTCCCTCCCGAAGTCTTTCCTGTGCACTATGACATGGGAGTTCTTAAAAATATGTCTACAGGTACCTCAAAGGCCGGCAACGTATCCGCTCCCCTTAGGTTGTAGGTGACCTGGACGACGGAGGCCGCTTTCTAATAAAAAAAAAGAAACCTGCTCTTACAAGCTATTCTACCACACACACCTATTTATCTCCTTAACGGCGTCGGTCCGCTCGACAGACACTTGGTCTTTGGGTTGGAGACCCAGTAGATGGTATCTAGACCTGCTGTTGCTTTGCATTTTCAAAGCGTTTCATATAGGTTTTTATGAACTATGACCCGAAACCTATTTTTATTTCTTCTTACCATTAAACGCTCGGACAAATTCACACAGCACCACCTAGTCCTAAACAACTAAGAAAGCTTGTGCTTAATACTGCAAATGAGTGTGTCTACACAAAGCACCGAGCACTGCTCTGTGATGCAATGATAGATAAGCAAATTAAGTTACCTTGCATAATGCAGGATGTAACAACAACAGGGACTAAGGTACCCATATTATTATAGATTTATCTAGTAGTTGTTTGCTTTCTAAATTTCTTGTTTATTTTATTAATATAATGACATAATTATTATCATTAATCTAATTGATAAATTTTTATGATTATATATTGTTCTAATGAATGTTAATATTTCAATATTGAAATTAACGTTATGTGTTAATTTTATTCTATTGATAACTGAAATGACGATGTATATTCAATACTATAAATAAATGAATACGAATATGAATAAAATAAAAGGCAGGAAATTTTGAACAGACTTTTATTCATTACTATCATGGTGTTAACAATACATTATCTACACCCTACAGAATGATTCTTTATAAAAATCATACACCATCCTAGCAGTGCTAGAGCACTGCCAATATAAGTAGTAAAAATAATAAATCAAAATAGGTAGTAAAAGTAATGACAAGGTCATACAATGAACTCTTTATCATAGATTATCATCATCCATTTCAAGCGAATCAATTGAGCTGGATATGTAAGTTAGTGTGACTATAAATAAATGTATTGCATGTTTATAATTTGTCAATGTTTGATGTGTTAAATTAAATTCTATTGGATGTGGAAATGATTAAATGAATAAATATGACCATTAGGTTTCTATAGACAAATAAATGCATTCTAATTTAGATCCCAAACAAAATATTGTAGGAAAAAGGAACACAATAATAAAGTTTGTTACAAAATTATTGATGATAACAAAAATACAGAATTCACACAATTGAAGTATTTATTAGACTAAGACTAACATTAAAGCATTTAGGATGACTTGTGAATTCGTTTAGATGTTACATACCTATAGGTGAACATATAATTAATATTCGGTATTCCCTCAACTTTTCCTTTTGTTTATCGTGGCATCGGTGGCATGTTAGGCATAGGACCTGATAGAGCAGTGTTAGTACCCAGCAGGACCTGCAAATTATATCAATACATTTATGAGATAGGTTATATTATAGAATATTTCATTAATGAACATGATCCAATATGGTCAGGTTCCCCTGGTAGCAGGGTCACGGAGGTCAGATGGCAGTCGCTCCACTGTAATTATCTGATCTGCCAAATCCTGGATCATTGTCAAGGCGTACCCCAGGCCCTTGTGTGCGAGAACACAACCAGGACAATGAACGCCACATTTATTATTATATTTTTTTTACTGATCAGTGACAGATAAGCAGACAGCTCGCCTATATTATACCTAAGTTTATAAGGTGGTGGTAACCATTCAAGCAGACTCCTTAGGCTTGACTACATTCTACCTCTGGCATTATAAAGCTATACTAACCTGCTTTTGTTGTGATTTCTGCATTTCCTCCACTTGAGCTCTCTCCACCTCAAATATTACTGGTGCAAATAAAATAACAGAGGAACTGGCTATCACCCACACAAGTGAACGAGATAATCCATAAAGGTTTTTAACTCCAGACCTGTAAATGATGTTTCAAATGATTTTATTACATTTTCTGAAAGCTTGTTCAATCTACACACAACAAACATGAGTCTGGTTGTTCCTATGTTTTTATCTTGGGTGGCATTAGAACTTTTCTGGCGTAAATCAATGTCATATTGATACCAAAATAAAATGTACTACCATGTCTTTGAAGTAAGAGTATGTGTGCCACTGCGGACAGATTCTGGAAACATTTCTGTCAATCCCCATAGTCTCTCATACAAAGTCTCATCAGGTTCCTGTAAAATATACAACAGTTCACTACTACTGCTAATTTGAAACTATTAGGTCCAAGTTCCTTAATTATAACCTAAAACTTGTATGCATGACATAACCATATGATAACACATTTGTTTAAGATCATCAAATTGTGTGGCTTTACTGTTACATATTAGTAATTTATATTATAAGATAATTTTCTTATGTTTATACTTACATCTTCAAATTCTTTGAGCGAGTCTTTGAGTGTTGCACTTGCATTGGCAGCATCCAGCTGGAAAAATAAAAAATATTTACATAGTATCATGTAAGTTTGCTAGCTAGAAACCCTAAAAACAATTATAAAAGTCGTACAGTGGCTATAATGCTATCTTCGGGTTTTCGCTCTGGTGTTTCATCTTTGCTGGCGGTCAAAGATTCCATTCCACTATCGCTTTGTTCCAGTTCGTCAGTCGGCTCCATATGTATGAATATTACAGATTAATAGATTGGCTAAAGCAACGTGAATATTTATTCAATAAATTGCAACTTCGTGCTTCAATATCTTAGATATTGTTCAAATTAATAATTTGGTAAAAGCAGCACGGCAAATCACCACGGCAGAGAAATTGACAATTTGACATTTTGACAATACATTTGATCACAGACAATAAATGGTTGACAATTTACTTTTTTGTATTGTACGTCTAGGGAGGAGATGAGATGATTTGACTGATTGGATTGATGGATGATTTTCCTCTCTCGCAGACGATAAAAAGAGCGAACACAATTTAAAGAAGTCTTTGCGCCATTATGGATGGCGTAAACAAAGAAAATAAGCATTCTACAATAGGAGCTACTATGAGCTCTTTGTGACAAAAGTGTCGGTCGGACGAGCCTACGCCCTTGTGTCTATAATATAAATGTATTTAATATTATAAACTATTCTTATTAATGAAATGTAAATGAGTCTGTGAGTCTGTGAAACTTGAAGGCATGGGAAGGAGAGGCTGGCCCAAGAAGCGATGGCTGAACGTTGTTAAGAATGACATGCGTGCCAACGGATTTACCACTAAGGATGCCGAAAATTGAGCAAAGTGGACTAAGAAAAGCTGGAAGGTATTACCCCCGGGCTCGTTGTCATGTTGATTAGTTCCTGTGGCCACCATCCGACCCTGAGGAAGTAACTGACATTTGGGAATAGCCGTCGGAGTTCCGAGTCCTCATCAAAACGCAAGCGAGCCCAAATACAATAGAGTTGCATTAAAATATTAAAGTTCCTGTGACCACCATCCCCATTATCAGATCGCTCACTGACATCATTAATATCGCAGATTACCATACATTTCCTACGGATTAATATTGCATCGTCATCTGACTTACGCCGATGCGCTTATTAGTTCAGTCGTATAAATTCAGAAACAAAAAGCGTGCAAGCAAATTAAAATGGAATGTGTTGCTTATAAAATAAGGTTCATTTTTCTATCACTTATGAAACGCGTCGCGTGATACAAAAATGGACCTTATTTTATGAGAAGTACATTGCAACTTGATCTGCTCTCACTCTTTTAGCTTATGAATTTAGACGACTAATCATCTTGGCGTTAATGTCCCGGTTGTGCTCTCGCGCACGAGGCGAAATCTGGCTAGCAGCACGCATACTCTAATACTTTGATAATAACATATATAGGGAGAAATGGCATAAAGATAGACCTAGACCTACAGTGACCTACACCAATGGAACAAGCAAAAATACTGCTTTATTTAGATTGCTTATTAGCATGGAGTTTTACATAAGCATGCTTTGAAAAGAGTCTCAAAAATAGCATGGTTTCGTGCTTGGAATTAGCAAGTGTAACCCATTGCCCACCTTAATAAACCCAAAGCTTTATTAAGGTGGGCAATGTTGTACTATTCGACAAAGCTACTCCCATACATAACTTAAATTATAAACAAATTATAAAAGAAATAAATAAGTATTCATCAGAGATTCGTCTGTTGTTCAAAAACAGAACACCAGGAAGGGCTGGATAAGAACTTTTTTATATAGGTAAGCCCCTTGAGCTTGACAGGGTTGGCCAAACCTGCAGAGATAAGAGTCTTGACATCGTAATATATATCGCCGGACTCACATTTTATTGATAAACCTATAGGATATAGGTTTTAAGATTTTCGTTATTATTCAATACGCTTTCACTACATATTATCAGGTCTGTTACCACGGCTAGTATTGTTTTCCCAGGATATTTCGACGCAGTTGTAAGCGTCATAAGCTAAAAACAATACAAAAAATGGTAAAAAACCTCATAATATGTGTAGTGAAAACCTATAAGATTCTATCACATGCTTAGCGCCCACCCGCGGGGCTATTGGATATTATTAGTGGGCAACTGAAGTTGACATTTGATTTGAGAAATGTTTGGAAAATACTTCAAATTTTAAATTCAGTTACCTCTTAGATTATCTCTCGAGGAAATACGAAATATACCTAGAAGTTGATTTATACTGTAGCAATGGGCATCGTGGGGAATTCTTAGGGCAAAAATTTGATGCTGCAGCCCGGCCAGAAGCAGTATTGGCATTTCGACAGAGAGCTTTCTTCTTTGGTCTTTTTACGTTTGAAAGCTTCATTGTATGACTCATCATTTTAATACCTCTGTAGTTACCGCACTCCTGTTCACTGCTCTTTCCTTTATAGATACAGTAAAGTAATTTATTCCACTTATAAGCGTAATAATGTTTCCGCGCCACGTGTCATGCCCCTTGACTACGATCTTGTTGAATAATTATAGTTCAGTGAGCAGGAGTACGTCACGGGACCCCATTTTTTTCCAGGTTTCTATAGGTATTCCATCATGGCTTTTATTCATGTGGGCCAGTGACATTTCCTCTTTGTCAGGGGTAAATGGGGTTATCATGCCAAGGTTTGTGGGAAGTTGTGGTGGTGGCTCACACTTGTTGACCTTGTTGGACAGTTATCTGAAATGGCAGCAATCGGGTTTGCACTTGTGGGGAAACGCCGTACTGGTCCCATGTGTCAACACTCTTCGTCGTCACACCTATACCAGCTCGAGTTCGCTACTTTGAAGCTTATAGATACAACTTCTGCCCTCTACGATATCTAGCGTATCGTAGAACGTAGCCGCTGAGCCCACCGCGCCTTTGTTACGGTGTAGGTCACATAGTAGCTTAGGTAGTAGTAGGTATATCTACCAACACTGTTACATCTACCAAATAAAAAATTACTACTGGATATTATTACGTCCTACGCTTAACATGAGTACGACACTTTTTTGATACGAAACTTAGGAAATGATTTACTTACAGAGCAGGCATAGTCTGGAATATCAATTGGCATGATGATTATAAATATTTCATTATTGATTGGTAAAATTTATGCAGATTCATACATACAGGCACGGAATTCAACGTCTATGGGATTGACAAAAACATTTTACGAAATAGAAAAGTTTCTAATTTTAAAAAGAATGGAAAAGAGGTTTCCCCAGAGGACGCAGAGCAATTTCTTTGAAGCAGAGGATTCCAACCACAGATAACGGTGTTGAAGGTTGGTCATAGCATAGAGAAAAAAATTTATATACAGAAGCAGAGAGTACAATACGAGTTGAAATACGAGACAAAATGTCACCCATCTCTATAACACACACACTAATGCAAATGCAGGGACGGAACAGGGCAGCCCATCTGCAGATGTTATATTTTGCTACGACTTTCTACTAGTAACGTACACAAAAAATCTGACTTGTTGGCGTATTTCGCTCCTGACAACTTCGTCATTTTTTTAAACTTGTACTTATAATTTAATTTTGTCATTAGAATTAAAGGTAAGGTGTCTAGTGAATCAAACCCACGCCCTGATACCTACCATCGTCTTTTCGATCTTTCGATTCTACATACCGTAAATCGGCAGTGCTTGCTTCTGCAAAAAGGAGGGTTATGATTTTGATCAGTATGAATGTTTATTTGTTGCCTCTTAACTTCTAAACTAAGTAGATACCTACTTACTTATCGTTAGAAGCGTCTTCATTGTCCACAGACTTCACAATAAATTGGATATGGTGTCCTCTAGACGACAGAAAAAAAGAATAAAAATGAAAAGGATAGGTACATTAATATTTTAAACAGGCAGCATATTCTTTATTTTCAGTAAAAAATCATATAATGATGGTGCACCAGGACAGAAGGGACTTGCATCTAATTATTATCTTGTTCTTCAAAATGTTTACAACGCAGCACTTCCAATTTGCGACCCAGACATCACCATGTCTGGTCTTTAGGAAACCTAGAAAAACAAATAAATGTAAATAAAACGTACATACGCGATTAATCCGTTGTTTCATAAAATGTCTGAACATTTAAAATGTCATTTAGGTATATTTTGTGTACAAGATTTGAGTATTAAAATTCTATACAATAAATACTAAGTCCGACCCTGTTAGCATCGAAATATTTTCGTACCTATTTAGACACCGATATATGTATTGCTCAATTTGTGCATGTTGTTCTAAGGTAAAGCATTTCAATTATTGCAAATTCACACTATTACGATGCATATTTTTGTCACAATTTTTAAAATTATTTTCCGATCGCCGCGACCACGAATGTTTACTTACCGGTGAAAGGATAATCCAGGTGTATTTCCATACTTTGCGCTTTCACATAAATTACACCGTCTTTTAAATGGTTTGATTTAAATTTTATTTATAATAATTTCCTAAATTATAAAATTTACACCGATGTTTCGAAAGAAACGTCAGATCGTAAAGCGTACTCCACAAGTTCGGCGAAACTTTTGCCGGGACTTGGTCGACCCTCTACATTCTCGCTTATTACGGATGTGGTGGGTGTAAAAACGCGTCGACATTATATCGATTCATCGGTGTAATATCGCTAATCTCCTGTAAACAGGGTCACACAGGTGATGACAGCTGCTCTACTGTAATTACCTGATGTACTAATATCCTGGATCATGGTCAAGTGTACCCCGCACCTGTTACGGGAAAAAGCGCTAGAAATAAAAATATAAAATCGATCGAATCGAGACGACAAGGAACTATCTCTACTTAGTCTATGAAATAGGCGAGACATGCCAAACATGCACGGGACTACACGAATATAGGCGAATACTCCCTCTACATTCTCGTGTTCCCGCGGAACTGTCCATATGTGGAGTGCGCTTACATGTGGACAGTTCCGCGGGAACACGAAAGTGTAGAGGGAGTATTTGCCAGGATATTAGTAGATCAAGTAATTACAGTAGAGCAGCTGCCATCACCTCTGTGACCCTGTTTACAGCAGATTAGCGATATTACACCGATGAATCGATATAATGTCGACGCGTTTTGACACCCACCACATCCCTAATAGGCGAGAATGTAGAGGGTCGACCAAAGTTTCGGCGGACATGTGGAGTACGCTTTAGGCCCTCGAGCAATATGTCGAACGTTCAAAACATTGCGCGCGTCATTTTCTGTGAACTTATTCCAATGGATGAAAAAACGGGATAGCAAGATTCATAATCATTGTAGAGCGAGCGAACAGGGAATATTTGTGTTTGTGTTTAGTCTGTTATGTCTGTGGGTCATAGCAAGTTCTACATACACTATAAATTTATCAGAGCCAGTGGCCGAGCCTGGAGCCAAGTGTCGCTATTTCGAAGTATCTTTTGTTTTTCAACTACAGCGACGCATTTAACGGGTGAGATAAGATTATGACACGCTGTTCTAGTGTCACAAAATTATCTGACGACGTCGCTGATGTTGGCATAAAAATGACATTTCAAAACGGCGACACTTAGTTCCAGCTTTGGTCACCACTGTGACTTTTTATTCTAACTACTTTACCCATAGCATAGAGAAAAAAATGTATATACAGAAGCAGAGAGTACATTAAGAGTTTAAATACGATACAAAATGTCACACATCTCTATAACACACACACTAATTCAAATGCAGGGACGGAACAAGGCAGCCCATCTGCAGCAAAATATAACTCATCATGAGTTATATTTTGCTACGACCTTCTACTCGTAACGAACACAAACAAATCTGACTTGTTGTTCGCTCCAGATGACTATGCAATTTATTTAAGCTTGTCCTTATATTTTAATATTGACATTATAATAAAAGGTAAGTTGTCTAGTGAATCAAAGCCATGCCCTGATACCTACCACCGTCTTTTCGATCTCTCGATCCTACGTACCGTGAATCGGCAGTGCTTGCTTTTGCAAAAAGGAGGTTTATGATTTTGACCAGTATTAATGTTTATTTGTTGCCTCATAACTTCTAAACTAAGTAGGTACTTACTTATAGTAAGAAGCGTTATTCATGTCCTTCATTGTTCACAGGTTGGCCTATGTGACTTCACAAATTTAATATGATGCCCTCTAGAGGACATAGTCATGAAAAAAAAAAATGAAAAGGATAGATACATTAATATATGAAACAAGCAGCATATTCTTTATTTTCAGTAAAAATTCATATGATGCTGGTGCAGCAGGACAGAAGGGACTTGCATCTTATTATTATCTTGTTCTTAAAAATGTTTACAACGCAGCACTTCCAATTTGCAACCCAGACATAACCATGTCTGGTCTTTAGGAAACCTAGAAAAACAAATATTTATGTAAATAAACGTAAATACGCGATTAATCCGTTGTTTCATATATTGTCTGAACATTTAAAATGTCATCTATGTACATTTTTGGTATGGAACCCTGATACATATAAAATTGTGGACCGCTATTCACAAGATTTGAGTAATAAAATACTTTACAATAAATACTAAATCCGACCCTGTTAGCATCAAAATATTTTCGTACCTATTTAGACACCGAAATATTGCTCAATTTGCCAATAATTTTAAATCTATCTCTAATGGCATGTTGTTTTAAGGTAAAGCATTTCAATTGTTGCAAATTCACACTATTTTGATGTATATTTTTGTCACAATTTCTAAAATTTATTTCGGATCGCCGCGACCACGAATGTTTACTTACCGGTGAAAGGATAATCCAGGTGTATTTCCATACTTTGCGCTTTCACATAAACGTGCACTAAATTACACACAAAATTATAATCTTTTAAATTGTTTGATTTAAGTTTTATTAGGAAATTATAAAATTTACACCGATGTTTCAAAAGAAACGTCAGGTCGTTAAGCCCTCGAGCAATATGTCATTTTCCGTGAACTTATTCCAATGGATGAAAAAACGGGATAGCAAGATTCATAATCATTGTAGAGCGAGCGACCAGGGAATATTTGTGATTTGTGTTTAGTCTGTTATGTCTGTGACCCATAGAGATACCAATCTCTTTAGGTAGACCCAGAACGGTACCGCCGATCTAAAATCGCATGATACCTTCCTTCTTCGTCACAACATACATTTCGGATAAGCCCTATCTATCATGTGAAATGGACTGAAATGTACGATTTTAAAAGACCACAAAGTAGAGAAGAGAGTTTAAATGGCAAATTTTAGCTGGCCCATATTAACCTTTACGCCAATTTAATTAATTACAATAATTTGTACAAATTAAAATATAGTTTATACATTTTAATTATTTTAGTGTTATTTATACACACTGTTGTTATATACACTGAAAACTAATTAGAAATGGTACACAAATTAAAAAAATAAATTACAAATAAAAAACAGTCTCTAAATCGCTGCCTTGCGAAGTGTCCCCATAAGGCTGGCAGCGTTACCTCTCTGAATTGTCAGACTTATCTGACCGAGGTAAGCGCCAGAACGTCGGTCTCCGGTAGATTCAATTAGCCGGGTAGATATCTCATGGAACATCTTTTTGGCGCTAGGGCCCCAAGGTTCCAACGTTTCCACCCCAAACGGCGCAAATAAATAACCCTGACCTAGGGATCCATATTTGCGCCGCTTGAGGTCCTCCGCCGAAGAAGCAGCCGCGCCAGCGTTGGCCGAGGTAGCTCTTATGTGGGATGGGGCCAAGGTATCTACACAGGTCGCTAGAAGATCCCACACCAGAAGCCGGCCTTGTGACCAAGCAACGAGCGTCATGCCGTAGGCCTCTTGCCATCATCCCGAGCCAGTCCATTGGGTTCTAATACAGCTGGCACGTTGACGGTGGCAAGGGCACGGCGGATGACATCGTTGAGATTGGCGTGGCGTGACATACGGCCGGCACTTCGCTGGCACAAGAGGCCAAGGTGTCCAAGGATATCTACAATACTTCCGTAGTGGCAAAATGAATTATGTGAATTAAAATTATAAAGCGTGAAAATTATGTAAGCGTGAAAATTATGTAAAACTATGAAAATAAATGTCACCGTGTGAGATCGGCGGTACCGTTCCTGGTCATTGGCCCCTTTGCTACAGACTAGTAACTGAAAACGTCACAATTTAGCAGCGACATCTAGTAAGATATGCTGAACTAAGTTCACGTTTGGGCCGCACTAGACTAGCCGTTTTTATTCGATTCGGTAAGAATAGAATGAAAATGGAAGGTGCAAATTCAACATAAAGGCCACATATTGTGCCTCACTAGACTAGTCCGTCCTGTTAAGAAAGATCGGAGAGCGTTGTCGTTCGATCCATTCGCACCAGTAAGAAAGTAAGAAAGAGGCGTGGTTTACATAAGGGGATACTACACACACGATATATGCAGTGATACACGCATGAACACGATATCTATCGAGTGTGTAGGAGTCACGGATCGTGATACGGATCACAGGATTTCTAGAAAATCAGAAACCCACGATCCGTATCGACGATAAATATCGTGTGTCTAGCATCCCCCACAGTTTTGTCGTATATTACGCCACACAGTCCGTTTCGTTCTATTTTTATCCAGCAGGGTTGTCGTTTCGAGTACTTTTTACCTGATTTTGGGTAATTTAGGCCTTAAAAGAGGATGTTGGTAGACAGATAAGTTTATAATCAAAGGGGCCATAGTTCAAAAATTTCGAGCTCTCTGAGGTCGCTCATTAGTTGATTGCAGTCAAATCCTATGGCAATCTCATTCCTTTTTAATAAAAACTAATATTCTCTACATAACGGGTAATTTCTTAGTCGATAAGGTAATTTTCTTGTTTGATTGACGGCAACACTGTAAACCGAGAGATGTGAGCGCAACCGCGACCGCGGACGGACTGAATCATTTTAATGAAAAAAATTAAAACGGTGAGTGTGGCGTAGTGCGCCCGTTTTCTTGCTTATTCTTATCGGACGGAACGGGTTAAAACGGAGTGTATGACGGCGTCCTAAAAGAAAGAAAGAAAAAGAAGAATCGGATCGGAAAGAAAAGGCGAGGTTATTTTGCTCAATGATTTCTTCTGATTTTACATTAAAAAATTCCATTATTCTCGCGTAAAAATTAACAAATCTTGTTATAAACGAACTGTTTAGAAAAGTCTAAAATTGTTTTTAGAAATTATCAAGAGCTGACTGTTCTTGCTACAAATCAGAAGTGTAATGATCATTTGAAATCCAATCTACAGCAGTAATCAAAGTGTTTACATCGTTGATCGTGTTTGCAGCTGGTTAGCTACTGTTCAAATTGTGGTAAGTAGTAAATACACAGCTTAATAACATCTTTGGCAATAAGTTCAATAATAATTGTATTTTTGTAGTGCCTACTTACATACATCACTATCTATACCACCTACCTATAGTATTTACAAACAGTAAACTGTTATTATTGTGCTAAAGATGCTTAAAAATATTATTTTAAGCGAACTCTATTTTAATTTGATTTGGTACAGACAACAAAATTTTTAACCATTGGCTCAAAGCCAGCAGTTCCATTATTTTGTTGTTAACACCTGTTTCAGTTAATAAGACGACATTGAAAATAATTTGTGTTATTATTACTTAGAAGTACAATGCCATTTTATAATTAGAGTTTATATTGAACTAGAACCTGCCCCTGCTTCACATGCATGTTGTCGGGGTGAACTGTATATACTCTTCTGGGCCAGATTTTAACTGTGCCATTGATTTATGCAAACATTGTTGTATATATTGCATTGAAACCTGAATTTTTATACAATATAGCATTTAATGTGAACTAATAAATTATATTATAAACAATCTCTTTGACAACAAATCTCAAAGCATATTAATGTCTCCTCGGTCAGGAACTAATTAAATCACAGAGGTCTTGAAACTTTAAACTGTATTTATTACAATTGAAACTTTCATAGTGAGATGACTTAATAGATGATTCAGCTAAAATGATTTTTGAATGTAGAGTGCCTTTTATACTTGCAAACTTCGTGTAGGCGTTGTTGCCTAAACATAGTGCATCTGTTGAGAGATTTGTCTTTCAAGCTGGTTCCAGGTCTTCAGGATCAAGGATGCCGAAGCAAGTAAACCGAGAGGATTAGGAAGGCATACCCCGGGCCCTTGCATGCCGCGCGGTAGATCAACTGGGATTTAACGCCAAGATGATAAAGATGATGATGATGATGTATTTTGGGAGCTCCATTTTGAAGAAACTCCATCTTCGGCAAGGGCTTCTCCATTCTTAAGCTGTCTCTAAGACAATGAAAAAAAAAACGTTATTTATAGATATCTACAGTGTGCAGTAAAGTAGACATTTTAGAGAATTTAATAGGTACAGTCAGCATCAGAAGTAGCTAAGCAACCAGACTTTTCAGAATGATCTGACCAAACTGGGGCAATTATTCTTAAGCTTTATACTATAAACATGATACAGACAGTTCTAATTAGAATCACATTTGTCGTGAACTGTGCTGGTCTGTGTTCATACTGAACCGGACTTTATGCCATGGATATAATGTCTATATTACCTTAATTGTTAAGATCATTCTGAACAATTAAGCTTAGCTACTTTTGATGATGATTGTAGACACATGCACACATAACGTCACGAATTTTTAAATTTATTTATTTACAAACAATATTATCTCGTATCTATGGCGCCGATGTGAGGGCACCGTATGTTATCCTACGTCATCGAGTGTAGTAGTTAAAGGCAGAAATCACATTGCTACGATCCTAAATACCTTTCGCTTCCATATTCATCAATCCTTATAAACCTTAAGTAATATAGTTTTTTTTTATATCACTAAGGTGGCAAGTTAGTAATAAGATATATTTCCATCGACGCACCGTTTTCCAGATACATATGTAGTAGGCCGATCGTCCACTTGGGCAGATCGTAGTCTGCGTCGGCGTATCGTTTTGCCCCGAGCTGGTTTTTTAACCGGGTATTGCATTACGCACGATACCCTCCGTAGGGGGACGGGGGACGAACGAACGAATTTCTGAAGCATTCATTTAGATTCCTGCTCACGCCCCCTACTAGTACAACAATGTATGCCATCAGGTGGGCTGTCTGCTTGTTTGTTACTGCGTAGCATAAAAAAGAAGTGTGCCAATAATTTAAATACCAGCCTAGAAGGTTTATACTTTTAATTAATTTGTTCATAAATGTTATGATATAATGTCGGTAATCGTCTGCAGAATCTTTCTGTACAGGTACTCGTTACTTTCCTTACAGCTATAGTTAAACCATTACGTGATCCACGTGCCAACCCAAACCAAGTGTATTTTTATTGTATGATTTTGTTGTTATTAGGTCTGAATGTTTATTTACCTGACCTATCTGTCCTGACGTATCTGTACACGCACGACACTGCATCCAAACGAACCAATTGCGGAACACTCGCGTGTTGATAAACAGCCAGATCATCATGTGATGAATTGCTATGGCACCGCTGAACGCCATCATGTGATTGAAAAACCTAGTCAGTCACGCGATTCCAGAGCTACGCAGCGTGGTTTTTTTTTATTAAATATGTCGGAAAACGAGGGGAAGACTCGCCCATAGACGCGAGATTTCTTTTTTCACAAGATTAACATTGTATTTGCTATAAAACTGTAGATAACAACTACTAATAACAAATCTTTACCAATATTACCAAAAAATTTTTTTTGCATTTTTGTAAAATCTAAAAATTTACATGATTACAGTACTGCATGTACTGTACTGCTGTGGATATAAATTTTTTAGATGGAACAATATTTAAACTGAATAACGGTTACAATGCTCAACTTAGGTAGATTATAGTTCCAGAATATTATACCTAGGTATTATCGAAAATACTTTTTGTCAGCACAAAACATTTTTATAACTGAGTTACTGCTGTTGACTAAGTCATCTGTTGGTAAGCTGTTGAACATGTAGGCTGCACGAATAAAGAATGTATTTTTTTCTATAATTCGTCCTAATAAATAAGTGGCACATTCTATAATTTTTTTTATTTTATTTTAGTCAAGACAGGCATTTGACCGCCATCTCACCTGTTGGTAAGTGACGATGCGGCCGAAGATGGAGCATGCCCGTCTTGGAACAACCTATTCACTCTAGCCTTGAAGGCATCTAGTTTATATTGATCAGGGAACACACTCGCAGGCAACGCGATCCATTCCTTAGCCCTACGCATTATAAAGGTAGAGCCAAAGCGGCTCGTGTGGATAGCTGGAAGGTCCACGACATAAAGATGAAGCGCTCGCCCGGATCGCGTCTTCCGATGGCGGAAAGGGGCCGGCGGAATGCGGTCGTGCAGCTGCTTCTCACACTCTCCGAAATGTAACCTGTAAAAGACCGACAGACGCGCAACCCAATGCCGATGCTAGAGGCTCTGCAGCCTAGCTTCAATCAACTGCGGGTCACAAATTATCTTCTTTGCACGTTTTTCCCCCGAATCCAAAGCCGCCAGTTGATATTTGTCTGATCCATCTCAGAGGTAGTAGCAGTACTCAGTATTTATTTATGGAACAATGCCTAAGGCCCAGCTGATTAGTGCGTAGACCAATTTTTAAGAGTTGTTCGGGAGCCCCGAACTTGGCAATCGATTGTGCCATTGGCAATGGAAGTTAAAATACTAATATTACGCCTGATTTATGATAGTAATATCATAAATCAGACGTTGGCTTGCATTTATGGTAATATTAATCCGAAGATTGCTTTGTTTTAAAGTCTTAAGTAATCTAAAAAAATCGTTGTATTGCCTCAATTCAAATTTTATAAATATAGTATTGTGGATTCCAAACTGGAGAGAGATTCCAAAATGATTTTGCATGAAGACATAGTAAATATTTTTAAAGCTTCTATAATCCGTTGACATTCGAGTAATAAATCTCAGAGCTCTCGAGGCCTTATTAATAATATTTTCAATATGCTTGCCAAATAACAAGTTTCTCGTGCAATATTTTCGTTGTGTACCTATTTAACCATAGATTTTTTGTTTTGCTCGAATAGGTCATCCAAAAACATTTCTCAACCAGTACCTTCTTATACACATACAGTATCTTCAAACCTGAGTAGACTATCTTGCAAGTTCTTCACATCCTGCCTGAAAATCGTAAATAACTTTTAAGATTTTTATGTCGTCGGCAAATATTAGGATTTTGGTATTCAGGAAACAATAATGGTCGTGTGGTGTCCGGCAGAGTAGAACAGCACCATCCCCTTACACTCGTGGGTGTCGTACAAGGCGACTAATGTTTTCGAGGTAATTATAATTCTACGAGTCTCCGTCGGCGGGAAAATGGGCAGCAGCGTTTTCCATTGTTATATTTATAACACTGCGATCTCCAACCCGCCTGCCAAGCGTGGAGGTTATGACAATAACCTGTCCTTTCGTGGGAGAGACCCTAATTTCTGCAGTCGGTTGTTATGGGCTGTAATGACGATTCAGGAAACAATTTTGGACATCATTGATAAAGATTATAAAATGCAATGGTCTCAGTAAAGAGCCTTGAGGCACACCCGATGGAACTTGATGCCATTCAGAAGTGTGACCTTGTAACAACTGCCTGCGAACGATTATCAATGTAGGACGCGAACCAGCGGAAGAAGTGAATGCCAGCGTAAGGTTTACTCAGTAAAATATTGTGATCTATACGGTCAAATCACTTACTATAATCCGTGGTTATAATTTTGCTGTTGTTCGCGCCAAATAAGCAACATCACATTACTATTACATCAGTAACATAAGAATATTTGTTTATCTTCTGCTTATCGTACAGTGCAAGTAAAAAGCATTAAGATCAAACTATCGTAAAATCGGAGAGTAAACATGGACTCTGCCCGTAACCTAGGGTTACCCAGTAGGTATGTAACTGTAAAAAAAAATTAATTTCATTCCCTGTTTCGTCATTGTCATTGCTGCTAACACTGCACCTCTGTGGTTTCACCTAGCGCGTCACTTGCGCCAATGTTACTATTCTACAATGTTACCTAACGGTTCCGCTTTCCTATTGTTTCTCTAAGCGACGAAGCCTTTTATACCTGCATTATACTACAAGAGTTTTGTAAGGTGAATAAATTAGCCAATTTAGCAATTGAAATAGGATTTTTTTTTTGCTCTATTACTTTTCTAATGGGGGATTTTCAGACAGCTACTTTAAAAAGAAAAAAGTGTAGTTCAGCGTGTCTCGCTAGATAGCGCTGCTTAGACAGGATTTTCAAGTATTTAATTTGGTAACCGAAGTTACTCGGAAAGATGTTTCGTAAAATATATTTAGTTTTAGTACCTTTTATGAGAAGGAAGTGCAAAATTTTGTGTCTACATTTTTGTTCATACATCTAACGGTCTCATTTTGATTAATTTTTGGGAATCGTGTTCATTCGACGCCATCTATTACAATTATTTGAACTATTTTTTCTATTCGGTTCTCGAAAAATCTCTAGTTGGACTCTTAACTGTTGCGAGGGTAAACGGAGAAATATGTTTTCTTCAAATGTCAACCAGAACCAGTGTGCGCTGATATCACAATCGTCTATCTATAACAACCCTGGTCATTATGCGGGTATACGAACCAGTTTTATCTCGTAGATATGGCCAATGTTCAATTACCATACCACAATCAACACCGCGTGGTGTGACAGGCGTATGGTCCCCTGACAAGACGTGATATAACCGAGGCGCTGCATGACCAAATGATCTCATCCGTGACACGTGATACTACAGACCTGGGGTTGACTGCCATTAGCCCAATCTCTCTCACGATATCTGGGTTGTACTGGTTTCGTAATCGCCCCGAGCCGCAATTTGCTCAATCACCGCATCAGTATTGTTAATGACCCAAAATTGGAGGCGATTTCTGCAAATATTCGGTTCGATTTAGTTTAGATTATGTATAAGTTATTATTTCGTTTTATGGGGGATCGCGTGATTGTGCCCCTGTGAATTAGTGCGCGATCTAATAATTATGTACTGACTAGTGACTAGACACTTTACCTACTTTGCTCCTACCTACCATTTTCTTTCTTACTGATAAACCATTGCGTAGTTTAAAAGATACACCTACAAGCCTACATATATACATAGGGACAGACGGCGGGAAGCGGCTTTGTTTTATACTATGTATAGAATATTTCCATGTTATCTCTTTATTATTTCATTAATCACTCGTTGATCACATTTATACGACATATTGAATGATGTATCGGAAAAGTTTTGCCCTCTAACTTTCACCGAGTTCGTTAACCCTGTTAGTAAGTTTAGGTCTATACCCTTGAAGTGTTTAGAGGATTTAGGGTTTATATCGTAAAGGTCAGGGGCGTTCACTTCGTTCATAATTAATTTATGAGTAGTCTACTTGGGGTTAGTATATCCATTAGTATATTACCGACTTATTAAGACTTGTTACACTACCACCCATCTACTTACATTGGTTTAGTTCAACCACGAATTATGGTGGTTTTTGTGTATGTACTACATATTAATTTAGTTTGTCCCAGCTACAAAATGCAGCAATTTGTATTGTGGAGCATCACCTGATTGTTGCGGGAAAATTGTAACTTATTAAAATACTATAGCTTCGATGTAGACCATACTTGTTCCTACTGCCTCAACGCAAAAGGTAGAAGACATCGCAGCGTAAATAAAATCTGCAATTTTAAGTACCGTGACGGGTTCTCACCGGTAATGGTACGGTTCTTTTGCTTAAATAAACATATATTAGATACTGATTGTTTGCATAGTTAATAGTTTATGTTTATATATAATAAATAGTGTATTATATTGGGCGATCTGAACTCTTCACGCCCCTACGTGGCAAAGAGCCAAGAGCACGACATACATGATATCTATTACTTCGCTTTTTATAACGAGGGTATTTCGATGATTCATAATATTATACTTTTTATGTATATCACGATAAGCTTAGGTGTTGAAAATTATGAGTCACGAACTGGTCATATTTCACTTGTCAATGTGCCTATCTGTGAAGAAGGCATTTCTGTAGTAGTAGATTTGATAATTATAGTGTTAGGCTTCGACTTGTCAAGATAGAAACCCCATTTGTGGAAATTAGTTTGTTTTCGCGCTTCACAGAACGTAAGGTAATTGTCCGAACTCGAAATATAATTAAATGGAGATAATCATCCGACGCTGAATCAGCTGCGGCAAGGCCAAAGAAAAAAAACTCGTTCTGAGAAAATCAGTATTCCTTCTACGTCTCGTATATAACAAAGGCCAGGACAAAGTAAATAGTTGATTTTATGAAGTTTTCAAAGCCGCATACGTTAAGAACATGCTCACATATTTCGTAGGTATACTTTTCACACTCTTCCGTAGAGACATCACCCCTCAATCGCTTTGATCACCTAACTAAACCGCAAATTTGTAGGTAAATTTTATACTTCCATCTAAACAGGATAATTTTCGTTCATAAAAAAACATAGCCGCAAAAGTGCAAGGTCTTGATGTTTGTGTTGATCGGACTGTAATGTGTCATCCGTTCCATATTCCATATTTGAGGCCTTCAAATAATCAAACTGTTATCTTATTGGAATGTGCGAACACTGTATCGTGGAAAATGAGTTGGTATTCGCTTGCAAGGGCGCTTTTGGCGAACTGTTGCCGTTGCGAATGCTTGTCCGTGTATTCTTTGGTAGGCACATACGTAGTGAGTGTGGCGTTTAATTGTACGCAATTTTGCTCACCTAGTATTTTTATTTCCAGTTTAGTCTTTGCTCAAGTGAGTCTGTATTATAATTTCCTGGCTTACTGAATGAAGGTGTAACAGTTTTCTTTGACTTTTCTTTGGCATAGTTTCAGAATACTTTACACACATACAGGCACATACTTCCGAATGAATTTGTCGTGTGTGTATATGGCACTACATTACACGCAGCTGTTTCTGGACTCTTCACTAAACCGTGAATATACTCGTATAGAGCCATGCGCGTTTGTGCCTGATTGACTCAAATGGCCGAAAGCCGAAACGAGTAATCAGTTTTCTGATATGAAGTTAGTTTGTAGGATGGATGTTTGAGTGTTTATTCACCTTCACGTAAAAACTACTGAACGGATTTATATGAAATTTGGTAGAGTTGTATGTAGAGTATATCCTAGAATAACAATTTATCTAGAATTTATCCCAAGATCAATCTCGTGGGAGCAAGGTATACATAAATCTATAAAATTTAAACCAATCGCGAATTGGACCAATTGCGTACAAACGAGATGGGGATTCCTCACAATTTTTTCCCCCATTTAAAGTATCTAGTAACCCTCTCAGAACCTTCAAATGGATACATATGCCACCGTGGAAATCATGACTAATCGTAAGGCATTACTTAGGTACTCGAGTTTTAATTCTATGATATACCGACCTTTACTTAGATATTTTAATTTCCAAAATCCATTTTTTGCCTTGGTTTTTCCCAGAAATTTGTGTGCGTTTTCTGTTGAAATTCAGATTCAAATCAAATTTTATATAGAATTACTTTCAAAGTTTTGTATTTACGATTCATCATCATCATCACAGTCCATAACAGTCCACTGCAGGACTTAGAGCCTCTCCCACGAAATGGGAGGTAATTGCCCTAATCTCCACGCTTGGCAGGCGGGTTGGAGATCGCAGTGTTTAATTATAACAATGGAAAATGCTGATGCCCATTTTCCAGCTACGGAGACTCTTGATCTTTTGCCTCGAAAACATTAGTCGCCTTGTACGACACCCATGAGTGCAAGGGGTTGACGCTATTCTACTCTGGCGGACACCACACGAGGTATTTACGATTACAAATGCCTAATAATGTAACTTTTATAATAAGTGACCTTATCACAGAATAGTAGTAACATAAATCTAGCTGCTAAGAATTTGAAATTGTGAATATGATTTTAGTTGTTTTTAGTAAAGACACTGTAGTGCGGATGTTTAAAATTATAACAGTCAGCTTTTATAAATCTCTTTACATTAAATGAACAACGGAGAGCATTTGTCGAGTCTTAATGCGCATATAATTTTGTTTTTCTCTCGTTTTCCGCAAATGTTTTGGACTCTTTAGCCGGAATGTATATTTGGTACAGAGTCCTGTTGACTTAAGATTTAAGATAAAGCGAAGATTAGTGAAAACATTTCGTTCATTGACTTTACCATATGGTAGCCAGAAGAAGTATTTTTAACATGTTTATGTGTATTGAATATAGGTCGACCTTTATTTTCTTCTTTTTCGGTTAAATTGTTCTCTTTGTTTGTTGGCACGTTCTGCCTTTTGATAATAAGACAAAGTACTGGCTCTACCATTATACCTTGTCTGATATGATCTCTAAGATCTATAATAGCTATTGTCCATTAATCAACTTTTGAAATTAACTTCTGCAATGTTGTCCTATCTTAGTTTAACGTTCAATGACATTGAATCAGAGTGTCCAATTCTATTTTTAATTTGCGAGCAGTGTCTGGCATTTAATAATTCCGGTTTTTTGTAGTCGTTTTTGTGTTATTTTACGTACCTACGTTGCCGGCACTGCCAACACGCAATTACCATGTAACGGCGGTTCTTCTATTTTGACCAAAGATTGTTATCGAATCTTGCCTATTCATCAAGAGAACTAGCAAAAATCCCACTCATTTGCATATTATACGAATCGCACCGTTTACCAGTTTCGTTTGTATGTTAATGTGTAAGAATATAGTGAATCATTTCCCTAGCTACAGCATGAAAACAATACTGATTGCTGCGTAGTTTTCCATTTGTTAGTACACCCATATTTGTGTCACAGAGAGTAGGTACGTTGCAACTAGGTATGTGAGATTATTATTCTAACTCTGGCCGCCGCCGCTCCAGAGGATCACAGTGTGCCAAGTGTCAAATTAACTGATTGGCGGCCTTAACCTGAGCTATCTTTACTCCCGAGTGTTTCAACAACAAAATTGCTAAATAAAAGCAAATAAATTAACATGTACACCAAAAAGATTTATACACCTAACGAGCGTCCAATAGAGTTTTCAGTAGCCTTCTCTGACATGAAGCTTATTATTGAGAGCCAAGTCTCAGTGTATACGCTCTCGACCCAATGACATATTGGAATTTGAACGGTAGCATTACTACAAGCTAGAAGTAGGTAAAATGTGCGTTACTGCAATGTACACGTTTTGTAACAAACTCTCTCATGTTATAACAATCTTCTGTTTTGAGAAGCGGATTGTCTTGTCCCTGAAGAATTTAATGGTGCGCGCTTTGCTTGTAGTAACATGGCAATGTTTTTCTTTGAATTCATTAATCGACTTGACCTCTGTCGAGACTCAAAGGCGGCATCACGAGCGTCAAGCTGGCTGTGGTTGATCATTACCGCATGACGCAATCGACCATTCAGTTGTTTGATTTATTTCCTTCTCTAGGTAGGTAGGTTTGATTGACTATGCTTATTTATCTTGACTGTAACTTGGAATTTATTTGGAAGATTGTAGTACAATCGGTAGTTATCGCTAATTGCACAATTTGGAGCTTTGTTCGTTATCGAACTATATTGTTCTTTTATAAGTTTGTCTGTTACTTAGCGACTAAGTGACTGTTAAAATATTAATAATATGTATCGTTTATTTCAGGCATTAGGTACAACGTCGACGATGTAATATGGAAGCTCGATATAGTTATGTACGTCAATGCTTTGTTCATATTATTATTATTATTATACTTACCTACCTACGTGCCTGTTATGTTCTGGCACGACTACTAATACTCCAATTACAATTACTACAGCAATCAAACAATTTGTCGCTATTTTCCAATTATCCAAAAATTTTTTTATATTTCTACACTAATCTCTGTATAGATACATCTAACACTAGATTAAATTGGTTTTTGTCAGAACTTAGGTTTTATAAACACAATACTTGTCTTTAAAACTCTTACCATAATCTTTGAGATTCGTTATCTTCAGGTAGGTTCAGACTATCGATTGTTACTTACCTATTTCGACATCGTGCTTTCCGCGATATCCGCCTCTCCTCTGTTTGGGTTAATTGGGCCTTGGACAGCCCAGCGGAGCGTGCTAGGAAGGGTCATGCTAGAAATCAAACTTAATAGCTTGGTTGATTGAAGTCTTTTCTTCAGCCAATCACTTTAAAATCGAATGGTTTTTTTAAATAAAGTTAGATAAATTATCGTGCTGTTTGTTATTTGTTAGTGTAAGTACAAAAAAAAGTATTTGGTTGTGTCGTGTTGTATCCGGCAAAGAATGGCATAGACCTTTTGTTATTCATGCGTATCTTGCAAGTTGGCTAAAATATTCTAGAGGCAGACTGTCCCTTTTAGGATCTGTAAAGAACTGAAAGCTTAGCCTATAGGAGTTGCTAACCACATAAAATTGCCAGCGACATTTTCGGGCGGAGGTCAAATCCCAGTCGTCTAAAGTTTAAAAAAATAATTTCTATCAGTACACGGTACGAATACTTATTGGTTATAGTTGTTGCTTGTGTATTTGCTTCTTTATAATAATACTAGCCGTTCCCCGCGCGCAGTTCGGATCTCTGTAGTCATTCAACTATCCCGCAAAATCCTATTACTTTTCCGGGATGAAATAATTTTCCAAGTCGGTTCAGTAGTTTCGGAAATTACCCCCAACGTTGCTTTATTTTCATTGTCAAACTGAATAGCTGGTGTGTCACCACACGCACTCGACTTTGCTCTTGCTGCTTCTGGTTAGATGCCAACATTGTCCGCGCGCGACTCAAATCGCTCACAATTTTTTGTTTATACGATTTTGCAAACATGCGATCTGTTCTCGAGACTATGAGCAGTTGTTATCAACGATGTTAGGCTATAAATATTATTTAATATAATTAAATTAGAATGCATGAAAAGAAACAATGTGGTCTCTGTCTGCCTACCCCAACGGGAAATTCTGTTTGTTTTTAAGCGCAAGCGCATCACTTACAGCGTTGGGACCGACTTTGCTGATAGTCTGAATAAAGGGTTTTATGAAAGAAAAATTTAAAAGTTGGAAAACTGAAGGGGTTTTAACAACCTCAAGAGTTTTGGTCTTGAGTCCCTTTATACTCAAAATTTGATAATAAAAAATGGTAATGGTATATACATAACGTGCCTAAAAGGGTAGGCAGATACCACATCGAGATATTTATATTAGTAATATTTTCAATAATATGAATGTAGAAGAGGGAAAGATTTTAGTTTAGAATCGTATAATCGACACTCAGTAGTATATGCCTACTACTATCGAAAGAGAGCATGAGAGTGTATCTACCTACATAATTAACATTTTAATTAACGAAATATGAAATAGTTACGTTTTATGCCCTTTGCCTTTGCCCACAACTAGTTATGGCTTTTGTCGGAACTTTTTAATGTAGTGTTTCTTGTGTGAGCAATAAATAATGTATCTATCTATCTATCTATGTTTTATTTAATACATTTTTTGTCGAATGCACTTTAACTCATTCATCATACTTAGATATAAGAGTAAAAACCTAGTAGTTGATATGTAAAACATGATGAATGCATTTGATAACGCTAAGTAGACAGTATCAAATATTATATCTTTAGACTTTAAGAGTGGTTGAATTTCTCTATCCATATAAAACCATCCCACTCGTTACGCGTAGTCATCTTTCAGAGCTCAATAATAATTGTTAATTATTTTGCTCCGAATTCTGTGAAGACAAAGCCATTGAACTCTCGCGTTCTGCAGATTGTCCTTGTAATCGATATTTGCTCTGCTGTTGACAATCGGAAAATCTCCACCGAGAAAACGTGTCGCCTTTTATCTATTGGTGAGCACTGGAAAGTTACATAATAGTTCGTTTGCCATTTGTACCACAGCTGATAACAGCGTATTTTTACTTTTACCTGTATTATTACTTTTACAAGTGTTGCTATTCAAAGAGCGTGCGCGCACTGAATGGCAGTGGGTCGATAAGGCCCGTAGATGTGGATACGCTTCATTGATTATTAGGTCGGTTATATAACGTTTACCCAATACTGGTACGCCTTGACTTGGCTAGATAATCTGTGTGGTTGATTGACGAATGTCGTCATCAGACAAAACATTTGTATCAATATCAATATTTTAATCAATGTCGCAACTTTCAATAAGCTCAAAAGTGATACTTCACTCGATAGATTTCAGGGAAAAAATAATTTCTTCCCATACAAAATATGACGTCATCACTCTCTTTTAAAGGAAATATTTTTAAGAACATCAGTAGGCTAATTATGAAACGCTGCTGCCAACAATGATCTGATTTCAATGATTGAAATTGTTACTTTTGGTATTCAATATCATCGGTTTCACGGGTTCAGTTGCTAACAAAGTTCCATTGCAATAAACTGAAACTATTAATGCAAAAGTAACAATTTCAATAATTGAAATCAGAGAATCGTTGGCAACAGAGTAACGTAATTAGCCAAGGTCAAGGTCAAAATGATTGTTTGAGATAAATACAAGTAAATTTTACAAAATCTGAACAATACTACCCGAAATAAGGGCATCACTCGGGTGTTAAATTCAGGTAGGTACTTACAAACAAAAAGAAACAATTCAAGTCTCAAAAAGATTCATTGCTTCAATTTCATGTCTTGTTATTTCATATGGAATGATAAATAAAATTTATTTGATTCTTATCATAATTACCACTGACTACGCCAGTCTTAATTATGATAATAATGATATTACCATACCATATTTTATTTGTATTTGACGTAAATTTATATAAACATGTTTTCTTTTCAATATCAAAGTTATGTATCATCACGCCATGTCATTCATCAATAAAGTAAAAACATTCAGTTCGTAACTTCGTACTTTATATCTGATCGTATTTTGCAGAGTTTTTGTAACTTTGGTTGGATTTTTCAATCCCGATTTCAAAATTATTTCAGTGGTGATACTCATAATGAGTAGCTACACTCTATTACTCCTCAGTTCTTAAGAACTGAGATTTTTGTAGAGTTAACTCTACAAAAATCTTACCATTGGCCGGTACTCAAAAAGTGCCGATGCAATGACTGTCGCCGTAGGATAAATCGATGTTGATAGAAAATTATTTACTTCGTTTAAGACATAAGGTCGTAGGGACAAAATAGTATTTATTTCGTGGATGTACTCTAGATGAATTTGAACGAGAAGGCGAACAAAGCAATACGTTGGTTCCATGACAATTCAGTTTTAGGTTTGTGATAGGTATAATAGATCCTGGTATTGTTGGTGGCTTCCACATTATGATGTGAGAACTGATACGGTGTATCTTGGCTGCCCTACTTGGCCGGTATCCACGAACTGTTAGTAATGTTACCACCTCTCTGTTATTTTTCGAGATTCGCCAAGTTTAGAATAATCTTCCTCGAAGATGAATATTTATTTGGGGATATTTCTGTGAAGTATAAATATTGCTTTCTGCGGTATTTATTGATTGATTTGACGAGATTGAGCTTTACTCTTCCTAGAGTTATTTTCGTCAGAGACCCAAAATATAATGCATAGGTACACGTCATTTATTTTGGTACGAATCACTATCGCTAATTGTTTTATCGAAGGGTTTAACCCATGATAAATGATAATGTATTTTTGGCTATATTTTGAAATAGATACTGTATTTGTTGTTGACTTGGTGTCACTCCTTTTCAATTTTGTTGAACGAATCAATTTACTAAACTTGATCGTAATGGTTTCCATTTGTAAATAATATTATGTAATGTTTGAATTTAGAACCGGATTTCGACAAAATAAATCAAATTGATAACGACAATGTTTACTACAGGCGACGTCTTCGGCGAACTTTCGTCCTCTAGCTAGGTACGTCTCGAAACACAGTTGATTATTTTGACACCGCCGAAGCATTAGCGACACTTATCATATGATCGTTGTTTACAAAACACGTGCACATATGTTCGCGCTTGGCTGATATTGTTATCTGAGAGCTGTGTACTACCGAATAGGTGACCGATATCGGCTAAGTCATAAACACTGCCACCACTAGACTGTTTGGGGATCTAACATCCGCGACACGTGCAAATTGTGCGAAACAGTTTAGTGTCTCGCATATAGTCTGTCGCGTAGTTGAATAGATTGTTTATGCACTTTATGCGGTATTGAAAATTGTACTAGCCTGCTCACACGCCGGAGCAGCAGCTGATAAGCCTTCATGCGCTGCGTTGTAGGCGCAACTACGACACAACGCACGAATTAGTCACAGTACTTCGCGCATGTACGACGGATTCGCGGCACGTGTAACGGATCGAATGTCATTCATTCAGTCTGGTTTTGACCTGGAAGCAAAATTTTAGACTTTCCGTTCATTGCATTTACATGGAACATGAATAATTTATATCGATTCTAATTGGCGATAAATTAAAGATACTGTTATCTTCTGTATATTTCTAAGTGGATGTATACGTATTATGAATCATGCGCGCGCACGTTGTTTCATCATTAATGAAATACATAATAATAAAAAAATGTAATCATTTCTGCAACTAAACATTTTGTGCAATAGAACGATGTCCAAAAATTCAACGTAAACTTCACATTATCTTATTCATTTTATGACTTAACTCTAAATTACCCGGAACAACTACAATCCACATGGCGTCAATACCGCTAGTTAAAGACCAACCCTCAAGAGACATTGAAGTCAATAATACGGAAGTAGAACCGCCGAGTTTCGAGGAAGTCAGAAGACCGATAATAAAGCTAAAGTTGTTCTTTAGCTTTATTAAATGCCCAGGGATCGATAACATCCCCGGAGAGCTTAGGAAATATAGTGGGATAGCGGTGCAATCTTTACTATATCAACTAATTTGGGCCGCACAACGACAACCGGAATTATGATGTCCAATATATAAAAAAGGTAATTGAAAGAAGTGCCCATATTATAGAGGGATTGCATTGCTTCCAACTGCTTAAAAAGTCCTTTTCTACCTTCTGCTTGAGCGCTGGAGTCGTGGAAGACATATTCGGCGATAACCAATGCGGCTTTTGACATAATCGTAGCATCATAGATCAAATCTTTATTTTAAGACGACTTCCAAGACAATGGGGAAGAAATGGGAATATACGCAAAGTCTCCATGTACAATTTGTTGATGTCACAAAGGTGTAGATCGGCAGGTGCTTTTCAGGATACTTCGAGAGTTCAAAACACCCCCGACAAACTCGTGAAGATGGTAGAAGTGGCTATGAGTATAAGCGAGATGAAAATTAGGGTCTTCTTCTTCTGATAATGTCGATGATGATAATTGTTATTATTTATATTTTTCCAATCCAAAACTGAGCGACGCGGGCGACACTGTCTGAGGCCTCAAATAAACCTTCGAGCGAACAGGAATCTGGGCAGGCCAGACACGAGCAAATGCGCCATGGTCTGCGCCAAAGTTAGGTTTGGAGAAGAACTGTCGGATACCTTTGAGGTTGCTATAGCTCTTAAGCAACGTGATGCACTGTCACCAATTATGTTCAATTTAGTTTTCGAACACGTCATTAGAAACGTCCAATTAATTTAGGTTGGAGTAGAATTGAACGGTAGTCACAAATTAATTGGGTATGCTGACAATCTAGGATTGCTTGGCTAGTGCAAACGGACAGTAAAGGATCTGACGGAAACCCTGTAAGAGCAAGAACGAAGAGTTGCCCTCAGAATCTACCGAAAAAACAAAGTACCTACACATGATGAGGTACAGGAATGCAGGGCGACAACCCCTGGTCGTAGACAGTGGCAATTGTAAAAGCGCCGGCACTTTTAAATATCTCAGGGGCACCATAACCATTGGTGTCGGTTATGTTAGCGTGAAGTATCAGCGTGAAGATGAAATTGATATCAGAACACAAAATAAGCTTAGGTGATCTGCTGCGCTCCATAAGGTGATCAAGTATGAGAGATCAAGGCCCAAGCCAAGGCCTCGGAGAGGATGGGAGAGGACCGCGCCGTAAGGAGAGCATATGTCCGCTCGGCCGACCCAGATATCGCTGGATGGATGAAGTCCTAGAAGTCCTGCACGCACTGGGCATCCTCGATTGGCAGGAAATGGCGCAGGATAGGAAGAGGTGGCGATCTCTGGTGTCGGATGCTAAGATCCACTTTGGGTCGCTGAGCCATCGCAATTAATAAGTACATTTAAATTAGCACAGAAGAAAAAATGCTGCTTTACCTTATAAAGAAATCAGCCCGGAAGCATGCAAGAGCTGTTTATAAACAGTGTCAAATCCGATATTGTTTGCTGTTGGGTTTATATAAAATATTCTCCACGAATACTCGATCTAAAATTGTCCTAGCTCTCCAAAAGGCGCACGTATCGCCTTGTGCGCGTTAATACGAATATCTCATAAATTAGCATACACGGCGCCGCGTCCAACGTAATCCGCGATGTTTGCACTATTTCCGTCGTTATCGGTTACAGATTCGATGGGAGTCGGCGCCTGCAAGCTCTATTTATTACATTTACTTGGGCGAATGCCAAGTAGTGTTCGAATTTGAAGACCGAATTCGCCGTAGTGTGCCAAAAGAAAGCCGGGTTCGATGGCATGATTGGAAAACGCACCGCGTATTCCTGCATTGCGTATTTTTGGGACGATAATTTTTTTTATTATTTTTTAGAGCAGGTACCTTAAACCTAAACATAAAAGATGATAAATGTGGAAAACGCTGCCAGCACTGTAGATCAAAGCAATGTGGTTTCTGCTTACACCAACGGGATTATTGATGCCATCTGAACTTCGCCTTAATCAATGATCGGCTTGGCCGGCTAGTCGGCCTTCTAGGCGGCAAATCACTAACACGTTTTGTAATAATTACTCACTATGTACGTATAAATTGACGGTGTCTGGGGGTCTGACGTCAAGGAAAGACTGTATGTCATCTGATTTCGTTATCGTTTCAAAACATTGCGTGACATAATATGTGATGTTACGTTGATTACCTTATTTTATTATGAGTTTTATGTAGTCTTGGGTGTTTTTACAGTCGCTAACATAATAATTTATATAATGTTGCAGTTAAAATAGCAGTTTATATTATAAAAGAGAATTATCCGATTTTCTAAATAGGCACATAGTAGGTTAACATGAAGTTACGTTCAAAATAGGAAAAAAGTGGATGCAGGTATGCTTCTGTTACCACTGGCCACCCCGTTTAGGGACAGTAGTAGGTACAGTGAAGGTATACCACTATTACCTACCTGTCAAGTTACTGGTTCACATGCCATTGAAATTAAGAACGTCGCAAAGCCCGTCAAAAACTCGAAATTACCAAAATATTGTGACACCTAAAACATGTTATGGAAACCAATTTACGTAACTTGATACTTGCTGTGTAGTAATAAGAATGTTTTAATAATATTTTAATAGGAATTCCATGTGTGGCGACGTGTGATTCGAGACACCTCGGCCAATTTCAATAATATTTGGGTTTTACCAGTATAATCAAATTGTTAACGGGAACGGCGCTAAAATAGTGACACTAACAAAATTTACGTAGCAATTTTAAGGTGGGTATGCACACGTGATGATAAAATTATTGGATCTCTAGAATTATCCCGCTCGACACGTCGTGTTAATGGAATTTCTGTAATTCACATGACTACATTTATAGATTATTACGCATAAATTAAATGGTGAAATTAATACGCTGACAGCATTCAAGATTCGTATACATGGTAGAATTTATTTATTTTTATGTTATACGACAGACAAACATTGGAAAGCGGCCATCTGATGGAAAGCGGTCACCGCCGCCTATGGACATGAGCAACACCAGGGATCCCGCCTCTGAAGAGACCTCTAATATACCTATTGAACGATCCCATGTCACAGTCCAAAGGTTCCACATCTGAATCTTACGTGAAAGAAAAGTTCTTTCGAATCACGAATTGGGCTGTGGGCACCAGATCATAAGTTCCTCAGAACATTACCCATTGTATAGCCAATTGTTTCTTACTTAATGTGAACATTGCTTTACCAGCTTCCATTAGCCGAAATATCCTAATGTTAAACTCGTATTTACCAGTAGGTTGATCGATAGTTGTTTTTTCGTCCGATCTGCGTATTCGTTGATTAAAAGGTCTATTTATAAACTGTAAACGTACGCCCAATCGATTAGTTACTTCGATCGTTCTGAGTATTTCCGCTTGCCACGCGCAGTGTAACCCAAAATAGATGGAATAGAGATGGTCTACGCAGAATAGTGCGTTTCAAATCAAACGGAACAAGAACTGATCTCGTAAAACTACGGAACTGCGTCTGCTAAATGTTTTTGTTTTATCTCTTTCTTCTTGTTAGCTACATATTCATTCATCGAGTCCAAATGTGCTTATTACCTACATTGACTAAATTCAGTCAAATAATAAGAAATGTAGATATATATATAGAATAAGGTCCATTTTTGTATCACTTATGTTACGCTTCGATTTTTCAAAAGCCGTGAGAGAAAAATATACCTTATCATGTGAGCAATACATTCCACTTTGACTTGCTTTCATGCTTTTTGCTTCCGAACTTATGCTACTGAATTTAGTCAAATGTTATAAGCGCATAATTCAGTGTTACTAATTCTGATATCTTTGCATTGTAGTTAGTCTCAAACCGTCTCACGTGCACACTTTACCCGGATAAAACTGGTTACGTTGAAACCAGTAATCACAACGCCACAATTATCTTAAGATTATAATTTTCCACTACGTTTTTGTTGATTTATGTATTTTATCTCTACATTGCTATGGCTTTACATTAAATTCTAGGTAGGAATGCTGTGCGATTTGGCCAGTTCTTTATATTATTTATTTAATTATGCCAGGCATAGCCTAAGAGGTTACAGGAAAATTGTAATAGATAATGAAAACGAGTAGGTTTATTATTATTTGTTGTAGAGTGGTCCCCAAATCTGTTTTTTTTTTGTTTTTTTTTTATTTGGAAGACCAACAGCTATCCAATAACATAATATTAACAATCTTACAAACAGAAAGCCAATTACAGGTCTTCGCTAATAGACTATGGAATACAAATAAGATAATCTGTTGAAACACTTATACCGAAAATAAATTGGACACTTAAAACTGATACAGTACTACAGTATTACCACAACTAGTACAATACTACTAGTAGTTATGTTGGTCGGCCTGCTCTCGGCGGTCTTAGAAAAACAGCGCTTGAAAGAGGTTTCATTGTTGTGAAAAAGAAAACGAAAGGAAATGGTCAGTTTTGGTATGTATTGGAAGGGTGATATCTCTGGAAAAAGTTGGTCTGCCGGCCCTCAGCGATTGCGTCTCCGAGAAACAGCGCTTGAAAGAGGTGTACAAAGTTACAACAATTATTTCTATTTATTTATTTTATTTATTTCTTGGAGAATCAACAGCTTATTAAACAAATTAAGTAGCATTGTCAAGCCAATTATAGGTACTCGCTGAGAACTGATATCTTTTCAATTTGTCTGAACAGTTGCTTAAACCTACATTTCATAAGTTGGTCGACTGTTACTCGTTAACTTGAAGTGTCCACTAGGCCGTGATATTCATATTCATATTCATATTCATTTATTCTAGTAATGTACATACATCGTCATCATATAGGTAATTCATTGAGAATATAAATAAAAATTAACAAAAGTTAAATTTCAAATAATAAAATCAAGCATTCTAGTAAATAATTAAAATAATACAATGCATCATGTCAACAATATTAATATAAATAACAATATAAATGTCATAATTAAAATTCATTAATTTGCGTCAATAAACATAAATTCATAATGTCCTTAAATAAAAAATGTATAAATAAATTGTACATGTCAAAATAATCGAAGTACCTATGCCATACTGAATTGAAACGTCAGGAACTAGTAATTAGGTTCAATTAATTGAATGTCAGCAGAAATCACAAAAAATTACAAAAAATTAAAACAAATCGTTTAATACCTACTAACTACAGAGGGATAGTTTTCCTTAACTTCATTATATGTAGGTACTGTTATGTTGATCATACTTTAGACTATCCAAATATTAAGGTTTGGCTGTTTATAGGAGGGGGAACAAAAAAATCCACTTTGAAGCTAAATACATCGGGAACGGAAAACTTAATCCAAAAGTTACAAACTAATACAACAAGTTCAACTTAATATATACAAAGTTAGATGTCATATTTTTTGGAGTCGATGCCACACAGTTACCGTCGTCCTCCCCCAAAGGTTTTATCCCCCGAGTCCATAAGCTTATTGTTTACTTTTTTGTGGCTCGAAGTCGGTTATAATTTTTTTTTTTACAATTTTTTTTTTGTGTCTTCTTATTAACGAAGCCATTGGGAGTGAGGAGGGTAACGACGCGTGAGAGGTCACGGTGTCACGTAATAATGGATATTATTCTTTCGGCGACGCAACGTCTGAAGGCCGGGGGTGCTGGGCGCGAAGGCGTGACGTCATAGCTGCGTGACGACGCCACCTCCCGAGGCCACGGCTTATCCTCCCCGACCCCGACCTCCCCTACACTTGACATTGCGTGGACAAGGCAGTTTTCCCCAGACTTGCTGGCACAGTAAACTGTGGAATGTACATAAAATGTAACATAAAAAGTTGGATATAAGCTATTTTGTTTTTGTAGCATGCAGTTTTGTTTAAGTTAAATGTTGTTTTTCTTCGTGCGACGCCAAGTTTGTATCACGAACTTACCATTCCTAAATAGGTGATGGTAGGTAATCATGATTTTTTTATTAAATTTATTATTTTACTAGTGGACTAGGCGCGACTTTGGTCGCGTACACCTACTTGACCCTTTTTTCTTGCTTACTTGAACATTCCTCTTGAATCACTCTATCTATTGTTGAAAACTGTATTAAAATACGTTGCAGACTTTAATAGATCTAAGCGTACATATATACTTAGGGACAGACGGAGGGGAGCGCCTTTATTTTATACTATGTATAGATAATAGAATGACTGAGTCACTATACCAATAACGTCAGCTGTGACTTGTTATAAATTGTTAAACAAGGTAATCTTATCTTGGTGCATTCTCGAACGTTCATATTCGAGTTTCTTTCATTTATATTTATTATATTAATACCACTATTGGCCGTGTGGTGTCCGGCTGAGTAGAATAGCACCAACCCTTTTTATGGGAGTCGTACAGCAACTAATATTTTCGTGGCAAAAGATTTAGTGTCTCCGTTGGCTGGAAAATGGGCCGCAGCGTTTTCCATTGTTGTATTTACAACACTGCGATCTCCGACCCGCCTGCCAAGCGTGGAGATTATGGCAATAACCTCCCTTTTCGTGGGAGAGGCCCTAAGTCCTGCAATAGACTGTTATGGGCTGTGATGATGATACAACTTTGATGATAAACGAGCATTCGGCTCATCTGATAGCAAAAAGTTACCGCAGCCTGTGGAGTTTGCAATATCACCCCGACTCCGGTACAATATTTTCATACTGGTGAAGATTTATAATTGGCTTTTGACTGTTTTATATTACTGCTCTTATGTAAATTGTAAGCTGTTGATCTTCCAAATAAATAAAAATAAAATAAAATACCCTTGGAGAATTACATGTTGTACTCACTTAAGAAATACTTATTTGCTCCATAAAATCAATTTTTAGGGGTAAATGTTTAGCGTTGCAAACTTTCCAGTGTTTTGAAATGTGACTGAGCTCAGTTTCGAAAGTTTACCGGCGCTAGGTAACCAAAACAAACTACGTCATTAGGCTGTTACTCTGATAAACAGGGCTGTATAGTGAATGCGCCTCTGCCTGTTAGTATATGGATTGGACGGCAGCCCGGGATCTGCGTCAACTTGACCTTGGCGGTGATATATCGGGACCGGCGCATTGCGGCACTCCGGGCCTTGAAGCGCGGGCCGGCGCCGCCATTCATCCCCGCCAGACTCGGGCCACTCGAGCCCTTTTGATTTATTGAGGAGCCTAAGCGGAGCCCGAATATAGGCGGTAGTGTCCTCAGCTGTGCAGGAGGAATTGAGTACTACAGAATGTCTGACGCGTAAAAGGGCTGCAGGAGGTTTTCGCAGATTGTAAATTCACATTAACCGTCCAATCCGGGACATTAACGCCAAGATGTTTTTTTTTATAATATAATAATAATTCGTGATATTGGCAATAACGTTTAACTTGCATCAAACGCACTTGATGTTTTCAATATATTACATTACTTGTAGATTGTAAATTGGCTTACGGATAGAGCGGTTTAGACTGAGTACCTACTACATAAAATACGACCCGTATGAAAGGTTTTCTTACGCGGAAAATGTCTTGTGCCTACCACGTTTAACTCATCTACCTACTGTGATATTATAAGTAGACTAGCTGACTTATTTTGTTGAGAAATCTCATAGAGCTTTTCCAGAATACCGTTGCAGCAGTAACTCCTTTGAATTTATTATCGATCATTGAGCCAATACGTATAAATATTTATATTGTGCCGAAATCATTTCATGAGAGTTTACCTCCTCCCTCCCAGCCGCTATACCGGAGGGTGCCCATTTCCTATGCGTTGGGAGCAAAAAAAAAAAAAAAAAAAAAAAACGAAATCATTGTTAAGTAAAGCGTTTTAGCGTTGTATTAAAATATCAAGTACAGATTAAATTAAGACATTTTATGAACAGTCAGAATTAAAATAAAGTAGATTTTCTTTCATCTCTCTTTCAAGTCTTATGTAGATACTCATTTTAATTTATGTCGGATAATATAAAAATAATTCGTCGGTGGCCGAGCGGTTAGGGTCCGACTCGTAAGCGAGGGGTACCGGGATCGAATCCCGCAGCGGTCATGTACCAATGACTTTTTCTGAGGTAAGTACATTAGCTGAATACTAACCGATGCTCTTAAAGTGAGGGAAACATCGTGATAAAACCTGCACATTCAGGCGACTGAATGTGTAACCATGATCCAATCTGGACAGGTACCCCTGTTAACAGGGTCTTGGAGGTCAGATGGCAGTCGCTCCACTGTAATTACCTGATCTGTCAAATCCTGGAGTATGGTCAAGGCGGACCCCGGGCCTTCGTGCGCGAGAGCACAACCGGGACATTAACGCCAAGATGTTTTTTTTTATAATATAATAATAATTCGTGATATTGGCAATAACGTTTAACTTGCATCAAACGCACTTGATGTTTTCAATATATTACATTACTTGTATTGTGATAGGACCAAGTACTATTGTATGTTAAGCTTAGATTACCCTGGCAATTATTTATATTTATTTCATTCAAATTGACTTTCTTTTGATAAGAAACATTCACTGTATTTTGACACTTATCTAATCGTTGACATAAGATATAGGGTGATTAATGCAAACATTATTTTGAAAAACATATCTATTTAGATATTTACGTAATTGTTTTATTATTTTTATTCGGAAAAGCTGTAGGACAGCATCCGTGGCTGCCTTGGCGCGGGATACATCGCGGGAAAGATCTAAGAGGCTCGCCTTCGCTGGTTTGGTCACGTGTTGCGTAAACCCCAAGGACACGTGGGAAATAGGTACCTAAACGTTCCGGTATCAGGAAAGAGGTCCCGCGGAAGGCCCAAGAAGCGATTGATTGACATCGCTGAGTCGGATGCGAGAGCCAATGGCTTACGACACGAGGATGCCAAGACCGCGCGAAATGGAGGAGAATGAGTCGGAAAACGTCGGTAGCCGGTACTGACCGCTCGGATGATGATGCTGTAGGACAGCTTGAAGGCAGCAGCTAGGCGTCGGTGGCGTAATGCCTAGCGGGTCGGCCTCGTAAGCGAAGGTACCGAGTTCCATCACCACTAATCCACAGTGCAGCCATATACTAGTGACTTTTTCTGAGTTATGTACATAAGTTGAACACTAACAGGGAAAAAACATAGTGAGGAAGTTCATTCAGGCGACTGAATGTGCAGTCGGTATTGATCCATTCTGGTCAGGTTCCCCTGTTAACTACATCACGTAGGTCAGACAGCAGTCGCTGTACTGAATTATCTGATCTGCCAAATTCTGGATCTAGGTCAAGGCGGACCCCGGACCCTCGCGCGCTAGAGCACAACCGGGACATTGACGCCAAGGTGGTTATGATTAATAAGTTATTTTGAAAAATATATCTATATTGATATTACCGTCAATATTATAATTATTATTATTGTTGGTCGGACGTTCGGTCCAAAATTGCGTTGTTGGACAATATATTTGACTACCTAATATGTATTAAGTAATGCAAATTGTGCACACAACATCGTTACTTGTAATGAAGTGCTAAACCACCAACTAAACGAATATTCGTGCCTGGAATATTTACCTTAGATCATGGCATGTCATGTTTATGTAATTTACTTATTAGCCCGAAGCTCCCCTTTGGGAATGAGCACGTAAGGCGAGTGTGACGCTTCGTTCATTTTGTCCGTGTATGTATAGAATATAGCCAAATATCAAGGCTAGATTCTGCGGAAAATTTGGCATGTTTAGCAACGTAGCTAGGTACCATATAGATATAATAAATATTACGTTGTATTCGTAATAAAAATAAAACTTACCCTTAAAACTGAAATTGTATTACAAATGGTTGAATAATTTGCTGTTCTAAATTTTCGATCGACTTTTACATAAACCGTCCACAGACATTTCGACATCGGTTGGCGTTTAGATTATTTATGTGTTTCAGGGATTGGTCGTCACAACAATGGTTCATTCAGAAAATGCGCATTTCTCTGAATGTGGGGTGAAATGGGGGTGGGGGTGAGGCGCGAGGGCACAGCGCATGCGCCCTGGGCGGCGGGTACTGCCCACCTTGTCCCATTATTCGCTCGCTATATAGTTTGTTTACCATAAGTTTCACATGTGACGTCACACTCTTAAACGAGGTATTTTAGCTACCTATATGTTGTATTGTAACTAAACTTCATCTTTTATAAGTACGAGTTTAGTTTAAAAGAGAAATGTAGAGAAACGTCCAAAGTCATGAAGATATTTTAAACGATGCTCTGAATCTCTTCTGGAAAGCATACCTTCTTATCTTTAGTTACGTAACATCAAATACTCGCACATAGAATATGTAGAACTTATAGGCGATCGCCCGCCCGCGGCCCGCCCTCCTCTCATCTCAATATGTAGGTAATATTCAAGGCACACCTGGATCGAAAGTTGGAGAAGCTGTTCACAGATTAGAATATATATGTAGGTCGCAGTATGTTACTGCGAGTAGAGTGAAATAGAGTATAGAGTTTACAACATATAAAAGCAATCTGGCTGCGTGTTAGTCAATATGCGATTTGTCATTTCGCGTATTTATAACTGTGACCATTTGTCATCTGGTTCTCTTTGCTTTAATGTGCCGGTTGTGCTCTCGCGCCTGATTGAAGGATTCTGCCACACAGCCTTCTATGGGTGGACCTCTTCACTCTTCAACGGATTAGCAGCTCCGGTTCTTGACTCGTTGATGGTTAAATACAAAGTGTTCGTTGCGGACGCGCGCCGAATATGACGTCATCACAATATTTCCAGCCACCCGCAAGGTGGTGCATCGATCAATGTTCCGTTTCCAAGTCTAAATGATATCTAGGCTTATGCCGTCTCCGACATGCAAAGTACATGCATATTTTTAATAGAGTAACCCCGAGAAAACTCGTGCGAAGCCGGAGCGGGTCGCTAGTTGCTGATAAGCACATTATAACAATATATAACTTATGTCCTCTGTATTATTTTTATATAGAGCCAGTTTGTAGAGAGCGGAGAGATCCAAGAACGAAAGTGGATCATGGATGCCATGTGTTCGTAGCAGATATATGCTACGGCGGGGGTTGAGTGCGAGGGCGGGAGGGGGGTCCCGTAGCACACCGGTACTTTGCTACGCGGACAGGTCTTTTTACGTAGAGCGTCCAAATAGAGATTGAGGTAGAGATTATATTTTGCAGACATTCTATAAACTGTGCTTTTGCTGTATTTTCTCATCAGCTTATCATATACGAGTATGTATCGGATAAGTGTAGTATTTCTGGATACTCAGAATTAGTTATCATACATATGTTACGTCTTTTTCTTTTTATTTTCGTTGTCGCGGTACTTACTTACGTACTCAAAGTTATAGGTAATTTTCGTAATTACTTGAACCAGCGTGGTACTTTAAGGTCACTAGGTAGGTAATTAGTTAAGACATGGGTAAACTGTGTGTTGTAGGTAACCAATGTAGGTTGGTTACTTGGTGTTGCGGTTTTCTGAAACCACACATAATTGGAAACACATTATACTGTACCTAAATATTGAGTAATGATCACAAAAGTTACTAATTAAAAATGAATTAATGTTGTTGATGATTTTAAGCCATTAGGTAACTGCTACAAAACAAGTAGAAGGGAAATAAAATGGAACTAAAGTATTTCAATACAAAATATTATTTAGTGTTGCCATGTTTAATGTACGTGATTTTGACCAGTTTGCATAGTTTATTGCAAACATCCATAGGCTGCGGCGGTGACTGCTTACCATCAGGCAGGCCGTAAGCTTGTTTGCCACCTTAGTGGTATAAAAAGAAAAAGATAGTGTCGCTCTCAATTTTTATTTCCCTTTTCTTTGTAGCACTGTATATTAATTAAAACTCGTTACGAGGATCTACGTTCGACAAGACAATTTTAAAAAGCAGAATGGGGCAAACAATAACAAATTATTGCTGTTAAATAGTCACTAGTCGAGCTGTGAACGGTGACCTTGTATAATCGTCTGCACGTGTTTGACTTTAAGTTTGTACTTAGATGGTCTTGACCTTGCCATTCAATGAAATCTACAGTTGGCCCAGCCGTAGTGTTCAGCTGGGGTTAAATATTAAGGCTTTGATGCTGCGGATAAGCGACCGAACGTGAGGTTTTCAAGATGTCTTAAAAAAAAGAGTTTTTAAATGGCGCAATTCGGTGCTAATATGTCAAACACACACACGAGGACCGAATATTCACCGAACGAATGAATAAATAATATAAAAAGTTTTATTTATTCATTTATTTCAGGCGACAAGGGCCCATTGATATATTACACAATATTTAAAATAAAAACCTTATTGGTTTACTAATACAATATTGACAATAATGAAACCTATACATAACAATATAAAAACAACAAAGTAATATATAAAAGTATACATATTAAACTTAATCTATCTACACTTTACTTGTAGGACACATTTGTGTTACGCCTGTGACAGTTTTAACGGGGTGATGATCATTTAGCAACTTGGGCTAGCTATACGCAATTTACGACGTGACTTGAGTATTATTCCCTCCTGTCTGACTCTTAGAACAAACAAGGAGATGAAACTTGTTTTCTTTTCTATAACTGTGAAAACCTCTCATCTATCTCATCATCTCTAAAGGTAGATGTTAAGCTAGAGGTAGGGCTGCACGCAGCAGAAGATCTCTCGTTTCCTCCACATTTACTAACTTTTTCATACATGAACCTTTTCAGACATGAACATTTTCAATCATGAACACCGTTAGTGTACTCTTAACCAGACCTGTTTTTTTTTAAATATCTTTTGTACATGATTATGAACGTACGTCTTGGTCTTCCTTTTCCGACCATTCTATTCACTCCTGCCATATATATCGTTTTCGCTTATATCCTTTCGTGCATCCTCTCTACATGCCCCAACTTGTACGTGTAGTATAACGGGCTCTGCGTGACAAAAGTTTGTGTCTCGCTTACTTCTACGCAAATGAAAAGAGATAGCTAGACTTTTCTCGCTGTCGCGCGCGCTACGATGCCCGAGCATTCCTTTCTCTATCCTAGTCACTTCATCTTCTTTCACTCCAGCACGTTCCCCTATTACACTATTCCATAATTTATCTTTCATTTATACTCCTTCTATACTTCTTATTTATTATCAGTGTTAGGAGGAAATTAAAATGTAAATTATACCTACGTTCAGTCAGATATGTTGTTTTCCTCATATTTCAGAATATATTACCACTATAGAGGATAAAATATCGAACATTTGTCTCAGACCCTGCTAAAGTATTTGTAACATTCTTAAGTTCTCATACTCATTAGTCACGGAGGATTTAGTTCATAGACCAATTTGTTTTGCTACTATAATTTAAGTCTGGAAAATTCATTGCAATAAGTGGTGATTGATGCACTATACCTAGATTTGTAAACAACGTATACGAAGGTCAGAACTTAGTTGCTAACTCGTGAGCCTGTTTAGAAGTAGAAGTAGAAGGTTGCGATTGCGACCGAAGTGTTTACGTCAATACAATATTCAAATTTGGCCATTTAAATTCAGAATCCAGCAGTCGAAAATTTAAAATAAACTCCTTTCTGCTTTTTGGAGCTGAAAGATCCAAAAATATTTTTTACATGCTTTTATTTACCTTCACTTGTATGTCCTGGAATCCTGCAAGGCTAATTTGACCCACTTCCCGACGGTCAATTCAGCTGAAATTTGGTATTCCTATGTAACTCGGATGACAATGCTTTAAAATGGTATCATGGAGCTGGTCTGTTGGAGTCGGAAGGTGGTATTTAACTTCAATTCTTGTCCAGGAATTTTGATAGCCTAATGTGACCTACTTCCCGGTGTTCAATAGATCTAAAACGTGTTTGGGTTCTTTGGAATGGTCATGATGGTCCTAGGTGATGTTCAAGGTCTCAAGATGATGGCGCAAGGTGGCCATAGGATCTACTGAACACAAGAAGATAATCACATCATGATTGTGCTCTTTGGAATAGTCTTACATGACTTAACAATAAATCTGTTCAGTTTTTCTATGTTCACAATGTACCAAATCCCACCCATTTAGTCCCACATTTCATATCAACAGCCCATAACAGTCCACTACTGGATTTGAGCTTTCAGATAAAGTGGTTTATGTCAATTATATAAGGAATCTGCTTTTATTTTCGAGGTGTGTTTGTTGATGTAGAGCAGGGGTGGCCAAGAGGTTGACCGCGGAGGCGATTTAGGTAGCCCGCGTTAGTGAATCACAATAAATAGGAAACAATCTCAACTTTATTGTGTACAACAAATTATAAATAAATGAATAAATATCACTAGTAGACCTCACAGGTCAAACAGTTTGGCTATCCCTGATGTAGAGCAACGACGTCAGCGACACAGATGTGTAGAGAGAGATAGAGAGCAATAACTGAAAGTCTAACCGACTCCACTTTCCAAGGAGAGTTGTTTATGCAAGTGAATTATCATTAACTTTAACTACTCCAACATTCTACTTGTAGATATAAATAACCATAGATAATCTATCTTAGAGACTGGTACAGATATTGGTTTGTATTTAAATTGATATTTCCGGTTACAGATCTCGTGTTAATGCTTTTAATAATCTCTCTAATGCTCTTTATTATATCGGTGTGAGCTTGCAAGGCATGGTGAAAATAAGTTAGTTGTAATTGCGTACCCGGAAGATGGTTGGATGCTCTACAACAGTGATGGTAGAATATATATCAGCGTTGACTTTCCTATCGTTGACAGCGGCCTCTTACAACATGTCACGCATTATATTTCAAATCGATCATTCGGGTTCGACATCACCTGTTTTCCACTACATTTCTCCATCTGGAATAGGTACTATTATCTATACTGTGATCTGAGTAAAATTCATTTAAATCCTTTTATAAATACGTTTAGTTGCCATTCCCGTGTTCCTTATCTATTCTTTAGAAATTTCGACGTTTCCGTAGATAAGTGAAGGCAATCGCGTGTATATCGTTTATGACGACCTCATGACGATATTATTTTGTGTTAAACCTAATAAACTGTTGTTTACAGTCGCTACCACCTTTACAGTTGGTGTATATTGTTTAGTTTAGTGCTTTTAGGAGTCTATATTTTATCGCTGATAGGTGATGTCATATTGATAAAGGCGCAGCGTTGGTTGGCACGCGGTTCTATATTTGGTTATCCGGCGATAAGGTGAAGGTCAATGCGATTTTGAATCACGCTGCGAATTGAAATTACGGTGAAAATGTAACAACAAATCGTACGAACGCTCTGCCAACATTCCAAACAGACCAATATAAATAAACCACCAAGGAAACAGAAGCTCAAAGATAAACCTTTTGGTATTCTACAGCCATTTACATTGCGTACCACCTGGAGCGAATATGAATCTAAGTTATTGTGGTGCTGATTTATAGCGGAAAATTTACCGTAGTAATCCCACTTCTGTATACTGTTATCACAAGACTCGTGGTGTGTGGATACAAGTTGTATAATCCACAGAGCCAATAAGCTCTATTGTGAAATACAAGCGGGGTATCTCCAAGAACAATTTATGTCTCACTAATATTAGCTTAGTTGCAAACAAGGGCTGTAAATTGTTGAACCAAATATTTGGAATAGAAACGATTCAGTTGGATTGGAACGTATTAGACTGGTTTTCCTTGAGGGTTGTGAAACCTATGTAGATTAGATAAAACTTGTGTATCAAATGTGTCGCTGAAATCATACTATTACAGTCGAAGTATTTTGAAGTTGGTTAAAAAGTGTTTTCAAAGTCTTAAGAAAGATTAGAGAAATAATTACTCTCATTATATTGTTCTTCGTCTCCTATTTTTTAAGTGTTAAGGGGTTTCTTTAAATTATTTTTATATTTGTGTGAGCTAATAATGTTGTCATAAGCTTGTAGTATGTGATTGTACTTGTTAGTCTTTACCTACTCCGTCTGGTGCCTTGGTAACCCTATCAAGATATCGAACAGAACTGTTATTGAAGTGTACCTTCAATAACAGTCGACCTTTAGTTATCACTAATGTTGTCATGCAATGCCCTTAAATATTCGATCGAGCTGATCAATCAATGAATTAACTTATGTATATTTGCTTGCACAAAGCGCTTACCCTATCTTATCTGGTTGGTGCGCTGTAGTCGCAAGGCGGTGGATTCAAACGATGCTGGTTTCAGGTGCGAGGCGCACGTCCCTACCGCCGGGGCTCTCCAAGACGGACGTTGTCTTCGCGGAGGCATCGCACCCTAGGCGATTGGACGAGGTGAGTCTGCCAGAAAGAACACCAGGCTTCTAGACGTGCCATTACACGTATTTGCTACAATTATATGGAGCTTCATATTCTTGTGCCTTGTTGTTTGGTCTTTGGGTTGTTTAATGTAAATACGTAATTAAGACCAATATCTGACACTACAAAGACAGACTTCACAAAACCAGGATCCAGGTTTTATTCGCGTATTTTCTATATAAATAGTTTTGTCGTTTACAGACACGAGTCATGGTTATTTTTAGATACTTACATCGATTTCTATTCAGTACATTGAATTTGAAACGCTTTGTCTTTAACCCGATTTCAATGTGTTGTATGTTGTTTTGGCGACTGGTTAGCGTGCCACTATTCAACCTAACTTCAGCATTGACGTCAGAGTTTATTGTTACATGAAAATCAATACAGTAAAATGCCCAAATTATTTTCGAGTTCACAATGTACCACCTACATATGTGACTAGTAACTCTAATAAGTAAGCATATAACAGAATCGATTGTTTGATGCTTGTCTTGTTTTCGTCTGTAACACGGCAACGTACCGAATCTTTTACAAGGTGGCTATTAGCTTACTTATCGACTCATTGTGAAACTGTGTGGGAAGCTGTCTGTTGTTAGACAAGGCTTTGTGTCTCTTTCAGGCTTTGTGGATATCGTCTATGTTTAAGACATAAGATTGAAAGAAATATGCAATAAGTAGTGTTCTTGTGATTCACGTAGAGATCAACTTGTTTTATCTTTCTAAGTTCTCCGTTTTTAAGATCGACTGGTATCATTCCTGAAGTTGATAGTGGCGGGAACCATACAATTCTGAACCGAATGATCTGAATATGACTCTGTTGAGAGTTTTCCTTGTTATTTGACCGTAACCATGCATATGTATTTAGGTTATGGCTACTGTTCATATAGCCGGTGTTGAAAAGTTTCAATGCATGACTGCAATTGCAGCCTACTTTCGTAATGGCCTGCCCAATGTATCTCTTTGACTCTAATGTTATGACTTTAAGTAATCTTCGTATCCGTTTCCTATTTATTTATTTATTCGTATGGCATTTTAAGTCGTATAACAATAAGATTATCGAAACGTCACAAAGTAATTTTCTCCCTCAAATTCTGTATCCAGAGGATTGCGTCATTTTTAAGGATGAACAGGTCTGCCGGGTCTCCACTATATTTTGTTTCTTATGCCCTCAAGTAATGACTTCTAGTTTCTCCCTGTCTATTTGGAAAAATAAGCACGATTCAATAATATTTTTGTGTTGTCGCATTACTAAAATTTTTAAAGGGTGACCCTTAATCATCAGCTTTTGTTTATTTTTCAATACGGCCCATTGTTCCTCGATTCTGGTTGTTACGACGTTGTTTTAAGAATGTCAACCAGCGGTATGGTAATGTCCTCAATAGATTTGGTAATACACACTACAATAGGTTACTGTTGCCGTGCAACGTTGATTCGTGAATAACAACAACGACCTTTGTGGTGGCGGCATTGCATATGCAAACAATGACTTGTTGAATGCATTTGTCCGTGAATTATTCCTTTTAGAAGCGAGGGGTCGGTGGCGGGACCAGAGCGTGATAGAGCCGCGAGATCCGTCTGTGGTCTGTTTTTGTCGGTTACGTGGAGGAGTCTAGGGTTCATTCACTGCAGTGGTCTGACAGGTCGGGCGCGGGCGGCCACAATGCCGCGGAGTCCCCGTGCGGAGCGGTGTGCGCCCGTCCCGTGTGCCTACGGTGCGCACACAGTCGCACACTGCGCAACATTGATTCGTGGTTCGCGCGTAATCGTTCGTCCGTCTCAGTCACCAGTGCGCAACGCCGAGAGAAACAAGTGCCTCGCGCTAGCGTTACGCTTACTTTTATTTTTGCGTTAATTTTTTTTAGCAGCCTAAGCTTACACAAAGGAAACCTGTTCTATGTGCTCATGTTCGATTCCCCTGTGGATGTGATAAAGCTGAACATAATTCTAAGGTGCGATATAACGTTTGGCGTTCCACCTAGCACAGTTCCTGTGTTGGGTAATATTCTGTGTCAGTTGCAGTGGTTGTGCTTGTGATAGATCGGACGTTTTCATCGTTAACGTGTTCCAATTTGGGATTTCACCACGAGCGGGCTCAAGGAAATTTACTGTCAAGTGAGTTGAGACATCAAGTTTTATTTATTTTATTTGAAATGTTTTTCAGGAAGTTAAACTTTAATTTAGAAAGGGAAATTAGGAAAAAAAATGTAGAGCAATAAAATTTTTTTTTTTTTTCAAGCATCGGTAATCGTGCAAAATATGTGTGTATCGGTCCGTGGAGGCAGACACGTCACAGCCAGTCGCGATCTAGAGCGACTGTTATCGCGGCCGCGAGTGTCGGCCGCGCGCCGCCGCCCGCTCGCGCTGTGCAAACACACCTATTTGATATTGCCTTACTCATTTGTCTACATGAGCAGCTGATGCTTAATGGAGTTTACCCGTCTCCGAGATTAACAGGTTAACACGTAACATGTTTGCGTTCTGCTCATATGACACGGTGCATATGTATATTAATATATAAAGAAAGTACATACACTCGCTTTCTCCAATATTTCACTGCTCCATAGCGGATCCTACGTTTCACTTGTACTTCTTAGTTTAAATAAATTGCGTTAATATTGCGATGACCTTGACGTTTGACAATTCTTTTACGAGACAGTTCAATCAAGGTTTTTCATTTGCTGCACTTTATCTGAAGAACCCGAACACAATACGAAGGTATTGAATTTTCATAAACCGCGGGTCTTATCTCACCAATTCAGATGTTCCTGGAGTCTTGTTTACTTATTAACCTGTCCTTATAATATTTAAGTAGCACCATTGACGTGTTACTCGAAGCCAAAACCCTGCCGTTGACATATTCGATTAGAGCACGTCAATCTGGCACTATAATTTTCTATTTACAACTTGTCTCTTTTATCGGGTAAAATTACCTGCCAAATCCAAAGTCTTTGTAGAATGAACATAAATCTGCGGATTAACTAGTAAATGAGTATTGGTGTCATTAACATTCTTCAGGCTCGGACCAGACAGTCTTATGCTCATTTATTGTGCGCCATCAGACATAGTGCTACTGATCGAACGCATAAAACTGGTCCATAGGCCAATTATTATTCTTTGAATTGGTTAAACCTTTTGGCGGCGCACGCGCCCGTGGCTGTGCCCGGCGTCAAACGCGAGGGCATCCATTTGTGTTGTCGAAAGTGTAAGGTCACCGTTGTTTGGTCTGCTTCGCCATTCGCCCGTGCTCAGTGAAAGTGTCGAGCTCATGGTTGCCAGTAAAGCTTGCAGTGGCGGCATCAAAACTACTGTAACCTTTACTGTTTCATTATTTTTCATAAAGTTAAATTGGTGATCGATACTGGATTCGAGGTTCTTGATAATTTCTAAATAGGTAGGTCAAAGGTACATAAATTGAGATCACCAGCTAACGTTCGAATGGTACTTGTAGTTTGCGCCAGCGCCGCTCTTGCATGTCGCAAGCGGCCGTAGTCGAGGTGTTGAAAGCTCATGGAATTTTCCATTACGAATGCCGTACAGAGTACAGAGAAGCCTCCTATTCTATTCCGCATCGATTTCGTAACCGATTTGCTATAATTGTAGTCTAACGCTAAAGTATTTCCTTGTACGGCTTCTGCAATCAACTTAGGTAGGTACTATATTATTTTGTAAAACAATATAATATAATCATAGATTTACAAAAACGAAGTCTTTGAATATAATGGATCTAATCGTACCAATAAGCACATATTCAGTACACGTACTCGTATCACAATATCTACAATACATTGTCAAGAATGCAGTTCATTTATGTGACACGTGCTATCGAAGTCGTCCGCATTTCTATAGTATTGTGTCGTTTGGAGCATGTTCTCTCAATCAATCAATGTGTAATAATGTAGGTTATATTTATAAATGGTATTTAACGCTGGCATATGAGCGGATGTGTTGGCGCGCGGCTCTCAGCGCGTGCGGGTACATGTGACTGGACAACAATCGATAAATGAGGCAATCTTACATAACTAACTCCCATATGGCTATTCACAACTTTCATTAATGCAGGAACTGTACCTAGCTCCTATACAGTTATCGCGTGTGGTACACGCTCGACTGTTGCTACGTGGTACCTGTCTTGTTATGTAATATTTGAGACGCCAACACATATTTGGCTCTTGTTAGGTCAAGCTCAAGGCGAAATATTCGCTATGAGTAAAGTGGGAGTGGCTGATCCATATTTATTTACTTTATATGATTGACTTAGCGATGACGTCGGCAAATGGTTGTAATTTTACTAGTAGACGAAACTAAAGTGGTTTCTTTTCGTAGGAGGGGCGCCACTCTTTTATATTTCCATCAATTGTGAAACCTATGAAAAGCCCTTTCCTTGAACGCGAACGATGAGTCATGTATTTGGCCGCTCTTGTTTTCATTCAACTCTGACTGAATAACACTAGGTTCTCGCCAAGGATGCCTCGTTAATTGCTTTTCACACTTTTTTCACTACTGGCACTTCGAAAACTTGCTAAAAATAAGCCTGTCCAAAGGCGAAACTGCACATCTCCCATTTGTTTTCGCGAGGAAGCGCGTTATTTTGATCTCCAGATGTTATAAATACCGCTTCGACTGTATAAATAGCGAAATATTGCGACGTGTCTTTGATGCGTAGACCGTTCCATGTGATTCACCTTCACATATTTGCTTCCTGATTTGACTGCATGCCATTTTAAACAAATAGAATGATGTACTATACGCTCCAGTCAGTCGCACTATATGTGAAGACGAGTTTTGTCTAGAGGAGAGTTATAATGGATGCAGGTTGGTGCGGCGGGGCTGACACAGGCCAAGAGCCAAGGGTCGTGCATCTGACCTAGTGACCTGGCAATAGCCCACATACGCTAGCTACCGGGACGGTCCCTGGCTAACGAGGCACCCGGTAAAATGTTGAGGATACATTTGTTTGATATTCTTATGCCAGAATATAGTTTTGATTTTCTTTGATAATTGATTTGGTACTTGAAATTATAGCTAATGCTACACACTGAACGGACAGCTCAAAATTAAATTCATAACGCAAACAAGTTTATGGCAGTATTGTATATAAATAAGAACTAAAAGATAAACTTTGGGTGGTAAACTGAGAAAATACGGGCACATTGTAAACAGCAAGGCACGCGGGGTGTCAATGAAATCTCCCGAAATAAACCTGAATACCAGGAATATCTTGAGTGTCTTCACCTCCAGCTGAAGTCTGAGGTCGGTATGCGATAATTAAAATACTTAAACAAGTCCTGAAGCAATATATTTGAAGGCCCGACAATAAATGTATTGTGTGTAAATGTACAGATTTGTATAGTTCAACCAGCGCCCTTGTTCTTTCAGAATATCTTGTATTAATGCGTATTGAACCATAGTTATCACTTCTATCGTAGTAGTAAACAATTAGTAACCTTGCGCCTCATTATCAAGACGATGTGACCTAGTTACTCGTTACTAACATTAGTGTAACTAGTTTTATTTACATGAAACGATGTAGCCACCGACGGCGCCAGTCCGCGGGCGATATTACTAAACCATATGCTGTGCTAGATGCACGACCAGGTGGTGGAAATGATATATTTTGGAATGGGGTCACACGTTTTAAGAATAGGAATCGCACCATGCGCCGTCGGCGGTTGCACAAACTGTGGGTGTAGTCTTAGGTCTTGGTTAGTGGATGAAATTGTTTCGGAACAAACCACGTCTGCAAATTTGTTTGTAATACATTTGTTATCTAAAACGATGTGGTTTTAAGGATTAGTTTATTTGTGTTTGTGTACGAAACGTGTATTTAGGAAACGTAAATTGCTGGGTTCGGCACGACTCGAGGTTGCCTTGTGGTTTATCGAACCATGCAATGAGGAAAACCCCTTTTATTTTGTAGTAGGTGGTGGTTGGTGTAAAGAGCAACAAATCCTTGACATGAGCTTCCGGTGTGATAGACTTCCTCTTTCCTTATATGCTTTTTAGACTCACACATTCCCTCTACAGGCTAAATGTGCTAAGTATAGAAATCACTTCTGGTTGTAATTTTAAATTTATTGTGCATTTGCATATCCTTGTTTACCCACATAAACCTCCATGCGGGTGATATATGTCTCCAGTCTACGTGTTGGGCATATGAAATTACGTAACATCTTAATAGTTAAATTGCTGCGGCTCTCCCGCGATAAATTTGTCTGTTTGTATATGTCGAAACGCTAGCGCGTCTTGAAACCGGTTCGGGCTGGTTCTCGACATTCACGACCTTAATATCTCTCGCTGTCAAACATTTGCCGCTGATTGCACTTGGTATTCTAGTGGGTTGTTTTGTGAGTTGACACGCAAATGACTATGCGCTCAGTTATATTGAGTTCTCGTAGGTATCTACACACTCAGTTGCTCTTATCAAGAGTTTGAAGGTCTTAGTTGTAGGTATAGCTGTACGCAGTTTATACTCCTGGCTTGTAGTAGCGCCACGTAGTAGAGAACCAACCTAAATGTATTTATACTGCCGATCTCTGCCTGGTTTTCTAATTCAGGCTTGCTGTTTATGATTTATACGCGCGTACTGTTACGCAAGTATAATGGTACGAACGCTGTGCTTGGCATATGCGAATAGTTCCGGCTGTCGGTTGGTGATGGTGAGCTATTATTATTGTTTTGTTCGCGGTGGTTTGGTACAGAACTACTGTTGTCCATTCCGTGGTGGGCCTGGTGGCTGTGCTGTCCCGTAGGCGCCGTGGCCCGTGGCCGAGGCGGGGCTCGCGCGTCACCGAAATACTCCAAGGCGGTCGCTCGCCAGCACTCGCTTCTAATTTGGTGACGCGCGAGCCGTTCGCGACGACGAATCCGCAGCCCGTCGGTCGACGCAACGCCCGACGAAACGCCGCGCCTCGCCGCGCATGCGTCACGACCGCATGAAACACAGACAGACAGAAAGAAAATGGTGCTCACGTGCGTACCGCCGTTGGCAATGAACGTGAACCACAACATGTTTGCATTAGCGAAGGATGTGAATAGGCGGTAGCTATTTACGCGTCTTGTTTATTGGTCCTCGGGCTAACAATAGGCATAAATATTGTTTAAATAAAGCGGGCGACATTGTGTGTATTCCGTCTCGGCGGCGATAAAATTTAAAAGACATAAAGACAATTGCAAGGATGCGGGCGTTGTAGCCCGGCGGGGCCGGTGAATCCGCTGCAACCGCGTGCGAGATCCAAAATAAAATAAAATGGAGCCAGTTCGGTCGGCGGGCGCGGCGCGGGCACGGGCCGCTCGCTCGCCCCGGTTCCCTGACCTGATACGACTGGAACCAGTTAGCCAACCTGTACATTACTTTGCTCTACGCCGACCGACTCTATGTTATTCTTACGTGACCGTACATCAAGTGATAGAACTTTGATCTTAAACTTCGTTGCCAATTTATCTTCCACTGCTCGTGCCCGCTTGACCGATAAAGTGTTATCGTTAAATAGAAGTTCATATGCTACTGTTTATTGTTTGATTTTTTATCTACATAGTTGATTTTAATTTCGCGCAAGCGATTTTATTGTTGCGTCAGTGAATTGGCTCGCCCAGACAGGTCGATACAGCGATATGAAAGTCACAGAAGTGTCAAGTACACAAATATTGGTAATGTCTGCGAAGATAAACAGTAATTTCAAGTTAACGCTACTTGTTATTCTTCTAGAGGTCCCCCTCGATTTTCAATTGTGTTTGTACGAAACTCTGCCTACTTTCTACTGTCCCTTAGATTCCCGGATGCTGGGACTGTTACACATCCAACTACTTAAATACCTTAAAATACACTAGGGATTAATTCTTATTAGTGAAAGACATGCCTGATAATTCAACCAATATGATTATGGTCTGGCGACAGATTGCAGATTTGTAATTACAAAAAAAAAAAGTGAAAGACTTACCCAAGTAGGTACTTACACTCGGGATGAGTTCCTATTTTCAGATAGTTTAGTATTATGAGGAGATTAGCGCGTACACACGTACAAACATACAACCAAAAAAACAAACTCGTAACTTAACTAGATTGTAGAGCTGATAGAGCAAATGTAATTTAGTAATATTGTTACGCCCGGTAGGTAAGTTTAATTAACACAAAATCATGTAAATTAGTTTCATTAATTTTTTTTATTTCGTACGGTTAGTGTTACTATTATTAGCAGGAATTAATAGTGTCTATTTTTGGTATAATAAACCGTATCTTTAGGTGCTCAGCCCACACCGGTTTTTACAAACGTTGCAATAAGTTTTGCTTCTATATGTTTAGGAATGTTTATAAAAGTTTCTAAATGCATATGAAACATTTCAAATCAACGTTCTTAAATGTTTACAAATGTCTCTCAACTCCGGTGTGTGAGCGCCTGTAGATATAAACTTGTTTAGGTACTTAGTCTTAGTAGAGTTTTCATTTTAATATTAATTTATATTTTCCTTTTGAGTTTGACGTTCCTCAGCTCTTAAATTACAATGGAGTTCAGTAAGGTCATATGGGTTTGCCACATTTAAAAAGGGGGCTGTTACAAGTTTGACGTGTGTATCTGTGTATGTGTCTTTCTGTGCCATCGTAGCTCCCGAACGGATGGACCGATTTGATGCGGTTCTCATTATTTGGCCACTATGAAAAGGTTGATGAATGTGGAAGAAGCTATAGAGATCCGTCAGGACCGTAGCAAGTGGAACGACGTGGTCTCTGCCTACCCCTACGGGAAAAGGCGTGACTTAATGTAGGTACCTATGTATGTATGTATTCTTTATTTGAAAACCAGTTTTATTTAGATGGTTCTTTACCTTGTATCATTTGAAATCGGTTCTTGAGTAGGTACCTATGTGTAGTCTTTATCGCGGGTTTTCAAACATCTGTACCTCCGTTTCGTTCGGTTTTTAGCATCCTCGCGTCGTAAGCCCTTCGCATCCGACTTAGTGACGTCAATCACAAGGTACTAACACTAGTAACAGACGTTGCGTTTTGTCTGGAGCCGACCAACCGTCACTTGCAGTTGTTACTAATCCTTATGCAGTATAAAATAAAGTTGCTTTTGGGTGCGGAGGCCGTGGTCGGACGTCCGACCAAGGTCGGCTTGCCTGCACATCCGAATTAATCCAAATTATGCATTATAAGGAATAGTATCGACTGCAACTGTCGGTTGGGCAATATTAACCAATTGTATTTTGTGACGAAGTTTTGAAGTCTAAGTTATGTTGCCTGAGTTTCATTTACCTAATGAGCTCCCCACTAAAACTTGAACTCCAACATAGAAATAGGCCTAGTTTATTGTAGCTTATTGTAGGACGATAAGTCCATATTGCTTTGAGACACGCAACTGGCAGCAGCACAAGGGTAGTTGACCTTTTGACCTCTAGTAGACATTAACAGTAAAAAAACTAACGATCTAAGGAAAGACGCATCAGTTAATGATAAGGTAGTGTTTGGACTTTTTCGGGTAAACAATATTTTTTTCCATACAAATAAACTCCCTCCATTCCATTATTTATTTGTATAAATGATGACGTCATAACTTTTCTTTGCAATTACGAAAATTTGGCTCTTGCGACTCAAATTGCTCTAATATAGACTGTGAGGACGCCGTATGTTATCCCACGTCATCGAGTACAAGAAAAAATCCAGTTTGTAGTGATTATAGACGTTTAGGAGATCCACAAAGCGTTGGTCTGTCCGTGCAAGTTTTTACGTTGCCCTTTTTTTAGTGAAGGTACGACACAAGAGGATATGTAATAGGTACTTACATATCCTCTTGCGTGGGTTCTACAAGTTAAAAAAACCGGGGTGCCTCACATCCTTTTGGCAGTTTCGCTTTATGTCGCATTAAAGTCACATTTTTTGTGACTCGACCATCTTGATTTAACGTATTTTTTTACTTCACCGTGGTCAGGGTGTAGAACACAAGGATTTTGATAACCAAGTAGTATTCCAGCGCCTGTCAGGATGTAGGGGAGGGTCAAGTCCAGCATTGGGCTGTTAATGATAATGACGAATGTTTGCGTCCTCAAAATATTTTCACACATACTCGTACACTGTGTTAATGACACGAAGTGTAATTATGTGTGTCTAGTGTCATAAGTCAACGCCTGCCAACAGTAGGTATACGCTCGAAGAAATTATTATTTACACTTACTCTGTGTAGGTTTAAGAAAATGGGTATTTTCCACTGTGTATTCCGCTGACTTGCGTAGGAATTTTTTTGTAGTCAACCAGGGTTAGGCGGACGCCGGGCCCTCGTGCGTGAGAGCACAACCGGGACATTAAAGCCAAGTTCAAGTTCAAATACAGTTCAACTTCTAATCTTAGCGTTATTGTACCTTTTGTTCTCTCGAGAACGAGGGCCTGGGGTCCGCCTTGACCATGATCCAAGATTTGGCGATCAGGTAATTACAGTGGAGCGACTTACATCTGACCTCCGTGGCCCTGCTACCAGGGGATCAGGTTCCAGATTAGATCATGGTTACAAATTCGGTTGACTGAATTTGCAGGTTTCATCACGATGTTTTTCCTCACCGTAAGAGCATCGGTTAGAATTCAACTAATGTACATAACTCAGAAAAGAGTCATTGGTACATGGCCGCAGTGGGATTCGAACCCGATACCTCTCGCATACGAGTTGGATTCTCAACCGCCCGGCCACCTAATATATTTATTCAATTTGGATTTTTATAAAACACTTATGAATGACATACAATCTACAATGGCCGGCATCGTTGGAGATATTTTCCCGGCGCTGCCTAGTTGAATCAACCAGTCACTCGACTGGAAGGGACATACCGTAGACAGAGAAAACGAACATACCCAAGCTGAGACGAGACGAGACTTGGGCCAATCAATAAGACATACCTACCTCGGATTTTTATGAGAGCTACCTTACATTTAGCACGTTAGCTGACTATTACGATATTAGTAACGGCCGAGTCATTGCTTTGTGCTTCTTAAATGGCCATAAACTCACGTCTTGTGTTGATTGACATTCAAACCTCAGCCGTATCAAATTGAGAAGTATGTAATACTAGTACAGACAGACTGCGCAAAGAATGTACAATGCGTGTTTAGTCGTAAGTAATTCGCACGCATCGACGATGATCACCATATGGCGCCTTCATTGTCTCAGCGCTGTCGTTGAACATTAAGATGTTTCTAGACACAGACAAACAGACAGTTATTGTAACGTGGCACGAAATCACTTAGCTAACGGCTTGTTTACGGTCTAACTCCAGTACACAGTCATTGCCTGAACCTATCCTTCCTTATTTTTATGCTTACTTATATAATACATATAAGTATATGGTATAAATTAAAGTCGCATGCCGCGTCTGTCCGCTAACTCTTCAACACGCAATGGATTTTGATGCGGTGTTGACTATACGTTAGAGAATAAGGTTAATCAGCACGTTTTTGTACTAAATACTTTCATCGTAAGCGACACTTGCCGTCGCTGAATGCTTTGGCCTTAAAACTCTTAAGCTGCATAGGATGATTGCGTTTGGCGAAAAGATACCACTCATGTTCGCGGTCCCGCCCCTAGCTTTCTCTGGTTAAATGGCTCCATGCTCCAGCGTAGTAAAGTCCTGCGGCTTCTAACCTCTGACCGGTGTTCCTTTGCAGGTAGACAGCGGCGGCGGTGGCGTGGCCGAAGTGATGGTGTACTCGCTCGGCTGGGGGATGGGCGAGCCGGAGCGGCGCGGCGCGGACCGCAAGCGCGCGCAGCCCGCGGCTCTTGCTGTCGCCACGCTCTCGCCCGACGACGGGCACGAGGTGGACGTGTTGCCGCTGCACAATCAGGTACTACAGGCATGAGGCAATTGGCGGACCCCGGGCCCTCGCGTGCCGCAAAATTAAAAATACTGACTGATAAAGATCTGGTAACTTAACAGTCGGTCAACAGCTATGTCCGACTACGACCGCCGCTTTTTTACCCCAGCTTTTTTAAGAACAATGCTGATTTGATCAGTGAATGTTTCTGTCGGTCGTCCTCTTAAGGGCAGGTTTTTCAAATTCGCGCTATAAATTTCTAAATCTCTTCCGTCGACGTCCCTTTATCCATCCGCTCTACATGCCCGAACCATCTCAGCATCAATCTTTCTATTTTAGCAAAGTTCGTGTAACAAAATATATCGGATATCCATCATAGAACTTCTGTATAGACTTTGAATGTTTACCGGTAAGCGGCACCTAAGAGTTTTAACAAAAAAGCTTGTTACGTATAAGGTTTCTCCACGTCAAAAGTAGATTAGGAAACAGTGCGCCGGCGCATGGATGCGTGCGAGTTGTAAAACAAGTAACAAATGCACCGTGACGCACCGGCGATGAGCGCAGACGTGAATTACCCCGTGTGTTATGGTTCATCATATTGTATATTGTTATGTTATAATAATACAAACTAACGTTGCAATACGACTGCGTTGTTCCTGACCTAGTCTATGTTTGGCAGGGTCTTTGTCCAATCGCCATTAGTAACCTGTCTGCCTGTCAGTTCGTCTGTTGTAAGGGAGACTCGATTTTGGCGTAGGTGATACCTGGGAATTACCGTCCAGTAGGTTTACTTATAGAGCTCTAATCGAACATAGAAAGTCTCAATTCTCGTTGGAGAAAGATCTTTCAGTGATTGCCACTGTCTGCTGACCGGAAGATAGTGTAGTATGGCAAGACCACACGCCATTAAATTCTGATCATAAGGGTCTTATTTGGATGGTTCAGCAGGGCAGTCTGATCGTCAAAGATGACGAAGTTTGCACTTAGTTTAATGGCCAATAATAAAAACAAGAAAAAATATTTGCTAACAGGTGTCAGGAAAGCATTCTGTTTGCGGCAATCAGTCGCCTCACAGGTGTGACATGAGTTTAAACATGTGACTATTGTTTTGATAGAAGTTTCTGGCGCTTATATTTTTAATATGTAAATTTAATACGTAGCCGTGTTGATGTCCCGTTTCTGTCACTAGTGGCGAGTAGCACGCATTATTTATTTTCGACAGTATTCCAGAATGAAAACTAAAGCGGAAACACAACGTTAAAACAACAAGAAAATGAATATTGCTCAACTTAATGTGTTACAGTTACCTACACTATTGCTACAGATGTATAAACAAGCATTGAAACCACTGACTACCACTAGTATTTATGAAACATGCGGTTGTGATGTAACAATGGACGTGACTGTGTCTTCTTACCGCCAATAACATTGAAAATGAAGATAGGTGTTATTAATCCAGCTGGTTATGTAATTTGTAAATTGCATATTCATGAATGCTAGTGGATGAGAAGTTTTTATTAATAAGCCTTCTACTTCACTTCAAACTTTACCTTTCTAAGGACTCTTCTGTTGTCGACGACTACGCTTCGATATAAGCTCATGCGGCGCTTTTTCCTCCGACTGATTTGAGTACTTCCTTACTAATATCGAGAATTTGAACTGTTTCTTTTATACCTACTTAGAATCTGTAACATACAACAACACTCATCATCGATCGGAAAATATCTTTCACATCACATCACACTCCCAAAGGCCTGCTGGAAGAGATTTCTTTAAAAATAAGTAGCGCCTGTTGTGCCATTTATTACTTTGCCTGTTATTTGCTATGTATTTCTTGTGTATAACTGTTAAAAAAAATATTTCTGGTAGAGTAGGATGCGTACCTACACAACTTTGTCGACACTAGTTACTTGACCAATGCTGCAACATCGTAACGATCCGTAATACACAAGGGCGACAATCAAAATGTTCACAATAATTAAGCCCAAAACAATGGTACGAGGAATGGTCTGCAGTAGAGCCAGCTCTTTGTTTGCCGACTGCGCGGGCGCCGCGTCGCACCCGGTCAATGCCACTACGCTACGGCATCATTTTCTTTTTATTCCATTGCATTTTCTAACACGCGACGTAGTCGCACGACTTAACCCGCTATATGAGATTAGCCACAGGGCACAGCTAAGTCTACAATTGCTGTTCAAACTGTGAAGTCGTATAAATAACCCAAATTAGGCAGTTATGACGTTATTGTCTTCTCAAAGTAATGTATATAATGTTCTAAACTATCGCGGTTATTATCACATCTTTCCTACAGTCGTCCCGTGACCATGATGCATGCGACTGCGTCGAAATATCAGGCTACTCGTAAATAAAGGTACGCGGTAGGAAACCCGGAACATACGATTAAAATGTGTAATGTATCTAGTCGTGCGTAATTGTAAGTAAATATTTTCGTTCTAGTTTAAAATAGAATTACGTCCGAGTTTGTGTCCTTGTTGCTATGACAAATACGTGATTGTGAAAGGTCAAAATGTTTACCAGTTTCAGGAGCGAACTAGTCAGGCGATATAGCAATAACGTTTGATTAGGGTTGGGATTTAATCGATAAGAGGGCACTGCGCCTAAATCAGCTCGTAAACAAAGCGATATCGACGTTTATTGTGTTCCATCCAAGGTCCTCCGCTTTGTTGCTCTATTTATATCTAAGAATACAACGATTATCGTGTAGTAATTCAAGGGTATATTTACATCATTTCAACGTCATTATAATTCTAAAATCGATAAATTTACAATACAACAACATGATAGCATCTCTGTATTGCACACCAATGTCATCTCATTTAATCAGATAATAAGATGGGGCCAGTGAAATAGTTTGTTTGTCATAAATTTTCATATTGTATGCGATTCGATAATTATCCATAAGTACTGTACAAACACGTTCACTAGCTAATATTTGAGTTTATTACATTCGTATTTATAGAAAGGGTATACATTAATACGCCTTCTGCACGCATCAAGTGTCGTTAATCATAAGGAAGTCCCTTATGTATGATCAACGACTTCAACGACACTTGTTGTGTCGTGTTAACTAACAGACACATTTATTTTACGCTTTGGTCTTTCCTGGTGTTCGGTTTGTTGACACCATTTGCCGGCACTTGGCAATGTGATCTATATGGCTCTTCATTAATGACAATTCACAGTGCCCCATCGGATATGAGGGACGTGTCAGGGTCGAGTACCATCTTTTTCTTTATCAAAACCTCTTAAACTTTCCGCTGTACGGATATAGCATTCGTGTAGATTTTGCGCCGAAATATGCCACATAAAAATTTAGAACGATTTACCAGTGAGATATGATCACAAGACCGCACTGAGCGGAACTGAACTGCAGCGAAGCGACGCTGCCAATTTACGTGTATGTATTAACAACTAATGACATTTAGTGCTCGTGAATGCATATAAATTGCAGTCTCTGTACGTAGGTACCTGATAATACTCTCAAGCGGATACTTGTATTCATTATCGTTATCAACGTAGTTGCAAAGCCAGCGTCAGCTTTTCTGTTCCTTCTCGCAGAGTCCCTGCGTCGAAGTTGATCCATCGCTTCTTATGTCTCCCGCGGTACCTCTTTCATGAAACATACTGGCAGATTTAGGCACATAATTCCTACATATCCTGGGACTTACGCAGCACGTGACCAAATCAGCGCACGCGAGTCTATTCAATCTTATCCGCGAGATCTCTAACGCCTGTCACGGGTGTACTCGTTACGTACTCGGTCGTGTGACACCGCACACACATCCGGTATAGCATTTACATTTCGTTGGCGCGGAGTTCGCGCATGGTTACTTGTGTAAACCAATTAGTATTCTGTGATACTACCTATTATATAGAAGCTATTGGATGCCAGGGATTTACAATAGTAGAGAAGATTTTGTTCGTTTTCTCATAAGATTACAACAATACAACAAGATGAAATAACAATACAAGAAGTTGAAAGTGCTAAATGTCGGTTACGATGCGCAGGTGGGCGGGCACACGCGACTCCTGGTGCTGAATGAGAGCACTGTGATCAAGCCGCTAAATATCCGCGAGCTGCATTTCTACCAGAACATTCCCGAAGACATCCAGAACTTCGTGCCGCGGTACAAAGGTGAGCACACTGACCTCCCGACATGGACCCTCAAACGTTGCTCCGTACGCTTTTACAATTCGCTGAATGCATCATAATCATTCATTGCATCTTACATTTTGTTTTTGTTTTTTATATTAAAAAAAAAGCCGTAATGATTATATTGTTTTTTGTTTCCTTAAAATGTGTTGTTTTTGCTAGTCTTCAATTTATATTTGAATTTCTGTTGAGCACTAAGGACTTTATTCTATTGTGTTTATTATTATTGTTTACATCGAAGTTTGATTAAATTCTTGCACAGTTTTATTGTACCGGGGAATCGCAAAACGGCGTTATCTACTTGTTTTGAAATGTTCCAAAGGACATTGTTTTGTCATTATGCATTTGATAATTCGATTTATCTTTTGCGTCACACACAGCAATTTATATCGCGTGTTCCGCAATTTTACGGTAATCTAATCTAGAAACCACTGAATAATGTATCTGTGCGTAAAGCTGTGGAAGATATTACGATAAATGTGTTGTTGGATCCGCTTTCCTTAATGCTCACCTGATCGTAATCACCACTGTTATTGAGTGTGCGAGCGAGATGCGTGACTGCTGCGACACTGCCACCCGCGGCCCGATGGGGCGCAATATGCTATTGAAATATTACGAGATATATGATGCACAACATAGAGCAAAGAATTACTGGGAATAATTGATATAATTATGGGAGTCCATTCGATACGTGATCCATCATATAAGAGAAAATCAATGGAAAAAGTAACGGCGACGTGGCCGTCGTAGGCGGTACACATTGTTCTCTCAAAGTGCATCAGGCCCATAGTAGAGTTTGCGTTGTGCTGATGCGCAACGAACGATAATTGCGCGGGTCAGTGCAGTACGGCAGCGCGGGCCTGAGCCCGGTCGCGCGGCGTGAAAGCGCGAGAGAATCTGGGAGCGAAAGCGGGCAGGGGTCAGGAACAAAATATTAGTTTCCTTGTTGTCGCAAGGGCTGCGGCGCTGCGGCGAGCGGAGCGACGCCCGGCACCACTCGGCTCAACCGCCCCTAATAGCGCCCTAGCGGTAATTTTACATTTTGGGTTTGTAAACCTTTACTTAAACTACATACACACGCACCACAGCCTCCGCGCCGGCGAGCGCCCGCGGCTGCGAGCGCCGCGCGCGCCCGCCGGCCGCTCCCTCAGAACACGCCGCCTCCACACGCCCACACACACCACCTATGCCACACCCACGCAACACACCGACCACATACACACGCTACAAAATTACACCACACAAAAGATATACAAACCCTTTATAAAATGATGTAACTTTAACTTTCACTCCTTCATCAAATTAACGCTGGCAACTTGCACTATAGTAAGTTCATGTTGTTTATTCAATAGCCAGAAGTCGGCGCAACTCAGATACCCAGTGGTGTAAGCAACACGCTGTCTCTTTTCAGAATTCCGGGTGCGAATCCTGGCTGGGTACTTGTTGAGTTCGGAGGCTTCTGTGTTTTTTTACATCTTTCATAACACAATGGAAGTAAATACAACGTTTTTCATTCATTTGTGAAGTTTTATATAAACAATAGTTGAGTATAAAGTAAATTTTAATAGTCAATGCAACAGTCTAAAGATGAATTATAATTGTACTAAGTGTCTGTGTGCGCGTGGCTGCATATAACTGATGAGGAGGCTATTTGTTTCAGGCGTGATGCAGGCTTCTAACACGGGGAGCGTGAAATTGGACAAGCGGTACTCGCCATGTTTCCGCGACGAGAACGGGCGCAAGCCGTCGCTGGGCGGGAAGCGCAAGCGCGACGACGTGTTCAAGTGCGTATACCGGCCGGGCCGCCGCCGCCGCGCCTCCTCGGCACTTGTCATGTGTCCTTTATCATATTTCAGAGCTTGCGCGTCCGGACCGACGCCGGCCTCCCAAGTCCGACGCCGCCATTAATTCATACCCACTTACATGACTATCCCACTAACGCGTGAGCGATCCATTCGCGCTCAGCGGGCCTCCGATGACTCGCGTCGTGGAGCCGTGGTAATAATACTGTTTTCATGTAACAATATAACAGATAACAACTACTCTGTGTTTCAATTACATAGCTCCTTCATACTTTAGTGCCCGTTTCGGCTCCGCCACTCGCCCTACAACCGTGCCTTCTCCTGTTGCAGGTTCAAAGTGCATCGGAACGGCAACGCCACTGAGGTCATTAAAAGTATAGCGCATATGGATAATTCGAATAAGCAATGTGAGTGTTCGCTTCATATTCTTTTTTTTTATTTTTCTTTTACTACGCAGTACACAAATCAGCAGACAGCTCACCTGATGGTAAGCGGTAACTGGCGCACATAATATCTACGATTCATGCATTTAGATTTCAGGTAACAAAATGCAGAACCGCAGGTGCGTTGTCACTGTGAGGACGAAGATGAAATGCCTCATGCCTGTAATTGCGCTGCCTACCTTATCCTTCGAACCGGAATACAACAATACAAAGCATTGTTGCTTGGCGGCAGAAATAGATAACGCGGTGGTACTCACCCAGGCGGGCTCCTCAGGACAGAGTCCTAGCCTGACATTCGCATTTGAGCTTAGAACAGGAATCTGTGTCTAACCTTTCCTATTCTCGTCCAGACTTCCTGATGATGGAGAACATAACCTCATCGTACCGGCGGCCGTGCGTGCTGGACCTGAAGATGGGCACGAGACAGCACGGCGACGATGCGAGCGCAGAGAAGCGATCGAAGCAGATCGCGAAGTGCGCAGCCAGCACATCGGCAGCGCTCGGCGTGAGACTGTGCGGTATGCAGGTGAGCACCTATAAGGTATACACTACTTCGTAAAACGACTGTAGTGGAAAACGACTGTTTTTCCACGCAAACCTAAAACCCCGCCTAGATCGTGGCTAAACAGAAGTTGCAACTGTGCGAGTGACTTTTTTACACTACTAAGGTGGCAAACATGCGCACGACCCGTCTGATAGTAGGTAAGCAGATACCGTAAGCTTTAGACGTTAGCAGCGCGTTGCCGAACATGTGAAACTTTTTACACCCTTTTCGAAGAACTCCGTGTTGTACGGGAAAACCGTAGCAGGGAGCGCATTCCACTATCTAAGGGGTCTGTTTGAATTGTTTGGAACACCATCAACAGCTTAAATAACAGCCATTTGCATAGATAGATAGTAGGTGTCAACAGAGTCATTAATAGGTGCCCGCAGATAGGAAATAGGTGTTCGTAGATAAGATAACTTATTCTATTTCGGTGGGGCTTTGCCCGACTGTAGCCAAACGCTGATTCCCGACCTTAATCAGTTATTCCGACAGTTATATCTGCCACGCAGTGGTACCCCGGGTTTGATTCCCGGCCGAGCAGAAATTGAAATTATGAGTTTTATTTTTTGTTACGGGTCTGGGTGTAGTATGTATTACAAGTATGTACCTATTTAAAAAAGTATATAAGTAGTTTATCAGTTATCTAACACCCATAACACAAACTTTGCTTAATTTGGGGCTAGGTGGCGCTGTGTGAATTTGTGCAATCAAAAATATAAATAGGTATATATAGTTTTTATTGTATTATAATAGGTATAATCATAAGCATGTACCTACTTTAAATTGACCTACTAACATCGATGCCTAAGACACAGTAAATTGTAAATAAAATAAATTCCTCACCTAGTTTAGGCATCTAGTTAATGATAAATATAGCATGAATCTACTTAATTTACTTAGCTTGAATAACTTATTATATTCATAAGCTCTTATCGTACTTCTATGTTATACAAAAAAAAAACGAAAGTACCATGTAATTTGAGACTTAAGTTTAATGAATAAATTATTGATTTTTTATATTCCTATTGATTTTTCTTACTGCCCTGCAGTAGGACAGACATGGCTAAAAATAATAATAATATTAGCCCTGAAACTAACTAATTAATTATACTACGGGATCAGTACACAATTAACAATAGCCCGTGCATGATTCCTATAAATCCGACCTCGTGTCGCCCTTGACAATGTGTAAACTATAATAATAATAACGAGAGAGATATAGAGACTCTAGCCTTACCCAATTTTATGTATTCCTGTATTTTATGTATTATGTAAGGCTGCTATCATAAATACCTGTAGGATAGTAAGGATTTTCGCACAAAATACGAGTAACCCACACCCCCAAGTGCCTACTGGCAGTCCTTAACATTACTATGTTATGCCATGCCATCCACTTGGCTTTGGCCCGTGGATGGTATTAGTTAACCAGTACCATGCACTGAGAGTATCGACCTAAAAAAATAAAAATAATATTAGCCCCGAAACTAACTAATTAATTATACTACTGGATCAGTGCACTTAGCAATAGCACGTGCATGATTCATATAAATCCGACCTCGTGTCGAGCTTTACAATGTGTAAACAATAATAATAATAATAATATATTCCGCCCCTCCCAGATATACGTTCCCGAGACGGGGGCCTGCATTCGCCGGGACAAGTACTGGGGGCGAGCGCTCTCCGAGTCGGGTCTCCGGGACGCGTTGCGAGAGTTCTTCGGGGCAGGTTCGGCCCCCGGCCCGCAAGGTCGGCCCGGCCCGCCCGCCTACGCGAGGGTCGTACGACAGGTGTTGAGAGACCTGGATGCTCTGCGTCGGGCTGTAGCCAAGCAGACCAACTACCGTTTCTATTCGTGGTCAGTATCGGGAGGCATGGGGCTTACGTAACTCTGTTGCCAACAATTTTATACCACATAAGTGGCAAGCTTGTGGCCTGCCTGGTAAACAGTCAGCGGACCCCTATGGACGTTTGCAATACCAGGGGCATCGGGCGTTGCCGACCCCGTAAAAACCTTTTCACCCCTTACAATACTCTGATTACAATGATTGAAATTGTTGCTTTTGCGATTGGGTATGATCGAATTAATAGTTTCAGTTTATTGTAATGCAACTTTCTTAGCAACGGAACCCGTGAAATGGATGATACGAATTCTCAAAAGTACCGATTCCAATAATTGAAATCAGAGAATTGTTAGCAACAGAGTTACGTTATTATCATATTACGATATACTTAGATGTAAATCGTGGAATTGGGTATTCTGCAAAAACTTTTATCAATAAATTCCTAATAGACTCCTCAGGTGAATCGTTTTTGGTGCTGGCGTCTAAAGTTTACAAAGAAACTTGCGTTTTAGTCCACAATCGAGCAACAATAAGAGAAGCAAATATCCTAATTATTGATTTCGATGCGGGTTCGTTTATTGAAAGCCAGTTAATGGAGATGAATGGATAATCGGTTCAGTAGTATTTGAGTATATGCTGAGCGGTGCTGGGGGTCTATTCTCGGGCTGAGACAACTCAAATTCGACATTTTCTCTATCCAAAAAACTGTATTAAACGGTAATTTCAGTGAAATTGATCTTTGACAATATACGACTGTCGAAAATAGTTGAGAAAATATTGGTTAAATAGACATTTTAATGTCAATATTAATGGAAATTTGTAGCTAGAAAAAATGTCGAATTCGAGATGACACAGCGCGAGAATTAGGCCCTTGGAGTTACGATGCCATAGACACACACATAATCCTCCTTTATCGCTGACTGGAGTCCCTGGTGATAAATTGTCATCACCGTATCCCATCTCATTCTCATACAAAAGCACCCCACTGGTTCCAGTGTAACGGTGACGGCGATGAACAAATAACTATGACTTTTCTCTATCGTCATCATCATTATATCAGCCAGAAGACGCCCACGGCCGGGCATAGGCCTCCCCCAGAGATCTCCACAAAGGCCGGTCCTGTGCCTTCCGCATCCAGCTGGTACCTGCGACCCTTACCAGGTCGTCGGTCCACCTTGTGCTTCCACCTACCCACGCTTTTCTCTCTACTGATTTAAAAACCTCTCGCCCGCAGCTCGTTACTGATAGTGTACGAGGGCGACGTGGAAGCAGCAGAGTTCGCCTCTCCGGAGGTTCGGGAGACGGGAGAGACAGGAGAGGCGAGAGAGACACGAGAGGCGCGTCCCGAGTACGACGGCGACGCATCCAGCAGCTCGGCATCTCTCCCCGCCTCGCCGGGCCACTTCGACATGTCGACCCTCCACGACGAGATCTCCTCCGACGGGGATCCACCACCCCGGGAGCCGTTCCACCCGCACTGCGAGGAGACGATGGGCGGCTACGAGGACGCCGAGGACTCCTCCCCGCGCCGTCCTCCCAGCCCCGACTCAGCTGACAGCTGGATGGCGTACTCCTCAGCTAGTAGCGAGTCCTGGCGCGGCGCCGCCCCCGCCGCCCCTCCCGACCCCCGCGGGAAGCGGGCCCGCGCCTCCGCCCCCTCCCCACCACCCCCGCCCCCGCCCCGCGCCCGCGTCGACATCCGCATGATAGACTTCGCGCACACGGCCATCGCGGGCGCCGCGGCCGAGTCCCCCCTCGCCACCGCCACGCCCCACCACGGACCCGACGGCGGCTTCCTCACCGGCGTCGACAGCCTCAAACGACTCCTCACCGAGATCCTGCCCGCCTACAGCTAATCGGATCGGGGCGCCGCGACACTAAAAACATTGAATAATGAAATAATACCTTTCGGACGAAATTCGAGAGAGTAGCGCGCGCCGGCCGCGGCCCGCGTCGACGCTGCGGACGTTCAGAAAGAAAAACTATTTTTCCTCAAATTTTTGAACTGTTCGACTGATGTAATTTTATTGATAAAAAAATAAAAATAAAATAAAACATAGTTAATGATCTTACTGTCGCTTCGTGGTTGCATAGAGAGGACTCGGCAGGGTATTTTCGTTTTGTACGGTTCGCGCCCACCTCACTATCGTTAGTTGATGCCCCTTAATCCTTTTTGTGTGACCGCTCGGTGACGTGCACTAAGTGAATGTTGGCGGTACAAATTACGTTAATTTAATAATAGAACTTGTTATAATTTTAAAGTGGGACCCGTATTTTTAAGTATTACTACTAAGTTATTCCAGATTAACGTGCTTTTGGTTTGTTGTCTTCGCTTTAATATTTACTGGTCGCTGCGAATGCGCTGGGACGTCCCGTGCTCGGTATGCTATGTGGTAACATCATTGCGTTGGATTGCTCTAAATTTATTTTGTTTTCACATGTATTTATGGCGGCTTGCATCACATTCTTAATCGCATATAAGCTCAAGATAAAAAAAAATCGTACAAAATGACGTTAAACGTCATTCTTAAATGTGTTTAAGAATTTGGCGCAAGCCGGGCTTAAACTGTTATTCGATTCCCTAGTCTATGTGATATTATTTATTCAAAGAGCCAGTATTTATGAGAAAATTTGTGCTACCACTCAATGAAATCTAGAGTAAGCTTAATAGTATATTTATCGTTCCCAGTCTATTTTGTTATTGTTAAATTACCCAAGATTCTAAATAAATCCCAGTAAAGCACAAGATGTTAAATCAAGCTTGACTTTAGTTGTTTAATTTAGGTAATTACATTGTTATGAAAGGTCATTGATATTCCGAAATATTGCACCATTTTAAATTCACATAATGACCCACTTCTTGTAACCGCCCGTAAACTAATAGATAACTTTGGAGGGACGAAGAAAAATTAAAATAAATTGAATACGTGAACCTGTGATGAAATAAAATTTAAAAAGTTATTATAGTATAAAATATTTCCTACCAACACCGCGCTTTTATTTTCGGAAATTTTACAGGTCGAATCGAGCTAACGCCACATTAACATAATTAAATAATTATTTACAATTTGTAAAAGTTACCATTGTAACATTTCACCTATAAATTACATTATATTTATAATTAGAGTATTTAGGCGGACCCGGGGCCCTCGCCTGAGAGCGAACCCGGGTTGTAACGCCAGGATGATAATGACCTATAAAATTTCTGTATTTAAGAGTTATAATAGTTTTGTGCTTTACCTGTGAACTTACTACATCGACAAAAAAGTACATAAACTGGCAGCTCTCCATATAAAAATAGGTTAATTCTGATCGCAAACCATGTGTCAGTACCAGCGGTAAGGGAACAAGCAGCACATTGACAAAAATATTGATAATAATTTTGCTAACAGTATTATGGAAGCTGTAATGTGTAAATACTTTGAATGAAAGTGAGAAATGTAGGAATGTGAGAGGTTCATTTTGAGAATGTATTTTTATTTTTATTTAGTGGATAATATAACAGCAGTGTAAAGTCTGTGAGATGATGCCAGGTTGAGGCTATTTACACTGTCGCGCGGGTGAATGGATGAATACAAATAAATGTGTCTGAACGATGAGACTTGTTCTCTGAGAGTAGGTCAGTGTAAACGGCTGCTCACACATTTTGGTGATGTGTGTACGACCACTAGCGTTAGCCAACATTCCTTTGTGCTGCATTCGTCATTGTCCTTCTACTTTATTTTTTATTAGTGGGTAAATTTATAAACAGTACCTGGTTTAATTAGGATTGCTAGGTTGTATTTCAAATTATCATTTATGTCTGTTATTTTGAATAACTGTATGACATTATTTTGTTAAATAAATTTTAGGTATTGAATTTTTTGTTTTATTGGCAACTTCAAAAAACCGTGATTAAGATAAGACCTTCTACATAGCCTCCTATGAAGGAGGCTATGCCTTCTAAGATGTGTTACAAAGAAAAAGATAAAACAATTGCGCTAGACAACGATAATAATAATTATGACTATAAGAGTTTCCTAGCAGTTTCTTTATTGGCCGCATGTTAGTTCCCTTTTACGTCACATTCATTTTCGATTGGAACACAATTTACTAAACTATTTATTTATGTTATACGGCAGTCAAACAGGCAAGCGGGCCACCTGATGGAAAGTGGTCACCGCCGCCTATGGACATCAACAACACCTTGAACGATCCCATGTCATAGTCTAAAGGAAATACTGTGGCTGGGAGCTCATCCCACATCCAAATCGTACGAGCGAGAAACGTTCTTTCGAACCTCCGCGTGGTGACCAGCAGAGGGTCTAGGTAGTGGGAATGAGTACCCAGCCAAGGGTTGGTGGTGCGATGACAGAATTGTTCTGTTAAAATTATATTTCGTAGGTATCGGTATAATACCATTTAAAATATTATTTACTTACATCTTATTCTTTCCTCTGCCCACCCTCTGCCCTTATTTATCTGGGTGGGGTCGGCACACATGACTCTTTTTTTAACCAGAACATAATTCAGAAGTGCTTGACTCAACCCTCCTTCGGAATTCCTAGCTGGTTAGCATCTAAGAATGTAGCGTCCCGCGAAATGACGCCCGATATCATCAAGAATTTGATGGCGTTAGCCCCCCATTAAAAATAATTTAACAATACGCCTCGTACGTTAATGGCTAGCGCAACGTCGCTCACTTGTATCATTTATACGTTGTATTTTTTGTTAGATCGAGAGTGACGCGAGTATGCTGAGACAATGAATGGAGGGTAGGCCTGCTTTCTATGGCTGACCGGAAGTAAAAAAGGACGTGTTTTGCAGATTCCTATTTTAGAACAAATCTTTCCTAAGTCATTTGAATTTCCCAGATTGTTGTTTTTATAGCTTACCAAAATGTTTCATTCTTATAATGTTGGTATATTTGTTTGTTTAGTGTGTTATTAGGTAATTATTTAGCCGTGTGGTGTCCGGCAGAGTAGAATAGCACCAATCCCTTACAATCATGGGTGTCGTACAAGACGACTAATGTTTTCGAGGCAAAAGATCAAGGGTCTCCGTAGTCTGGAAAATGGGCAGCAGCATGTTTCATTGTTATATTTAAACACTGCGATCTCCAACCCGCCTGCCAAGCGTGGAGATTACGGTAATAACCTCCCCTTTCGTGGGAGAGGCCCTAAGTCCTGCAGTGGACTGTTACGGGCTGTGATGATGATGATGATTTAGGGCGCCAACCTCATCACTAACTTAGAGAAATCGCTACTGATGGATGCATTTTTGCAAACCATGGCAAGAGCTGGCACTGTAGATGAAAAAGATTGTGCTACATTCTGAAAAAAAAAAAAACAAAATTAGCTGCTGTTCGCTAAACGCGCCAATTTGGATATTATAATCAAAATTTTGATTTTGAATTTCGAAGCACGAAGCAATCTGAATCACTGAATTCAGAAATCGAAAAATATTTTCCCTACACTTAACAAAAGTTTAACTGTGTGTTTTTATTAATTCGATATTACAACAAATACGAATTGGTTTATACGTAAAAGTGTTATAAAAAATACTTGAAACAATCTCACCATGGCTGAATATAATAACTTACAGGCATTGGTAAAAGTTTCTACGGAGGTTGAGGAATCTCAAACGAAATTAGATCTCGTAAAATTTTGCATCAAAGGTAATTTTATTTCATTTTAAATCTATTTGGACTTTTAACATGATATAAAAATCAGCGTAGGAAAAAGTATTAAATTACTAGGGCGACACATCCTTTCTTAACTATAAGTTGACACATCATCTGCACCCCGACTGATACCCCAAAGACCAGAAAATTTGTTGTGTGGTATCAACTATTCGATCCCCAATCCGTTCGCGAGGTGTGGAGATTATGGCAAAACAAACCCTCAAAAATATGTAGGAGGCTCAAGCTCAGCAGTGGATTGATACGGGCTATTGATGTGATAATTCTTTTTATTTGCAATCTTAGTTCACACATAATACTTATTTTAGCACAACAAGACTTGACAAATAAATTACATAAAGAGGCTCAACGCAGGAAAGAAACTTGTAACTTTATTCGTAACAACAATTTACAATTGGAATCCGAAATAAGAATTGCTCAGACAGAAATAAACAGGTAAGCACCTACCTACCTTACCTACTTAGTATTTTACCTAGGTATTCATATCAAAACACCTCGTGAATCCTAACTAATATTTACAAACGATCATACATTTCAGGCGTTACAGACTTCATAAATACTTGATAGATTGTAAGGAGGTTTCCGCGTTTTGATAGCCAATAAGACAATGATTACCTCTATATATAAATATTTTTTTCAATACGATAGGTCTTTTCGGATAGGTTTTAAGGAAAACAAATAAGGCGTTTTCTATACTGGAACAGCTGCAATCAGTGCAGTCAATTAAAAAAACAGTCTACGGGAAAGACATATCGTGTTGAAGAAACAAGTTCAATATCTAATCATTGTCTTATTGGCTATCAAATTGGGAAAATCTCATAAAAATCGATTGAGTACCTACTTATGAAGTTAACTTCATAAGTAGGTACTCTTAGGTAGGTAGGTATTCTTTAAAGAATGATTTGTAACGTCAGAAATGTATGAGCGTATATGGAAAAATATGAAGTGGCAAATAATTGTGCCGCTGTGTGTAGGTAGACGGAAGCAAATCTTTTCTTTAACGCCTAAACCGCAGTCCGAAGTCGCGGGCAAAAGCTAGATATTCTTTAATAGGTACCTATTAATTGACGGCATCTATTTAATAAACTAACACGTGTGTGGCACAGTGGCACTGCAGACCTCCGTAAACAAAAAAATGGACAGCAGCGTTTTCTGTTGTGTTTTCAAAACTGCGATCTTCGACCCGCCTGCCAATGTTGTGGAGATTAGGGCAATACACTTCACGAATGTGGAGGAGGCTTAAGTCGAGCAGGAGACTGTTGATTATAATGTAAGTATCTAGTGCGAGACTGTTACTTCCCGAATTCACAGTATGTAGAACTTTGAACAGTAGGACAGTAAGTTATCAAAGAACTAGGTAGGTACAATACCTTATACCTACCTACTAGGTAGGTATACAGTATTGTACCCTTAACTTATAAATACTTCGCCATATAGAATAGGTACGATGTAGTGGTCTAATCTCAGTCTGAGATAGATTATACCTATCTTCAGTGCTTCAGTGGTCTACAGGGTACCGGTACCTACTGATTTCATGTTTCCCAGTGGCGATAAAATATGGAGCTCGATCGCTCATGACGTTATTAGGTCCATGATTTTGTATGTAGTTGATGGATTTTGCTAGGTAAGCAACTACATGACTTGCTCAACATTTTGTTAAATTTTAAGTATGTTGGCGGCCTATGAGACAATAAGATCTGCGAACGTAGAAATGAAGAAGGAGCTACTTTTATCTGAACATAGCAACATGGAACTCATGGAGCGCATGGCAGAAGGTGAAAATAGATACGAAGAACTTTGGTTGGAAGCTAAGAAAAGGTTTGAAAGTATTCCTTTCGTGCAGAAATGGTTGCAGGCTAATAAACAAGCCGAAACTTTACATAGAAATATAAACGCTTACGAAAATGACGCGAAAATACTTCAACTAGAGATCAGAAAGAGGAAAATTGCGTTGCAAGAAAACGATACAAAAACTATAATTGCTTTAGCAAATTTCTTAATACACGAAAGGCCGGCGAAATTAAAGATCGTAAAAGCGAAAATTGCAGAAATAGTGACGCTGGTTAAAGACATAAATAGCTTAAGTATTAGGAAGTCATCTAAACAAAAAGTATTGGTGCCTTCTGAGAATGTACCAATTCTTTCTAAAATTGACGATCAATGGCCAAATTTGGAAAGAGAAGTAAATACAGATGATTTATTGATGGTTAGTATTAATAAATCCATGTTATATTCTATTAAGTTCAGCTGCTCTGCCGCTAAAATATTTTTTTGTTAATTTAGATGCCGAGGCTGCAACTTGTAAATGCAGAAGTTGATGTTTTAAATACAAGATTAGAGGTAAGTTCTGATAAAATTGGTACTTAAGAGTACCTTCCAGATCCTACCTTCTGTTTGTTCATTGCCTTCACTTATTTTAATGTGATTATTTCAGTTAAATAAACTTATTAATCTGCAAAACCCGTCTCTTAAGAGAGCAGAAGACGTTGTTCATATAGACAAAAGCACTAAAATATCAAAAACTGAGAACAAACAATGCAAAGATTTTTATATATCCGCGTACTTCAATAAACCTTTGACAACAATGCAATATAATATAAATGATTCTAGAGAGGAAGCTGAAAATTATTCCCGAAAGAAGCTGATTAATATTTTAGATGACGTTAAAATCGATAAAAATGAAGTTTTCGATATTGTGTCTAAAGTTGATCCCATCCAACTTATGGAAGTTAGCGTAATTGCTGCAGAGGGTTCTAAATCTGATGGTATAACTGGAACCCTAAAAAATAAGGTAAGCTTTTATTGCTATACTTAGGTAATAAAACTAAGTATAGATATTTTCTCTGATTTCTCTGATCATGTAACGCTATAAAACACATTTTGGTTGATTCGTGAAAGGTTGCTGGGCCGATTGAGAGCGAGGAGATTGAAGAAGTAGATTTAACACAAACGAAATCTCAGAATATTTTGGAGCCTCCTACACAATTTATCGATTTGACTCAGGTTCTGTTGTGATAACTTTTAGAATACCTAGTTCTCTAACGAGTAAAACAGTCATTAGTGATTTCAAACATACGTAGGTATAGATCCATAAATTAGTTTACATTTATTATTAGATAGAGATAGTATGAGTAGCTACTTAAATATTTAGGTGCCTAGTTGAAATATTTAATTGAAGTTATATTTATTAGGAAAATATGCTGCAAAACTCGCAACACGTGGAGGTGTTCGTGCATGTGTCGCTGGATAAGACGCCAATTGAAAGCGAAGGCAATACTTTAACAGGGACGGTAGGATGCATTTGAATATGAATGCAATAGTTTCGAGCAGCGACATCAATCAATTCTTTGTTTCAGAACAACGAAGAGCACACTAACAAGAAAAAAGTATCATTCGATATACCGATGTCGGTGGACGATATTCCGATGTCGGTGGACGATACATCGGAAGCAGTCGACGACAATGACAATTGCAATACTGCTAACGTGACTAATGAAACTGTTGCCAGTCAGTTAGATGAAGGCGTATCTTGCGTAACAGATGACAATTTTATGCAAATAAAAGATATGATACTGAAAAAACATCACTTGGATCTTTCGCCACAATTCATTTACACAAAAAATAATTTACTACAAAAGGTTTGACCATATTCCGCGGGATTTCTGGTGAAGTTTCTATTTTAATGTTTACCTATCCTTTTATTACACCTATCGTTTTCTTTACAGAAAACGGATAATGACCAAATTGTAACTTCTAAGTTTTTTAATAAGACAAATGAAGTTACTTCAGAAGATGTACAACCCAGTAAAAACTCTTTAGATAATGTAGGGAGCAACGTTTTTGAAGACCCAGAAACAAAATCGCGAAACATCAATGAAAAAGTTGTTGAAAATCAAGCCAATCCAGTTCAAGAAGCGTTCATCGAGGAAAGAATGGCTAGCCCTAAGGCATGTCCGATGTTGTTCGTTTTTTTTTTATTTACATCTCTTAAAACTTTTACATCAGATATTCGTAAATAACAGAAAGCCAATAACAGATTCTTACTCTGTAGAAGATTTGTAGAAGTTTTAGATTATTAGAATTATAATTTAGATTTGGATCTAGGTATTATATCTATTACAAGACATTATAACTTCTACAATAAATCTTAGTGAAAACGGGTACTAAGTAAGTAACAATTAACATTTAGATGCAGGGTTCCGTAATAAAAGAGAACAGGATGCATTGGCGCTCATTGAAGGAGGTCTACATCCAGCAATGGATATAGGCTGATAACGTTCCGCAGTAAAACCAAGGACCCAGTTTCTCTAAGTCCATCAGTCACATTGCGTGGCCCGATTACCGAGTTTTAAAGAGCAGTAGGTACTAGGCCATTTAAAGAGAAAGTCAAGACTTTTCTCGACTATTCATGCCTCGCGCACTAGATTGACGCTTCTGCATGCTCTACTGCAGGGATCAGTAAAAGGCCTTAATAAGTCTTAAAAGCTTTTGAAGACTCTAAACAGGTAGACAAAGGCTACGTTGTTGGCTCATCGCAAATGTATCCAAAGCCAGACTGTTCCTAGTTACCGACGCTTCGAATTCTGCAAAGGGATACTGCTATTGACTGACGGTCCCTTTGTTTCCGCGAATTGAAACCTGTAGGTACTGTTGGTAGGCAGGTAGTATTAATATTCTGTGCCTGCACAGCCGAAATGGGTTTACTTGCCATGATACAATTAAATATTTCAGACATAGGTAGGTTTTATGCTCGATTGATCGTTTTAAATTTTATGAAAGGAAGGCTCACTGATAGCCTAGGCAGTAAGTAGGTACTTATTGTATATACCTATTGGCTTCTCAATTTCACATCGTTGTCGATGTCATCCACACGCGGTAAGGCGTCGACCTTATCTCGTATGGATAAAATCAGCGTCTAAAAATACCTCCGTTTTTATCTTGACTTCTTTTTCTGACGTGATTTTATACAAATAAATCTATTAAACTTATTTTTAGGAGGCGAACGAAAGCGGCCCTTCCGTGGCGGGCCTTCTGTTTACCCACGGTCCACAAGGTATCCCTGATTCACTGGATATATCCATGAGTACGACAGGTTTTGATGATGGCGACACTGAGTTTCCTCATTGCCTAGGTATTTAAAGATCTTCTTTCTCTATTTATAAAATGTAAGGAAGGACCGAGCGACGTTGTATCTTTTGTCTCGCCAGAGACCGAGAACTAGGAACACTAAAGTAGGAAAGTATTGATAAATTAATACAGAATATTTGGCATCACCATTTTACCTGTTACACTGTAATCTGTTATCATTAACCCCTGAAAAAAGAGGGGTGTTGTAAGTTTGACTTGTGTATGTTTGTGGCATCGTAGCTCCCGAACTGATGGACCTATTTAGATGCGGTTTTCTTTGTTTGAAAGACAGCTTAATCGAGATGGATCTCAGCTTTGTTTCATTAAAATCGGTAAGCAGTTTAGAAAATATTTGAGTATAATTATACTTGATCCCATTATCCGTCATTTTTCTATTAGGTTAGTTAACTAGGCTAGCACAAGTGTGCCGGCGCCAGCTCGCGCCGCGAGAGAGTCTCTGTTTTCTTCTCTCAATACTAAGACAATAGAGATAGCAGTATCTATGGCGCGCCTTTTCTTGCTTATCGCGCGTGAGAGCACACTTGTGTTAGCCGTGTCGCTTTGGTTAATAGAAAACATTCGGGAAATTTGTAATTGGCCGATCCATTTTCCCGTACAGACTCGGTCTAGACAGGAATCTCGGCTGGATTTTTAGCCGAGAGATTATCGGTCAGTCCTGAATAAATGTAACTATAATAATTGTACTAATGAAAATACATTTTTAGATAGTAGCCTTCTGTTATCACCTAAAGCTGATATGCAAACTGAAAGTGATAATGGTGAAAGAGCATCACAAGAATTGCCTAATTTCCTCACAGGTATCTGAGAGTTTAATGTAACATCACATAGTATGAAGTTTAGCACTTCATTGTTTATTTAAAGGTTTTATCATTTCAGGATTTCGCAAAACCGGATTATTTTTCTTTGGACAAGGGCCTTCGAAAGAAGGTTCAGGTAATGATTCTAATACACAAGCACCACAAGGAAATCAAGACAATAACTTTAATTTCAATTTTGGCAGTCAAGAAAAGAAAAATAGAGGTTTATTCAGTTTCTTTCGTTAATGTCTTTTTAGATGAATATGATCTCCTTTTCTACTATGTGTTATGATTAAAACCATTAAAATTTCTGAATAAAAAATTTATTATAAATTCTCCTTAGCTAAATATTAATATAATAACATATACATTCTTACTGATGTAACTGGCAAGCCCTAACAGCTATAAGTTGTAACAGAATAAACAATGGTGCAAACACTTCACTGTATTCTATAGCTGAATCTCCTTGCAACTTTCGACACAATAAAAATTTAAATACAAAAGTTAATCCTAGAAAAATTGCGCTCCAGGATGCCCTGTAGAGTGAAGCTTTGTATGAACTTTCTAAATTCATTCTGATACAAACTATACAGCAGAAATAGGCATTCATAGCATCACTGACAAATAGTGGTGCAAACACAGTCCACCAAGCACTTTTCACTAAACCACCTATTTTCAGCGCTAAGAGAACTGTAAAAATAGTTATTGTTAATAAGTTTATCCATATTTCAAACACTGTAAGTCCAATCCATTGTACAATTTCATTCAGTGTGAAAAACATTTTTCACTGGTTGGCACCAAGCATAGAAGTTCTGAATATTCTGATATGAATTGATGAAGAGTGCCTTACTTGGGTTTCAAAGTCAAATTCATCAGCAAGTGGTTCCAAATCATCTGTAATGTAATAAAATTATCTAGATGAAAATGTAACAGGTTTGAACATTAAACTTTCACATAATTCATTGTCATAGTTAAGAGAAAATGCCTGCTTCCCAATCCCGTCTTTTTAAGATGTTATTGATTTTCACTTTATTTACAAGTTTTCTGACAGTCATCCCATTATGACCCTTCAAATTAAGGTCATGCATATTTCCTGGATGCATGAAATGTTAAATAAGTTACTATGAAACCGGTGCTTATAATGTTTAGGTAGTATGAACCCAGTGTGACCAGTGCACACAACCAATTATACGCTAGTTAGATAAACTTACGTAAAATAACCAATTCTTGATTTGTGTTAATGGCTTATATTAACCATTAATGGACTGCAGTAAGCTTATCATGGTCCTTTACTTTTATTTATAATTTTGAATTAATTAAATTAGAGTGGCTCAGCTAGAGGCATGCTCGCAGCACAGTGAGAAGCCTCTCCGAGGTGAATCCAATATGCCCCACATGACAAAATAGCACCAGACTGACTATTACAGCTGCTGTATTTGTCATTCCGCGTTAAAAACCAGAACAAGAAAAAAAACCAAAGTATTTAATGCACGCTAAGGCACCTCTGAGTATGGATAGAAAACTGACTGCTGGTGGATCACGCACACATGCTCGCGGTGCACGTATTTGAGTAAATTAGAGAGCCATGCATGCCTCAGGAGATTATGGAATAACTCTCCACTACTACGGTGGAGACTTAAGTCTAGTACCTAGTGAATTACTATGTGGATGCAATTAATTTAGCCTTACCAACAACATCAACTGTTCCAGTATTGACTTCAATTTGACAAGTGCCAGAGAAAAGTATCTCAACTTGCAATGCTAAGTTACAACATCTTTGTATTGCTGCTCCTAAACCGTGTAAGATTATTTCTTTTTCACCCTTTGTTAACAAATCACAACATTTATCTAGTTGTGCCTGAAAATAATAACAATAGTCTTAGAATACACAGGAAATGGCATGGCAATATTTTAGTTCCCTTGTCTAACTAAAGCAAATACCTTGAAATTTGTCTTCTTGGTTATGAATATAACATTATCGCCATCTACAGGTCGACTGGGCACACGTTTCTTCACGGCATAATTCTTATTTGGATACCGCTTTGGCTTTTTCTTGAATTCGTGCTTCCTTTCTTGATTATTTTCATCTGCCATTTTTGACTGTCTTGACAAGTTTGACCAAAGAGGATATAAACATTACGACAAAGAGGATATAAACACAGGAGGGACGGCTCCACCCACAGACTTATAATAAAGAAAAATTGTTCATCTGACATGTATGCCACCTCTTCACCTCGATTCTCAAAGAAATTGGAGATTTTACATAGAATTATTTTTAATTTTTTTTGGATTTTTCGAGATCTAATTTAAAAGGAAAAATAGTTATAATCATTGTATTAGATGGCGTTGATTAGACACAAATCTAAAAATAAATCAAAATGAGATCGTTAGATGTATAAAAATGTACATTTATTGCGCTTTACTCTCAGAAAAGGTACTAAAACTCACAGACATAACAGACTAGACACAAATTACAAATATTTATTTAGAGATAGCAAGATTATAAATCTTGTTATCTCGTTTTTTCATCTATGGGAATACGTTGACGAAAAATGACGTGCTCAATGTTTTGAACGTTTGACATGTTGCTGAAGCTCCTTTAGACCTGACGTTTCTTTTGAAACATCGGTGTAAATTTTATAATTTAGGAATTTATTATAAATAAAATTTAAATTAAACCATTTAAAAGATGATGTAATTTAGTGCACATTTATGTGAAAGCGCAAAGTATGGAAATACACCTGGATTATCCTTTCACCGGTAAGTAAACATTCGTGGTTCATACCAAAAATGTACCTAGATGACATTTTAAATGTTCACACATTTTATGAAACAACGGATTAATCGCGTATTTGCGTTTATTTACATAAATCTTTGTTTTTCTAGTATTCTTAAAGACCAGACATGGTGATGTCTGGGTTGCAAATTGGAAGTGCTGCGTTGTTAACATTTTAAAAACAAGACAATAATTAGATGCAAGTCCCTTCTGTCCTGGTGCACCAGCATTATATGATTTTTTACTGAAAATAAAGAATATGCTGGCTGTTTAATATATTAATTAATTAATTGATTTATTAAAAACAACTTTACAGTATTACAGTAATAACCAATGCACTGAAAACTATAGATTTATCAGTTTCTAGTAGTTTCAGTGTCTAGTAGTTTCAGTTTTTAGTAGTTTCAGTTTCAGTTAATGTACCTATCCTTTTCATTGTTATTATTTTTTTCATCTAGAGGGCATCATATTCAATTTGTGAAGTCATATAGGCCAACCTGTGAACAATGAAGATTCTTCTAAGTAAGTATGTACCTACTTAGTTTAAAGTTATGAGGCAACAAATAAACATTAATACCGGCCAAAATCATAACTCTCCTTTTTGCAAAAGCAAGCACTGCCGATTCACGGTATGTAGGATCGAGAGATCGAAAAGACGGTGGTAGGTATCAGGGCGTGGGTTTGATTCACTAGACACCTTACCTTTTATTATAATGACAATATTAAATTATAAGGACAAGTTCTCCGGGGCAGCGGTGTGGACGACTTTTTTAATTTTTAGTATATATTTTATGTGTTAGTGAATAGGTATATGTAGTGGTAGGTATATGTATATAGATATATTTGTATTGTAACTGTAAATACTTTATTGCCAATAAATAAAAGGACAAGTTTAAAAAAATTGCGTCGTCGTCCAGAGCGAAATACAAGTCAGATTTGTTTGTGTTCGTAACGAGTAGAAAGTTTTAGAAAAATATAACTTATCTGCAGATGGGCTGCCTTGTTCCGTCCCTGCATATGCATTAGTGTGTGTGCTATAGAGATGTGTGACATTTTGTCTCGTATTTCAACTCGAAATGTACTCTCTGCTTCCGTATATAAATTTTTTTCTCTATGCTAAAACTAAGTATATTTTCACGAAACACCTTTCTGAATAACTTTGGTTATCAAATTTAATACTTGAGAATCCGAGGCACAGCCCAACTACACTTTTTACTTTTTAAAGAGTTGTGTGAAAATCCCCCATTGGACATAGGTTCTATTATACTAGACGATGGGGCTTTGATTATCTACATGACCCTGTTTACAGAAGATCCTACCCGATTAGCGATATTTCACCGATATATCGATTTAATATCGAGACATTTCGACACCTATCACATCCCCTAATAGGCGACCATGCGGAGTTTGCTGTGGACCCTGTTTACAGGGTCACAGAGATTATGGCAGCCTCTCTACTGTAATTACCTGTAATTTTATAGCTGATCTACAAAAATCCTGGATCACGGTCAAGTGTACCCCGAACCTGTAACGGGGAAAAGCGCTAGCAAGAAAAATATGAAATCGATACATTGGTCATCGGATACATCAATATTTTTTCTGCGTAGGAGAGCTGTTTATGCATATTGTACATTTTGTTTGTAGTGAGTGAATTTAGTTCTGTGAATTTTGCACATTGGATTTGGATTAACCTAGTAGATTTTCGACTAGAAAGAACCAAAGTGATGTAATTCAGCACAAGGCGAGATGACAACAAATAATCGTATGGATATGTTTATTTCCGAGACGAGACATGGCCAACATGCACGGGAGTTCACGAATCTACATTCTCGTGTTTCCGCGTAATTGCCAACATGTGGAGTTTGCTTTATCGAACATATTTAACGCAAATAAATAATTGAAATTGAAATTGAACTGGTCAAAACAGACTGTCTGGGGCGGGTCTTAACGTTGACTTGACAGTTCATAGTTTGTGGACTTGACATTGCTTGTGATTATATCCTCTTTGTTCCTTTACTGACATCTAGTATACTAGATTAGTTAGTTAGTCTGTGGGCCTGTGGCCCACTCCACCTCGCACGCATCTGCTCACACGCAGTCAGTTTTCCAATATGTTTTATTTTCGTTGTTTTATTTGAAATTTTGAATAAAATTATATACTTATTTTTGTCTTCATAATTCATAAGTGTATTAGTGGAATAATAGGTAATTATATATAACATGTCTGAAGAAGAAAACATTGATATCGAGCAGGAACTTGATGAACTGTTGACAAAAATTCAGCCTAACTTACAAGATGTTATCAAAAGGGTAAATATTTAATTTACAGTATGAAATAAATAACCAAATAAAAATGAAAATATTATGTCAGTTTCAGTTGGATTTATATCTGTGTATAAATTTATGTAAAAGTGATGTTTTTAAACTAATAAGTAAAACTGCAAGTAAAATTAGTGTTTTCTATGTCCAGAGTTTTACCAACGTAGCACTGCAACAGACAAAAAATGGAGAACAAATCAGACCAGACATATTGGAAGACACATCCTACTTTGCTAAAAATACCCAAGTGTGAGTACCTGCACCAACCATAATCATAATTTATATTTTCATATTTATTGCAATGCCAAAAAATGATTTTAATTTTTCATTTGCTTATGTCAGTGGAAATTTGGTTTGAGACAGACTATAAGTAGTAGATTCTGAGAATATTTCATTTTAACCCTCAAAGTGGTGATTATATTTATTACTTTGTAATGGGCTACTTGCTAGTCTTCTTATCTTATTATTACTGTCATAGTACCTACCTATGGATAATGTACAAAGAGCTGTAATTTGAGATTGTCAAATTATGCAATTAGTTGAATGAATGAATGAAACAACAATACAAACTTTTACAATATTTCCAATAAATACAGTTGACCTACAGTTTCATCTGAGTTATGTACGTACATTAGACAAACACTAACCAAGTCTTAAGGTGAGGGAAAACAGAGTGATAAAACCTGCACATTCAACAACTGAATGTGTAACCATGATCCATTTCCCGCGTCAGGATCACCTGTTACGGAGTCATGGAAGTTAAATGGCAGTCACTCCACAGTAATTGCCTGATGTGCCAAATCATTTATCATGGTCAAAGCGGATCCCGGGCCCTCGTGCATGCGAGCACTACTGGGACCTCAACTGCCACTGCATTGGATTGGGATGCCAAGACGATGATGACAGTTGACCCTCAGTAATCAGATCAAATGTTTTGCAAGGAGATATCAGATTAGCGAATTTGTGAGACTATAGATTACTGCCACTAATACCTTGTATGGAATGTTTGTCAAAACATATACCTTATAATCAGACTAATTACTTACATAATTTGATTATATTCTCTATAATAATAAAATGAGGAACTATAGTTAGGAAGCTGAGAATAAGTCCCATCTTTTTGGCAGTGCATTGTCATGCATGTATTTATGAAGATATTCGCAATAAATACACTTTTAGAACTGTCCGTTTACAAGGGGTGCTGGTTAAGATGGGATACGGATGGATTACAGATAGTCAGTTGAATGACTAATTTTGTTATTTCAGAAATCTCACCAGACTGGAGTTGGTAAAGCCTCCAACATTTCATTTGCAGTCAGTGGCTCTGGATCTAAAAAGCATGGGACTGAAGTTAAAGTGTTCCCTAGGAGAAGTCAATGTCAGGGGTTTATACAGTGCCTTCAATGAGAATCTTTATAATCTCATACCTGTCATGTCTGAAGGACATGTGCTGTAAGTACATTGAGAAGAGAGTTGAGTACTCCTAATTTATTGGCAAGTAATAAAATTATAGTAATAAATTTATTAACTCCAGGTCTGTGCATTACCTACTTAAATGGATGGAATAGGTTTGTAAATGCAATATTATGTCATCAGTCTGTCATATATGTACAGTGGCGGCGTAGCATGGCTTAGCCCGCGAGCACCTCAAAATAAAATGATGTCACTTTATTTACTCACTCACTCGTTATACATATGGTTCGTGGCAACTCACCCCATTCGTAACTCCCCCCATACTTGCAACTCGTGCCATGCTCGTAACTCGTCCTATTCGCAACTCGTCTTATTCACAACTTGTCCTAATCGCAACTCGTCCTATTCGCAACTCGTCCTATACTCGTAACTCATCCCATTCGCTACTCGTCCCATACTCGCAATTCGTCTCATGCTCGCAACTCCTCCCATTCGCAACTCGTCCTATTCGAAACTCGTCCCATTTGCAGCTCGTCCTATTCGCAACAGGCCCCATTTGCAACTCGTTCCATTATGATAGCCCAAACAAGGGTTGCGTACCCAAGTCCCGAATGGGATGAGTTGCGAATGAGACGAGTTGCGAATGGGTCGAGTTAATAGTGACTACAGTTCTCTAACATTTTAAACACTTATACTGGGTGATATTTCACGTAATGAACATTGCTTCTAGAGTATCGCTGGCCAACATGACTGCAGACGTGAATGTGGGTTTAACACTAAAGGATGACGTATTTTCCTTTATCAATCCTTGCATTGACTTTACACACGATGAAGTGTTAATGAAGGTAAATATAACTTTTAGATTCTCAAAAGTGTTTAATGTATGTGTTAAAATTGAATTTGTCTGTCTAAGAAATCTATCATGTTTGTTACAGCTATCATGGCCATCTCCACAGAAGAATGGTGGATATGATTTTACAACCACAGAGCAACTTGCGAAACACATAGGTAAGTTTCTTTAGCGTACATAGTATACCCCTATGATGAATATGCTCTTTGAGATAGTAGCGGTGTGTCCAGAAACTGTAGAGCAACAACGAATGGATCTGTCTAGGCATCTTTGTGGGATTATATTGGACTAGGTTTAGTCCCCAACCGGAGACTCGAGCTAGATAGAGTACTCGACTTTGCTTCCTCCACTAGAGACCTGGGGATTTTGGCACGACCTGTATAAATGGCATCTCCTGTATTACTAATCGGCACAGCAATGAATGCCATAAATAGACAGCATATAATTGATCTGAATGAGGGATAGAGTTGGAGACAGCACTTTAATGCATCTGCTGGACAAAAAGGTAGTTATTCATTTGCATAATCCCTCATGAAGCCGCTTCGATAAAAGACCCGTATCTGTGCTAGACTCAACCGAAAGCCTTCGCTATATATAGCTCAACGGCCAGTGCCTCTGTTCGCCTCTCAACGGTTAATGTGTGAAGTTATACAATGCAAAATTGGAGGAAGGAAATATAAAACCTAAAGCAAAGCCAACGAGTGAAGGTATAAAGATCGTGCATGTAACACAATGCAGTTTGCAAAAAAATCCAACTCTTCCCCCAAAAGTTACTCCAATATTTGTCTATTCAATTCACGTTCGCGCTTGGGTCACAAAAAGGACATCATTCATTGTGGACTAAAATGCTGAATATTGTAATATTAAGATAGAGTGTAGAATTCCTAACATTTTTCACTATGACGACAAACCCGTACGCCAACCACTATGTACCACTGGGTGTACAGTAGATACTAAATATCGTTATTTTAAAAGCCTACCAACCGAACCCTAATGGTTAGAGATTTGACGCTATAGTAAAAAATTTTGTTCGTTCTATCGGAAAATATAATTTTTTTTTGGCTTGCACTTTTATATTTTTAGTCCAAAAATTTAACAAACGTGAATGATAGTAGGTAGTTTCGGAGAAAATTTTCTGTGACGGTCACGCGGGTGATCATGTGATTGGACTAATTGTTTCGTTGTTTTTCTATTGAACGAAACCCTAAATATGGAGGTCATAACCCCAAACTGCTCAAAAGTTAATTACAATTAAAACAATTTTTTTAAATTTAATTTTGTCGGTTATGTTCTTCTTGATTGTTGAACAAAGTGTAGATTTAAATCACATTTTATAATATATTACTTTCATTACGGCAAAATAGCTCTTATGATAAAGTAGGTGTGTACCTACCTACGTTATCAACCGAGCTATGTGCTCGCAGACAGTGAAATTTGTAAACAACTATATTCTTATGGGTGGGTGGAACTAAACCCGCACTCTCATCTCCCGAAGACTGTTCAACCAGTCTCAGCGTGACAATTTTGATTGTTCGAAATTATATTAGTGTCCGTAAGAAAACAGATTCTTTTGTAATATAATAAATAATGGAGAGGTTTATCTGTAAGTTCAACGTAGAGTTCCTCAAGAAAGGGCTGAAAAGGTTTATACGGGGTCGGCAGCACGTGGGCGATACCCCTGTTATTGCAAACTTCCATAACTGCTTGTCATCAGGCAGCCCGTAAGCTTGTCTGCCACCTTAGTGGTATAAAAAAATAAGCTATAACTTTTATGCCATACATTTTAAAGTAAACCATTCAAATGTGTTCAAATGAAATTGAGATATCCAATCCTGTGGGTGTTTGTAATACAGGGCTCTTATTCGCTTGTAGCTGACCCTGGATTGCCTTTTCTTTTCTCTTAAATCCGTTCAGTTTAAATAGGTTTTAAGACTCGTTATCCACTACACTTTCATAGCACATGTTATTAGGTGACAAACCCGATAACATGTGCGATGAAAGTGGATCGGCTCAGTTGTTTTTGAGCTTATCGCGAACAGGCAGAGAGACAGACGCGGCGAGGGACTTTGTTTTTAAATACGTGATGATTATAGGGGCCATAAACAATGGCAAATGAGAAATTAGTATATGTGAAATGGTATGGACCATAACACATCTTCAAGTGTCTATCTACTACGGTTCCTAAGACACAGCCCAGGAACAGACAGACAAGAGGCTTAGTAATAGGGTTTTGTTTTCACCCATCAGGGCGTGGAACAATCCACCGCTGAAATATCCCCGTGCGTCAACGTGCTACCTTCTTTTCCCTAAGTGCCTAAGTGCCTAAGATCTGAATTGCAGACGACCTGCCCCTGACGGCGTCGCTGTCGCTACCGCTGTGCGCGCTGTTAAGGCGGCGGCTGCAGCGGCACCTGGCCGAGGTTCTGCGGCAGGCCACCAGCGTCTCCGAGCTGGTTGGCGGCAACCCGGCCCTGCTGGAAGCTTATAGGTGAGACCAACTGGACCCACCACCACTCAAAGCATCAGCACGGCTATCACAAGTGTGTCCGCGACACAGCTCGCGCAGGGAGAGAGCGTTTGTTTCCTCCTCTCAATACTAAGATGAAAGACATAGTGGTATCTTTGCCGCGCCCTTTATCGCATATCACGCGCGAGAACAACTCGTGCTAAGCCTGAGGAGTCCGCCTGGGTGAGTACCACCGCCTTATCTGTGTTCCGGTTTGAAGGATACGGTAGCCAGCGCAATTACAGGCGTGAGGCACCGAGAGGACTACGTATTTAGGGTGATTAACATGTTTAATATAAAAATATAGTGTGGCCCTCGTAAAGCCCTTTAACAAGGGCCAGAGAGATGGTTTTAAAAAGCCTTATATTGGTTTGAATTAAATGAAAACGTACCAATGACGGTATGTTGGTTGACTTACGATAAACTAATTATTGCCCCAATAGCATGTGCAGCTATCATTATTGATATTGTTACAACTTGTTTAATATAATTGTAGTTATTGCCAAATAAAATCTATGTCTATGTCTATGTGTTTTGATATTACTCTGATAAAAAAAGAATCGTTTCGAAATCAGGTGGCTCTTGTTTGCCGCCAGTACATTACATTCTTTCGGGTATCGGTGTCACACGGCCTTGTAAATCATTATATGGACGCGAGCGCGCGCGAAACCGCTCCTAATTCTTTATTAATGGTTGGTTTTCTCAATGACGACTAGATAAGAAAGTTAAACTTTATAGTAGGCACTATATTTCTCTGTCAGGCCTTCTGCACGCTTCAGTAATAAAGATAACATTTCAGTTCGTTAAACTAAATTTAGGTAGAGTAGGTAATGTCACAGTAGAAACTTATCTATTTTGTGGTAGTGTTACATAACTTGTTTCGTTAGTACAGCTGTGTTATCTAGACTTTCTCTTTGCTCGAGGTCGTCTGGTGTGAATTCTTTAAATTTTGCGTTAGTAATAATGGTCGAGCAACACGAGCACAATTAGAAGAACTTGGTATTTAATTAACGTAATTAAATACACTAAGTAAATAGTTTAAAACGCGCATTTAACAAAATATTGTTTATTTAACTTTTTGTAAGTGCAATACTGTATTATTACCATCTCAAATAAACCAACAGTGCGTGCTCAAATACATGTAATGCGAGCCAATAAAATTATCATAAAACTTTATCAGTACATGCGTTCGTTCTTTGACGCTGTTATACACTACCCGACTCATTTATGAAAGAGTTTGAACGTAATAAGTGGAATAAACCTGTTTTACTTTACTTTAATGCTAAGGAGAATCGATCAAAATTATATCATACTTCTGGAAATAAAATAAATAAAAATTGCTTTGACAATTTACACAGCGCTATCTTGCTCTAACGCAAGCAAAGCTTGTGTTATGAGAGCCAGAAAACTGATAAACTACTTATATATTTTTTAAACGCATACTTAAAAATATGTCTACCTATGGAATATACCGTAAGTTACCGCCGGTTCGTATCACCACCATCCATCTTGTGGGGGCTGTCCTACGCTTCGCTACCGTCACTACCTGTAGTATCTATACATTGGAATCTGCAATTACCTGACCCCTCTATCACATAATAGATATTGACCAGCAGGTTGTCTTCATAGTGGCCGAAATGCGCCGTACAAATTCACCTTTACCGTTTGAAAACTTGAGGAACATATGAGAGCTTTTGAAGAGATATGTGGCTGTGCAATGTGTCAGTGCCTGGTTTACATGTAAGAAGACCTGTATTACTGTCAGTGGCGAATACTTATGTAGCGCTCTAGTATGATAAGGGTGGCCAGCTAATAAGTTTTATTTATTTATTTATTTGCCAACAGATTTACACTTTTTGTTACTTTTAAATATTACATGAAAAATCACTAAACACTTAAATGTAAATCCAATAACAGGCAAACTTACGTTCACAATAGAATCGATCGCGCTTAATTAAAAAATAAATGTAAATCTACCACCACTTAAACTTAACAACTCAACAATGATATTGTTAGTGTAAATGACAAGAAGACGTATTTAGTATATAAGTTGAATGTACTAGCCTGAGTTATGTTTTCCCCAGCGAGATGGCGTCCCGGCTAGCTGCCAGCGGGAATAAAGTGGTGGACCTGGTGCTGATGAACGTGCGCCGCACGCTGCTTCAGGGCTGCCGGGAGGTGCTGGCCTTACCGCCGTTGCACGCCACATTCATGCACAAGGTAAGGGATTTCTTTGTCTCCACCTTCATGCTCTAGGTAAGGAATGGCTGGGTCTCCACCTTCATGCAAAAGGTAATGGACAACTGTGGACGACCTTCATGCACGAACTCCCGATCTAAGTCTCGACAGACACTGACGCTGTCTCGGCACCTCCTGTACATGTTATGTTCCTATGAAAATTATACGAGTCTCCCTAGGCAATAAAAAACAAAACTACAATTTCGTATTTAAAGATCTATTATAAAAAATAAGGTGGTTACATTCTTCTGCATACATTCGTTTCCGTATTAGGTTTTCGAATTCGAATTTTAAACTCGACCAATAAGAATCCGCGTAGACCAATCAAAAGGTTGCGTGAAAAGTGTTGCGGATTCTGATTGGTCGAATTTGAAATTCGTATTCAGAAACCTAATACGGTATACAAATGTATGCTGGGCTGGCATTGGCAGCTTGGAACGAAACTAGATTATAGAGAGTTTAATAAACTTGTTTCGTTGATTCTACTGCCATTATATGCTTTTTTAATTAAAAACTTAAATTAAATTACAATTATTTTTATTTTATTTTATTTATTTTTAAGATTAACAGCTTACAATTTACATAAGAGTAGTAATATAGAACAATCAAAAGCCAATTATAAATCTTCACCAATATGTAAAAATAAGCTTACGTTACAAGTAATATAACTACTCTCTCGACAATAACGAGTGAGTGAAAATAATCATGCATCTTCACAAGGATTGGAAAAAGAAAAAAAAAAAAACAAATAATAATTTGAGAGTAAACTAGAAAAAAAAAAAAAGAATGTAAAACAAATATTGAACTAATAAGTGAATGTACATAATACAACAGCAGTGATAGGAGTGTCAAGGTGTTCAATCGTTAAAAAATTCATTGCTTAGAATGCGTTTAACTGTAGTGGCACTCGTATTGAAGAGGTCAATGTCATGAAGAATAGTTAGGTTATTAAATTGTGTACTGACCCTATAAAGAAATAATTTTGTCGATAATTTGTACGAGGTGAACCCGTGTGAAGAGGATTACCATGTCGCAGTGATCTATTAGGCACTCGTAGTACAACATTTGATAGTAAATCAGGGCAATCGACTCTGCCACCGACTATGTTCATGAGATACACAATGTCCGACATGGTCCTTATTTTAGTTAAAGGGAGAATATGATGCCTTCTGCATCTTGCTTCGTAGTCAGCATCACAGGTTTTACCTTTAAATTGGAGGTATCTCATGAATCGCCGCTGTATGGACTCCATTCGATTAATATAAATATCGTAACACGGATTCCATACTTGAGATGAATATTCGAGAATACTTCGCACCAGGGAACAGTAAAGGATTTTAATTGCTTTTAATTTATTGAAATTTACGCATGATCTTATAACAAAACCAAGAGCTCTGGAAGCCTTCTTAACAGTTGTATCGATATGTTCCTCATATGTTAGCTTCGAGTCTTGTATTATACCCAAGTCTCTAATTGAATTTTGGTGAGATGTTGTTGATGGAGTAATGGTGTTTAAAAATGTTAGTTTTCCTAGAAAAGGTAATTGGAAATATTAAGCGTGGCATTTGGAAATATTAAGGCTCAACTTGTTTGCGCGACAATAGGACTCAAGTCGATACAGGTCAGCTTGAAGAGAAAGACAGTCAGCAAGATTACGTATTTCGGTAAATATTTTCATGTCATCTGCAAATAACAAGAATTTAGAGTGTCTAAAACAGGAGCCAATATCATTTATAAAGATAAGGAATAGCAGAGGACCGAGCAATGAGCCTTGAGGAACTCCAGACGTAACCTGCATCCATGCAGAGTAATACCCATTTAGAACCACTGATTGAGTTCTATGCTCTATACATATACGAGCTGAACCATCTGTAGAGGTTACCATGGACGCCTGCTTGATATAGTTTTTGAAGCAATATTATGTGATCTATTCTGTTGAAAGCTTTGCTATAGTCAGTGAAGATAGCATCGACTTGGTATCCGGAATCCATAGATAAAGAGGTATATTCATGGAATAGTAGCAGATTTGATACAGTAGATCTGCGACTTAGGAGCCCGTGCTGCTCTGGGATAAACCACGACTTTAGAGAAGCATGTAACTGCTTGTAAATTAACCGCTCAAGAACCTTTGAGAATATGCATAGCTTTGATATGGGCCTGTAATTTTGCACATTATTACGGTCACCCTTCTTAAAAACTGGAGTTACATGTGCAGATTTCCATATGGAGGGTACCTCTCCCTCAGTCAGAGATCTCTTGAATAGTGTTGCAAGTGGGGCAGCAAGGCTCTCGGCACACCTTACAATGAAAATTGGAGAGATGCCATACGGGCCCGCGCCTTTCTTCAAATTAAGTGATTTTAATTGATTAAGAACCATCTCAGTATTAATTTCTACACTGCTTAAAGCGTTGGTCACCGCGGAGCCGGTTGGGGCTGGCAAGGAAGGAGGAGAGATATCGGTAACACCAATAGATTCGCGAGGTGTGAATGTGGAATGGAAATAGGAGGAGAAAAGGTCACAAATTGAATCACCACTTTCAGCACTGCCATTTCCCAATTTCATGACTGACGGTGGGTAATTGGCTCCGCGTCTCAGTGATTTGATGTACGACCAGAAGGTTTCGGGGCATTCAATAATCCGTTCCTCCGCTTTTTCGATATAATCGTAATAACACTTTATTTCTAATTGGGCAGCTCTTTTTCTAAGCAACGAAAATGTTCTATAATCCTCGAAATTGTAATGATGTAATGATAATATCAGCAATACCCTCCAGGAGCCATGTCTCCGTAATAGCCACTATATCAAAACAATTCATATATAGATTCCTTTTAAAAGTATTTACTTTAGTGCGGAGACCTCTTGTATTCTGATAATGAATATTAAGTGGTGTAGACATTGTGGTACGATAATAATTTTAGGTATAAGTGTATAATTTTAAATATAATACAAGGGTGTTCATATAGATATACTATGCAGTCCGTGCTACAGTACCGATTATTAATATTAATTACGAGTGTTAAAGCAAGAAAAAAGTAACAAAGGATATGGTTTACAATAGCACGAGTGACACTTTGCGAAATATGTACATTCACGCCAAAACAATAGAGAATTTTGTAAGTATTAATAAAAGTAAAGGATTTAGGCAATAATAATAAGTAGTCCATGTTCACTTTATAGCCTTGATATCCTCCTCGGATTTTATAAATATAATTTTGGAGGGAGGTTCTGCGATTTTTCTGGCCATTATTTTGCAATATCTGACTCAGACAAACTGAAAATTAGCCGCTGACGCTGCTGCTTTGGTTTTGGACAATAGGTTTTCATTATAGACGGTCAAGTGGTCATTAACATAGATCTTGCCCGAATTACCAAAACCTATTGATGAAATGTCTAATTTTCTGTGTTGGCGAGCTGCAGCTAAATAGTCCTCTTTCCTATATCGGTTCTGGAACGATACAATTATGGGTTTCACCGTGCCAATCTGCTTAGTTTGCACTCTTGTTACAAAATGTATATCCTCCTTCTTGATGGGGTAATTAATGACTTCCTATATTTATTGCAATGTCGAACAAGTTCTCCCTTTTCTCCTCAGGTATTCCCTTTATCTCCACATTACTCATACGAGCCCACTGGTCCCTATCTCGTAATTTGGAATTTATGCGATCTATTTCGCTTTGAAGTGCAGGGATGGAAGATGTCGCCGATTCAACTGCCTGAACTCTGGCCTCAAACGATTTGATTGTTCCAGTAAATTCTTTTATAGTGTCGTGGGCGAAATTAATAGACGCTTGGAGATTACTTAGTTCCAACTTAACCGCCTTGATATCTTCCGCGAGTGTCGCCAGTGGTGCTAGCTGAACTGTTATCTTCTGTAGCTCCTTTTGCAGACTATCGATGTGCAAAATAGGTGACGGGTCGGCGGGTGACAGGCCAGCACTTTTGCAGTCTGCGCAACGCCAGGTGGCTCTGCGGTCCCCAAGCTTTCTATAACCAACCTCAGTTATACCAGAGCATGGAAAATCAAAGTTTTTGGAGCACGCGCTGCATGTAGCACCATCATTATATTGGCTGTTGCACCTTGAGCAAGTGTTCATTTTGCTGATTTAGTCGCAATATAGCCAAGACGTAAAAGAAGTGGTCCGCTAAGTCCAAATTATTTATTAACAAATGTGCTTCTTACTTCAAAATATAAAGAAAACAGCTCCTTGTACAATCCACCTCACAGAGGTACAACGCGCGTACGCAAAAAAGTTGCACCGTCTACTGTGTTTAATCTATGACGGCTGTTTACAACAATGATGCACTTAGTACGTGTGCGCGACCTTACGCTGATTTGACCCGTCCGACGTGTATTTAACTGTGCGTATTGCTTGCGCGTACTCACTGCGATGCAGAACCAGTTCGACGCGTGAGGTATCTTCGTCCGAAGCGATTTGCACAACAACAACCTAAATCACACTCGATGATTAAACTGATGTTAATTAAGGGATGCTACTATGTTTAATAATGCTGTTTTATACTTTTATTTGGTCCAAAAGGCGTAAATATGGTACAAATTCAATTATTTTCTACGAGCTATGACAAAGGGAATTGGTAACGTAAGACGTGTTGTCATAGACTGATTATGTCAGGAAGGTTTAGGTGTATAATTAGTTAAGCTTAAGGGGGTCGCCGTGGGGTATCCGGCAGAGTAGAATAGCACCAACCCCTTACACTAATGGGTGTCGTGTCGTACAAGGCGACCAATTTTTTCAAGGCAAAAGATCAAGAGTCCGTAGTCTGGAAAATCGCCAGCAGCATTTTCCATTGTTATATTTAAACATTGCTATCTCCAACCCGCCTGCCAAGCGTGGAGATTATGGCAATTACCTTCCCTTTCGTAGGAGAAGCCCTAAGTCCTGCAGTGGACTGTTACGGGCTGTGATGATGCAGGGGGTTGCTAGTATTGAATGCAATTTAAAATGTCTCTCACTCACTCACTATTTATTACAGGTTTACACCACTTACTCACAGGTATTGTTTCCCATTTGGTTCATCACAGATTGGCTCGGTGTCGTACGTGGGCAAGTTCGAGACGGACACTGGCTGGGTGAAGAACCTGGCGACCATCAACCGGATATGCGACGTGAGCGTGTCGCGGCCCGAGCCTAACCGGACCAGCTTTCGGGTCACGCTGAGGATCAAGGATTTGCAGGTAGCGTATACAGTAGTTACTCGACAAGTCGCGTCCGATTTAGTATTGTTGCGTGCGCTATTACCGTACGTGACGTAATAGTTTTTTGTACGATACGTAATAGTAATGAGCGTCGGAGGCCGAGCGGTTACGATACGATATCTGACTGTTCGAATCCCGCTGCGGCTATGTACCAATTACTCTAATCTGAGTTAAGTACATTAGTTGAGTACTAACCGATGCTCTTACGGCTAGGGTAAACATCGTAATGAAACCTGCACACTAAGGCGATTGAATGTGTAACCATGATCCAATCTGGTCAGGTTCCTCTGGTAGCAGGGTCACGAAGGTCAGGTGGCAATCGCTCCACTGTTATTACGTGATCGGCCAAATCCTGAATCATGGTCAAGGCGGACCCCGGGCCCTCGTGCGCGAGAGTACAACTGGGACATTAACGCCAAGATGATGATTATTTAACGTAATAGTTTTTTATGCAAATAAAGGTAATAATCGTAATAACTCAATTACAGTTAGGAAATAAATTAAAATTGTGTTGAAATGTGCATTCCAACCAACCCCTTTCTGTATGTGATATGTAATATGATGCTATGTCGCGGCGGTTCCACTACCTTCTAGTAAAGTAGAAACTAGTATTTTACTGCGCAAACGAAAGTGTGGTGCTCGTAATGCCCCCGCACCCCTTAAGTGGTGGTTCGATTTCCATACTAAATTTATTTTTCCATTCTTTCATTCGTTTGAGTATTTAGTAACTGAATTATAGTATACTCTTAGTAAATGTATTCAATGGTGCGCATTATTTGTAATAATGCACAATAATATATACTCAAACAGTTAAATCGAAAAATCACAAATCGCCGCTAGATGGCACTGTATTGTGATTTAATTATTTGTTTTTCTCATTGCTTGTTTTATATTATTAACATGTCGAAATCCATTTCACGCTAATTTGGATACATTTACTAATGGCCTAAATTGCACAAACACACATTAAAATCAAACCCATGAAAGAATGGATAAATAAGGTTACATAAAATTTATAAGGAAAACTTTCCCTCTTAAAGCAATATTCCATTACCCATAGACCACGATTTATTGCATTTTCCCAAATTCGGGTCTGCGTTGAGTGTTGTGAATCGAGGTCACGGTGAAACTAGTAACAGACGTTCCATTTTGGCTGGAGCTGACTAACCATCAGTTGCAGTTAATACTAATGTTCACGCAGTATAAAATAAAGACTTATATTATTTGTGTACACGGGTGTCGTACAAGGCGACTAATGTTTTCGAGGCAAAAGAGCTAGAGCCTCCATGGGCTAGAAAATGGGCATCAGCATTTTCCATTGTTATATTTATAACACTGCGATCTCCAACCCGCCTGCCGAGCGTGGAGATTACAGTAATATCCATCCCTTTCGTGGGACAGGCCCTTAGTCCTGCAGTGGACTGTTATGGGCTGTGATGATGATCTCCAACCCGCCTGCCGAGCGTGGAGATTATGGCAATGACCTCCCCTTTCGAGGCCCTTAGTCCTGCAGTGGACTGTCATGGCTGTGACGACGAATCAGCGCATTACTAGTTGAAATATCCCCCCCCAGCTGGGCTACGACAGCTACCGCGTGCGTGCGGGGGCCGCGGCGGGCGCGGGCGCGGGCCGGCTGGCGGCGGCGGTGGGCCGCCACGAGCTGCACCTCGCGCTGAGCGTGGGCGCCGCGCGCTGGGAGCCCTACGCGCAACTAGACGATCTCAGGTTCACGCATTGCGGGTGAGAATACACACGAACGCCTTTATTGTATATATTATTTATTTTACACCTTGATGTATAAGATAAGGCCGCCTTTGCTCATATGTGTTCCTTGTTACTGCAAGTGATTGGTATTGTTATGTTTTATGAGCAATAAGGTGTTTATCTACCTATATACACAAAAGAAATTGCAGCAATGCTACAGTAGAAATAGTTATACAAAGGTGGACTTATCTCTGAAAGAGATGTCTTCTAGTCAAACCTGACGTGTAAGAAAAATACGGGAAGGCAGTAGCGTGAAAAATAACCTATATTTATTACTTCCATCTCACACATGACAATATACAGTACAAGAGCATAAGTACATTAGCACTTCAAAAAAACGTTCCTTTGCCGCTACAGCAACATTCACGGCATTTGGTGCATTTTTAGCCAAACTCAGTTTGCTAAAAGAAGAGAGCATTAGCTCTCCCTTGTGCCTAAAGAACTCGTCCTTTATCCCCAGGGCATTTTTTAATAATAAATAAAAAATTAATTCATGAATGCTACAAAAAACGTTTACAACTGTACATTCATAATAGTAGGAGATCCGGCCATAGTAATATCTTTAATTAATTTTAATTAAGTCTTTCATATAATGCATGATTATTTTGAATAACAGATGAGTGAAGATATTCTATGGCCGGATCTTAGATCATAATTGACATACACAAAACTAGTTATCTATCATAACTAACTATGTATGCAAGTATTGTATATCAATTTTGTATCAATTTTGACATGTTTTGTATCAATTGTGTAGTTATATGTTTAACAATGGTGTATAAATTTTGCACGTAACTACGGTTATCAATAAATAAACTTACACTTAAACTTATCCCCATCGCAGTGGCATAGAAGTGCACATGGCGGGTCTGGGCGCGGGCGCGGGCGCGGCGGCGGCGGCGGCGGGCGGCGCGGGCGCGGGCGCCGCGCGGTGGGCGCTGGGCGCGGCGCACACCCTCGCCGCACCCGCCGCACTCGCGCAACTACACCACGAGATGCACAGGGCACTAGCGGAGCTGCCGCTCGCTGATATACTGCGGGACCATTGACTGGGCTACACCACTATACTCAGAGATGATATTCAAGATAAGAAATGTAAACAAATTGCCAAAAATAAACCCAGGGGGTGGATTGTTTATAATAATTGAGATATTGGTAAAAACTATCTATTCGTATGAATATTTAAAAAAACAATATTTGAAATAATCCCCCCTTGGATTTATTTTTTATAGTGGCGATTTGTTTACACTTTTGATCTTCAGTTTCCGAGTTTAGTTTAGTTACTACTTCCGTCGAGCCTATGCTATAGGTCCGTGGGTAAAACGGGGACCCTAGAGTGTGACATAAAATTTATTCTTGTTAGTGACCGAGACCTCTATAAGCCTATGACAGGAAATCAGAGTAACCTGTCAGTCTGTCACGGCTTAGACTTTTGTGTACAGTAAGACAAAAAAAATCATGATACTAAGGGGTATGTACTTGTAACAACAAACAACTTATACTATGACACCAGCTCTGAACTCGCGAAAAATAAATCGGCTCTTTCATACGTTTTGACAGAATAAATCTTCAAATATATATGATAAACAGCAGATTTTTTCGGTGTTGGTGCAACAGTAAAATATTACATACTAGCTAGTCCAGCGCGACTTCGTTCGCGTGGTGTCCTACACAAAACAATATTAAACTATACGTATAAATCGTCCTCTTCAATGACTCTTTACCTATTGATGAAAACCGCATTATAATCCGTTGCGTAGTTTAAAAGATCTAAGCGTACATAAATACAGAGGGACAGACGACGGGAAGCGACTTTGATTTTGCACTATGTAAATATGACAGCAGATGGCTCAGTCTCCCGATTATACTGCTTGACTGATATTGGCTACTGCTAACCTGGAACGACCGGCTTACCGTCATGGGTACTGTGTACTGTGCCGGAACCTATTGGCCTGTCCTACCGTCAACGTAATCGCATACTTTACCTACCGTTTATAGCGTTATCGTCCTGCATAGCTAGTACAAGTATACTCTCGCGCGCGATAAGCGAGAAAAGGCGCGACGTAGATACTGCTATCTCGTTCATGTTAGTATTGAGAGAAGGAAACAAAGCTCCCTCGCAACGCGAGAAGTGTCGCGGGCACACTTGTGCTAGCCGTGCTGTATTGTGTTGTCCAGAGGCATAGTGCATGGCGAGACCGGCTTAACTGCTCTACGATATACATAGGGCATTATATGTATATAACTAATCCGGTCATAATCACTTAACCTCAGACAAAATGGCGGATAAATTCTTTTAAATTTTATATTAGAAATATAAACTCACAGCCACTACTATCGTGAATATTGCACCGCATCTGCTCCTCTTAGGTAGCACATGTCCTGGACGACGGAAGCCACTTCCCATCAGGTGGACCATCCGTCCACGTCTCTCCCTAGGCAATAAAAAGAAACGTCCACTGGCACTGATTCCGTTACCTTCCGTTCGGATTTCGGAGGGCCTCCCTCAAAAGCAACTTCTGCTCCTGAGTCACTTATCACACTGGCGTCCAGGGATTTTCGATGGACTGCCTGTCTTTCTTTTTCTTGATCAACTGCGTTTGAGAAACCAAACACAAAATGTACGGGCCGGAACCAACATTCAACGAGCCGTTGCCGGTAACAAATACCGAGCCGTCATTCGTTTTCTTGAATGAGGGTTTTCGTGATTCAAATTTCCACGAGATGGCGTTACTGCGACGTAAGGTCTGGTGTTTTGACCCTTGAAGCCCTGTCATTGGCTGGAATAGATTCGTCATTTTACAGCAGTTCTTTCTGTCATTCAGCGCGGCAGTATTTTGACAACAGACCTTACGCCACACTAGCGCCATCTAGAATCCTAAAAACCCTCATTGACGAGTCAATGGAATAATAATACGATCTCTGCTCTGACCTTAGAAGTACCTTCGATATTACATTTTAAGGTATCTTGTAACTTGTGTCTTCCTATTGTTTATTCAGATTTGCTCTATTTATTATCGGGTCTTATGTACCTAGGAAATTGCTGTTTTACGTAACTGTATATACATATACTCTATAATATTTTTAATTGTACGTAACATGTCAAAACTAATTATTTAAAATAATATACCGTGTGTGGCCTAGAACCGGGGCTAATATTAAAATCCATGGTGCTGCAGCCCGACCTGAAGCCTTATTGGCATTCTGACAAGGAACATTCCTGGCGAAGTCTATGGTCTAAAATACATTCGAATAGCTTCATTGTGTGGCTCATTAGTTTATTTCCTCGATATTTGCTGCACTCCTGCACACTGCCCTTTCCTTTATAGATTGGCGTAATGATATTTACGCGCCACGCGTCAGGTATAAGCCCCGTGGCTATGATCCTGTTGAATAGTTTAGTGAGCAAAAGTACGCCTCGGGTGCCCATTGTTTTCCAAATTTCTATGGGTATTCCGTCGTGGCCAATAGCTTTTCCGTTCTTCATACGGACCACGGATCTCTCCACTTCGTCAGGGGTCGGACTTATCAAGCCAAGGTTGCAGGAAGCTGTAGTGGTGGCACGTGGTTGTTGGCCTCGTTAGACAGTTCCTTGGAATGACAGTACCAACGGTCTTTAATAGAGTTTTCACTTGTGAGCAACAAGCCGTCTACACCCTTTATAGCAAAACACTGTGTCACATCCAGACTGGCTCGACTCCGCGACTTTGCTAGCTTATAGACGAGCTTCCGCCCCTCCACAGTATCCGACGCATCGTAGAGCGGAGCCAGCTGAGCCGACCGCGTCTTTGCTACCATCGTTTTAGCTCGCCGCTTTGCCCCCAAGTACACCTCCTTATCCGAAGTTGAGTTGCTGTGCTGCCATTTCTGAAAACATGCCTTGTTGTCCCTTACTGCTTGCTGCATCTTACTATTCCACCACCCCGTGTCCTTGTCAATTGTTCGGCCGCCTTTCGACGTACCGAGTACTGTTTGTCCGAGTTTAAGGATGGACTTTTGCAAATTGCACCAGAGCTCATTGGAGGTTTCGCCCTTAGCGCTCCAGTCGAGACGTTCGGCTGCCTCCATGAACTCCTGGCCCTTGCTGTTTAGAGTCCACCATTTAATAGACGGTTCTATTAAATGTATACTGTTTACTAGGACATCTGGGATATGTGGCCGATGTCACGTCTTCGGAACAGGCTGGCAGGTGAGGTTGGCTTGGGCCCATGAGATGGTGTTTGAGCCCCATACCCCCCTAAGTAGTACGTAGTAAATACTAATATTAAGTAGTTTTATTAATTTTCTCCATACAAAATGGCAGTTTCATAGGTAAGACCTGATGCATAAGATTTGATTGATTGTTTTAATTTTAATAGGTAGATATATTTATATTTAATTTAGTGTTTAATGATAATTACAAATTATCATTATTAATCCCATGTATTTTGTATTGATTGTTTATTTCTTCTTTGTAGCATGTTTTTATTTGATTTGTAAAAGTTTGTTGTTTTTGTTACCATTTAATATATATTTTAGATTAATTTTTTATTTATTATTCGAGGCAACATTGAGATATTATAATTTGTAAAAAGCAATACATTTATTAATGTGTACATAATATAATATACCTTTTGCATTTATTACTCAATTTACGACTTGGAATGGCTTGTATAACGATATCCAGTTAATGTGTCCATTACTTATGTATATTTATCTTCAAATGTTGAATTTTGTAAAAATAACATTTGGTTGTGAGTGCCTTAAACTCTGAGACTGTTGTAGGTAGTTTGTATTTTATACGTTGTTAATTAAATGATTGATTGTCACTATAATGTCGTTTTAATTTTTAAACTATAAGCTGATTAAGTAGTTTAGTGTAAAATTAAATATTTTAGTCAAAAGCAACAAATATAGGCTACTTTAGCAAATTTTTATTCCATCTTTCCCCGTGCCGTATTTGCCAATAGGCTTAGTGAACTAATTGCAATTCCAGCTGGCTACCTACAAGATACAGCGGCGTAACGAGGACTGACGGGGCGATGCAGAGGTCGCCATGTAGCAATGACTGTTAAAAGTTAAATAGGTTCTTGAGGAAAATCAAAATGGAATGTGTAACCATGATCTCCAATCTGGGGGCTTACCATGAGCTCTTAGCAGGACGTAAACAGAACCGCCCTGTTTTGAACAAAACAGCGCTATACGTGTCACATAAACTTGTCTCGTTCTAAACAGGCCAGTTCTCTTTAGGTCCTGCTATAAGAGATCATGGTATGCCCCCTGATCAGCTCGCGCGCAAGGAGCGAGAAATGGCGCGACATACTGCCATCTCTTTCATCTTAGTATTGAGAGAAGGAAACAAAGACTCTCCCGGCGCGAAGCCGCGGACACACTTGTGCTACCCGTGCAGGTTCCCCTGTATATAAAATTTTTTCTCTATGTTATAATAGGACCACCAAGTCCGAATCGACTGACAGTAGTAGAAATTATAAAATGTGGATATGGCAATAGTCTGGGGATAATCTGTCCTTGTCAGTCCTTCTTGTAAACATTCAGATATTTGGCTTCAACTTGTACTTATAGTTTCACTAAATTATTAATCATGATGAAAATTATCACTCTCACTTCCTTTTTAACTCTTTATGCCCATTATTTATAAATATTTTTCATAACTCACGAAAATAAACAATCCTACAGAAATCAAATTGTTTGTTATGACTTTTATGAATGACGTTCCTGCAAAAATCCTGTCATAATTTGCCATACAGAGATTTTTTTTTAATAAGTGATTCAGACATAGCGTGAAAAAAAATTTGTACAAAAAAAATTTCTTCTGTGGTACTACGAGAGGAATCGTGCGTCTTGCCGGAACTTGCATGGTGTCTTAAACGTAGTGTAATATTTTCTTTGGTGGTGTCCGCAGAGTAGAACAGCATCAAAATTTTTTTCTTTTTGTTTTATACCACAAACGTGGCGAACAAGCTTACGGCTTGCCTGATGGTAAGCAGTCACCACAGGAGTTTTGCATTACCAGGGGCATCACCCACGCGTTGCCGATTCTAATCGGCCTTTGACGATAACAGAGGGGTATCGCAAACCATCTGCAAACTCCGTAGATCAGAGAATAGGCAGCAGCATTTTTCTATTGTATTTTTTCGAAATTGCGATCTCCTAACCGCCTGCCAGCGTGGAGATTATGGTAAAATGCAAAGTCACGGCCCGTGATGGCCCCCAGTAGATACCTACCCGGAAACACCGCTAAAGGTCATGGAGCCGATGGATGTGAAGGCGGTGACCGAATGCTCACGATCTTTGTTGGAAGTTGAAATTGTTGGATGTCTGTCAAATGTTTCATTTTCTGCCGCGCTGTAGTGGCCACGCTGCGGCCGGTAATCAACGCTATGCGTGTGCGCACGACCTTTCCGTCCGGTTCATACAATACGCGCACTACGATAGCTAGCACTGCTGTAGACTTTCTAGTATTGGAGTTAGCAAGGGTACCTACTCGATCATGAATCGCTAGCCCATTTACAATCCCAGTAGTTCTGTTAACAGAACTGTATACCAGAACAAGTCAAAATAAAGGCATTTTCCTCCTCACCTCAGCTCACCTTAGTCACCTGACGCCTTTAAGACAAGACAACCGATAATGAAGGGGTTGGCGCTAAGTATTACTCTCACTGACTTGTTTACGACTTCCTCAATACACTGAGATCCACTGCCACACTCCATCGGAAGATCGAGGATCGAGACTCTGTTGGACACCGCCATACGTCCTTGTGACTGGCTATTTTTACGAAATACATGCTTATTATTTTGACGTCATTCTATTGACATTGACATGGTTTACATTTTTGGAAGAATGTACTTTATGGTTTTTAGCTATATATTTTGATAGCCAATTCTCAATAAAATTATGAAATTAACGTCTACGTACAGCACAATTCGTTAACTTTTATTCAAAGCACAACTTGCTAACAATAAATCTACAGCCAGCACTTGGCATCGGCCTCCGGCTTCGGTAGTTAGGTTCCTACGTAAGTTTATTTCCTAAAACTACATTTAAATTTCCCAAAATTATGTATTGTGTGATTGCGATCTTATTACCTCTTCCCAGGGAGAGAAATACTATTACAGCCAATCATGGGAATGATACAGTCAATATGTTGTTCGATAACATTCTGCGTTGAAAGGTAAGTAGTTGTACACCTACAAGTAGGTACCTTATGTATTATATTATGTTGGTTTTCCTAATCGTCTCTAAAAAGCATCTTGTCTAGAATAGAATACACAATTCAGGATTTGTAACTGGTATAGGTTTAGAATACAAACAGGATAAGTATCTACCTATATGCTTAATATACATATGTGTTGCCTTTACCTACTAAGTTATTACTTCTTGTAATAAGTATTTCAATCTTAATTCTCGATTTAAATTCTTCCTTAATTTTCAGAGTTCTCACATGGGCATTATGTGCTTTAATGTTGGTAATATTCATGGGATCGTTTCTAGTACTGATGACGTACGGTATATCCGTAGGCTACCATTATGCTCAGAAAGAATTATCATCGCTTGCCAGTAAGACTAATAATTTCTTGATATCTTGGAATAATTTAATCAGAACGGAGCACAGGACTATGTACTTATTGTTTCAGTGTTATCGAGATCAACAACAGAAGAGACTAAATTTCTTCGTTCTGGGATTGATAGTCGTCCAGTCGTACGACTCGTTGCTGTCAATAGGTCAGAAGTTGACCGTCCAGCCCCTCCAATCATAGGTGAGTATTATTATCAGTGTGCGGCCCTTCCACAGATAATGTACAAAAGAAATGAGAAATGTGTGTAAAGATCTCAGCCGTACAGTCCCACTTATCCGATCAGCCATTTGATAGATAGACGATAGTCGATTCTGCTGCATCTAGGTACCTCTGTACCTACTATTTAGAGGGGAAATCCTTGAAAGATACTTCGCGAACCGGATAAGCGACGTCGGTAGGTAGGTATATAAATAAATAAATAATAATAAACATGCTTGGATTAATTCACACAGCGCCATTTAGCCCCAAAGTAAGCAAAGCTTGTGTTATGGGTGTTAATAACTTGTACACTTCTTTTTAATACATACTTATTATACATATTACACCCGGACTCGAAACAGAAATTTAAAATTCAGCATTTCAATTTCTGCTCGGCTGAGAATCGAACCCGGGACCTCTCCGTGGCGACTGGCATGTTAACCAACTGAACCACTCAGGTCGTCGGGATTGTCGAGTACGGACACTAGCTACTAAAACCCTTCTGTATATGACCCTGATACACTAGGACGTCTTCAAGCCATGTGGAACTGTTCAATGCAGGGAAAAAGCCCTCGACTCGTGCGTCCAATGTAGTGGATTGGGTCCTAGTGAATAGGATATACTTAGGAAGGAGCCGGTGGAAACGTCATCTCCTTGATCCTGTTCGAAACGATCCGTTGCGTAGTTGAACCGTAACGTAGTTACCCGCTATGGGTAAACTGTTGTTCTTCTTATATTGCAAACCCATCTGCAACAATGTACTACACAGTTTAAGCAATAAAGTTCTATTCTATTCTATTCTATTCTTGAACGACACGCTCACCTACTTGTCATCATCATTCTTTATTATTTCTTTATTTTTTATTGTATACAAAATAATAAATACAATTTAACAGAAGGTAACTTAAGTACAAAGGTGAGCTTAACTCAACAATTGAGTTTCTACCAGCAAACCTTCGAGTCAAAGAAACCGTAAGTCAGTATTTAGGCACAGGAAGTGCACACAAGTAAAGTAAATAAATACTATAAGCAAATACTATAATTAATAATGAATACAATAAATATATACGTACTATAACTGTATATTAGAAAGAGAGTTAATGCTCTTTTAAATTCTTTTTAAATGTAGTCAGAGAAGGACTAGCACGGATGTTAGGAGCTATGGAGCTCCATATACGCGCAGAGTGTACAGTGAAGGAGCCGCTGTAGCGGCTTGAGGTGTGGGACGGGATCTTTAGGAGAAGGGATCTGATGGAACGAGTAGACTTATTCTTGGGCACCAGATCATTCATATAAGAGTCCAACTCTTGTCGGTGGAGCAGTCTCCACTCTTCTCTTTTCTGCCAATCTCTTCACTTCCTGATAACACTTTGCTTCTCTGTTATATTATAGTATTCTAAAATTGTAAAATATTTGTGTAAGTATTTTTAAAATATACACATATACTCGTTTTCATTGCAGAGGTGTATCAAACTAATCCACGGCACACAGTATTCCTTGATACGACTCCGACACCAATAATGATATTCGAAACAGAAATGTTAGTATTATTTATAATTTTTGAAAGGATTCTCTCCGTTAGAAGTTCTGAGCAAACCGCAGCTTAAAATTCGCTGACGCTGCGTATACGCGGCTCGTCGGCTCATTAGTCGCATTTCTGACGCGAGCTCACTTCACCTGAGCTCAAAATACGCCAAAACTAGCTGCGTCAAAGTCTCAAAAAGTAATAAAGCATCTTATGGGCGCTATCACATCGGTCGAAATAAAATACGCAACAGTCTCGTACTGTCTAAAAAGCGATGCTTGAGCCGATAAGCCACATATACGCCACGGCAGTGTAGGTATTTTGAGCTCCGATGTGGACAGCTCGCGGCAACAACTCGACGCATGAGCTGATGAGTGGCGTATTACGCAGCGACAGGGTATGTTGGGCTGAAGTGTGGTCAGTCAGTTATGTATTCGCAAGGCACCAAGCAGATACGGTGGAGGTGCTGAAAATAAATCGAGACCTAAGTCATTATTGCTTGATCAAATCATACCAAGATCGATGTCAGCAAACAGTACGGCACTGATCTCAACACTGTTAAAAGACGAAAGTTGGGTGGGTTCGATGGGGTCGGTCCATTGAGGCGTTGCCTGCGTGTGTGTTCCCTGATCAATATAATTTGGATGCTTTGAAGGCTACAGTGAATAGGCTGTTTCAAGACGGGCATGCTTCATCTTCGACCGCATCGTCACTTACCAACAGGTGAGATGGCGGTCAAATGCCTGTCTTGTTAATATAAAAAAAAAGGTGCATCAAGCAAATACCACAACAGTGAAATCGACGTAGACAGTAGATCGGATATTGCAGAACCGATAAGTTAGCAAACGTAAGGAAGAACGCTCAGTAGACAGGTTTAGCGATGACTTCCGTAGGTACCTATCGCAGCTGGGAAGTTCAGCATGTTAAGCATAAGTAAGCCCCTGTGGGTTATTTATATATTGGTACACCGACCTATGTCGTAGCTTGTGTCCTGCAGTAATGAGGCTGATAATGATCATGGATTCTCATTTTTTCCACTAGTGTCGCCTAATAGTGGCCAACATGTTTAAAGACTCTTTCTTTTTCTTCCCAATTGCCCTCCTCTACTAATCGACGAGGTAAACGATTTACCTTGGTTATTGTTTAGTTTCGGGATGATTAACATTAAACTGATCTGTACCTTACGGTTAATCATCATCATCATCGTCCTGGCGCTGATCCCGGCCTCTGGCATGGTCCGCTTTTCTACTTATTCTTCTCCAATTCGCCCGGTCTTAGGCATCCTCGCGTCGTAAGCTGTTGACTCTCGCATCCGACTCAGTGATGTCATTCAATCGCTTTTTGGGTCGCCCACGAGGCCTCTTTCCTGATACCGGCAGGTTCAGGCACCTATTTCCCACGAATCCCTGGGCTTACGCAAAACGTGACCAAACCAGCGCTGGCGAGCCTCCTCGATCTTATCTGCGATATCCCTCACGCGAAGGCTGCTACGAATCTACTCGTTACCTACGCGATCGAGTCGCGTAACTCCGCACATCCACCGTAGCATATTCATTTCGTTGGCGTGGAGTTCGCAAACGTGTTTCGTCAGCGCTGGCCATGTATCGCAGCCATAGAGCATCACAGGTCTAATTATACTCTTGTATAGCTTTCTATTTTGTTGCGACCCGATTGGTCGAGGGGCAGGGCTAGGCCGACGGACAACGATGACTCACTATTTCCTTATCGCGAATGAACTATAGAGATTTTGCTTGGCGGACACATTACGGCAGGGTGGACAAAGCGGGGTGGTTATTTCGGTAAAGTAGACCTCTGTATGGTCATCTGTATTTCATTTAATTGTCATTTTTACGCAGTGAACCATGTCAACCTTAAGGAAACTATAACTATATAGTTATATAGTCTGACAAGAAAGTCTGAAAAATTTGAGGGCGCCAGTTGACATCAGACGTACTCAGTTTAGCAGAAATTCATTGTGGCAATCGTAGTTTCTTTTCACGATCTTCTTTGCAGAGTGTACCTAAACTTTTCTTTCAATCGCTCGCGTGGCCAATGACTATGCATATCGACGTCGTAAGGTGCAAACAATATAAAAAAACATCAACTGGGTTCTTTGAATTCGGTGGAGAAGCGTAGGTACTAAGTGCTAAGAAGGTTATTCCAGAGCTAATTAACGCTAAGCTGTTTAGCCTTAAGTATCGCAGTAGGGCGCATTTGTCGGTTATTCACAGGCTGCATTTCGGAAAGTGTGCGCTCCTGCGGTTCTGCATTTTTGTTGCCTGAAACCTAAATGCATAAATCGTATGAGCGACAGTTGCCGCTTACCATCAGGTGGGCTGTCTGCTCGATTGTTACTGCGTAGAATTATAAAAAAAAAACAAATTATTCGATCTAATCCCGCCGGCCCCTCGACGCACAAGAGGCGGGCAGACGTTCCAGCCTTACGTGTAGATATACCAGCCATCAGCGCGAACCTCTTTTGCTCAACCTTTCTAATGCGTACGGCTAAAGAATGGAACCTTGGCCTGCCTATATGTTCTCCGAACAGTACAACCTGGACTTCTTCAAAGCCAGCACTGCCAATACAACTGTGCCCTCGTACGCGGCAAGCGAGAAAAGCGCGACATAGATACTGGTATCATTTTCATCTTAGTATTGATAGAGATGGAAACAAAAGCTCTCTCACGGCGCGAGCTGTGTCGCGGGCGCACTTGTGCTAGCCGTGCAGAGTGAATAGACTGTTTCTATATAGCCATGTTCCATCTTCGGCCGCATCGTCGCTTCCCATCAGGTGAAATGGCGATATAGTAATTAGTAAAAAAAAATGATCTAATAATTCCCAAAAATTCCTAGCGAAAGAAAATACATACCTATATCAAAACTCTAAATGGGAGAAAATATAAACAGCATGCTAGATTTTTCCATGGTAAAGTGTTTGTTTGCAAGTTTGTCCTCTATCGATATGCAGTCTTAGAAATGGCGGAGCGAATTAAAAAAAAATTACAAAAATAATCAAGTTTAAAATTTTCTGATCCCATTAACGATATTTTGGTTTGCAGCCCAGTCAAGGAGCCCGCGCTGTCCCCCAACGAGCGAGATCTCGCTCGCCGCCTCATCGGGCGATTCAGGCGGTCAAAAAATTTTACGTCGACGGACGTGCCGTTTTTGAGGCCACTGAAAAATAGCACAGTCTTCGGATAGAGCTATGCCCCTCTGAATTTCATCCCGGTCGAAATAAATGCGAATAATAAATTGTGTTCGTTTCACAATAAAATAAACTCCATGATGATATTGCTTTCATTTCTTTTTAATCACAATAAATAGGACAGCACAAAATCATACAAAACAATTAGTTGCCTATAGTTTGATTTACTAATGGTTTTAATAACCGGTCGAGAACTCTTTCATGATTTACAGAGCTGTAGTGGGTTTTGTTTACAGTTTTACCCGGATCATCGTCACTGTTGTTACTTAGTGTGTAATTTTGGTCAGAACCGAGCATTTCATTAGTAAGATTACGGAGCTCCCTACGGGTTCTGTGGCCGACAGTTTCGTTAGTAAAGTTGCGAAGGTCCCTACGTGCTCTGTGTATTTGGTTGGTGAGTCCAGAATTTATCACGTCTGCGGCAGCACTTCTCCTTGAAATTGCCTTCGATGCTTTCGCTGTGAAAGTAGTAATTGAGATGTTACTCCATGTCTATGGTAGGGGTAATAGCACATACCTACCTAACACATGCGGAACTTTGTGAGGACTGATCGAATTTTGATGACATTTTACAGTGTTATTTATTTCACACAAAACAACAAGAAGAAAAGAGCGAGAGGTATATCTATCGAGTTCGATTCCTAGTGCCGCCATGTAGATACATGTAGATACCTACCAATGACTTTTTTCTGAGTTGTGTACTATATCCCGGTTGTGCTCACTCGTGCGACGGCCCAGAGTCCACCTTGACCATGATTCAGGATTAGGCAGATCAGGTAATTATAGTGGAGCAACTGCCGTCTGACCTACGTGACCCTGTTGATAGGGGAACCTGACCTGATAGATTATGGATACACATGTCGCCTGAATGTGCAGGTTTTCGCACATTTTCCTCACCGTAAGATAATCGGTTAGAGTTCAACTAATGTACCTACATAACTCAGAAAAAACCATTGGTACATGGCGGCGCTGGGGCTCAAACTTGGTACCTACCTCTCCTGCTAGCCATTAAACTACCGACGCTCTTAAGGCAAACTTAGTTATTAGATGAATTAGATAAGACTAATTACTCTAAACAACTACCTTTATCTGTCACTGGGGACAAGGGTGCCAAGGCGTTTGCCGAGAAATGAGCCACCCAGATCACCAGTTACAAAGAGTTTTTTTGGCGTCAGGGCCTCATTGCCCCAGATATTACACGGAATCATCCGCAAATATACAATCATCGTCAAAATTAGCACTTCTATTTTTCGGCGTTTCAGGCTGCTGAAGCATATGCCTAGCCAGTCGTCTTCTTAATTAAATTTGTTGCGGAGTGTAAATCTCAGTAGCTCTTTAGAGTGTCATCGGTGGGAGCGAATGGCGGGGCAAAGACCGTACTCTCAATGGCAGACTCCAGAGTACCAACATGGGAAGCCGCTAAAGTATATTCCCACACTAAGGGCCGACGCAGTACCCAAGGCATTGCCGTCGCCTCGTACTAGGTCCGAGGGCTCTAGTGTAGAGGGCACGTTAATGTTAGCAAGAGACCGACGTATGACATCGTTGAGGGAAGCGTGAGGGGACAGTCGGCCGGCACTTCTATAGCATGAGGCCTTCAGGCCGGATGCCCTGAAGGCCTCAGCACAGAATACTAAATTAACCATAACTATGCTCTTATGTTTAGAAGTTAGACGTAATCTCCGAAACTACTGAACAAATTTCTTCACTTATATAAATTATATTTTTCCCTAGTGCCAAGGGTATTTACGTAAGCGTACCCGCGGAAACAAAGTCTAAAATAAATGAACACCATCTCAGCCGTTGGACGTCCACTACTAAATATAGGTCTGCCCCCACGCCTTCCACACCGGTCGGGTCGTTGACTCTTGCAGTTGCAACGTATTAAGTAAAATGTAAAATTGAAATAAGCATACCCATCTGCTCGACCTGGTTCTGTACGAAACAGTAATGGTATCCGATGCCAACACCGATTACCATGACTGTCAGGATTGTAATCAGTAGACAACATGTTAATATGGCACATGCTGTGCACAATGATATTCTGAAATAATAACATTGACAAGATAGGTTGTGATATTTGCTCGATATTTAAATTTATTCGAAGGCAATGCTTACAATACATTATCTGCTTATTCATAGTATAGGAACTACTATAAACAGGCAAGTAAGCCACCTGATGGAAAGTGGTCACCGCCGTCTATGGACATCAGCAACGGCAGGGGCTTTACCACTGCATTGTCCACCTCTAAAGAGACCTGGAGCTACCTACCTCTTAAATGGTCCAAAGGAAATACAGTGGCTGGGAGTTCATCCACATAGTTGGATGTGGAGTAAGGGCCAGAAACGTTCTTTCGATCTTTCGCAAGGACTCCAACAGAGGGTCTACCTAGTGAGGTTTGTTGGCGAATTTGTGCTGTAGGCACCAGATAAAAAGATCTTCAGAACAAACCGGTAAAACAAACACAGGGAGCCAAATTAACAATACCTTTTATGGGTTAACAAGCAGACCGTAGTCGCTTTGCCCAACTACAAACACTGGCCAAAATTGGAATTGAAATATGCAGCTGGTGGCACTCTCAATATTATCGACACAGACATGATGATACAGTTGCAGATCGTCGGCGTAGAGATGTTAGATTACAGGAAATTAAAGGCATTTATGAAGATGGAAAAGAGAAGTGGAGTAATAACGCCACCCTGGGGCACGGCGCCAGCACACGCGATCACACTAATTTAAGATAGACTCATTCAAGCAGACCCACTGTCTGCCTATCTTAGATATAGAAATCAAATCAGGATGAAGCTGTAGAGAATGGTGTTTAAGACACTACTCATTCTAACAAGGTAGCACAGACAAATCTATTTATGTTAAATAGCCAATTTAATATATCTTGTGACATTAAAAATACCGTGATTAAAACGAATACCTGACTGATGGGATAATTGTAAGTTGTAAGATAAAACAAAATTTTCAGCCAATTACAGAAGCATCCCTAGGTACTCAAGGTCTTCAAATCTATGTACTTGAAGCTACGCAAGAGAGGAAATTTTGATTTTTATCTTGAAGTACGAATTTTGTAAGAAATATAAAATAAGACCGTGATAGGAAAGTGATGCTATATGATAAGGGAAAGAAGTAGGTAGATGATTTAGGTCTAAAAGAGACTAAGAAAGAATAGGATGTACAGTTTGGGGAATGATGTGTAGTAAGGAGAAAGATATGAAGATCGACCGAGATCAAGAGATTTTGTAGTTTATGGGTGCGAAAGGTGTTTTTTAGTTAAAGAAGGGGTCTTCGTACACAATTGGGGCGAAGAGTGCATAGAGAATCATCAAGCTGAACAGTATCTAAGTAAAAGTATGTTAAAAGAAAACAATATTTACCGTTCGAGTGCATGTAAACAGTTTGAAGTGAATGTAGCTAGAGAACAACAGACACATCCCATTTTTCAGCCCTGCATTGGGCTTGCACTTACATTGAATTTACTAGTATCCCATCTTGAAGATCTACTTCAAGACTGTACTTCAATATATCTTATACGTGTCCATCTAATATGATTTTAGATGGTTCCAATATTATTTTGCATGCCGAGATTTAACGGGAAAAATATTTTATAAAAGTAATATCTTAAAAAAAAAATAAGAATGGACAAAAATACTACTTTTTTAAATTATTTTATCGATCTAAAAGATAGGTCACGATCAAAGATATTGGACATAGAGCATTCAGCCAATCATCTAATTTCTTTGGTTCACAATCGACACGACTGTGCATCGCTTAAACGTCAAACAGACAAACAATTTGACTATTGATTTTCGTGAAATAGTTAAGCGGAAAGAGCAGAAGAAAAAGGCAAAAAAATTAAAAAAGAGGTGTGGGAGGTTATTTTCAACATGTTATTCGCCGGGCCTCCGTTAGACCTCCTGTTGTACTTAAATGGCTTAGCACACGACGTTGGTAAAAGCCCCGACGGTATGACTCTAACACACTGGAAGTTGGGAGATTGAGAACCACGAAATGAAAATGAACGGTACATTTATTGATCGCTTTGTTCTTTTACATAGAAATGTTCTTCGTATTTAAGCTTAACAGTCTTGCCTACTTTCTCGCCGTCCTCGGTAGGTAATATTATCTCTGCGTTGTCCTCTCTATTGACGGCGAATGCAAGTTTATTTTCATTATTATCATTAACATCTGAGCCATTAGATTTCTCTAGATTAGATTTCTTAACATTCTCTCCTGAGAAAACCTCGCCAGTATCGATATGGCGTGGCAACGGTGGATCTAAAATAATTAATCAGATTAGGTAATCTATAAAATATATCTGGGGATTAGATTTATTGACAAAATCGTACCAGGTTTACACTCATTGAGTCCTTCTAGCTTCTGAATGTGTAAATATATCATGCTAGACATTATAGTAAAGATCTGGGTCTGCAATATGTGTTTGAAGTTCGATATTCTCCTGTTGAGCGCCCCTTCCACTGTCAGATGTTCTGGTCTGAAACAATGTTATTACGAAGCTGATTTTGCAACAGAATCTAGTACTAGATGTTAATGTTCTCGGTAAAACTTACTTTGTCTGGCCATGAAACATTAATTTAAAAGCAAATGCTTCAGGGGTTTCCTTTAGGACGAGTGTCATGAGGGTTTCCATCTGGTCTGCATTCAGCGTGAGCGTGCCGAAGAGTGGCGGCACGCCCGGCATGACCTGAGCAACGTACCTATACTCCACCTATCAGTACAATTCATCGTTAATCAAAAGAATAACAGATTTGGTAAGATGGCGACCAAATACTTGTCTAGTTAAAAAAGTTATAATACTAGGTGTCTCAAAAGAAAGTTTATATTTATTTAGTTTACTGCGTGAACGTAACGAATCCGAGGGGCGCGGGGGTTATGTCAATCGGTAGCCTGGCTCTTGGGAATTCAGTCGCTATGGAGCGTTACTCAGGAGCAGACCGCGCGTTGTGCGTGCGAGAGTTTTACAAAAACGGTGATTCGGCGACTGTAGCGCGTAGGAGATTCTGCAGTATTCGAGGTTTACCGCCACTCAAATGATGCGCCAAGCATTCCTCTTATTCGAAAATGGGTCAAAAAGTTTGAAGAGACCGGTACCACGCTGGAAAAACCAAAATCCGGGCGACCAAGGTCATCGAGAACGGTAGAAAACGTGGAGAGTGTTAATCAGTCTATTCGTGATGACCCGAACCTTTCAATTCGGAAGCGCGCAAGTGCTTTAAATGTGCATAGATCATCATTACACCGCATTTTGCACAAAGATCTAAAGCTGCACCCCTACAAAATTCAATTGGAGCAAGAATTAAAGCCCCAAGATTCCAGTCAGAGGCTTGACTTCGTAAATCAGGCAATTGAGTGCTTTTCAACGTTTACCAACATTTTGTTTTCGGATAAAGCTCATTTTCATCTTAATGGACACACACACATTGCCGCTACTGGAGTGCAACGAATCCGAAACGCAAGCATCAGAAACCCCTTCAATTATCTGACCTTACTTTTTTGAAGACGAAAGGGGGCGTGCAATTACAGTGAATTCAGAGCGTTATGTGGAGATGTTAGACGACTTCTTGGTTCCTGAACTGCAAATCTTTCCTGGCTATAACCAAAGAACATGGTTCCAGCAGGACGGAGCAACGTCACACACGTCCAATACATCTCTGCCACGAGTTCGTGAAATTTTCTCGGGCAAATTGATCTTCAGGAGAGGTGACATAAATTGGCCTGCACGCAGTCCTGATTTAACCCCTATGGACTTTTTCCTATGGGGTTATCTTAAATCTAAAGTTTACACCAATAGACCGACTTCCCTGGCGCGTTTGAAAGAAAATATCCGTCACGAAATGGCAGCCATCACTGAGTCCACCTGCCGACCCGTCATAAGTAATTTTACTGTTCGATTAAATGAGTGCCGCGAACGCGAGGGTCTACATTTGGACGATATTATTTTTAAGAAATAAATTCCCAAATTGTGTATTTTAATAATCAATAAACATTTTTTCGATACACAGCTTACTTTTTTTTTAATATCGATTACTACTACTAAATATAATCTTTCTTTTGAGACACCTAGTATATGCTTGTGCAAATTCACACAGCGCCATCTAGCCTTAAAGTAAGCAAAGCTAGTGTTATGGGTGTTACTGATAAACTACTTTTATACTTTTAATTTAAATACGTACTTATTATACATACTACCCCCAGACCCGTAACAGAAATTAAAATACATCATTAGAATTTCTGCTCAGTTATCCTTTATCGATATCTAGTTATCCTTAATTCCATTACCTACGTGTGTTACCTTTAGTTTGCTGAAGCCGATGATGACTTTTATGATGGCTGACTCCCTTCCCATTGCGCCCGTCGCTTGGGACACCCGGTGCATGCTGTCCAGCCCACGCAACACGCCTCGCCTCAGTGTTATTTTCTACAGGAGAGCAATTTTTAATTGTGAGTTTTATTAGTTCCTTGTGGTATCGATGTATTGTTATTATAATTTGCCGTTAGTTTAGTACCTATTGTCTTATTGCCTTTGCGTAAAAGTGGTGTGAATGTTCTCGTGTTACCTATTTACTCTTTGCTTTTTTATATTCTTATCTTCTACATCTATGCCTAATACGGGCGTAGCCAGGTTTGGGAGGGGGGGTCAAGATTAATGTGCAAGGAATTTTGATTCGTAATAAAAGCAACCAAAATCAACGAAGCTCGGATGTTACAAGACTTAGGATGATCGTAATTAAATTAAGTTAAATGTATGATGATATTTTTAAAATTTTGGCTCAAAATACCCGGGCTGAATATAATAGGTACGTAAATGTAACATAAACCAATGAATTGTGAATGTGCGCATCAAGCTCGGCTCATACTTTTTGGTATACATATTGACTATTCAAATCCGAATTGATTATGCGAGCTTAAATTTTTTCGATATTTTGGTTAAAAAGCTGGTCGAACTTATCAAAGTAACAGACTAGATTTTTTGGTATTTTGGCTCATCTTTTAAACCACGCAACGGATTTTAATGCTATTTTTAACAATAGATAGAGTAATTCAAGAGGAAGATATGATATGATGATGAATCCCATCCATTGTGGCAACTAAGATCATAGAGAGAGATCATCTATTATCCCTGTAAACCAGCAATTAGTAGTTGCCACGAATCTGAAAAAAATACGGACTATTAGAAGCATGCGCGTAAAAATGGACGACCATTTTTGTGTATGCCTGCTGTGACACTGTCAATGGCGTGTCAGCGCGGTATAAAATTAAGAGATGGGCAAGACTATTATTTATTACCATTCCAGTAGAGGTGATGATGGTGTACTGCGGCAATTTCAGAGCGCGCGCGCGCAGCTGCCGCAGCCGCACCGTGAGCCTCTCCAGCGCGCTGTCCACGTATTGGCTAAGCAGCAATACCTTCGTCTTTTCAAATTCCCTGCACATCAGTTTTAGTGTTTATAGTGGGTGATGAAAATGTAGTGAATAACCACGAAAGTCTTAAGACCTACGCCAATTTTAATTTCTATTCACTAAACACGCAGTCACAAAGAAAGTGTTCAAAATAATGTGTAGCTATCTCAATTCAGATATAATTCGCTCTTTGGCTATGCATGTTGCAAAAGAACGCGAAACAGCTGCCTTATTTGCTTATTTCACTCGTTTTTCCTAATTGATACCGAGCGCTCGTTTCCGCAACGGTATCGCCGTGATGTTTAGATCACGAGTTTGCCATGCCAAAGCCATGTATGTATAAAGGATTTGGTTCACTCATTTGTGTGTGTGAGTCATAAAGGTAGAAGTGTAATACATCACTCGCGATCGGGAAAATTGTCTATACATGATACGAAAAATGCTGTCCGCGATCGTTTTACTAACACGGCGATTTAGCAAAATAAGCGCCATGTATCTAAAATGATGTAAGCAAAGAAGCAATGTCAGTTAATATAACCTTTCCAAAAGAAACAAAGTATTGATTGAGAGCTGTGTCGTTAGTCATTTCTTCTTTATTCTTTATTGTACACAAAATAATTAAAACAAATTAACAGAAGGTAACTTAAGGTACATTTCTTTTAGTTTTCTAACTTTATATTTCTCATAGTAACCCCGTCGCTTGTCTCTCTATATGTACGCTTAGAACTTTTAAACTACGCAACGGATATTAAAGCATCGCCCTAAAATATTTTCGCGTTAATTCCATTTTTGCTACGGACGACGAACTTCAACTTGTGACAACAAAAATTACACGCAATCGCGTCCCGCCAATTTTTTTTTAAATCAATTATTGTGTTAAAATTTATAACATTTATAAGCAGAGAAGAATAGCACCAACCCCTTACATTCATGGGTGTCGTACAAGGCGACTAATGTTTTCGAGACAAAAAATCAAGAGTCTCCGTAGTCTGGAAAATGGGCAGCAGCATTTTCCATTATTATATTTAAACACTGCGATCTCCAACCCGCCTGCCAAGCGTGGAGATTATGGCAATAACCTCCCCTTTCGTGGGAGAGGCCCTAAGTCCTGCAGTGGACTGTTACGGGCTGTGATGATGATGATGATAAGCAGTGAGGGGCTCTATTTTCGAACCGCTCACCTGACCTGAGCTAGACCTGGTAACAGCAGTAACAACAACAGTAGCTCCCTCTTGAGAGACTGCATAACAGTCACTTTGCTTGAGCTAGCTTTAGCACTTTACTTAAAATCAGGTTTATTCCCGAAGTGGCAGGCTGAGACCACCTTGTTATACAAACCGACATATTATTACTGCAGCTACTAATTAAATTTATAATCTGGACGCCGCCTTCGAGGCTAGAGTGAATTCAGGCTGTTCCTAGACAGGCATGCGCCTTCATCGGCTGCATCGTCTCTTACCGCCAGGTGAGATGGCGGTCAAATGCCTGGCTAGTCATCGTCATCATTCATTATTCATTTGGGGTCGGCACAGTATGTTTTTTTTCTCCATTCATTCCTATCCGCTGTCCCTAGCCTGCCCAGCTATGTCAGGCTAGTCTAAGTAACAGATAAAAAATTAAATATTCGTTTATTTACAATTTTGTTGAAGTTGTGAACAACCGCTGACACCGCGCCTCGTGTCTTCCACGCAGCGGCCTACGTGACCGGACGACCACGCCACTTCGATACAGGCATCGATCGGGTCTAGACTTAGATTTTATTGTTAGTCATAATTTTTACTTGTAAAATTCTAAAAATCAGAATTAAATATATTAAATTAAAAAAAAAAAAAAAAAAAAAAACCGATTTAATTTAATATATTTAATTCTGATTTTTAGAATTTTACAAGTAAAAATTATGACTAACAATAAAATCTAAGTCTAGACCCGATCGATGCCTGTATCGAAGTGGCGTGGTCGTCCGGTCACGTAGGCCGCTGCGTGGAAGACACGAGGCGCGGTGTCAGCGGTTTACTTCAGCCGCGTCAACTGGAGCGGGCGAAGTTTGTGCAAACGCCAACTCAGCTTTTAGGGCCGTGTGCACTGTTGTTCGTGGCGTTTGCTAACTCGGCGTATTGCCTACTACGCGATCTCGTAACATCTCCCTCCCGAAGAGCAGCAACTATTTTTGAGCGAATCGCAAAAATGTTGCTGGGTTCTGTCGCGCTGGCTTGGCAGGTGCTGGTGCTGCATAGGTGTGAACACGTTCTGGAAGATCGGGTGTTATTTCCAGGTCTATATGTTTATTCTTGAAACACATCGTGTATTTTCTGTACAGCAAGATAATAACGAGTGCAAGTGCACTAAACAGAGCCACATAAAATGGTATTGTAGTATGATATAATGAATCTGTCGGGACCTCGTTGAGATGTACTGCAGTCTGGGAGTCGATCTTATCTTGTATTACGCGAAGGTCGTTGAGATTCAATGATGATAGTGTTATAGAAGCCGGTGTTGCTCTATTCGTAATGACGTAATCGGAGATGTTCAATATCTTCATAGGTTGTCCTTCAATTTGGTCGTTGGTGTTATAGATGGTAGAGTCTCTCGTCCGTATTGAACATTGAGATGGGATGGTTATGAGGTAACTACCTTTCAGCATCTGATAGTCGTTGCGTTCACAGGTGAGCTGAACTTTCGTTGCCTCTGGAAATGTTGCTATATAGTTTCGATCATCTAACCTTTGAATGTCTTCTTTTAAGACAGTCACGAATGTTGTTTTGCAGGACTCGTCCAGCCGTTGGTGGTGCAGGAGCTCCTGGATGCAGTCTGGATCTGATCTTAGATGTTGATTCAATTTCTCGTGGCAAAGGTATCGACTATTGAACTTCGGGCATTCAGCCTCAATGTACACGTAAAAGTTCTCATTGGTTGCTATTAAAGGATAAGGTGGGATGAGGACACGATTAGCTCTATCGGGTGCTATAGGAAGCTTATATAATTGGTAAGTATGAGGTGATATTATTGGTACTTTAAAGACTATTACTATTTGTCTAGCTGAATAAAATGAGCCTGTTTCTATTACGTCATAGTATTCTCTAAGTTCTATATCTAACAATTGATCTTTGTTATAAAAATGTTCGAGCTCATTTATCATCTTTTTTAACGTCGCTACTCCTATCATTGAATGATGTGTACTTGCGGTACGCGTAAACGCTATGACATCTTCTATTCGTTGTAACTCATGAGATAAGTCATCTATGTTATCTGTAATAATAGTAAGAAGTTGAGCTAGTTTGGCATATTTGATTAAACTATGTTGAATATAAGCGTCTCTATCTAAAAGCAAGTGTAAGGTATCGTTAATTTTAATCTGATTTTGTACGATACTTGAGATGATACTCGTATGGTGTGTCATCCATTCCTTGCTAAGACTAATATGATTGTTAATTTGAGATGAAATTTTATCTTGGTTATCCTTGAGATTTTTTATGGCATTACTGTATTTGATAGCGTCGGTGTAATCTAAATTTCCTGTTAAGGATTTAACTACAGATCCTAATCCATCTACAAGACCTCGCTTCAACCGATGGGGCTCTAAGCTTTCTAGCTGGTAAGTTACTTTATCTAATTTAGAACTGAGATAATTAATCTGTATTTCAAATAATATATGAGTCTCATTAGGTAGCTTATTTTCTAAATCTATGATTTGACCTTTAACTATGTTAATCTTATTATGGATGTCGGTTAGTTCTATGTATTGCAGGAAGCTGTGAAAGTGTGTCGCAAGGTTCATGGGTCCAAGTTTAAACGGTAAGAGTCCCGGTCCGTCATCCAAACTCTCAAGTCTTATCTCGTGCGCCAGTCCCAGGCTCATGGTCAGAGTCAGCGTTATCCTGTAACAATTTAGCGCTTTTTGGTACACGTTTAAGTCTAGATTTAGCAATAGGGCCTCGTTTCTTTGAGGTGTAAATATGTATAGGCAAGTCAGCTAAGACGTTATCTTGTGTGTATCGTGGGGCTATCTTTTGTCGACTCGCTAAAGGGTTAGAGATAAATACCTGCTGCTGTGGCTGGTATTCCTGTTCTGGTTCTCGAGTTTTATTGTGTCTTTCGATAAGGGCGGTACGGTTAGCTAAACTTGAATCATTGATTAGGTCATAAACTGTCTTCATTTGGTCTCGGTGGGTATGAATATATTGCTGCATTAGATGTCCGGTTATGTCTATATCTGTTGGGTCTCTAGGATCAAGATGTCCATTTATAATGTCAAAGGGCCTACATTTGGTAAAACTGTGTACTGAACTATTGTAGGCTATTATTGCATAGGGCATAAGATTCACGATTGCATCGTCCTTATTCTGGAGCCGCAGTATCCTTAGATGTTCTAATATGGTGGAGTGGAATCTTTCTATATTTCCGTTGTCGTTGGGTGCGTTCGCGAGTGTTTTATGATGGATGATCTTATGGACTCTGGTGAATTCTGCGAACATCTGGTTTGTGAATTCTGTACCTTGGTCAGTGACTATAGTCAGAGGTAACCCATGATGTGTAGAATATTTTAATATGGCTTGAATTACGCTAAGGGCAGTACCATCTCTTAGGTGGTAGGCTTGCCCATATTTTGAGAAAACGTCGATGAGAGTGACGTACTTTTCACTTTGGACGGTAAAGAGGTCCATGTGAACGACTTCGAAGGGCTTAGTAGTAGGGGGTACAATATTAAATTGCTGCCGTATGGGGTGTCTATCATATTTAGCTTGCCCGCATATGGTGCACTCATTGATGAACTTAGTAACATGTTCTTTCATTTTCGGCCAATAGTATTTATAGGATAATGATAGATAGCATTCGTTGATTCCTCTATGATTGGTTTTCCCTTCGTGGTAGTGTCTAATGATATCTTGCTGCCGAAGGTACTCCCTAACATTTTCTAGTTCAGTTTTGGCGATAACAAGGTTCATGGCTGAATTTTTAAACTTTTCCTGTAGTATAGGAACTATTTTATACATGCCTAATGGAGGTGTTATTAATAGAGCAGTTTTTACTTTCGGATTTATGTATTCTTTGACTATGTCTACCACATCATTCTCTAAATTAAATTCTGATAGTTGGGCTGATATACGCGTGTGAGTATCAAATGGCTTTGTTACGGTTACTCGTTTCTTAATATCGCCTACTATGGTAAGACATAACTGACGGTGAAATTTGTTTAATGGATCGTCTGTTATGGGGACTTCAAGTATGGGGTGCTCTTGGTCAGTGTGAGCAGTGTTAGTGTCAGAGTTATTCTCTAGAGTAGGGGGTCGTTCCGAAGGGTTCACAGACATGGAGCTAGTCTCCTCGTTGTGAATTTCGATTCGAGAAAGGGCGTCCGCGTTCGTATTGGCCTTTCCTGTTTTATAGATTATAGTATAGTTATATTCACTTAGTTTAAGACGCCATCTCGTAAGCCTAGAGTTCGGCTCCTTTAAGTTCATGAGCCACTGAAGAGGCTTATGGTCAGTGATCACTTTAAATTTTCGCCCAAAGAGGTAGGGTCGGAAATACTTCGTAGCCCATACTATAGCCAACAATTCTTTTTCGATTGTGCTATAGTTTATTTCACTGTCGTTGAGTGTGCGAGAAGCAAACGCGATTGGCTTATCCGAACCTATTGGCCCTTGTGATAGAATGGCGCCAATGGCGAGGTTTGACGCATCAGTTGTCAAGATAAATTCACGAGTAAAGTCGGGGTATTGTAGTATGGGGTCATTAGTGAGAAGTCTTTTGCACTTTTCAAAGCAAGCGATATAATTAGAGTCTAAAGTTATTGATTTACTTTTCTTTAGACATTGTGTCAAGGGCTTCGTGATTTTAGCAAAATCCGGAATGAACTTACGGTAATAGCCAAGTAGACCTAAAAATTGTTTAATTTGTTTTGTGGTTCTTGGTAACGGGTACTTCTCAATGGCCTTGATCTTATCTGGGTTTGGTTTAATACCCTCCCTACTTATGACATGTCCAAGATATGCAGTTTCCAATTTCAAGAACTCAGACTTATCCATTTGGATCTTGAAATTAGATTCTCTGAGTCTGTGGAACACTTTCTCAAGATTAATTATATGTTCTTGGAGGCTGGTGCTGAAGACGATTATATCATCAAGGTAGACCAGGCAGATGACATTTTGCAGCCCTCTCAGGACATTGTCCATCACCCTCTGAAAGGTTGATGGAGAATTCTTGAGACCCATGGGCATCCTAAGGAACTCGAAGTGTCCGTGCTCTACATTAAAGGCTGTTTTGTGGATATCATCAGGGTTCATTTGTACCTGGTAGAATCCACTAGCCAAGTCTAAGGTTGTGAAGTATTGACACTTCCCTAACTTATCAAGGACATCTGATATGTTGGGGATAGGATATTTATCGTCAATAGTTTTTTCGTTCACTTTTCTGAAGTCAATAACTAAACGCCATTTTTGTCTACCTGACGCATCAGCTTTTTTAGGTACTATCCAGATCGGTGAACTCCAAGCAGAGTCCGAAGGTCGTATAATTCCTTGCTCTAACATTTTCGAGATCTGTTCCCGGACTTCGTCACGATGTATAAATGGATATCGATAACTTTTCGTGTAGATAGGCATTTCATCAGTGGTTCTAATGGAATGTTTGATTTTATTACTAAAAGTTAACGGTTCGCCGTCTAAATAAAATATGTCACAGTATTGAGAGCAAAGTTGCCTAAGATTCGCTTTCTCTTCCTGGTTTAGGTGGTCTGTCCTAAGCCGCGAAATTACATCATTGACGCGTGAGTTTTTACTTTGCTCGGTACACGCGTACTTAACATCAAACGACTCGGTATTAAATATTTCTGCGGTCGCCGGCCGATCTAGCGAAAATATGACGTCATTGTTCGTTGGGTTCGTCACTTCTATGATACCGCGACTATTTTCTATGTTGGTGACGCATTCTGAAATAGTGCAGTTACACAAAACTTGTTCGTTAACTATAACATCGCCGTCCAACGCGTTTATAGGTAGTCTTATTAACTTAGATGATCTAGCTGGTATCATGTCCTCATATAGGTTAACATTTCGCGAATTATACATCCTAATAGGGTTATTTGTGGTCCGAGTTGTCAAAACGTTATCCTTTAAATTTATAGTAGCCTCCCATTGCGTTAGGAGGTCAAGCCCGATAAGACCGTCAAAATAGTCGTGGAATTTATATATGAAAAATTTTATACTACTTTCATCCTTGAATTCCTTAAAACAAGGCATCGTTATTGAGTGACTACTTCTACTAATTCCGTGTATGTTAGACACTTCAAATGGATCGTAGTCTAGTTTTGTATTAGGATAAAAGTTATCTACAGCATTTGGGCTCAGAAAAGATTGGTTGGCCCCAGTGTCGATCAATAGTTTTAAAGGTGGATCAGCAATGAGAATAAATGGAAGCTGTCTTTGTGTTTGAAGATTAACTTCTATTTTGAGCTTTTTGAATTTCTGACCGACCGAAAATCCTGATCATCACTTTTAGAGGATGTAGAAGGCTGGTCCTGCTCCTCTACCTGCCCATACCATACTTCTGGTTGTGGCGGTTCCTCATATTGGTATGAAACCGAATTATCGTATTCATAATTGTTGTATGATGCGTCATGCGCAGTAAAGTAAGAATCACTATCATAGCAATCATTATAGTAGTAATTAGAATAATCATCATATGGAGTACACTCATTAACGTTGATGTCGCGAGTTTTAAAGTAATTCGATGGTGGTGGATTACCCTGCTTCGTCCAATCATGCCCTGATGGCGGCAAAGCTCGAGGTGCAAAGTGGCTAACACCACTCATAGGTTTTGGAGCATTATTATTGTAATTATAATTAGGTCTCTGTTGCAACCTAAACATATTACTTTGCGGGTTGTAATTAGCAGGACGCGCACTGAACATTTGTTGAGTGCGCGTGGGCATACGCATAGGAGGCGGTGGCATGTATTGTTGGAATTGAGGTTTTGGTTGGAAATTGTTAGTAAAACGAGGAGGTGGAGCTTGGGTGCTTGGTATTTTCATAGGAAAGGTGAATGGACGTTGCACAGCAGAAGCATTAGGCATTGGCATATGTACGGGAGGTCTATAATTAGACGCATTCTGTACTGTTTTAGGTAAAGCTTCGTTTCGATTTTGCAAATACATAGTGTTAAGCTCTTCCTGTACGTATTCCAATGCTTTTTCTATAGAATCCGGGCGCATGCACCTTATCCGAGATCCTAGGGGCTCCTTAAGTCCGCGCACAAACGCTTGCGTGGTAAGTTTTTTATATAAGTTTCGTTTTGCCTCGATAGTGGTCTCTATAGCCTCGTGCAATGTAACGTATGTCATAATTGTGGAAAATAATGTTTGACATTTATCATAAAATTCTTGTGGGGTGTCGCTCCCTTGGGTTTGAACAGCTAGATCGTTGTAGAGGGTGGATTCGTCCCGTTGGTCAGTAAAATTATTTATCAAAACGCTTCTAATGCCACACCAATTCTCAGGGATTCCATTGGAATTAATCGTTCTAGCTGCGGGTCCCGTGATTTTATTGAGTATCCCGTTTACTAGAAATAGTCTGCCTAAAGCGTCTGTTTGTTCGTTATAAGACTCTACTATTTGATCGCATAGTCTTACAAATCTAGTCAGTACGTTGGGGTTGCCATCGAATTCTGGCAACAGGCGTAGAGCCTTGAGGATCATATCAGGATCAGTGGGCAGAGCCATTGAGCTTACTTCACTGACTGTACTAAAACTATTACAACTAACGTTATCACTACTAATATTTCTATTTCTATCGACAATAGAGCGAGTAACCCTATTACTCCTAATAGCCTTAGGGCTCCTGTTACTTCTAGGATGGAAAATTTTGAAGGATTATAATAACCGCAGGATAAAACTATCAATATAACATATATAAATCTAGGAATTAAGAATAGGACTAAAAATAGGAAAAGGAGAGCAACACTAGAGAAAATTCAGTGGTGTACTTACATGAACATCGTAGACCTCGGTTTCTTTGATCTTGATATCGATGTCTGGATACCCCGGTGCAGGCTCGCTCGTTATGCAGAATTCCCGGTGAGGGCTTGAAAGCCGATTAGATACGACGATGACGATTTCGGAGAAAAGTTTTTACGCGTATTAACCCGGGAATCCTACCGACTGCGCCAATTACGTTAGCCACGGCCGGAGAGTTAAAAAAAAACTAAACAAAATAATAAATAATAATAAAGGTTTGCTGGTAGAAAACTCAACTGTTGAGTTAAGCTCACCTTTGCACTTAAATTACCGTCTGTTAAATTGTATTTATTATTTTGTGTACAATAAAGAATAAAATAATCGAATTTATTTAGGTAGGTACCTATAGTATAGGTGCTGATCGGACTTGCATTCGTATCTACACACACAGATATGATTGACGCTTAGGAGGCCGGCCGTAGGGCCCTTGGTCAGTCTCTGATGTTCTGTACTAGTTCTATTGCAGACAATAAAAAATTTAAGCACTTACAGGAACTGCTCCTTACTATCAACGTCTTTCAATGGCAGGAACGCTAGGTAATCGTTGATGAAGTCTTTCAGACTGTGATTTAGGTCCAGCCGCATTCTGGTCAAGAAGTCCGCTAGACACAAGATTTCATTGTAAATAAGTCATTTCATTCGAGAAGTGTTCAAATGATACAATACAACCTGCTGGTTGATATACCCAATCGATTCTAAAAGGTAATTTTACTAATAATCTGAATGATTCCTGGGTAACTTAAAATATGTCGATCTCAGAAAATTTGAGGATCAGTATAATTGAGTAATAATTATTAATATGAATTAAATCACCTTTTGTAGGTACACTAGTTCCATAAATAAATAATAGTGGACAAATTCACACTAAGCAAAGCTTGTACGATGGGTGCTAGCTAACTGATATACTACTTATATACTTTTAAATACATACTTATTATACATAGAATACCCAGACCCGTAACAGAAATTAAAATTTATCATTTACATTTCTGCCCGGCCGGGAATCGAACCCGGGAAACTTGCGTGGCTGACTGGCATGTTGACCACTGAACCACTCAGGTCATCAAATAAGAATTTTATTATTTGCAACCGGTTTCGAGTTACCTTAAGAAGCTCTATTTTTGAACCGCTCGAATCCTTGTGGTAAGTTGCTAGTGATAGAAAAGGCAGGCGAACACTCGCGTGCATGTGAGCGATTCAAAAATAGGGCCCCTGTCAATAATTGCTATGCTCAGAGTCTTGTTGCGCGATTGAATCAGAAATGAGGAGATCCGCAATTGAACCAAGGTCACATTATTACACGAGTACTGTCAGGCTCGATCATTTTTATCAAAGATTAAAATCTTTGCTCTATGACTTTTATTTTGCTATACCACTATTAGTTACAGGTTATTGTTAGTGTTACAGGTTAGTACCTATTATTATTTTAAAATATCTTACTTTATTTTCTTCTACATCCGAGAATAACTTATGAAACAGACTTGTGGAGCCAGGAATTCGTAGCAGCCCATTTAGTGGCCCATGTCTCGTGTGAAGTTGATGTGCCCTGCAGAAATTTTGAAATGAAAAAATCTGTATCAAATTTTACTTAAACTTCCGTTCTTCATATTTTTTTCTATCCATACAATGTAATTATCGTTACATGAAACTGAGTTAATACGCAGTAATTACTAGTAAGTATAATTTAACTAATTTTTAGGAACAACTCACGCTTGACCAAAAATTCTGCTGTTCTAAATTTTGTCACACAAAAAGAGCCAATAGTTTTTAAGAGAGTTTCCCTTTATATAGCAATTTGTTGGCAATTTTGAAAATGGTGGACTAAATCATGGTAGAATTCCATGGGTATTTTTCAAAATTGCCTCCAAATGACCAAGATCTGGACCATGTGATAACTTTTTTTGTTACTCCTGTAAGTAGGTTTAACATAGTCCCGCTACAAAACTTAGGGCACATCTTCCCACGAGACATGGGCTAGACCCCAGAAAATTTTTATTAGACTTCCATTTACTAAAGAGAACATGAACAATAACATGGAGAGTTTTAACATATACATTCTCCACGGATACAAATATGTATTTACTCTCAAATCCATTGTAACTATCCAAAAGGGTGCATTTGTTTTTATATATTTTATAGAATCTGAAGTATTTTATATTTGAGCATCCTATCTAGTAAGGGGTATGATGCATAGCATAGACGTCCAGTAGGTATTCTTATACGTATTATTTTTAGGGTCATTTGATCACAAAAGTATCCAACGTGACGTATAAGGTGGACAGATGTGTTATGTATTTTTCAATTTCGGTAGCACTTCTTATGAAATAGTTCGTCTGAATATTAAATTGTACCTACCTATCAAAATTAGTTCGTTTTTGTTAGAAGTACTTACCTAGTTTGTGGCACAGAAAATTAGAAAGAGAGAGGCTTCCTCTACTTCTGGGTCTTCCCAGAACGAATTACTATACTTCGACCTTTGTTTTGATTATTACAGAAAATATCTATAAGAAGACTTTATCGAGGGCTTTTATTAAAGCACTATTCTTTTAAGAAGAAGGTAAATGAATACAAACCTAACAATTCTTCGCTTCCTTTTTCTGTCTTGGGCTCGACACCATTGTTGTGGAACTATAATGAGTAAAATCATAATTTTATTTATAGAATTCGGTTTTTTAGTCTGATGTTGTTCAGTCAACATAGTTATTAATTCCGAAATACTTCTTTCTACTTACGGTTATCAAGGTGTCGTTGAGGAATAATTTTGAGTTAACTATTTCCACGAGCAGCCTGTCTTTCATCATCCGGTAAAGGCAAATTACCCTGAAATTGGTCTGCCGCAGCACAATTCTGGAATAAAAATAAATAAATGTGCTTGGACAATTCTTACAGCGCCATCTAGCCCAAAAGTAAGCAAAGCTTGTGTTTAGGTGCCAGAAAACTTAAAAAGTACTTATATACTTTTAAAATACTTATTATGCACATCCAGACCCTTAACAGAAATTAAAATTTATCATTTAATTTGCCAGGCTGGAAATCGAACCCAGGACCTCTGCGTGGCAGACCGTTAACCAACTGAATCACTCAGGTCGTCATTGTATGGAATATCGATTGATCGGCCTAAGAATGATTAAATTGAAATGTTCTAGTTGTGATTCTTCGCCCCAAAACTGTGCGCTCCGGGTTATAAGCATCAAAGGGGTCTGAACATCTTTAGGATAACTATGTCTTTTTTTTAATTTCTATTATTATTTTCAAGAGTGGCCTTTTGAGACTTTGCATAGCTACAGGGGACATCAATACAAATAGACTGAGGGCACCAGAGGTTATCCTACCTGCGCCATCGAGTACGTTATGATGATATATGACACGTTCGACTAGCTTCATTGTGTGGCTCATAAGTTTGATAACTCGATAGTGGACGCAGTCTTGCACATCGCCCTTTCCCTTATAGATTGCCGTAATAATGTTTACGCGCTATGCGTCGGGTATAAACCTTATAGCTACGATTCTGTTGAATAGTTTAGTGAGCTAGAGTACGCCCTGGGTCCCCATTATTTTCCAGGTTTCTATGGACATTACGTCATGGCCAATAGCTTTTTCGTTCTTCATACGGGTTTGAGACCTCTCCACCTCATCTTAATTTCAAATATTTTGGATTAAGTTTTCCGTTTTCGATATAATTAAGTAGATTTTTGTGGTGGGGTGATTTGCAAATATAACATCGACATTAACATTTATCTAACGATGTATTTAACGATTTATCGTTTAACAGATAAACTGTAGTATTAGGATACGTGTAAAGTATTTAACGTAATAGTACATACATATAATGAAGTTAAAAGGAAAATAATCACAGCCTAGTGGACTCTTTAAGTTAGCGAATAATAGTCGACCAACTTATGAAATGAAGTTAGATTAGCAAACATTTAATACAAATTGCATGGAAAAAATTTGAGCTAGCCTAATTTGTAACATTGTAAGCCTCTTTTAAGCGCCGTTTCTCGAAGACATCCGCTGACAGCCGGCAGATCAACTTTTTTAGTATGGAAGATGTCACTCTTCGAATACATACCAATACTGACCATTTCCCTTATCGTTTTTTTGCTAACAAGGAAACCTCTTTCAAGCGCTGTTTCTTGAAGACGTAACCGCTGAGAGCAGACCAACATAAATCAGACCAGGGGACCACTCTACAACCCACAAAAAGAAATCTACTCGTTTCCTTTATCGTTTTATTTTTTTTGTGTCTATTAGAATTTAGAAAATCATTAGTACGTAGTAAATACTCACTCGAGATGTCCGAAAGTGGGGTGGTAAAACATAATGTTGGAGTCACGTTTAGCCTTGACACGCTCGAACTCTCCGACCAGGTGCAGGTCGCTCAGCGACAGTATCATCTCCAGAGTCATGTTGTATAGGCTTGTGTGCAGGTAGTTGATGGTGAACCGCGTGTCATTGCGAAGCTTCATGCGATGGAAGAATCTGGAACACAAAATGTCAGATCGTTGCTTTTCGAAGTTGGACCTGCTTAACTGGACAGTTTGTTCCAGATAGATAATGAAGTAAATAACTTCAGGCACGTGATTTTCCCATTCGATATTTACTTTCGTGTTGTTAATACTTAAAGTAAGTAGGTCTTTCACCTACCTATAATTATAGCAGTGTCTGAAATAATTTAAGATTCTTACAACATACTGCCCTTCGTCGCCATCATGCTGTAGCCACCTAGATTAAGGCCCGCTGGGATGAGCCAGGTTTTATCGTCGAAGTTGTGAAGAGCACGGTAAGCTCTACCGGAATTTTGTACTAAATCCTGAAATAAAATAATTATACTAGCAGAATTTTCGTTCAAACCAGTAGCAAACCAGCTTTATTAGCATTCAATTCAGAATACATTTTTAGCTTTAAAAGCCAAATAGAGAAACTTCTTGAGAAAAGAAGTGAACTTAAAATGTACCTACATATTTAATAACTTTTCTGGCATCTGTACCAATAAAAGCGGACTTCACAAGCTGATGTGCTAGTGACTAGTATTGACTTGTTTAATTTTATAATGATTAGTTAACTGTACCTTAACCATTTGCTTGTCAAATTCTCCTGTGGCTACTGCCTCGTCATACGATGCCCTCACTTTGTCATACCTTTCTGGGAAAACGATGCGTTTAGTGCCTACATAATATTGCTTATCTAATTCCAGGCTTTTCAATTTCGGAATAAAATTTAGAAATAGTGATAAATTTATAATTGGCAAGTAATTTGTCACACCACAAACTACTCTAAAATTTATTTACGTTGTGGCAGTCAAATTTGAAACCTGTATTTTTAGCGCGAAATTTTTTAATAAAGTTTGTAAGTAAAAATACAATTTTACTTCTAATAGATATCTCTCCACGGTGCAAGGTTTGAGCCAACGAATGTTCTCAAACAGGTCTTGTGAAGTCTGGGCAAAGCAATAGGAAAGTGAGTGGAATCTGCTGAATACACTTGAGACGTTACCGTTTAGCTGGTTCCAGTTTTTGAACAGGTTCCTTACATCGAGATTTAGCCAACAACTGTGTCGTACGTCTTTGTAGATATCGTGGCTAGTGATGATCAGTTTACGTTTATCTCGGACATCATTTCTTTTAAAAGATTCGTACAAATTCCATTTATCTAAGAATAGGAGAATTAGTAAATTACTGCCGCGGTCTGTAATGATTCCAATGAGCGCGATGCCGGCCGCGCCGATGACGGTCGAGCGCGCAGAGCAATGCGCAATTGCAGCTCTTGATGGATAAGTTAGAGTAAGACTGGGCTGTAAAGTATGCACTGTAAAGATGACCAAGCTTAAGGAAGCTATAGGCCATCATAGTGCGGCCAACAGTACATTACAGACCAGGGCTTGTAGATACAGTGCTTAACTAACAATAATAATAAATCATTATCCTATCAGCCGAATGACGCCCACTGTTGGGCCTATGGACCTCCCTCAGAGATGTCCACAAAGACCGGTCGTGTACCTGTGATCTTTATCAGGTCGTCGGTCAACCTCGGGGTTGCCTGCTAACGCTGCATCTTCCAGCTCGTGGTCATCAGTCGAGTACTTTACTGCGTATTATGTACATACTGCTGCGATCTATGTGCCCTGTCCATCGGCACTGAAAATCCTTCACGCTATGTCGGTGTAAATTCTGATTCCATCGCACAGTGAGACTTGAATATAACTTTCGAATAGTAGTTATCTAAAAATCTTCAGTGATCGCAAAGAGCTCAAAATATTACCAATACTACCACCTCATCGCACTTTCTTACTCTACTGGGGTAGTTCCGTTTTCGTGGAAGGCCTGTGCCTAAATAGTCAACGGATTAGGTACATCGAATCTCGTAGGTCTATCGCTAGAATATCTATGGAACGTGTGGTAAACATACAAGTCATAAGCAGACGATCCATTGAGCAACTTGTCATATGGTTTCCACCATCGTCGCTCTACATTGTATCTCACACACCGTTTTCTTTATCCGTAGTATGGCTGGCGACATTTGTAAATTGGCACTCCATCTGGCAGGAGGGGCACTACGTTTGCCAAGTCGCTATCTTCGAACTCGTTCACCTTGGCGGTTGTCCGTTCTTCGGGAGGTGGCTGTCGGTTCAGAGGACTCCTAGTATGGCCCTTCAATAGCAGGTACGCTGAGCGACGTTGACTGATAAACCAATCGCACTTTACTAGTAATTGTCCATATCTCGGACATCACCTGATATTTACGTATAATTTCAATAATTACCTTCAAAGTCTTCATCGACCAACTCAAGATTAAAATTACATTCACTTATGGAAATTTCGGTAACTACAATGCTCACATATACGAGTATAAATTTCCCTTTTATAATCTTCATGCTCTGACGCATCTTGCGTGGACTGAGTGACTGTTCTCAAACTTTATCAATTAATTGAATTCATGCATCATCAACGTGCTTATTGCTTGGGCAGTTTGACTGTCTACTTTTTTCGAATGGAACATAAATGAATAATCGATTTTAAGTTCTAGATTATGTTTAATCTTAACGTAAATATTTTAGTTATAGTAATTTACCTAATTGTGCTACGCTTGCCTACGTAAATTACATAATTTCTTGTGGGTAGTAGGTACATATATTTGTAAGTTAAGCACTATGTAAAATTACTAGAATTGGCCTTCACTAAATCATCATCTTCCTCATGGTCCTAGCGCTATGACGCAACGGCGTCTGCCAGGATTCGCTTTTCTACGCTTCCTGCCTTCGTAAGCCGTTGGTTCTCGTACCCGACTCAGCGATGTCAATCACTTGATACCGGATGTTCAGGCATCTATTTCCCACGTACCCCTGGGGCTTACGCAACACGTGATCAAACCAGCGCAGAAGAGTCTCCTCACGGAAGTTATCATCATCATATATTTAAGAGTATGACTCTTGTCGGTGGAGCAATCGCCACTCTTTTCACCTGTCTGCCAACCTCTTCATCTCTCTATAATCTCACGGAAGTACTCGTTACATATTCCATCGAGTCGCGTAACTCAGCACGTCCACCGCAGTATTTTCATTTCATTGGCGTGCAGTTCGCGAACGTGTTTTGTCAGCGCTGGCCATGTCTCACACCCATAGAGCATCATAGGTGTAATTATGCTCATAAATATAGGCCCTTTGTGTTTGCCAGGGATTTTAGGGCCACCGATGATTGCCGTGTGTTCCCGCCATTTGGCCCAAGCTGCAGAGATATGTGACTTGTCATTTGACATTTGTTCTATTGACAGCGTTTTGTTACCTATAAGGATGGTTTCGTGATCCGCGCTATTGCTGGCCATATACTCAGTTTGGCGATATTCAGCCTCAAACCACCGTTTTCTAGTACATCTTTGCACATGTTTACCCTGGTCTCAAGATTGTGCCTAAGCTTGCTCATCAGTACAATGTCATCAGCGTACTTCATAAGCCAAAGAGTCATGTCCTGAATTTGGTAAGAAGGCATCTCGAACTTATAAGATTGGATGGGTTTGGGATTTGAGTTTGGGATGATTTGGTAAGGAGTGGAACGCGTTGCCTGCGAGTGTGTTCCCTGATCAATATAATCTGGATGCCTTCAAGGCTAGAGTTAATAGGCTGTTCCAAGACGGGCATGCTCCATCTTGGGCCACATCGTCACTTACCAACAGATGAGATGGCGGTCCAATGTCTGTATTGCTTAATATAAAAAAAAAAAAAATTGAACAAAATGCAAAACAAGTTTTTTTTATATCACTAAGGTGGTAAACAAGCTTACGGCCTGCCTGATGGTAAGCAGTCACCGCAGCCTTTTTACATTTGCAATACCAGGGGCATCACCCACGCGTTGCCGCCCCGTAAAAACCTTTTAACCCCTTTCTTGAAGAACTCCATGTTTAACTCTCCAGGGAAAACCTCTCCAGGTAGTTCATTCCACAACCTTAGTGAGCGTAGGACAATGTTCCTTTGGAACCGCGCAGTTCGCGACCAATTTGGCTCCAAGGTGTGAGGATGCACTCCCTGTCGGTGGCCAGCGGTCCGATGATAGAATGTAGCTATAGGCATCATGACCAACAGTTCTTGAGAACAAATACTGTTGTAGAAGTGATAGAACACACAGAGGGAGGCGAAATCCTTCCGCTGACTCAGCGGCTCAATAGCACTTGTGAGCATGGCATCATCGACAATTCTCACAGCGCGCAAAAGTAAGGGCTCAGCACTGAACCCTGGTGAACACCTACAGTCATCGGGTAGGGTTTAGTATGGCCTACGATGGTTTTTAAGACAGCTTCAGTATTGGCATACATGTCCAGTATTATCTTAATGTACGTTTTAGGCACCGACTTTGAAAGCCCTCTGCAGGACGAGAAATCTTTTGTTATTTGTTTGAGGATTTGGAAATCCTAGTCTGTGTATTTCAGGTTCCTAAGACTTCAAAAATTGCTCTAGAGGTTTTAATAAGGAGTGAATCAGTGAATCAGACAGTCAGTGTCGAAAGCGCCGTATATTAGGTGCTAATAATATGAGGGTCTGAAAATTCGATGAAACGCTTTGAGAAAAGGTAGTGGTGTCCTATTTCTTCTTGGTCGGCTTGGCAGGGGCAATTCCGCGCCCCCAAATTGAGATCATAACTACCTACGTATAGTTCGGAAAGTCTGGCGGAAACATGCCTGTCATTTGTTGAGATTGAATATTACCAAATTGGCATTGCTTCAATTGCTTCAAATTGAGGACTTCGTTCTGTGAAATGATTAACCACGACGTTTTGTTGACGAAGCTTTGAAAAGTAATATGGACTCAATAAAAACTTGCGTCAGTCTAAATATACAGGTATACAGAGAAATGAACAACAAAGAAAACAAGAAAGTATATGAACAATTTATTATTAATCCTTCTCATTATGTTCTTTTAAAGAGAAATATTCTTCATATTTAAGTTTAACAGTCTTTCCTACGTTTTCGCCCTTTGCGGGAGGTAGTATTATCTCAGCACTATCCTCTCTATTGACGGAAAATCCTGGGTTATATAATCCATTTGCAGTTTTATCATTTTCTTTTTCATCTGACCCACCTGTGGCCAGGTTTGCTTCAGATTTGATTGTTTCCTCTTTTGAAAAAATCTCGCCAGTATCGACATGGTTCGGCAACGGTGGGTCTGAAATTTTTGATAACTTATGATTAATAACTAAACCTAATCCAGGATCGAGGATTGTTCGTTACATTAATCCTTACCAGGGTCACACTTTGCGAGTTTATTCAGCATCCGGATGTGAAAATACATCATATTTGACATTATAGCTATGATCTGGTTCTGCAAAATGTGTTTGAAATTTGCTATCCTCCTGTTGAGAGCCCCTTCAACAATCAGGTCTTCTGGTCTGAAAATTAAAGTTTGCTGTCAAAGTGAATTATGCAGACAATAAATAACAATGTATTTGTCATAGTTCCCTATAGGTTTCAAAAATTAACCTTGTCTGACCATGGATCATTATTTTGAGATCAAATGCTTCTGGGTTTTCCATTAAGAGGAGTGTCATATGGGCTTCCATCTGATGTGCATGCAGCATGAACGTGCCAAAGACTGGCGGCATTCCCTCCGTGAGTTGGGCCTCGTATCTATATTCCACCTAAAACAATTAAATACGATACAAAAAGGCCATTAATCTCAAGTATGATGATGCGACCGAAAATGGAGCTTGCTTGCTTTAACTCTGGCCTCGAAAACGTCCCGATCATGGTGGTCTAGACGTAGATCATTTGTACGTGGGCACGTAGGATAAACAAAAGACCAGGCATATAGTTACTGGTTTGAGAAAGGTTATGATTAAATTGAGATCTGAGTCAGTGATTTTCAGATGTTCTATTGGCTATTGACCAAAGTGCTGAAAAGCACCAGGTTAGTTTGATTAAATCCAAGATAAGTTCAAGAGCTTGCGACAACGTTCCTTAGGTAACGAATCGATGCCTTTATTGATTACATCAGACGATGTAACTAGCGATTTATTGTCAGGTTATATGTTCATATTATTTTAAGAGGAAGGCACACGAACCTGATGGTACGCTGTCTACAGACGCCCACGATACCAGGGGAGATAAGAGAAGCTTACCTTAAGCTTGCTGAAGCCTATGATGGCGTCGACGTTGGGTACCTTTTTGTTAAGTACGCCGGTCGTTACGGACACTCGGTGCATGCTCTCCAACCCGCGTAACACGCCACGCATTAGTTTTATTTTCTGTGGGAGAGCGATTGGTTCCGTCAATGAAATATATATATTTTTTTCATATAACATCACAACAACTTTGTAATTTCCTTTGGGAAATCTAAAGAAATCTATCTAATCACGTGCACCAGTTTCGGATAATTCCCGTTAATTTAACTTCTCTTCTAATATTATATCTGAGAAGTTGATTTCAACATACATGTCCGTCAAAGATTTACATTGTATTTAATGCCAAAGTAACTCTGCACCAAAATTTAAAAAACAATTCGGTAAATGAATAGCTGGAGGAGTACCTGGAAGGACATTTGCCACTTTTTATCGAAATCCGCGCAAACGAAGTCTTAGGAAAAAGTCAGTCAACCGATCCTCTTTATACTGGATGTACTATTATGATTCTGATTTTTCTTGTTGTTGCGAGCATATTTCCCCTGTCCTCATAAAGGTCCCATAGAAACTTATTTGAATTGTATGATATTCTGGTGAACATTTATGCTACTTTCCTCGTTAATTTGACACCAAATACTCGAAATAACCCTAAAATACTGTAAAGTTTCATCAAACCCGGTCAGTAATTTTTGCGTGAAATATTGGAAAATAAAATATTTTTATATCTAGCACTAGATTTCATGGTCTCTCTTAGATTTCGCTCGTGGTCAGTGTAATACGATAGGAGGGATAAACAGGTAGTACGTTGTCTAGTTTTTTAGGTAGTACTAAGTCTAGATTTTCTAACCATCCCGTTAGATGTCATGATTGTGAATTCCGGCAAGGCTAGAGCTCGCGCGTGCAGCTGCTGCAATCGCTCTGTGAACTTTAACAGCGCTTTGTCCACGTATTCGCTGAGCAGCAACACCTTCATCTTGTCGTATTTCCTGGAGATCAAATCAATGTTCAGCTACGCTTTGAACCTTCAAGGTTCAAAGAGTTACGCTTTAAACCTCAAGACTATAATGCGTAGGTTAACTAAAATTATTACGAGAGTCTCGAATCCCGCTGCTGCCATGTACCAATGACTCTTTTCTGAGTTATGTACATTAGTTGAATTCTAACCGATGCTCTTACGGTGAGGGAAAACATCGTGATGAAACCTGCGAATTCAGGCAACTGAATTTGTACCCACGATTCAATCTGGTCAGGTTCCCCTGGTAGCAGGGTCACGGAGGTCAGATGGTAGTCGCTCCACTGTAATTACCTGATCGCCAAAGGCGGACCCCGGGCCCTCGTTCTCGAGAGCAGAACCGTGACATTAACGCCAAGATGATGATAATGATTACATGTGTCTCGAATCGTACAGCCACAGACCTTATTAGTCCATTGCAGGACGTAAGCCTTCTCCATATCAGTAGAAAGTTGTACACTAACAGGCAACGAATTGGTCAGATGGATAGCCAATCGACAATTCCCTACCATACCTGTTACTGTAACTGGTGAAAGGATAAGCGCATGAGAAATCTTCAAACAGCTTCTATCTTGTTTGCCGATTACTTTTGGGGAATTGGATCAATCTCGCTTGATCTAAAATAGAAACATACGCACAGTACAAGCACGAGTCGGATATTGAGGGTTTTTCATTGCCTAGGGAGGCACACGGACGGACGGTCCACCAGATGGAAACCGGCTGCCGTCGTCCAGGATATGTGCTACCTAAGGGGTGCGGACGGTACCGGTCTTTGAGGTACCTGTTGACATGTCATAGTGCAGGCTATAACACCCATGTTATAGTGCAAAGGAAAGACTTCGGATGGGAGTTACGCCAAAGGATGATTAACATGCTGTTTAGTAAATTTTTCATAGGACTTCCTTGAAATTGAGTGATCTTATTTTAAAGAGAAGCTGTACCAGTTGTTTCCTTTGCCTTAAACGTAAAATGACAGCAGTAACAGTAGTAGTGATTTGTTTTGCTTACAGAAATTGGTCCTTATTATCAACGTCCTTCAAGGGCAGGAAGGCCAAATAATCGTTAAAAAAATCTTTCAGCCAATGGTCCAGGTCCAGTTTCATTCTGGTCAAGCACTCCCCTGGAAACAACATTTAATTGCTAAGAGCCCATATAGATGTACGCGATTTCTGCGCGATTTGTCAGAAATATTTGTGCAATTTTGGTTTCTATACTAATTACAGAAAGCTTATTTATTATTTGTAAACAATAGCGCAGCGCTAGTGTAGCGCCACAGATCTACCGGTCGGTGTCGGGCCAATCCGGGCGGATCTGTTATCATTAAAGGTATTGGTATACCTGGGATTGGTATAGTAACTCTGGTTGACCCTGAGTCCATTATTTTGGCAGTGCAAAATTCCCATTTTGGAATATGAAAAACAAGGATTATCACTACCGTGATCTTAAAGACCTTGCATGGCAAGAAGTAAATAGATATGTTTATGTGGAGTTGAGAGAGAAAAAGAAATGCTTTAAATATTTTATTTATTAAAGGATTTCATTATCTCAAGAATTAACCAGGGATTCATGTTATGTGCCTAAACCCCACATCACCTAGTCAGGTACGAGAGCGAATTGCCTGCGACGCGGATGCTGAAGACCTAGTGCAGTGGAGGAAGAAGAGGATTGACCGTGAGAACTGTGATGATGAGTTAATGATGATCATGGCCTGGGGGCTTATTTTCTTATTTCAGCCGTTATTTCGGAATTGATCCCGAGCGCTTGCTTCCGTAAGGCGAGTCAATCATATCACCGTAAAGTTTCGATCACGAGTTTGCCATGTCAAAGCCATGCCAGATGTATAAAGTATTTGGTTCACTAATTTGTGTGTATATGTAAGTCATAAAGGTAGAAGTGTGAGTACGTCACTCGAGATTGGGCTCCGAGGGCCAAAATTGGCTATTCACCATCGATTCGGGAACACGGCGATTTAGTCAAATAAGCCCCCGGGTTTGTAACTATGAACGTTATGAAACTTAAAACCAATTAATACAAACCTAAAAATTTATCGCTTCCTTTTTCTGTTTTTGATCCTGTAGCATTGTTATGGTACTAAGGAATTAAAAATAAATTATTGGCTAATTATAATGTGGCGATTAGTCTAGGTTTAAGGACGGTGTACGAAATATAATTAATCATTACAAAAGTTTGAACCGCACCACTTCGAATTACCTATTTCTGCTTACGGTTATTATAATATCCCCAGGTTCTAATTTTGAATTAATAATTTCCACGATCAGCCGGTCCTTCAGCATCCGGTAACTGGCAAAGATCCTGTATTCGGTTTGCCGCAGCGTAACTCTGGAAATTTTACGAAGATTGAAGATAAATGGCACGATGGCCTACGCTTTATATTTTATGCTTGTGAGTGAAACCAACTAGTTAGTTAGTGACTACACAAACCTTTAACCCTTTTGGTTTGGTTTTGGGTTAGGTATGACTTTTTCAGTACGATTTGCTCAGACTTCATTCCGGTTTTCACAAAAGTCATGACGGTTAATATCGAGTTGTTATTCGCAAACAAAACGAACTACTTACCCGATTTTTCCAAAAGTGGGGTGGTAAAATAAAATGTTCGAGTCATGGTGGGTCTTGACTCGCTCGTACTCTCCGACCAGGTGCAGGTCGTTCAGCGACAGTACCGCCTCCAGCGTCATGTTGTATAGGTTCGTGTGCAGGAAGTTGATGATGAACTGCGTGTCATCGACAAGTTTCATGCGGTGGAAGAATCTGGATTACAAAACGTAATTGTGTTATTATATTTTTTGTGAAATTCGGCGACTCGAGCGCCATAGGCGCCATAGATCGTGTTGGGACAAGGAGTTGGATTACTACTTCGATGTGAATTTTCAAAGTATTGCAACCTAATTAATTTAATTTGTTGATATAGTCAATATAGAAACAGACCACTATTTGGTCAAAGCTGAATTAGTGGTCTATTCAAAACATGGCGACATAGACCGCAAAATATGACAGAGAGCCTCAAACGTATCAGGGTCAAAAAATTCAGAGCGATAGAGGTGGAACACAGATGGAAGAGTGATGAGTAATAACGTCTTGCATTGTAGGAAACTATTTTCGAGTTCATTTTTGAGTACAACGATGATGATATAGCCTGTGAAGGTACGCTATAGGCACGGTATGTACCTACTTTCCAGACAAGATACAGATACCATGCAAACACACATTTCTTTTTACATTCCCAAATATTGTACTAGTCGTCAGTTTTAAGACCCATATAACATTATTTCTGATATTTTCGTGCAGGTACTGAGTTACTGATCTAGAGACACCCGAGCATATATCAGGTATTCCACGGTAACAATGAAATATAATGTAACTTACAGCATGCTGTCTTTCGTCGGCGTCATGCTGTAGCCACCCAGGTTAAGGCCAGCTGGGATGAGCCATGCTTGATCGCCGTAGTTGTGAAGAGTGCGTTGCGCCCTGCCAGAATTGTTGACTAAATTCTAAAAGAAAATTTATATTTTCTTAGTATTTTGTACATGCATACATACTAAGCTGGTCCAAAAGTTTTTAGCCAGCGTTTTGTTATACACCCTATTGTTTTAATTTTTGTATCGTTTTAAGGCAAATTTTATTACAAACTCCTTGACCAAAAATCACTAGCCGGCAACTTTTAATTTTTTTTTTATCGATTGTTAGAAATAACATGTCTGCTATATATCAACCCCTACGACGGAGGTGACCCGGGAAGCATTTTGTTGTAAAATGAATGATTATAAATATGGGTTAACGCTTATAGAATCACATGAAAATTTTAGCAGCTCTTTGGGTGAATTGTCCCTTGCCTATGCTATTGTCGTTTGTTGATATTATTACTTTAAACGAGGTCAGGGCGACCTGAAACATGAACCTAGACCAGGGCAGCCGCCAAAGTCAATCACTCCAGAAAACGTCATTAGGGTATTATACCCTGATATAATAGTTGCTGATAAAATAATGTCATAATACAACTAGCTATGAGATTCAGTTTGAAATATAGTTTCAAACCCATGTAGTTTCTATCATTTTTACGGATAATAGAAATTATGTATCATGAATTAGCACAAGTAACTTTCTACTCTGTCTTGAGTCGGCTATATTCGAGATACAACTTTCCTAACCTGAAGGAGTTCATGTCAAGTGGTGGAAACTACCTGCGATCTAATCCTCATTTCATCCTGAATCTCATGCTTGTTAATGTTGTGACATTTCTCTAATAACGACTTAACCCTGATGACGTTTTCTGAACAATTTTATCATAATACATCTGCCACGAAATGCTTCCCATATTACCAAAATAGTATGGATTTGTATGGTGAGACATGTTTTGTTCAATATTCGAAAAAAAAAACTAATGGTCGCCGTCTATTGATTTTTGTCCAAGGAGTTTGTGATAAAATTTGACTTTAAACGATACAAAAACGAAAATAATGGGATCTATAACAAGCCGTTGGCTAAAAACTTTTGGACCAGCCAACGTACATATTATCGTATTTTCCCGTAGAGGTAGGTAGAATAGAATAGTTTTTTTTTATTGTTGAACTGTGTACAATAAGATGTTACATGTCAAATTATGAGTCTCAACAGTTTGTCCATTTCCTACATATAATAGAGACCACATCGTTCCACTTGCAATGGTCCTCGCTTCCGCCACATTAATTAAACTTTTATACACGAATGTTAGTTTAAGGTACTCTTGACCTGATTTTTCTTTAAAATATAACCGATTTGATCGTGATACGTACGGCGGGTTTCCCCTTCCAACCATTCCTTTATATATATTTTTCACCATTCGTATCTATATATTTTTCGTTAATCTCCTTTCTTTCATTCTTTCTCTCTCATACCTATCATGTTGGAAAAATGAGGGTTTTGAGCCCAGCACCATCTCAAGAGCACAAGCCAATCTCACATTGTGCTCGTGAATCTCACATTGTTCCCGTGGTACTGATAGACGGACGAGCGAGGCTTTGGCGAATTGGCGTTATCCTATTAGATTGTGCGGGTCCAATGACAGTCGTCGCACGTAAAAAGCCAAAAACCGTATAAAATATGACAGGCCAGTTCTAAAACAAAACCCGACTCTGTCTGGTCATCCCCCATTATGACGCGCAGGAGGATAGCCGTAATGTGTTTCTTGTTGAACATACTTAGTATTATCAGAGCGCCCCACAATCAATATATGCTGAGAATTTATAGCGCAAAAGTATATTCACTTGAAGTTGTAGTGTTCATTAGTCTATTGATAAAATTGGCGACTCCGCTGCTAATGCCATGCGAAAAAATAAACAAATAAATAAAGTTCGCGAAAGACACGCTTCAACCGTTTCTATGAAAATGACCTACTGATTGTTTTGTGTACTGTGGCTGAACTTGACATTTGTCAGTCAAATTTAGTTCCACTTTTAGCCGGGCGTAAAGTCTCGTGGCCCTCACTTTACCATTCATTTTTAAAATCCTAGTATATGTAATACTTTGTTGAATTCACTCCCTTTCAAACCTGTCGTGTTTCCAAGCATAGCCTCTTTTATCTGCTGCGGGAGACTATTATCCATGAAAAGGTTGAACAGCCACGGCGACGCAACACATCTCTGTCTGACACCATTTTCGATGCTAAACCTTCTACCAAAAAAGAAATAAAGACAGAATCCTGCGAAAAACATACTGACGCCGCAAAACTACGCCATAGTCTGTGTACCTACAGGGTCAACCAAAACTATCTATTCTTCGGCCGATTTAAAACCAAACTACGCCATGCATACATGTTTACGCTGCCCGCCTAATGTGAATAAATAATAATAAAACATTTATTGCAACGAGACACCACGAGACGACAGAAATAAACAAAATAAAAAGTAATACAAAAAAGAAAAAGCATTTAAAGTACTTCCCTTCCGTGTGGAATAGTCGTGAGACGCCATGTATTCTTCTTGCGCGCTAAAATCTTGCAAATTTTCTACTTTAATACGTTCCCGGCGGACTCTTTAACCCAGTATCACCATCAATTTGGGACATCACCCGGTAGTGGTCTGTATGGATAGCGACATCGCAGTATGTCCGAATTTTCATAACTTTCCTTCTTTCCTTTTTCAACCTTTCATCTACGATCACACAATCAACGATACTTGTCAATTTTATATATGTATAGCATACATTGTTCGGGGTCGACTGCTATTGTAAGCTATAGGTGATTTAGTTTTCATAATACTTACTACGATTTATTTAGTACCAAAAATTTTACCTGAAGCATTTGACTGTCAAAATCTTCTGTGGCTATTGCTTTATTATACAGTGTCCTCACATTGTCATACGTTTCTGGAAGCGTATTAATTAAATTGAATATCGTCAGAGATGAATTATTTACTTAAGTCATAAGACATTTCACATCTCGTATCTTCGCGATTGCAAAAAACCGGAAAATTGCAAAATGAGAATTGAAAACATCCATGCCATATTCAGGATTTTTGCAAAAATTCTACAAAATGTAAATTTTGTAAGTCATGACCTCTGATTGGCTGACATGAACGTTGCGTACTGATATAATAATATGCGCTGATTAGCCAAGGGCTGTATTTCTTTATTTTTTGTTATTGTTGCTATTGTTACAGTGTTGGTGACGCAGGTTAATGGTACATGCCCATTTTCAATTATATGTGTGGACTGTTCAAGTAGTTGTTTTATTAACTAAGCACTTAATCCTCGCGACAATTGATGATGGAAGCAGCCTGAAAGCTTTAAGAGCATTCCAACATTATTTGCACTGTTTGAGGCTCTCTGCCAGTAGCGTAACTAAAGCGGTACCAGCGGTGCCCAGGCACAAGGCGCAGATCCTGTACATTAATCCTGATCCTGTACAGATCCTGTATATTAATAAATCGACTCTTAGCCCATCACCTTTCTTTCCGTCCGTCTTAAACAAACTCGGATTTTTTGCAACAAACCTGAAAATAGCTCCGATGTTTACAAAATTTATTGTTATTCAATTTTGGAAGGCGGTTTTTGCAATCGTCCTAGGGTTTTTGCGATCCTATTAATAGGATGTATAACAAGCCGTAGGCTAAAAACTTTTGAACCAGCCAACGTACATATTAACGTATTTTCCCGTAGAGGTAGGTAGAATAGAATAGTTTTTTTTTATTGTTGAACTGTGTACAATAAGATGTTACATGTCAAATTATGAGTCTCAACAGTTTGCCCATTTCGTACATATAATAGAGACCACATCGTTCCACTTGCTATGGTCCTCGCTTCCGCCACATTAATTAAACTTTTATACATGAATGCTAGTTTAAGGTACTCTTGACCTGATTTTTCTTTAAAATATAACCGATTTGATCGTGATACGTACGGCGGGTTTCCCCTTCCAACCATTCCTTTATATATATTTTTCACCATTCGTATCTTTATATTTTTCGTTAATCTCCTTTCTTTCATTCTTTCTCTCTCATACCTATCATGTTGGAAGTATGAGGGTTTTGAGCCCACCACCATCTCAGGAGCACAAGCCAATCTCACATTGTGCTCGTGAATCTCACATTGTTCCCGTGGTACTGATAGGCGGACGAGCGAGGCTTTGGCGAATTGGCGTTATCCTATTAGATTGTGCGGGTCCAATGACAGTCGTCGCACGTAAAAAGTCAAAAACCGTATAAAATATGACAGGCCAGTTCTAAAACAAAACCCGACTCTGTCTGGTCATCCCCCATTATGACGCGCAGGAGAAAAAATAAACAAATAAATAAAGTTCGCGAAAGACGCGCTTCAACCGTTTCTATGAAAATGACCTACTGATTGTTTTGTGTACTCTGGCTGAACTTGACATTTGTCAGTCAAATTTAGTTCCACTTTTAGCCGGGCGTTAAGTCTCGTGGCCCTCACTTTACCATTCATTTTTAAAATCCTAGTATATGTAATACTTTATTGAATTCACTCTCTTTCAAACCTGTCGTGTTTCCATGCATAGCCTCTTTTATCTGCTGAAGGAGACTATTATCCATGAAAAGGTTGAACAGCCACGGCGACGCAACACATCTCTGTCTGACACCATTTTCGATGCTAAACCTTCTACCAAAAAAGAAATAAAGACAGAATCCTGCGAAAAACATACTGACGCCACAAAACTACGCCATAGTCTGTGTACCTACAGGGTCAACCAAAACTATCTATTCTTCGGCCGATTAAAAACCAAACTACGCCATGCATACATGTTTACGCTGCCGGCCTAATGTGAATAAATAATAATAAAAACATTTATTGCAACGAGACACCACGAGACGACAGAAATAAACAAAATAAAAAGTAATACAAAAAAGAAAAAGCATTTAAAGTACTTCCTTTCCGTGTGGAATAGTCGTGAGACGCCATGTATTCTTCTTGCGCGCTAATATCTTGCAAATTTTCTACTTTAATACGTTCCCGGCGGACTCTTTAACCCAGTATCACCATCAATTTGGGACATCACCCGGTAGTGGTCTGTATGGATAGCGACATCGCAGTATGTCCGAATTTTCATAACTTTCCTTTTTTCCTTTTTCAACCTTTCATCTACGATCACACAATCAACGATACTTGTCGATTTTATATATGTATAGCATACATTGTTCGGGGTCGACTGCTATTGTAAGCTGTAGGTGATTTAGTTTTCATAATACTTACTACGATTTATTTAGTACCAAAAATTTTACCTGAAGCATTTGACTGTCAAAATCTTCTGTGGCTATTGCTTTATTATACAGTGTCCTCACATTGTCATACGTTTCTGGAAGCGTATTAATTAAATTGAATATCGTCAGAGATGAATTATTTACTTAAGTCATAAGACATTTCACATCTCGTATCTTCGCGATTGCAAAAAACCGGAAAATTGCAAAATGAGAATTGAAAACATCCATGCCATATTCAGGATTTTTGCAAAAATTCTACAAAATGTAAATTTTGTAAGTCATGACCTCTGATTGGCTGACATGAACGTTGCGTACTGATATAATAATATGCGCTGATTAGCCAAGGGCTGTATTTCTTTATTTTTTGTTATTGTTGCTATTGTTACAGTGTTGGTGACGCAGGTTAATGGTACATGCCCATTTTCAATTATATGTGTGGACTGTTCAAGTAGTTGTTTTATTAACTAAGCACTTAATCCTCGCGACAATTGATGATGGAAGCAGCCTGAAAGCTTTAAGAGCATTCCAACATTATTTGCACTGTTTGAGGCTCTCTGCCAGTAGCGTAACTAAAGCGGTACCAGCGGTGCCCAGGCACAAGGCGCAGATCCTGTACATTAATCCTGATCCTGTACAGATCCTGTATATTAATAAATCGACTCTTAGCCCATCACCTTTCTTTCCGTCCGTCTTAAACAAACTCGGATTTTTTGCAACAAACCTGAAAATAGCTCCGATGTTTACAAAATTTATTGTTATTCAATTTTGGAAGGCGGTTTTTGCAATCGTCCTAGGGTTTTTGCGATCCTATTAATAGGATGTATAACAAGCCGTAGGCTAAAAACTTTTGAACCAGCCAACGTACATATTAACGTATTTTCCCGTAGAGGTAGGTAGAATAGAATAGTTTTTTTTTATTGTTGAACTGTGTACAATAAGATGTTACATGTCAAATTATGAGTCTCAACAGTTTGCCCATTTCGTACATATAATAGAGACCACATCGTTCCACTTGCTATGGTCCTCGCTTCCGCCACATTAATTAAACTTTTATACATGAATGCTAGTTTAAGGTACTCTTGACCTGATTTTTCTTTAAAATATAACCGATTTGATCGTGATACGTACGGCGGGTTTCCCCTTCCAACCATTCCTTTATATATATTTTTCACCATTCGTATCTTTATATTTTTCGTTAATCTCCTTTCTTTCATTCTTTCTCTCTCATACCTATCATGTTGGAAGTATGAGGGTTTTGAGCCCACCACCATCTCAGGAGCACAAGCCAATCTCACATTGTGCTCGTGAATCTCACATTGTTCCCGTGGTACTGATAGGCGGACGAGCGAGGCTTTGGCGAATTGGCGTTATCCTATTAGATTGTGCGGGTCCAATGACAGTCGTCGCACGTAAAAAGTCAAAAACCGTATAAAATATGACAGGCCAGTTCTAAAACAAAACCCGACTCTGTCTGGTCATCCCCCATTATGACGCGCAGGAGAAAAAATAAACAAATAAATAAAGTTCGCGAAAGACGCGCTTCAACCGTTTCTATGAAAATGACCTACTGATTGTTTTGTGTACTCTGGCTGAACTTGACATTTGTCAGTCAAATTTAGTTCCACTTTTAGCCGGGCGTTAAGTCTCGTGGCCCTCACTTTACCATTCATTTTTAAAATCCTAGTATATGTAATACTTTATTGAATTCACTCTCTTTCAAACCTGTCGTGTTTCCATGCATAGCCTCTTTTATCTGCTGAAGGAGACTATTATCCATGAAAAGGTTGAACAGCCACGGCGACGCAACACATCTCTGTCTGACACCATTTTCGATGCTAAACCTTCTACCAAAAAAGAAATAAAGACAGAATCCTGCGAAAAACATACTGACGCCACAAAACTACGCCATAGTCTGTGTACCTACAGGGTCAACCAAAACTATCTATTCTTCGGCCGATTAAAAACCAAACTACGCCATGCATACATGTTTACGCTGCCGGCCTAATGTGAATAAATAATAATAAAAACATTTATTGCAACGAGACACCACGAGACGACAGAAATAAACAAAATAAAAAGTAATACAAAAAAGAAAAAGCATTTAAAGTACTTCCTTTCCGTGTGGAATAGTCGTGAGACGCCATGTATTCTTCTTGCGCGCTAATATCTTGCAAATTTTCTACTTTAATACGTTCCCGGCGGACTCTTTAACCCAGTATCACCATCAATTTGGGACATCACCCGGTAGTGGTCTGTATGGATAGCGACATCGCAGTATGTCCGAATTTTCATAACTTTCCTTTTTTCCTTTTTCAACCTTTCATCTACGATCACACAATCAACGATATTTGTCGATTTTATATATGTATAGCATACATTGTTCGGGGTCGACTGCTATTGTAAGCTGTAGGTGATTTAGTTTTCATAATACTTACTACGATTTATTTAGTACCAAAAATTTTACCTGAAGCATTTGACTGTCAAAATCTTCTGTGGCTATTGCTTTATTATACAGTGTCCTCACATTGTCATACGTTTCTGGAAGCGTATTAATTAAATTGAATATCGTCAGAGATGAATTATTTACTTAAGTCATAAGACATTTCACATCTCGTATCTTCGCGATTGCAAAAAACCGGAAAATTGCAAAATGAGAATTGAAAACATCCATGCCATATTCAGGATTTTTGCAAAAATTCTACAAAATGTAAATTTTGTAAGTCATGACCTCTGATTGGCTGACATGAACGTTGCGTACTGATATAATAATATGCGCTGATTAGCCAAGGGCTGTATTTCTTTATTTTTTGTTATTGTTGCTATTGTTACAGTGTTGGTGACGCAGGTTAATGGTACATGCCCATTTTCAATTATATGTGTGGACTGTTCAAGTAGTTGTTTTATTAACTAAGCACTTAATCCTCGCGACAATTGATGATGGAAGCAGCCTGAAAGCTTTAAGAGCATTCCAACATTATTTGCACTGTTTGAGGCTCTCTGCCAGTAGCGTAACTAAAGCGGTACCAGCGGTGCCCAGGCACAAGGCGCAGATCCTGTACATTAATCCTGATCCTGTACAGATCCTGTATATTAATAAATCGACTCTTAGCCCATCACCTTTCTTTCCGTCCGTCTTAAACAAACTCGGATTTTTTGCAACAAACCTGAAAATAGCTCCGATGTTTACAAAATTTATTGTTATTCAATTTTGGAAGGCGGTTTTTGCAATCGTCCTAGGGTTTTTGCGATCCTATTTCTCCTGCTAGCTGACTTAAACATATTAGGAACATAAAAAGATGGCACTCCACTGAGACGATAACGTCAGTACTCGAAAGATGATGATAGCGTCACACCTTTTTCATCTAACGACCTTATTAAGGAGTGTTTTGTAAAGTATTGCTGTGGTTTAGCACATCTGGAATTGCCCTTGCCGTTCCACTTTGTACCTATTGTAACAAATATCCTCTTTCTAAAGTATTTTCTTTCGGTTTCCTTTTTGTAATTTTTACAATAACTAATTTTGATTTTGGCCCATGTACGCTCAACCGGGTTGCGCCGTGTTCCGGACCGAAGTTTGGGGAAGTTGTTCGTTAAATTTTTTCAAAATTTGTCAATTTATCATGACAGAGTTGTAGAATATTAAAGTTTACGTATTTTCTCGCGAAGTTATTGCTGCCGCGATCTTGCTGTAACGTCATCAGGCCGTCACCGCCGTCACCCGTACGCTAGGTACACAGCCTATTCCTAACCGCAATAGGTACACAGCCTATTCCTATCTCAAAGGCCGGCACGCATTCGTTACTCCCCGAGAGTTGCGGGTGTCCGTCCATGGGCGGTGGTGATCCTTTATCATCAGATGACCCGCTTCGTCGTTATACTACCTCTGTTATAAAAAAAATGCCTACATTTTTTAATTTTGATTTCCTCGTTGCGACTGCATATTTCTGCGCCACGTCGAACTACAATATCTTTTACATAACGGGTAGTAATGCTGCACCATAGACTGCATCATCATCACATCGTCACCTTACCGTCTATCCCGGCTTGTCAATAGTCAAATAGTTTTTTCAAGTTGGGTTTTACATAAAACACTAATGTAAGTAGAGGGCGCCACCCTCACGAAACATACTGAGTTCGTAAATTCATTTAATTTAAAATTGTTAAAACAAACATATTACTTTAGAAATATGTACATTCAGTTTAGTAAACAGTGATACTGTGGTGAAACTAAATATAAACCAAGAACAGTGTATTATTAGTTATAGAACTCTGGCTACGACCGATTGAGATCAGTAAATGAAATCAAATATTTAAATAGTGCTGTGATAGTGGAAGTATGTTTGAAAATTCAAAATAAGAATAGAATAATTAACCTACAATTAAAAACTTAAAAACTTAGACGGAGAAACTTCGTAAGTAATGAATAAATGTGTTCATTGATTTCGATTGTTGACATATAATGCTGATAAGATAACGAGAGTAAATAAATAACATCAGCCGTATCAAGACGATGACACTCCAACGACATCTGTGTAGTACTTCGTTAACAATCGAGCCAGTGCCAATACATGATCATCTATGCTAAACCGACGGCAACATTAACGACACTAGCGACATCTGTGTAGAAGATCCACCACCACTGACAAACCGGCAAAGACACTAACGACATTTATGGTTATGAGTGTTTACTAACGTCGTAAAGATCGACTGCTTGCTTACGCTTCTGATGCGCGATAAGGTCACAACTAAAGGTGCACAGAGGGCGTTGCTTTTGTATCCCAAATGGCAGAACATATTGCTACATGTACTAAATGCAAGAAAAAATTAGTCTACAAAAGTGAATTCATGCAATGTAGATCTTGTAAAAACATATTTGATCTTCACTGCGCAAATGTATCTGTCAAACTTTTCCCTTTGATGAAAAACAAACAAAATTGGACGTGCAAAATATGTAAACAAAACCCCATCCAAGCGAAGTCAAGAAAACCAGCAAGATCTATCCTTCTTTCATCAACACCGCGCAATTCAGTGGCCCCTTACTGTAAAAAAGTAGGCAACCGGAAGACATCGGCTACGATACATGCGGCCGGTTATGCTGCCTCCGAGCCCCATCATGAACTAGCCACACCGCATGCTGCTTCCGAGTCCCACCAGGAGCGTAACACACCACTTGCTATAAGCGAGTCTCACCAGGATCAAACCACACCCAATCCTTCACCTTCTCCAAGCAAGGGACCCGGCCACTGCGTACAAACTTCGCCTAATGCAGAACGAAATGCCCAATCGGTCAGTCCGGATTTTGTTACGAGAAGACGGAAGGGATGCAATTACCGCGAAATACTGTGCACTTCCCTGCAAAGTCCAGAACAATCTTCATCATTGTCTGAACCTGATCAATGTTTTAGCTTACCAGACTTATCAACACTTCAAAACGAAAAAATTGAATCTTTAAGACATGAAATAGAGTCCTTGAAAATGCAATTACTATCCGCCCAGAATGAAATGGAAAATACCATACTGGAAAAAAACTTATTAGAACGAAGAGTCACAGAACAAGAATATAAAATTCAGCAACTACTGCATATATGCGCAGGTTCCGCAAGTGGAAATACCTCAATCTTAAAGTCTACAAATAAAAAAAAGAAACGCAAAAATATAAAATACAACAAACATTAATTCTTCAATGCTACGCCCCAAGACCAGTCCCGTTATTACTGAAGGTCCTGATAACCAACATCAAAACCAGTGCACTGAAGATCTAATGCAGGTCTCTATGGGTAGCATCGACGGCGCGTACGAGAGAAAGAAGAGAATACTTGTAATAGCTGATCAACAAGGGCGAGGTTTACAAAGTGCGCTGCAAAAATTGGTTGGCACAGAATACGAGGTGCTCTGTTTCATCAAGAATGACGCCAGCTTGAATGCAGTCCTGGATACTTGTGAAGGCAGAATAAATAGCCTAAACATGCATGATTTTGTGGTTGTGTTAGGGGGAATTAATGACAAGTATCCAACAGAATTAGGAATTGATTTGCTTAGATGGCTCTCATCAAACACTAATACCAATGTTGTAGTTTGTGGCTTGCCTAATAATTCGCGTATATTTTACAATAGTATGAACTACGATATTAAACTGATATGTCAAGGTTTTATGCACAGTAATTACCTAAAAATGAATTATAAAAATTCCCGCCATGGATCACGATATTTTATAGACTATTTAACTTTTTCAATATATAGGCAGATACTACATAAATCTCATTATGTTCCTACACTCTACTCCAAAAGAAACAATGATTATTTTAACAATTGTAATAATAATGACATAGTTTTTCAAAATAATAACGTATTAAAAAGTAACTGTAATGACATTGGACATTTAAATAATAATAGTTATTCAGCTGAAATCCCAAATCAAGTTCTTTTTATATAAATAAGAATGTATTTAGAATCATGCATCAAAATCTGGCAGAGTTTCTCAGCAAGAAGGAGCTTCTAGAAATCTCTTTACAGGAATTAGCTAATTACTGTAAACAGTCTATTGACATTTTGTGCCTATCGGAGATATTTATACCAAAAAATCAAGAGTCAAATATAGCACTTAAGGGCTATAATTTGAGTTCTAGTTATTGTAGACCAAAACAAAAGCGTGGAGGAGTCTGCATACTGCATCACAATACTGTTGAAGTTAAACGTATCCCATTTATTGACGGTCTCGCGTCTGAGTTTGACTTTGAATGTTGCAGAGTAGAAATTACAAATTATAAAATTATTTTGGTGTGTATCTATAGGGTTCCGGGAGCCGCGGTTCACATTTTCTTTGAGAAACTCGGTATTCTATTAGACAAATTAAAACGAAAAACAAATAAAACTATTATTTTGACTGGAGATTGGAATATTGACACCCTTAAGGAAACAAAATCATCTCGAGAACTTAAAGAGCTGGTAGATAGCTATGGTCTTGATCTTCACATTGACACGCCGACACGTCAGGGATCATGTATAGATAATTTTGCGAGCAACAGTAGAGGCTCGGTTGGTACTACCTTACCACTTGCCCTGTCAGACCACGAATATGCTCAAGTGCTCACTATCCCAGTACAAAACAGACCAGATTGTTTGATACCAGTGTTTTAATTGTATTCAATTAAAACACTGGTATCAAACAAAAAGAGATTACAGTTTAGACAACATAAATAAATTTAAGAAATATGTAGCCGGTTACCCCTGGTCATTCGTTTATAATAGCGACAACATTGACGAGGCATTTGAATATTTTCACAATGAGTTACAACTTTTGTATAACCTATGTTTCCCCACAATAAAAATCAAAGTCATGAACAAAAAATGCTACCCGAAATGGATAACCAAAGGTTTAAAAGTTTCCTGCCATACTAAAAGAAAACTTAGATTTTTGTATTATAAACAGAAATCCAAAGATGCAAAATACAAGTTCAGAAAATATTGAAAATTTTTAAATAAGGTTATAAGTCAGGTCCAAAAATCAAGCAATGAAGCCTACATAAATAACGCAAAAAATAAATGTAGAGCTACTTGGGATCTCATTAACAATAATAATAAATTTAACAATATAAGAAAAATTAATACCATTCAGCACTTGACATCTGAAAACCAGAAAATAAATGACCCGACATCCATTGCAACAATGTTTAATGATCATTTCATAAACCTGGAGAAAATTAACCGACAATCTACTACCAGTGGACCCAAATTAAAGTTAAATAATGCATCCTTCTTCTTGGCACCTACTGACCATTACGAAATTAAAAAAATTATTAGTTCCCTAAATAACACTGGCTCTATTGGATATGATGGCATAAGTACTAAGATCATAAAAGCGTGTGCGGATGAACTGTGTGTTATTCTGGCGCATTTGGTAAATTTATCTTTTGGTAACGGGGTATTTCCATCCTCCCTAAAAGTTTCCATCGTAAAACCACTGTTCAAAAGAGGAGAGCAAGATGATGTTCGAAACTATAGACCTATTACACTCATTCCCGTTCTATCAAAAATATTTGAAAGGCTTTCCTTAAGAGACTAACTGATTTTTGCGGAAAATTCAACTTAATATGTCCTCAGCAATACAACTTCCAAAAAGGAAAATCAACGTCCCTGGCCTGCTTCAGTCTTGTTAGACATATATCACACCACATGGACAAACGAGTTCCTGTCTCCATGTTGTTGTTTGATATGAGTAGAGCGTTTGACCATGTATGCCATAAAACACTTCTGGATAAGCTAGAGGCATACGGTATTCGAGGGTTTGCGCATGACTGGATCAAGTCCTATCTAACTGAAAGACAACAAATGGTTGAAATAAATAGGCTGAATGACTCGTCTCAAATGACCGCCTACAAATCTTCAATCAGAGGAAACCATTTTGGGGTACCCCAGGGGAGCTTCATTGGACCAACATTATTCATTCTCTACATAAATGATCTTCCCTCTATCATCAAGTATCCCTGCGCGCTATTTGCTGACGACTTATCAATAGTTATTAATAAAAACCAGACACTGACTACGAAACTGAAATCAACATGACCATAACAAACGTAATAAACTGGCTAAATCATAATAATCTCTCAGCTAACTTATCAAAAACTAAACACATGCAGTTTTATAATAAAAACGGAGAGGCTCAAAATCTATCTATAATACACAGTGGACTACCTATTACGAATTGCACTTCGGCTAGGTTTCTTGGGATAAACCTCAATGCTAACCTAACATGGAAACATCGAGTTGACGAAGTTTGTAAAAAAATCAATCGTTTTACCTATGCCTTATATCGCTTAACAAAATTAAGTAATCAAAAGACCTCGTTATTAGCCTACCATGGGCATGTCTGCTCTGCTTTGAGGTATGGGCTTATTATGTGGGGAAACTCCGTTGACATAAACCGCGCCTTCATACTCCAAAAGAAGTGTCTCAGAGCCATGTGCGGTGCGGCTCCACTGGACTCCTGCAGACTACTTTTCAGAAAACTTAAACTTCTGACCTTGCCCTCAATGTACATTCTCGAATTATGCGTATTTGTAAAAAATAACCCAGATTTATTCAAGATGAAGTCTGATGTATGCACGTTTTCCACACGTTTTCCCAATGATCTCGTGACTCTCCCTCACTCAACTACATGCTTTGCGAGAAATAGCCACAACATGTCCATACAAATCTACAATATGCTGCCAGATGCAGTTAAAAATATGCCTGTTCAAAAATTTAAAGCTGTGCTGAATAATTTTTTAAGTAATCACGTATTTTACAATATTGATGAATTTAAAATGTATTTAAAAAATAACCGTCGAAACTTGAATGTAAACTTCAAATAAGTGACATAAGTAATTTAATTCATTTAATATTTTTACTAATTTCAATGAATTTTGACTTATTGTTTTGACATTTCTGAAATATATGACTTAATTTAATTTATTCTATAAGTTTGACATGGGTATTCAATTTGATTGATTTTCTTTGACATATAATTGTATTTGAATAATTTAGTTTTGATATTGTTTGTGACGCTCTCTTTTCATTTTGCATGCCAATTGACTTGGCTTTATGTGTGATACTAATTACTCTGTAATATCATGTTGTACGTACATATTTACCACATTTACTGCAATAAATAATTGAATTGAATTGAATTGAATAACTTAAAAAAAGTAGCTTTGCGCCATGGCATCGTCGAGCCAGCAACGGTTTTTTTGGCCCGTTGCTGTTGTGGTCAGTCAGTGCGGTCCGGAAGAAAACGGCGCTGCTGGCTGATGGCCTAGTTGCCAGAGCCTTTTTGTCCCAGCTTGTGCCAGGGTGGGGACCCTACTCCGTGGACTGCATCTACACTAAATATCAAATATGAGGTGACTCAAACATCTGATTCTTAATTATATTAAATAATTTCATATACATATTTGATTGCATACCGTCTAGTTCTCTCCAGCTTTTGAATAAGTTCTTTATATCCAGTTTTACCCAACAAGTAGGGTCTGTTTGAGGCAACTCTTTCTGATTTAAACTCAGTTTCATTTTATATTCTTCTTTTCCTATAATGTTCCAGAATTCTAACAAAAGAAAAATAAGAATTACTCAATTGTCTTTATTATTTATAGTACCTACGAATCTTCGCTTCTACAAAGTTGTTTATAATTCTTTGGCTACAGTCAGCGAAAGTAATAGAAGAGAATAGTGCAGATTTTGTTTTTAGAGAGATACAGTCAGCTGCAGAGATACCGGATAGGTACATGACTTTTTAAATAAGTGTAGTGGGTCTCTACACGAATTACTTACTGCGATGAATTAGATTCGGTTACTAATAAACCTGTTTGTAGGTAGTAAATGTATGCCTACTAACTGATAAGGCCTGAGGAATCCGCCTGGGTGAGTACCACCGCATTATCTATTTCTGCCGCTAAGCAACAATGGTAACATTGTAGTGTTCCGGTTTGAAGGATAAGGACAACGTATCTTCGGTTCTATATTTTTGTTACCTGCTACCTAAATGTATTAATTGTTATGGGCGACCATTACCACTTACCATCAGATTGATTGTCTGCTCGTTTGTCACTGAGTAGGATAAAAAGAACCTTGATCTAATTCGAAATTAAATCGAAATTGAGGCGACATATTTTAAATATCGATTTCCTTTAATATAGCGCGTATTATAATGAGATTACCTTCAGAGTCAGCGAGCGGATTATAGTCATCCTCGCTTGAATAGCACAACACAGCAATTTGAGTAGTTGCAATGCTCACATATATGACTAAACATTCCACTGTTATAAGCATCATATACCTACTCTGAAAACAGCTTAGTGTGAACTGAGTAGCTTTTCTTAGGAACCTAACGTTTATCAATTAATTAAATTCATGCATGATCAATATGCACACAATCGACTTTCGGTTTTACTTCGAATTAACTTGGTTTTATTTTCTATTTCTTATTGTAGGTAGGTGAATTATTGATAGATGTTTCTTTGTTTTCTTGGTAATGCGCTTATTACACCTGTGTACACTCTCTATGAGCCTTATAAGAAAGCTCACTGTTACCCAAAGGGCAATGGAAAGGGCTATGCTCGGAGTCTCGCTGCGCGATCGAAATGAGGAGATCCGCAAGCGAACTAAGGTCACCGACGTAGCTCTAAATATTGCCAGGCTGAAGTGGCAGTGGGCAAGGCACATAGCTCGAAGAACAGATGGCCGATGGGGCAGTAAAGTTCTCGAGTGGCGTACCGGCAGACGCAGCGTTCGTAGGCCTCCCACAAGGTGGACCGACGACCTGGTAAAGATCGCAGGTACCAGCTGGATGCGGAACCGGCCATTGTAGGGATCTCTGGGGTAGGCATATGCGCAGCAGTGGGCGTCTTTCGACTGATACGATCATGATGATGATGACATCTGTCTAAGTTCATTCGACTAAATTCTGAAGCAAAAAGCGTGAATGCAAGCCAAAATGGAATGTAATGCTTGCTTAAGCATTGCATTATTAAAGTGATTCACTGGCTACCTTGCTACTCCATCATCAGAAGCTGGGCACCGTATTAAACTGTAACTAAAGTTCTCGTCACGTCAAATTACACGAGCTGAAACTTGAAATGGGAAGCTTTGTTTCATTACGAAACACCGAGACGCGAACAAGAAATAATAATAATTTCTATAAGAACTTATTAATTTAATATGATTTATCTCTATTTAAAAGAACATTATAATTGTATGGAAAACAGAACATCAACATAAGATCGGTCGAGGTTGAGCTGTCGTGTGTATCTACAAGGTTTATTGGCCTGAATAAATAAAATTCCAGTTATTAATATTATTCATCATCACAGCTAGCAAATGCAATACCGGGATACCGGGAAACCGAAATACCGGGATCTCGCATGCATTTTGCGAGACTAGTCTAGGTAAAAAATTTTGCTGGATCCCACTGGACTGACGGGATTACAGACAAGCGTGGTTTATAAGTGTTATTAAGCGCGCGGCGCGGCGGCGGCGCGTAGGCCGTGGATTGGCTGGCTGGGCGCTGGCTAACTGATGTTTAGCTGCATTTGCGAGCTTAACTATCGAACCACCCGATACTTTTCCATATATGCTCATACATTTCTGGCGTTACAAATCAGTCTTTAACTTTATAAATACTTAGTAAATTTTAGGTATATTTTGTGGAGTCAACGTGATTATTTCAATTTATGTTGATGTTGACGTCAATATGTCAATTTAGGTCTTAATCTTTAAAGTACTTACTCTAAAAGTACTTATACATTGAAAATGTACCACAAGGCTTGTTTAATTTAAGTTAAAACTAAAAGCACGGAAACGAGATCAATAAGGTCTTTGTTTCGATTGATTTCTTGGGTCTAAGTCCACCCTGCTGGATCCCGCAAATACGTGGATCCAGCGGGACTAAGATGGTTCAGTTCCGCAAATATCTGGATTGAAATTATCTTGCGGGATTACATGCTCTAATCACAGCCAATAAGAGTATACTGCAGGACTTAGGGCCTCTCCCACGAAAGGGGAGGTTATTGCCACAATCTTCACGCATCGCAGGTGGGTTAGAGATCGTAGTGTTATAAATATAACATTGGAAAACGCTGCTGCCCATTTTCTAGTCTGCGAAGACTAGAAGTTTTGCCTCGAAAATATTAATCGCCTTGTACGACACCTTCAAGTGTAAGGAGTTGGTACTATTCTACTCTGCCGGACACCACACGGCCAATATTATTACGGACTAGTATTATTACGTCTCAGAAAACAAATAGTAAGGTCATGCATGACGGTAAAACTTCATAAACGTGTATAAATATATATAAATACGAGTACTCCGAGCGAATCGACAAACTTCAAAGGAAGTTCACTAAATTCCTCCACTTGACGGACTCCAGGATTTGACGGCCTGAGTGGTTCAGTTGGTTAATATGCCGGTCGCCACGCAGAGGTCCCGGGTTCGATTCCGGGCGGAGCAGAAATTGAAATGATGAACTTTACTTTATGTTACGGGTCTGGGCGTAGTATGTATTTAAAAATATATATAAGTAGCTTATCAGTTTTCTGGCACCCATAACACACTTTGCTTACTTTGAGGCTAGATGGCGCTGTATGAATTTGTCAAAGCATATTGATTATTAATTATTAATATTTCTTTGTTTCTAATTTATAATCCCTAAAGTCGATTTGGCTAAATTCAGACGCAAAAAGTGTGAGAGCAAATAAAAGTTGATTGTACCTATGGCTTATGAAATAAGGAAAACTTTTGCATCACGCCTTTTAAAAAGCGAAGCAACGCATCATAGTTATAATATTAAGTGACACACTTTCTCATGCTTTTTGCTTCTGAAATTAGTGGTCTGAATTGAGCCCGGTGTAGTTACCGCATACGATACAAGAGCGTCTTTAGCCGGGCTTAAGTATCCAACTCGTAAGCGAGAGGTAGAGCTCGTCCAATCTGAAATGATGCGCCCCACTATCGCATTAACGCACACAAGCAAATTTAAAATATGGACGCAATACATATACAAATGCCGTTGTAATTAGGGATATTTATTTATTTAAATAAAAATGTTAACAATTATTATAATTAAAAAGAACCTTACTCTAACCCTAACTAAAGATAAAAAATTTGGCCCAGGTCCCCCGAATTTGGAAAAGTCCCCAGAAGGCTGGCCGCGTTGCCCCGCTGGATAGCGAGGCTTAAGCGTGGACCAAAAAAGAGGCCAGCCTTCTGGTGATTCGTAACTTCGACCAGGCGCTTAGATAACTCCCGGTATAAGGAGTATGCGCCTGGTCCCCACGTCCCAAGAGTTTCAACGCCAAATGGCGCAAATATGTAATCGCCACTGAGATTAGCATATTTGCGCCGCTTGGCGTCCTCAGCTGAGGCAGCACCCATCGCAACCTGACACGCGGTCACTGGAAGATGGGACGGCGCAAGGGTATCGATGCAAGTAGCATCCCATACCAGAGGCCGTCTCAGTTTCCAGGGAGTGAGTGTCATTCCGTCGGGCCTCTTACCATCCTCGCGGGCTAACCCGCTCGGTTCCAGCACCGCGGGTGCTCCAGCGGTGGTAAAGGCCCGGCGGATGACATCGTTGAGTTCCGCATGACGAGGAAGGCGACCAGCGCTCCTGCCGCAAGACAAGCCGTGGTGGCCCAGCTGGTCTACAGGACGACCACAGCGGCATTGATGAGGAGCGCTACAGGGTGCGCCAAGACGAAGGGCCGTGGCAAGCCTAAACGTGGCACTGTCGAGTAAAGTGCCGATGTTTTTAGAGGGTAATGCCTGTAGCCAGAGACCCGACTCCCACTCGCCAGCAGCCAGGAGCACGCTCTGCAGAATTGGTTGATGCGCTTAAAAGGTTGTTTCGCACCAATCTGCAGAGCGGCTCGTCCCAAAGCCTCTGCGAGCAAGGATTAGCCGGGGGCTCCGACTCCGGGCAAGCCAACTGCCAAGCATTTTTGGCCTCGGTGGAGAATGCTAACTCAAAAGTCCCCAGTTTTGACAGTATTTTATTTACTAGGGACTGCGAGCTATTCACCGAGGACAAAAAGGCTGGCAGGGAAACACTCGACACTTTCCGAATTCCCAGACCACCAAATCGAATAGGCAATGATGCCTGGTCCCAGGAAGAATTTGCCAGATTAATATTCAAAACCGAACAGAGGGTATGTTTCACGGTATTGTCTAGGAGCTCTAAAAGAGCAGGATGTTTCCACAACTGACAACACCGCAAAACGTACATAAATTTTGGAACAAATAAACAGTATCTAATTATGACATAAGCCATGTGGCTGTTAATTTGGAGTAGGCGGTCCGAAACATAATTAAAATTTTGAATTTTTTGGTCAACAAAATCTTGAAGGGAATCATCGAAAATTGGGGAGCCTAAAAGGTGAAGCGAGGACTTGCCGACGACTGTGATATTAGGGGCTTAAGCACTAAAAGCAGCACAAATAGCGCCAGGCGTCGGACAAGACTCAGAGATAAACAGCTCACACTTCGAGAAATTCAGCTCCAGGCCTATGGCACTGAACTCTCGAATGAGGAGCTGCAGATCCCGTAGTACTGTGCTCGCTTCGCTTCCCAGAGTCCCATCGTCAAGATACCACACGTTAAATTTGGAATTTAATTTTTCGATAATGGAGTGGATCGCGAGACTAAAAATGGCCGGCCCGAGAGGGTCGCCTTGCTGGCAGCCGACCGCCGAGTGCAGGAGGTGGCCCTTGTGTAGAAGGTTGGTGGGCTCCTTGTAGCACTGCCACAAAAATTTATACGCGGCAGGCAACTTCTTACGAATTTGATCCAACACGGCGCCCCTATCTACCGAATTCATCGCGTTCTTAACATCTACCTTCAGCAGAACTTCCCCGCCCTCATTCTGAAGGAAAGTCCTAAGGGCATGAACGGAGGATTCGCAACCACCGTTCGTGCCAAAACCGAGCTGGAGGGGCTGAAAATATTCTTTAAGATATGGGGCGGAGAATCTACAGCAAAGTTTTGCTGTCAGGCGCCGGTAGGTGGTGCCAACAGCAATGGGCCGAATGCCTCCATCCTTTTTATTTAAGGCAATTAGGTTGGCACCATACAGAGTTTCTATGACCGAACTAACAACTGAGCCTGACAGCATAAGATTCACGAGCCCCGTAATAGCATTTAAAAGAATATCTCCCGCCTCACCAGCGCAGCTTAAGAGGTCCTTCAGGTGCTGCGGGGTCAGAGCATCTATGCCACCCGCCGAGCCGTTAGGGAAAGAAAAAACGGCTTGACGGACAGCATCGGCAGAAACTTGCAGCGCAGGATCCGCAGCACTAGGGGCGTCTGGTAAGCGTTGTAATTGATCATTCAGTTGCCGGTGAGACTCAAACGTAGGAGCACGCGTCGTTCGATTGAGCAGTTGACGCTCCCACACAGATGAAGTGTCGTTATTAATATGTGGGAAATAATATAATTATTGTATTTATCTTCATTTTTATAAAATGAATGTAGTGTTCTTAAATTAAAAACAACACATGCGGGTACACCGCAGTCTATAAAAAGGCGGTCATCGCTCTCGACAGGTCAGACGTTGTCCGACTGCGGGCACGGCACCACCAGTGCTCTGAACTGTCTTCCTCAGGTAATCTTGCTTAACCGTATAACTCGTATTATTTCTATGTTCTATTTTGTTATTTCTATAGAAATAACAATTAATGATTGTCAACTTGTCTGTATTTTGCTAAATCTAAGTACAAGCTTAAACTACTAAAATATGTTCTCTCCATCTGTTGCTGTCCATTTATTATGTGATTGGTGATAATATACATAGATTTATTATTCATATTTCTTTGTTTAATTCCCATACACGTTCTCCCACAAATATTTGCACTCACACATCGAAATGAACTAATTAAGTAGTGGGGCGCGTCATTTCAGCTTAGACAAGCTCTACCAGGTTCGAATTCCGCTACATTACTTGAACTTTAACTGATGTTTTACGGCGAGGGAAAACATCGTGATGTAACCTGCAAATTCAGGCAACTGAATTTTTAAGCATGATCCAATATGGTCAGATTTCCCTGGTAGCAGGGTCTCGGAGGTCAGATGGTAGTCGCTCCACTGTAATTACCTGATCGCCAAAGCCTGGATAATCAAGGCGGACCCCGGGCCCTCGTTCTCGAGAGCACAACCGGGACATTAACGCCAAGATGATTAATAAGCGCATACGATAAATGTTGTGTTAGATTCCATATTTTGTCCCTCTCCGTCCGTAAATATATTCCATTCGCACAAGTTATCGCGAAAATAGCTATTTGCTGCGGTCGGTAAGAGCATTAAATGATTTATCTCTTGATGAGCGCGCTTTGACTTATTTTTTGCCGTCCATTCGTAGACGGCGGCTATAACCCTAGCCTCCAACTCGCAGTGGGGAGTGCCTACAATGGCGCACGTTGCTGCATGCCCCACCGTACGATAAGCCCTCCCCACACGCTGTGCAATGGCTCGTTGAGGCCTGCGAAGAAGGGCCGCATTCTCCCCTTTATTCAAGGAATCTGCCCAGATTGGGGCGCCATACAGCGCCATGCTCTTTAATATGCCGGTAAATAACTGCCGACACCTTGAGATTGGTCCCCTTAGGTTAGGGAGGAGCCAGCTGAATGCATTAGCCGCCTTTCAGCGGCCAGCAGTGACTGACCGCTAAAGTGCCGGCCAAACTGCCACCGACCATTCAAGATAAGGCCAAAATGTTTAATTTGAGCCTTAACTTCGACCCTGACCATGATATGGACGTCAGCTGCAGCAGTGCACGTTTCCGCAGACCGGGGAAGAAAAGGGTCTCAGTTTTCTCCAGGGCCATCTTCAGGCCTAGTAACTCGATCCTCCGTGCGACTAGGGTCCCGCCCGCAGAAGCCAGCTGTGCCGCCTCTTTGTAGGTTTTGCCCCGGCCCGTGACAAGGGTGTCATCCGCATAGCAGATGACATCCATGCCCGCCAAGAGATCACCTTGAAGCAACCAATTATACCTAATGTTCCACAGTAGTGGCCCGAGAACTGATCCCTGTGGGACACCAGATTTAACGACGTGACGCCGGAGTTGACCATGCCGGTCTATAAACAAGACTTCGATGTTGTAGAGGTAGTCACGTAACAGAGCCTGCAAATAGGATGGTATCCCGTTGAATTGGAGTGCCTCCAAGTTAGTCGCGTGGGGGATCGAGTTAAATGCGTTGGCTATATCAAAAGACATAGCCAACATGTTCTCCTCCCTAGCCGCCGCCTCACGCGTCAGACATTTGAGTCTGGTAAGGGCGTCGATCGTCGACTGACCCTCCCGAAAACCGAACTGGGCATCAGACAGACCCGGACCGGTCGACGATAAGTGTTCCTTGAGACGGGAAACAATGATGAGCTCAAAGATCTTAACCCCCTCATCCAGGAGCACTAGTGGGCGGTACTCGATGGAAAGTCCGCCGACCGCCCTTCCTTCCAGAGCAGGCACAATTGCCCCTCTTTCCACGATTTTGGGAACTCCCCGTAGCAAAACATCCATTGAATAGGTCCTGAAATCTTGCCTCCATGTGCCATCCAGCCCCGGCGCAGTCTTTTTGGCACGGAGGCAAGCTGTCGCCGCGCCAAATTCATCCGCGGATACGGGATCTATCTTATTCAGAAGGTACACTTTCCACAGAGAGGGTCATCCACGGTGGGGCAAAATCGGTACGGTCCGGAACCGCTTCGTTTAGGAGATCTGGCTGAAGGGTCTCGGTCAGCAGGGGACCAAATGGACGTAGCTTATTTCTTATTGCCTTATACGGTCTCCCCCACGGATCGTCTTCCAGAATCTGCAACATGTCCTGTCTCGCGCGATCTTTCGCGTCCGCGATCGCCACCTTGAGAACATGCTTCGCCTCTTGGTAAGAGACGTATAGGCGATCCTCATTTTGCTGGTCTCTCCGGCGGCGGCGGCGGTTAATAAAGCTAAAGCCGCTTTTGGATTAATTCGGATGCGCGACCACGTCCCTCGCACCCAAAAGCGACTTAATTTTATACTGCGTAAGGATTAGTATCAACTGCAACTGATGGTTGGTTCCAGCCGAAACGGAACGTCTGTTACAAGTAGTTGTAGTCCTTGACGCCCTTACCATCCTCGTCGCTCGATGCTGTAGCTGTTGTATGTCTTTAACTTTGGGCTGCCTTGGTATCAGCAAGCTCGATAGATGGACCTAGTCGGCATGAAAAGCAAGCACCGTGAACAAGCAAATGATACCGCGTTCAAATTACCAGTAGTCGTATTCACAATGGTTCGATTCGGATTCGGATTCGAAAAATTTTTCGAATGACCTTGAAAATGACAGTTCAATTCGAAAGTTGTCTATTATTCGGAAATTTTCACGAATGCTATTTAGCTCGCGGGAAGTTTTTGTGAATTGTGGATTAGAACGCTTTTCTTGGAAAATGCAGTTTGTACTGGCGCTATAACACCGTAATAGAATAAAGGCGAAGCAGAGAGCCGATACAATGCACCTAAATCGGCAAATAAGGGATTTGTCGAACCCATTTAACATGCACAACTTTAGTAGGGTTTATCGCTTCTCTGCGGAGACTGAGATCCGCATTATAGAAGATATAAAGCCCTATTATCCTAGGACCTCATATGCTTGTGCGATTCTGGTGGAATTGAGAGTAAGTATGACAAAAATTGTGCTAAACGCTGAAAAATAACCTAATTTTTTTTACAATAACAACAATACAAAACCATTGAAAATATCTGTATTAATTTCAGTGTCTATGTGCGCATAAACCCACCAGACGAAATGGAAACTGAGGATAGTGATTCATTTGCATCTGCCACTAAATTTGAAGAGTAATTTGACGAGTAAGCCGCTTTCAAGCGCCGTTTCTCGAAGACAACCGCTGACAGCCGGCAGATCAACTTTTGTAGTGTGGAAGATGCCACTCTTCGAATACATACCAATACTGACCATTTCCCTTATCGTTTTTTTTTTGCAAACAAGGAAACCTCTTTCTAGCGCTGTTTCTTGAAGACGTAACCGCTGAGAGCAGACCAACATAAATCAAACCAGGGGACCACTCTACAACCCACAAAAAGAAATCTACTCGTTTCCGTTATCGTTTTAAATTTTTTCGTGTCTATTAGAATTTAGAAACTCGTAAGTACGTAGTAAATACTCACTCGAGATGTCCGAAAGTGGGATGGTAAAACATAATGTTGGAGCCACGTTTAGCCTTGACGCGCTCGTACTCTCCGACGAGGTGCAGGTCGTTCAGCGACAGTATCAACTCCAGAGTCATGTTGTACAGGCTTGTGTGCAGGTAGTTGATGGTGAAACGCGTGTCATTGCGAAGCTTCATGCGATGGAAGAATCTGGAACACAAAATGTCAGATCGTTGCTTTTCAAAGTTGGACCTGCTTAACTGGACAGTTTGTTCCAGATAGATAAAAATAAATAATAATCATCTTGGTGTTAATGTCCCGGTTGTGCTCTCGAAAAGGAGGGCCCGGGGTCCGCCTTGACCATGATCCAGGATTTGGCAGGTAAGGTAATTACAGTGGAGCGACTGCCATCTGACCTCCATGACCCTGCTACCAGGGGAACCTAACCAGATTGGGTCATGGTTACACATCCAGTCGCCTGAATGTGCAGGTTTCATCACGATCTTTTCCCTCACCGTAAGAGCATCGGTTAGTATTCTACTAATGTACATAACTCAGAAAACAGTCATTGGTACATGGCCGGAGCGGGATTCGAACCCGGGACCTCTGGCTTACGAGTCGGATACTGTAACCGCTCGGCCACCGACGCTCTGATTGTTCCAGATAGATAATGAAGTAAATAACTTCAGGCACGTGATTTTCCCATTCGATATTTACTTTCGTGTTGTTAATACTTAAAGTAAGTAGGTCTTTTACCTACCTATAACTATAGCGGTGTCTGAAATAATTTAAGATTCTTACAACATACTGCCCTTCGTCGCCATCATGCTGTAGCCACCCAGATTAAGGCCCGCTGGGATGAGCCAGGTTTTATCGTCGAAGTTGTGAAGAGCACGGTAAGCTCTATCGGAATTTTGTACTAAATCCTGAAATAAAAGAATTATACTAGCGGAATTTTCGTTCAAACCAGTAGAAAACCAGTTTTATAAGCATTCAATCCAGCATGCATTTTTAGCTTTAAAAGCGAAATAGAGAAACTTCTTGAGAAAATCAGTGAACTAAAAATGTACCTACATATTAAATAAGTTTTCTGGCATCTGTACCTATAAAAGCGGACTTCACAAGCTGATATGCTAGTGACTAGTAGTGACTTGTTTAATTTTATAATGATTAGTTAACTGTACCTAAACCATTTGCTTGTCAAATTCTTCTGTGGCTACTGCCTTGTCAAACGATGCCCTCACTTTGTCATACCTTTCTGGGAAAACGATTCGTTTAGTGCCTAATTAATATTGCTTATCTAATTCCAGGCTTTTCAATTTCGGCATAAAATGTAGAAATAGAGATAAATTTATAATTGGCAAGTAATTTGTCACACCGCACCAGAAACTACACTAACATTTATTTACCTCAACGTCAAATTTATTTACCTCAGTCAAATTTGAAACCTGTATTTTTAGCGTGAAATTTTTTAATAAAGTTTGTGAGTAAAAATACAATTTTACTTCTAATAGATATCTCTCCACGGTGCAAGGTTTGAGCCAAGGAATGTTCTCAAACAGGTCTTGTGAAGTCTGGGCAAAGAAATAGGAAAGTGAGTGGAATCTGCTGAATACACTTGAGACGTTAACGTTTAGCTGGTTCCGGTTTTTGAACAGGTTCCTTACATCCAGATTTAGCCAACAACTGTGTCGTACGTCTTTGTAGATATCGTGGCTAGTGATGATCAGTTTACGTTTATCTCGGACATCATTTCTTTTAAAAGAATCGTACAAATTCCATTTATCTAAGAATAGGAGAATTAGTATATTACTGCCGCGGTCTGTAATGACTCCAATGACCGCGTTGCCGGCCGCGCCGATGACGGTCGAGTGCGCAGAGCAATGCGCAATTGCAGCTCTTGATGGATAAGTTAGAGTAAGACTGGGCTGTAAAGTATGCACTGTAAAAATGACCAAGCTTAAGGAAGCTATAGGCCATCATAGTGCGGCCAACAGTACATTACAGACCAGGGCTTGTAGATACAGTGCTTAACTAACAATAATAATAAATCATTATCCTATCAGCCGAATGACGCCCACTGATGGGCCTATAGACCTCCCTCAGAGATGTCCCCAAAGACCGGTCGTATACCTGTGATCTTTATCAGGTCGTCGGTCAACCTCGGGGTTGCCTACTAACGCTGCATCTTCCAGCTCGTGGTCATCAGTCGAGTACTTTACTGCGTATTATGTACATACTGCTGCGATCTATGTGCCCTGTCCACCGGCACTGAAAATTCTTCACGCTATGTCGGTGTAAATTCTGATTCCATCGCACAGTGAGACTTGAATATAACTTTCGAATAGTAGTTATCTAAAAATCATCAGTGATCGCAAAGAGCTCAAAATATGACCAATACTACCACCTCATCGCACTTTCTTACTCTACTGGGATAGTTCCGTTTTCGTGGAAGGCCTGTGCCTAAATAGTCAACGGATTAGGTACATCGAATCTCGTAGGTCTATCGCTAGAATATCTTTGGAACGTGTGGTAAACATACAATTCATTAGCAGACGATCCATTGAGCGACTTGTCATATGGTCTCCACCATCGTCGCTCTACATTGTATCTCACACACCGTTTTCTTTATCCGTAGTATGGCTGGCGACATTTATAAATTGGCACTCCATCTGGCAGGAGGGGCACTACGTTTGCCAAGTCGCTATCTTCGAACTCGTTCACCTCGGCGGTTGTACGTTCTTTGGAAGGTGGCTGTCGATTCAGAGGACTCCTAGTATGGCGCCTAATATAGTTAATAGCAGGTACGCTGAGCGACGTTGACTGATAAACCAATCGCACTGTACTAGTAATTGTCCATATCTCGGACACCACCTGATACTTAGGTATAATTTCTTTAGTTACCTTCAAAGTCTTCATCGACCAATTCAAGATTAATATGACATTCACTTATGGTCCACATATACGAGTATAAATTTCCCTTTTATAATCTTCATGCTCTGACGCATCTCGCGTGGACTGAGTGACTGTTCTCAAACTTTATCAATTAATTGAATTCATGCATCATCAAAGTGCTTATTGCTTGGGCAGTTTTACTGTCTACTTTTTTTTAATGGAAAATAAATGAATAATCGATTTTAAGTTCTAGATTATGTTTAATCTTAACGTAAATATTTTAGTTCTAGTAATTTACCTAATTGTGCTACGCTTGCCTACCTAAATTACATAATTTCTTATGGGTAGTAGGTTATTTATTATTATATTTGTAAGTTAAGCACTATGTAAAATTACTAGAATTGGCCTTCACTAAGTCATCATCTTCCTCATGGTCCTAGTCTGCCAGGATTCGCTTTTCTACGCTTTCTGCCTTCGTAAGCCGCTGGTTCTCGTACCCGACTCAGCGATGTCAATCCACCGCTTCTTGGGTCACCCACGGGGACTCGATACCGGATGTTCAGGCATCTATTTCCCACGTACCCCTGGGGCTTACGCAACACCGATTTGCGTTAAATGTAAACTTTTACAAGACTTTTTATGTATAACTGAAATTTAATTGTGGTGTCTCCTAATTGGCTATTCGATGTTATGCTATTGTATATTTTCTTTGTTGCACGCTGTGAGACATCCAAATAAAATAAAATAAAATAAATAAAATAAAATAAACACGTGATCAAACCAGCGCAAGAGAGCCTCCTCATGGAAGTCATGATCATCATATATTTAAGAGTATGACTCTTGTCGGTGGAGCAATCGCCACTCTTCTCTCCTGTCTGCCAACCTCTTCATCTCTCTATAATCTTACGGAAGTACTCGTTACATATTCCATCGAGTCGCGTAACTCAGCACGTCCATCGCAGTATTTTCATTTCATTGGCGTGCAGTTCGCGAACGTGTTTCGTCAGCGCTGGCCATGTCTCACGCCCATAGAGCATCATGGGTGTAATTATGCTCATATATATAGACCCTTTGAGTTTGCCAGGAATTTTAGTGCCACCGATGATTGCCGTGTGTTCCCGCCATTTCACAGTGGTTCCGTAGTAGGTCATTGGGCTCGGATGGCAATGATTGAGCTAAGCCATGATATCTGGCTCAGTTACTCACTAATTGTCATACTACCTAAGGGTATAAAAGGTTTTGCAATCTATTGTTCGCAACATTCCTTTTTCGGTACCTGAAGTGAACACGTCTAATTAGTCATCAACCGTGTTATCACAAAGCACTCAATTAGCCCAAGACGCGAAGCGTGTTTTCAAGATCGAACTTGTGTGTGACCTGTTATTTTGCAATGGACATTCAAGTTACAGGTATGTATTATTAATTTACTTCACTACCTTGCATTTTTAATCTACCTTTTTTGTTTAAAAGAGTGCTACGTCGCCGTAGCATTTCTAACGTATTTATTTCTGTATATTTTTTATATTGAAGCTTTTACTTATGTTTGTATCTACTTGTGCTATTAAATTTAGTATAAAAATATAGGTTAAATTGTCTACTACTAGGCCGTCAAACATTTATTTGCGGAAAGCTGCAGATGTAAGGTGCAGCCAGGGTTTACGCCGCGCGCCTGGGCGCGTATCACTTGCTACGAAATATGTATTGTATTTTAATTCGCATTAAACTTTTTTTTTGTTTTGTTTTAGGAACTAGTATTAAGTGTTATTTCAAAAGAATGCTTGTACTAGATTAAAGACAGTAAGTCTGAACTGTAGCGGTGGCGTCGAGTTTTTCAAGCCCTGAAACAATTGCTGCCTGATGTTGAGAATTTATTGCCGATGACTTGGAAACAAAAGTTTCTAATCTTTGTACAAGATTTGTGGCTATTTGGAAGCAAGTCTCTCGCAAGCATTCTGTCATGGTCTCCAAGCACGAAGACTGGCTGAACGAAATTGAAGTTTGCGTTCTGCTAACTTGTGCAGCAGTAGGGAGCCACAACACTCTACCGCCAGCAGGCAGAGGCTTCGACGAGCACTCAACAGCATCAACACAGGAAGGACTTCGAGGATTGTAGCAAAAGGTCAAAAGCCGCAGGCTTGCAAAGTTAAGTGAAGTAGACAGTTCCGCGATAAATTCTTTGTTGGATGATTCAAGTCGATCTGACGCCGCTTTAAATTTCAACACTGACGAAGTCTTGTCTCTCATAAATGAGACTAAACTGACTAAACATCAGTATCTTATGGTGAAACACTTCATTAATGCAAAATTACCGAATGCATTACCATCTTATCCAAAAGTATTAGAAGCTAAGAAGAGGTGCTATCCATCGCAAGAGTTTATCACCGAATCATCTGCTGAAGTAGAATTACAATTACATTGTTGTTGGTATAGAATAAAATATATATAGCTATATAATAAGCACTAGATTTAAATTATTTAGGATATAACTCCTGTTATATAGTTGTTAAAATTGAAATATATATTTTTTGTCTATTTCTGTGTTTTTAGTTCGATGATAATTAGGTACTTACTTTATTTGTAATATAAAATGTAAATATTTAAGTTTAATAGTTATTAACTTTCAATTCTTTTTGCAAGTATAATAAATGCATTATTTTTTTAAATAAAATTTGTTTTTAACATTAATTTGTTTATTTTTTATTGTATTATAACGTAAAGTATTAAAAAAAACATAATAATGATAATTAGCATTGATAACGACAATCATTACTATCGCGAAACCCTATGACCGCCACTCTTAGGGCGCGGAACCACTGTGCATTTGGCCCAAGCTGCACAGATATGTGACTTGCTATTTGACATTTGTTCTATTGACAGCTTTTTGTTACCTATAAGGATGGTTTCGTGATCCGCGCTATTGCTGGCCATATACTCAGTTTGGCGATATTCAGCCTCAAACCACCGTTTTCTAGTACATCTTTGCACATGTTTACCCTGGTCTCAAGATTGTGCCTAAGCTTGCTCATCAGTACAATGTCATCAGCGTACTTCATAAGCCAAAGAGCCATGTCCTGAATTTGGTAAGAAGGCATCTCGTCGAACTTATAAGATTGGATGGGTTTGGGATTTGAGATTGGGATGATTTGGTAAGGAGTGGAACGCGTTGCCTGCGAGTGTGTTCCCTGATCAATATAATCTGGATGCCTTCAAGGCTAGAGTGAATAGGCTGTTCCAAGACGGGCATGCTCCATCTTGGGCCACATCGTCACTTACCAACAGGTGAGATGGCGGTCCAATGTCTGTATTGCTTAATATAAAAAAAAATCGAGCAAAATGCAAAACAAGTTTTTTTTATACCACTAAGGTGGTAAACAAGCTTACGGCCTGCCTGATGGTAAGCAGTCACCGCAGCCTATGGACATTTGCAATACCAGGGGCATCACCCACGCGTTGCCGCCCCGTAAAAACCTTTTAACCCCTTTCTTGAAGAACTCCATGTTGAACTCTCCAGGGAAAACCTCTCCAGGTAGTTCATTCCACAACCTTAGTGAGCGTAGGACAATGTTCCTTTGGAACCGCGCAGTTCGCGACCAATTTGGCTCCAAGGTGTGAGGATGCACTCCCTGTCGGTGGCCAGCGGTCCGATGATAGAATGTAGCTGTAGGCATCATGACCAACAGTTCTTGAGAACAAATACTGTTGTAGAAGCGTTAGAACACACAAAGGGAGGCGAAATCCTTCCGCTGACTCACCGGCTCAATAGCACTTGTGAGCATGGCATCATCGACAATTCTCACAGCGCGCAAAAGTAAGGGCTCAGCACTGAACCCTGGTGAACACCTACAGTCATCGGGTAGGGTTAAGTATGGCCTACGATGGTTTTTAAGACAGCTTCAGTATTGGCATACATGTCCAGTATAATCCTAATGTACGTTTTAGGCACCGACTTTGAAAGCCCTCTGTAGGTCGAGAATTTTTTTGTTATTTGTTTGAGGATTTGGAAATCCTAGTCTGTGTATTTCAGGTTCCTAAGACTTCAAAAATTGCTCTAGAGGTTTTAATAAGGAGTGAATCAGTGAATCAGACAGTCAGTGTCGAAAGCGCCGTATATTAGGTGCTAATAATATGAGGGTCTGAAAATTCGATGAAACGCTTTGAGATAAGGTAGTGGTGTCCTATTTCTTCTTGGTCGGCTTGGCAGGGGCAATTCCGCGCCCCCAAATTGAGATCATAACTACCTACGTATAGTTCGGAAAGTCTGGCGGAAACATGCCTGTCATTTGTTGAGATTGAATATTACCAAATTGGCATTGCTTCAATTGCTTCAAATTGAGGACTTCGTTCTGTGAAATGATTAACCACGACGTTTTGTTGACGAAGCTTTGAAAAGTAATATGGACTCAATAAAAACTTGCGTCAGTCTAAATATACAGGTATACAGAGAAATGAACAACAAAGAAAACAAGAAAGTATATGAACAATTTATTATTAATCCTTCTCATTATGTTCTTTTAAAGAGAAATGTTCTTCATATTTAAGTTTAATAGTCTTTCCTACGTTTTCGCCCTTTGCGGGAGGTAGTATTATCTCAGCACTATCCTCTCTATTGACGGAAAATCCTGGGTTATATAATCCATTTGCAGTTTTATCATTTTCATTTTCATCTGACCCACCTGTGGCCAGGTTTGCTTCAGATTTGATTGTTTCTTCTTTTGAAAAAATCTCGCCAGTATCGACATGGTTCGGCAACGGTGGGTCTGAAATTTTTGATAACTTATGATTAATAACTAAACCTAATCCAGGATCGAGGATCGTTCGTTACATTAATCCTTACCAGGGTCACACTTTGCGAGTTTATTCAGCATCCGGATGTGAAAATACATCATATTTGACATTATAGCTATGATCTGGTTCTGCAAAATGTGTTTGAAATTCGCTATCCTCCTGTTGAGAGCCCCTTCAACAATCAGGTCTTCTGGTCTGAAAATTAAAGTTTGCTGTCAAAGTGAATTATGCAGACAATAAATAACAATGTATATGTCACAGTTCCCTATAGGTTTCAAAAATTAACCTTGTCTGACCATGGATCATTATTTTGAGATCAAATGCTTCAGGGTTTTCCATTAAGAGGAGTGTCATATGGGCTTCCATCTGATGTGCATGCAGCATGAACGTGCCAAAGACTGGCGGCATTCCCTCCGTGAGTTGGGCCTCGTATCTATATTCCACCTAAAACAATTAAATACGATACAAAAAGGCCATTAATCTCAAGTATGATGATGCGACCGAAAATGGAGCTTGCTTGCCTTAACTCTGGCCTCGAAAACGTCCCGATCATGGTGGTCTAGACGTAGATCATATGTACGTGGGCACGTAGGATAAACAAAAGACCAGGCATATAGTTACTGGTTTGAGAAAGGTTATGATTAAATTGAGATCTGAGTCAGTGATTTTCAGATGTTTTATTGGCTTTTGACCAAAGTGCTGAAAAGCACCAGGTTAGTTTGATTAAATCCAAGATAAGTTCAAGAGCTTGCGACAACGTTCCTTAGGTAACGAATCGATGCCTTTATTGATTACATCAGACGATGTAACTAGCGATTTATTGTCAGGTTATATGTTCATATTATTTTAAGAGGAAGGCACACGAATCTGATGGTACGCTGTCTACAGACGCCCATGATACCAGGGGAGATAAGAGAAGCTTACCTTAAGCTTGCTGAAGCCTATGATGGCATCGACGTTGGGTACCTTTTTGTTAAGTACGCCGGTCGCTACGGACACTCGGTGCATGCTCTCCAACCCGCGTAACACGCCACGCATTAGTTTTATTTTCTGTGGGAGAGCGATTGGTTCCGTCAACGAAATATATATATTTTTTCACACAACATCACAACAACTTTGTAATTTCCTTTGGGAAATCTAAAGAAATCTATCTAATCACGTGCACCAGTTTCGGATAATTCCCGTTAATTTAACTTCTCTAATAATATTATATTTGAGAAGTTGATCCGTCAAAGATTTACATTCCGTCAAAGATTTACATTGTATTTAATGCCAAAGTAACTCTGCACCAAAATTTAAAAAACAATTTGGTAAATGAATAGCTGGAGGAGGACCTGGAAGGACATTTGCCACTTTTTATCGAAATCCGCATAAACGAAGTCTCAAGAAAAAGTCAGTCAACCGATCCTCTTTATACTGGATGTACTATTATGATTCTAATTTTTCTTGTTGTAATAAACAATTGTGATGAGTTGCGAGCATATTTCCCCTGTCCTCATAAAGGTTCCATAGAAACTTATTTGAATTCTGCCTGTATGCTATTCTGGTGAACATTTATGCTAGTTTCCTCGTTAATTTGACACCAAATACTCGAAGTAACCCTACAATACTGTAAAGTTTCATCAAACCCGGTCAGTAATTTTTGCGTGAAATATTGGAAAATAAAATATTTTTATATCTAGCACTAGATTTCATGGTCCCTCTTAGATTTCGCTCGTGGTCAGTGTAATATGATAAGAGGGGTAAACAGGTAGTACGTTGTCTAGTTTTTTAGATAGTACTAAGTCTAGATTTTCTAACCATCCCGTTAGATGTCATGATTGTGAATTCCGGCAAGGCTAGAGCTCGTGCGTGCAGCTGCCGCAATCGCTCTGTGAACTTTAACAGCGCTTTGTCCACGTATTCGCTGAGCAGCAACACCTTCATCTTGTCGTATTTCCTGGAGATCAAATCAATGTTCAGCTACGCTTTGAACCTTCAAGGTTCAAAGAGTTACGCTTTAAACCTCAAGACTTTAATGCGTGGGTTAAATAAAATTATTACTCGAGTCTCGAATCCCGCTGCTGCCATGTACCAATGACTCTTTTCTGAGTTATGTACATTAGTTGAATTCTAACCGATGCTCTTACGGTGAGGGAAAACATCGTAATGAAACCTGCGAATTCAGGCAACTGAATTTGTAACCACCATTCAATCTGGTCAATTTCCCCTGGTAGCAGGGTCACGGAGGTCAGATGGTAGTCGCTCCACTGTAATTACCTGATCGCCAAAGGCGGACCCCGGGCCCTCGTTCTCGAGAGCAGAACCGTGACATTAACGCCAAGATGATGATAATGATTACATGTGTCTCGAATCGTACAGCCACAGACCTTATTAGTCCACTGCAGGACATGAGCCTTCTCCATATCAGTAGATAGTTGTACACTAACAGGCAACGAATTGGTCAGATGGATAGCCAATCGACAATTCCCTACCATACCTGTTATTGTAACTGGTGTAAGGATAAGCGCATGAGAAATCTTCAAACAGCTTCTATCTTGTTTGCCGATTACTTTTGGGGAATTGGATCAATCTCGCTTGATCTAAAATAGAAACATACGCACAGTACAAGCACGAGTCGGACATTGAGGGTTTTTCATTGCCTTGGGAGGCACACGGACGGACGGTCCACCAGATGGAAACCGGCTGCCGTCGTCCAGGATATGTGCTACCTAAGGGGTGCGGATGCGGTACCGGTCTTTGAGGTACCTGTAGACATGTCATAGTGCAGGCTATAACACCCATGGTATAGTGCAAAGGGAAGACTTCGGATGGGAGTTACGCCAAAGGAGGATAAACATGCTGTTTAGTAAATTTTTGATAGGACTTCTTTGAAATTGAGTGATCTTATTTTAAAGAGAAGCTGTACCAGTTGTTTCCTTTGCCTTAAACGTGAAATGACAGCAGTAACTAGTTTTGATTTGTTTTGCTTACAGAAATTGGTCCTTATTATCAACGTCCTTCAAGGGCAGGAAGGCCAAATAATCGTTAAAAAAATCTTTCAGCCAATGGTCCAGGTCCAGCTTCATTCTGGTCAAGCACTCCCCTGGAAACAACATTTAATTGCTAAGAGCCCATATAGATGTACGCGATTTCTGCGCGATTTGTCAGAAATATTTGTGCAATTTTGGTTTCTATACTAATTACAGAAAGCTTATTTATTATTTGTAAACAATAGCGCAGCGCTAGTGTAGCGCCACAGATCTACCGGTCGGTGCCGGGCCAATCCGGGCGGATCTGTTATCATTAAAGATATTGGTATACCTGGGATTGGTATAGTAACTCTGTTTGACCCTGAGTCCATTATTTTGGCAGTGCAAAATTCCCATGTTGGAATATGAAAAACAAGGATTATCACTACCGTGATCTTAAAGACCTTGCATGGCAAGAAGTAAATAGATATGTTTATGTGGAGTTGGAATGTTGGAGGAGGAGGAGAAAAAGAAATGCAGGTAGACAGTATAAGTCTACTGCCGTCAGTCTTCGTGAATACATGAATTTGACCCAGTCTTGTACCTTATCTATTTAAATTTTTTCCTCTAAAAACAAGTGCAAAGGATTTAATTATCTCAAGAATTAACCAGGGATTCATGTTATGTGCCTAAACCTCACATCACCTAGTCAGATACGAGAGCCAACTGCCTGCGACGCGGATGCTGAAGACCTAGTGCAGTGGAGAAAGAAGAGGATTGACCGTGAGAATGGTGATGATGAATTGATGATGATCAAGGCCTGGGGGCTTATTTTCTTATTTCAGCCGTTATTCCGGAATTGATTCCGAGCGCTCGCTTCCGCAAGGCGAGTCAATTGTATCACCGTAAAGTTTCTGTCACGAATTTGCCATGTCAAAGCTATGCATGTATAAAGGATTTGGTTCACTAATTTGTGTGTATATGTAAGTCATAAAGGTAGAAGTTTGAGTATGTCACTCGAGATTGGGCTCCGAAAGCCAAAATTGGCAATTCACCATCGATTCGGGAACACGGCGATTTAGTAAAATAAGCCCCCTGTTTTGTAACTATGAACGTTATGAAACTTAAAACCAATTAATACAAACCTAAAAATTTATCGCTTCCTTTTTCTGTTTTTGATCCTGTAGCATTGTTATGGTACTAAGGAATTAAAAATAAATTATTAGCTAATTATAATGTGGCGATTAGTCTAGGTTTAAGGACGGTGTACGAAATATAATTAATCATTACAAAAGTTTGAACCGCACCACTTCGAATTACCTATTTCTGCTTACGGTTATTATAATATCCCCAGGTTCTAATTTTGAATTAATAATTTCCACGAGCAGCCGGTCCTTCAGCATCCGGTAACTGGCAAAGATCCTGTATTCGGTTCGTCGCAGCGTAACTCTGGAAATGTTACGAAGATTGCAGATAAATGGCACGATGGCCTACGCTTTCATATTTTATGCTCGTCAGTGAAACCAACTAGTTAGTTAGTGACTACACAAACCTTTAACCCTTTTGGTTTGGTTTTGGGATAGGTATGGCTTTTTCAGTACGATTTGCTCAGACTTCATTTCGGTTTTTACAAAAGTCATGACGGTTAATATCGAGTTGTTATTCGCAAACATATGAACTACTTACCCAATTTTTCCAAAAGTAGGGTGGTAAAACAAAATGTTCGAGTCATGGTGGGTCTTGACTCGCTCGTACTCTCCGACCAGGTGCAGGTCGTTCAGCGACAGTACCGCCTCCAGCGTCATGTTGTATAGGTTCGTGTGTAGGAAGTTGATGATGAACTGCGTGTCATCGACAAGCTTCATGCGGTGGAAGAATCTGGATTACAAAATGTTATTGCGTTATTATATTTTTTTGTGAAATTCTATGACCCGAGCGCCATAGGCGCCATAGATCGTGTTGAGACAAGGAGTTGGATTACTACTTCGATGTGAATTTTTCAAAGTATTGCAACCTAATTAATTTAATTTGTTGATCTAGTCAATATAGAAACAGACCACTATTTGGTCAAAGCTGAATTAGTGGTCTATTCAAAACATGGCGACATAGACCGCAAAATACAACAGAGAGCCTCAAACGTCAAAAAGTTCAGAGCGATAGAGGTGGAACACAGATGGAAGAGTGATGAGTAATAACGTCTTGCATTGTGGGAAATCATATTTCGAGTCCATTTTTGAGTACAGCGATGATGATATAGCCTGTGAAGGTACGCTATAGGCACGGCATGTACCTACTTTCCAGACAAGATACAGATACCATGCAAACCCACATTTCTTCTTACATTCCCAAATATTGTACGAGTCGTCAGTTTTAAGACCCATATAACATTATTTCTGATATTTTCGTGCAGGTACTGAGTTACTGATCTAGAGACACCCGAGCATATATCAGGTATTCCACGGTAACAATGAAATATAATGTAACTTACAGCATACTGTCTTTCGTCGGCGTCATGCTGTAGCCACCCAGGTTAAGGCCAGCTGGGATGAGCCATGCTTGATCGCCGTAGTTGTGAAGAGTGCGTTGCGCCCTGCCAGAATTGTTGACTAAATTCTAAAAAAAAAAATCATATTTTCTGAGTATTATACACATGCATACATACTAAGCTGGTCCAAAAGTTTTTAGCCAGCGGTTTGTTATACACCCTATTGTTTTAATTTTTGTATCGTTTTAAGGCAAATTTTATTACAAACTCCTTGACCAAAAATCAATAGCCGGCGACTCTTAGTTATTTTTTTTTCGAATATTAAACAAAACATGTCTCACCATACAAATCCATACTATTTTGGTAATATGGAAAGCATTTCGTGACAGATGTATTATGATAAAATTGTTTGAGTTAACGTATAAAAAATCACTTGAAAATTTAATCAGCGCATTTAGTGAATTGCCCCTATCACATGCTATTGTCATTTATTGATTTTATTAGTTTAAACCACAGACATAACAGACTAAACACAAATCACAAATATTCCCTGTTCGCTCGCTCTACAATGATTATGAATCTTGCTATCCCGTTTTTTTATCCATTGGAATAAGTTCACGGAAAATGACGCGCGCAATGTTTTGAACGTTCGACATATTGCTCGAGGGCCTAACGACCTGACGTTTCTTTTGAAACATCGGTGTAAATTCTATAATTTCCTAATAAAATTTAAATCAAACCATTTAAAAGACGGTGTAATTTAGTGCACATTTATGAGAAAGCGCAAAGTATGGAAATACAAATGGATTATCTTTTCATCGGTAAGTAATATCATTCGTGGTCGCGGCGATCGGGAATCAATTTTAGAAATTGTAATAAAAATAAGCATCGTAATAGTGTGAATTTGCAATAATTGAAATGCTTTACCTTAAAACAATATGCCATTAAAGATAGATTGTCAAATTATGAGTCTCAACAGCTTGCCCATTTCGTACAAATAAAAGAGACCACATCGTTCCACTTGCTATGGTCCTCGCTTCCGCCACATTAATTAAACTTTTATACATGAATGTTAGTTTAAGGTACTCTTGACTTGATTTTTCTTTAAAAAATAATCGATTTTATCGTGATACGTAGGTACCCCTTCCGACCATTCCTTTATATGTATATATTTTTTACCATTTGTATCTATATCTTTTTCGTTAATTTCCTTTCTTTCATTCTTTCTCTCTCATACCTATCATGTTGGAAGTATGAGGGTTTTGAGCCCACCACCATCTCAGGAGCACAAGCCAATCTCACATTGTGCTCGTGAATCTCAAATTGTTCCCGTGGTACTGATAGACGGACTCGCGAGGCTTTGGCGAATTGGCGAATTGGATTGTGCGGGTCCAATGATAGTCGTCGCACATAAAATGCCAAAAACCGTATAAAATATGACATTTCAGTTCTAAAACAAAACCCGACTCTGTCTGGTCATCCCCCATTATGACGCGCAGGAGGATAGCCGTAATGTGTTTCTTGTTGAACATACTTAGTATTATCAGAGCGCCCCACAATCAAGATTTGCTGAGAATTTATAGCGCAAAAGTATATTCACTTGAAGTTGTAGTGTTCATTAGTCTATTGATAAAATTGGCGACTCCGCTGCTAATGCCATGCGAAAAAATAAATAAATAAATAAAGTTCGCGAAAGACGCGCTTCGACCGTTTCTATGAAAATGACCTACTGATTGTTTTGTGTACTGTGTCTGAACTTGACATTTGTCAGTCAAATTTATTTCCACTTTTAGCCGGGCGTAAAGTCTCGTGGCCCTCACTTTACCATTCATTTTTAAAATCCTAGTATATGTAAGACTTTGTTGAATTCACTCTCTTTCAAACCTGTCGTGTTTCCATGCATAGCCTCTTTTATCTGATGAAGGAGACTATTATCCATGAAAAGGTTGAACAGCCACGGCGACGCAACACATCTCTGTCTGACACCATTTTTTTTACCAAAAAAGAAATAAAGACAAAATCCTGCGAAAAACATACTGACGCCGCAAAACTACGCCATACTCTGTGTACATACAGGGTCACACGCACACATTGACAACCAAAACTATCTATTCTTCGGCCGATTGACAACCAAACTACGCCATGCATACATGTTTACGAAGCCGGCCTAATGTGAATAAATAATAATAAAAACATTTATTGCAACGAGACACCACGACACGACAGAAATAAACAAAGTAAAAAGTAATACAAAAAAGAAAAATCATTTAAAGTACTTCCCTTCCGTGTGGAATAGTCGTGAGACGCCATGTATTCTTCTTGCGCGCTAATATCTTGCAAATTTTCTACTTTAATACGTTCCCGGCGGACTCTTTAACCCAGTATCACCATCAATTTAGGACATCACCCGGTAGTGGTCTGTGTGGATAGCGAATATTCATAACTTTCCTTCTTTCCTTCTTCAACTTTTCATCTACGATCACACAATCAACGATACTTGTCGATTTTATATATAGCGTTGTTTAAAATTGTTCGGGGTCGACTGCTATTGTAAGCTGTTTAGGTAATTTAGTTTTCATAATACTTACTACGAATTATTTAGTACCAACAATTTTACCTGAAGCATTTGACTGTCAAAATCTTCTGTGGCTATTGCTTTATTATACAGTGTCCTCACATTGTCATACGTTTCTGGAAGCGTATTAATGAAATTTAATATCGTCAGAGATGAATTATTTACTTAAGCCATAAGACATCTCACATCTCGTATCTTCGCGATTGCAAAATGAGAATTGAAAACATCCATGCCATATTCAGGATTTTTGCAAAAATTCTACAAAATGTACATTTTGTAAGTCATGAGCTCTGATTGGCTGACATGAACGTTGCGTACTGATATAATAATATGCGCTGATTAGCCAAGGGCTGTATTTCTTAATTTTTTGATGTTGTTGCTATTGTTACAGTGTTGGTGACGCAGGTTAATGGTCCATGCCCATTTTCAATTATGTGTGTGGTCTGTTTAAGTAGTAGAGAGCTTTAAGAGCACATACCTTGCTCTTGCATGAGAGGTGCCGAATGCTATTACGTCATTCAGGCTCATAGGCGTAGAAAGAGGGGGGGGGGGGGGGGGGTCGAGATATTTTCTGACCCAAAAAGTGTCCAGATCGTGAGACAAGACCCTGCGCCTTAACCGATGCCCTAACTCCTGATACAGTTTTATTTATGATGGTTCGAGCACTACGGGCCCGTTGACAGTCTCTGCAGCGAACGGCACAAAGTCGTATTCTGCCAAAGACGTATTCCAACATTATTTGCACTGTTTGAGGCTCTCTGCCAGTAGCGTAACTAAAACGGTACCAGCGGTGCCCAGGCACAAGTCGCAGATCCTGTACAGATTTAATAAATCGACTCTTAGCCCATCACTTTTCTTTCCATCCGTCTTAAACAAACTCGGATTTTTTGCAACAAACCTGAAAATAGCTACGATGTTTACAAAATTTATTGATATTCAATTTTGGAAGCCGGTTTTTGCAATCGTCTTAGGGTTTTTGCAATCGTCTTAGGGTTTTTGCGATCCTATTTCTCCTGCTAGCTGACTTATACATATGAGGAACATAAAAAGATGGCACTCCACTGAGACGATAACGTCAGTACTTGAAAGATGATGATAGCGTCACACCTTTTTCATCTAACGACCTTATCAAGGAGTGTTTTGTAAGGTATTGCTGTGGTTTAGCACATCTGGAATTGCCCTTGCCGTTCCACTTTGTACCTATTGTAACAAATATCCTCTTTCTAACGTATTTTTTTTCGGTTTCCTTTTTGTAATTTTTACAATAACTAATTTTGATTTTGGCTCATGTAGGCTCAACCGGGTTGCGCCGTGTTCCGGACCGAAGTTTGGGGAAGCTGTTCGTTAGATTTTTTTCAAAATTTGTCAATTTATCATGACAGAGTTGTAGAATATTAAAGTTTAAGTATTTTCTCGCGAAGTTATTGTTGCCGCGTTCTTGCTGTAACGTCATCAGGCCGTCACCGCCGTCACCCGTACACTAGGTGCACAGCCTATTCCTAACCGTAATAGGTACACAGCCTATTCCTATCTCAAAGGCCGGCACGCATTCGTTACTCCCCGAGAGTTGCGGGTGTCCGTCCATGGGCGGTGGTGATCCTTTATCATCAGATGACCCGCTTCGTCGTTATACTACCTCTGTTATAAAAAAAAAATTCCTACATTTTTTTATTTTGATTTCCTCATGGCGACTGCATATTTCTGCGCCACGTCGAACTACAATATCTTTTACATAACGGGTAGTAATGCTGCACCATAGACTGCATCATCATCACATCGTCATCTTACCGTCTATCCCGGCTTGTCAATAGTCAAATAGTTAATTCAAGTTGGGTTTTACATAAAATACTTATGCAACTTAAAAAAAGTGGCTTTGCGCCACGGCATCGTCGAGCCGGCAACGGTTTGTTTGGCCCGTTGCTGTTGTGGTCAGTCAGTGCGGTCCGGAAGAAAACGCCGCGGATGGCTGATAGCCTAGTTGTCAGAGCCTTTTTGTCCCAGCTTGTGCCAGGGTGGGGACCCTAGTCCGTGGACTGCATCTACACTAAATATCAAATATGAGGTGACTCAAACATCTGATTTTTAATTATATAAAATAATTTCATATAAATATTTGATAGCCTACCGTCTAGTTCTCTCCAGCTTTTGAATAAGTTCTTTATATCCAGTTTTACCCAACAAGTAGGGTCTGTTTGAGGCAACTCTTTCTGAGTTAAACTCAGTTTCTTACTATTCGTTTCATATTCTTCTTCTTCTTCATTCATTTTAAAGAATTCTAACAAAAGAAAAATAAGAATTACTCAATTGTCTTTTTTACAAATGTAGCTAAATTTGTGTCTCTTGTTTTATTTATAGTACCTACGAATCTTCGCTTCTACAAAGTTGTTTCTAATTCTTTGGCTACGGTCAGCGAAAGTAATAGAAGAGAATAGTGGGGATTTTGTTTTTAGAGAGATACAGTCAGCTGCAGAGATACCGGATAGGTACCTGACTTTTTAAATAAGTGTAGTGTGTCTCTACACGAATTACTTACTGCGATGAATTAGATTCGGTTACTAATAAACCTGTTTGTAGGTAGTAAATGTATGCCTACTAACTGATCTACTTCACTGTTTCTGTTGCAATATATCTGCCCAGGCTTATGATGAAATGGAGTTTTCGACCGAAAACCTAGGCTTTTAGGGTCAGGCTTTTTTACCTTTATAATGTTAATTATATACATAGTTACACTACAATATGTACAAACTTAAAACTACCATTTAGAAAACTAAATATAAATGTCACACACAAAAAAAGAACATAATAAAACTGATTCTAGATTGCTACCAAGCGGGAGTGTTCCTTTTTGATTAATTATTACTTAATCTTAGTATAAACCTGAAAAAATAAAACAGTGAATTCACACATAACCTAAACAACTTTAGAAAAAATTAAGCCCCCACTTGATTGAAATGGAATGCAAACTTCTTTCCGGGGGAAATATATCAGGGGGCGTTACCAATCCAGGCGGACTCCTTCAGGTTTGGCAATGGGTGGACGTTGTCGGGGATTTGCCAATTTCTTGGGCGTCTGACTACTGGACAACATATTATATCCTCGATAGATACGATGACATAGAGATAGGACGATAGTTTTTATCAGTAACTTCCTGTATTATCTTTTTCGTTCAATACGATATATTGAGCAGAGCAAACCAAAAATCTGCTACACCGGTTCCAAAGCAGTGGTTATTCTTACACGTGGTTATATGGTGGTATAACTGCCCATGTTATCTGGCCCAGAGCGCTTATTTTGAATGGTTCGATATTCGTTCGGTCATGGAATAAGGAACATTTCATCAGGTAGTAGGACTCTGTAAAGCCTGAGGAATCCGCCTGGGTGAGTACACCGCATTATCTATTTCTGCCGCTAAGCAACAATGGTAACATTGTTGTGTTCCGGTTTGAAGGATAAGGACAACGTATCTTCGGTTCTATATTTTTGTTACCTGCTACCTAAATGTATTAATTGTTATGGGCGACCATTACCACTTACCATCAGATTGATTGTCTGCTCGTTTGTCACTGAGTAGAATAAAAAGAACCTTGATCTAATTCGAAATTAAATCGAAATTGTAGCGACAAATTTTTATTATCTAATTCCTTTAATATAGCGTTATTATAATGAGATTACCTTCAGAGATAGCGAGCGGATGGAAGTCATCCTCGCTCGAATAGCACAACTGAGCAATTTGAGTAATTGCAATGCTCACATATATGACTAAACATTCCACTGTTATAAGCATCATATACCTATTCTGAAAACAGCTTAGCGTGGACTGAGTCGCTTTTCTTAGGAACCTAACGTTTATCAATTAATTAAATTCATGCATGATCAATATGCACACAATCGACTTTCGGTTTTACTTCGAATTAACTTGGTTTTATTTTCTATTTCTTATTGTAGGTAGGTGAATTATTGATAGATGTTTCTTTGTTTTCTTGGTAATGCGCTTATTACACCTGTCTACACTCTCTCTATCTAACACATTAGATTCAATTTTTTGTACCTCTCCGTCCGTAAATATATTCCAATCGCACAAGTTATCGCAAAAATAGCCAATGCTTCGGTCGGTAAGACCATTAAATGATTTATCTCTTGATGAGCGCGCTTTGACTTATTTTTTGCCGTCCATTCGTAGACGACGGCTATAACCCTAGCCTCCAACTCGCAGTGGGGAGTGCCTGCAATGGCGCGCGTTGCTGCATGCCCCACCGTACGATAAGCCCTCCCCACACGCTGTGCAATGGCTCGTTGAGGTCTGCGAAGAAGGGCCGCATTCTCCCCTTTATTCAAGGAATTTGCCCAGATTGGGGCGCCATACAGCGCCATGCTCTTTAATATAAGAGCAAATAAGTGCCGACACCTTGAGATTGGTCCCCTTAGGTTAGGGAGGAGCCAGCTGAATGCATTAGCCGCCTTTCAGCGGCCAGCAGTGACTGACCGCTAAAGTGCCGGCCAAACTGCCACCAACCATTCAAGATAAGGCCAAAATGTTTTATTTGAGCCTTAACTTCGACCCTGACGCCCCTGACCATGATATGGACGTCAGCTGGTGCACGCTTCCGCAGACCGGGCAAGAAAAGGGTCTCAGTGTTCTCCAGGGCCATCTTCAGGCCTAGTAACTCGATCCTCCGTGCGACTAGGGTCCCGCCCGCAGAAGCCAGCTGTGCCGCCTCTTTGTAGGTTTTGCCCCGGGCCGTGACAAGGGTGTCATCCGCATAGCAGATGACATCCATGCCCGCCAAGAGATCACCTTGAAGCAACCAATTATACCCGATGTTCCACAGTAGTGGCCCGAGAACTGATCCCTGTGGGACACCAGATTCAACGACTTGACGCCGGAGTTGACCATGCCGGTCTACAAACAAGACTTTGCTGTTGTAGAGGTAGTCACGTAACAGAGCCTACAAATAGGAAAGTATCCCGTAGAATTGGAGTGTCTCTAAGTAAGTCGCGTGGGGGATTGAGTTAAATGCGTTGGCTATATTAAAAGACATTTGAGTCTGGTAAGGGCGTCGATCGTCGACGAAAAACCGAACTGGGCATCAGACAGACCCGGACCGGTCGAGGATAAGTGTTCTTTGAGACGGGAAACAATGATGAGCTCAAAGATCTTAACCCCCTCATCCAGGAGCACTAGAGGGCGGTACCCTGATGGAGAGTCCGCCGACCGCCATTCCTTCCAGAGCAGGCACAATTGCCCCTCTTTCCACGATTTTAGGAACTCCCCGTAGCAAAACATCCATTGAAGAGGTCCTGAAATCTTGCCTCCATGTGCCAGCCGGCCCCGGCGCAGTCTTTTTGGCACGGAGGCAAGCTGTCGCCGCGCCAAACTCATCCGCGGATACGGGATCTATCTTATTCAGAAGGTACACTTTCCACAGAGAGGGTCATCCACGGTGGGGTAAAATCGGTACGGTCCGGGACCGCTTCGTTTAGGAGATCTGGCTGAAGGGGTCAGGGATCGGTTAGCAGGGGAAAAAATGGACGTAGCTTATTTCTTATTGCCTTATACGGTCTCCCCCACGGATCGTCTTCCAGAATCTGCAACATCTCCTGTCTCGCGCGATCTTTCGCGTCCGCGATCGCCACCTTGAGAACATGCTTCGCCTCTTGGTAAGAGACGTATGGGCGATCCTCATTTTGCTGGTCTCTCCGGCGGCGGCGGCGGTTAATAAAGCTAAAGCCGCTTTTGGATTAATTCGGATGCGCGACCACGTCCCTCGCACCCAAAAGCGACTTAATTTTATACTGCGTAAGGATTAGTATCAACTGCAACTGATGGTTGGTTCCAGCCGAAACGGAACGTCTGTTACAAGTAGTTGTAGTCCTTGACGCCCTTATCATCCTCGTCGCTCTATGCTGTAGCTGTTGTATGTCTTTAACTTTTTGCTGCCTTGGTATCAGCAAGCTCGATAGATGGACCTAGTCGGCATGAAAAGCAAGCACCGTGAACAAGCAAATGATACCGCGTTCAAATTACCAGCACTGTGAGGCGCGCGGCGTGCGTGGCTCTTAGGAACGGTCTATTGGCACAATAATTATTAATCCTTTGTGTGTTGTTTGTTAAATATATCGATTTATCTTTTTTTTACCAGCTTTTATTTGTATTGTCGTGTCGTAGCGTTTTTGATGTAATAAAACCTGTCTATTCTATTTTTCTATACTAATATCGATTTTTGAAAATCTAATGCGTGACAGAGATAATCTACGGATTATCTCTGTCATATATAGGATATTACTCTTTTAAATAGTATTGTGTTTAAATAGTATGATGAAACCTGCACATTCAGGCGACTGGATGTGTACCCATGATTCAATCTGGTCTGGTTCCCCTGGTAGCAGGGTCATGGAGGTCAGATGGCAGTCGCTCCACTGTAATTACCTGACCTGCCAAATCCTGGATCATGGTCAAGGCGGACCCCGGGCCCTCGTTATCGAGAGCACAACCGGGACATTAACGCCAAGATGAAATAGTATTGTGTTTCTGCCGGTGAGTAAGGTTTCCAGTGCTCCATGGGGTGGGGATTTGGGGAATCGTGGCTTTGGCAGTGGAGTGGCATTTGCCTTATTGCTGCCAGAACAACGTGTTATAGAGGTGGGCAACGTATTGGTGATACTCTTGGTGTTGCTAATGTATATAGGCAGTGGTGACCACTCTCCATTAGGTGGCCCGCTTGCCTGTTTGTCTACCGTATGATATAAAATAAAAACGAATACTTGCAGCTCATGGTCAATACATTGGAGCAGAGAGGTATGCATATCAACGAGCGAAGACGGTCCGCTTCAAGGTCATGCGCATCCAATGGGCGCACACGGACGACTTCGGAGTGTTCTAAAATTTCCTTAACATGTAAACGCTTATGGATTTTAGTAATGCCAAAATAAATCATGACTATGTCATCTCTATTTTCTTTAATAGCTCGTATCTTCAATGCTGAGCTGACAATTACGAGTCCAACAAAAAAATAATTATTCAAATCGGTCAAGCCGAGACTAACGAACAGCAACCAACTGATTTTTATATACATAGAAAAGATAGATAATATTATACAGGTGACCTCAAATTGATAATACAAAGGGGATTGCCATAAATAATTAATTGCTCTTACGGTGAGGGAAAACATCGTGATGAAACCTGCAAATTCAGGCAACTGAATTTGTAACCATGATCCAATCTGGTCAGGTTCCCCTGGAAGCAGGGTCACGGAGATAAGATAGCAGTCGCTCATGGTCAAGGCGGACCCCGGGCACAACCGGGACATCAACGCCAAGATGATGATGATGATTGCGATAAAAAATTGATGTCTCATACATTTTGGCAGAATTCGTTTTCAATTTGCAATCAAACAGCAGATTTTTTTTGCTTGGTTTTTGAGTTTTTGAAATAGTAAAAGTTTTTATTATCACGAGCACAGTCTTACATAATCTGTTGTAATAAATTTGAGGTCATCCTGGAGTTCTTCAAGAAAGGGGTGAAAAGGTTTTTAAGGGGTCGGCAATGCGTGGGTGATGCCCTTGGTATTGCAAACGTCCAAAGGCTGCGGTGACAGCTTACACTTAAAATTCCTGTATGGAGTTTAAAGAGGTTTTGTAAGATTGCCTCGAGTATCCTAATTAACCTAGTTGGCTTAGAATACACACCCCTGACGCCCTCTACGCTGAATTTAAATTTTATAAATGCCTAATTAAACAAATGTATATGGAACATTCCACCAAAGTCTCTTCTCAAATAGTTTTTTTTTTCGTAATGAGCTTTTATCGCGCGGAATAACTAGATTGTCCCAAAGAGCTCAAACAAGATGAGGTTATCTTCTTACGTTGAGTAGATTCTATGGCTCACCTTCTGTCACCATCAACGAACCTTGAGTATCACCTACAGGTATTGTAATCATGATGACCATTCCAAAGAGCTCAAATACGATGATGTTATCTTATTGCTTTTATAAGTTCTTATGACCACCTTCCGACTCCATCATCAGACCAGCTCCATGGTACCATATTAATGCATTATCTACAAAGTTACATAGGTATACCAGATAGCAGCTCAATTGACGAAAGGAAAGTAGGTCAAATTAGGTTTACAAGATTTGACCCAAAATTATAATATATTTTATTTATTTATTTTATTAGTTTTATTGTATATAGTTGCATACATAGAATTGTCATTGTTGTATATTGTCCCTCTGCAGTTTACTAGTCAAGTTCCCAAATGAAAAAAAATCATAACAAGCTTTTATTGCGCGTTATAGTACCTCCTCATCAAGACCATTCCAAACAACCTAACTGAGCTACAGTTACCTATTTTAAAACGGTGTGCTACAAGTTAGCTTATGCGATTAAGCGGAACCCCACTAAATAATGTCGCAAGGTTTAAGTAAAATAGGTATTTGGGTCACTGGGTCACTGATGATCTAAAATATCATTTAGATCTTGATCTCTCAGAAGCTGGCAGTGAAGCAACATATTGGTTCGCAGATTTTAGGCTTTTAAAAGCATTCTGCCAGTCCTTCTATACGTGCAGTCTGTGGGTGAACTACATGCAGTGGGCGTACAGCGTCCTGCGCGTCCAATATAACAATGCGTTCCGGGTGCTGATGAGGCTACTGCCATCCAGCAGTGCTTCTAGTATTATCGGCGGATGGCGAATACGCTACTAGAATAATACCACGCAAAGCCCGTATGAAATCTCTGTATGGCAACTTATGCCAAGTTTTTTAAACGTCATAGAACGTCATTCATAAAAGTTATAACAAACAATTTCTGTAGGATTGTTTATTTTCGTGAGTTATGAAAAATATTATTAAATGATAGGCAAAACAATTAAAAAGGAAGTGCGGGAGATAATTTTGAGCAAGATTAATAATTTAGACAATCTAAAAGTACAAGTTCAAGCTAATCTTGACCAAATAACTGAATGTTTACAAGAAGGACTGACAAGGACAGATTATCACCAGATTATTGCCGTATCCACACTTTATAATTTTTACTACTATCAGTCAATACGGACTTATCGTGGTCCTATTCTAGGCATCTGTCATGCCTCACGCGCGCGGCAGCCCCAAAAGCCTCCTGACACTAGCGGAGCACTGACTCTCCGAATACGGCTTATACACAAATAACCGGGGTGCAGGGTTGGAGGGTTGTAGCAGTTTTAGCGAGAAAGGAGGACCTGCAGAAATGTATGGACCTATATGACCAATAACGTTAAGCGAAAAAAGATTATGGTCAATACAATTGCCTGTAACTTTTTCTAAGAACGATTCGAGAATTGTCGCCATAATAAAAGTTGTAGAAAATGTAAAATCCTTTTCAATGATATATCGATCAACGTTATTAGTCATATAGGCTGGGTTGTCCGGACCTCCTTTTAATAATCTACTGTCGCTATTTGTTAAATTTTGTGTAAATAGAACTTTAAACACACAATGCTATGAAATGTATTGGCTTTGAAATCAATTGTTATTTATTTATTTATAAAACCTTGTGATTCTATTTATTTAGCCGGTTCTTTAACATAGAAATGCTCTTCGTATTTAATTTTCAAAGTCTTGCCTACTTTTTCGCCGTCCTCGGGAGGTAGTATTATCTCTGCGCTGTCCTCTCTATCGACGGCAAACGCGGATTTTTGCTCAGCTTCATCACTATTTTTATTTTGACCGTTATCCATATCAGATTTTTTATTTATCTCGTTTGAAAAGACCTCGTCGGTATCGTTGAATCCCGGTATTGGTGGTTCTGAAATTTATAATAAGAAAATAATACAGTGTGTTTGGAAGATGGGTGCAAAGCTTTAAAGCGGAGCTAGTATAGACAATTTAGAACTATTTTAACCCTACTTTTCTTAGACAAAGTATGTCAATTTTTTTTATCAAATTTTTATGATTTTTGATGACAAAACAAAAGATTTTGCAGTTAGTTGTTAGGCCATTTTGATATAAGATTTATTTTTAACTGTATTTAATTCAGTAATACCCTGTATGGTGCCAAGCATTCGTCCCATAGCGATTGGCACCATCTACTGTCGCTTGACAGCAAAGCTCTATTGTAGATTTTCTGCGCCCAGATTGAGAGAACATTTCCAGCCGATTAAGCTAGGATTTGGCTGGAAACGATGCCGCCGTTCATGTCTTCAGGACACTCCTTAAGCATGACTGCAGTGAGGTTGTGCTGAAGGTTGACGTGAATAAAGAAATTCAACTCTGTGGATAGAGGCACCTTGCTCAACCAAGTCAGTTAAAAATTTCCTGTGGCAGTGACGAACCATGACCGGCTATATTTAGTCTCGCAATACTAAATAATAGTGGAAAAGCTAAATTCAAAATTGAACATTTCGTACTTAGACGACGGTACCCATGTTAAAACAGTCTTATAGTATCTCCAGCTCCTCATTCGAGAGTTCAGTGCCATTAGTCTGGAACTGAACTTCTTGTGTGAGCTATACATCTCTGAGTCAAGTCCGTCGGCTGGAGCTATTTTTGCAGCTTTTAGCGTACTAGCCCCAAGTATCATAGTCGGCGACAAGACCAATCTTCACCTTCTAGGATAACCTATCTTTGACGAATCGCTCCAACATTTTGTAGACCACAAAATTCAAAATTTCAATTAAGTTTTAGATAGCCTCCTCAAAATTAACACTCACATGGCCATTTGCCATAAGTGGGTACTGCCTTTTAGTTCTTAAATAATGTTGTTTGTTTTTGTTGCTTGGTTTTATTTTTATCGGAAGTCGACACTTGTAGAAGTACCGTATAATGGTCTGTCATTGTGGTAAAATAGCTACAAAAGCTTGTTTTTGTCCAGCTTCAATGTGATCCAGTGAAGTGATCCAGGCGACTTCCCGGTGGGTAGATAATGTCAGGCGTATAATTCGTGTAGGGCATTCAGATGACTATCCATTACTGTTTGTTCCTTTTGGAAGCTAGAATACATTTTAAAACGTTTTTAGGTTTGTAATAATGTAATAGTCTAGGTTAAACTTGCTGGCTTGGCTTGAGATTTTTTGTTTTTGAGTTTTACTGTTGTAATATTTAGCTTAGAGCGGAGAACAGACCTACAGACCAAATTGTGGGAGAATATTAAAATTTAGGCGAAATAAATAAAACAAAATTCTTAAAAATCTGAAAAAGAACATTAACATTATCTTCAAATATCTGTTAACTTCCAGGACACTGATGCCTTAACGTTATCTTTGAAACTGGCCGTTATTTACAACTAACTGCAAAATGTTGGGATTTTGTCATAAAAAACCATTAAAATTTAGTAAAAAAATATTGTCGTACGTACTTCGTCTAAGACAAGTAGGGCTCAAATGGTTTTAATGGTCTATTCTAGCTCCGCTTTAAAGCTTTGCACCCATCTTCCAAACATCCTGTATGTTACCTAAACCTATAAATAGGTCCATCAAAAGTAATCAGATGTTGGTATGTCTTGCCTGGTCCTTACCAGGGTCACACCTCGCGATTCTAGTCAGCACTATCATGTTCATATACACCATTTGAGACATTATAGTAAAGATCTGGGTCTGCAAAATGTGCTTGAAGTTCGATATTCTTCTGTTAAGCGCTCCTTCCACCGTGAGGTCTTCTGGACTGAAATTATATTAGATGGCTATGTCATGTCATGCTATGGCATATGAAATGTCAAATATACGAAAGCAGAGGTCACTGTTTCGTACTTTAAACTTACTTTGCACGTTTATGCATCAGGACTTTGACGCCAAATGATTCAGGTTGTTCCAATAAGAAGAGCGCGAGTTTAGCTTCCGTGTGGTCTGCATTCATTATGAACGTGCCGAAGATTGGGGGCACACCCGGTATGATACTGGCCTCGTACCTATACTCCACCTATCAAAAAGAATAAAGCACAATACAAATACAATAAAAAAGAGAGCCAATTGCGAACGGAGGAGCTTGCTGAATCTTCAATCTGGTCTTGTGGCATCCAGATTGTAGGGCAGAGTAGCCTACATCTTACCTAACTATCTACCTAACTTTGATCTTTGTGTTTGCGAAAACAGTTGCAGATATGGTTACGTATTTTTTTTACATAGAAAGTGGTATAATTTACCCATTATATACTACAGCAGATTTGGAGGCAATGCTTATTAGGCGCACACAATAATATTTTTTCTAAAAAATACAACATAGGTAATAATGCAATTTAGGTAATTTAACACCCCTGTCCAGTACAGAAAGTATCGGGAACCTTGGTGTCAACAAATCGAATAGCGTGCGGTTCTGGTGTCGCCTGCAAGGTAAGGCCAAACTAGCCTCTACAAAGCTTGGAGTGCTTAACCGGTTCAAGAGATACTTCACCCCAGAGCAGCGCCTTTTGCTGTATAAGGCACCTGTGGTGCGGCCTTATATGGAGTATTGTTCCGATCTTTGGGCCGGTGAAACTGCCGACCTCCTTAATCCTGGACTCCGTACAGAAGCGCTGTACGAATTGTTGACTATCCCATACTGACAAGCAAGTTAGAACCAGTGGCTGACCGATGGGACGTCGGTTCTCTGTGTGTATTCTACCAGCTGTACAATGGGGAGTGTTCTGAGGAACAGCCTCAGTACTCAGCCAGACTTTTTAGCATCTGTGTAGCAAGAGCTGTCAATAAAACTTGTGTTTGTCCTATGCTTTTGCTAAGTAATTTTCGGTGCTGCGGACAGATGATAAAATTGCCGGGATTAATTTAATTTTTAAAGGTCGAGGTCGAAATTAAGGAACCTTTACCGTGGATAGATCTTTGCCCACGAACCAACTCTAGATGATGGGGGCGCTGCACCGTCTAGGTTCGGATCCAGGTCCAGGTCCAGGTCCGAGCTCGGGTCCGGGTCTGGGTAAAGGTCCAGATTCAGGTCCACGTCTAGGTACAGATCTAGGTCCAGGTCCAAGTCCATGGCCAGGCCAAGGTCTACGTCCAGGCCCGTCCAAATCCGTCCGGATTAAGTAAAAAAATGAATCCCGTTAGTCCGACAGTCGGACCAAGTGCAAAAAAAAACCTTTGTCCTTGGATGATTGTCGGACCAACTTTTCGGACCAACTAGCCATAGAGTTTTTTACCTTTAGTTTACTGAAGCCGATGATGCCATCTATAGAACCAGTGTGAAGTGAGCCGGTCGCCACGGACACGCGGTGCATGCTCTCCAGCCCGCGTAACACGCCACGCATCAGTTTTATTTTCTGTGGGAGAGATATGCGTGCTCCATACAAATAAAGTTTGATCTTATTTTCAATATTAACCAATCTGGAATCAATCTGAGCGTCGCGTAGGAATCTATGGAATCCGAATCCTAATCTGTATTCCGAATCCGGAATCCGAAATCCGACTACGACTACGGATTTCGGAATGCGGATTACTCCTCAGCGGGTTTACGTAGGTCTAGCCTAACGGTAAGTGGGTCATTTGCCGATGACACCCTAGTGCGAGCGTCAACCTCACTGGCTTAAATCTAGAGTCAGTAGTTTCTACGTCGCCGCCTCCGGCCGTGTCGACACGCGCCACCTACGCGGCTTTCACCGGTTTGTTCCGACACCGCACAAACTTTGGAACACGGGGACTTCAACTCAGAACAAGTCTGCTGTTTTGAAAGCACCTCGGGTTCCCATTGAAGATAAACAGGGTTCCATCGAGGCCTAGCGGAAGAACAAGAGTACACGTTGCGGTGCTACGAATTGATGCGGCACTGCAGACACCGGGCTCAACCACCGCCTGCGCGCTGACACTTTGACGACAGCACTATACTTATCTCGCCTTCATTACACCGTAACGGCGAAATATGTGGCAGAGTATAACAGTACACCGTGAGGGTCCAGCCTTTGTATTCGAGCCATGTACATTCAACTGTGTGTGGCGTTGGTTCCGACGATACACCGACTCTGCGGGTCCTGAGTGATTTTATGTAGGTATTATATCCTATAATGTCGTATTACTTTAATGTCTTTATAACTTGTATTGAATGTAACATAGGTATCTATGGGTCTTTGATCCCTGAAAATAAATGAATATAAAATATAAGTTAGAAGTATAGCACGACAATCTAGGTCAACTAACCATTCCAGTGGAGGTGTAGATGACATATACCGGCAACTTCAGAGCACGTGCTCTCAGCAATCGCAGCCGCTTCTTGAACTCCTCCACGGCTTTGTCTACGTAATCACTGAGCAGCAACCCCTTCTCTTGGTCGTACTTCCTGCACATCAATCAACTTTAACCCTAAGATAGAGAAGTTTTATGTACAACTCTGACATCAATCATGATAAACTTCTTAGGGTAGATCGTCTTCTGAATAATTGCAAAAGGCATTTCTATCATAACATTTGGTTATGACATAATATCTCCAAATTTCGTGCTATGCTCAGGTCGCGCCCTATCATACTTAATAACAATAATACTCAGCTTAACTCAATCCTAAAAGATTCAGGTATCTTAAATTATCATAAAAAGCAAATTCCAATTACTTGAATTTATGAAAATCGAGAAAAGGAGAGGTGAGAGAACGCCACCCTGCAGTACGCCCGCAACAAGATCACGCCAATCCGAGTAGACCTCATCAGAGCTGACACGCTGTAGGCGATCGCGAAGGTATGAATTGGACCACTCTACTACAGGAGATATGTTTAGAGAGCGAAGATTAGCAAGAAAAACATCAAAGTCTACTAAATTGAAAGCACTGCTAAAGTCAAGCAACGTTAGAATGATAAGTGACTTATTTTCCATCGTAAAACGGATATCATCTGTAACATTTAGCAGCGCTGTTACGGTACAGATACTGCGTGAGCTGGCCATGGATAATGTGCTCTAGGACCTTGGAGAGGAATGGTAACAATGATATGAGATGAACATCAGAAAAGGAAGAGGGATTGGATGATTTTGGAAGAGGGATAACATTAGCAAGTTTCCAAGCTGACGGGAAGGAGTTCGTTACCAGTGAATGGTTAAAAATATGAGAGGAACAGGTAAGAGTTCAGGAAATAGGAGGAATATCATTCGAGGACAAAAGTTATCATCACCCACAGCAGCAGAATGAATGAATGAAAGAATGTGCTTCTTAACATCTTCCTCAGATAGGCGAAAAACTGAAAGAGGTACATAGAGGGAGTGGATAACTATTGATATGGACTATGGTTTGAGCTTTAACGTTAGAATTCCGTGTGACATGATTGTACGTCATGGATAAGTACCCTTTACGTTTGATAAAGTAGCTTTGTGAATATCAAGTTGTATGAACATGATCATAGCTTCTGGCTTCGTTACTGATGCCGTATAATCATGAAATTTAGCAAGTAAGGTACAGCACAGTAAAGGGGGGGGGGGGGACATTTATTACATGTCTATGTTTTCATACAATTCCCTAATAAAAGGGTATTTTACCTAATTTTATATAGAATAACTTAGTATAATAACATTTTTGCTATAGTCCGCCGTTTTTGAGTTACAAGAAAAAAAAAACTGGGAAAAGGGACTTAAGCTAATTTTAAGGTAATGAGAAAGATCGGTTCTCACACAAGTTTAGGCGAGCGCTGTTAACTTGACAGTTTGCGCCAGTACTACACAGTCATCATATGGGCCAAAGCTGGCCCAAGCGGATAAGCATAAGCATAAGCAGGTAGATGAAAAAAGTAATAACTTTGTGGAAGCAAATAAATAAATAAATAAAAGACAAAATATTCAGAATGAAAAGGTCCGGAGGGAATGCATCCAGATGCCGAAGACTGAAAGCATACTGAATTACAACACGAAGTGTAGGAAAGCGGACCCTGGCTTTATGACAGTACTATAAATAAGTGTTAGTGAAACGACGGCAGACTCACCGTGATACCGATAAGTCCTACAAATTATTCAGTCTAATCAATATTTAAAACAAATGTAATCCTTCAGAGTGTGTATATTGCGGTACTTACACGAATTTGTCCTTCAGTTTATTATGGTCTTTCAAGGGCAGGTACGAAAGGTAATCGTTGATGTAATCTTTTATCCAATGTTCCAGGTCCAGCTTTAATCTTGTCAAGAAGTCCCCTAGACACAAAATTTAACTATATGAATAGATTAAAAATAAAAATGGTTTATTGCCTTATGGCGATTTACCCGTAAATATAATTTACCTAAAACATTTAGTGCTTTTTAAATTGAATAAATTAAAACTTTGGGAACTAATCGATTTTTTGTTAAATTTACTGTGGCGACATCTATCGCACTACCGCTCAGATAGGGAAGACTCAGCGATACTCGCATTGCAAATGCAAGAACACAAGGTTGGCAAGCATACGCACATAGATGGCGCTAACTTTCCTGCATTGCGCTAACGGAATATTCCAACTCCGCGGCATATATGTATACAACTTCCGACGATCCAATGTCGGACCCTTGGTCCCCTGGTCACAATACCCGGCCAGGAGGGTAATTACCCTTTTCCACCTCTTCTATCTTCGCTTGCCAACAATCTATCAAATCTTTTTGAATTTTCTTACAGTGGCTCGTCCCATAGCCGTTTTTCAGTCTCTGAGGGAGTTTCACACGGACATAAGCTCAGTCAGGCTTGTGTAGCATCTGCAGCAAATTGTCTAGCACAAAGAAAGTGGACCAGACATTACTTAGATCAAACAATCTACGGAGCCTCTTTTCTGATACCGGCAGGTACAGGCACCTATTTCCCACGTATCCCTGAGGCTTAGCAACACGTGACCAAACCAGCGTAGGCGATCCTGTCTGCAATATCCCTCACGCCAAGGCTGCCACGGATGTATTAATTACGTACTCGATTTAGCCGCGTAACTCCGCACATCCCCCGCAGCATTTTCATTTCGTTGGCGTGGAATTTGTGAACGTGTTTCGTCAGCGCTGGCCATGTTTGTTTATGTCGCCTGTGTAAGAGATCAGTTAGCTCTTACGAGCGTCCGGTAAGAGAGCCAATGTTGAACCGGCAGGTTTCCAACATATCCCTGAGGCATATGCAGCACGTGAGCAAACCAGCGCAGGCGCGCCTCTTCAATCTTGTCCGCGATGTCTCTACCGCCAAAACTGCCACGGATATACTCGTTATGTACTCGGTCGAGTCGTGTTACGCCACACATCCAGCAGCAGTGTCATTTCATTGGCATGAAGTTCGTGGACGTGCTTCGTCGTGCATTACAGGTCTTATTATGCTCTTGTATGGACCTTGAGTTTGATAGTGATTTATTAAGTAAACATTCTTTCCACTAATCTAGAAGAGACTCAGGCCAGCAGTGGACTTTTACATCTATTCCTACACTTACCTGCATTAGGTAGGTACTTAAAAAGAAATACTTTTTTTTCTAAATTAGTCCAGCCTGTTTATTTTGTTTAAAATTTAAATATAAAAATATCTTATCTACAAAATATTTAATAGTAACTTCAATGTAAAGTATCAAAATGCGTTTTTTTTACTATAATCCCTTTGTGAGTACAAGGACTGACTAGGACAGATTATCCAATCGATATTGCCATATCCACACTTTATAATTTTTTACCACTGTCAGTCAATGCATGCTTATCGTAGTCCTTCTACCACGTTTGACGACATAAGCGGTCCAGTTGGTTAACGTGCCGGTCCTGGTATCGATTCCCGGCCGAGCAGAAATAGTGTGTGTGAAAACCTAGTGAAAGTGTAGTGAATAACCACGAAAGTTTTAAAATCTATATAGAAATTTAAACGATTAATTTTAATTTCTGTTACGGGCCTGGGTGTTATATAATAAGTATGTATTTAAATTAAATATGTAGTTTGTCAGTTATCTATAGCACAAGTTTTGCTTACTTTGCAAAGCTTTGGGGCTAGACGGCGCTGTGTTAATTGTTCAAACATAATTATTTATTAATATTCTACCTCACTCTGTTTGTTATTTGCTTATTATTATAAGTTTTTAATAGCAGTCGAAGAATTTTTTTTATTGACCATTTGAATTTTTTTTTAGCAAATGCTGCAATATAATAATTAATATAAAATAATATAAAAACCCTTTTTTGACGCTTGAAATATGTTTGTAAGTTTGGATGTTGGTTTAGACGACTCGCACGAGTCATTCCCAAATGGTTAAATAAACTGAAACTCCACCCAAACTGAAAGTACGGCTTGATTCATAAAGATAGAGTTCATAGCATACTCTGTTGCATTGCCATCGCGTACGCGTTGCCTTGCGGTCGTTTGAGAGTAGTTCCATGTGTGAATTGCCTTACTGTTCTTTCTGATGGGGGATTTCCAGATAGCTACTTTAAAAAGTAAAAAGTGTAGTTCGGCCGTGCCTCACTAGATGGCGCTGCTTAGACAGACGTCTCAAGTATTGGATTTGGTAACCGAATTTACCTGGAAAGGTGGAAGTTATGTGAAAACATACTTAGTTTTAGATCTTTCCTGCGAAGAAAACGCAAAATGTGTACATTTTTATACATTAAGCGGTTTTATTTTGATTAAAATTTTGGCAATCGTGTCTAATCAACGCCATCTATTACAATTATTAGAACTATTTATTCTTTTTAATCGGCTCTCGGAAAATATCCCATTGATTTCACTTAACTACATCACAAATTGCATTTACGGTGCATAGATCAATACACTTTCTTGTTTACCATAATGGAAAACTTTATATTAAAGGTGGATTAGAATATTAGATAAGTTATTGAACACAAACCCAGTCTCTGTTTGTTTCCTGTTTCAGGTTGTGTTTCGCCCTCGGAGTTGTGGAACTGTAAGAAATAAAAATATAGATCACGTTTAATAGGTTATATATTAATAGGAATATAGATCATGTTAAAAACTATACCTCACCAACGGTTTAGGTTTTAACACTTTCGTGGTTATTCACTACACTTTTATTACGGATATTATCGAGTTTGTTAATGTAACCATGGGGCTAGTAATGTTTGGGCCAATAATAGTTTCCAGGTAAAAAGCGTTTTAAGTTTGACAGCTGTCACCCGAAAAGTAGACTTCAACGTTCTATCAATTCTCTTTATGGACTGCTTTATTACCAATAGTTTCATCGTATTTAAGCGGCGCGTATTGTAGCAGCATAAGTGTCTGTGGTATTTTAAACTGTTGACATCTGCAGTTGGTAAGGGCCCGATGAGCGTCGCTAGAATAATGCTACTTGCGATGATGTAATCCGTGCCCTGTATGTTTCTACTAGGGGTCGCAAACCGGGATCCCGGATAACGAAAATCCCGGGATCCCGGGCCAAACATGCGCTTTCAAAATACCAGTATTCATTTTACAAAAACCGCTATTTTCGGTTTATTCGGCAATTAGTAAAAATAAAATTATAATTATATTATATTACTTTTGCAGTTTTAAATCAATTTTATATTCTTATAAGACATAAGATGAATAGTAATATTGTATTTAAGATTTTTATCGTAGTCAAAATGTTTGTAACTGATTTAGTTGAAGCTTGTTGTAGCTGATGAAGTTGGTCTGGCTGGCTGACGACAGTTCTTACAAACACATCTAATTGGTTCTGGATTTGGACCATACCTTTTTTCCCACAGCGATTCGAGAGTTATTGTCATAGTAATAGTTGTAGAAAATGAAAAATCCTTTCTAATGACATATCGGAGTTGTTCGGACCTCCTTTGCTCGGTAAAAAGTGCTTAACTGGTCGACGAGAGGGACATTAACCCTAGTTTAATTTGGCAGTGGTCTGATTGAAAAATTGCCCATGGATAGACCAGTGAACTCGGCGATCGGACCGCGGCCATAAATCGATTGTTTTAGTGAGGATATTTTCAAATTCATAGAAATTGCATAGAAAATGCAAAGGAAAACGTAAAAAGTAGTCTATGCGGACGAAGTGGCGGGCAAAAGCTAGTTTCACAAAATATAGTAACGTTATCGATAAAAACTCTCCTTTCGGTGCCGTCCTGTTACTACCTTTACCACGGTGTTTATTAGAAATAAATTATAATTATTAGAGTGAGCGCACAACCTCGCATGTTTCGGGTATGTACTTACGTATTGTAGGATATCTTTAGATATTATTTTTGTTTTCATCGCATCAAGATACAGATAGTCTTTTAGCATCCGGTAACGGCCAATGATGTGGAATTGGGCCTTCTGCAGCAGCACTCTGGAAACGTTAAATCACTGCATATTATAAAACAAAGTCCCACGCCGCGTCTGTCTGTCTGTCTGTTCGCAATAAACTCAAAAACTACTGATCGGATTTTAATGCGGTTTTCAACAATAGAAAGGTACAGTGATTCCAGAGAAGGGTTTATGGGGTAGGACAACGCGCAAACCAAGTCGCGGCGTGCCAGCTGGTCAATGATAAATGAAATTGAAAGTGCTCCGCTGCAAGTGTCTGGATTACAGAATGATTACCTACCTCAGCCAGACAGAACCCCATCACATCAGCTCCCTTTATGTTGCAGATATCCGGGACAAAGCTAGCTACATTCCATCAGGTGGACCGTCTATTCGTCTGCTACCCCAGGAAAAGGAAAGGAGAGTTCACTGTCTACCTCTCCTGATCTCTGTCTGATGACTCCATCATCAGATCCTGAACATTGTACTGCTACAGGATCTGAGTATGTGTGCAAACTTACAAAAGGATCGGTTTAGAAGAAATACTTGAAAAATAATAATAATAAATAAATAAATATTCGTGGACAAATTCACACAGCGCCATCTAGCCCCACACTAAGCAAAGCTTGTACTATGGGTGCTAGATAACTGATATATTACTTAAATACTTTTTAAATACATACTTATTATACATAGAACACCCAGACCCGTAACATCATTTCAATTTCTGCCCGGCCGGGAATCGAACCCAGGACCTCTTGCGTGGCAGACCGGCATGTTGACCATTGAACCACTCGAAAAGCTGTCGGAATGTAAAAAGATGACTACACCAGAAAATTACGTTTTTTTAATTTACTACAGAAAATAACATAGAACGAACATGACGTTCGTGTAACGTCTGACTTTCCAAGAAAATGACCTGGTGCTCTAAAGCCACATTCGCGATTCATGAGACATATTAATTTCTCACAAACTTATCTGCAGCATCGTTGTTATTGACATGACATGACAAATCAAAATGGCGTCACTTAGTTCCAGTATTGACCACCGGATCAGACAAGTTTGTGGCACTCTAATATGAATCATAATATGTGCTAATGTGGCCTTTTTAGATCCCCTGATTCACCAATAGGAAATACAATAAACTGTGGAATGGTAAGGATCAGGTCAATTTCAGACTACTCTTTTTTTCGAAAGTAATATACTAACTCGACTTTTCCGAAAGTGGGGTGGTAAATAAGAGTATTGTTTTCATATTTGGAGCCGTGTTTAGCCTTTACGCGCTCGTACTCTCCAACCAGGTGCAGATCGTTGAGCAACAGTCCCGCCTCTAGCGTCATGTTGTACAGGTTTGTGTGCAGCATGTTGACAGTGAACTGCGTATCGTTGCGAAGCTTCATGCGATAGAAGAATCTGGAAAAGAAAACATTAAGTTGACAAATAAATTCAGCTTAGCTCCGACTTTCCATCCTTGTTCCATCGTGCCCTTTTTATTATCCAACAACAAGGGGGACAAAATATCGTCATCCATAGACGTCCCATCCATACATATATGGAACTCTCTAAAAGAGTCACTGTTTCCCGATAAGTACCTTGGGGTCTTCAAGTCAAGAGATAATAGGTATTTTCTAAGCACGCATGCTACATCTTCGACCACATCAGCCTATCGAAAAAAAGAATTACCGAAGGGATACCTTAAACAATGTTAATTATTGAGTCAGTGCACTATTTAGCTTCCATCTAGGTATAAGAATGATGATGCCAACGACAAAGAATATAATTAAATAAAAAATAATCATCTTCGCGTTAATTTCCCGGTTGTGCTCTCTCGCATGAGGGCCCGGGGTCCGCCTTGACCATGATCCAGAATTTGGCAGATCAGACAATTACAGTGTTGCGACTGCCATCTGACTTCCGTGGCCATGCTACCAGTGAAACATGACCAGACTGAATAATGGTTACACAGTTCAGTTGTCTGAATGTGCAGGTTTCATCATTATGTTTTCCATCACCGTAAAGCATCGGTTAGCATTCAACTAATGCACCTACATAACTCAGAAAATGAAAACTTTCAAAGTAGATCTTTGTCAAAGATCTATAAGATCGACTACACGACTAATCATCGGCCGTGGGGGGTGCGAGGGTGATGTTTCAAGGCTGAACGCGGGGCGCGGGGCAGTTACCGGTCCCGGTCGGTAGTAACCGAGCCCGGTCGGTAGTTACCGGGCTCGGTACCGGGGCCGGGCGGGGTTAACTGGGCTCGGTAATACATGTCGATAAACAAATGTCTAAAATACATCTATCGCGCGATTTAGCGCGCTATCTAAAATAAATTATATACATTAAAATGCTTACAACATACTGTCGGGCATTTTCATCATGCTGTAGCCACCTAGGTTAAGTCCTGCTGGGATGAGGTCTGTATTATCGTTGAAGTTGTGAAGAGCGCGGAGTGCTCTGCCAGCATTTGTGACTACAAAATCCTAAATGAAAATTTAAAATACGGTCGTAAAATTGTCGTTGCATTGTCGGAAAGCGATTATATGAAGGTAGCTCATGCAATTGACAGAATACTTTATAGTAACGCACATAATATAGCTCAACTAAGCCCATAATGTGCAGCTGTTTACCAGGCAGGCCACATAGTTGTATCACATTAGTGGCATATACAGGGTGCGCCACTTGAAGTTACAGTCCTGCTGACAGACGGACGCTCGCTCACGGGGCGGATGCTCTGGCGAATAGTCGTTTCCCTAAAAGACTGTGTTGATCGAATGGTAATCGACGCAGTATTGCCGCTTAACAACGTGCAGAACGATTGCCCATTCCTGGGATGGGGTTACCGGGCTAAGAGCGAACCCGGATATAGATTCTAGCTCATCAGATAGTTGGGATCTCTACGTAGCGCAACTAAACAAAAAACAAAAAACTTAGCGCAAACAGCGATAACGATGTCAAAGTCAGCAAGCAGGTGAAGGCAGCATGTGACGTATGTAAATTTTGCGATCCTAAAATGCCGGTGAAGCATAAGTGGTAAGCCTTTAAGACCATCATTAGACCTGCTCTTCTGTACGGCAGCGAGACTTGGCCTCTACGAGAGACCACGGCCAAGATGCCACGGTGGTTGTGTGGAGTTCCACGCAAAGACTGCGTTCGAAACGCTCACATTAGCGGTAGCCTTCACGTCCGTGATATCGCAGATGAGCTGCAAGAGTACCGTCTTCGATTTTTGGCCACGTCGCCACGCGTAGACCAGTAAATTACATAGAAATCAGATTACTGACTAAGCCACCTCCACCATGTACGAGCTCGAAGTCGTTAAGAATGACATGCGTGCCACCAAACTCACCAACAAGGACGACGAAGACCGAGCGAAGTGGACAGAGAGAAGTAGGAAGGTAGAACCGGGCCTAGCATAATTGCGATGCCATGGTGGTGGATAAACACAATTTTACTTTTATCATTCATGAAAGAGGCTTAGAACCCGGTATAGTTTTGCAGTAAAGCGTGTCCTGGGGGCCTATTTTTAAAACCGCACGCATCTGCTCTCGAGCGCTCGTCTCCTAATGCTTGGTTTTTTTCTTTATCTAGCAGCTTACGACGAGTGTGAAAGGGTTAGGTAGCGCACGCGATTGCTGGCGTGGATGCGAGGGGTTTCAAAAATAGGGCCCCTGAAAGAAGTTTAAATAAATTTACCTTAAGCATCTTTTCGTCAAATTCTGCTGTGGCAACTCCTTCGTTATACGTCTTCCTTACGCTTTCGTATTCATCTGCGACAACGTTTCATTATTTTTATTGTAAATAGTTAATAATTCTCAAAATATTTGGTAGTTAATAATTATGAAACTACACGGGAAAAGTATTGGGTCCTTGCTTTAACTCTATGTGGTAAAATGAGTTTGTAAAACATGTACGGGGAAAATTACAGGTTTCGTCATTTTCGCCATATAAAACGCTAATTTCATAGGTAAGGACCTAATAAAGGGTAGTTTTTTAGATGCAGAGACCTTTAAATTGAAATAAAACAAAGAAAAAGTATTTCATATTAGTGAAACTAGCTGATGATAGCTCAAAGGTTAAGAGATATGTGATTGCTTTGACAGTGTATTTGCAATTTTAATAAATAGGGGTACACCTATCTGAACGATACATATGGGTTGGTAGCTACGCAGGCACAGTGTCAAAACGTAACGAAGGCTAGCTTTATTGGAAAGATAATTTTATGCCATTTATGTTAGAATATGATTTCGGTCATGTGGCCGCCGTGTGTTCATTAACATAATCATTCGACCAAAACTGAGCTTCATCACCGAACAAACATTTGTATGGGGAAAGTAATGAACATCAACGAATAATTTCACATTGGCTACCGAGATTGTGTAATAATAATAATAATAACCCCGCCACTGTATCTCCACGTTGCCGTCGTGGCGGGGCTTGCGTGACCCAATGACCCTTAGAGCTATGCCGGTAGAGCCACTCATGCCGGACAGGTCTAAGGCGAGGATACAGACTAAGAGAGATACCCCCTAAGCCAAGGTGGAACAGCATACGCCGAGGGCTGCGTGGCTAGGAGGGAGCCTAGCCTTTAGTATGCGGACTCTGGGTACCGGGGGACACCCAGTTTCAATTACCCTTGCCACGGTGAACGCAGGGCTCTGCCGTGGTTGACCGTGTCGTCCCTAGCCACTCGTGGGAATAAATATGATAACGCGTTCTAAATATAAAAAATATTTGATACAGGCCCGTGAGCCTGTCATTGCGGAGGAAACCGCCGAAAACAAATCGTACTCACCTATAACCGATATCGATAACAGCAGCGTAGATAGTCAGTCGCTGTTCTCGTCCATACCATCTACGCGCCCGTCATACATGACGCGGCGCACGTCCATCGCATCCACAAGCACCGTCACTAGTCTACTCGAGGATGTTGCGCAGGGAGCCAACTGCGGCTCATATACTGCGCCCACCACGAGTACAGCGCCCAATACGCGCACGCGTAGAAGATGGTCAACTGATACGAACGAATTCATTCTACGCGCTTACTTCCAATTAACTGCACTAGAGACAGATAAAAAATGCTATCTAGGACCACTTCATTCCAAATTCACAGAGAAATATCCCAATACAGATGTTAGCAGACAAAGGCTCGGAGATCAATGCCGAGCAATACTTCGTAACAAACTTATACCACAACCTCGAATTGATACAATCTATAACGAAGTAAAATGTGAATTACAAAATTTACAGCAAGAAGTATACATGCAAAATAACACCCACTCTACCATACCGATCACTTGCACACAACAAACTACAGCTCACTCATCGTCCATACTTACCTCTTCATTATCGCATAGTGCCACACAGAATCCACAACAAAGCTCACGAATGAGATGGCTACAGGAACACAATGAAGCAATAATGTTCTCGTACCTTAGAATTACACTAATGGAGACAAATAAAACAGCTTACCGAAAACAACTGCACCGAGATTTCATTAGTAAATTTCCTCATCTAGCACATCTGACGGAACAGAGAATAGCTGATCAGCGGCGCCTAATTGTCAATAATAAGTACATTGGTGATAATAGAATGAATTTCATAAAACAGGAAGTTGCTGCAGCACTCCAAATAGACACAAATCGCAATGACACACACATTATGGACACGAACTTGGAATCTTATGAGGTAGACGCGATTCCAAATGATACACAAACTACTATTGACCCGTGTTCAGAAATGGACACAAACTTAGAACCTCATACTACTGAGCCGGATTTGACATCAAACGTTTTACAAGCCAATTCTGAAACTGCCTCCAACCGAAATATAAAAATCGATGAAACATTTCACAGTATCTACCAACACTATAAAGACACGCCTCCGACAAACAGAGCATATATACCTAAATTAAAATCTTCTAAAAAATTGTCAAAAATTATTCATTACATGAATGAAGTAATTCTACCGGAACGTATAAACGGAGATACTGACTTTAACACCCTACAAACCACGATTTATTGCGCAGCTTGGACTGTAGCTAAAGAAAATGGTTCCAAAATGTCTGCTACTCAACCAGACGGATCATTTCACACAGCCACACACACAAAACCAAAGTGGCAAAGAAGGTTAGAACAAAAAATTTGTGAGTTAAGAAGGAAAATAGGTAGGTTGACACAATATATCAAAGGTAACAGAAACAGGAAACTTAGTGAACAGGTCCAAAAAATATTAGAGGAGAACAAGATTCATACAGTACACGAAAGCGCAAACACACAACTCACATACTTTTTGGACACTCTCAAACAAAAACTATCTCTGACTTCATGCCGATTAAAGAGGTACATGGAATGCACTCACCGTAAAAAACAAAACATTCAATTCAATAACAACGAAAAACAGTTTTATCGACAAATAACCAAAACTACATTTGATAGTCACGAAAGTATCACACAAACCAATATAAATAGTACACCTGATCCTGAGGAACTCCACAGGTTTTGGTCAAATATATGGCAGACACCAGTAGAGCACAATGCAGATGCTGAATGGATTAAAACGGAGACTGCAAACAACATACATAAACAACCTATGCAGTTTGACCATATCTCCGCTGACATATTCCAAAGCGTACTTCGCCGTATACACAACTGGAAAGCTCCTGGATCAGACCATATTTATATGGATATACCATGGTATAAGCAATTTACCAGTATTCATCCATTTATCCATAATTTCATAAACGAGTTTATTGGCATTGGCATTTTATCTGGGTAGAGACCCAGATAAAATGCCAAAATATATTGCTACAGGTATAACTTACATGATTCCAAAAGACCGCAACGATTTGGTAAACCCGGCAAAATACAGACCCATTACCTGCCTGCAGACTTTGTATAAAATATTGACATCATGTTTAGCAGAATTAATCTACGAACACATCAACAGTAATGAAATTCTAGCCGAACAACAAAATGGATGTCGCAAATTCAGCCAAGGGTGCAAAGAACAACTCACCATTGATTCCATAGTCCTCAAACAAGTTAAAAAAACAAAATCTGACCTGTACACGATGTATATAGATTATAAAAAAGCTTACGACTCAGTGCCCCACTCCTGGTTATTGAAAATACTAGAAATATACAAAGTACACCCAAAACTAATTTCATTCCTTCACAATACAATGTTGAGTTGGGCAACAAACCTTAAAATAAATACAGACATAAATACTACACAAATAAGAATACAGCGAGGTATATTTCAGGGGGATGCGCTTAGCCCGTTATGGTTTTGTCTTGCCTTGAATCCATTATCCAATTTGTTAAACACGTGTGATGCAGGCTACCCTCTAAATTCTAACATGCAAACTGATAGAGACCAACTGAAACTTAACCATTTGTTATACATGGATGACATAAAACTATATGCCGTCAATAGAGAAGAGCTACATCTAATAGCCAGTACTACGGAAAACATGTCTAAAGACATCTGTATGGAATTTGGTATTGACAAATGCAAGATCAATTCGGTAAGAGCAGGCATCCATGTTGAACACCATTATGAACTACAGTCTGGCGATAGAATAGAGTCCTTAAATGAAAATGAGACGTATAAGTATCTTGGTTACCACCAAACTCAGCAAATAGAGCATAAAAATATAAAAGCTAGTCTCACAAAACAATTTAAACATAGGCTTAATTTGATATTGAAGTCCCAATTAAATTCTAAGAACACCATCAAGGCAATAAATTCCTTTGCTATACCCATACTGACGTATTCATTTGGTATTATAAACTGGACAAAGTCAGATCTTAATAATCTCCAACGCACAATAAATACCAATATGACAAAGCAGCGCAAACATCACCCTCGATCGTGTGTACAGAGGCTTATTTTACCGCGTATAGAAGGAGGACGGGGGTTGATTGATATCAAAAACCTACACGACAAACAAATATCCACCTTGAAAATATATTTTAATGATAAGACAAGTACCTCCAAGATACACGAAGCAATAGTTCAAATAGACCGAAAACTGACACCCCTCAACCTATCAGATACTAACACCCTGAGAAATGAACACCAAATAAACACGCAAACCCTCTTATCCGATTGGGCCCGAAAGTCGCTTCATGGAAGACATCTCTATGATCTGAACCAACCAAACGTCGACAAGTCAGCGTCGAACGAGTGGCTCAGGCGAGGAGAGCTCTTTCCTGAGACTGAGGGCTTCATGTTAGCAATCCAAGATCAAATTATCGAGACACACAATTACCAAAAATACATAATCAGAAGCATAACATCAGACACGTGTAGGAGATGCAATAGCTCATCTGAAACGATACAGCACATAACAGGAGCCTGTAAATCAATTGTACAAACCGACTACAAATATAGACACGATCAGGTAGCAAAAATTATTCACCAGCAACTGGCACTAAAATATCAATTAATTGCACAGCCGCTCATACCTTATTATAAATATAACCCCAATACCGTACTGGAAAATTCAAGTCACAAATTATACTACGACAGGGCCATCCTCACAAACTGAACTGTTCATTACAATAGACCGGATATCACACTAATTGACAAGACAAACAAAACAGCACATTTAATAGATATAGCTATTCCAAACTCGCACAACCTCCAAAATACAATAGCTGAGAAAATTACTAAGTATATAGTCCTAAAAGATGAAATAGTCCGTCTCTGGAAACTCCAAAGAGCAACCATTGTACCTATAGTACTTTCAACCACTGGTATAATCCCCAAACAACTACATCGATCGTTAGAGACCCTTGACTTGTCAAATTTTATTTATACTTTGCTTCAGAAAGCAGTTATTCTAAATACATGTAGAATTGTAAGGATGTTCTTACAAAATAACCCCCAACCCCACGACTCTGCAAATAATAATACTAAGTAAGTATTATTTATAACGTAACATAATATTCACTTGGCTTTGGCCCGTGGATGTCATTTAGATGACCAGTGCGCATATACGTGCTGAGAGGGATCGCCCTAAAAGAGGATAATAATAATAATAATAATAATAATAAATATATATTATTATCTATATATATTATTATATATATATTATTATATGTGTGATCTAACTCCATTACATTATTTTCATTGGAGAAATGTCAAGTCACTTTTCTACACCGATAAACCAGAGACGATTAAACACAACATTCGGTAAGTTAACAGCAAAATACGGCCGCAGTTGTTGCGAATAGTTTTCGAAAATAGGATATCCAGATTGAGCCAACTACGCGCCTGCCGTACTGCAAGATAGCAGTCCATAACATCAGCCACCCAGGAATACGCACCACCCGCAAGCTTGACACGCAGAAATACTTTTGGCCATCGATGAACAAGGACGTCGGCACCTGAGCCAAAGAATGCCTTCGCTGCCAACAATGCAACATACATCGCCATACGTCAAGCGAACTATCTTCCTTACCATCGGCGGCAGACAGATTTCAGCACATCCACATCGACATAGGCGGACCGCTGCCCCTTACGCGGCACGGCTATCGCTATCTAATCAGAAAGAAAGAAAGAAAGAAAGAAAATACATTTATTACACATAGCACACCACGACACAATAACAGTTACAATTACAGACAACGGAAACATTAATACTTAAAATATAACAACAATACAATCACAATGATCGACCGACTTACAAGATGGCCCGAAGCAATACCTACTGAAGAAATCACTGCCGAACACGTCGCGAAAGTAATTTACGAACATTGGATAACCCGTTTTGGCTGCCCACAAACCATCACAACCGACCAAGGACGACAGTTCGAGAGCCAGCTGTTTACGTATCTAACTTGTACTTCCGTAAAAAGTGTAGTTCGGCGTGTTTCACTAGATGGCGCTGCTTAGACAGGATTCTCAAGTATTGAATTTGGTAACCGAAGTTACTCGGAAAGGTGTTTCGTAAAAATATACTTAGTTTTAGTAAGAAAGCGCAAAATGACAATTTTTTATACATCTAACGGTCTCGTTTTGGTTTAATTGTGAGAATCGTGTCTAGTCAATGCTATCTATTACAATATTTGAAATTTTATTTTATTTTAATCGGCACTCGGATAATCTCCTTTTGTATTATTAAGGTAATGTGTCAATAAGTCTTTTCGGTTTTGGGTAATAGCTGACTGCTCCAAGCCGGTGAAATTCTTACAGAGTTATTTGACCCATGCGAAGTCGGGGTAACTACATATAGCAGTGGTAAGTGTTTGTCTCATCGCCGGTACTTACCGTCTAGCTTTCTCCAGCGAGTAAATAGGTTCTTTATATCTAGATTCATCCAACAACTATTCTTATCTAGTTTTGGGTCGTCATCGTTTTCAACGTCGCTCCCGAACAGTTTCAGTTGCTTATTTTTACTACTGCCACTTTTATTTTTATTATACAACCTCCAGAAATCTGAGAAAAGAAATTATGTTAGTTTATGCAAATTCCCAAAAACGAAGAATCGGAAAGTTGTTGGGCCCGCCCGATGGAGTCCCTATCGAGGCATAGAAATCAATGGGCTCTCGTGGTGTGAGCATCCTTACCGACCTTTATAACCGCATTCTCCTCACCGGGAAGATACCCGACCAATGGAGCCTGAGTATTAATACTCCAGTCTATAAGGGCAAATGGTTCGGTGCGGGAGTGCAACCAACTACTGCGATATAAAGGTGATGTCTCACACCATGAAGCTCTTCGAACGTAATGTGGACTCTCGAATCCAACGGGAGTGTACAATCCCGGAGTGTCAGTATGGGTTTCGGCCGGGTTTTGGGGCCACGGCCATCCCGTATTTGCCCTAAACTCTCACGGATGGATACAGATCAAAGAACACGCCCCTACATTTCCTGTTTCTGAACATGCAGAAGGCCTTTGACTGTATCTCTCTCGAGATGATATGGTGTGCGTTGCGGTCCAGGTCGATACCTGAGGCCTATATTGATATTGTCCGAGACATGTACCACAATTCTGATTCCAAAGTTAGGACTACCGTTGGTGACACCAACCCGTTTCGGATTACCGTTGGGGTATACCAGGGCTCTGTGCTCACCTACTTCTGTTCAACGTGATCCGAGATTATCATGAGGTACCTCCGTGGCTGCTCATGTATGCTGACGATATCGCGCTGACAGACTCTGACAAGGGGCGACTAGTCAAAAAGTGGAAGGATGCACTTGAAAACGGCGGTCTAAAGATTAATGTGGCGAAGACAGAGTACATGGCCTGTAACAGTGCAGATCCCCTAACCGCATAGGCGAAGATTAAAGTCACGTGCAATGGATCAGGTTCAGATACATGGGATATGTATTTACCTCAATCGGGGACATTAATAGCGACGTCAAGGCCCGAATATCCGCGGCTTGGATCAAATGGCGGCAGGTAACGTGTCATTTGTGATCCCAAAATGCCGATAAAGTTGAAGGGGCAAGTCTATAAGACCATTATTAGATCTGCTCTTCTATATGGTAGAGAGACTTTGCCCCCACTAGAGCGACGCCAGCAGGAGCTGCGCGTCACGGAAATAAAGGTGGTGGCCGAGGCGGTGGATGGCCGGAGTTTCAAGGAAGGATCGCGTTCGAAACGTCAATATCCAGGGTAGCCTTGGCATCCGTGACATCGCAGATAAGCTGCGAGAATACCGCCTTCGATCGACAAGTTATGTGGGGACAAGTGTTTGGCCATGCTGCGCCCGCCGGGCACGGGAAGAAGAGGCCGACCCAAGAAGCGATGGCTTCAAGAATGATATGCGTGCCAATAAGCTTACCACTAAGGATGCCGAAGACCGAGTGAGGTGGGCTAAGAGTAGCGGAAAGGCAGACTCTAGGCCCTCACGTGCTGCGCGGGGACGGAACCGGGACAAAACGCCAAGATGATGATGATGATGGTGACGTAAATTCCTAATAAATAAAGTACCTATTTATTCACCCCTCTAAAATACCAATGGCAAAACGAAATAGAAGAGTAAGGTTTTTTCAGCGGCACTCCTTTCCACACTTCGAGTGGACTTTTGCATCATCAGTTGCAACAACACTCCAATCTGAACGCCGTACATCACCACCTTGAGACGGCGAAGCCCGCCTTGCTCTTCCTGACTGAAACACTATTCTGGGTACAAGTTAGAACACAGGTTTCTTCTTCGTGCTGGTGTGTGCTTATTCGTCAGAGGTGATATCTACTGTCGGCGTCTTGCCATTGAACAAAGTGACGAATCTGTTTTGTGGATGTGCGTGGAACAGGGAGGTTCATCCCGTGTCTACGCATGCATACACAACAACCGTCATGGCGTAGGTGAGACAAATCGGTTTTTCGAGCACATAATGCGCTACCGACAAAGTTCTTGAGCGGTGTCCTTCCGCTGAGTTGGTAGTCTTAGAAGACTTTAATGGTCATCACACTGAGTGGCTAGGGTCAAGCCGTCCTACCAACCCTGCCGGAAGACCCCCCACGAATTTGCTCTGGCCAATGGTCTCACGCAACTGGTATTAGAATCCACCTTCTTTGTTAGACCTTCTGCTGACCTCCCACCCAGACGGTTATCGGGTGTAAGTCGATGCTCCTCTTGGGACATCTGACTACTGCCTGGTCCATTCTGAGGTGCCTCTTGCAATACCCGAACGGGTTCGCCCCAGTGGGTCACGCAAGGTATGGGACTATGGTTCAGTAGACTGGGATGATTTGCGAGATTCTTCGCGTCGTACCCGTGGACGTGGACTGGACGTGGACGTGGACGTGGACTTTGCTTTAATGACACCAGCACCTGTGGTGCCGCTGTAGCTGATGTCATACATACATCAAATTACAGGCCTATAGCGGTAACCTCCTTGCTAAAAGGTGATGGAGCGGGTTATCAATATTCAGCTCCTCGGATACCTAGAGGAACACCAGCTGATCAGTGACCGTCAATATGGCTTTCGCCATGGTCGCTCAGCTGGTGACCTTCTTTGTATACCTAACGCACCGGTGCGCTGAGGCTGTCGAGAGCAAGGAAGAGGCTCTGTCTGTCAGTCTTGACATAGCCAAAGCATCTGATCAGGTCTGGCACAGGGCACTACTATCAAAACTCCTGAAGTACGGCATCCCCGAGGGGCTCTGCAATTGGCTATCCAGCTTCCTGTCTGGACGGAGCATCCAAGTCGTTGTCGATGGATGCTGCTCCGATACCAAGACTATCAGTGCTATCTCCCACGCTGTTTCTTCTGCATATCAATGATATGCTTAATATCCCCAGTATTCATTGTTATGCGGATGACAGTACTGGAGATGCTAGTTACACTGACCGAGCGAATGTCCCTCGTTCCGAGCTGTCGGAAAGCCGAATTAAACTTGTTTCGAATATCGAACATTTCTTGGAGCAAGTTGCTCAGTGGGGCAGGCTAAACCTGGTCCAATTATACCCCTTGAAGACACAGGTCTGCGTATTTTCCGCCAAAAAAGATCCTTTTGACATAGTGCCGAAGTTTCAAGGAACACCCCTCTCCATTTCAAAAAGTATCGGGATCCTCGGTGTCGACATATCGGATTGCGTGCAATTCCGGAGTCACCTGGAAGGCAAGGCCAAACTGGTTTCGAAAAAGTTTGGAGTGCTTAACCGGTCCAAGCGATACTTCACCCATATACATATGGAGTATTGTTTCCATCTTTAGGCCGGCGAAACTGCCGACCTGCTTAATCCTCTGGAGTCCGTACAGAGACGCGCCGTACGTATTGTCGATAATCCCATACAAACAAGCAAGTTGGAAACACTGGCAAACCAAAAGGACTTTGGCTCCCTGTATGTGTTCTATGTACAATGGAGAGTGTTCCGAGGAACTTTTCGATCTGGTGCCCACAACATAATTCCGCCATCGCACCACCCGCCGTGGGCTGGGTACTCATCCTCACTACGTAGACCCTCTGTTGGTCACGACGCGAAGGTTCGAAAGAACGTTTCTCGCTCGTATAATTCGGATGTCGACTGAGCTCCCAGCCACAGTGTTTCCTTTAGACTATGACATGGGATCGTTCAAGAGGTATATTAGAGGTGTTTGCAGAGGCGGGCAACGCATTGGTGACTCCCCTGGTGTTGCTGATGTCAATAGGCGGCGGTGACCACTTTCCATCAGGTGACCCGCTTGCCTGTTTGTCTGCCGTATAACATAAAAAGAAATTGTCTTATTTCCCACCTCGAGCTTATGGCTTGTATACACTTGTTCAGAGACTATGTCCTGCCGAATATTCAGCCGCCGGATATCTAGCTAGCCAGATTATGGATGGTCGGATATCCGATGTCCGGTATCCGGCCAAACAACTATCCGTTTCATATAATTCTTACATAAATAGCATAATAGATAATTCGATCTATTATTAATGCTTTCGTCGTTTGTATTAAATTCAGTAGGTACATTGAGCCGTGAGACTTGAAATGGGTAATCGACTGATTTTGGGGCTATAGACGCAGGATATTCCTAGGGATCGGTTCACATCAACGATCTGCTTGTAGTCGGTACCTAATATACGCAGACGACAGCACAGTAACGGACAGAAGATGTCTTCGTCGATGCATGGAATCAGTCTTAGAACTATGAGCAGGTGAGTTAAAAGACAAGAGGCGTGCCGAGAACATTCTTCAATGGTAATGCCTCATCAGTTAGTCTAACTGTCATCGATTTACATTATTTTGCGTTTCTTCAGACGTCTCATTCGGGATGGTGAGTTCCATCTCCAATTTATTACGATGCATCTCAAGGCGAGCTTTGTAATTCAAGGAGCACGATTTTATTTCCTCCTGCACTGTTATCGCTCCCAAGAGCTCGTCGGCTTCCGAATTATTGATAAACCAAGGAGCGTTGGATATTTGTTTTAAAACGCAGTTGTGGGCTCATTGTATAATTATAATGTAGGAGTTGCTGGCGGGGCTCTGCCCTTGCCATCGGTCCTGCAATTGAATGCCATAGGTCCAGATTGGCCTCAAAATTGCTTGATATATTGAGTTCGTTGTCAATAGACAGTTTTGGGTTTCTTCTAAGGAGCCAGTAAAATCCCCTACATTTACAGTTGACTTCATTTCTTTTAGCTTGTATATGCGTTCTCCATGTTAGTCTACGGTCCAGACGCATTTCCAAGTACTTAACGATATTCTCATGTAGTATCTCAGGTCCACCTGCGTGGGCACTTGTGTTTCACTATTCATAGACTAAGGCCAATGCTTTTTCTAAGGTCCTTGAAGTCTTGACGTGGCACGAATAAGTAGCAAGTACTGCTGTGTCATCTGCGAACTTCGCCACTGTCACTCCAGGAACTTGCGGTAGGTTGAAGTAAAAATGGTGTATATAATTGGTCCATTAATGAGCCCTGAGGAACCCCGGCTAGAATACTGTGAAACTTTGATTTACAATCGCCTCCTGTTGCTTGAAATATTCTCTCGTTCAAATATGATTCTAGGATGCTGTAGAATTTGTGACGTAAGAGCTGTTTAATTTTACAGTTATGACCTTTGTGTCAAACTCTATCAGAGCAGATCTCTATACGTTTCAGGGCTCTCCTGATGACATCACACACTCTATGGACTTGCTCTATTGTGGAGTGTTCTTGGCGAAAACCAAACTGATAGTCGGGCTCAACGCTTTCTTCTAAAAGCGCCTTCTGTAGTCTATGCAGAAGAAATCTTTCAAAGAGCTTAGACATTATCGGAGGCAAGCTTATTGGTTTGTAAGATGTCACATTATTGACCGATTTACCTAATTTGAACACCATTATTATCTGCGAGACCTTCCATATGCTAGGAATTTAATTGGTTCTCATTCTGCCATTAAATAACCCTTACGGGGCCGTTCTTGTAGCACTTTCTTATCGATTAGATCGAAACCGGGAGCCTTTTTGATCTTGCATATTATTTATATTTCTCTTGACTTCTGGAGGTGTTACCGCTTTGATTAGTAAATCCAGTTGCAGATTTAGGTTAAGGATATCCACAATCTCCGCATAGCCACTTTTACCAACTATGTTTGGTTTAAAGACTGTAGAGAGATATTTTGAAAATGTTTCTGGTTTATCGTTAGAAGTTCTAGCCCAAGTATTCCCTGGCAATTTGATGGGTGGTTTATGAGATTTTTACTTGTTTTACATATGGAATAGTCAGTTGTTGTTGTAGCTGTATGTGTTTCTAAGTGAGCCTGTAGGGTTCCATTGTTTGCTTCTAAAATTAGTTGCTTGTCTTTCGTGGCTTTCTTTAGTGCAGTTTTATCATCTGGGTATCGGTTTGCGTGCCACTTTCGTCGTTCTACTAACGTAACTCTTTTTTTCTAAAATTTTTTCTTTTATAAATGATGGTCTATTGTGCTGCTGATGATGCAAGAGTTTGGAAGGAGTACACGACTGTAAAGTCTTCAGCAACGATTTCCACGTTTCGACCAGATTATAATGCAACTTTTATCTCTAGCGTTTTTTCCAATATATCACAGACCCACAGAAGAGACAATGAAATAATTTATTGAACAGATAAATAAAAATAATGCCAAGGCATTAGGTAAGTATGATAAAGGACGCATAATGTTCTAAGGATTACCGTCATTGCCATCGTCGAATTCAGCATTGGCAACAGAAATTAGGCCAATAGCAATAGACACATAAACAAATACAAATTCCATTTTTACACAACACACGCGACGCGACTCCGTCGCTACGTCTGTTAACCTTTATCAATAATTAAATTCATGCATCAGCAACGTGCAACTACTTATTTTATTTTGAATTGAGTCGGTTTTATGTGCCCTTTTATGTGCATAACGAATTACATAACATGTCATTTTTTATTGTTGGTTAAGAACACGAAGAAAGGTTATTGAAGGTGGAGGACGTGGTTGCGGTGCAATAATGTTTTTGCCTTTTTAGACAGAAAGGTCTTCATCATCAGCCTATACTACTCCACTGCTGGATATAGGCCCAGTGAGCGCCAATGCACCCTGTCGCCTTGCCGCATCCAGCATCCACAAATTGTCTCTCTACCGAGCTTTTCACACTATGCTTAGTGTTTCATAATTATTATGATTAATATGTATTTGTCACAAACTTATCTGAAGCGCTGTTGTTGGCTTTGACAATTCAAAATTCTTAGTTTTGTTTTTGGCTACGGGATCAGATAAGTGTGTGGCACTCTAATAAAAATCATAATATGAAACACTCAGTGTGGTCTTTTTAGACTCTTTTTAGAACTTGAATGACAGATTATTTTAGAGAATGAAATTAATCATCTTGGCATTAATGTCCCAGTTGTGCTCTCGCGAATGAGAGCTCGGGGTCCACCTTGATCATGATCCAATATAAGGCAGATCAGGATAATTACAATGGAGCGACTGCTGTCTAACCTCCGTGACCTTGTTGACAGGGGAACCTGACCAGATTGCATCATGGTTAAACATTCAGTTACCTGAATGTACAGGTTTTATCACGATTATTTTCCTCACCGTAAGAGCATCGCTTAGTGTTCAACTATATATCATATCGTTATATCATAACTCAGAATGAGTCATTGGTACATGGCAGCAGTGGGATTCAAACCCGGGATCTCTCGCTTAAGACTCGGATCCATAAGATCACAGACACACTCAATCTTGAACTCTAAATAAGAAAAAAAAATCACTAAGTTATGAACGTTCCAATTTAAGGAAAAGCTTCGTTGGAAAAGTAGCTTGCTATCAGCATGGCTTTGTAATATAAAGACGAAAGTCCTTTAACCAGATGTAAATTAAAGAGGTGCCTTTGCTAAATATAATTACGATACGAGTAAGTATAGTAATCAACTTACATCTGTAAAATACTGAGAGGTATGTAGGCATGAACTTAAATTCTTTGACTCACTTGATCAGTACAGCCAGTGAGTATAAACCTTGTGAAAAAGCGCATCTTTTTAGATAGTCTAATAGCTTCTCTTACTCTCTTCCGCCTACCTTTTTCTTTACCCATTATCTCCTGGTTGACTGGTAGATAAGGCTATTTTAGCTTTAAGTCCGCCATTGTACCATTTTGTGCATGAAGATTGAATAAATAAATGGGTGGGTACCTATATTAATTTGTCAAAAAGTAAAAGCGAGCTTAATGTCACATAGGACATTAAATTAAATTAATACATTCGTAAAAAGAAACGATTGTAAAAATGAAAATGTTATATACTAACGCTTACGTAATTTAACTACAGAATTTAATAAAATTGGTTCAATCTTAAATTTCTCCAATTGCGAAATATACTTGGACCCAAATCTGAAACTGTGGCTCCGGGAATAAAAATGTTAAACGAGGAAAACCTCCGCCTTCTGGGTGCCCCATCCTGGACCAGTCCATACCGGTCTTTTTAAATGAAAAACAATCAAAATTCCAAACGTATTGTGAAGAACTTGTAAAAATAAAATCACACATGGCCCTATATGTAGGTATATACTCAGTTTCTGCCTATTTGTCCCGGAATTCAATTACTTTTTGAGATACAGTCCGATGTGGAAATTCGAGAACTTAACCATTAGATATAGAAATCAGATCTATAACGCTCCAAAATTCTAAATTTAAATCTAAATCACGGGCTTGGTCCCAACACCCTTACGGCTTTATACATGTATTAAGTAACACTGGTATATATATATATATATATATATATATATATATATAAACGGCATCTAAATAAAGATAAATTTCTGGTATTGAAATTTGTCTGGTATAGAGAGAGATTATAATAAAGTTTCAGTCGTTAGAGCGCGTCATCTATGGGAATTGTTAGGAAGCTACTTTTGAAAACGGCTTATTTTACTGAATGAAACTGAAAATACATGAGCGGCTCCTTCGCCTAATCTTTATCAAGTAATTAAATTCATGCATCATCAACGTGAAAATATTCGACTTTTTTAATTTATTTTGAATTGAGTTATTGATTTTATGTACCATTTTATGTTTGTAACGTGTTACTTATAAGGATTTTTTTTGTTGGTTTATAACTCAGACAAAGAACACAGAAAAAGACAGATATATTTAAGCCCACTGCGGGTTGAAGTCTACAGGTCTGAATATTGCTAGGTTTAGCAAGGAGCATGGGACTAACAGTGATAATATTATTTCTCTTAACAGCTGTGGCTGTATTCACTCAGAAAACGCCTCAAAAGAGCATAAAAGATTTTCTAAATAAAGATATGTTGAATTTTGGCAAAAGTAGTAAGTAAGCATACTCGTATATTTTAGCGATTAGGTGGTAGGACTCTGTTAAGCCTGAGCAGTTCGCCTGGGTGAGTACCACCGCCTTATTTATTTCGGCCGCCAAGCAACAATGTTTGCATTGTTGTATTCCGGTTTGAAGGATAAGGTAGCCAGCGCAATTACAGGCATGAGCTATTTCATTAGAACTCACTGTGACAACGCACTTGCGGTTCTAAATTTTGTTGCCTGTGACCTAAATGTATGAATCGCCGATGTTATGAGCGACAGTTACCGTTTACCATCAGGCAGGCTGTATGCTCGTATGTCACTGCGTAGCATAAAAAACATTTTTTGATTATGTTATTTTTTAATTATAAATACGATATTCGGTGTACTGACCTTATGACATTAAGATTGTGATTTTTTTTTTCTGTTGGTAACATTATTTTAAGAATAATGACTACTTAAGAATTTAATAACATTCGACGTGTAAATTTATGTTTATCAAAATAAATGAATTGAATTGAATTGAACTCTGGGTGCTAGTTAATAGCCTACTTTCTTAACCTTTAGTTACCGACCATAATTTTACCGAGGTGGTGTTACGTTGACTCTATAATTGCAGTGATTATTTAAATGTAATTATTACTCTAAGAAACTCGTAAAAGACTTAATAGCAGATTTTATTAAACAATCAACAAATATTAATTTGTTATACTAATAGCTTTGATAAAGTTATGGTAAAACACACTCTTAAGTATGATTAAAGTTATCTTACTAGTGGTGTTAACTCTGTCAAACGTCTCTAATATAATGTGCCCACTTTGACATAATTAACCTCGGAGGCAATTTTAGATATATTTATTTTCCTTTGAGATATTTTAAATTTTTTCAATTTCAATTTAAATAAAGAAATAAATCATATTGGCGTTAATGTCCTGGTTCTGGTCTCGAGATCGAGGGCCCCGGGTCCGTCTTGACTATGATCCAGGATTTGGCAGATCAGGTAATTACAGCGGAGCGACTGCCATCTGATCTCCGTGACCCTGCTACTAGGGGAACCTGACCATATTGGATCATGGTTACACATTCAGTCGCCTGAATGTGGAGGTTTCATCACGATGTTTACCCTCACCGTAAGATCATCGGTTAGAATTCAACTAATGTACATAACTCAGAAAAGAGTCATTGGTTCATGGCCGCAGCGGGATTCGAACCCGGTACTCAGTCGGATACTCAACCACTCGGCCACCGACGCTCAAGACAACAGCTTTATTTAGTCTATTTGCCATCGAGATATTTTAAATTTTTTCAGTTCTAATTTCAATATTTGTTGGTAAATAATTTTTGTCTTTGGAGTTTGAGCGTCCTCCTTAACTCAGATATTATTTAATAAAATTTGAAACAGGTGATTTCATAATAAAATGATTATTTATTCAAAAGTTTTAACTCTTAATTTTTGTGACTACCTTATTACATATTTTTAGGCAACTGAATGTGTAACCATGATCCAATCTAATCAGGTTCCCCTCAATAGGGTCACGTTGACTACGTAATTAACAGACTACTACCACTGTAATTATCTGATCTGCCAAATCTTAGATCATAATCAAGACGCGCGAGACCACTCTCGGGACATTAACGAAAATATATTTAATTTAATTTATGTTACATACTAACCCTTCTTTTAAAGATACAATGAAAATAATTGCAAAAAAATGGAGTCTGCATAAAAAAGCAGTCGAGGACGCACTCAGTTTGGTATGTTTAAAATTATTACAATTAAATAATAGGTACTAGATTTCCGTCTGGCGTGAACTATCGTTTCTAAGTCAAAGTCAAAGTAAAATAATTTTATTCAATTTGGGTTTACAAAACTCACATCGTGTCATAAAAAACTGAGTCCAACTTTTTAATTTTATTATATCTTAGTTAAGATAAAAATGAGAATAAACTGGAAGTAGGTATTATCCTTCAAATAGAAAATAACTTTCGAAATCGGTTTATAAATGACGGAGTTCTGTGGTAACAAACATTAAAAAAAAAACAGTTTTTGCCTATTTTCTCGCCTCTATAATAGGGCTTCATCTGCGTATAATTCCAATAAATGAGTGCATTATTTTATATTTGTATACTATAACAGATATTGCCAGCGCGCTAATTTGCTAATGGCATTAAAAATGTCATTAGACGTTAGGCGATAGCTCGGGTGGCAATAACATGGCCACATCAAAGATACGTAGCGCGTCTCTTGCTCCTCCCTTGAATATCAAATAATAGTGTGGTCACACACGCATAGTTAAATGCTATATTTATACATGTTAATCGTTTCGTTCTTAAGCGTTACAAGAGCAAAAAAATTGCCAATCTAAGGCATCCAACTTTCCAATCATTTTGGGTGAAGCCCTAGCAAATACATAAACATAACGTTGGAGTTTGCAGCAAGTAGGGATGTGTAGGGGTAGGCTAGGGTAGGGTAGGTGTAGGGTAGGGTTGGGTAGAGTAGAAGTAGCTACCTATCACATGCAGCGTCTGTAGTGCATGCTTGCTTAAAGGTGGCGTGGGGGCCGAGTTTCCCATTTCCCTCAAATATGGTTGAATTGGACGATGGCTGGTCCTAACGTTATACTCGTGAACGGGTGCTGCCTTGGTGGACTGGCTTACTTTTGCTGTAGTTTTGGGTGATTTAATTATGTATATGATACTTATATATTATGTGGGGCGCGGTCCGACTCTACCTGGCATTGTCGGGTACTGACCGGCTTAGTCAGGTATTGTTGGACACGGTCTGGCCGTTGTCGACGTGGTGTGGGTGTGCTCCGGTTACTGTGTCCTTAATACTTTCCTACTACCTCCTCTTTGATTATTGAAAGAGATATTTATTGGCCTACTCAATATATTTTGTATTTTGAATTTTGCAACGTTACATGCCTGATTTGACAATTATTCGATCATGGCCAAGGCGGGCCCGCACGCGAGAGCCCAACCGACATATTTCCGATGGACTTAACTCCCCCTCCTCCTGGTTCCACTCCTTAACACATTGTTCGCCCAGTATTCGGCGATGCCTACAGCATTTGGACTGGCCTCGAACAATTCCTCCATTGTGCAAGTTTTAGGACACGTCGAGTATGACACAAGGTGGTTTATGGTTTGCGGAGATACGATTATTAATAATACGAGATATGATTTCTACATACTCGTACTTATATTCAGTAGAAAACAAAGCGACACATTTACTGTTTCAGGCTATATACGAGACGTTTGACAATTCACCAGCGAATCTGTTCTACAAGCGACCTGAATCGGACAAAGAGGAACCAGACTTGAAGAGTTACTACATGTCGGATGACGTGGTCAATGTGTTAGTATTGCGACATTTGTTCTACTTTTATATAAAAATGCTTTTTATGTAATATTTTATATAAAAATAACAGGACATTTCCACGTGCCGCTGTGTTAATGAGCCTAGCGGTAACCTGTTATACGATGACCGCGCGGTGAAGGAGAGATGGCGCTCGTACTTCCACGAGCTGCTCAACAAGCAGCACAAAGAGGTGCAGCCACCGGACCTCCCTCGGATCCAAGGACACAAACTCTTTGCTGCATGAAGAATCGGAAAGTTGTCGGGCCCGATGGAGTCCCTATCGAGGCATGGAAATCGAATGGCTCTTGTGGTGTGAGCATCCTTACCGACCTTTATAACCGCATTCTCCTCACCGGAAAGATACCAGACTAGGGTTTTCGAATACGTGACCTTTTTAGATACCCGGGTATCATGTATTATTATTTTTAATACCCGGGTATCTATTCATCTTTTAAGAAAATGTAAGTGAAAGGTATTTTTTAAACCTTATGAAGATATTCATTGGCGAAGTGGGTCGTCGTCTGCGTGAAAATGGTTTGGGTCCATATTCTGGATCCTACCTCGTGCAGCGGATTTCGTTGGCGATTCAGCGTGGCAACGCGGCTTCGATAATGGGCTCTTTTGAGCGTGGTGCTACTTGGGGAGGGCTATTTGAGTAGTAATTGTCGTTCTTTCACGATGTCTGGTGACTTATGCAGATTGTTTTGGTTGTGTTGCTGGCTTTTCTTCTCCTATTTCTTTGACGTTAAATTATTTACTACCCTCATTGACTATACGCATTTTGGACGAAGCATTATTGTGAATTAGATTGTATTGACGGTTGTATTATTATTTAATGATATTGACATTTGTTGACATTAATTTATTTTAAAAACTAGTTATATCGCATGTATGAACCCTGTAATGTATTTAAAACATTTGCAAGTTTTGTTTCAAGTTTTTACTATTTTTTCTATTTAATCTGCTTTCGGAAAATCTCCTATCTATACTAATATTATAAAGACTTGGGTCTCGTCAAGACAAGAGTGAATAGGTATTTAATAGACAGGTATGCGCCATCGTAGACTGCATCTGCACTTAGCATCAGGTGAGATGGTAGTCAAATACCTGACTATTTTATTTAAAAAAACTTTCGGTGAGTTATTAGTGAAATACTACCGTTTGCCGCGAAATGTGTGAAAATTGGACGTCTACATTGGGCCATCTACGCGCCAGTCGCGGCGGCTACATGGCCGAAACAATATGCAAACATTAATGGCATTTCATTTTCTTTCCAAGAAAGTTAGTTGCTCCGATATTAAAACGGAGCAACAAAGTCTTTTATTTTGTTTTTTTAACGGGAAACCGGGTCACCTGATGGAAAGTAGTCACCGCTGCCTATGGACTATTCTTCTTTGTTTAATTTCAATTTAAAAACCAAAGGTTTATAAGAAAAGAAAACAATTATCAAAACATAAACTACACGTGAACTTATCCTGACTTATAATATATTTGTTCTTAGTTGCCTTTTGACTTATCAGAGGAGGTATGACACTTAGTTTGTACCCGGGTATAAAATCACTTAAAAACCCGGGTATACCCGACCCCGGGTACCCGGGTAGAAAACCCTATACCAGACCAATGGAGGCTGAGTATTATTACTCGGTCTATAAGGGCAAGGGCTCGGTGCTGGAGTGCACCAACTACCGCGATATAAATGTGATGTCTCACACCATGACGCTCTTCGAACGCATTGTGGACTATCGGATCCGACGGGAGTGTACAGTATGGGTTTCGGCCGAGTTGTGGGACCATGGACCCCGTATTTGCCCTGAGAACTCTCATAGAGGGATACATACCAAAGAACACACCCCTGCATTTCCTGTTTCTGGACATGCAGAAGGCCTTTGGCTGTATCCCTCGGGAGATGATATGGTGGGCGTTGCGGTCCAAGTCGATACCTGAGGCCTATATTGACATTATCCGAAACATGTACAAGGATTACGATTCCATAGTAAAGACTGCCGTTGGTGACACCAAACCGTTCCCGATTACCGTTGGGGTACACCAGGGCTCCGTGCTCAGCCCACTTCTGTTCAACGTGATATTAGACATATTGTCAGACAGCATCCGAGATTATCATGAGGTACCTCCATGGCTGCTCATGTATGCTGACGATATCGCGCTGAAAGACTCTAACAAAGGGCGACTTGTCCAACGTGTAAAAAAGTGGAAGGAGGCACTTGAGAACGGTGGTCTGAAGATGAATGTGGCAAAGACAGAGTACATGGCCTGCAACAGTGCAGATCCAATACCCGTGCGCATAGGCGAAGAGGAAGTCAAGTGCACGGATCAGGTCAGATACATGGGATCTGTACTTAGCTCAACCGGGGACATCGATGGTGACGTCTAGGCCCGAATATTCGCTGCTTGAGCCAAATGGCGGAAGGTGACAGGTTGTGACCCCAAAATGCCGATAAAGCTGAAGGTACAGGTCTATAAGACCATTATTAGACCTGCTCTCCTTTACGGTAGCGAGACTTGGCGCCTATTAGAGTGACACAAGCAGGAGTTGCGCGTCACGGAAATGAAGATGCTGCGATGGATGTGCGGAGTTTTACAAAATAATTGCTTTCGAAACGCCCACTATAGGGGTAGCTTTGGCGTACGTGACATGGTAGATAAGCTGCAAGAATGCCACCTTCGATGGTATGGCCACGTCTTGCGCAGACCGGCAAGTTATGTGAGGAACAAGTGTCTGGCCATGCCACCCCCGTCAGGCACGGGAAGGAGAGGCCGGCCCAAGAAGCAATGGGTTGACGTAGTCAAGAACGACATGCGTGCCAATAAGCTCACCACTAGGGATGCCGAAAACCGAGCGAGGTGGGCCAAGAATAGCAGGAAAGCGGACCCTGGGCCCTCGGGTTCTGCGCGGGTTCTAATGATTAGTTCTTTAACACCCATAGTTCAAGCTTTGCTTAGTTTGGAGCTAGATAATGCTGTTTGAATTTGCCCACGATTACTTATTTATTGATTACAATGTATTTTATCAGACTCGGGATGTTTGACCTGCCGCCTTACTTGCCACCGTCTTGGCCGTGGCCGCCAAGACACATACTTATGTTGTTTCTGGCTTGGGTTATATTTTACTACAATTTCAGGCTCTTCATGGATCTCAAGTTGCGCCAGATGCCACGTTATTTCCAACACCAGCCGAGCTTCAACGTCGACCTCCACAGAAATAGGATTGAATTTGATTCCCACCTCACCGATGTAATTATTGATGGCACTTACAAAGTATTCAGGTAAGAATTGTATGCAGTTATTCAAGTAATTTATGGCATATACCGATAGCATGTCTTTAGAAAGGGAATAAATATACCTATACAGGGTGTCCGGTAAACTTATGGACTATTAGAAAAAAAATACGAAACAAAATATATCATAAGTAGTAAGTACCTAAGTAATGATTTAAAAAAAAAAAAAGTCAATTTTTTTTATTTAGCCGCCCCAATAAAAAAAATTCAATGAATTTAGGTCCGGTGAACGTGGAGGCCACAAAATTGGCCCTAGCCGCCCGATCCATCTATCCGGGTACGTGTTATTTAAAAATGCACGAACAGATACAGCATAATGCGCAGGACAGCCGTCATTTTGCAACCAATATGACTCCCCTAGCTCCTTAGGTATTACTTATGATATATTTTGTTTCATATTTTTTTCTGAACGGCCATAAGTTATACTATAAGACATTTCAAGGTTATCCATTCATTACCGGACACCCGATATAATAAAAAAAATAAATCAAAATCGCTTACAATTATTTTTTAATCAATAGTTATTTTAATATAAAGTAGCGATAATTTGTAGTTTAAAGTTAACGAATAAGACAAAGATTTTAGTAATTAGTTAAAAAAAAAAGTAACATATCAATTATTTAGCAACTTTCCAGTTAGTTTTGATTATTTTTTTTCTCTTCCAGGAATAAATCATCTTTGGTGAATGATTCGTCGCCTGACTTTTCGAGACACTCTCCTTTTAGTCTACAAGAAGTCCCTACTGAAGGAAATGTATCGTAAGTATGCTTCACATCTATTTTCAGTTTACTGGTAGAGTGCGTGATTTACGCCTACTTAATTTTAAATGCATATTTTTCTATAACATACATTCCTTAAATAGAATATAATGTATAGGAAATTCGCCAAATTGAATTATCTAAAAGGAGGAGGACATTCTTTTGTTATTTATAGTGTAGTTCCGTACGTCCGAAAAAAACGGTAATTAATTTAAAATATACCTAAATCACCCGTGCGTTGGTCTGTCTGTCTGTCACAGCCAATTTTCTCCGAAACTACTACACCGTTTATGTTGAAATACACATATCAATTTCTGGGACCCAAACGCAGATCATCATCATCAGAGTGGTCAATCCCTGCTGCTGTCAGGGGCCGCTTTCCTGCTTTGCTTTCTCCAATTTGCCCGATCTTCAGCATCCTCACGTCGTAAGCCGTTGGCTCTCGCGTCCGACTCGGCGATGTCCATTCATTGTTCCTTGGGTCTCCCGCGGGATCTCTTTCCTGATACTGGCTGGTTCAAGCACCTATTTCCCTCGTATCCATGGTGCTTACGCAATATATGACTAAACCAGCGCAGTCGTGCCTCTTCGATCTTATCCGCGATATCTCTCACGCCAAGGCTGCCACGGATGTACTCGTTAAGCACTCGATCAAGTCGCGTAACGACACCCATCGACCGCAGCATTTTCATTTCGTTGGCGTGGAGTTCGCGGACGTGCTTCGTCAGCGCCGGCCGGGTATCGCTGCCGTAAAGCATCACCTGCCTAATTATGCTCTTATATATTATTTAGGACATGCCTCCTTGGCTTATGAAGTACGCTGATGAGATTGTACTGGTGAGCAAACTTAGGCAGGATCTTTAGACCAGAGTAAACACGTGGAAGGAAGTGCTAGAAAACAGTGCTTTGAAGCTGAACGTCGCCAAAACAGAGTATATGGCTAACTGCAGCACGGATTTTAAAACTATCCGTATGGGGAATGAAGGTGTCAATATAACAGATAAATCCAAATACTTCCGTCGAGTCCGTCGATATCGGCCCCGATGTCAAGACCAAATCTCTGCAGCGTGGGCCAAAGTGCGGGACGTGAGGCAGTCATCTGTGACCCTAAAACCCCTGTCAAGCTCAAAGGTCTTATATACAAGAGTATAAGTAGACCTTAAACAATGCCAGCGCTGACGAAACACATTCGCAATTTTGACGCCAACGAAATGAAAATGCTGCGGTGGATGTGTGGTGTAACGCGGCTCGATCGAATACGTAACGAGTACATCCGCGGCAGCTTTGGCGTGAGGGATATCGCAGATAAGATCGAGGAGGCTCGCCTGCACTGGTTTGGTCACGTGAACCTGCCGATATCATTAAAGAGGCCCCGTGGGCAACCCAAGAAGCAATGGATTGACATTGCTGATTCGTTTCAACGTCGGATGCGAGAGCCAACGGCTTACGACGCGAAGATGCCTAAGACCGGGCAAAGTGGAGGAGAATTAGTAGGAAAGCGGACCCTGGTAGAGGCCGGGATAAAGGTTAGGACGATGATGAGTAAGTCATGTTGATAGTCCCGTCGCGGTTCGCACAATAAAAAATTAAGAAAAATAAAAATAAAATATGTATCCCCAAAGTAAGCAAAGCTGTTGTTGGGTGGGTGTTAGATAACTTATAAACTATTTCTATACATGTCTATATTAAATTCTTCTGATAGTTATTATCCCTTTGGTAAATTTTAAAAAGTATTTATTGAAAAAAGGTTTTCTAAAACAAAATAAACTGTTTTTAATTTTTAGCGAGGCGAGCGTGCGACATGGCCGAGCACTGCAAGGCTAATGACATTAGTGACAAAATGGGTATACTTACACAGAAAAAAAACAGGGATACCATTCCCTAAAAATCAGTGCGGCATGGCCATCGCTGGCGGGTCTACTACAAGTACATAATCTGATCGGACCAAGCCGAATATAATGCAGTTCATTTAAGCTATAGAAATTAGCACTAAACTGTAAGTAAGAGGCAATTACAATCAATATATCAGTAATGGTTACAGTGAAATTAGGACTTGAGTAGAATTGAGAAGACAATTTCTCAAAAAAAAGTATAAAGTATAAAGTAGAGAATAAATTGAAGCATATCGTTAGGACTAATCTTCAAGCAAACAAATATCTCTAATTATACAATCCTGGTGATCAAGAATAAGTTCTTGAGACTTCAGGGACAGCAAATGACCCCTTCTTTTACGTAATTCAATTTGTTTAATTTGATTTTTTTGTTATAGTGGTAATGCACCAATGTTTTAATAATGATTATTGAATTGAACCTGTATTTTAAACAACTTATTTATAACTTTGCTTGTGATTTTGTTTGACAGCATTACATTAGAGTACTATATTCATCAAGTAGCTGCGACCAGCCTTGTAGGATACACTGTGAATTTGGACACGTGGTATGCCTATTACGATAAACGGAGTACCGCGACTATTGAGGTATGGTTTCCTATGTTCATGATTTTGTATGTAATGTATCGGTGGCCTTATAAGTTCGACTTGGCGGGGCACTACTGTGCCTATCTGGAGATGTGGTCTGGAGATCTGTTATTTAGCAAAGTACTAGCTCTTGCCCGCGACTTCGTCCGCATAAAATTCGGTTATAACGTTCGGGACCCGTTCGGGCGGGAACGATCTGGAAAAAATACCCTGCAGACAGGACAAATTTGGAAAAAGGTTTCCGTTATGAGTCTTCGCGCGGGAACGATCTGGAAAAAATACCCTGCAGACAGGACAAATTTGGAAAAAGGTTTCCGTTATGAGTCTAGAATCAAATCGTATTACTTTTTGGTTACCGCTGTTTTCTTACTAATTCGACTCCGCTGAATCCAAAATGCCGGTTACCAACCCCTCCCCTCCACCCTTCACTCCCTTTTCCTCTCGGAAGGATCGCTTGCCGTGATTTTCTTCAATTTGCAGTGAAACGGTTACAGATAAGGGCAAATTGTCGAAGAAGTAATTAATCGACATTAAAGTTCCTAAACTTCTATACAAAATTTATATCGATACGAGAAGTAGTTTTTGAAATACAGCCTTAGGCATTGCATGAAAAACTGAAGTAAATGTTTTTTTTTTATCTTTTTTGCTAATTTGTGGGAAATGTCAACTTTTACGAAAGCAGTTACGAAAAAGTTTTAAAGCTTAAGAATTTACCTAGAAAACGACATCTAATTATAGTCTTGTGAACAATGGCTCTCGAGATACAGTTTACCGCGTGGGGGTGTTCCGGATAGATCTTAAACTCGCTGTAAGAAATTAATTTTTAGTAATCAGTGAAATCGACACTGCTGCTACCCTCCCCCCTTCTCACCCTTCCACCTTTTCTAATGAAAAAGTGTTTAAAATGTAATGGACAATATATTTCGAAAAGCAGTAAATATACTACTTTACATGTAAATTGTTTCCTTAATTAGTTACGAAAAACTTTCAGTGTACCCCACGCAATAAGTTAATGAATATTTTTAAATTTCCCGCGTTTTTACTGACCCAAAAAATATATTAATACTTGATAAGTTTCAAGCTAAATGTCGCTGTGTAAATTTTACGAGAGCTTTTAGTACTGAATTAGTCTTAAAAAAATTGTTTCAGATATTTGAAGATAAATCGGAATCTCCGCCCATTATCGCACCATATTTCCGATATGTATCCAGACCCGGTAACAATGTTTTATAATAACGTCTATAATATACATAGGTTTCATCGTAACTTAAAAAAACGTGGCACAAGTCTGACATATTTAAGTACCTAGTTATAAAGAAATTATATAGAGACGAAACTGGGGCTTTACTCTTTAAGCGTGTGATTAATTGGTTACAACGACTGATGTCGATGTCGACTTAATTTAATACAAAACTATTTTTAACAAACAGTCGGCTTTGGTTTCTACGACGGCTGCGAGGCCGCTGCTCATGCTCTTAGAACTTTTTTAGATCATGACAGCGACGAGGTCCTGTCATGCCAAGGTGGATGATAAAACAAATTCCCCGTAGTTTTAGTTAATCAACGATATTTACAAGTGATTTTGTGTATCTACAGATTTAAAATCAATGATGATATTGCCTATATTGGAAGACATGAAAAAGAGGATACAGACAGCGTTATACAGCTGCATCAACACAACTACTGTGTATGGCAACGACACCATGACAATTAGGTAAGTCGGTAGTCGCTTTTTCTACTACTTGATTATAGATTAAAACACTTTTATACACTACTTCCAAAAAATATATTATATTTTAAAGCCACCAATCTTTAAACTGAAAACATTGCCAGAAGATAATGTCCGAAACCGGTCGCAATTAATTAAAAGTTTATTAATAGAATAAATTTTGTGTAACTAGTGTATAAAAGTGTTTTTATGTATAATTTAATGGAGTTCCATCGTGAATGCACAACACAAAGTGTCAACTGTTACTACTTGATCCAGTACCGTCGTAAGTGTTATACCTATAGTAATTAAACATATTATTATATTAGACGGGACTTACACGCGACGTACCTTTTTGATTTGAGGGTAGGATAGATAGATAGATAGATAGATAAACACTTTATTGCTCACCAAACATAACAGTATCAATTAGTAGGACCAGCACATCACCGCAGCTGTCACCTCTCCATGGCAGTCTTCTCGTGACGACGGTGTGTAACCGTACCGATACATCGGGAAAACAAATCGAAAAGGAACCCGTCTAATATAATAAAATGTGTAAAGAACGAGAGTTTAGTTTGAAACAAACGTAAATAAAGTTCTCCTAAATTTTAATAGAAATTTAGTATTTAAAGTTTTCGATACTTTATAAATTTTACTTCGTTTTGTTGCTTAATTGACTGGCTATGTGTCTATGCTACTCAATTTAAGAACAAATCTTTAGGCTATCTGTAATAAGTGAACATATTTCTAACTGTAACTCCCACATTTAGCTATTCTATGACAACTCGTAGTCAACGCCATCGAATGAGTTTGGCATCCGTCAAAACTGCTTTTTGTCGATTGTTTCTATCACTTTAATCGTCCAGGGGCCCCGAATCAATAGTTGTCTAGGAGGTCCCCTAGTTGATACCCTGAGTTGAACTACGGGGGAGTGCTAATGAGTAACTTAAGTCCTGCTTAAGTCAATCAATGGTCGAGCACAGCGAACTCACATAATTTCGTGTGTTGTGAATAAGCGAGCGTAGCAAGCTCTATATTGTGTGACAATAAACTCTAAAAGCCGGGTCCGCAAGGCGAGGGAGGCGGTGTCGGAATTTTAGATGTAAGGGCCCTTGGCTTGGCTATATTAAAACCGTGTATGATTATTATAAAATCAACTTATGTTATTGGATGAGCGAGCGCAGTGAGCTCAAAATTTTTGTAATTTATCCTTTAAATTATAAACCCTTCGCGATTATAATAAAAATTACGTAATAACAGTAAATGGACGATAGCGCCGGGCGTTCTCGAAATTGTCGACATTCTGATGTGACAACATTGTATCATAAAATGAACTCTGCGAACAATTAATGAGCGGGCGGAGCAAGCTCGAAATTTCTGCAATTTTGGCTATGAAAACCTTTCGTATATATTAACAGAATAACGTAGTAGGTAATCCTTCCTGACTTAAAAAAAATTTCACGTTATCTTTACAACATGCCGCCACACAAGAAAGCATTTTAAAATAATTAACCTCAAGGAAAAATATGTGTTATCACTACGAAATGAAGGTGCTTTGTAAGACCTGTGAGTGTATGTCGTGTACAACAAATTGTCACACCTTGCATGCACCCCACCCCATCTCTTTAGTGTAGATACCCAGGGATTCTCTTTGATTTGATTTGATCTTTGATTTTTGCGACTGCAACATTTCACGAAAAAAATATAGATAATAGCATTTTATTTTTTCAGGCATCACTTCGAACAATTGTCTTCAAATTATTCGGAAGTTATGGCAGGTGCAATAAATTACCTAAATACATTGTTAAAACAAAAGAACAATGGAATACTTAAATTACAAGATTTGGCATGTATTTGGGATGAAGACGTAATTATGATTTTTAATTATATACTCGATGATTGACATTAATCGACACTTATATAGTGGGACATCATCAGAAACAACTCCAAACGCTCATTCACCACCAGCTACTGCTGGTATTTCAGGTAGGAGAAATACCACCTTACCACCAGACCCTAACAAATTATTCCTTCACATTGGCGTCGACTTTCATGGTCGAGCGTCCGTCGATAAGTACATTAGTTGAATACTAACTGGTTCTCTTATTGTGTGAGGGAAAACATCGTGAGAAAACCTGCACACATTCAGACGGAGGTAACACGGAGGTCAGATGGTCGCTGTACCGCAAGTACTTGGGAGATTTACTTTAAAGCAAATTTGCAGTAACTAATTGACGGTGACGTTTCAGTTACAATATTTTTGCGAATCAAAAAATAAAATGCAATTGCTGTAATCCACGAAAATTTGGATCACAAATAACTTCTAGTCGGGATTAGAAAAAAATGGGCGAAAAATATAAAATATCGTAGGTATTTGTAGGTTTAAAATTCATAAAGAAGATATGAATTTTAACCCGAAATCTCAAAAGTTTTTCGGCCCTGGTGTGCATTTACTTTTTTCGGGTTACAGCGTTTACACTTTTTTCGTAAATCATCATCGTCCTAGCGTTTATCCTCTGCCAGTTGGCTCTCCATCCATCGCTTCTTGGGTCGCCCGCGGGGCCTCTTTCCTGATACCGGCGGCATGTTCAGGCACTTATTTCCCACGTATCCTTGAGGCTTACGTATTACGTGACCAAACCAGCGCTGGCGGGCCTTCTCTATCTTATCTGAGATATCCCGCACGCCAAGGCTGCCACGGATGTACTCGTTACGTACTCGATCGAGCCGCGTAATTCCGCACATCCACCGCAGCATTTTCATTTCGTTGGCGTGGAGTTCGCGAATGTGTTTGATCAGTGCTTGTCTCGCAGCCACAGATCATCACAGGTCTAATTATACTCTTGTATATAGGCCCTTTGAGCTTGACAAGGATTTTAGGGTCACAGATGACTGACAGGAGTTCCCGCCATTTGGCCCAACCAAGCTGCAGAAATTCGAGACTTGACAGCGGAGGCGGTACCGCAGGACTTGTGACTCACGGATCCGAGGTATTTGGATTTATCTGTTCTATTTACAGCTTAGTTACCTATACGGATGGTGTCGGGATCCGTGCTGCAGCTGGCCATATACTCTGTTTTGGTGGCATTCAGTTTCAAACCACCGTTTTATAGCACTCCTTCCAAATGTTTAGCCTGGTCTCAACCTCCCGTGTAAGCTTGCTTGCGACAGGTATCTGGTAACTCTGACCAATAATTGGTCCAAATACCTATTGACATAGGATCCATTTTCATGTCTTACGCTATGTAGACACCCAAAAAACGCAAACGAATGGGTTCGGCATCCGTCGTTTGCCCTATTTGGCGGATTAGCAAACGTCCGCAAACGTTCGTTGGCATATGCCGGCGATCCTAAGCGCGTCGGATACATCAAAGGGATAGAAGTAATCGACACAACGCAGTTTGGACGGATGCCGAAACAAATAATTTGAAACGCAGAAGCGTTTCGTAAAAACGTATAAATCGCATAAAAACTTAAACATCATCAGAACATCAACAGGCCCATCGTTGAGACGATGACATAATTTCAAATCAAAGAAATCGGCTGAGAATTCAGAAAATTTTAAAGATTAACGAAACTCCGTCAGCTCAGCAACAGCAATGAAATCTCTGATACGTGTGTCATAACCTGGGTCATCCGGTGTGCCCCAAAAGTGTTGCAATCATGTATTTACGCGGGAGCAACATATCAAAGTACGAACTTTCGTCCTTGCTATAGCTAGCTTGAAACTCTCATAAACTTGCTTAACGAAAATTTCAAGTTATTGCAATTTATTTCGTTTTACTCTGATGTATTTCGGTTTATTCTGATTTAGCAGAATTTATCTCATTTTATCACTATTTAATCCGTATTTCCCTGATTGATGCCGATTGTATTTGATTTATCTCGATCTATTCGGATTTAGCCCGATTTATTCCGTGTTATTCAATTAAATTTTCAAATGGATTGTTAAGTTAATCTAAGTCAATTTGTTTGTCGCACAACTATTCATGACAAATGAAGACATTACAAGAGATCCATACGTTTGATTCGGAAAATCAAATTAAATATTGTTATATCTTCGCGCGTCTGCGCTTTTTCATGCAATTTTGAAGTTATATTTGTTGACACTCTAGCCGTGTGGCGTCCGGCAGAGTAGAATAGCACCAACCCCTTATACTCGTGGATGTCGTACAAGGCGACTAATGTTTTCGAGAAAAAGATGTCGAGAGTCTCTATAGATTGGAAAATGGGCAGCAGCGTTTTCCATTTTTATATTTATAACACTGCGATCTCCAACTCGCCTGCCGAGCGTGAGGATTATGGCAATAACCTCCCCTTTCGTGGAAGAGGCCCTAAGCTCTGCAGTGGACTGATATGGGCTGTGATAATGATGATGATGATTTGTTGACAGTGCCGCGATGCTAGATAAAACGAAGACCTTGCAGTAACGGCACATTCGCGACGCATTGGAGACTAACATTGAATGGCACTTGTTGTAAATTTTTAAAATTTGTATTTTTCCCAGGGCGAAGGTTTTATTAAATTGACGAATTTGACTCTCAATGGTTTGGATGGAGCGTACTCAAGCAATAGAGCGGGTCTGTACTTCTATAGCGACCTTAATGTTCCACATTTCATCGAAGATGTTAAATTCAAAACGATGCAAGTAAGTTTGATTTTATGGTCTTCAATTAAAATAGTAGAAAATTGTGCAGCGTCTGTGCAGAGAGGTCTCGGGTTCGAATCCCACAGGCGCCATATAGTGTACACTAATCTATGCTCTTACGATAAAGGAAAACATCGTGTTGAAACCTGCACATTCACTAATGAACATAGCACTAGAAAAGAGCTATTGGTTGTTCGTTGTAGTGGGGTTCGAATCCGGTGTCTTTCGCTTACGAGTCGGATATTTTAACCACTCGGGCACCGACGCTCCTAACATCAAATAGTAAAAATTTCTGCTTTAAATAGTAACAAATAGTACCTATTTAATATGAATAGCGCTACTATATGACGTTATCTGATCACATTAAAAAAACTAACTGGTTATGCAATGTAGCATAATAATGCAATACAATGCAACATGATTGCCTGCGTAATTTTAATGACAATGACGAATTTGCCTATAAAATATAACATATGCCTTCGAGCTAATCATATGATTCAAATGATAGGAGGGAAAAACTGCGGATACAGTTACAAGAACGAATAATTATATTATAACATTTTAAGGGATTAAGGGACCTACTCAAATTATTACAACACCTATACAAAATTCATCATCTGTTCTTAATTTAAATGTGCAACCGTCATAACATACTTACTGTCACGAGTTGCCAATCGAAAATATGTAGATACCTACATATTTTAACTATTGATTGGTAAATATTCCTTTCAAAAGTATAATAATATTATGATATAAGGTTTAAGCAGTCACAGCTCGTCGTATAAAAGCTTAATTATTTATTTATTTAACTGTTTATTGTAAACAATAATTATATACAGAGAAATATTAGTTTATTTATTAATTAATATGTTTTGCTACTACTATTTACTCTTGCACTACTTACTAGTTCATGTGAAACATTACCTCTTCCCAAAGGTTGTCTGGGAGAGATCGCTTACAGCGATAAGGCCGCCTTTGTGCGCATGTACTGTATACTGATTCTTGTATATTGTCTTTTAATATGTGTGCAATAAAGAGTTTTTACTTACTTACTTACTTACTTATAACAGTATAGAAGACACAACAGGCGCTGCTTATTTCTAAAAATAAACTTCTTCCAGCAGGCCTACAGAAAGTAACGCAGATGCGACGTGCACAATAATTGAATATATAAATACATAAATATATTATATTATAATATATAGGTATATAAAGCTAGACATATTATTAAAACAAGCTATCTAAAATACATAAATTTATAAGTTATGGACTAGACAGGGAAAGATAATACTCCTTGACTCTCTTTTTAATATAGACAGTAACTGGCTTTTGCAATACCTTTTGGCTCTATATTCTACAGCCAAAATGTCCTATTTAAGCTATTGAAATAAAGGTTTACTTAAACTTTTTCTTGATAATATTAGTATAGATTGGCCTATCGGCAGTAGAATTAGTTGCGGCTGTGGAATGTGAGATCCATTTAAACACTGCTCAGGATGCAGTAACAAATATTCGATTAATTATATTTATTTTAAGTACATTAGCACGTTCTTGTTGTGATTTATAAGTAAATACTTTTCCTAATCAGGTCCATGGCAATTTTCACATGAAAAACAGTCAAGGTAGCCATCACTTCGAGTTCGCTACTGAGTTGACCGACGTTAATATGGTCATATGGGCAAGGGATAATAGATTACATAAAGATTACGCCTTGACAAATGTGAGGTAATAATAAATGGTATTTTTATACAAAAGCGTATTTGAGATAGTTTTCTGAATAGATTATTTAAATGTATATTTTACTTCCAGAATTGAAGAATTCTCAATGAAGCATGATCAATTAGATTTGAAACCGCGTGATAGACATGTGTATCACGCACTAATTAGTGGTCATATTTTTAACCAGTTAAAGGAACGTCTAGTACCGCTGGTAACTGAATTGTTGAAAACAGCATTCGACCCATCAAGTAAAAGCAAACTCTCACTGAACTCGGTCGACGATGGATGGAATAAGGACGAACCTAGTGATGAAGACCGTAAAGAACGACGAAGACGACATTAACTGAAGAACCTACGAGAGACAAATAAAAAAAGTAGTTCAATGCCCCATTTTCATATAGGTAGGCACGGATGGACACATATTTAATATTTATTGAAATTTAGAATAGGTCCCTGCTTTCAAGTTTAAATTGAACTAAAATTTGCACTATTACCCATTTACTTCCAACATTCTGCTTGTTGTTAACTTTTCAGTTTTTTATTAGCCGTCGGGGTTTTAGTTTTTGAACAACTTTTTTTATTTTCCGCTTTTTAGTTTAATGATCGGTACCATTTTTGTTCGACAGTAATACGAATTTCTTTTTATAAAAACTTTACTTTTGATGCCCATTTGCCTTACCAAATTACTCTAAAGTATTTAGTTTTAATAAATATAAAAAGTTTTTAGAAATACCTTCATTGAGAAATTGAGTACCTACTTAATCAATTGCAAATTGGCAAATATATTGCTTAACAGGTGTGTATAACCCCGATTATGTACCCTAGATTAAGGAAAGGTAAATAAAAATGTATGTATTAAGTTGTACATATTTTAAAATCAGCTCTTAAATCCCTTCATTTTCGAAAAAAGAATCCGAATACCGCCATTTAAATTTTTTTATAACACCTACCTAAACACACTTTTGTTATAATATATTGTATATAATCTGGTCAGGTTCCTATTAGCAGGGTCACGGAAGGGTCAGATGGCAGTCGCTCTACTATCTAGCTGCCAAATCCTGGACCCCGGGCGCTCATGTGCGAGAACACAACTGGTACATTAACATCATGATGATGATTTATTAATTTCAAACACTCAGAAAGAAAAAGTAAATATTTATTATTTATTTGTATAAATAAGTATCTTGGAAAGCTCGGAATGTATGCCTAGGTAAAAATTTAAGTAAAGCGTGTGTGAGTGAATTATTATTCCAGATATTCAAAACTTCAAATGTCCAAAATTCAAATTGGAATATAATTCACGCGCACAAGGGGCCTTACTAATTTTTTTTACCTATATGTAATTGAAGTATCAGAAGAAGACGACATTGTTGTACTTACGAGACCGGTAAAAAGTTAAGTAACGCACGCCGCTGCCGGTAACTTGATGGGTGACCGGTTCCTACTATGAGGCTAGTCGAAGTTGAGCACCACTACGAGATACCGTTGGCGAAGCGAGGTTGACCAAGAGGTCAAGAAAAAAGGGTAGGTATAGGTAGTAGGTGTACGGTGTAGGGGCATTTTTGGAGAGTCCACAACCTGCCTCGCGATGGGCCTTCGGGCGCTGTGTTAGAAGGGTTCCGATTGCGTTCTTTTGAGGTTCCGGAGCCCATCGAACTGCACCGCGATGAACAACTCGAGGAGACCACGGGGTAGGGTAGACTAGTTAGTAAATAAATATAATGTTATTAATAAATCAAGAGTACCCTAAATCGACGAGAAAGTATGAAAAGTTTGATTTTTATGGAAGAAGCTGTAATGTAGGTCATTACGAATAAGGTTTAATTGTTTAGTTGTTGGTCAACGGCAGCTGCGTGCGTACGCAAAAGGGTTGTTGATAAATTGTAATAAAATATTGGAATTATACGCTCAAAATGACGCTGTGTATCTTTACCTTTCTGCCTGAATACTTCACGTGGCGACGAAATAAACTGGAAAAATGCATCAGTAAAAATAACACCTAGTAGTAAGTGACGTTGAAGCTTGCCTGTCTAAGAACAGCCTAATTATTCACTCTAGCCTCGAAGGCGAACAGATTATAGTGATCAGGGAAGACACTCGAAGGCAACCAGTTCCATTCCTTAGCCGTACGCATTTTTAAGGTTTAATCAGAGCGGCTCGCATGAGCTATAGATAGCTGGAAGATCCACTGTAGATCTTGATGAGGACTATTATTTTTCATTAGTATCTATTGATGTAGGACCAATAGTTCCCGAGTTGTGTGGGAGGAAAGAGGAGGCGATGGGATGCGATGGGATGGGATCCTATCCTATTCTATCCTATTCTGTCATATGTTTGAAGATGTAGGATGTAGATCTCGATGAGTACTATTATTGTTCTTTAGGATCTTGTGATCTAGGACCAATAGTTCCCAAGTTGAGCGGAAGGAGAGAGGAGGGGATCGGAAGCGATGGAATGGGATAGATACCCTATCGTACTTTATTTATTTATAAGACCTGTTTTTATAGTTGAAACAAAATATAAAAATTGTTTCTACTGCCTTCGATCTCCCCTACACAACTCCTCTCCGCTCTCCGCTTAGTTACGACACATATACATACATCTCTCCGCTCAGCTATTCTCCGCTTTAGTAAGGTTTCGGCCTTAGTTCGAGCATGAGCCGATGATCCACGTTATTGCAGCTACAACGTATTTTGAGCTGCGGTATGGTCGAACCTTTAGAAGCTTTAGAAGTTGATCGTCTCATTCCACTAGGATCCAGTGAGACAAGATAGTATAGATATTTCAACTCAGTTGTGCGCGCGGCCCTATGTGTGGGTAAACCAGACACGTCACAATGACGCCACGCCATTGGCACGCCAAGTGGTCGCGTCACTGCCACATAAATGAAAGCTGTATATTTACAAGCGCACGCACACATAGCGCCGCGCGCACAACTGAGTTGAACTATCTATACTCGTCGAGATATAGTTAAACAATTCGGGTGACAGCTATCAAACTTAAACAGTTTGATATTCAACTATGATAATAAAATAAACAACAACACACAAACACAAGAAAAACTCTAAAAGTAATGAAAATTAAGAAACTAATCTAATAAACTGCTTCCATTAGGCAAGGTGCCCAATGCTGGCGGCGTTGCCACATTGAATGGCAATTAATAATATAAATACATATTTAACACTTTGTGTAGTCACTTCATGATGGAACTCCATTATGAATTAAATCACTTTTTTACACTAGTTCCACTTTATTATACAAGTTTTTATTGAATTGCTACCGGTTTCGAAACATTATATAGATTGCCTAGAGATGAGAGTGCCTAGACACTAGGATCCAGTGAGACAAGATAGTATAGATATTTCAACTCAGTTGTGCGCGCGGCCCTATGTGTGGGTAAACCAGACACGTCACAATGACGCCACGCCATTGGCACGCCAAGTGGTCGCGTCACTGCCACATAAATGAAAGCTGTATATTTACAAGCGCACGCACACATAGCGCCGCGCGCACAACTGAGTTGAACTATCTATACTCGTCGAGATATAGTTAAACAATTCGGGTGACAGCTATCAAACTTAAACAGTTTGATATTCAACTATGATAATAAAATAAACAACAACACACAAACACAAGAAAAACTCTAAAAGTAATGAAAATTAAGAAACTAATCTAATAAACTGCTTCCATTAGGCAAGGTGCCCAATGCTGGCGGCGTTGCCACATTGAATGGCAATTAATAATATAAATACATATTTAACACTTTGTGTAGTCACTTCATGATGGAACTCCATTATGAATTAAATCACTTTTTTACACTAGTTCCACTTTATTATACAAGTTTTTATTGAATTGCTACCGGTTTCGAAACATTATATAGATTGCCTAGAGATGAGAGTGCCTAGACACTAGGATCCAGTGAGACAAGATAGTATAGATATTTCAACTCAGTTGTGCGCGTGGCCCTATGTGTGGGTAAACCAGACACGTCACAATGACGCCACGCCATTGGCACGCCAAGTGGTCGCGTCACTGCCACATAAATGAAAGCTGTATATTTACAAGCGCACGCACACATAGCGCCGCGCGCACAACTGAGTTGAACTATCTATACTCGTCGAGATATAGTTAAACATTTCGGGTGACAGCTATCAAACTTAAACAGTTTGATATTCAACTATGATAATAAAATAAACAACAACACACAAACACAAGAAAAACTCTAAAAGTAATGAAAATTAAGAAACTAATCTAATAAACTGCTTCCATTAGGCAAGGTGCCCAAAATGCTGGCGGCGTTGCCACATTGAATGGCAATTAATAATATAAATACATATTTAACACTTTGTGTAGTCACTTCATGATGGAACTCCATTATTATGAATTAATCACTTTTTTACACTAGTTCCACTTTATTATACAAGTTTTTATTGAATTGCTACCGGTTTCGAAATATTATATAGATTGCCTGAAGATGAGTAATTCGAAACCGGTAGCAATTTAATAAAAAATGTTATAATAAAGTGGAACTAGTGTAAAAAAGTGATTTAATTCAATATCAATACACTTTTACAAAAGTTGTATTTTGAAAAATACCTGTGTACTGATTTGCTATTTTTTCATAACCTTTATCAGTTAATTAAATTCATGCATCATCAACGTCATAATTTATTTTTAACTGTGGTATCGATTTTATGTGCTACTAGTTTTTGTCCGGGACTCCGTCCGCGTGGACTTCGGTTATCGCGATAAGTAACCTAAGTTTGTCCCTGAAAAGTACCCTATGTCCGTCCCTGAGCTATAGACTGTCTCATTACTAAGTTTCATCCAAATCCCTTAATCCGTTTGGGCGTTAAGAAATAATAAACACACACACACACACACACACACACACTAAACTTTCGCATCTGTATAGTACATACATACATAATGAAACAGTAAGAAAATTGTGTCTGTACTTTGAATATATTTACAAAAAAATAATTAAGAGCGATGAAGAAATAGTAATATAATGAGAATTTATAAATTTTTTGTATGTTTGTTTGTTTGTACATGCTAATCTCCGGAACAACTGGACGGATTTTAATGAATCTTGTTTTGTTGTGTAGCTATTAAGCCTGGGCAACATATAGGGTAGGTATAATTGGAAACTGGAACACCTGATGAAGAACCTTAATACACCAGCTAAACAATAAGAAATATGGAAATGACGTCGAATGGATTTTGATGAGGTTTTCACAGTTTGGTAGTTTGGGGTACAACTTAAAATCAAGGCCATGTTTCACCTAATTCGGTTAGGTATAACCAGAGATACAGCTTGACCTCTCCGTAGTACAAGCTTTTATACATTAGGGATGTATAAAAGCTTGTTTTATACAATGGTCACACGGGAAAAAGATAAACTGTCCTAAAATCGATTTCCACGCGGACCAAGTCGCGGGCAAAATTTATAATATTCGTGTTAGTGGTCGTGTCGGATGTCGTGTAGTAGTTGTCATATTTCATAACAAAAACGATGTTTATTTCTCGGTTAGCATTTCGCACAAGCCGTAATTCGAGCAGGTTGAAGTTGTTAGCAATACGTGTGGGATTCTCTGTCATATAATAGGATGATAAGTCCGTATTGACTGAGTAGTAAAAATTTTAAAATGTGGATATGGCAATAATCTGGGAATAATCCGTCCTTGTCAATACTTCTTGTAAACATTCAGTTATTTGGCTTGAACTTGTACTTTTAGTTTTACTAAATTATTAATCATGCTGAAAATTATCTCTCTCATTTCCTTTTCAATTGTTTTGCCTATTATTTAATAATATTTTTCATAGCTCACGAAAATAAACAAACCAACAGAAATCAAATTGTTTGTTATAACTTTTATGAATGACATTCTATTACTTTTAAAAAACTTGTCATAATTTGCCATATAGAGTTTTTTTATATAATTGATTCGGATTTAGTGTGGTCTTATTATAATGTCTTCTCTCTTAATAGCTGTCGTTTATTAGCGAAGGACCCTGCTGGAAGTTCAGGAAGATTAAATGATTTTATGATAGTGCGATCACAGGAATATTTGGACAGTGGTAAGTAAACATAATAGTTATATTTAATTAGCTGGCGGTGCGTCGCATGTTTTTTGTGTGCTCGTGACGTCATCTTCGTGGAAACAACCTGTCAAAGAACAAGGAGTCCACTTTTATTTATTTGTTTAAAGTCATTGCACTACCTAAATAGACAGAAGTTCTCGAGTGGCGACCACGTACCGGAAGACGCAGCGGGGGTAGGCCTCCCACAAGGTGGACCGACGGAAAGCACAGGACCGGCCAGAATCTCTGGAGGAGGCCTATGCCCATCAGTGGGCGTCTTCTGGCTGATATGATGATGACTTAAATAGTAGGTTTAATAAGTAATTGTTGTTCATTTAACAGAAAATGACACCGCAAGGGCTACTGCTGATGGCCGTGGTCGCGGTCAGCTTGTCTCTGACGGCTGCGTCAGTTCCCGGGTCGCATTCAGCCAATGAGGCCAACGAAGCCCGAATGAAGATGTCAATGTTCGTAGGGGGCTTGCTATATCCCCAGGCTACGGAGACCAGGGACCTGCGGAGGCTTGACGGCGTGTGGAACTTCAGACTGTCAGCTGACCTGGAGTGCGGATTCCGGAATGGCTGGAGCTTGCAAGATCTTCATTTTGTAAGTATACGAGTGCAAGTATAAATGTATGTTCACCTAGGTATCATGCACTTTATTGTAAAATCAGTGAAGGACACTCTCCAGTCCTCCTAATATCAGTAGGGACTCCACGAATGAAACTGACTGTGGTGAAGCTCGTAGGAAGCCGATGGATGTCAGAGACACGAAGTCGATTGGTGTGGAAGGCACGGTGGAGGCCTATGATCATCAGTAGACGTTCTGCGGTTGAGGTGGAGAAGATGACAGGCCTTCGATCCTCGGCTCGGGTATTCGTTTTGTAACAATGTTTTTGTTCCTGTTAAGAGAGAATTTATTTAAAATGTAAACTAATTTTTTTAGTTGAAGACCAAAAAGATAAGATTAGTATTCAGAAGATGTAATCAAGGCACATAACAAGCAGATTAATGAGTTTTTGCCGTTATCTGCGAACCTAAAAAAGTTCTTAACTTTGTTTCATTTAAATCGGTTCCGTACATTAGAATTACCAATAATTATTGTTGTTAGACTTGGTAGGGGTTATCCGAGATGTTCGGTCGCTTAGGTTATTATACATGCTTGTCGATTTAATTGGAGTGTACCTACCCTTGACCGTCAGGCCGCGTCCAAGCACTAAATACGTTGGTATTGTATTTCTTGTGTTGCCACAAATGCTTGTAAAAATGCTTGTATTGGTCCACAAAGCCTCAAATTGCCTTAAAACATCGTAGAATAGGTAGAAATCACATTAAATCACGAATCACGAATCGCTTTATTTTAAAAAAACAAATTAAGAATGTTTTTATAGATCAAAGGTCAAAAAGTTAATACAAATAGTATAAAGTATATTTATTTATAGATCATGTATGTATGTATAGTATTTATTATATAATATAATATATGTTTATTCTATCTTGATGTAGTTAGTATTGTATTTAGGTTAATTACAATCTATCATCACGCTTTATAAAGCACCTACTACTCACTTTCTGCATGGTCTACTGGTTGACTGGAAGATAAAGCCTTAATGGCTTTAAGTCCGCCAATTGTGTTATTGTGCAATAAAGTTAAAAAAAAATATATATATATAAAACCCTCTTCGCATTCCTCCAGACAGGCCCGGTGGAGGCGATGCCGGTGCCGTCCTCGTACAACGACGTGTCGACGGACGCCGCGCTGCGCGACCACGTGGGCATGGCGTGGTACGACCGGCGCTTCCGCGTGCCGCGCTGGTGGCTCGCCGACAAGCAGCGCGTCTGGCTGCGCTTCGGCAGCGTGCACTACGCCGCACAAGTCGTGAGTACCTTTGCTTGCCTACTTACGGCCTATACTACACTCCGCCTTGCGAACGTTGAGAAGTAGTAGAGGCAACTCTTCAAACTTCAAATCATAGAGAAAAAAAATTTAAATATCGGAGCAGAGAGTAGATACCGAGTTTCAATTCGAGGCAAAATGTCACACATCTTTATGCAAATGTAGGGACGAAACAAGGCACCCATCTGCAGATAAGTTATTTTTTACTACAAATATCTACTCCGTAACGAACACAAACAAATCTGACTTGTCAAAACAAAACAAATCTGGCATATTTATATTGTCATTATAATAAAAGTGCCGACCTTATCGTTATCACCGTCGTCGTCAGCCTATACACGTCTAAACTACTATAAATCTGCCCTGGGCTCTCATTGCGAGAGAACGGGCAATAGTTTACCACTCAGGCCCAATGCGAATTGGCAGACTCCACAATTCGAATTAATCTCCGACATGTAAGTTTGTAATGTAATGAATCCATATATGATTTAGGTATATAATAATAAACCATTTTCAAAGGTAAGGTGTCTAGGGATCCAACCCACGCCCTGATACCTACCACAGTCTTTTCGATCTATTAATCCTACATACCGTGAATACCGTGCACTCTAGAGGACATAGTCATGAACAAAAAAATTAATAAAAAGGATAGATATATAAATATATCAAACAGGCAGCATATTCTTTATTTTCAGTAAAAATCCATATAAAGAAGGGACTTGCATCTACTTATTATTTTGTTCCACAAAATGTTTACAACACAGCACTCTTATAATTTGCAACCCAGACATCACCATGTCTGGATTCTGTCTATAAAGCCTGAAGCAAGCATCTGAAGTACGCAGTAATTTCTGTCTCCAGTGGGTGAACGGGCAGACAGTGATGTCACACGAGATCGGGCACCTTCCGTTCGAGGCGGAGGTCACGGCCGCTCTGCTCGCCGGCCACAGCAACCTTCTCACGGTGGCCGTTGACAACGTGCTGCTCTCCACCACCATACCACAGGGAGCTGTCACTGGGTAAGTCTCTATTTTCAACCTCTTTGCGGCTTGTTACCAATTATGCGCGGGCAAAAATTGTAAACGTTCGAAGTAGCACTATATATATCGCGATATTTTCTGATCGCCATAACCTCATCATGAGCAGTTTGGCGACAGACATTACCGACGCTACTAAGCTAAGATCAACGAAACACATGTGAACACTAAACAAAAATTAGCGATCATAAAAAAACTGGGCCCATACAAAACACACCACTGCAGACTACTCGGAAAAATTGCAGGTTCACAGAGCAGCGGTTGGTCTCTCCTACGCCGTGAAGATTGTTGTATAGGCATGCGTAGACACGGGATTGACCTCCCTTTTCTACGGACACCTATACAACAGATTCGTCACGTAGGTCAATGGCAAGTCTTCGAAAGTAGATATCACCTCTGACGAATAGTCATGCACTTGCGCGAGGAAGATACCTATGTTCCAACTTGTACCGAGCATAGTGGAGATAGTGTAGGCCGGAGATGATATCTTTGTTTCAGTCAGGAAGAGTAAGGCTGGCTTCGCCGTCTAAAGGTAGTGATGTACAGCATTCAGGTTGGAGTGAAGGCCCCTGATATTGAAACGTCCACTCGAAGCGTAGAAAGGAGTGTAGCAGAAAGCACCTTACTTTTATTTTATGTTCTTGCCATTAGTGGCATTATCGAATGCTGTAACATTGGCATATTGCAGAGCAAAGACTTTTTGCACCCGAACGTTGCAGGGGGATGGGTTGTGTGAAAAGTTGTCACGGGGGACGGAAAGACATCCGATCCCCCCTGACCCCCGCGCAAACGTGTCACGCCTAACCCATGTCTAACATGTTATGTTAGACACATACATAATACCAATATTACAGCACTCGGATGAAGGGGGAATGGTTCACGGATGTATTTACTTTTCCAGAAATACTGGGCACCCAGAGCAAACTTACAGGTTTGATTACTTCAACTACGCTGGCATCCACCGCTCGGTGTACCTGTACTCGACACCGCAAATATACATTCATGACGTCATTGTTAACACCATTATCCAGGGTCATACAGGTAATTGAGAAAATTCAAGTGTCAATTCAACAAGCAATATCACCTATTGAAATAATGGTATGATACAACGAATGCACTGTAATCCAAAATACACGTACCTGTCTGATCTAGTTTGATGAGGATGCTGTCCACATCCTATAGCACTCTCTCCGGTGGTAGGCTTCGATCGTGGCTGGTCACTACACTCCAGGCAAACGCGTCGTCTAGCGGCCTAGCTATGTTTTGTTGCGATATCTGGGGTAGACCTCTAGGAGTATGGTTCTGGAAAGTTGTGATCGCTTTCCGTAACCGTTTTTTCTACTGATCACCACACCCGTACCCAGGCACCCGGCCTAACTTCGGATGGCAGCGGGATCCGAAGCACGGTACCGCCGCTGGCCGACCGTAGATAGTTGGGGACCCAAGTAGCTGGTTAGCTACCAGTGTAAGGCTGCCCCGCCATCTAATGAAAAATCTCAGATTCCTCTACCTTGCCAGTCGGCGACCGGATGGGTGGTCCAGGTAGCCAATTTAGGCGGTTTGGACATCCCCACTGTCTCCGCATCAGGTACCTTCCTTTGCGTCAATGGTGAGCATATTAGCTGGTCGGCGGAGCGCCACCTCGTCCAACTTCCCACCTACTAAAGCAAAATTTTCACAAAAAAAATCATAAAGCTCAAAAAAAGGAAAAACCATAAACAGCGGCTGCACGCTCTTCCACTCAAGTGTACTTTGAGTGAACATTCGAGGCCTGCACTCAAATCGCGGTGCAATCCAGTACTGAAAAGCCGAAGCTGCTGCTCCTCATTGAGACGTAGATTAGATGTTCGGCTGACGCGGCAGTGTATACTCTTGAGAACAGGTTCTTACCTTGTGCCGGAGTCTGTGTGAGCACTCGCGACGACATCTGCATTCGGCATCTAGAATAGATAAACGAGACCCGGTTAGGTATCTATTTTGTGGCTTCTGGTGGATACAGGTCAAGTGCATATCCCGTATGCCTGCGTTTATCGCTCGCACAGCAGTGATCAGTAGAGACGACTGAATTATGTGACCATCTCAATGAAGTGGCAGATGAAGCGACGCTACCCCGCGGCGCAGTTAGTCATTCTGGAGGATTTTAACCACCACCAAGAGTGGCTTTTCCAGTACCATGTGACTAATCATGCTGGGGGAGAGGCGCATAAACTAGCTCTGTCGCCAGATCTCAACCAGATTGTAAACTGTGTAACGAGGGTACCTGATGTCGACTCTCATACTGCCAATTGCTTAGACATTATGCTGACAACCCTGACCCTGCTACCGGGGGAACCTGACCAGATTGGATCAGATCATACGTCAGCATATTTAATAAGCGTAAAATTATTACGCGCCTTTATCGCCTCTCACGTGAGAGTATTTAAATCATGGAAGCTTGCCAATTTGCAGGCTGTGCCCAAATAGAGCGAATAGGATTAGAGTGAATAGGCTGTTCCTAGACAGACATGCTCCATCATCAGCCTAATTGTCACTTACGACCAGGTGAGATGACAGTCAAATGCCTGACTAATTTAATAAAAAATAAGAAAGATTTCAGGTTTCAATGTGTCGTGAAACGATCTTTTAAAATTAGAGCGTATACATCAATTTTCAGGAATCGCAGTGTACATCGTCTTATACAACGGTTCGGTCGACGACAACATTACGTGTCTGGTGGAAGTGCTGGACCGCAACAACACAAGAGTGGGAGAGCTCAACGAATGTGCCAACGTGGTGAATGTGCCCAATGCCAATCTCTGGTGGCCGTATCTGATGAACTCCAACCCAGGATACCTGTACACTTTTAAGGTAAATGCCAAATCTACCCGACGACGATGTAAGTTTCGATAAATCTACACATATCTTATACAAATGATGGTATTAGAGAATAATCCCAATGCTTTAAGTTTTGATAATTGGCATCCAAGCCAATAAAATGACTGACTTACCGAGACAGCTCGAATATCAGTGACATACAGGACGTGAAGCCGTATTGTACTTAATACACCTACTTTACTTTACTTTACTTTGTACTTACGTGTGTGTTATGTACTTATTCTGTTAGTTTTATGTTTTTTGAATGTGTTATTGGACCAAATAAAGATACGTCTATATCTATGTCTGTCTATTGTGGTCATGAAACATAACATGTACCACCATGCAATAGAAGGGGCTATTAGTCGCTCTATCCTAGACCCAGATGAAGTCGAGTTATACGTTTTAACTATTAACTTTATATTATTGAACAACTGGTAGGTACTATACTCTTCGGATTAAAAATAAATGTTTGCAGGCGTACATTCTCAACGCTCAATCTGATGTCTTAGACACGTACAGTGTCAGAATCGGCTTCCGCACGATCGCCTGGAGCAACACCACGATGTACATTAACGATAAGCCCTTGTATTTTAGAGGATTCGGAATGCATGAGGATTCTGATGTAAGTATTTTTGTAATTTGTACAATCTGCATAAAGTTTATTGTCGCTTGAATACCTACCGAAAACTTCCAACGATGTTTAAAGCAAAAGGTTCTCGAAATGCGCTCAAAATCTTTGTGATTTTTTTTGAGGAAATATCTAGGTAGATATCGCTGCTGACCCATGTGTATAAGCTGTTTTCGAGAGTCATTACGAATTGTCTCGCACGCAAGTTTGATGACTTCCAGCCTCCCGAACAAGCGGGGTTCCGAAAAGGTTTTAGTAACATAGTCCAAGTACATACGCTGATACAGAAGACCAAAGAGTATAACCGGCCATTATACTTGGCATTTGTGGACTATGAGAAAGCCTTTGATTCGGTCGAAACTTGGGCGGTGCTCCAGTCTCTACAGCGGTGCCAAATTGACCATCGATATATCGAAGCACTGAAGTGTTTGTACGAAAACGCCACATGTCGGTTCGTCTCCAGGACAAGACCACAGAGCTTATTCAGCTGCAGCGTAGTGTTACACAAGGTGATATCATATCACCGAAGTTGTTCACCACTGTACTGGAGGATAGATTTCGCATTAATTTTAACGGCGAGTACCTCACTCACCTCAGATTTGCTGACGATATCATAGCCATGACTGAAACACTGGAAAACTTGAGCAAAATGATCGATGACCTCTGCAGTGCCTCTCGACAAGTAGGACTTAAAATGAACATGGACAGGACGAAAGTTATGTCAAATGTCTATATGGTGCCTACTCCAATGACATACTTTGCAGAGTGTCGATACCTCACACGAAATTTTACTTACCGGTCGTTCTATTCTCCAGTTTCGCGGCAAAGGCTGGGACCCGGTGCTGTGGACTAAAAACTTCAACCTGCTGCAGTGGGTGGGCGCCAACGCGTTCCGCACCTCGCACTACCCCTACGCCGAGGAGATCTACCAGATGGCCGACGAGCGCGGCATCATGATCATCGACGAGTGCCCTAGCGGCGACACCGAGTGAATTCTTTTGTACTTATCTTACAAACATTACCATACAAACGTATCGACTATTAGTTAATGCTTTGTATATTATTCTTGATGGACTATTAACTGTTATAAATGAAGACGATCGGAATAGTTTCGAGCGCGAAGATGCATTTATTTTTTTAAGAACATATTTTTGTGAAATATATTTTACTTAACCAACCTTAAACTGTTCATATTTTGCAGCATTTTCACTGCGCAACTCCTAAAGAACCACAAGCAGTCCCTGACGGAGCTGATTGGCCGCGACAAGAACCACCCTAGCGTGGTGATGTGGTCCATCGCCAACGAGCCCCAAACCCAAAAGAAGGACGCTGACGCATATTTCGGGTACTACCTTTATAAGATAATTATTAAACATCCCTAATGACTGAGCTGCTGAAGTAGTAATAAATGAAAAATATCAAAGTATTTAAGTTAAGTAAGTGTAAGTTTATCATCCACATTGACTCAACTTAATTTTCTGCAGGGAGCTAGTGAAACACGTGAAATCAATGGATCCGTCTAGACCGGTGTCTTTTGCCATAAATAAATCCGGCGACAAAGCCGTAAGTTTTATAAATATAATATTATTATAATGGGACCACGATAAGTCCGTATTGAGTGACAGTAGTAAAAATAATAAAATGTAGATATGGAAATAATCTGGGGATAATCTGTCCTTGTCAGTCCTTCTTTTAAACATTCAGTTATTTGGCTTGAACTTGTATTTTTAGTTTGTCTAAATCATTAATCATGATGAAAATTACCTCTCGCACTTCCGTTTTAATTGTTTTACCCATTATTTAATAATATTTATCATAACATTAAATGTATACAATATTTTCATTTCACGAATAAACAATCCTACAGAAATCAAATTGTTTGTTATGACTTTTATGAATGACGTTCTATGTACGTTTAAAAAACTGCGCATAATTTGACATACAGAATTTTTTTTTAATTCGCGATTCTTACTTAGCGTGGCCTTATTATAAGTGTTGCTCACCCTGTCACTAAACCGATCGAGGTGGAGGTTTCTAGAGGGGGACTTTATTCAGTCTAATTTCATTAAATCACCGCTTCATTTTCATTAAATCACCGCTTTATTTTCATTGGATAAATAATGTTTAAGATAAGAAACTTTTCTCAAATTAGTAGTCAAAAATACCTTGAGCATGTACAGCAACGTATTGGCCCGTTTCCTTGATATTTTCCAATTGATCAGGTTACTTAATCAGAGTGGAAATGACAGGTTTTTCTCACTTAATAGTCCTTTATGCGCTTATTGCATTTAGCTAGCTTCAGTTCTCTAAATTCAGAAGCAAAAAGCATAATGCGAGTTAAAGTCGAATGTGTTGCTAATTAAATAAGGTCCACTTATATTGTTTTCAAAAGGCGTTACACAAAAATGTACCTTTTTTAATGATCTATACTTACATTCTACTTTGATTTGCTCTCGCGCTTTTTGTTTCTGAATTTAGATGACTGAATCTAGCCAAATGGAATAAGCACATTAGTAAATTAATTTATTGGATCATGTGGTAAACGAAAATTTGACTCTGAAAGTCATACTTTGTGTCATATTTTTAACGCATGGAAGTCCGATTTCAGTTTGTGTTTGGTTCTGAATCGAAGCCATAAAACTAAGAAACTACCCAATAATGAAAACGTGAATGTTCAATCACATTAAGTTGTTTGGTCTGATCAGTTTTATATAAGTTCCCTATTTGGTCTCCGCATCTATTCTAGAAACCAAATAGGGAATAGATATTTTTTGAGGTCAGTGTCTCGACTCCAGAGCCGTGAACAATTTATTAAAAAAAAAGTATTAAGAAAAAGAAAGTGACATAAAAATGCACAAAAAACCATTAAAAACAAACAACATGAAATGATGAAACAACAACTAGACAAACATACATACAACTCAACCTTATAACTGGCTCGAGATCACCGTGACTCACCATTCTGTGCTTGGCAGGGAAAGCACCTGGACGTGATAATGTTCAACCGGTACAACGGGTGGTACCATGAGACGGGTATGCTGCGGAACATCGAGCGCGATGTGGTCCGCGAGGCCACCGCCTGGCACCGCAAATACAACAAGCCGGTACTCATGTCGGAGTATGGCGTGGACACCCTCGCTGGGATACACTCGGTGAGGATATATTTGCAACTACTGTCCAGTTAAATATGAAGATAGCATATCGACCTACCAAAAACCAGTAAAAATGGAGCTAACATTGCTATGCACGTCGTGCGCACCCCATCCCCATGGGGTGTTGCTTCCGATGAAACCTGAAATGCCTTCCCGGCTACAGGTGCTCCCAGGGGATGTTTAGCACGTAGGCGCTTAGGCTTTTTTCAGCGAGTCGTGCATAACATCGTTACAATTAGACTTATTACTATATTGCAAGATAAGTATGTACACAATATTTTAAACAGTCGTTGGTGAACTTTAATAAATAAATAAAAAAATAAAAAATAACCAGACCGGCCGGCCGGCTAATACTCTATGAGACTTCACCTCCTCCCTCCCAACCGCTACCGGAGGGTGCCCATTACCTCTTTAAAACGGGAGTAAAAAAGCTATGTACGTCTAGCTGTGTGGTGAGCTAGAGACGCTAGCCCATTTTTTACTGGTTTTTGGTAGGTTGATATCGTCATCATCATCATCATCTTGGTGTTAAATCCCGGTTACTCTCCTGTGCAGCACGCGGGGGTCCGCCGTGCTGCACGGGAGCGCCGAGATCAGCCTTCCTGCTCTTTTTACAGCTGGTTTATGAATTAAGAAATCTAATACTAATTATAGACATAGACATAGACTGGTGTCCTATGTCTATGTCTATGTCTAATTATCTTATAAACGCTCACATACCTGATGAGTACTTAAGTTTTCCACGTTTCTACTCTTAAAATTGTATTTTCTCAAAGCGCTTTTAGCTAGGTATTTCTTAACCTTCCTTCGTTTAATTCTAACCGATGCTCTTACGGCCAAGGAAAACATCGTGACGAAACCTGCAAATTCAGGCAACTGAATTTGTAACCATGATCCAATCTGGTTAGGTTCCCCTGGTAGCAGGGTCGCGGAGGTCAGATGGTAGTCGCTCCACTGTAATTACCTGATCGCCAAATCCGGATCATGGTCGAGGCGGACCCCGGGCCCTCGTTCTCGAGAGCACAACCGGGACATTAACGCCAAGATGATGATTATTTTTATATCTTAACCTACCTATATTCGCGCTGATTTTTGTAACACCTATATCCGCGCACGGTCTTACGGACCGAATGTTCTACTAAAAAGTGGCTATATTGACTATATTTAGTTTAATTATTAACAGTCTCTCACAAATCCGTCTTCAAAATCGAAGTATAACTTTAAAAGTTAAATATAAGTTTTTAATTACAAGAAATAAAAGTTTTTCTTCGTCTTAAAAACAAAAAAAGCTTCAAAATAATAAAACAAAACATTTTAGACAAAATATTTCTTATAGTTCGGCCTAGGTTAGAGCTTCACCATAATAATCAGAGCATACCGTGACAGCATGTACCAATAGACAAAGGTATTTTTTTGCAGGTGGCCCAGTTGTAATGTGTTTCGCGATTTTTTTTATGAGCAGTTATCAGAATGTTTATCTTCATAATTATTACACGTTGAACACTCGGGAACATCTAATTGACATATTTCGGTATACTTTAGTTCTATGGTTCCCAGTTAAGGATATGTTACGTCTAAGTTGCGGATTGATGAGATATTTTAAATATTATTTTGATTTCTTAGTTAATAGGCAGGCAGCAAGCTTTATAATACTTGTAAAATTTTACCTTTTGGTAGGTAATGAGCATTTGGTCTTATATAATAGACTTAGTGTAATAATTGAACCATTGATTAATTATTAATTGTACAGGTGACTTTTAATTTATTCTTATACCAAGGGGTATCTATGTCGCAGCCATCTGGTTAAATCATCTATTTGATGAGAAAGCTAGCCCGTTAATTAAACGCCGGCATTCAATTGAATGCCTAGGTAGATCGTTAATTGTACTGGTAACCATTAAACCTTTAACTAGTTGGCTTATAGTAAGCCAGCCCTTTGAACTCGGCTGACGTAAAATCAGGCAAGTGGTTTGAATTTAGTTCAAATTTTATACACCGCAGCGCTGGTAGTCACCAAAACAAAAAAGGCGTCTGTTTGAATGTTTTTGAATTTTTTTCGTCTTCATTAACTTTAAAATGTGTTATTAATAAAAAAAAAGTGTGGCAACATGGATGTGCCTGATATCAAGTTTTCGAGAAAATTTTGAGTCTAATCTGACTGAATATGAACAACAACATTTAGGTAAGTTGATTGCTATTATTTAGTTTATTTGTGAGAATTCGTTTCTTTAGCTTTGTGTTTATATTAACATGTCTACAATAATAACTTATCTAATAATATGGTGTTAATTTTTTTCAGGGTCCCAAAGAAAACCATGGACCATCGTAAAACTTTTAGAGGTTGTGAATAAAATTCGAAAAGCTAGAGTGTCCATGAGTTTCATGCAATCCAGGACAGCAATGGATTATTACTGGGTATCAAAGTATGCTATTATTATTTCAAGTCAAGATTTTATATACTAAATTAAAAGTACCTCCAAACTATTTTAAAGTACATGTTTTATAGTAAAAATTAGGATAACTCTAAGTAAGAATTAAGATAGAGATTAATTTGTTCATTTTCTTTTTATTCTTTTATCTTGTCTGCCAAACTTTCGTGCCATTAAAATAAGAAAGTTTATATTATTCCTATCTAAATATTAGAGATGTGTCTGCTAAACAGTAGCCACTACTTCTTACTATTGACACTACATAGTAAAGATTAGTTATAAGTTTAAAGTTTTCATTAAACGTTTTTATAGTGTTAAATACTATCAATGTTACAATTTTGTATACTTACTGAATTTGTTCCAAATAAAAAAATATTTTTTCTTAAATAAAAGTGATCATTATTAATTAGTTCTTTTTTATTTTAAGTACCTAAGATCATAATTTAGTTTCTATCTCATGGTCACTCTATCCAAGCATCTATATTCCCTGTGTAAAACGGCTAAATGACGTTCAGCCAAGTAGGTGAACGTTACATTCAACTACTTGGCTAGTTGTCCTTTAGCCATTCAATTAAATGCCGGCGTTTAATTAACGGACTAGCTTTCTCATTAAATGGCTAATTTAACCAGATGGCTGCGACATAAATATACATGTACTCGTGATATCAAACGACTTTCACTATGGAATGAACTCTGACGCAGTTTCATACATTTTGGCACACGAGCACCCCTTTAGAACCTTGGTATTCAAAATTAATTTTGGGCAGGTTAGGTTTTCATACAAAATGACGGTAGACGTAAGTTTGTATAAGAATATTGTGCAGCTGGGCCGATAAACAACTGACAGTGACTAAATATACAAAACTGAGGGGCCCTGCCCATAGTTAGTGTCTTGCGACGAACTAACGATGTTATTGGCATGTCATTCCCCCGCTCCTGGATCTTTTAAGTGACGGACGTGTTTACTGCTGTTTACTATAAATTTAAACAAAAATAAAATAAAACAAATTATTAAATAATCCACAAGTACAGAAGTGTAAGAAGGTGCAAATCCAGCTAGCAACCCAGTGAGTGAGACCAACTGCATTGATAACTATACCATCATCATACCCGTTCAATACCTACCTTGTGCAAAATCACCAACCACAGGCTGCTGACCCACTACGCTCCGCCCCTCAAGTGACAGCATTTCTTTTTAATAGGTCACGCCTCTTTTATCATTCATTTGCCGACGGCGCCCGCGCACTTATTTAGGCCTAGAAATTCGAAATCAGATTTAAATCAGAAATGTCAACGCAAAGAACTCCACCGCCGGCGTCGAATTTAAATGCACCTACTAACTTACAACACGCTAATTTGGACCCCGCATTGAGCTCACTACCTAGTGAATCGGATAAAAGGGACCCTGGTGTAAAGTCACGTAGGGCACGACGACAATTAGAGGCAGACTCACAGGATAATCTTAACACAGACACCGCTTCACTTATGTCTGAAATGACTAAATTATTTGCGAATTTCGAGCGCACTCAAAACTTAAAATTCGATTCAGTAAGTTACACAATGAGTAACTTACTGAATCAAAACTCTAAAATTCAGGAGTCCAATACGTTCTTCTCTCAGAAATACGACGAGCTAGTTGAGCGCCTGGATGCATCGGAAAGAGAAAATTCCAATCTAAAAACTCGCATTAACCAGCTGAAAAGTAGGATGGACAATCTGGAATGTCAGTCGCGATCTGCTATGATTGAAATAAATAACTTGCCTCCTTCCAAACCCGAAAACTGGGAGATCCTTAGTTCCAAACTCACCTCGATTGGAGATATTATAAAACAAGCTATTCGGCCCTCGGAAATCAAGAATATTTATAGAAAAAAGCCTGGCAAAGATCGCTCCTCTGTCGGCACGGTAGAGTGGAATTTACCTCAGTTGTACTTAAGGAAAATGTCATGAAAGCCAGTAGGTCTTTCAACAAACTGAACAAGAAGGCACAACTATCTTCTTCACACCTCGAATTGGACGGATTGCCCACACCGATCTACATTGCGGAATCATTGTCCGGCCAAGGAAAACACCTATATTACCTTGGTCGTAATTTGCAAAAACAAGATAAGTGCAACAGCTGTTGGACGTACCGTGGCAAGGTTTTCATTAAAAAAACGGCAGAATCGGATCCAACGTGGATAAAAACTGAACTGGATCTTAAAAAGGTTACGAAAACACAATGACTAGATTTATATTATTATCCTATTATTGTTAATGTCGTATTACACGTTTATATTTACAGGTTGAAAGAAAACCCATATCCAACAAAACACACCCCATACACCTTACGCCAAATCTTACACACACATAACCACACACTGTCTTTATAGCAATTCATCGGACGGCCACTCAGCTAATCATTATGCAATATTGGTCAGCAGTAACATAATTTTTGACCTAAAAACCATGCATCCAGTAATCATCATCATCATCCTGGCGTCATGTCCCGGCTTTGTCCCCGCGCAGCACGCGAGGGCCCAGGGTCCGCCTTCCTGCTATTTCTGGCCCACCTCGCTCGGTCTTCGGCATCTCTCGTGGTGAGCTTATTGGCACGCATATCGTTCTTGACAACGTCAAGCCATCGCTTCTTGGGCCGGCCTCTCCTTCCCGTGCCCGGCGGGGGCGGCATAGCCAGACACTTGTTCCCCACATAACTTGCCGGTCTGCGCAAGACGTGGCCATACCATCGAAGGCGGCACTCTTGCAGCTTATCTGCGATGTCACGGACGCCAAGGCTACCCCGAATGTGGGCGTTTCGAACCCGATCCTTCCGTGAAACTCCACACATCCACCGCAGCATCTTCATTTCCGTGACACGCAGCTCCTGCTTGTGTCGCTCTAAAAGGGGCCAAGTCTCGCTACCGTAAAGAAGAGCAGGTCTAACGATGGTCTTATAGACCTGTCCCTTCAACTTTATCGGCATTTTGGGGTCACAAATGACACCTGTCACCTCCCGCCATTTGGCCCAAGCAGCGGATATTCGGGCCTTGACGTCGCCATCGATGTCCCCGGTTGAGCTAAGCACAGATCCCAAGTATCTCACCTGATCCATGCACTTGACTTCCTCATCGCCTATGCGCACGGGTAGGGGATCTGCACTGTTGCAGGCCATGTACTCTGTCTTCGCCACATTTATCTTCAGACCGCCGTTCTCAAGTGCCTCCTTCCACTTTTTTACACGTTGGATTGGCCGCCCCTTGTCAGAGTCTGTCAGCGCGATATCGTCAGCATACATGAGCAGCCATGGAGGTACCTCATGATAATCTCGGATGCTGTCTGACAATACGTCTAATATCACGTTGAACAGAAGTGGGCTGAGCACAGAGCCCTGGTGTACCCCAACGGTAATCGGGAACGGTTTGGTGTCACCAACGGCAGTCCTTACTATAGAATCGGAGTCGTGGTACATGTCTCGGATAATGTCAATATAGGCCTCAGGTATCGACTTGGACCGCAACGCCCACCATATCATCTCCCGAGGGATACAGTCAAAGGCCTTCTGCATATCCAGAAACAGGAAATGCAGGGGTGTGTTCTTTGATCTGTATCCCTCCATGAGAGTTCTCAGGGCAAATACGGGGTCCATGGTCCCACAACTCGGCCGAAACCCATACTGACACTCCGAGACTGTACACTCCCGTCGGATCCGAGAGTCCACAATGCGTTCGAAGAGCTTCATGGTGTGAGACATCACCTTTATACCGCGGTAGTTGGTGCACTCCCGCACCGAGCCCTTGCCCTTATAGACTGGAGTAATAATACTTAGCCTCCATTGGTCTGGTATCTTCCCGGTGCGGAGAATGCGGTTATAAAGGTCGGTTAGGATGCTCACACCACGAGAGCCCATCGATTTCCACGCCTCTAGGGACTCCATCGGGCCCGACAGCTTTCCGATTCATCATGCGGCGAAGAGCCGTCTCGACTTCCTCAGGCGTTATCGGTGGCACAAGTCCTTGGTTCCGAGGGAGATTCGGGGGCTGCACCTCTTTGTGCTGCTTGTTGAGCAGCTCGTGGAAGTACGAGCGCCATCTCTCCTTCACCGCGCGGTCATCGCATAACAGGTTACCGCTAGGGTCATTAACACAGCGGCACGTGGAAATGTCCTGTGCCGCTTTAACCCTCGATCGTGCCAACTTGAAAATGAGTTTCTGCCCCTCAGACGATTCCAACTTATCGTATAAAGGACGTAAGTGGTCTCGTCTGGCTCTGGCTACCGCTCGTTTGCTGGCACGTTTGGCATCCCTGTACGCAGCGTGGTCTTCAGGAGATCTGGACGCTTGCCACTTTTTAAAGAGGGCTTTCTTCAGCCTGGTCTCCCTCTGGACTGTATCGTTCCACCACCAGGTCTCCTTGTCAAGCCTGCGACCACCCCTAGACACACCCAGCACCGTCCGCGCTGCCCGTGCGATAGCTGCCTGAGTTCTGTCCCAGAGTTGTTGGACGGGTTCACCGTCTGTCGCAACACTAAGGTCGCTGACAGCAGCGGCGAACTCGTGGGACTTGGTTCCTTCAAGCAGCCACCACCGGGTTTGGCGTCGGCACTGCTCCCGGTATTTGCCTCGAGGCTTAACGCGCAGGTCCATCACAAGGACCCGATGCTGGGCAGTGAGACTCTCTCCGGGTATAGCTTTACAGGTGGCTACTTTGCCAATACCGTCTCTCCGAGTGAGAAAGTAATCGATCTGGGTAGCGTTCCTCCCACTCTTGTAGGTGATCAGATGTTCGGATTTCTTTTGAAAAAAACGTGTTTACGATGGCCAAATCGGCAGCCGCACACGTCCGAAGAATTTCTTCCCCTTCAGCGTTACGGCTCCCAAAACCAAAACCGCCATGTACACGGCCAAACTCCTCACACTTCTCACCCACATGACCGTTCAGATCGCCACCCACAACAATACCCTGTGACAACGGAATGTTTCGTAGCACTTCCCCGACTTGCTCCCAGAACAGCGCCTTATCCGCATCGCCGCAACCGACCTGTGGAGCGTAGGCGCTTATCAAGTTGGTCACGACCCCTTCGACAAGCACTCCTACAACCATCAGGCGGTCGCTTATACGCTTCACATCCAAGACGCTGTCCCGAAACTCCTCAGAGAGCACTACCCCCACGCCGTTGTCCCCACTCGGAGAGCCCGTGTATATAAGCTTGTAGCCGTTCCCGATGTTGCGGGACCTGTTGCCTCTCCAACGAGTCTCCTGCACGAACGCCACTGCCACCCTCCGCCTGGCGAGCACATCGGCCAGCTCACGCGCCCGTCCGGTCAGTGTGCCAAGATTCCACGACGCGAAGCGGACCTTTCTGTGGGCTAGCGTCTTTAACCGGGCCCGCCCTGGACCCGGTAGCCCTAACCGACTTGACACAGGAGTAGGGCGATCCCCCTGCGCGTCGTTTTGCGGCGACGCCCTATCCGTGTCCGGTTTCCTTTTAGACCTTTCCATAATTTATTTGCGGGGTTTTGGCTTTTTACGTGCGTCGACTCCCATCCGACACGCACAACCCGTTAGGGAAAAGCCGATTCGCCAGAGCCTCGTCCGTCTGCCAGCAGGGGGACCACGTGCAGGTGAGGTTGGCTTGGGCCCCTGAGATGGTGGTGGGGCCCCAAACCCCCCAGTAATCAATAAAATTTATTATTTAATATTATTATTCTACCCACAACATAACACTAAAATTTTAATTTTGTACCAGAGTCACAGTATATTGATATTTATACACGCAGCCATATTGTATTTTTAGTGCAAACTAACTAACCCCACACTTAAATGTAAATAAACTTAGTTATCTGTCGATATCCTCCCTACACATTACAATTCCATAATCTCGACGATATAAACGTGGAAGTTGATGATCTAAGACTGGCTAGGTCCGCTACCTGTACGATCGAGGACTGTAAAAGTATGTCAGTGACGCACCGTTCATCGTTAAAAATTATATGTTAAAATATAAGAAGTATTAATTGCAACTTTAACGGTTTTCTTACGCTTCTGGACAGGAGTGACACGGAGTGGGACGTGATAGTACTTACTGAGTGTTGGTTGGCGAATTCTCCCCCCCCTTCCTCCACTCGATGGATACAGCTTTACTGCTACATCACAGCATTCGACGCAAAATTAAGGCGTAGTGGTGTACTATCGCAGTCATCACTGTGTTACCGTTGTAGAATAAAAAATAAAGGACGCTAACTGTATCACTATGATTTTAGGTACAGACACGGTCTTAGTGCCAATCTATCGCCCACCTAGTAATCGTAATATTAATGATTTTCTGGTCACATTAAATTAACATTTAAACCTATATTCTTCATATAAAAATATAGTATTGATATCTCTGAAAACGGTTGCGACTCTCGGTCTACAGAATACCTAACTCTCATTTCCTGTCACGACATGCTTCCTGCGTACACATTGGCCACACGTAACAATCAATCTTGCCTGGACCATATCATTTTAAAAACAAAATGTCCTACGTTTAGTTTCGTGGCTGATACAACTGTAACAGATCACGACACCGTAATGCTCTATTTATATACTTCTAACTATAGAAAAAATATTGCAATGTCCAAACTCAAAACACTTAAAATAATCGACTATGACTCTGTAGAACAAGAACTACAAAGAACTAATTTTAATCCTTTGTCCAGTGTGTCTGATATAAATGAAGCTACTAAATTTTTACTAATACTCTTAACGGAATTATTACTGCCAATACCACCTTAAAAGCAGCGTCAAACCGATGTTCATTAAGAAAACCTTGGATGACTACGGGACTTTTAAAATGTTTGCGAAACAAGGATAAACTTCATATTAAACTTAAAAAATCGCCTGATGATATAATACCTAGGACTACTTTTTACCAGATATAGAAATTTCTGTAACGCTCTACTCAGAAAAATTCTGACCCCTCCCATTACCTTTCTCTGCAATCGTGCTTTCTCGTCGGGATCTTTTCCTGACGCTTTCAAAGTAGCAGTTGTCACGCCAATATTTAAGAGTGGTGAAAGAGACAGTGTCACTAATTATAGACCAATTGCGATCCTACCCGCTCTCTCAAAGATCTTGGAAAGACTAATAAACAACAGACTAGTAAAATATTTGGAGAAAAATAAAATTTTGTCACCTTCACAATATGGCTTTCGTTCTGGCATTGCTGCTAGTGATGCGGTACTGAAACTTACTACCAACATTGTTACTCACCTGGATAATAAACAGAAAGTGGTAGGTATCTTCCTAGACTTGGCGAAGGCATTTGACACTGTCTCTGTACCCACACTTATTACCAAGCTGGAGTCAATTGGTATCAGAGGCCCTCAGCTTGAACTTTTTAGGAGCTATCTCTTGATTAAACGGCAACGTGTCAAGATTGGAGATAGGTTAAGTAATGAGCTGGGAATCTCTTGCAGCGTGCCTCAGGGTAGTATACTCGGTCTTACGTTGTTTTTAACTACATTAACGACCTATGTCAATTTAAGCTTAGGGGTGGTTCCATTTTTACGTACGCCGACGATACTGCGCTGATATTCTACGGTGAGACGTGGGAGTTAGCATTCAACTGTGCCCAGACTGGGTTTAACTCTGAACGGAACTGGTTAGACGAGAATATGCTGATATTGAACGTAGACAAGACGAAGTTTATGACATTTTCTTTGTCGAATAGGAGTTTACCTGCACCTCATGAATTCTCCCTATTTTCTCACTCCTGTTCAGAACTATCAATAAACAGGCTGTGCGGGTGTCCTGAGCTCTCCAGTGTTAGGTCAATTAAGTATCTAGGGGTCAACCTCGTTAACCTTCTTTCCTTCCACCCACATATTGACAGGCTCGCAGCCAGAGTACGTAAATTAATATTTATATTTAAAACACTTCGTGATATCGCTAATTTCAAGGTACTAAGAACGGTGTACCCTCGCCCTCGCACAATCTTTAATCTCCTATTGCGTTGACTCATGGGGTGGATGTAACAAAACCTATTTACTAAAGCTTGAACGAGCTCAGAGGGCGCTTTTGAAGGTGGGCTGCAAACTGCCATACCGGTTCCCTACATTTGAACTTTACAAAAAATAGCAGCGTTCTCTCAGTGCGTCAACTTTTTATACTTCAGCTTACTCTGCGGACTCATTGCCATGTCCCCCCCCTATGACCTATCCAATCCGCCAACCTCGCGGCGGTTTTACACCGTCTGTTCTTTGGTATCGACCAATTCCAGCTTGGCTCAACGTACATTTTATTTCCTCGGGAGCTACATCTACGACAAAATAAATAAAATCCTAAACATACATTCAAAGTGTAAATTGGAGTGTAGGAGAATTGTGACATCGTGGCTGAAGAATTTTGATTATGATTCTACAGAAAAAATAATCGCAATTTCATCCTAAGATAAACATATACAGACAGACAAACAAACACCACACACATAACACTCACGGGTGCGCACACGCACACAAACACACACACACACACACTGGGTTTTCATTTTCATTTTCATCTTTTATTTTTTAATGTTGTTTTCTTCTTATTTTCATTTTCTTGATCATAATAAGATTGTTTGCTATAATATTGCTTCAAGTACATAATCTAAAATATTTATTTGTAAGGGATGCAGGATTTTCATTAACCTACTACGGACTCCAGCTCTCAATAAGGATTCGAATGCTATGAACAATGTAATAAGTATCTATATAACTATGTAACCTGATGCCTTTTTGAGAGGAATAAATGTTTTTGTATTGTATTGTATTGTATGAAGTAACTTACAAAGTATTTATTGTCAAAGCTACCCGAGTACGTATGGTCCGAAGAGTACCAGGTGGCTGTATTCTCAGAGCACTTCAAGGCGTTCGACCAGCTGCGCGCCGCGGGCTTCTTTGTTGGAGAACTAATTTGGAACTTCGCAGACTTTAAGACTACACAAAGTAAGTATTATTAAATTACACTTAAAGCCGCATGTCAAAACTGCCCATGTTATAATCGCCTTTTAAGACGCTTTTGAGTGGAAGAGATTATTAATTGTTGGAACGGGCATCTTGGCGATTTCTTATTTCGTTTAATATTTTATGTACCTAGCTTGTACTGGGTATTCTATTGCACAGCGGGAACAGTCTGTTTACGGTGTAGAACAGATTCAGATTATAATCATGCTTCGCCCTTCGTTCGTGTATGTCGATAGAACGACCCCCTTGAGGATCAATTAAGAATATTTATTTATTAGTTAATAAAACCGGATGCCGTCGTATCTCCGTCTACTATCAGTCGGTGGATAAAGAAAACCTAATCTGCGAGTGGCGAAGATAATGTGATATTAGCGCCCTCTTCACCAGGCATGCTTTACAATAGGAATATTGTACACGATTACAGTAATTTCAGTAACAGTAATCATTATTATTTGGCTCATCAATAATCATAATCTTAATAATATTTCACTAAGTTTTTAAATTCTTCAAATTTACCGAGACGAAGCATGAGTATAATTTATTATTAAACGGACTTACCTTAAGGATGTTCTATCATGATTATACGAAGTGCTTTGTGCGAAGAGATTAGATCCCACCCACCTCAAAGTGCAACGCATACAGCGTCATTTAGATCCCATTACGGTTTCACCCTATTACCTCATTACCGTTTTTCTTGCTCTTTCATCTAAATGAAAATGTAGGTTGTCGTGCCGGACTGTATGGGCAGATACCCGCACAAATTGTTTTTTTACTTACCTACTTTTAACTTATGTGGATGAATGGCGACACAATACGAGTACAGATATTTCAACTCAAATGTGCGCGCGGCCCTATGTGTGGGTAAACCTTGTACATATACAGTGACTTTGTGTGCGTGACAAGAGGTACAGTCGGGTACAAAATACAAATACAGTTATTTAAACAAATTTGAAACAAAAAGAAATAACTCGGTTTTTAAGGTCTTTGTAACTTGTTGTGTTTGATAATATACGGGTTCTTAAAAAAAACAATAATTTGGTAATTTAATGTTTATGTATTGAACATATTATTCTGAATCGCTACTTGAAAAATCAAATGATGAATTTTCGGATTCGCTGCTGTCACCAAGGTTAATTATGAATTCTGCCTCCAATTCTTATCAATTATTCTTCTTCTTTCTTTTGTACATGTCGACAAGTATTACCCCACATCCCTTCATCAATTTGACTTAAACGTTCATTTATTAGTTTCATTATTCCCGTCACATTTTGGTCGACATTACGCGAAGCAATATAATTTTTTAAAATTCCCCACACATTTTCTATGGGGTTTAGTTCAGGATGATATGGTGGCAGTCGAAGAACTTTTATGCCATATGGCTGAAGTATGTCATCAATCTTATAACAAATATGGTTTCCTTTATTTTTTTTTATCAAATCATACAGGTCAATTTTTTTCATATCTAAATTTAAAGCTATATTTTTTTCAGTCAGCCATCTCTGCATTTAAATTTTTTTGAAATTAGAATTTGGAGCTCTGTCATTTTGAACATTATGGTATGAGGCATTATCAAGCACAACCATAGAGTTAGGTGGAAGATTCGGTATTAGACGTTCTTTTAGCCACTTTTCATAGTTTTCTGCATGTATGTTAGAGTGGTAATCACCGGAAACACTATTTGCTTTGTATGTTAATAGTGCGTTAGGTACGAAACCTTGTTCTGAACCAGCATGCACAATAATAATTCTTTGTCCTTTCGACAGGTTTCTCTTTAGAGGTGGTCCATCTTTATTACCCCATCCTTTGTTTTGCACATGATTAGTTAAGATATAGCTCTCATCTGTATATACGATACACCGATTTTCTTGACGGTATCTGAGTAAGTTTTTCAGGTAAGAAAATCTTAGTTTTTGGATGTCATGCCGCTCTATAATAACACGTCTGTTATCCACAGTTTTTCGCCATTTGTATCCCAACTTTAACAAAGCTGTACGCAGAGTCGAAATACTTCCATCATAATTAAGTTTCTCTTGAAATATTCTTTTCAACGTTAGCAATGTAGGTAACTCGTGATGTTCTAAATGGTAATTTTGAATAGTTGAACGTATCACATCAACGTTAAAGTTGTCTAATTCTAACTTCTTTGAACGTTTTTTGCGGTCTTTATGCGGAGATTTAAATTTAGAGTCAGATTCTTTTCCTTCAGCTAATATATTAGTTATTGTTCTCTCTGATACCCCCACTGCCATTGCTGTTCTTTTCCGTACGCTGTTTAAATGTTCACTTAATTTCGATATTAAAATTGGACTTGCACTGCAAACTGGATCACTTACTAGTTGCAATATATCTCTCGTATCTTTTTTCAGAAATTCGTATACCTTAGCAATGGTTTCTCGAGTCTAAAACAATAATACGTTAACGTCAACAAGGATATATTTTTTCGTATATAGAATTATTATAAATATCTTTTATATCTTAATTTAAAATTACAAATATTTACCTGACTCCTTAAACATTTTCTTCGTGAAGAACTAGACATTTTTGTTAACGACTGTACCCGTAAGAAAAAGCGATAAGAACACGTCTTGCTCGGACGACGACTGCCGCGTCACTGCCACATAAATGAAAGCTGTATATTTACAAGCGCACGCACACATAGCGCAGCGCGCACAACTGAGTTGAACTATCTATACTACAAATTGACATCTTATCTCTTCGGACGAAATACCTCGACTAATTATGATAGAACATCACTTAGGGTAAGTTCGTTTAATCATAAATTGCCCAGCAGTGAATGGTCAGTATATGTTTTGTTCTTTATGTTGATAGTTTAATAGAATTCTGTCATTCTTCTTGAAAGTTAGTTTTCCTTTAAGCTTTTGTCATTGCCACAATGTCACCCATTTGTTTATAATGTTGACCATTGACTGATGTTTTTTGGTGCAGCCGTAACGCGCGTGGATGGAAACAAGAAGGGTATATTCACTCGTGCTAGGCAGCCCAAGGCGGCCGCGCACCACACGCGCGCGCGCTACCTCGCCTTAGCCGCCGCCGACTCCGGCGCGCCGCCGCCGCCCCTGGCTCACTATGTCAGCGACAACAAACCTGCCTACCATCAAGAGTTATAAACTACCTATATACTGCAACAGGCGTCGCTTGCAGAGGACAAACCTTGTACCTAGTTCAAGCTGCGAAATGGGTCCCACCCAAATTTGTATCGCGTTGGGTGTCTTTTTACCGCGCTACAAGACATCATTCATCCATTTATCGTATTATGCAAGACAGATTTCGTGCAAGTATTTAAGTTTTAAGCTAATTAATTCAGTATTCAAGCCAATTTGTAGTAGCCCATACCTATTTAAAGTGATAAATTTATAGTGCTTTATATAATGTCAATTTAGCGTTAGTGGAAGTATTTTATCACATGCACCTAACCCGTGCAGTAATCCTCAGCATTAAGGTATCCTACAGTAATGCTTAATGCACAGTAGCTATAACTTAATGAGAATATAACTCAAGTTCACAGATTGAGCTCAGCACAAAGGCTGTTGAGTTTTTCATAATAAAAATAATTAAATTTAATAACCTAGACAGAAAAAGTTGGATAACCCCCGACCAAGGTCACATATACTCAAATATTTTCTTCCATAAATATTTACTACCGAACTGATTTACAGGAAACAGAGTTAACATCCATATCGACTTAACTGGCTTTTAATTAGAGAAAACCGCATCCAAATTAGTCAATTCGTTCGGCAGATACAATGCCAAAGACAGATACACAAAGCCACAGGTAGACACGTCAAACTTATAACACTCGTATTTTTCTTAGGGGGTGCAAAAATGACACCCTCCCCCCCATTTGAGGGATAGCATTTTTTAGACAACCGGGAATGGTTCGATCTACCCTACCTAGTTTGTGATCACCTAATCACTTATCATTTAAAAATGGTGTCTGTTGTAAATATAACACTTACTTACCAATAATATCTTCTGTCAAGATATGGAATGATTGTTAAGTTAAACCTAATTACCGTCTAAGTAAGGATATATTGTAAATATTTTATTAAAATTTGTAATATAGATCGAAATAATTTATTATACGATGTAGTTTTATTCAAATAGTCTGGATAGTTCTACACTAGACGGAGGAAGGAATCAATTCAGTGTACATGGATAGGTACGTCAAACCAAAATTTTATTGCTATTAAAAGTAATTTTACAGACCTCTAAAAATTGACAAAAAAGAAAAGTGGGTCATTGGGTATGGTCGTCGCATTTTATTTTCCGTAAAGAAACAGTGGCGAGTTTATTGTAGTTAAATGCCAAATCAAAAATTTAATAAAAATAATATTATTTTCTACTTATTCGCTCAGATTAAGAAATTTAACATATTCAAATTCCACAAAAAAATATTTATATAGTAAATGTTAATCTAGATTAAATCTTCATAGGGCTCTGCCTAAAACTGTGGATTATATTGTTTTACTTTATTGTTACGTACTTTAAGGCTAATCGAATTTCAACTTTGCCATTCATTAGGTGTGCCTTGTAATACCGGTGTCGAAGCGAGATTGAAGGTCTTACACTGGGGACCCTGAGACTGATTGGACAGTTTAAGGTCCTGTGGCGGCATCTTTCTTTCATATTTTTATTTTAAAGTAACAATAAAAAAAACGGATTCTTAAGTCGTAGTTACGTCAGTTTTTACGCAAAGACTAACTAAGACTAATAAATAATGTTGCCACAACACATTTATATGTTATTTATATAAGACTCATTGCTATGTTACGGGCACAAACCTTTTTGGTTTTTCACGTAATTTTAGTAGTACCTATAAGTTTTTTTGAATAATGTGAAAATAAAATATAATTTAAAAAAAAAAAGTAAGAATTACAATGCTGGTGGGCATTGATGGTGATCAGTAGGCTAATTACGTAACGCTGTTGCCAACAATTCTCTGATTTCAAAGATTGACATTGTTACTTTTGCAATTCCATATCATCGATTTCATGGGTTCGGTTGCTAACAAAGTTCAATTGCAATAAACTGAAACTGTTAAATCGAACATACGTAATCGCAAAAGTAACAATTTCAATAATTGAAATCAGAAAATTGTTGGCAACAGAGTTACGTAACTAGCCTACAGGAGTGGCTATCCCATACCAGGTGCCACTGGTCCATGCTTGGGGAGAGGCGCGCGCGAACTATCACTGTCGCTGGATCTTACTCCGCTGATAAACAGTACCACCAAGAAGGTACACTGGTACCTTCAATCACTATGTAGACTCCCATACATCTAAAAATAAAGTTTTTCAGTAAGTTTTGGTACAATAATTAAGCTAGTGCCTTGACCTCCTGTTGACTACTGATCCAGTCCGATACTTAATATCGCTTTGCGATACAAAAGTGCATGATCAGTGACAAAAATTAAGCAATTGAACGACAAATGAACACACAATGACTTTTTGTTCTAAATAACCTGTGTGTAAAATATACACTAAGGCACTCCGCACATGACGCGGCAGCCACGCGACAGCCATTAGACAGCCACGCGACAGCCACGCGACAGCTACGTGACAGCCACGCGACAGCCACGCGACAGCCACGCGACAGCCACGCGACAGCCACGCGACAGCGATGCGACGGACACATGCAGGATGCATGCAGGACGCATGCAGCACGCATTCACTTCGCACACGACGCGACACTGTCAAGTGACGGTTTACAAAGATCATTTGGCACGTGGCCGAAATCAGAATTAACGCTGCCATCTTGAAAAGCGTCATTTTTTTACAGACAGCTGGAGTTGATGTTTAATACTCACGGCCTCATCCAAATGCCAAATGATCCTTGTAACTGTGATGCAATGAGGAAAGAAAAAGCTCCTTTTAAGAGGAGAGAGCACTAACGTGTCGATTTTGAGAGAGCTAAACTTGCAGAATACACAGCGATTATCGTCGATCTGTATGCAGAGAGTGGTGCGCTATTTCGGCTATATCGCCCGTCGGCCCAACGACAATCTGGAACGACTTGTGGTAACGGGAAAGGTAGAAGGCAAAAAACCTAGGGGCCGAAGTCCGAAGAGATGGGCGGACCAAATATCCGATCAACTGGATACATCCGTCAACGTCGCATTACATCAAGCGACTGATCGAACCCGATGGAGACATGCACTTGACAAACTCCGAAGATGTCACGATCCTCAGCAGTGAGGGAACGATCAAGAAGAGAAGAGGAGAGAGCACAATGTCAAATAATGCGTGAAACAGACGTGCACAAACTAGAAGAATTATACATAAAATTCCACAGCATCATAGTTTATCTTATCTTATACATACCTACACTCAGCAGCACAAAAACTTGTCCAAGTGCTTGTCGCAAATTTATAAAGAAACTATGGGTTATTTATGAGATGTTTAGTCGTGCGTATAGATTTGAAACAACTTGTTTAGTTTATCTACTTTGTGCCATGACTCACTTTTTCTAACAATCGGTGCCAGAACTGTTTTCAACGTTAATCCAAGAGCCAAGTTGAATTTTTTTTATATGTGAGTCTAAGACAAATGTTTATTTATTTGTTAGAATTAAAACACTTTTTAAACAAGTTCCACTACCACCAAATTGGTCAGGCGGTCTTCTTAGCCAATTTGGGGCCAATTATCACTATATTATTTGCATTTTAAGAGTTACCCGTCACAATGAACGTCTGTACATTAAAGATAATCGAAAGAAAACCAACCAGAGCGACTTAAAACAACCACCTGAACACGTTACGACAATTTTAAATTTGTTTGTTTGTTTTGTTTGTTTGTTTGTCTGTCTGTCTGTTTGAACGCGCATCACGTAAAAACCGCTGAACAGAGTTCCATGAAATTTTGTATAGCAATAGTGTATATCCTCAGCCAATATTTAGGCTATAAAACAAAGCAAAACTTTCTTGAGAAATAATAAACCAGCAATAAAAACCTCTGGTGCGTTACACATAAAGTATTTTCTAGAGGTCCACTGATTGGCGCATAAATGATCTAACTCCCAGTACATTTACAATAGCTAGAGAGGTCAACGTATTTTTGTCAGAGATGGTTAACATTTATACAGTCTTACCACAAAAAAGTAAAACAAGGGTTGGACATCTGTTGAACATCTGTCGTGCCATAAAAGAGTTTTCCTCTGCTTCTTTCCTACCTGTACATCTATTAATAATAGACAAGGTTCAGCGACACCGTAAATCGAGGTTGGTACCATAACTAAAACATTTAAGTGCGTCCGGTCTCACAGCACACTCTATTATCAGTCTGCTTTACATTTATATTCAGTATGTGAGATGTATAATGATGAGAGCGTTGGTGGCCTAATGGTTAAGGGGTAAGACACGTACTACGAGGTACCGGGTTCGAACAGCAGTGCCGCTATGTACCAATGCTCTTGATAAGTTATATACATCAGTTGATCACTGACCAGTGTTCTTGCGGTGAGGGAAACTTCGTGATGAAATCCGCACGTTCAAGCCCCATAATCCAATATGGTCAGGTTCTCCTGTTAACAGAGTCACCGTGGTCAGATGGCAGTCGCTCCACTATAATCGCCTGATCTGCCAAATCATGGATCGAGATGGACCCCGGGCCCTTGCACGCGAGACCACGTATCGTCAAAATGACCACCCGAGATGTATGGTTCATTTTAAATTGTCATTGAAGGATCGATATTTTGTTTATGTTCAGATGCCTACGCGGATGTTGTCGCGGACGACAGGTAGTATATAATAATAATATGGATAAACGGCTGTCAATCGGCACGCTCATGACCTATCATCGCCACAGAAACCATAACCAATTATCCTGTCCACTGGTTTTCTTCGTCATTGCTGGGGGGCAATGGGCTAACTCACTGGAAAAATGAATTTGTCATATAAAAATCTGACACTACTCTAATTTTGTAGACGCTATGGCCGTAGATAATAATGTAGATGACGTAGTGTAGAATTATCTAATGTCAAATTCAGTTTGCAAACTGCTAACTCGTCATGCTACATTATGAACTAGTGTTGAGACGAACTTTCAGTTTTGGCTCTAAATTGGAGTTTATATAGAAAATGTCACGACTATTTTTGAAATCTAATGTACTTTCGGCATACCATTATCTCACGAACCGTTCAACCAAGCCCAGCAAACCAGGTGTCAGGTAATAGAGTCACTCGGCGCCCTTCCACCAACAGTAAGTATCTACTAATAATTTTGATACCTAACTTACGTCAGTGATTTGGGCGGAAAATTTCTAATTTTCCTCGTTAAAGCCTAAATATCTCGGATTTGAAAGTCAGTTTGCGAAAATATAAAGTGCCTTGTGATTTTCAGAATTAAATCTCTCTTATAGCACTATCATTGTGTGTACCAGAAGCACTTACAAAATATTATAGCACCATTCACTTAGTGTGGTGAGTAATAATTTGACGAATAGGCACACACCAGCGCGAAGAAAAAACCTGGGTTCGAACTTGTACACAGGATAGTGAAGGTACTGTAACTTTTCAGTCACCCTAATACTAGTATCTACCCATAAAGAGTAGATATAATAAACATCATTTTACATATTGTGATTTGGCCGTAAGCGAGTGATCGTCTAGTTATCGATTTAAATTTTCGGACCCATTACGTTGTGTATAAATTTTGAAAAACATCAATCGCATGAATACTCGGAAATATTCACAAATGAATAAGATTCAGTTCACATAAATAAAAGTAAAATCAAATATAAAAATCCGCACAAATGAAACATAAATCCGCGTAAATAAGTTGATTAGAATGTAATCCACGCAAATCGAAATAGTCATACAATTTATAAATTCCGCACAAGAAATCAAACAAGGTATACAGGAAACATGCGACCTAGCTTGGACAGCTCTCGAAACGGCAAACAGGATTCTTCCTTCTTTTGTGGCTACTCTAACCCTATTTTTGCGAAACCCTAAAGTTACCTAAATAATATGGAATTAGGACCTTCAGGTCTCGGAAACCTACCTAATCGATAGGATAAAACTGAGACTTCCATCCAACCTAACATCTCAGGCCTACAGTATCGTGGCTGGACTACATTTCCAGCCTACGTGCCGTTCCAGCGAAACCTTTGACATCGATCGGCCCAATAATCTAGCCTTTAATCCTTTCAAACCATCACACCTATACCGATCGTCTCATCAAGCCTTACTATGGTCCTACCTATCGACTCACAAGTCATGGAGAAACAATGACTTAATTAGTATTTTTGTTTATCGCCCGTGTACGTTGTGTGCCTATGTGAGGGACGCTAACGACTCAGACCAGGTTTCGATCCAAACTCGAGATTCATGTCCGTAGGAAAATGTCATTAAAGCTTTAAAAGCACAAAGGTTCTTAAACGCAACATGTGTCTAAATCGTACCAGAATTCGGCGGCAAACCTAGACTTAGACTTAGTTAGAGCGCCTAGGCCATCGAAGACAAAGTTGGGTTCGTGCGCCAACTCATTCTCTTAGAGTGTATTCGATGTCACATCCGAACCTGTGTCCCAGGTTAGTTTCTATTGTTTTTTATTCAGTGAGGGTGAATACTGATGATATGTAATTTGGTAATATTTTTCTTTTAAATTTGTGTTTTAATCACCTTTCACACTAACATTGAAATCTCTAAGAGCCCTAATAAATACTATAACTACCACAAAAGTAATGAGAATGTAACTTACTGTTAGCTTTCGAAACTTAGAAACAAAGATAAAACCAAAACCAACCAAAATCACTGACACTACGGAAATAAAGAAATAGATAGAGAACGAAAGAGCTGAAAATAGCACAACATAATAAAGCACAAATTAATTTAACAAATCACACGCGAGTTGTAATGAATTTTCCCGTGGAAATTTACAAACATGGGGTTTCTTAGTTACAGAAATGGATGAAATGATGTTCACGCGACGCGTCCCAGGGGTTGACTGTCTCGCTTCTATTACCCTGGCCACCTTGCTTGGATTCCTTATCTTCAAAATTCCCACAGTCCAATATTTTAAACAAACAAAAAATGAAATATTTCAAATTTTATGAGGTCTAAGCGACTCCTCTTATAACGTTCGCACATCCATAAATTTTACAAACTGTTCTTGATAAACCCAAAATAGTTGAATGTTTTAACAGCTAGGGATGTATTACCTACGACGTTTTACTTATTCAACGAGTTGATTAAATTTAAACAACGCAAAGTAAAATACGCGAGGTTTAATTTCTATGAAGCTAATGAATTTGAGTCATCAAACAAGTAGATTAAAATTAAGTACTAGACTCGTTTAATATTTAGGTGTACTTTAATTCCTTTATTTATTTCGATATTTCGTTGAAACGTATTTGCATATTCACATCACTATCACTTGTGAGTTTTTTTGATGGGTCCCATAACTTAACGCCAAACATTTAAAATATTCTCGATATTTTGCCTGTCGTTCAAACTAATCAATAGCGTAAATTTATTATGTGCTTTTAAAATAAAAGATTACGCTTGACGTCAAATAAATTGTTTAAGTTAATTACAGAACCAAGTTTTGGTTAAGTATTTGAGAGCATTTGTTAAAAGAAATCATGATAAGCAAACATATTTTGACACACACTGCTCTGTGTATGATATGCCTATTCATTTCTAAGTCTATCAACTATAAACATACGATATATAAATAAATTATACGGTGACGAGCTCATGGTACATAGTGATCGTTACAGTACGAAATGTCGGCCTGTTGTTTTGTTGCCATTTAGATTTCAAAAATTTCACAAGTCCCGGGTCGGTGTTTTGCATTTGTGGCAATGTGCGTGTTTCATATTTTACGTAATTAATTGTTAAAAGTCGCAATACGCAATAAAATCCCGAGTTGGTGTGTTGCGCTGGTGGTATTGTGCGCCTAATACGGTCCATCGTTTGAGACTAAACTCAAAGAAATCGGCTAAGAAAATAGCAATAATTAGATGATCCCTCAATCCCCCGTCGAGATCTACATTTCGGATGACAGCTGTCAAACTTAAAACAGTTATAACTCGGCAACTGAAGGTTCTAGAATACTAGTTTCTAAAGAAAAATGATAGTACTCGTCGAGATCTACATTTCGGATGACAGCTGTCCAACGTAAAAAGTGTAATAACTTGGAAACTATTGATCTCAGAACTCTTGTTCCTGAAGAGTAATGATAGATCTGTGCTATTCTGTCCATGATTCCATGTTTAAAGGAGTGTAAGAAAAAATAACAATATATTTAATGTATAATATAAGAAATATGTGTTGGGTCATCATCATTGATAAAAAGAGGAGTAATATGATAAAAGTTTGTAAGGATGATGTGATGACTAGGATTGAAAGAGGTATGCTGAGATGGTTTTGACACGTGGATAGGATGGCAGAAAAACAGCATACGAATGGTATCTATCGTATAAATGTGAATGGAAGGGTCGAAAGAGCGCCCAAGAAGGACATTATATTGATCAACTAAATGACCAGCTCCAATAAGGGCAGGTCAGGAGTACCTTCAACCGGCGTAAATGCATGAAAAGATGTATGAATGTGGAAGAAGCAAAAGAGTTGTGTTAGGATCGTAGCTTGGGCACTCGATAGTCTCTGCCTACCCCTATGGGACACGGGCGTGAGTGTTGTATGAATGTAATAATAGTACCTATACATATATATTTAGGTTTACTAAATGAAAAATGAAAAGCATGCGGGACCAATTTTCATATCAGAAGTACCTTATTTCACACTACCTAATATTTAATCGATGAGGGTCTTACATTTGTACACCGGGTCACAGCTTTCTAGTTTTTAGCTTCAATTAAACAAAAACTGGAACATCCCTAGGAGACACGTATGCAGTGAGTGTCATGTCAGTGTCAAGTTGCATGTCGTTACGATGTCGTTAGCGTGCGATGTGCCAGACTTAAGCGCACTCCACTTGGGGACAGTTCCGCGGGAACACGAGAGTGTAGAGGGAGTATTCGCCTATATTCGTGTAGTCCCGTGCATATTTGGCATGTCTCGCCTATTTGATAGACTAAGTAGAGATAGTTCGTTGTCGTCTCGATTCGATCGATTTTATATTTATATTTCTAGCGCTTTTTACCGTAACAGGTTCGGGGTAAACTTGACCATGATCCAGGATATTAGTAGATCAAGTAATTATAGTAGAGCAGCTGCCATCACCTCTGTGGTCCTGTTTACAGCAGATTAGCGATATTACACCGATGAATCGATATAATGTCGACGCGTTTTGACACCCACCACATCCCTAATAGGCGAGAATGTAGAGGGTCGACCAAAGTCCCGGCCAAAGTTTCGCCGAAAGTTTCGGCGGACATGTGGAGTACGCTTAAATATATTATTTTTTTCTCACACGCGACATGCATCCGACGTGTAGGATGCATGCATGCATGCATCCGTAGGATGCATGTCGCGTCATGTGCGGAGTGCCTTACACATGCAAACCATAAACCTTATCAATGGTTATGGTTAGCTCTTTTGGAAAAACGTGTTTACAACGGCTAGAAAGGCAGCCATACACGTTCGGAGAATTTCTTATCAAATTGGTCATGACCCCTTCGATAAGCACCCCAACAACCATAAGGCGGTCGCTCACACGCTTCACATCTAAGACGCTGTGCCGCTCCTCAGAGAGCACTACCCCTACGCCGTTGTCCCCACTCGGAGAGCCTGTGTATATCAGCTTGTAGCCGTTCACGATGTTGGTGTTGCCTCTCCAACCAGTCTCCTGCACGAACGCCACTGCCACCCTCCGCCTGGCGAGCACATCGGCCAGCTCACGCACTCGTCTGGTCAGCGTGCCAAGGTTCTACGACGCGAAGCGGGTCCGCTTCTGTGGGCTAGCGTCTTTGACCTGGCCCGCCCTGGACCCTGTAGCCCTAACCGACTTAACACAGAAGAGGGCGATCCTCCTGCGCGTCGACGCCCTATTTGTGTTTGGTTTACTTTTCTGATCACCCATAAACTTTGTGGGGCTTTGGCTTTTTACGTGCGTTGATCCGTCTCGCACAACCCTCGGACCCAGCAGTTTCGTCAAAAAAAAAAGGAAAGTGGCAATTATTTGAAGCAGCAGCGATATGGTTACAGAGTACAGGTCGAGCATCTCAACTATATTCTTAGGCTACACGACATCAAAATCTAACCCGGCAGTTTCGAGAAATATGCATGTGTTTTGCACATTTGTTAGACATGTGCTGTATTCTATGAACCAGCAGCGACGTGGTTACGGAGTACAGGTTGAGTATTATACAATATTATGTATTATCCAGTATAGTATAAAAGTGCAGCTGAGGCACCCTAATCCATAGGTCATCACCGTAAAGCTGCTGGTTCATAGACCACTTTTGCCCAGTCTCCCTTCAAACCTTATTTCTTGCAAATCCTCTTTGTTTTTCTGGACGCAGTTGCTGAGAGTTGGTCGGTGAGGTTATAATATCTTGAAATAAAACCTTGCACTTAAAAATCTGAACACATTTATTCAAAAACAGTGGATGTACATTTTGCTTATTTGAAAAATAAATTGCGAGTGTTTAATATTTCTCGCTTCGACCCAAAAGTAAAGAAATCGGGGAGTTGAATTGTCAAGCTCACAGTTGGCGTTCAGAAGTACGGTTTGAGAAGATGCGTTCAGTAATATACAAGGATTTGAATGAGAAATGTTATGTGATTTGGCACCTTTACAAACAAATGTGTGCGTATAATAGTCGGTAGGTGTATGGATGAAACCTTACAGGTAGGCTGTTTGCTGTACTAAAACCTTTTTTCTTATACCACTGCCACATGAAAGGGCCATTGTGAAAGCAGGCATCAGCTTGAGGGTAACATGTATGTTTCATCTCCTTTCATGTCATTCGTTGTAGGAATCACCCTCTGCAATTTTTTCACAATAGCAGTACAGTTGAAGATGATAGTCATCTACACAAAAACCTTGTTTACCATATAGGTTGAGTCGGTTTATTGGACCCGCTATTACCCATAATTGATTTTTATCTTGTCTCAAAGTCCCTTCGAATATACCACCGCCAGGCTTAGCTTCTACAACAATTCTCATAAATTGAGCCGTGCTATTGTAGACTGTGACAATCTCCATTGCATCAATCACATTTGATATCTTCAAATCAGCACATTCGTAATGATCGGTCATCATCTCATTCAAATGTTTCATCATAAATTCTGCGGCCACAAGCACCTTAATTGCGGTGACAGGTATCGATTTTCCATTATGACAGCTACACCAAGTATCTTCAATACCAGCTGACCAACACGTGCGAGTTTCTAAGATAGGGAGAAATAATGTCATGCCTCTTTTCTTCCCATAATTAAGTTCATTACTCCGAGTTATAATTTCAGAATCTGTAATTGATTTTAAACTCATCAAATCCATTAGCGTTTCATGCAGATCTAGCGGTGTTGTAAGTCGTCTGCTGTTTATCATAAGATTTTTGTAAGCCTCTTTGTATTTACTTCGAAAGGACTGCGGTGCTAAAATAAATAGAAAAGGCAACCTTGATTCCATACGGCCAGGAGGCGTGTTGGCATACTCGCCGAATCGCATTCCGTGGTCACTGATGAAAAATACAATAGATTGATTCAAATAATTAGAGTCATTTAATCTTTTAAAAAGATTAAAGTAATCCGATTCTAACAATTTTGCATTTTGGAGATAACCATGAGATATTAAACTTTCCCAAAAGAAACCAAACAGCTGGACAGCATTTAATGTTGTAGTCAGATCAACAATATAGTTTAACATGATTTGGTGCGGATACAATCCGTCCTGGCACCAGTTATGATAGGTTATATTGTATACTGCACTTTCATACATAAATGTGTGTGTATAGTAATCGGTTGGTGCATGGATAAAACCACGATGTTTATAATTAAATATCCCTTCTTTCACATCTTCTCCAAAGGCAGTAAAGTATCCATTTTGCCTATACCACTTCCAAACAAACGGACAACTGTCAAAGTGGCCTCTACTATTCGGATAACATGTTTGATTAATCTCATTTTCTGTAATACCGAGTAGAATTCCTACAACGTTTGGAAAAGTATTATCACCAATTTTATTGTATCCCAGAAATTCAACAGCACCTAGCTTCTTAATATAGTCCACAGTTTTGGGCAGAGCCCTATGAAGATTTAATCTAGAAACACTGTCCAGTCCAATTATTAACACATTATAAACAGAATTATTTTGTGCTAGTGGAACTGCTTTATCCTGTGGTACAAAATGCTTTTTTTGAGCAAATAAAAAGAAATTGTCATAAATTACATTATTTTCGATTTCACACTCAACGTAAATAAACTCGTGGTTTGGTTTGATAATAGACAATTCAAAACGAGGGCCGTATGTTACTCGTTCATCTACTGATAAAGATAAAACGTTTTCAACAGTTAAGGGTCTATAAAATGGCTGGTAAATGCATCGTACAACCGGTTCGGTCGTCGTATTTGTAGAATTATTCTTGTAATAGTATTTTTCATTCTCTTTGACTTTCCATAAATGAGTGGCATTCCTTTTAACCAAATGTTTTATTTCAGCACATGCTCTTGTAACAGGAGGTTTCTTCATTAGTCTGGTAGATACTTTATCATAAAGACTGAGGAACGGTGTAGAGCAGCCTATTGTGTCAATAAGTTTGGGTTCTGTATTGGTAGGGAGCGTTTTATTTAAATGGACTCTTAATCTTCTCGTAATACAACGATACAGGAACAACAATACAAGTATTCCAATAGCCCACGTGATCAACACCGACATGGAACGTCTATATCGTTTGCACTTACATCTGGCTCTGCTGAAAAAATCACTATTTAATTATAGATCGACAACATAACTGGTATATCGTCTGCGGTAGGTGAGGTAAGTGGGAGGGTGATTTTTCGTAGTTGAACGCAGGGGTGCGGGGCGCGGGGCAGTGAGCATTTTCTTCAGCAAAATGTCACTTGGTGACGTTCCTTGGAAAAAGAATGCACACGAGATAGTGCCCGAACTTGTTCCAAGATATTATATCCCGAGACGAGAAACCTAATGTTTGGCAATGGTAACTAAACCTTGATTTTTAATTCGTGGCAAAAAAAGGTAAAGATTTCTTGCTAAAAATAAGTATTGCCTGCCTGATTATATATTACTGTAAGAAAACGTGACTTAACCGATTTTTTTTGTCGAATTTAAATATTTCCATCGTATCGCCAAGAGACAATGTTAGGTTGCTCAATGAACAGCTTTCTTTTTATTTGGCATTTTTTAAATTTAAAGGAAAGTTTGTGTAATAGATTTTGGAAATATTCTCGACTACTTAAATCTCTTCTTCTTCACTAACCTTACTTTTCGGCGCCTAATACTATCCTTCGCGTTTTGACTACGGTATTTAATAAAGGGGGTTAAAGTTTAAAATTCACTAAGTTTGAAATTCGCTAAAGTAAGTTATTTTAACCATAAAAAAATAAATTGTGTTACCTACCTAAATAAATGAAGCGGTATTCGATTGTAGTGCATATTGCATACGGTAATATATCTCAGTTTTGTATACTGACAAACGAGAATTTAGGCCACCCGCTAGAAAACAGCGACTAGAATCCATTACACCTGCTGTATACTAGGTGAATTGTGAAGGAAAATAAAGAATTGCATCCATTTCAACTCAAAACCTGATCAGGTTCATAAATTTCAGTATCGACACATTAACTAGTAATCGCCATTAAGAAACATTTGAAAAACCGATTAAATTTCGATTATATTAGTATACTTATAGTCCATTATTTTACGCGCTATGAAGAACCTGTGCGTGTTTTAATCCTGTAACATTTCTTGGATTCGAATAAAACAACGGCCTTATTCATAAAAATACCTTATAGTAGGTTTAAATCATTATTTAGCTAATACACTCATTAGGCGTTTAAAACATATTTTATAATTAAAGTTTTTATTTATAATAATTTTTGTAATTCCTTTATGTTTTATTCAAAATATAGTTTGAATGGTTCAAATATTTATATTTCTATAATTTATTAATCTAAGAGAAACGCTATATTAAACGAAATTCTTTATAGTTTTTGTATTTTTTAAAGTTTAGATATATTTTTCAAATCCTGGCAAGTCCTGCGTAGGTATACATAGTTAATCGAACACCTAATAAGAACAAAAACAATCATCTACGACTCCTTGTTTTCACAATAGCAATACATCTTAAGGTGATATTGTTTTATACAAAATCCTTGTTCCCCGTATGCGTTTAGTCGATTTAAAGGGCCCCCTACAGACCAAAATTTTTTAAATTCATGAATTACAGTTCCTTCAAAAATACCGCCGCCAGGCATGACCTCAACTACAATTCTCAACATTGTATCAGAACTATTGTAGACTGAGGTTATCTCAAATGCTTCCATTATTTTTTCTATCTTCAAATGAGCACATTTGTCGTACGGTAACATTAAGTCGTTTAAGTACTTGACCATCAGCTGTGCCCCTGATTGCACCTTTTTCAAGGTGATGGGCACCAGTTTCTCATTATGACAACTACACCAAGTGTCTTTGATACCAGCTGATCGGCATGTTCGCGTTTCAGGGACAGGGAGAAATAATGACATACTTCTTTTATTTCCGTTATTGGATTCCTTAGCTCTTTTTAAAATTTCAGAATCTGTAGTTGAGTTGAGGCTTATCAATTCCTGTAACGTTTCATGCAGATCCATCGGTGTTGTAAGTCGCTTACTGTTTATCATAAGATTTTTGTAAGCCTCCTTGTATTTGCTGCGAAAGGATTGTGGCGTCAAAATGAACACAAATGGCAACCTTGATTCCATACGGCCGCGAGGCGTATTGAGATACTCGCCAAATCGATATCCGTGATCACTGATAAAAAATACTATAGTTTGATTCAAGTAATTAGAGTCATTTAACGTCTTAAAAAGATTGTAGTAATCAGGATCTAGCAATTTTGCATTTTGGAGTTCACTATGTGATATGGTGCTTTCCCAAAAGAAACCAAAAAGCCTGTCTGCTTTTAATATAGCCGTTAAATCCGCGATATACCGTAGTGTCACTTGATATCCATTTGAACATACTGTAGGAGAATGCTTATATTGAGCTTTATTTATTTCATACATAAATGGGTGCAAATAATAATCCGTTGGCGTATCAATGAAACCTCTACGTTTATAATTAAAGATTCCCTCTTTTCCATCTTCGCCGTAAGCGGTAAAAAATCCTTTTTGTTTATACCACTCCCAAATAAATGGGCAATTATCGAAGAATGATGTACTAGAATGTGGGTAACAAATATGTTTAATTTCATCTATTGTGATTCCGAGTAGTATACTTACAGTATTTGGAAACGTATTATCACCAATTTTATTATACCCTAAAAGTTCGACCGCATCTAACTGTTTCAAATAAGTCACAGTTTTGGGCATTGATCTATGAAGATTTACTCTTGATACACTGTCCACGCCAATTATTAAAACATTATACAGTGAATTACTTTGATTAAGCTGGCCAGTATCAGAGTGAGGTTTAAAACTCTTTTTTTGGGCGAATAAAAACAAGTTCCTATAAACTGTCTTGTTAGAGATTTGGCATTCAACCAAAATAAATTCATCACTGGGCTTGATTATCGAAAATTTAATGCCAGGTCCAAACTTTATACGATCGTCGACCCAATTTACTGTAATATCAACATCATCAGGCCTATAAAATGACTTGTAAAAACATTCTACTTTTGGTTTCGTATTTGCAGAATGTTTGACTGAATAATGTTTTTCATTTTCTTCTACAATCCACATATGCGTGGCATTTCTTTGAATTAAATCTATGATCTTTGGACAGGACTTTATTGTAGTACGTTTTTTCATAATCTTGAGTGATACTTCATCGTATAGAGCCATTGAAGGTATAGTGCAGCCTACCGTATTAATAAGTGCGTCTACCATAATAGACGATCCATATTCTTGAAAAATGCTATTGTTATAATAACCCCTGGAGATGACATTATCTAGAAATATATGTAGAAATAGAAGTAGTCCACTGGCCCACAAAATTAATATGAGTATTAAATATCTATGCCACATGCATTGGCACTTGTGTTGAAACATGTTCTTCTGAAACAAAATTAATCCCTATTTAATATGATCAGTGAGAAAGTTACTCTGCTTCTCTGTCTATATGTCAGTCTGTTATGCATTCATGGCTAAACCACTGCACCTATTTTAATAATTTGATTAAATTTTGGATGAACATAGGCCACTTTTTTGCCCCTCCACTCTCAAGCATGCAATATATTTGTTTGACCGTGTGCCGCTGTAGGCAATAAATAATAAAATATAGGGGCATAACTAGTCCATGCAGATAGAGCCGCGGGCGGAAAGCTTTTATAAAAATTCGTTACATTTTTTTATAAAATAACATAAGGCTTAGGATATTCGCTCGCGAAATACAACTTTTGTCGAAATTGGGCTCGTACTGCTACCAGTGACGAATTGCTTTGTACCTACCCATATACTTAAATCTTATTATATAGTTACGTACCGAGAGCCTCGGTGGTCTGCTAGTTAAGGGGTCTGCCTTCTGACAACCTCGGGTGATGCTTCCTTTGGAGTGTCAAAGTTGTGAGGACTTTCCTAGCCAGAGCGTCTAATTCAGTCTGAGACCATCTGAGCAGGCCAGAACACATCCAATGCAAACAGCATACCGATGGACCTACTGAAATTGTCGGTGACTTTCAGCAGCTCCGCCAATCTTTGGGCGTTAGGCGCATATAACTTGAGAAAGTCCATGTAGATAAAGTAAGAGATTTTAGGTACTTCTTTTCGAAACTGAAAACCTGACCCTGTCTTATTCAGCAAAGTACTTAGCGGATTCAGAGACAGGCAGAACCAAAATGGCCTCAGACATTCCCCCTGGAATAATGGGTATATCAATCCTAATAATCTTTATTATTATTATTATAAAGTTACGTAGGTATACTATAATTAAGTACTCACAGTAAAACTTAAATAATATTTTACAAAAGTAAAAAACTAATTGCGTTTTACACGGAACGTTTTTAATTTAATTTTGTTTCGAGATTTGTTTTTTATTACGTACCAATGTAATTACCCTACGCATAATAAAAATGAATTCGATCGGATTATTTCATTTAGTATTGAGTAAATCGCTATAATATTGTTATTACAGTAGGCAATACTTATACCGTAATACTTTCGAAAATATAAAAAATTAGAATCTTTCGTACCCTGATAACTTCTACTATAGTTGATCGAAGCCTGATCACTAAAGTCAGAAGATTCCTTGTGTTCACAATAGCAATAATCTTATACAAAACTTGAATACATGTTCCCCGTATGCGTTTAATCGGTTCAAAGGTCCCCCTATAGACCAACATATTTTAAACTCATGCTTAATATATCTTCCTTCAAAAATTCCGCCGCAAGGCTTGACCTCCACTACAGTTCTCGACATTGTGTTAGAACGATTGCAAACTGAGGTTATCTCCAACTACACTAAGTATCTTAGATACCGGCTGATATGGTCGCATTTTAGGGATATGGAGATACAATGTCATGCTTGTTGTATTTCCATTATTGGATTTTTGAGTTCTGTTTAAAAATTTCGGGATCAGTAAATAGAATTTAACGTTTCATGCAGATTTTTGTAAGCTTCCTTGTATTTGCTGTGGAAGGACTGTGGCGTCAAAATAAACATAAATGGCAACCTTTTTTTTTTTTTTTTTTTTTTTTTATATTAAACAAGACAAGCATTTGACCGCCATCTCACCTGTTGGTAAGTGACGATGCGGCCGAAGATGGAGCATGCTCGTCTTGGAACAGCCTATTCACTCTAGCCTTGAAGGCATCCAGATTATATTGATCAGGGAACACACTCGCAGGCAACGCGTTCCACTCTTTAGCCGTACGCATTATAAAAGTCAAGCCAAAGCGGCTCGTGCGGATAGTTGGAAGGTCCACGACATAAGGATGAAGCGCTCGCCCGGATCGCGTCTCCCGATGGCGGAAAGGGGATGGCGGAATGAGGTCGTGCAACTGCTTCGCACACTCACCGAAATGTAACCTGTAGAAATGGTCACTGCCGCCTATGGACATCAGCAACACCAGGAGAGCTACCAATGCCGTGCCCGCCTCTAAGGAGACCTAAGAAATATCTGTTTAACGATCCCATATCATAGTCCAAAGGAAATACTGTGGCTGGGAGCTCATTCCACATACGAATCGTACGATGGCGGAATTGTGCTATCTGCACCAAATGCAACAGTTCCTCATTTAGAATCATTTAACGTCTTAAAAAGATTCGTGTGTAATGCAGCATGTTTGCTGTGGTCAGGTGAAGCACTTTTTAGAGTATTTATTAGATTGGGCAGTTCCATTGTAGTCTCAGAAATGTATCCGGTAACAAAGAAATAGACACACATACATATGCTTGAAAAATATAACCCTCCTTCAGTCGCAGTCGGGTGAAAACCAATAGTTTAGACAAAGAAAGACTGATTGCGGAGATGTTCCAGATTTTAGATTCCAGTTTGGTGCTAATCCAGGAGGATGACCTACCTCCGCTCAAATGCCGGTTAGAACGTATTTTTAGGATGTTTCCAGGTGCTGACGGCGTGTTTCGAGTGGCAGACATCCGCACCGAGGCTGAATACGACGCGCCTTCACGAAGATCTGCCTAGTGTTACAGCTGATAGACCATGATGCATGAGGCATGTCGGCGCGCGGCACTACTGCTAGCACAATCTACCGTCGGCAATGCGAAAGAAATGCGAGAATCCGCGAAAGCGAAAAACGGCCAATGCACGACGTTACAGTCTATGTAAGACCGTGTACGAAATTTAAATGTAACTCGCCAATAGCTATTCAAATCTGTGTCTGTTATTTAAGCTTTTCTCTTTACACAATAAATATATTAAACTTCTAATAAAACATAGTTATTGAAGAGCATCTGATCCTGTCCAGACCTGCAGACAATTTATACGAAGCACAATCAGCTTTTATAGTCTCATGAACATGAAAAATAAGCATACATATATCTCTGCCCTGTGCACATGTGGGTTGCCTGTGCACATATTGGTACAATGTACTTTGCCCATTCTCTTTTCCGGTTAAAATTCCCGGACTTATCCATAATAACTCATTTGTAGTTTGGTAGCTATTTTACAAGGTGCCTCAGCCCAGTCGAAAAAAAACTGTGAATAAAAAATATTTATTTAGACACTCCTATATGACAATTTTTAAGAAATAAGTCATAGAAGTCATCGAAAAGTACCGGAAGTGACAGCGTCACCAGTGACATTATCAGAATACTGGCAGAGCCATTAACACCGATCTTGACTCAGCTATTTAATTAAATAATTATCTGATTAATAAAAATATTTATTACACAAAAAATAAATTACATAATAAAAAAGTGATTCTAGATCGCTGCAAAGTGGGAGCGTTCCCAGAATGCTGGCGGCGTTACCTCGTTGATTGGCCAAACTAATACGTTGTCCGAGGTACGTGCCAGCACAAGGATCTCCGGTTGCCTCTATCACCCAGATAGATACCTCTTGGAACATCTTTTTAGCACTAGGGCCACGTGGCCCTAAAGTTTTAACCCCAAACCGCGCACCATATTTGCGCCGCTTAAGGTCTTCCGCCGTTGATGCAGCTGCGCCAGCGTTAACCGAGGTAGCCCTTATGTGGGATGGGGCCAAAGTGTCTTCACAGGTCGCATGCTACACCAGGGGCCGCCCTTGTAACCAAGCAACATGGCGTCATGCCGTCGGACCTCTTTCCATCATCCCGAGCCAGGCCATTGTGTTCCAAAACAGCTGGCACGTTGATAGTGGCAAAGGTACGGCGGATGACGACGATAAGGTTCGCATGGCGCGACAAGCAACAGGCACTACGCTGGCACGATAGGCCATGGTGCCCAAGGGTATCTACAACGCTTCTGAATGATCTCTAATATGAATCATAATATGAAACGCTAATGTGGCCTTTTTAGACCCCCAGTCTAGCGCTGATGGAACCAGCGTAGTTCTTTTTCTGAGGATGATGGCCTATCATCGCCATAGGTTATAAAAATGAAGCATAGGGCTGGTCCTAGTAATGGAGTAAGGAGTTGGCGATACATTGAAAAGTTTATATTCCTTGTGAATATTTCCCTCTCTGGATCAATGTCAGTACATGGCTTGTGTCAAATCAATTTGACGTAATCCCACTGTGATTTTTATAATACTTACAAGGGACCTAAACTTTTTTCTACGTAAAACTTTCTGTATGGTAATGTTTAAGAAATACCTATTACAGAACACGTACGATTTGAGGAGTGCTAACAGTGTTCTTTTATAATTTGTAAGATTGTTCTATTAATTTGAATTTATTCTTACCACAGCGTTATAAAATAGCAAGCAGTATGTGTGATGTAAGTATGATCTCTGGACTACTCATTTTTGTTATGTATAGGTATAGAAGCCCCTCGTTCTTTATTATTCAGTTTACACTTTCATGCAAGAAAACGAGGCCAATCATCGGTCTTGAAGAATCTACAGCTTTTCAAATGTTATAATAGTACCTAAGAAGTACCTATCTCATTATGTGTATGACTTTGTTGGCCCGGGGTGCGCCTTGACTATGATCCAGGATTTAGCCGATCAGGTAATTAGAGTGAAGCGATTGCCATCAAACTTCCGTGACCCTGTTACCAGGGGAACAAATTAAACAAACTACCGCCATAGGACCCTAAACTGTCCAACCAGTCTCAGTCCCGAGCGGAAGACCTTGGTCAACCTCGCTCCTCAAACGTTATTAGAAGGCACATCTAACGAGTGGCTAGGCTGAAATTTCATTAAGCTTAAAGTACGAAACGGTCACCCATCCAGTTCCTGCAGCGAATTGTTTAACTATGGCTATCGGTTTCGGCAAGCACGGTCTCATTAGTCTACTGCCGCTTCAATTACTATTTAACAGTTCATATACATTATACTTCTAGGCGGGCGAAATATCAATAACAGACTTCGTTTATCTCCAGATGCTGCGGCTAAAGAAACATTACTATGGTGAAGCTAAGACCTCTTGATTTCACCAGCAGTTTGAAATCATGTGCCTTATTTTTACCTGTTGTGAATGGACACTGGACATCATTCAGAGGTTTTTAAGTTGTTTTTTAATTATCTACCTACTGACTGAGCTTAATACTCAAACCGCCATGAGGTACGCCGGCCCTGTTACGACAAAACGCTGCAACCGGGTTAGGTACTTCGTTTTATATGGTATTATAGCTGATTGTAGGCTAGGTACCTACTGGTTCAACCATCTGTTCAATATATAGTTTCCTAACGAAAGTATTCAAAGTAACATTTCACTGTAACATTAAAGTTTGGATATTTTTTTTACCAAACGTGGTAAACTAAGTTGTAGCATTTTATCGTGATAGTGATACGTAGTTTATGCGACCGCCGCACCCGCTGCATAGTATGACTGTATCATGAATACTAAGTGACAAAATATTCTTATACGAAATAATACTTTTAGGTTGTGCGTACGCCAAAAATATACTAAAAAATTATGATAAATATAGGTTTTTCCTGCGTTTTTCATACACATAAAATATATTATTTGGTGATAAAGATATGTTTTATAATAATTTAGCCAGTTTTAAGAAACATTTCCATGGTATACTAGGATAAATTGTGGAATTGACAGGGTATGGTTGTAGCACTTTGTAAATCTAAGTAGGTGCTTTTCAGTAAAATTCTTACTGTATAATATTATGTAAAAGTTTATTCTGTGCTTTAAGCATTGTTATTTAGGGTAGTTGTAGATCTACTAGCTATACATATAATTGGAAAACTCATGCAACTGAATAAAATAAATAAAAAATGTTAATACTAACATCTTTTGCTTTCTTCGTCGTGTCAATTATCAGAAATAGGTCAGAAACCCTAGGTAATGATAGTTAACTTGGTTTGGTTGAAAATTGGTAACGTGTTAAACTTTTGTACTCCTTTTTCTAAAATTGATGTTTCACAGATTACAGCGTTTTGTCGTAACAGGGTCACGGCGGCCCAACAATTCTCTGTGGCAGACCTCATTCAAATATAAATCACAATTTCACTATGCTTAACACTGTTGCTGACGAGAGTAGGTATTAAGTAAATTATTGGGTATATCAAAACTAATCAGAAGGGGCGAGATATAAACAGTTGCATCAGTTGCTTCACGTCAAGCTTGTTTGACACGAGTTCGGTATTGCTGCCACCTTTAAGATACATCAGCCTAATATCGACTAGCGGTGACGAAGCATACTAAAAGGATTATTCTCCAGAGCTGACAGATGCATAGCTGCAGAGCCTTAAACATCGGTGTAGGCTTGCGTGTTTGTCGGTATTCAATAGACTGTGAGGGCTTTAAGACTTTCGTGGTCATTCACTACACTTTCACTAACCGTGGTAACAATCCCGATAATATGTGTAGTCAAAGTGTAGACTGCGAGGGTGCCGTTGGTTATCCTATGTCATTGAGTACAAGAAAAAATCCATATTTAGGAGATCCATAAAACGTTGGTCTTCTCTTTGGTGACCCTTTAAAAATATTTTAAAAGATTTATTTGAGTAGAGGAAAGTAATCACATATGGAATAGGGTCCAAATATGGAATTCCTTGATTTCTTCAGAAATAATATTTGAAATCGCAATACAAAGCCATACTCTGTTTCATATACTCACATTAGACGTGTATACGTGTATGTCAGTAGGGCAAAGGTTTGGTCGCAGTTCAGAACATTTTTGAGCACGTAATAACTATGTGTTTCTTTTTATTTAGAGAGTAATAACATTTTCCTCATATTTTTATGTGGTTGCATACATGGTAGTCCTTCCATTTCCAGGCCACTTATTAGATTCAGTTTTGTAATTATTTAAATATTGACAATAATTTCTGAGGTCATTAAATGCCAAATATGCACAAGCACTGGGGTCCACTTATGGAATATTCCATATTTGGGTCAAAATCGCAATTGATCGTTTAATTTTAAATTTTAATGTGTTTATATACTTATCTTTCAGAATGCTTTCTAACACATAAAGTAAAGAAAAATATTCGAAAACCAAGAATTTATCGATTTATCACAAAAAACGATTTTATTATTTGCGGTTGGTTAACAGCATTTTTCATACAAAGCCTTCAGAAAAGCTGTTTTACCAACTGCAAATACTTATTATTTAAAGATTTAAACAGCTTAACCGATTTCCATCAAATGTTATCTATTTGTTAGGTCGGACGGAACACTCAAGATACGGATACCACTCGCACTATGGCGATCCTCATTAGTATTTTAATTGTTTTTTAATGTTACGTTTTTTTTGCAATATTACTACAGTCTAATGATTTTTACAACTAATTACCAATTTAGTTAATAATGAGACTGTTATTAAGTATTACAAAACTATATTAAACCATATTTTTAAGAATTTGTTGTGCCTTTTTCCCATGGTCCATATTTGGGGTACCTACCTATTCCATATTTGACTACCTTTTTCATTTTTTGATTAAACTAAATTTTGAATATTGTAATTAGTTATAAAAATCATAAGACTATCACTAAGTGTTGCAAAACATTATGACTTCTCATCGAATAAAGAAATTGACTGCGTTCTATGAATAGTTTATTTTTTATATTCAAAAAACAAAATGGTATTCCATATTTGGTTACTTTCCTCTACCCTCCACGTAAAACTGGGGATGAAATTTTTTTTCGCATAGATTCCATTCTGTGGGATGTCGTTGGATAGGTCTTTTGAAATCATTTAGGGTATCCGAAGCACGTTTTTGGATTAAGTTTTCCGTATTTTACATATTTAGCTTGAAAGGGGATCAATGCTGTCCGCGTCCGTAGGCAAAGCCCACTTTGGGCTTCATGACTCTAGATACCCTACACGTGATCCCCGGGTAGTGCAAAATGGACAGTACTCTCTCCGGTGGTAAGCTTTGGCCGTGGCTGGTCAACACCCTCCAGGCGGACGCGTCGTTAAGCGGCCCAGCCGTGTTTCGTTGCGGTGTCTGGTGTAGCCGTCTAGGAGGATGGGTCTGGACAGTTGTGGTCGCTCTGCGTAACCGTTTTATCTTGATGCTCACCACTTCCGTACCGGATGCCTGGCGTCGGAGGGCAGCGGGATCCGAAGCACGGTGCCGCCGTTGGCTGACCGTAGATAGTTGGAGGCCCAAGTAGCTGGTTAGCCACCAGTGACAGGCTGCCCCGCCATCTTACGAAAAATCCCAGATTGCTCTACCTTGCCGGTTGGCGACCGGATGGGAGGGCCAGGTAGCCAATCTGGGGAGGTTCGGCTTCCCCGCGGTCTTCGCGTCAGGCACCTTCCCGTGCGGTATTAGTGAGCATGTTTACTGGTAGGCGGAACGCCACCTCGTCCGACTGCCATCCTCCTACAACAACCTTTTCACTCTTAAAATGATACGTAAAAACAAGAGAAACGTTAAACAGCGGCTGTACTCCCACTCAAAGTGCATCTCACTAACATCCGAGCCTTGCACTCAAATCTCGACGCAGTCCACTACCACCTTGAAACTCAAAAACCGCAGCTGCTGTTCCTCACTGAGACGCAGATCAGATGTCCAGCTGACGCAGTATACCTCAGCTACCCAGGGTATACTCTCGAGCACAGCTTTGTACCTCGTGCCGGAGTCTGTGTGTACGCTCGCGAAGACATCTGCATTCGGCGTCTAAGGAGCTTTGAGGGGTCTAGTTTCTCTATTTTATGGTTGCTGGTGGATATAGGTCAAGTGCAAATCCTGTATGCCTGCATATACCGCTCGCACAGCGAGGATCAGAAGACAACTTGCTTATGTGACCATCTCATAGAAGTGGCGGATGAAGCAAGGAAACGTTATCCCGCGGCGCAGTTAGTCATTCTGGGGAATTTTAATGACCACCACGAAGAGTGGCTTTTCCCATACCAGATGACGGATCATGCTGGGAGATAGGCTGGTAATCTGTGCCAAAATGGTACCTGATGTTGACTCCTATACCGCCAATGCTTAGGCCTTCTGCTGACAACTGCTCCAGACAGGCACTCAGTATCGGATTTTGCACCAATGGGTACATCCGATCACTGTCTAGTGAAATCTCTGTCCGTCTATTCCCCACCCGAGCAAAACCCATGCAGCCCCTGACGGATGTGGTCGTCTCCTTGGCGTGAGGCATGCTTCTCTTCGGGCGCCGGGGTTGCGCGTCTGTCGGTCTTCTACAGGTTACATTTCGGAGAGTGTGCGAAGCAGCTGCACGACCTCATTCCACGGGCCCCTTTCCGCCATCGGGAGACGCGATCAGGGAGAGCGCTTCATTTTTATGTCGTGGATCTTCCAGCTATCCGCACGAGCCGCTTTGGCTTTATAATGCGTACGGCTAAGGAATGGAACGAGTTGCCTGCGAGTGTGTTCCCTGATCAATATAATCTCGATGCCTTCAAGGCTAGATTAAATAGGCTGTTCCAAGACGGGCATGTTTCATCTTCGATCGCATCGTCACTTACCAACAGGTGAGATGGCGGTCAAATGCCTGTCTTGTCTAAATATTAAATAAAAGTGGATTTCCTTTGCTAGAAACACGTGCCTTATGTACCTACTTTTGAAAATGCACAACAGAAAACGACGCTGTAGATTTCCGGTCTACGGAGGTCGTAGTGGTCTGCTTCTTAATCGTTAGTCGGCATGTACGATACTCGTGATTAGCAGGGGTTGGTGCTACATTCTTCTCCGCCGACCATTCCCGTAGGATGCACTGCTTTCGAGATATTAACGAAAAACCAAAAAACAGGAAATTTCGAACCGCCTTACACCAAAAGCTTCTTAGGTTAGTGTAGATTTTTAGTATATTTATTACAAACGTGTTTATTACCTATAATTTGCCACAAGAATCAATTCCGTTGTAATTAATCCCACCTTTGACACAATATTTACTTCAGTATATCTTAACTTAAACGTGATAGTCGTTCTGTACTATTATTTCTAAAACATTGTAACGTCCGCTTGTCTCCGTAACTGTACTAATAAAAGTTACCAATTCAAAAATGAGAAAAGCCAACAAATAGCGTACCTACTAGGAATTTACGTTGATGTAACATTTGTCAATTTTTCTGTTGAACACAGATTGATTACATTCTGCCTGGTGTTCCTGCTGTGTTTGCTGGTGTGTTTCGGGCTGGCGGTGGGCACGGCTGCTGGCATTGCTTACGGCTACAACTACTCATTATCGGAGTATCAAAACGTCAAGTCTCATGGTACGTCACCTACAACTTAAGCTCACGGTCGATAGTCCAAACGGTAGGGTTACGTTTGGTAGTTTTAACATTGTGGCCAACTCAATGGTACAACTGTTTTTGGCTTTATGAGCATCTACCAGTCGACTAGCATGACACAAGTGTGTCCGCGATATAGCTCGCGCCGCAACAGTGCGTTTGTTTCCTTCTCTCAATACTAAGATGAAGATAATGAAGAGATAGTAGGAGTTTTTCTCGCTTATCGCACGCGAGAGTACGCTTGTGCTACCTGTGCATGTGTGTTCAAAATGATTAGGCAGTGTAGGAAAGCTTCAAGACAAAATGGTGGAGGAAAGTTATTATAAAATAATCTGGGCCTGGAGCCGACTTTCTGCGGCGAAGACTGTCTATGGCTGCCTCTCTAGGAGTGTTTGGCAATTTATGCACTTGTAGCCTTCAAGAAGATTACGAGAGAGGCTGCTGATACGGAGACAGCGTGCATTCGCGGTGTCCATAGACCAATGACGTCAACAGCTTGCCATTCAGCACAATCAGGGAGGCGCCCTCGGGTTTCATGGTGTACCCCTATACTTGAGGCGGCTGTTGAAGGACTATCTGACAGATAGGCAAGTTCTTTACGTCAACAGCCAGGGCACTATAATTAAGCGTCCTGTGAGACGTGGAGTTCCGCAGGGTTCTGTTCTTGGACCACTCCTGTGGAACATGGGCTATGACTGGGTTCTGCGTCATAGGCCGTTGTGGATAATATCAGTGCGAGCAATAGAATATTTATAATACAGGGTGTCCCGTAAGTCGACGTCAAGCCGGAAACGGGTGATAGTCCAAATCATAATAGTTACTAGAAAAATAAAAAATAAAATCTAAGTCTTTAATTTTTTAAATTATAGGCATTTCTTTTTTTTTTCGAGAAAATGTACACCCTGTGATGGTTTTTTAGCTCTTGTTGCTACAAATCTTAACTTTTTTTCAATTCTATTTTTCTTATGTAATCCCGAATAGTGCTAATCTAACCTATTACTTAGAATTCTAAGTCAACTGCTCCAGCTTGGAAGAAAGTGTCACATTATGCCGTACAATGAATAGACAATTAATATTTCGCCCTACTTTAACGGACTGTACTGAAAAAAAAAAGTACTACGCCAGGTTGGCAAGTAGCACGAAAAGTTGACACATTTAATAAGGATTCTAAAATAGTACAATACTTGCTACATTATTTCTTTGATTACGGGGGAAAAAAATTCCTTCAAGAAACCCAGTTTCGATAAATTTTTCATTACCTACTAAAAATTATTCTAGTGCGTTCAAAGCTTGCCTAAGACCGAGTGAGACGGAGAGTCATTCATGAAGTGTGAGTGAGACAGGTAGTGACGCTTTCAAGTCAGAGATGCTAACTTTTTGTTAAATTTAGGACAATATTTCCTTAAGTTTAAAATTAAACACCAATTAGATGCAAATATTTATTATTTACAAAAGATGTACAAACTGCCTTCCTTCAACTGCAATACAAGCTCGACATCTTCTTAAAAAAGATCGGATTATCACACGGGCAAATCTTCCGTTGTTGACCTCTTAATACAGCTTACTCCCACTATCAATCCGTCAGACTAATATCTCTCTGTAAACAGGAGTTCGAAGACTGTATCACGGTATCAAACACTGACGCGCTTGAGTATTTTTTTGGAACGATTTTTTTTTTACATTTTTAAAAATTCTTACACGCTCTCCCCACCACTAAAAAGATATACATCATATAAACTTTTTTTCTGTTTAGCCGTTAATCTTCGCGATCTGATAGGTCTTCAAAGCGCTCGGGTAAAAACGCATTTAGCCCTCTGAGCTCCCCTACTATTAAAAAACCATTTTCTCGAAAAAAAAAGAAATGCCTATAATTTAAAAATTTCAAGACTTCGATTTTATTTTTTATTTTTCTAGTAACTATTATGATTTGGACTATCACCCGATTCCGGCTTGACGTCGACTTACGGGACATCCTGTATATGCAAGTTACAAAGATAACGTCATAAAAATGAATGGTAATGTCATACAATAACAATTTCAATATTTTTTTAACAATTCCCTACACGAATTACTTGGCCGCACGCCTGCTTATGTTCGCAGAGAACGTTTCTGTATTTTAAATACACGATCGGAGTTTGGCATATAAGTTATAAGACTTAAATAATAACAAGTTAAAGTAATTAAAGTCTAATAAAATAATTAGGTAAAGGAACACACATTATCATATTCGTTATAATTAATGTAGCATAAAAAAGTATTAGCCTGCCGCCATTATCGAAAGAAAAATGCTGAAGAAAAGACAAATATTTTTTTCTTTAACTTTTTTAAATGTGCGATTTTGCGTAACTCAAAATGAATGATGAATTTTATTTTGCGCTGAAAAGTGTTTTGCGCATTTGGCTTTTTGGCGCCCCTTGCCATCTGGCGTCTAGAGCGACTACTCCTGTTGCTCTACCCTTGAGCCAGCGCTGGGTGTCCGCTTATAACGAGAACGGGTTGAATCGTTATTGCATTTTAATTCAAGAGCCCTGTTGGCAGTTGCGTCTTGCCAAATTTCATAATGATATGACATGGATATGTGCCCTATACGTTTTGATAAAGTTGCTTTGTGAGTATCAAGTTGTATGAAAATTTCGATACTCCCAGAGTAACTTTATTATAACTTCTGGGGCAGTTACCGATGAGCTGTAAACATGGAATTTAACAAGTAGTAAGATTTTTTTAAATACAACTAAGGTGGCAAACAAGCTTACGGCTTGCCTGATGGTAAGCAGTCACCACAGCTTATGGATGTTTGCAATACCAGGGGCATCACCCACGCGTTGCCGACCCCGTAAAAACCTTTTCACCCCTTTCTTGAAGAACTCCGTGTTGTGTACTCTCCAGGGAAAACGTCTTCAGATAGTTCATTCCACAACCTTAGTGTCTGTCGGAGAAAATTCCTTTGGAACCGCACAGTTCGCGACCAGTTTGGCTCCAAGGTGTGAGGATTAACTTCCTGTCAGTAGCGAGTGGTGCGATGATAGAATGTAGTTGTAGACATCATGTCAAACAGTTCTTGAGAAAAACACCGTTGTGCAAGCGGTAGAACACACAAAGCAGACTCAGCGGTTCAATACCACTTGTGAGTATGGTATCATCGACAATTATCACAGCGCGCTTTTGGATCGAGTCACAAGGACCAAGCTGATATGCCGGTGCTCCCGCCCATAGCGAGGAGATGGGAGCGATACTCCAAATAGGGTTTGACTTGAGCCTTATATAGGAGAAGTCGTTGTCCAGGCGTGAGAATCGAGTTTTTCAAATGCGAGCTTGACCTTAGCTTCCAAATGACTGCGAAACTGAACGTCACTGGAGATGTCGATATCTAGGATATGTATGCTCTTAGAGATGGTAAGTGGTGTATCCTCAAACTAAGTAACTACAACGAATGGAGCTTTCTTGGCGGTGAATGCGCATACTTGTGTCTTAGTGGTGTTAAATTGGACTAGATTTAGTCGTCCCCAATCGGAAATTCCAGCTAGAGTACTCCCAATTTTAGACACAAGTACTTCGCGACTTTCTTCCACAAGGATACGAGAGATATTTGGACGATCTGTATAAAAGGCGTCTCTAGTATTGTCATCCGCATAGTAATGAATGCTGTCAATGGACAGCATATTATTATCATTGATATGAAGGAGGAACAGAGTTGGAGACAGCACTGAGCCTTGCGGGACACCAGCGTTAATGTCCAAGCTATCGGAGCAGAAGCCGTCAACTACGGCTTTGATGAATCTTCTTTACAAAAAGCTAGTTACCCATTTGCACAATCCCTCGAGAAGCTCGTATGAAGGCTTCTTCAATAAAATACCCCTAGGCCAGATCCGGTCAAACGCCTTCGCCATATCTATGTCAACAGCCAGTGCCTCACCTTGACTCGCAACAGCTAAAGCCCAACGGTGTGTTAGATACACTAGAAGATCACATTTTGACGGTCGCTCAAAAGATCGTGTTCTTCTAGGTAACTAAGGAGCTGTGTGATTATAACTCGCTCTAACATCTTAGAGAGAAGGGAGGTAATAGCAGCAAATAGGCAAAAGGACTGTCATAACTGCTACGGAGTTTGGTCAGTAAGCATAATTTTACAAGGAAAAATAACAAAATTGATAATTTTTACATATATTACATAAAAACACATGTATATTTTTAAACAATTTCCTAAGTAAAGGATATTTCTGTTTTGCTCGTAAACTGTTGGGAATTTGAAAAAGTGCACTAAACAAAAATTTTAGGGAATTTTATGTAGATTACTTTAGCATTTATTGCTAAGCCGTTTTCGAGTTATAAGCAAAAAAGTCTCAAAAATTTGAGGTTTATTGTCCACCCTCAAGGTAGCACAGGCTCCTCCTCGAGGTCGAAAACTTAAATTACACATCCCACACTATTCCCGAACTAACTCCCAAAATTTCATTAAATCAGAATAATGTCCAGGTAAAGCCAATCATTTTTGTACCTGCCGACCGGGTTAAGATGGGAAAATGTAAAATGGGGCATTCGAATTGAGAACCTCCTTTTCTGAAGTCTTTTAAAAAGTGATCCATGCGGACAAAGTTGCGGGCAAATGTTAGTGCATTACTAAAATAGTGAGTTTATAAATAATATCACTATGGGAATAAGGCGTTTGGCAATATCCCCGCGGCATACACATAACAGTATTATTACAATTTAATTAATAATTCTCATTGTGATTATGATTACAGATCCAGACTTTCCAGATGGTGCACCTGGCACTCCTTCTTTACCTGGGACACCTGGCACTCCTGCTTTACCTGGGACACCTGGCGCATCACCTGGGTCTCCCTACACTACCCACTCCAGTCCACCTGTGCCTCCCGACCACTCCGGTCCACCTGTGCATCCCGACCACTCCGGTCCACCTGTGCCGCCCGACCACTCCGGTCCACCTGTGCCTCCCGACCACTCCGGTCCACCTGTGCCTCCCGACCACTCCGGTCCACCTGTGCCTCCCGACCACTCCGGTCCACCTGTGCCTCCCGACCACTCCGGTCCACCTGTGCCTCCTGACCACTCCGGTCCACCTGTGCCTCCCGACCAGTCCGGTCCACCTGTGCCTCCCGACCAGTCCGGTCCACCTGTGCCTCCCGACCACTCCGGTCCACCTGTGCCTCCCGACCACTCCGGTCCACCTGTGCCTCCCGATCACTCCGGTCCACCTGTGCCTCCCGACCACTCCGGTCCACCTGTGCCTCCCGACCACTCCGGCCCACCTGTGCCTCCCGACCAGTCCGGTCCACCTGTGCCTCCCGACCACTCCGGTCCACCTGTGCCTCCCGACCACTCCGGTCCACCTGTGCCTCCCGACCACTCCGGTCCACCTGTGCCTCCCGACCACTCCGGTCCACCTGTGCCTCCCGACCACTCCGGTCCACCTGTGCCTCCCGACCACTCCGGTCCACCTGTGCCTCCCGACCACTCCGGTCCACCTGTGCCTCCCGACCACTCCGGTCCACCTTTGCCTCCCGACCACTCCGGTCCACCTTTGCCTCCCGACCACTCCGTTCCACCTGTGCCTCCCGACCACTCCGGTCCACCTGTGCCTCCCGACCAGTCCGGTCCACCTGTACCTCCCGACCAGTCCGGTCCACCTGTGCCTCCCGACCACTCCGGTCCACCTGTGCCTCCCGACCACTTCGGTCCACCTGTGCCTCCCGACCAGTCCGGTCCACCTGTGCCTCCCGACCAGTCCGGTCCACCTGTGCCTCCCGACCAGTCCGGTCCACCTGTGCCTCCCGACCAGTCCGGTCCACCTGTGCCTCCAGACCAGTCCGGTCCACCTGTGCCTCCCGACCACTTCGGTCCACCTGTGCCTCCCGACGACTCCGGTCCACCTATGCCTCCCGACGACTCCGGTCCACCTGTGGCTCCCGACGACTCCGGTCCACCTGTGCCGCCCGACCACTCCGGTCCACCTGTGCCTCCCGACCACTCCGGTCCACCTGTGCCTCCCGACCACTCCGGCCCACCTGTGCCTCCCGACCACTCCGGCCCACCTGTGCCTCCCGACCAGTCCGGTCCACCTGTGCCTCCCGACCAGTCCGGTCCACCTGTGCCTCCCGACGACTCCGGTCCACCTGTGGCTCCCGACGACTCCGGTCCACCTTCGGCTCCCGACCACTCCGGTCCACCTGTGCCTCCCGACCAGTCCGGTCCACCTGTGCCTCCCGACCACTCCGGTCCACCTGTGCCTCCCGACCAGTCCGGTCCACCTGTGCCTCCCGACCACTCCGGTCCACCTGTGCCTCCCGACGACTCCGGTCCACCTGTGCCTCCCGACGACTCCGGTCCACCTGTGGCTCCCGACGACTCCGGTCCACCTGTGCCGCCCGACCACTCCGGTCCACCTGTGCCTCCCGACCACTCAGGTCCACCTGTGCCTCCCGACGACTCCGGTCCACCTGTGCCTCCCGACGACTCCGGTCCACCTGTGCCTCCCGACCACTCCGGTCCACCTGTGCCTCCCGACCAGTCCAGTCCACCTGTGCCTCCCGACCACTCCGGTCCACCTGTGCCTCCCGACGACTCCGGTCCACCTGTGGCTCCCGACGACTCCGGACCACCTGTGGCTCCCGACGACTCCGGTCCACCTGTGGCTCCCGACGACTACGGTCCACCTATGTGGTCCCCTGGTTTAGATAGTAAGCCAACTGATGAAGATAGTACATCTGAACTGTCCACCTCAGATAGTGAGCCAACTGCTGAAGATAGCACATCTGAACTGTCCACCTCAGATAGTGAGCCAACTGAAGATAGTGAGCCAACTGAAGATAGCACGTCTGAATTAACTACCTTAGAGGGTGGTCAATTAGTGGTGTATATGCGAAGGGGACAGTTCCACGACAAGCCGGATTTAGATCACGACAAGAACTTATTCGGGCCGGGCAGATCTGGAGACTTAGATGGTAACGCTCTTTTAAGTGTAATTGTTTAGCCTTAAGATAATATTGTTATGAGCTAGAGAATTCGTTTCGATAGCAATTAGCCATTAACTCGAATAAAACTTTATTGTATAGGCAACAATCTAGACTGTACTAAACTGGAACCCTACGGTAACACTATTTCACAAGACTCACTTCCTTTTTTTTCCACCACTAAGTAGGAAACAAGCTTACGGGCTGCACGATGATAAGCAGTCATCGCAGTCTATGGACGTTTGCAATACCAGAGGCATCACCCACGCGTTACCGACCCTTAAAAACCTTTTCACCCCTTTCTTGAAGAACTTCATCTCCAGGGAAAACCTTTACAGGTAATTCATTCCACAACCTTAGTGTACATGGGAGAAAGTTTGTTTAGAACCGCATAGTTCGCGACAAAGTTCGAAACCATGGACGAGACTTGTCGTTCATCGCTACGTTAGAATACGGAATAAAATATTCCATACCCTGCCGTATAATCGCGGTAACGGCTTCAACACGATTTTACGGATCGCCCGAAGAGATGCATGCCTCCCGCCAAGGATAGGATGAAAAGAAGGGGTGCGCCACTTCTTTTCATCCCAATCTGCTGACTTGTATCGCCAAGCCCGTCGGAGGTTGCGAGGGGCTTGCTCGGGTGGGGAATAGACGGGTACAGTATTCACCAGACAGTGGTCAGATATACTCAGTAGTAAGGAAACCAGTTTTAGAAAAGTCGTAACTACCAACTGTAAAAAGTCATTAGGTACATCCTACAACGACGTAGGAAATGTACGTACCCGAACTACTCGCCATGCTTCACATTCGGCAGGCGGTTAGGGTTATGGTAACGGTTACGCAATGCAATATTATAAAACAAGAGTAACTGAATGTGATATACATGGGGTAGGTAAACTGAAAACTGAAACTTGTGTAACTCATGAATGAAATAAGTTCTCAAATAAAAAATATTTTTTAATAGTTATAGCAAGGTTTTGTCGCTCGTTCTTTATGATCTGTCAGACTAATGAAATGAGCCCAATCTCAATGGATCTTTCTTGCGTAGTTTAGGAGTTCCTAAGGCCACCTTCCGTCTCCATCATCATATCAGTTCAATGGTAGAGCTCGTCTCAGCTGACATGACGCGCCCCACTATCGCATTAACGCACACAAGCAAATTTAAAATATGGACGCAATACATAAACAAATGCCGTTGTAATTGGTCATTCGGTTGCCGGTGAGACTCACACGTAGGAGCACGCATCGTTCGATTGAGCAGTCGACGCTCCCACACAGATGAAGTGTCGTTATTAATATTGGCACTCACACATCGAAATCAACTAATTAAGTAGTGATTCATCGTCATTTCAGCTTAGACAAGCTCTATCACAACATTCCATTGTCACCGAACTTAAATAAGTATGCGAAATGTCAGCTCATACGGAAACAGGGAAATGGCTCAAATTTAGCTTGCAAAATTTTATTACGAATAGACATGGGGACATATGAAAATAAATAAAAGCTTGTAACAATTTGCATAGTAATGTATTTATTATATTTTAAACACTTTTTCATTCGGTCAAACAGTTTTTGAAAACATTGTATAAGTAAGTTTTGTAAATAAATTTGTATTATTAGTAAAGTATCTAATATTGGAAGGACGTGAAGGTAAAAGTGAGCACCAGGGATTATAGAGAGATAAAGAGGTTGGCAGACAGGAGAGAAGAGTGCCGATTGCTCCACCACATGACAAGAGTCATACTCTTAAATATATTATGATGACCTAATAAAAACGATAGAAATAACCTTTCGTCATGAAACTTATTCTTCTGCGAAGGAGTAGAAGCTTTTTCTCTGACAAGTTTGCAAGGCGCTACGTTTTACCCAATAAAATCGATTGATTGTAAACTATTGCTTTTTGCAGACTTTCCGGGACAAAGGAGCGGCATAGCTCGGCCTGTTCATTTGCAACATGAGTTGGACTCGTGGAAATATGCACAGGTTCTTAAAAAGTTCGCGCCACAGCCGACTTTGGATAACAGGTTCTGGAAGGTACTGTCGTAATTTTTTTCGCATATTGTTTGTTGTCAGATAATCTTATAATACGTAGGTACGTTTTGAAACATTTGTTACTTTTTCAATAGTTTACCTAGAGGCGGCATCTTAGTCGCTATTGTTGTGTTATTTTCTATTGAAATAGGTACTTATTTGGTATAAGCTATTTCGACACGAATTTGAAATCGCTTCTACTTCACTTACTTCCCGCCTAATCCGTCTACAGGTGACAGGATAATAGACGTGATTGTTTGTCGCTTTACTTGAAGGATTTTTGCATAACAAATAGCATAATAAAACAATGGGTCTCGCTACACGCGAATGTGCCACTATTGTCGGGTCAGGATAAGAACGAATAGCACAGAATCCGGTTTGAAGGATAAGGTGGCCAGCGAAATTACAGGCATGAGTTATTTCATCTTAGTCTTCACAGTGACATTGCCTGCGGTTCTGCATTTTTGTTACCTGCAACCTAAATGTATGAATTGTAGCCGTTATGCGACAGTTACCATACCACTTACCATCAGGAGGCTATACTCATTTGTCACTGAGTAGCATAAAACAGCCATCAAAATAAATTACGTATGGATATATGACCAATATAGACTATATTGGTCATATTTTTCCGACGGCCGACTTTTTCTCCTACTCTTTCGCTGTACATGCTGCGAGATTGTGGAATACTCTACCTCATGAAGTACGTGATAGTTCCTCTATCGCGATGTTTAAAAAGCGAGTAAAAGAGCATTATCTCTTTCTATCTGTCTAATATTTTGTATATATGTATGTATTGTATATATGTATATATTTGTTAGGCATATGGTATATATGTAGAAATTTATCGATAGTATAGTCTAGTTTTAATAATTAAATATTTATGTACGTAATTATTTATTATTATTGTGCACGTCTTAAACTGCTTCCAGTCATCACATTCTCTTTGCTGTAGGCCTGCTGGAAGAAATTTCTTTTTAGAAATAAGTAGTGCCTTTTGTGTCATGTATATATTTGCCATGTCTCTGTTACCATTTTTGTGTGCAATAAACTATTAAATAAATAAAAAAAAATAGACTAATAAACTTTAAACGATATGTCGTTGCAAAAGTTTTAAATATCTAGTTCGCTCGTTCTCTTGCTCGAGTCGCTAGGACAAAAAGTGATGGCTAAATAAAATGAAACTTCATATAAAAGTTTTGATAAAATATTACTTGGGGGTATGGGGCCCAACCACAATTTTTGGACCCAAGTCAACATTCCTGTGGTCTCTCTGCTGACACGTATGTCGAGTCTCTGATGAATTAGCTTTTTCCTAACGCCGCATGTAAAAATCCATAACACCGCTGAATACAGCATTGCAAGATATGCAAGGTCAGGTAGAAATAATTCTTCCCTGGCCAAAACGTCGCCATAAACCTGTGAAAAATGGGTTAAGGCTACCCTGCTACATACGAACAGGGCTAACGTCGTTCGCGCATACCTGCAAGCTCCGCTTCGCCACCATGAACGTTGGCTCCCTGACTGGCCGTTCTCGGCCGACCTGCTTTACAGGCTCCGCTTTCAAGTGGCATTCCTCCAGAAAATGAGATGGCGGAGCTTTAAGTGCCGGGAGATTGGGCTTGGGTACAAGCTTTTGCAAAAGGGAAGAATGGTGTCGCTATTGTGTTGTTCGACGAATTCCGAAACGCTATATTGAGGTGAGCAGAGCGAGCGATCGACTTATGGCGATCAAGGTGGAAATTGAGAGAAGAGGATTAAATTCTTCAGCGCCTATTGTTGTCAGTCCAGCTGTGCCCAGAAAAGACTGCCTTCTGGAAAAACTTTGAAGATACCCTGCAACGTATACCATCCTCCGAACAGATCGTGGTTGGTGTGGACCTCAACGGCCACGTGGGCCAGATGAGCGAGGAATTCGGTCGTGTGCATGGGGGCTTTGCCGTTGGCAAGCGAAACGGCGAGGAAGTAGAGATTCTCTGAACCTCACTGGCCGCCGACTTGGCCATGGTTAACACCTTTTCCAGAAGAGACTTGAACACCTCATCAACTACAATAGTGGATACCAATACAGTGATACCGACAGTGCTGTAGATAAGGAGATTACATGACTAAAGATATGTCATTTTCATATTTTATCGCATTTGAAAAGAGTGCCGATTTCCTCTTATTTTGTTCGCTTGGTTCACTGAATTGACAGCGTGGCCGGGGACAGTTCCTTTAATAGTTCATGTTCTTTAATGTCATAGCAGCTACACAGTTCAGTTTTTATCTCCCCTCTGACACAGTCCTTTTTGTGGTCCGCAGAAGCAACTCACTTCTTTATGTAAAATTTTACAATTTGCAAATACAATAATTACCTAACTGTGCATAGTTCCTTTCAATGTAAATTTCTCTCTCATTTTCTTGCTGTTTAATATCTACTGCGGTAATGAAAAGTATTTGAGGTTCAAATTTCTTTCGAAAGCAGCAGAAGTATTATGTATATCGCAGTGGTATGCAAAATTCTGATCCAAAAGTTGTTGGGTTCTGTGTTGGAAGCAAGCGCTGAGAAACATTCAGTTTTTGTAAAAAAAAAGGAAGATGTGGCGTTTATGGGATCTTGGCCTAGACGGATTGACATCGGTGAGTCGGATGCAAAAGCTAACGGCTTGCGATGCAAGGATACCGAAGACAGGGCGAAGTAATGAAAAGAATGAGTGGGAAAGCGGACCCTGCCAAAAGCCAAGGTAAGCGCTAGGATTTGAGCCTTTCATAACCGATAACAATTTTATAATCACTCTGTTACTTTTCGAACAGTGTGTATGGGCAAGTAGATATAGGCATAAATAGTAAACACAGCTATAACGAGCGTAGGCTTAGTCAGTACTTTCTTTACTACTTACTAATTTCCTTCTATTCTATTCTAGCACGTGACAAAGTTAGCGGGGGCCCATCGCAACCCCACCCCCAACTTACGCATAAACCACCCGCATCGGACTTCCATGATATCTTACATGCAAAAATCGCAAAATAACATTTACAAATTAAGAAACAACTTCAAGCAGTTGAAATCTTTAGAAAGACCAACCATTCCATATCAGCCTTCCTTTATTGATATTAATAAACATCAAAACTATGCTATTATTGATCAAAAGAAATTAAATGCTAAAATAGACTATGAAGACTTATACGACAACAATAAATTGGACCCTCATAATAATCAAAAGGGTCCCATGGGAGACTCCAATTATTATTACAAAGTGACTTTGAGCTTATCTACTAGGTGAGTAAAATAATTTACAAATCAAAAACTTATCTAGTTAAGTTATGTTTAATTCCAGTAGGGTCTAAGAGGGTCCCTTCATATTACAAATAATTTTACTTGTAGCAGTACATGATAACATGGTAGTTTTAGATAATCATGTTTGGTAGCTTACGCATTATAAGATTGAAGAGGCTGGCCTGCGTTGGTCCGTGCTGTATAAGCTCGAGGAAGATTGCTGATGGGGAAGCCAACGGCTTACGAGACGAGGATGCCGGAGATCGGGTGAAGTGGAAAAGAAAGAGTAGATAAGCCGACACCATCATTTTATGTTGTGTCAGGGGGTGCACTACCGTGTAGGTAATGAGATAAATAAAAGCGTATACATATTTACCGACCCACCGGATGTTCTCGATCAGTCGAGTGTCGCACGAAATGGTCACTGACCACCTGAAGGCCTCTGATCACCTAATTTGGACGTATTTGGCTAGAAAATGTTACTATACTTACTATATATATATAACACAATTAAAAAAATGTGTTGAAAAAGAAGCCAAAAGTGCCATTGACAAGCCGTATAACGGCAATGTCGTGACAGCGTAGCAAGCAAAAAGTACGTAGAAATTAATAATTGTGGCTTTATAAAATAATATCAGTACTAGCTGTTTTTGAGCCGCACAACTTAAGTTGGTTTGTAACTTAATTTTTTACTAATATCTCAAAAACTACACACGACGGCGGTTTTTGCTATATAATAATTGGGCTAGCGAAACTGCCGATTGGGCTCCGTACAGAGAAACATCGATCGAATTGTCGACTAGCAAGCAAGCCAAGTAAGAACCATTAGCTAGCCGAAGGGACTACTTTGAATCCCTGTGTGTATTCTATTGTGTTCTGAGAAACTTTTTGATCTAGTGGAAAATGCAATGAGCTCACAGCCGCAGTGTTTCCTTTAGACTTTGACATGAGATCATTCAAGATCTTTAGAGGCGGAGATCCGCATTGGTAGCGCCCCTGGTGTTGCTGATGTCCATAGACGGTGGTGACCACTTTCCTTCAGATGACCCGCTAGCCTGTTTGCCTGCCGTATAACATAAAAATGAAAAGTCCCACGAAATAACGCCACATACTATCAAGAACCTAATATCAGGAATCATATATCATATCTCTTTTAAATAGTATTGTGTTTTTGCCGGTGAGTAAGGTCTCCAGTGCTACATGGGGTGGGGATTTGAGGAACCGTGGCTTTTGCAGAGGAGGGGCTTTTGCCTTTTTGCTGCCAGAGCAACGTGTTATAGAGGTGGGCAACGCATTGGCGATACTCTTGGTTCTGCTAATGTCTATAGGCATTAAAGAAAGAAAAATGACATTATTACACATAGCACACCACGACACAATAACAGGTACAGACAACGGAAACATTAATAATAAAAATATTTAAAACAATAGGTACGTAATATGCCACTGTCGGTGACGCGGCGGCCAGCGTAAATGGTACCCACTCAGCATGTGCTGTGAGGCGCAAGAAACGACTCACAGCGCTGGTATTCTGTGGGTCCATTCTGGTGACAACTTTCCATCAGGTGGCCCGCTTGCTTGTTTGCCTACCATATGACATAAAAAAAAAAACTAAACGGTCGCGACATTACACTAAATACCAGAAATTATATATACTAGCTGCGCAGAACATGTATAATTAACACATATTCACTTTCAGAACAAAACCAACTACACGTTTGTGGCGGACGATAGAAACGAACATAGACGACTATGTGGAAGATGTAGACGAAGACAACGTACTCTTTAAGCCAGTATGATAATGAGTTCAAAGTCCAACTGGAAAGTTAAGATAAAGTATTCTGCTGAAACCCTACCCTTCCCTAGTCAGGTTCATCATATCAGCCGAAAGACGCCCACTGCTGGCATAGGCCTCCTCCAGAGATCTCCACAAAGGCCGGTCCAGTGCCTTTCGCATCCAGCTAGCGCCTGCGATCTTTACCATATCGTTGGTTCACTTTGTGGGAGCCTACCCACGCTGCGTCTTCCGGTACGTGGTCGCCAGTCGAAAACTTTACTGCCCCAGCCAGGTCTGCCAATGCTGCCACTGCTGGTCTGTACTGCCAGTCAGGTTGTCTCTTGATAAATCTTTCTCGGTCCTATTTTTGACCGCGACTTTGGCCGCGTAGACCTATCTAGACATTTTATGTTTCATTGCGAGTACCACACTTTTCACGCGCTTTATGTGGGATTTTCAATAAACCTTTTCCAATTGGAAGTGCTTGAAAATACGGTACCTAAATAACTGAAGCTGTCTCTGGTGAAACATCAGCAGTTAGTTACTCATGGTGACTTCAAATTCATTATACCAAGGGGTACCGCATGTATGCATGTATTTGCTCGTGATAACATACAACTTTTACTATGGTACCAACTATGAAATCGCAAAAGAATCAGCTGTTTCATACATTTTGACTGAATTAGTTTTAAATTTTGGACGAAACAGCAGATTTTTACGCGTTGGTGATACCATGAATTTGACGTCACTTGTGTAGTAAGAGAGAAGATTCTAATTTTAACAGAACCATTCCCCTTTCAGCCCTTTACTTTCTTTCCTTCCAACTCGAGCTGTGCGACTGAGTGCAGTGTCACCTATTGTGATTACCTATACCAATTTTAAAGCGATAAATGGTATTCACTACTAAGCTTAAGTCGGTCATTCTCACTGCAGAGTGTTCTCAGTCTAATTTCCCTCACGGTTTTTTATCTTTGAATATAAAGGCAAAGTAAAAATAAAATATGAAAATTTATGCCATTCTGAATACAGTGATATATTTGTCATATAAGCGACAAAGTAATTTTTGAGTTATACGGTATTATATTTTACGGCGTGAGAGAAATTAGATTTATGTTACGGAAATTAGAAAAAGAATAAGTCAAATCATAATTTCCTTTTGATTTACTTATTTTTTTAATTTATTGATTGTTATTTATACGTATTAGTGTATGTTTTTAGTATTTTAAATGGCATTTTTACAATAACTGTCAATATTTTATATGTACCTTTATTATAAGACGCAAATATAATTCTTATGGAACAATCAATCGTCACATAATTGTTTATTACTGAATTCTATTTAGTTTATCCTACAACAAATAATTACTATTTGGCATACGACAAGTCTACAGGCCTAAAGTAAATCCTGGATATTATTATATTAGACAGGACTTACACGCGGCGTACCTTTTCGATTTGTTTTCCCGACATTTCGGTAGGGTTACACCCACCGTGGTCACGGGACTGCCGTGGAGAGGTGACAGCTGCGGTGATGTGCTGGTAGACTCCTACCCTCACATAGAATTGTCAATTTGTTGTTGATTCGGAACTGCACGGCACACAACACTCACGATGTCCACGGACACGTCCGACGATAAATTTTGAGTCTTAACGTTGTTTATTTTGCACACCACTGGGTTCCACGACGTCGAAAGCTTATATCCATCTTCCCGATTGAAAGTTTTGTACTTCTTAATTTCAATCGCTTCCCGAACCATACGCGGATAATATTGCCGGTCGGTGGAGAGGACACTAGGCGCATGCAGTTCTATCCAGTTTGGGCCAAAGTTGAGCAGGTGGTCTGCTATGGCAGATTTATTCGTCTGGTGGTATTTTACTGCAGCTATATGCTCCTTGACCCTTTCGGCAATCGAACGTTTAGTTTGGCCAATGTATCAGCTTTCACAGCTGAAGTCTATCTTTTAGACACCTGGCGTCTGATACGGGATCACATCCTTAGGAGTACGCAGCAGGTTCGCTACCTTGAGGTGCGGGACATATATTGTTGAAATCGAGTAACTACTTAGTACTGATCCGATCTTATCTGTCACTCCTTTCACATACGGTAGGAACGCTGACTGCCGACTCACTTCTGTGAGCTTCTCTCTCTTTTTCCGTCTTGCCGGCTGCTTTGTCACCTTGTACCCGTTTTTCGGTAGTAGAATAGAATAGAATAGAATATCGTTTATTTCATACTTCATGCACACACAGACAACTTAAACCTAGAAGCTATATAAGTACAAGCATTGTATAGAGGTAGACTTAGTTATTAATTAACTATGTAGGCGTAATGAAGCCGCATGTGTGTGCTGCAGCACAAAAGGGTTATAGCTCAGCACAGTGTTGCCTGAGATAGCAACACACTGGTATTCTGCCATAACCCGAGAGCTACACGATAAACTAAAAATAAAAAATAGTTATTGAATATGATTTGATAGGTATTTATTGTAGATTTTGTATTGATGATCTGTTCCTGCAAAAAGAGAGTGTAACTGGAAATCACAAAAAAAGTATGTAAGACAATATTAATTATTGTATTAAATCAAATAGATAAAGAGTTGTAATAAGCCAAATAAGAAAATAATACTTAAAGCACATTATTTTCTTTACGGGATAAAGTGAATCAAATACGTTTATTCAATTTAGGTTTTCACAAACACTTATGAACGTCATTCAATATACGCGTAACAAACAATGAACACTAGGCACCACAGCATCATCGAGCGGACAACGGTTTCATAGCCAGTATGTAGGGCCATAAAAAAAGTAAAATTTAAATAGACTACGGCCAAAAATTTTTGTTCTTTGTCCGCAACGCAAGCGCCGCACGCCGGCCACCTGTCACTGTGACATTGACAGATACGTAATGTCATGCGCATCGACAATGCCGCTCGCCTGTAACGTGTAACGCCTGTAAACGTGTATGTAATATATATATAATGTACCATGCATGGACATTTCCAACAGAGATGAACAAATTAAAATAAAAGGAAACCGCATGTTCCGCTACCGCAAGAAGTGTTCAGGGATACCCTCCTTCTGTATTCTTAGAAGATGTTTATAATGTTTTTTAAAAGTATACCTTGTGCCTAACGTTCTTATAGGAGCTGGTATATTGTTCTAACACTTCGTTGCTTGGTACCGGAAACTGCCCCTAAAAGCTGCAGATCCATGTCTGTGAACCACCAGAGGAATCCGAGCCGATCTAGTACCGTATCTATCCTGGAGAGCTGAAAAATTAAGCTTGTATTGGTAGTACTAGCTGGACATGTGACAACTCGCTCTCTAGGTGGTCCGAGTCACAAAGATCTCTTGCTCTATTTGTGAGCGATGTTATGACGGAGAGTAAATGTCGGGGGTGATGGTGTGAAGAAGCATTTTACTTACGACCGGTATGTGGTAGTTCGTTCATTGCAGAAAACCAAGCCCTTTTAGAAGTCAGGACTGTCCGCTCGAAAAATGATGATTCAGTCGCAGAACGTTTACGTCGATAGTGCTCTCACGCCTTATCACCCATCCCCGTTGCATGCCACTCGGCTCATAGTTAATGTAACAATTATTGTAAATGTGGAGAAAATAAATAAATATTTTATTTATTTATTATATGAACCAGGAAATTCCTCCAAGGTTACATTACAACAATTAAGGGTACATTTGCGTACTGCATGGGTATGGGAATATTCTGTCCGTCAATATTCTGTTCCGAATTGGAGACTCATGGATGACGCAGAGAAATCGAATGATCTACTGCGTAACATGCCATCGAAGTAATACGTATAGTACGCGCAAGCTATCTTTGCTCGTTGGCAAATTCTCCATCGCTACCCAACCGAGCTGGATTCGTCCGAGGTAGACTTTATCGTCAAACACTTCGAGCGTAGACCTCCCTAACCTTTACTGGGGCGAGTGTTGCATGCACATTGAACAAAAGCTTCGTCTCGTCCATGTTCAATTTAAATAAGATCTACCTGTTGGGAGACGCCAGAAATTCTGCCATGACCACACCATGGTCGGCAAACCGTAGGTGAGAAAGATACTCGCGTTGACGTTCATGTCGGATCCTTTCCAGTCCTAGAGCTTGAAAACGTCTTCGAATGCAGCGCTAAACAGTTTCGGAGAGATGACATCTTCCTGCCTCACGCCTAGGTGCAGTTGGATCGGTCATATGCACTGGTACTGGAATCGAACCGATACAGTGGCGTTTTAGTATAGGCTTCTCGATGCACTAGGAGTCACCTCTGGAGAGACTGAAGCACCAGGAATGGCTTTCTCACATTCCACAAACGCTAAGCATTACGACCGGTGATACTCCTCGGTCTTCTGTATAACCTGCCGCGGCGTGTTAATGTGGTTTATGGTTGAAAAATCTTTTCAGAATCCGGCTTGTTCGAGGGGGCTAGAAGTTTTGTAGCCCCTTGCTTCTCTAAGCAAATTATTTAGAGCCTCTGAGAGTGTCATCTCAACCTCCTCGAAGCTGTTCGCTTGAGCAGTGACGGCAAGATCGTCTGTGAAACTGCAAATAATTAGGTATTAAAACACTCGTGTCAAACTATTATCACATAATGTTTTAAAACCTTATTTTATATGCGAGTTGCATAAACTACTATTGATTACTCTGTTTACTAGAGTCTGACTGGACACTTTTAACAGCTAGTGTGCCATTTCCCCATGAACCTAGAAAAAAATTACTCTATCTGGTGCCTGCGTCACATGGATAGCGGACGGGCTGTGGGCGCCGAGTGGGGGATACCCAGGCGCATTTCTTGAATCTCAATTACTTAACTTCATAAATAATACATAGTATTATATCGATGTGCTACGAGTTTCTGCTCATAGAAATTGTAATTGTTACTATTGTATGTAATACACATTAGCAGTTAACAGAGAAATAGATAATCTACAATTTATTTAGAAAGAAAGAAAGAAAGAAATATTTATTTACACACAATAACACCACAAACACATTAATTACACAATGGCTCAGAGAAAGTTCCAAGCACCGACCTCCTATAATACAGGTATTATTTGAGGCCAGTGCCTGCCCCGATTCCAGAGCCATGAAACAAAAAAATAAAAAATAAAATAAAAAGTTACATAAAAATTAACAAACAAAACTTATAAAAACAAACAACATTAAAATATGAAACAACTAGACGAACAAAATAAAAATGAAGAACAGAACCGTTGCATGTGGATGTGGTGTGGCGTGTAAAAGGGACCTCACTCAGCTTCATGCCCATTCGTATTTACAAGTAAATACGAATAAGTAATTAATTCCTATGGCCTAAATAATGGAACTACATCGTGACACTATATCTTCACTTCATCTGATCGTTTGTGCATGGCGAACTAAACTCTTGACCGATCTCGTTCACCCATCTTTTCAGAACTGTAATAAATAAATGAAATATTCCGGTACCTGTTCAAAGATAGCGATACATGGGTTTCCCTGTTAATAGGGCCATGAAAGTCAGATGGCACTGGATCTACTGTAATTACTTGATATGACAAATCCCGGATAATGGCCAAGGCGGATCCCGGGCCGGCGCAAAACCATGATATTAACTCCAAGATGATGATGAGATTCGGCACTTTAATTACAGGAAATATATGTAAACTCTTAGGTATTATGGTAAATAGTTGTCATTTTTGCCGCTTGCACGGCTGACACTCTCCACTATATCTTGGCTTGAAAGGGTTCATCATATCAGTCGGAAGACGCCCACTGCCGAGCATAGGCCTCCCCAGAGATCTCCACAAAGGCCGGTCCTGTGCCTTTTGCATTCAGCTGGTACTTGCGATCTTTACCAGGTCGTCGGTCCACCTTGTGGGAGGTCTACCCAAGCAGCGTATTTCGGTACGTGGTCACTACTCGAGAACTTTACTGCCCCATCGGCCATCTGTTCTTCCAGATACGTACCCCGCCCAATACCATTTCAGCCTGGCAATCCTTATGGCTCCCTGGCTATGTCGGTGACCTTGGTTCGCTTGCGGATTTCCTAATTTTTTATTCTATCGCGCAATGAGACTCCGAGCATAGCCATTTCCCTTGCCCTTGGGGCGACATATAGGGGGGAGCCATAGGCTTTCTTATAAGGCCTATATAAAGCGGCCACGTCTCTGTTCCGTAGGTCATCACTGACAACACACATTGGTCAAAGAGCTTCGTCTTGAAACACTGCGATAATTTAGACGATAATATATGGCGTAGCTTTCCGAAAGCTGTCCAACCGAGTTGGAAAAGGCTTACCTTGTAGAAAATAGGTTAAGAGGACTTACCCCATTTATTCCCTACGAGGACTGGGCATGCAGCATGCGTGGTTCTGGAGTTACTCTCCCCTGTAGGAAGTAGATTACGCCACATTAATGCTGCTCCCTTTTTCACGGGCACTGACACTCCAAGCTTGTCAAAGACCGTTGCACCACCAGAAGTTACGTCTGACATCTGCCAAAATACATTTTACATGTAGCAATGAATGGACAAGTAAATTTTTTTTTTATTATTATTATTTCTGCCCCCAAATAACAACGCTCTGGTTGACTGGTAGAAAAAGCTATGTAGCTTTAAGTCCGCCTTTGTACTGTAATGTGCATGAAGTTTTAAATAAATAAATAAACGCTTGCACTTCTGTTCTTCGATTTGGGTCAATTGCTTTTTACCACAAGTTTGAGTTCGTCGACCGTAGCAACAATAGAATTAACGCGAAAAAATTTAAGGGCGATGATTTTTTATGATTTTACAAGTTTCCTGTCTCCGCATTACTGCACTGCTTGTCTTCTAAATACCTTTGGGAGGAATGCACCTCATTTGAGCACCATAACGCGTTGGTACGCAGAATTTGATCGTGACCATGTTTCTCTCCATGATGAAATTCGTAAAAGTCGGCCCTTAACGGCGATCACTGAGGAAAACGTGGCTACTGTCACGCAACTAATTGAACAAAAGCGGCGTATTACTTATGAGGAGATTTGAGGACATTTGGGGATTAGTATGAGCTAAATTCAAAATATCTTACATAAACATTTCAAAACTTCAAAGTTACAAGACTTTGATAGGGGGTCTTAAAGAAGATCAATTGCATCTCCTTATACTATAAAATGGAAAACAGCTACTTTACTTATAGAATATTTCCAATACTACTTATAAGATTAGAAGTCTCGATAAGAAACTGCCTCCCAAAATATGCGTGAAGTGACTAGTATCGTTTTACCTGCTCCCTTCTGTTTACAACTTACGGTCATGAAGATTTTCTGGATATTCAGAAAGTACCTACAATGGATTGGGTTAGGACATACCTAATGTGAAATTACTCATCTATGACTCACATAAATTAGAATGGTGGCAAATCTGTTTCCGGGATCGCCCTGGAAAAATAATGATATATTGTCATGTATAATGGAAAGTTGTCAGGGAAAGAATTCACTTGACTATATTAATCTAGGATATCATTTTAATATGGCATTCTATAATTTAGTAAAAAGATTTCAAATTTTCTATTAAATGTTCCAGGTTCGAGCGCTTAGAGATGGGCCTTTTTGGCACGATCGCGAGATTAAGGATGCCTACACTAAAACTGCTTAACTCTGAATAAGCACTACTAAAGGGCCCCACACGTTAACAGTCCGCCTGCAGTCTTTTGCCGTATCGGACGGCATCCGTCCTAGGACAATAACGTCTACACACTAAAGCGATTATTGCCTGCCGGCAATGGCTTGCTGCGACGTCTGCAACTACACACTAGCAGTTGTAAGTCGGCAGTTTTTGTAAAACTGAAGGCGCTCGACAGACGGTAGACAGGCCACCGGCCGACTACCTCCTAATGTGTGTTTATTGGGCCTCAATGCCAAGGACTGTCCGGCCGATATCTATCTAGCGGTCACACACTCGCAGTTCAAAATTGTTGTAAGTCAGAAACCTTAAACGGAACTGTTAGTGTGTGACCTGTTGCGATTAACTGACAGACTAATATTGTCCGGCGAACGGTTAATCTGTGGGGCTCTTAAGTGCACATACACGCATGTTGTAGCGTGCCCATGTGTTAACAGCGTGCATAAGATAGATTTATATAACCACTTCACCAACTTATAAAATCGCTTCAAGTTGGAATCAGTATTATTACGGTATGATAGTCGATGTGCTGCGCATAATGTCCTCCAATTCCGTAATTAGCCACTTGAAGTTTCTCAGCTGATCTTAGGTCGAGGCCAGAAAAGTCCTCCATTCTCTTGGAGACTCGACGCATTATATCAGATTCCATATAATTAAACCAGGCAGTTCTAGCGGCACGGAACGATGCGTATTCCTTTTTTGTATAAGTCGTATTCATCTGAAACATTTCTTATTATTTTAATTAGGAGTTCTGTTACAGTCTGGAAAGAAAGACAATTTGAGGATCCCACTTGACACCAGAAGTATTCAGTTTGATAGAAATTCACTGTTGCAAGAGCAGTAACGACTTTCTTGCAAGACTGTACCTGCGTTTCAATAAAAATAGAGAAAATAATTGAGCACCAAAGCGATAAAATTATAGGTATAGTGTACGTCATCATCATCATCATCATCATCTTCAAATAGGCTACCTTCTCTACTTTTGCAAGGGTGAGGAAGCATCCCAGCGGGATGTAGAGTATCTCGTCCATAAGGCTCTTGCTAGCAACATTGAGGTGATCACGAGTGTGTCGACCAGAGTAACGTACGTACGTACCTGGTTCTTCGGCTATCAAAACTGTATGCTGCTCGTCACAATCGGATGATGAAGTGGAAGAAATGTACGAAGACATATCCAAGGCCTTACATAGTACCACAAAAGTTAACTTCAACGTTGTTATGGCAAACTTAAATGACAAAGTGGGAACCAAGAGTGGCAACGAATCCAGAGTAGGGTAATGAATGTAGGAACCACACGGGTCAAATGCTGGTCAACTTGCTCGAGAAGGACGGGTCCTTGTTAATGAATTCCTTCGTTAAGAAGAAGCCACACATGGCAAAGCCCCGACGGTGTGACCAAAAATAAGATCGACTTCTTTATGACAGATAGAAAATTTTGACAGAGAGACGACACCCATATCACAATGCTTAAAAACAAAGGTTTTTAACCAGTGCCTTCTACCTTCTACATGAGCTACGGTGCCGAGACGTGACACTTACGGTACGGCTTAGTTTACCAGTTCAAGATCGCTCAGCGTGCTATGAAACGTGCCATGCTCGGAGTCTCCCAGAAGGACAAAATTCGCAACGAAGTAATCCGACAGAGAACATAAATTACTGACATAGCGCACAAAATTGGTACGATAAAGTGGCAGAGAGCTGGCCATATCTGTCGACGAACCGACAACCACTGGGGTATCAAGTTCTTGATTGGAGACCGCGACTCGGTAAGCATGGTGTGGGATGCCCTGCGGCCAGATGGAGTGACGATTTGCGAAAGGCTGCGGGTGGATGCTGGATGCAGCAAGCCGAAGACAAGGTGCATTGGCGCTCATTGGGGGACTTGTATAGGCTGATTATGTATGTAATTTTTTTGTAAATCACAAATTCGATTACGTTGAAACTATGTAGGCATAATCAAATAACATTGAGCTATGAAACCATAGAAATAAGAAGAGAAGATAAAAAGAAGATAAATTCTTAATTATATTTTGATATAGACTACGCGAGCAAAGACAGATGTGAAGATGCTGCGGGGTGGAGTTTCTCGCAAAGACCGCGTCCGAAACGCCCATATCCGCGAATTTCATGTCCGTGACATCGCAGATATAAGAGTGCCACCTTCAATGGTACGACCAGGTCTTGCGTAGAACGCCAAATTACTTAGGCAATAAATGTCGTGCCACCCTTGCCAGGCACAGGAAGGAGAGGCCGGCCCAAAAACCGATGGCTAGACGTCATTAAGAACAATATGCGTGCCAATAAACTTCGCAATGATGCTGAAGACCGAGCAAAGTGAACCAAGAGGAGTAAGAAGGTGGACATCGGGCCCTCTCGTACAGCGCGGGAGCGTAACCGGGATTTAACGCCAAGATGATGATGATGAGTGAAGCCACGGGCGTAAAGCTAATACTGACTATTAAACAAATTACCTTTTCCTTTGTTTTATCAACGAAATGGTTTATCTCACAATCGTTAATCACATCGTGCACCATATTTATATCCGGATCAATATACATTTGTTCGAGCTTGAATGGAGCCAGTTTCAGAAACGGATTATTATGAGTTATGTAGAAACATTTAAGCCTGTGAACATTTAAATTATATACATATAAATTAAACAAAAAACAAAGTAGTTTTTTATTTTCACTTACAAGGAAATCTGTTTGCGCTTACGTGTACGATAAAAGACGCAGTGCTCTATAAAATACCCAAAGTTTAGTGAGCGCAATGTTATTAACAATTAAGTGATCATATTTTTGATTGGTTAGTAACGCCGCATGCATGTTTCTAATAGGATCAAGAACCTTAATCCTAGCTTTTCTCACTGTAGTCGTGGATGGATTTGCGTCTCTTTTGTTGACGTGTAACAACGTTCAAGGTTGACAAACGGCTTTTACTATTTAAATTAAATTTCATTAGTATTTACATATTATTTCGTTTATTGTCCGCGCTTTGCGATATACTAACGTACGTAATCTGAACAATATATCATAATGGATGATGACGACGACAGCAATGTTTTTTATATTTTCATCTCCCTGAGGTAGGAAAAAAATTGTAAATGGAGTTATTTAATAAAATCTTTGTATGTGGGATTGTTCCTGAACAATGAAGAGACATATTGATAGTTCCAATTACCAACAGGTGAGATGGCGGTCAAATGCCTGTTTTGTGTAATATAAAAAAAGAATCCAAAATCCTGTAGAAACCCAGAGTCTCAGTTAAAGAGACCTTTTCATTTTACAAAAAAAAAATTACAAGATTAATATCTTGCTTGTGTAAAATTTTTCAACTGACGATTGGAAAGCGCCTAGAGTGGTGTGTTGAGAATAATTCAAGCCTTAAAAGTTGTTCTCGTAGCTTTAGACAGGGACAGGGTACTCAAGATTGTTTAGCTAAATTAGTATCTGAAATACAAATCAGCTTTTCTGAGGGTACGTCAACGGCAGCTTGTTTTTGGACGTTGAGAACGCGTATAATAATGTTACGGTTGATGCTTTGGAAGTCTTGGATGAAATTGGTGTAGGTAAGAAAATGTATCAATATATTTGGAATTTCTTAATAGATCATAGGCTTAAAATTAAGGTTGATTTAGATGAGAATGTGTTTATAGTTAGGCATGCTTTCAGAGGATGGGCGCAAGGTGACCCCCTATTCCCTCTTCTATTTAATTTGGCGACATTTAAGATAGGGAAAATTGTCAGGGAGGTTGATTTGGGCCAATGTCCAGATGATTTTGTTTAGTTTGTTAGGAATAAATATATCAATTGCAGTAGAGATAGTATTCAAAATGCATTACATATTATTCAGTCACTGTTATCCGAAATAGGTTTAAGTGTCAGTATTTCTAAGACTAAATATTGAGTTTTTAGCAGAGGTTATAAAAGGCAAAGGGTAGGAGCGTCGGTGGCCGAGCGTTTACAGTATCCGACCCGTAAGCCAGAGGTCCCGGGTTCGAATTCCGCTCCGGCCATGTACCAATGACTGTTTTCTGAGTTATGTACATTAGTTGAATACTAACCGATGCTCTTACGGTGAGGGAAAACATCGTGATGAAACCTGCACATTCAGGCGACTGGATGTGTAACCATGATCCAATCTGGTCAGGTTCCCCTGGTAGCAGGGTCATGAAGGTCAGATGGCAATCGCTCCACTGTAATTACCTGACCTGCCAAATTCTGGATCATGGTCAAGGTGGACCCCGGGCCCTCGTGCGCGAGAGCATAACCGGGGCATTAACGGCAAGATGTTTTTTTTTATAAAAGGCAAAGGGTAGATTTAAGGCTGAATAATGATTAAATTGCATTGGCGCTCATTGGGGGAGGCCTATGTCCAGCAGTGGACTGGTATAGGCTGATGATGATGATGATGATGAATGATTAAATTCAAGATGAGGATTGTTCCAAATATTTGGGGTTATGGTTGAACAGAGGTCTTCGTTGGGGAAAACACATTGATGAAACCGTAGAAAAATGTTAGAAGAAATTAAATGTGCTAAACGTGTTGGCTGGGTCGGTATGGGGCTTGCATCCAAAGCATTTACGCCGTATTTATATAGAAATTTATATATTCTAATTATTAGGAGTAGGATAGATTATAGCTGCTATTTTTATGACAATACTGCGCACACTCATCATCAGAGTGATTTAAAATCAGGGCTTATAATCATTGGTGGTTTTATTAAGAGTACCTATAACAGTTCTTACTATGGAGAGCAAACTTAGTATTATTCCACTGCAGATTAGGAGGGAGTTTTTGGCTTATAAGTTCTGTTTGAAAAGTCGTATCTTCGGGGAACAACAGGGTAATTGAGAAGCTGGGTGAACTAACTAACTAGGTGGCTAGGTGTTCTCTGTAAACGTTCTTATTGGCGCAACAAGAAATTACCATTGTAAGTATCAGCTTTTAACAAGACCGCAGAAGATGAGGTGGAAGGATCGGCCATTTAAAAATGTTTTCTTCACAAACATGAAACAGTAAACATAGGCTTCTAATATAGATCTAAATGATATAGTTGTATAGTCTTTACATTTAAGTTACCGTTTAAATATAGTGGTTGGTCATTCCCATATTCAGATGATTTAAAGAGTAGTAAAGGCGGAGGTGCAGCTTTTTATGATCCTGCTAATCCAAATGAACTTAATTGTTTTAAAAATGTTCCCAGCTTGTGTATTATGCCCGTTGAACTACTAGCTATTCTCGAAGCCCTTACTTATGCTAGATGCTATTGTCGTTTGTAACGATAGTAAAAGTGTCTTGCAGCATTTGATCAGTTGTGTCAAGGGGCGTACTGGCTTTCCGGTAGCGTACTCTGTTTTATATTTATAATATCTATATAAGGCCACAATGGATTCCAGCTCATATTGGTCTCAGAGGTAACGAGGAGGCTGATGTTAGGGCTAGGAAGGGAATAACAGAGGGGACTGTAGTTGACCTGACATTTCAATAATTATTTTATTCAGAATTATTACCAAAGTATAGCAAAAAGTGTTTTGGATATGTGGAAGGAATACTTTGTTTTAAGATCAAGAATCAAAGGAATTTAGTACAATATTAAACAGTATCAACCTTTTTGCAGTTCATGGGTTTGTATCACTAAATTATGTAGAAAAGACATTGTAACTGGACTAAGATTAATAACTGGGCATGTCCCATTGAATAAATTTGCACATCTTATGAAGAGAGTTTCTTCCTGGAATTGTGCTACTTGTGGGGTGATAGAGGATGTGCAGCATCTATTGGCGGAGTGTGTTCAGTACGAGGGTGCTAGGAATAAATTGAGGAGGGAGTTTAAATTGAATCAGTGCGATGTCTTCCAGTAATTGTTAGCGTATCTATGTACTAAACAGGCTAATAAATTGTTCCTTTTTGCTTTCAGATGATGCTTATTCGCTCGTCTGTACTAGGGTATGATTGTGTAGGTGTTTAGTTTATAAGTTAGCCTTTTTATATAAATATCGTTATAGCTGGTGTGTACAATTTTGGTTAAATGTTCCCAATAAGCATTGATTACAAAAACAAATTTGTTTCTCCTTTTGCAAATCTAAACCACAATTTGATCAATAAACCAATTTTATCTTCAATGCAAGATGTTTATTTTTAGGAATCCTTCATTCAATCAATTCACGCAAGGAGGCGTGAATAATATAATTTATTCTAATCTAATGTAAATATAAATATTATACTTTTATTTCTTATACTTCGATATGATTTATCTAAACTAAATTCGTGTGTCAGTTCGAAACATGTGCTTGTAAGAATATTAAGAAATATTTAAAACTTTTTATCTACACTCATAATATATCTTCCAATTACATACACGAAAACAGTCGTTTAAGAATTCACAGTTGTCACCCCACACTCATGTTTTAATATGCGAGATGCATATTATCATCATCTTGGCGTCGTGTCCCGGTTGCGGCCCCGCGCGCCACGCGAGGGGCCAGGGTCCGCCTAAATTTAAAATAATAGTAGTTTATGCGAGATGCATAAGCTACTATTATTTTAAATTTTAAACTTACAAATAAAAAGGAGACTGACAAAGTTGGCAAAGGGCCTACAGACAACGTTTAGCCTAATGCGTTCGTGTACCTACTTGTTCAGAACTTCTCTTGAAACATTTGTGATTCCTCTACACAACCAATTTTGATAAGGACGATCGGCGGACGAGAATCTTGGCGAGCCCTGAATTTTTAAACAAAATCATTGTTATCGAGTGTAAGATCCGACCTGAACAGAACCTGACCAGATTGAAGGCTATTTTTGAGAAGCTCCTCTCGAGTCAAACGATTTTCGGGATGAAACAATAAATATATTTTTAATTATATTGGCAATACTAAAAAGAAGTCATATGCATCAGAATAAGTAAGTTACAACTCTTTACTGCACACACAAAAGCTATACATAACAGGAAAAAGAAACAATTTATATACGATAATATACAATTTAAATACAAAGGCGGCCTTATCGCTTTAAGTGATCTCTTCCAGACAATCTTTTGACAAAATAGTGAATTTTTCATGCCAAATATCTTAAGTGAAAATCTTTGGACTCGATGCGAGAGCTTCAAAAATAAGGCTCTGTATCGTGGATACAAATTCAGTCGCCTAAATGTGCAGGTTTACTCACGATCATTTCCCTTACCGTAAGAGCATCGATTAATATGCAACTATAATAATGTAACTAGAAAAAGTAAGTATCATTTTGTACTCGTATAGTTAGTAGTAGATATATCTAGAATAACAAATACAAACTTTTAGAAGATCTTCGGCCATTTTGTTGTATCTTTGGATTTGAAACTTGTTCCAAGTAGCCATCCTGTCCTTCCACAGCTTGGTATTATTGACGTCACCTAAGTATGTTTCAGTACTTTAGGTAAATCATTATAAACACTGATGAGTGAAAGTGATGAATATTTGTGGACAGGTGAGAACGCAGGTAATACGGCGAATGACGCCCTTCGCATCTTTATGAATATTAAGATGGTGTATTGTAATAACCTGTTTGGCTTTATGACGTCACGGCGAAGAAGCAGTGATACGAAAATATGTACGCCTTGCAGATCTTAATCCTCTTGTAAAGACGTATCTGCTGGTGGAATATCATCAGCGTCTCGCCACGAATACAATTTTGCTAACAGAAAACAACGATGCCACGATCAGTAAAACAGATAAAGGTACTACGAAACCGACCAAATCTAACAAGAAAGCGACAATGTAACAGTCTCACCCCTAGAACAATGTTCCAAAAAAAAAAAATCATCTTGGCGTTAATGTCCCGGTTGTGCGCTCTCGAGAACGAGGGCCCGGGGTCCGCCTTGACCATGATCCAGGATTTGGCAGGTCAGATAATTACAGTGGCACGACTGCCATCTGACCTCCATGACCCTGCTACCAGGGGAACCTGACCAGATTGGATCATGGTTGCACATCCAGTCGCCTGAATGTGCAGGTTTCATCACGATGTTTTCCCTCACCGTAAGAGCATCGGTTAGTATTCAACTAATGTACATAACTCAGAAAACAGTCATTAGTACATGGCCGGAGCGGGATTCGAACCCGGGACCTCTGGCTTAGGACAATGTTCCAAATACCTATATCCAATTCGGGAGCTCCACAACAACTCCCCACCTTATGGATTTGACATTGGTGGGGCGGACGCGTGTTTCTGGGTTTTATGTTGAATCTTATACGGGTGTATTGATTATTAGACATTGTTAACAGATTGTGAACTCGCGTTTCTTATACATGTTTAGCATTTATCAATACAACAAGAAGATGTGGAGAGACCTGGAGTAAGCTACATGCTTTATTTAATTAATAATACCATCAATGATTACCTGGATATGATCCAGATGCATTGGTTGTTGTTATTTTGTCCTCTTACAAGATATATTACGAAAATACTACTTGACAAGGTTGCTAACACCATAACGTAGAGTTCCATAGACGATCACAAATGGCCTTAATTAGTTCAAAACGTCGCAAATAGGTTCTTCAGTCTTAGGGTTTAGTAGCGGTAGTGATAGAGCTTAGATTAAAGTGTGAATGACCGTGTGCAAGAATGTATGGTAGAGTCAGTTTACTCTTGGTAGGGCGAACGTTACAACCATCGCCTCTAACATCGGCAGAGAGATGTTGACACTACCGGGAAAACAGAAACATACAACAATCAGACGCCTCCAGCACCGTCTAGACGATATCAAAGACGGAGTTCCACACAAAGTCTTAGACACCGTTACAATAATCTCCGCGTGTCGCCCCAATGGACAAAGACAACGTTGTTCGTTAGCAACAAGGCACAGCAGCCATCATCGTCAGTCGCATCAAACGTTCCTCACCACTAGCTGTAAGCAATAATCGAATTCACGAAAAAGAAGCCCGACTTCTACCGACTTTCTTTTATCACATCACATCTTTATGTGTGAAGGGGTTCACAATAGATATTTGGTATACCTATCTTCATTTTAGAATAGATGCTTTCGTAAAGTACATATAATTGAAGTATCCTATCATTGCTGCAATAGTTTAAACTTTTTTAGCCCAAAACTGGGCGAGGCAGACGGCATTGATTTAGGCTTTGAACAGGTCCACCTATTAAAATTATTTAAAATAAAATTTAATAGAAAGAAAGAAATGAAATTTAAAATAAAATAGAGGAATGTAGGATAGATACTGTAATCGAGATAAAATTTAGACGTTTAAAAGGACGGGAAAGAAAAGGTCGAGAAACGAGAAGCGATGTTATGTAATTGTAAGTATTACTATGTAGGTATATAATAACTCAAATACAAACCCAATCTTTCGTAAGAGCGAGCTAGTGACTTCAATATGTCCTCTAATGTTGTAGGATAGACTGGTTCACCTAAACTATACTTCAGCAAAGCTTGAGCTAACCAGTCTATTGAACCGTTGTACTTTTTATTGTCGTACAGAATTGATGCCACTTCAAAACAATCGTCCACTGACATTGTATCGCTGAAAATAACAAAGTTACTTCTCAACGTTTGGTAACAATACTATAGACCTGTCGATCTCCATTACTATAATTTCCTTCTATACCTTTGTTCTGATCATCTCCTTATTAAGCAATCCATCTTAACAGGTGTTTTACCGATTACATTTTTGAACATTTTAGATTTTCGTCGCCTATATTTGGTTATTGCTTACGATAGTTCTATTCTTCTTCTAGTATGTTAGTTCAACACTCTTTCATTTTTGGCACAACAATGGGATTGAGAACAATTGCATCGAAAATCTCAGATTATAAAAAAAATTCTAAGAACCGGTAATAGCCCTTTTAAAGGCGTACATCTAGATACGTACTGTGTATAATAAACGCAGATAATTTCAGAATACTTTCTCTGACGTGCACACCGCGCATACTGCAAGTGCATCCAAACCATTGACCACTCCTTGTTTTCTACGACAAAAGCGACTGAAACCGACCCGGTGTGAGTGGTGCCCTAACTGTTAGGTAATTTTATGGTTAGGTTTCAGATATCATGGGCCAAAGGCTACTAAGGAGTTTCGGATCCATAGAAAAAGAAAACCCAGTTTTCCATGATCGGATCATCTGCATGGCGACAAATTCACGCGCGTGTTAGATATAAAGTACTTAAGTCTATTTTAATTTTTATTTAAAGTTAGATATATTTTAAAACTGTCGTAATTAATAATAAATAATATTGTTAAATAATTTCAAAAACTATTTACCAGTTTTTGAACGACATGTTGGATTCCTGAACGAATTTTGCTTGTTGTATGGTTTAAGTACTATTTATTTAAAAGTTAACTTTCTAATAATTTATTAGATTTCATAATAGTAAATAAGAGATTTAAAAGTATTGTGAAACATAAAATTAATATACAAGTGACTTTAGATGAAAATGAAATTGATACTTCCGGCTAGTAGGTAGTATATAAGGCCAGTCAAAAGACGGGGAGCGCACTTTCGCTCCTGACCAGATCAAAGTTAAGTACAAACTTGTGTTGCCTTGTTTTCTGTGTTACCCTCTTATTTATTGTATTTAAATGTGTTAACTTTTGGCTGAAATATTTCTATTCTACATTATAAGAATAATAATGTATGTATCAGTGTTGAAATTATAACGGTCGTATTTTCTTAAGACTTTGTTTTCATTTAATTCAGTCTTAGTGTGTTTCGAATATTTCCTAAAATCAATATTATTATTAATAATACATAATTTAATACAGTATTATCTTGTTTTCTTAAGTTTCCCATAGAAAATTAGGTTATTTTATATTAACGCCATCTAAACTCTTAAACTCGCACCTTGCATCAAAGTCATCATCAGCCCATTATCATCATCTTGATCCTATTTTCTGACACGCGCATAGGACTTCTATTTACTTATCAAATTTTGATTTTTATGTAATAGGTACGGTAGGCAAATAGGCAAGGGGGCCACCTGATGGAAAGGGGTGTTGGCAATGCGTTGCTCTGGCAGCAAACAGGCAAATGTCCCTGCTCAGCCAAAACCATGGTTCCCCAAATCCTCACCCCATGAAGCACTGGAAACCACTGGAAATATCTTAAATGGCATCTCCCTCATTATTTGTTGCGGTGTAACAGCGATGTGCGCCATCGAGGGGAGGGGATAGTAGAATAAGACACGCTAAGATAGAATCGCTTATTAAAAAAAAAATTGAAATCTCTGTATGGCAACATTTTAAACATCAGACAACGTTATTCATAAAAGTCATAACAAACAATTTGATTTCAGTAGGTTATGAAAAATATTGTTAAATAATGGGCAAAACAATTTAAAAGGAAGAGCGGCAGATAATTTTCAGCATGATGAGAAAAACTAAAAGTACAAGTTCAAGCTAATAGTGCTACTAAATAACTGTCTACTAATCGTGGTCCTATTATAGTCGCATAGTTAAATATTTGAAGTACACACAAAATAATTGACGGTGTGCTTGACATAGCGTATACCGCGCGATGTAGATACACGCAAAACAAGACCTCCGCGTTAGCGCACAACGCGACGCTTGGGACGCAAGGCTTCAAGTTACCTTTTTGAACCTTTCAATCTGCCGTTAGCCATTTGACTGATGTTGAGTAGATAGGTGCTGCGTAAACGTTCTAACCCCATGACAGCTCCAGATAAATCATTAATGTTGGGATATTCGGCATCAGATCTTTCAAAATCTGGAAACAAAATTAGTTACATACTGTCACCTTTCTTTAGTAACTAGTAGCAAGATACTGATCGCCTAACAATACAGCCACAGTTGGAGGACAAATGTCTTATATGTGTAAGCCTCCCTCGAAAGACACCACTTAGCTAAACCGGTCCGTAGTTTTGTTACTTCCAGTCGCAAATTGTCGCTCCATCTAGCCAGAACTAAATCAAAAGCTCAATCATGTCAATTGGTAAACGATCGCAAAACCAAAGTCACCGCAATAAGTTTTACACCAAATTTAAGTGGGAGTGGACAGGTAAGTTATATATTTTCCGCGGAACAAATGGGTGACAGGATGAAAAAGATAAGACTCCACAAAATCAACGCTGCGAAATGTGAAACACGCCGCCGCACGACCTTTATGAGACGCCAAACCTATATCCGGTACTGAACATCCTGTAGCTGACACGATGGTGATGGTACGTACATAAGCCATGTCAATATGCTAATAAATATGTATTAATAAGTTTAGTTTACCTGGACTGTTATGCATTTGTGACTCCAGAAGCTCGAGGTCGACAGTCAGTCTCTTTATGAGGGTGAAAGCGTTAATAGGATTATCCAGGTAGGTCTTCACATCTTCTAACGCTGTTTTGCGATCTCGCTTTAGAAGCATCACGTAGCTATGCAAATACAAAATTACTATTTGTACCTATCAATAGAGAGCGCAGTAGTCGAAACTCCGAAGCGAGTGTTTTCATGATTTTCAAAAAAGATAAATGTGCTCGCCAGCAAGAGGGTAAATTTACTGGAAGCATTAACAACAACGTTTTCAGAACGACAGCAAATAACAAATTAAGTAAATTATCATGCTGCATGTTGTTTCATCAATTATACAATAAATAATAAAATTCACGGACAAATTCATCACTCTCATAAGTGTTACAAGTACTCTAAATGCATATTAGTCAGTTAATATCTACCGACATAGGAAAGTCGGTAGATATAGGCAGTCGATAGACAAGAGCCTTGATAACTAAAAACCCCTTTTTTGTGTAAGTTATTCAAGACAATGTGTACTTACCGTTCCAGCGCATTTAATTTTTCATACTCCTTATAAATAAACTCCGTAATATCGTCTATCAATCTACCTTGAGTGTCGATAAGCGTCTCCATTTCAGACGTTGCTGAATGGTGTAAATGTCCACTCACAGAATGCACAATCATAAGTAGGACGAAATCTGCACGCGTATATGTAAAATTGTATTTATTTGACATGTTTACGATTTTTTATAATTTTCAATCGTTATAATTAGAACTGGTAAAAAAGGTACGTCCAGGGCGCGGGAAATAAAACTGCTAGTGAACCGTAATCAAATAGAGGACAATAAAATAAATTGGCAGGTCTTAATTGGAATGTTTTTACGAGGTCGGTAGCACCTGAGTGATACCCCGGGTATCGCAAACGTCCATAGGCCGTGCTTACCATCAGGCGAGTGTAAGCGTGTATGCTACCTAAGTGGTATAAAAAGAAAAGAATCATTTCGGTGCTAAATTCATTTCTTCTAATCATTGTCCTTATGAAAATCGTTTGCTTGAGCGATTCGCGCGCAAAATACGATCAAATATATAGTTCATAATTCATAATGTTTATTTTCTCTTCACATAGATTTAAACTTTTCAAAAATAGTAGATAAATAGTACCTAATACCTATACCTAGAACCTGTGTTAGAGTCTCGTGTCTGCACTAGGTTTAGACCTGACTTACAGATCACCAGGTCCTCAACCCGTTAGAGTTTAACCAGTACAAGAATGTCCTTAATAAATATTTTAAAACAAACATACAGAATTACAAATCGCAGATATAACTATCATGCACTAGTCATCATCATCATCATCATCATCCCAGCGTTTATCTCGGCTTCTGCCAGGGTCCGCTTTTCGACTTATTATTCTCCACTTTGCCCGGTCCTTCGCATCCTCGCGTAGAAGGCCGTTGGCTCTCCAATCCGACTCAGCGATGTCAATCCATCACTTCTTGACATTTCTCTCGCAAAGACTTTAGAGCCTTTGTCCCGCTCAATATTGGTAGTATTGAAGTGGCGTATGTCGCGAGTCAGAGACTTGGAGATCTCGCCTAAATTGAGGAACGTCATCAGGGGATTGCAGAGTCATTCCGCGCCTTTCTTCCATGAGTTTGAGGGTATCGTCAGAGATTTTGTTGGTTCTTTTTGTACGGCAGGTTTTATTGTACTTTGACCCAACCTTATAGGCTGTTTCCACGAACCTGTTATTGTAGTCGTCCACGTCGACGCACTGTCCTAGGCACTCGAAGCGATTTTGTAATTCGAGTTGAAAGCTCTCGGGGTTTTGGATTTGGTTGGGTGTAGGCCGGAGGGTAGACTTTATCAATCTCAATCTTTCTAGCTTTGGATTTAAATTTAATGTGCCTCTTACCAAGCGGTGATCACTGCCAATTTTCACACTGTCGATCTATGCTGATGAATATAGGTGTGCCCTTTTGTAGATAGAATGATTGAAAACATTATAGAATACAATGTTAATTTATTACTGTGGTTGACTAGGCATTACTGTACCCGGACGGGACTATTTAATTGATTGTTTAATTTTAGATAACATGTTATTTTTTATTCTTAGGCCGAATGTCCACTGGCGCGGTGCAGTGCCACGTCACGATGACAACAAAGAAAACGGTGGTGTTATTCTAGTTTTTCAAATTAGGCGGCGTTCGCAAGAGAGATTTGTTAGAGATTTTAAGTTGCACGTTTGCACGAAAGCCTTTTCGACGTTTTTACGCGCGTTATTTTAAACAACTGGTAATTATACACCGTAAAAAAGTGACCGGAGATTTTTTTTATCTGCCGACTCAAATGCAACGAAAGGAAACGTACAAAAAGGATATCTTAATGATCTAAAATACCAGTGTGCCGGCCAAAAAATAATTATGCAATTTTCAATTTCTACAATTTTCGTGAGCGTTCGTTTCGGACACTAGCAGTTTTATTTCCCGCGCCCTGGACGTACTTATTTTACCAGTTCTAATTTTAACGATTGAAAATTAGAAAAAATCGTAAACATGTCAAATAAATTCAATTTTACATATACGCGTGCAGATTTCGTCCTACTTATGATTGTGCATTCTGTGTGTGGACATTTACACCATTCAGCAACGTCTGAAATGGAGACGCTTATCGACACTCAAGGTAGATTGATAGACGATATTACGGAGTTTATTTATAAGGAGTATGAATAATTAAATGCGCTGGAACAGTGAGTACACATTGTCTTGAATAACTTACACAAAAAAGGGGATTTAATTATCAAGGGTCCTGTCTATCGACTGCCTATATCTACCGACTTTCCTATGTCGGTAGATATTGACTGACTAATATGTATTTAGAGTATTTGTAACACTTATGAGAGTGATGTTCGGGTTATTTGAACGCACACTTAATTTGTCCGTAAATTTTATTATTTATTGTATAATTGAAGAAACAACATGCAGCATGATAATTTACTTAATTTGTTATTTGCTGTCGTTCTGAAAACATTGTTGTTCATGTTTCTAGTAAATTTACCCTCTTGCTGGCGAGCACATTTATTATTTTTGAAAATCATGAAAACACTCGCTTCGGAGTTTCGACTACTGTGCTCTCTATTGAGAGGTAAAAATAGTAATTTTGTATTTGCATAGCTACGTGATGCTTCTAAAGCGAGATCGCAAAACAGCGTTAGAAGATGTGAAGACCTACCTGGATAATCCTATTAACGCTTTCACCCTCATAACGAGACTGACTGTCGACCTGGAGCTTTTGGAGTCACAAATTCATAGCAGTCCAGGTAAACTAAAATTTTTAATAGCAAGCTTATGTACGTACCATCACCATTGTGTCAGCTACAGGATGTTCAGTGCCGGAAATAGGTTTGGGCGGCCACGTATGGCCCCCTTACGTTTAAAGTACACCGTTGATTTTCTGTCAACCATTTGTCCGCGGAAAATGTATATCCACTCCCACTTAATTTTTTTTTTGTGTAATATTTGTTGCGGTGACTTTTGTTTCGCGATCGTTTACCAGTTGACATAATTGAGCTTTTGATTTAGTGCTGGCTAGATGGAGCGACAATCTGCGGCTGGAAGTAACAAAACTACGGACCGGTTTAGATAAGTGGTGTCCTTCGAGGGAGGCCTACTAATATAAGACATTTGTTCTCCAACACTACTGTCAGTCACGGTACCGTTACTGACAGTAGTAAATATTAGTAGACAGTTATTTGAGCACTATTAGCTTGAACTTGTACTTTTAGTTTTTCTCATCATGCTGAAAATTATCTGCCGCACTTCCTTTTTAATTGTTTTGCCCAATATTTTTCATAACCTACAGAAATCAAATTGTTTGTTATGACTTTTATGAATAACGTTCTCTGATGTTTAAAAAGTTGCCATACAGAGATTTCTATATTTTTTTTATAAGCCATTTTGTCTTATCGTGGTCTTATTCTACTATCCCCTCACCTCGATGGCACACATCGCTGTTACACCGCAACAAATAATGAGGGAGATGCCATAATTTAAGATATTTCCAGTGGTTTCCAGTGCTTCATGGGGTGAGGATTTGGGGAACCATGGTTTTGGCTGAGCAGGGGCATTTGCCTGTTTGCTGCCAGAGCAACGCATTGCCAACACCCCTTTTCATCAGGTGGCCCCCTTGCCTCTTTGCCTACCGTACCTATTACATAAAGAACATGTAGTCATTAAAATCAAAATTTGATACGTAAATAGAAGTCCTATGCGCGCGTGAATTTGTCGCCATGCAGATGATCCGATCATGGAAAATTGGGTTTTCTTTTTCTATGGATCCGAAAGTCCTTAGTAGCCTTTTGCCCATGATATCTGAAACCTAACCATAAAATTACCTAACAGTTAGGGCACCACTCACACCGGGTCGGTTTCAGTCGCTTTTGTCGTAGAAAACAAGGAGTGGTCAATGGTTTGGATGCACTTGCAGTATGCGCGGTGTGCACGTCAGAGAAAGTATTCTGAAATTATCTGCGTTTATTATACACAGTACGTATCTAGATGTACGCCTTTAAAAGGGCTATTACCGGTTCTTAGATAATTCCACCATCCCGTATCCTTGTCAATTCGTCGGCCGCCTTTCGACATGCCGAGTACTGTTCGTCCGAGTTTGAGGATGGATTGATAGCGATACCAGGGTAGCCCTAGCCTACTTATCGCAAGTGTAGGGCGATATGTCTGCGCGTCGTTCAGCGGCGACGCCCTTGCATGGTGTTCATTTCCAGTAGTAGACCTTTTCATTTTATTTTTTGTGGTGTTTTGGCTTTTTACGTGCGGTGACTACCATCCGGCCCGCACAACCCGTAAGGGAGAAGCCGGTTCGCCAGAGCCTCGTCCGTCAGCAGGGGACCGCGGGCAGGTGAGATTGGCTTGGGCCCATGAGATGGTGATTGGGCCCCATAAACCCCCTAAACCATTTATTGTCATCATGTGTGCCCTGCTCAAGTATAATCGTCATCGCAAATATTTGTTTGAAAATTATCTCTTGTTTGACGATTTACCTCGCAAGAAGAGCTTCAAAATATAATAAAAAAAATTTCAAGAGCCTGTGCACTATTTTTAATGTCAATAAATGTGAAGAAAACCGTAGTCATGTCGCAAGGATGTACGCATCAACCAATTATTACGTTGAGTGGTGCTCCATTGGAGCGTGTTGACAATTTTTGCTACCTGGGATCGACCGTGTTCGGCAATCTCTCTCTAGATGCAGAGATCGGAAGTCGTCTCGGCAAAGCGGCCACAATGTTCGGGAAGCTGACTGCAAGGGTATTCCCACACACATAACAAGCATTTAACCACCAATTAAGATGATTGTCTATCAAACTTGCGTCCTAAGTATTATTTTGTATGGCAAACAAGAGCGGAAAGTCAACGCATTCCATATGCGTTGCCTTCGACACATTTTGGGAATAACATGGAGGGAAAGAATCACTAACGAGGAAGTCCTGAAAACTGCACAGCTGCCTAGCATAACCGCACTTTTGAAAAAGAGACGTCTCTGTTGGCTAGGGCATGTGCACAGGATGGAACCTTCCTGTTTACCTCGACAATCTCTTCTGGGAGTGATTGAAAATGCCAAGCGACCGGTGGGACGCCCCAAGCCTCGCTTTAAGAACAGCATCAAGCGTGACATCGTCTCATTTGAAATCGATTGGAACAGTTGGGAGAGCCTGGCTGTCGACCGCCCCTTTTGGCGGAAGACTATCACAGACGGCGTGACCAAATACGACAATACCTGGTTTAAAGATCTAGCCGATAGACGCGCGAAACGGCATGAATGCGTTAACAACCCCTCACCATTTAGGGCGAATTCTTTTGTCTGCTCACTGTGTAACTGAGTCTGTCTTTGTCGTGTTGGGCTCCACATGGGTATTAATAGAACAGTTTGGAAATGAAACCTACAAAGAAAAACGACAACTTGGCTATTCAACCCGTACCGGTAAGGAAGACCTCCTTACCGGTACATGCGGCCATTAATTCCTACGGGGAGCGAACTAGACAGTGGTTGGTGCCGCGCTTGGTGAACTCGCCAGACGAGATCACCGCCGCGGAATCCATTGCCGCCATGAAGCTCAAATTTAAGTTGTACTGCTTTCGGGGGGACGATGAGTGACTTGGGCAGTGTGTAGGTAATTATCGCGCTCGGCCCGGATCACTCACCGTTGCCATCACGTTGAGTTGTCACCTACTGAATTAGTATACCTATGTAATGCAAACATTATACAGAGGAGTGTAAGGCCGGAACTCCATTGGCGCGGTGCAGTGTACTGCGCGGCGCACCGTGCGGTGCCACGTCACGGCGACAACAAAGTAAACGGTGATGTTATTCTGGTTTTTCAAATTAGGCAACGTTCGCACGAGAGGTTTGTTAGAGATTTTAAGTTAGGCAACGTTTGCACGAGAGTTTTTCGACGCTATTACGCGCGTTATTTTAAACGACTCGCATAATTATTGACCATATACTTCTCGACTGTGTTTTCACAAGCGGGCGTCAAAAAGTCACCGGAGAGTTTTTACTCTGGCGACTCAAATGTGACGAAAGGAAACGCAATGTTCAGAGAGACCATAAAGTTTCTACCATTTTCGTGAGTGATCGTTTCAGTGTTATAACAGTATTAGGTTTGACAGCTGTCATACGAAATGTAGAGCTCGAAGAGCACTAGCATTTCTCTTTAGAAAGTAGTGTTCCCAACACGCCTTATTTATAATTCGGGATGACGAAAGGATTGCGAAAACGAAACGAATACCATAGTGTTACAGAATCGGAAAAGGGGGAGGGGCTTAGACATCAACGGTCAAACTTTCATTGACCAGGTCGACTTTCTATTTCATTCACATGCGTTATATCTGTACTTAAAAAAGTAGACAGATATATGTAAGTGAACTATGTCACATAATAAAGAAAGATTCGAACTGTTGATAAAAAGAAAGAGTCAAATGTGACGTCTCATGTTGACGACTACTGACATCGCGCCGCACGCTGCACGACGGGGGCAAATTTAAAAATATGTATAAAAAATTCATACATCAGAGCTATCGTTTCGGGCTTGAAATGCGGGTTTTGCCCCTATCTTGCAGTGCGCTGCGCGGCGCACCTCTTCAATGTGCATCAACACTTATAGTTTAGAGTACTCTGTCCTAAAACTGCGCAGCAGTTTGACAGATCAACTTCAATGTAACTACTGTTGTATCTTTTTATTTAATAAAAAATAAAAAAAAAAAACAAAGTACCGTGCACAAACTCCTAACGATGACGCTGTTTGAGTCATCTTTAATCACAGACATAACAGACTAGACACAAATCACAAATATTCCCTGTTCGCTCACTCTACAATGATTATAAGTCTTGCTATCCCGTTTTTTCATCTATGGGAATACCGAAATTGACCGAAAATGACGTGCGCAATGTTTTGAACGTTCGACATGATGCTGAAGCTCCTTTAGACCTGTCGATTCTTGTGAAACATCGGTGTAAATTTTATGATTTAGGAAATTATTATGAATAAAATTTAAATCAAACCATTTAAAAGACGGTGTAATTTAGTGCACATTAATGTGAAAGCACAAAGTATGGAAATACACCTGGATTTTCTTTCACCGGTAAGTAAACTTTCGCGGTTGCGGCGATCGGAAATCAATTTTAGAAATTGTGACAAAAAAATGAATCGTAATAGATTTAAATGGTTTACCTTAAAACAACATGCCATTAGAGATAGATTTAAAATGATTGTCAAATTGAGCAATATTTCTGTGTCTAAAGGTACGAAAATATTTTGATGCTAACAGGGTCGGACTTAGTATTTATTGTATAGAATTTTAATACTCAAATCTTGTAAATAGCAGTCCACAGTTTTATATGTATTAGGGTTTCATACCAAAAATGTATCTAGATGACATTTTAAATGGTCAGACATTTTATGAAACAACGGATTAATCGCGTATTTACATTTATTTACATAAATATTTGTTTTTCTAGGTTTCCTAAAGACCAGACATGGTTATTTCTGGGTTGCAAGTTGAAAGTACTGCATTATAAATAATTTCAAGAACAAGATAATTATTAGATGTAAGTCCCTTCTGTCCTGGTGCACCAGCATTATATGAATTGTTACTGAAAATAAAGAATATGCTGCTTGTTTAATATATTAATGTACCTATCCATTTCATTTTTTTTTTTTCATGACTATGTCGTCTAGAGGGCATTATATTCAATTTGTGAAGTCACAGCCAACCTGTGAACAATGAAGACGCTTCTAACGATAAGTAAGTAGATACCTGGTTAGTTTCGAAGTTATGAGGCAACAAATAAACATTAATACCGGTCAAAATCATAACCCTCCTTTTTGCAAAAGCATGCAGTGCCGATTCACGGTACGTAGGATCGAGAGATCGAAAAGACGGTGGTAAGTATCAGGGCATGAGTTTGATTCACCAGACACCTTACTTTTTATTATAATGACAATATTAAATTATAAGGACAAGTTTAAAAAAATTGCGTAGTCGTCTTGAGCGAAATACAAGTCAGATTTGTTTGTGTTCGTTACGAGTAGAAAGTCGTAGCAAAATATAACTTATCTGCAGATGGGCTGCCTTGTTCCGTCCCTGCATTTGCATTAGTATGTGTGTTATAGAGATGTGTGACATTTTGTCTCGTATTTAAACTCGAAATGTACTCTCTGCTTCAGTTTATAAAAAAATTTCTCTATGTTTTTAATAGATTTTTAAGGCCTAATGATGATGATCATGATGATGCTCTATCTATTAATAGAAAATTAGAAATACCTTATTAAGAGTTTAGTTTCGGAAAGAGAAAAATTATAAATAAAATTATCTATTGTGGGTGGGTGGAATTTATTAAATAATAAATCAGTCTGTAACCACCCATCGCGTTGTTATTTCAATCACTTTTGACATTCACTTGTTACTAATTCGTCGCATGATCATCTGGGTGATCGTGAGTTATACATTATCGATCCCGAGCTTACTCATCTGAATCTTCTGGTTCATTAGCATCGTTGTTCTGCTTGTCGTCTTCTTTGAGCACTTCATTATCATCAACATTATCATAATTTACGTTGTTCCTATCACCTTCATCGTCATTTGCGTCCAATTTGTTCAAATCAAATTTCGGGAATATTTTGTGGAGAAGACGCGTAACCAGCGGTGGTAGGTGTGTGTTTAACTCGTTCGCAATGTGACCACTAATTAAAGAATGATACACAAGTCGATCACGCGGTGTCACACCTAGCCGATCGTGCTTCATAGAGAATTCTGCGAGCCTACAAGCAAAATATATAAATATAGCAGTTTTACTGTCAAATATAATATCTTTAGTAAAAAAAAACGTATGTTCAATTATTACCTTAAATTATTACCTAACAATATTGGAGTGTACAATTTTGATTCACTGCCAACTAATTCCATAGTAATATCGATCAACTCTATAGCGAACTCGAATTGTTTATTGTCTTGTTTGTTTTTCATGTGGAAATTGCCATGGACCTGAATAGTCAAGAAATAACTTTTTTAATAAAATTTTAGTCAGTAAAAGTCAGTAGAAATACCTAGCTAAAAGCGCATTGGAAAACACCTTTTTATATTAGAAAAGAAACGTGGAAAATGTATGTGCCCATTTCTCAGCTGATTAATGCTAGATTTATTAATTCAGAAACCGGTCTAGACCAGTAGCTCTTCTAGCGAACAGATCGAAAAGAAGCATGAATGGTATAGAAAACGCAAATCCACACTCACAAAATAACATTATAATATTTTTGTATGATAATAAATTAACAAGTCGCTCGTTTTTGCCTATAAACCTAATAAACAAATTACAACTTACTTGCAACGTTTTAAATTTAAGATATTCTCCGATCTGACCAATGCCGTTGTAAAAGTATGGACCACCTTTATTGCTTGAGTACGCGCCATCCAAACCATTGAGAGTCAAATCCGTCAAGCTAAAAGAACTTGGACCCTGAGGATAATAGAAAAAAATACTATACTCCCATTCAACGTCTTCGTGCGAATTTGCCGTACACGACAACTGTTAATGAGGATTGTCAGACGTGACCGCGACAGACGAAACTGCGATGCACATTATAGTCCATTCGCAATAAGAAAATTGTGAATCATCTTTGTACGCCGGCTTAGCTCCGCCCCTCGGCCAATCGGGTCGCAACAAATTAAAAAGTTAAGTTCACAGTGACCAGATGACGGCAGAAAATAATAAAAATTAATACCTCACCCTTTGGAATAAACAGCAAAAACTAGACCGGCTGCTAAGAAAAGGGACATCTTTGACTTTATTTTTAATTTGAAACAATTAAGTTGATTTTGATCCATTAATAAACTCTATATTTCTTTAAATATAAATTGTTTGAAGTTTCTCCCCATTGTAAAATCTACTAACTATCTACTAACTATCTAGTTGACTAGATATTGTCTTAAAGCGAATGGACTATAACGCGACAGTCCGTCACTGCGACGAAAGTTACTGCGACAGAACACGACTTCGATGTAACGCCACTGCGACGACTCGTAAATGCGACAAAGAATTGTGGCCGAATCAGTCAGTATAGATTCTGCATAGAGTGACGACTGTACTCTTATTACATCTCGATAGTGCCACAGAATCACAATATTAGCTGTCTTTAAGTAAGTTAAGTTTACTAATTGTCGTAATTTCACTTCATATATTACATCAATATTTTTTTGCAAGTCCATTGCCTAGCACAGTTGTCTACTTATTGTTGTATATTTCGGACAATTTGGACCTAGGATCAATAAATTTGAACCATTATATGACATTGTACAAGATTTCCGGGTTTATAGCTCATAATAATAAAGATTTCCGGGTTCATAGTGATAGACGTCTTGTCTACGTCGTCATGCAAACTGATGAGACATTGTCAGTATGCACGAGACTTCGCCATATAGGCCAATATAGACAAAAAACTTAACTTAAGCTCGTCTTGCGTGTGAAATATTTGTAATAAAAGTCACAACTTTTTATTTGCTTACTATTATACAAAAAAAACATTTTAATCATTCGCCATTTCACTGTAACAGTCACTATCTTCCAAGGAAACACTTATAATGAAACTCTCTGATACTGCGCCTAATCCTAAGACCGGCCCGATTTGTAGTAGTTTTACAATGGTGGCGCAATTATGGTACTCCATTGAGTAATAGACAGTAACGATACCCATGCTTGGATGTCAAATCCCGAATCTTTGCACCTTGGGCTTAATGGCGGGAACTCACGGCAGTCATCTATGACCCTAAAATCCCTGTCAAGCTCAACGGGCTTATATACAAGAGTATAATTAGACATGTGATGCTCTATGGCTTTGAGTCAACACGCCAACGAAATGAAAATGCTGCAGTAGATGTGCGGAGTTACGCGGCTCGATCGAGTACGTAACGAGCACATTCGCAGCAGCCTTGGCGTGAGGATTATCACAGGCAAGACCGAGGAGGTGATTTGGTCACGTGTTGCATAAGCCTCAGGGATTCGTGGGAAATAGGCGCCTGAATCTGCCGGTATCAGGAAAGAGGCCCAGTCGGGGACCCAAAAATCGATGGATTGGCATCGGTGAGTCGTATGCGAGAGCCAACGGCCTATTACGCGAGGCTGCCGAAGACCGGGCGAAGTGGAAAAGAGCAAGTAGGAAAACGAACCCTTGCAGAGGCATAAGCGCTAGGATGATGATGATGATGATGATCATACCTATTCCTTGAATTCTGGGGAAGGATGTAGGTTATGATGTTTGCGCAGACGAAGTCGCGGAGAAAAGCTATTTTTCCTAATATAACTTTTACTATAGTTTTACTCAAGGTAGATATCTGATTAAATATAATAATATTATAAAATATAATTACGTCTTCATCCCAAGTACATGCCAAATCATCTAACTGGATTTTTCCATTGACGTTTTCATTTACTAGTGTATTTAGGCTATTTACTGAATTCGCTGTGAATTCTCCATATGTCTTAAACAATTTTTCTTGATGATGTCTGAAAAAAAAAGAATAATAGGTACCTACAGGCATATGCATTTTTCTTTTCATCCACTTTCGCGGTTCATAACTAGTTACGAAACAACACTTTTCATTCATATTTTCGTTACTGGTTATCAAACAAGAATCATTAATCCACCTGTAGTTTAGTTCTGAATAAAAGATCGTAATTACATATTTTTCCTGACGAAATCTCGAACCCACAGATATAAATATTTTTTACAAGCTTTGATTTAAGGGTGCTTGTATAACGGCACATGTAGCTTGCGCTTGTTGAGGCACTTGCGCAAGTTACATGCTCCGTGGAGACGTGGTGAGCGACGCGCGACGCGCAAGCGAGTGAGTTAAGCATGTAGCGAGGTAGAGGGATTTTCTGACTAAAATAGAAGTTTACAAAACGATCTAAGAAATGATTAAACGAGCAATGAACGTGATGGAGTCAATAAGGATAGAAATTCGTTCTTATTAATTTTTGTGCATAGAAGCCCGCCCCAGCATTTTTCCCAGCTGCATGCACCGTGTATAAGTACGCCTAATGCACATGTTTATGTTAAGTACAAATCTTAGTACCTTAATATAACGGATCACAAAAGAGAACTTTACCAGAAAAATGATTGGAATCACTACTACAAACATTTTTTGTTGTCATAAATAAATGTTTGTATTTTCTATCTAAGCAGTATTTATTTTGACGGACATATTCACTGCTGTTACTAGGAAAAAACATATACTACCATCAACTAATTACTTAATCGCTAATATGCAGAAAATGTCTTAAATAGAAAATGATTACAACAACAAATGGTAAACATAGACTTAGGTCTCATCGCCAAAATGATTTCACCCCCTTCTCGATGTTTAATTGAGTACCAACGTAAGTTTTGTACAATGCATTAAGATAGTACATGGAGCTGGTCTGACGATTGAGTCAAAAGGAGGCCATAATAGGAACTCTTAAAATACTTGAAATACACACTGATTTTAAAAGATATCCATAGGGTAAACGATACGACGATGGTCTAAACGATGGAGTCGGAACTCTTAAACTATGCGTGATAAACCCATCGAGTTTGCCCTCGATAGATTAGTCTTGCGATTGTACTACGTTCCAAGATTTTAACATCGATCGGTAAAAATAAATCTTGGAAAAACTTTTTTCCTTGGCACCAGAAGATAGATTTTCACTTACATAACTCCGGCTAAAGTAAGACGACAACAAAAAATTGAGGTTTGCTGTAGCATCTTGTGTCATCACTGCTACTCAGGAAGGAAATATCCTCTGTACCTTATTACACCCCCAAAAAAGATGTTTCCTTGAAATATGGAATATAGTTAATCTCGGAATTTTATATCTCATACTAATACCTATAAAGACTATGATGTCTTTGCCATACGCATTAGTTGTGCTGAGAAAAGAAATTATTATGAATGTCATTTAACACGGGATTTTTAAACCTTACCTAATGATCATGATATCGTCTTTGCCATACACAGTAGTTGTGTTGATGTAGCTGTAGAAAGCTGCCTGAACCCTCTTAAGCATGTCATCTACTATCGCCGGGTGTAGTAGTCGGGTTAGGAGCGCAGCTGTGGACAAAATCAAGTAAATATCAGTCACTGTCAAATTTCAAAAACAGTGTATTAAAAAAAAAATAGATATACATATAAGATGTTTACCATATGAATATTATTTATTAGTCAGACGCGGTTCTGAATATATGTGCATGTGTAGCGGATAGTATGAAACCAAATAAACTTCGTATAAAACGAACCAACTCGACGGGAAAACGGACTTGCTCTTTTCGGAGCACAGAAAAGTAAACACGTCTTGAATCTGTCTCACGTTTTGTTTATGGTGTTAATTAATGAACATGAATTTAATTCGAGTATACTTTTTATGTTTGATACGTTTGACAGAGTAGTCGAAACGTTAATATAACTAACGCTAAAAATGAAGTCGAACTTGTGAGCTTTGGATAAGTTGAAGATGGGAAGGCGACCGACTTAACCAACTCTTACGATGCAGATGTTTAAGAAAATAACTTTTCTCAAAGGCTATGATTTGCGACGCTCCTGGTGTTGCAAATATTCATGGGCGGCAGTGATCACTTACATCAGGTGATCAGGTGTTCTGATTGCTGCTTGTTTGCTTCGCTCTCATATAAAAAAGTGCAAGTGTATCTTACATTGGGTTTGTGTGAAATACGGTGCGATAATGGGCGGTGATCCGACTGTATCGTTATATATCTGAAAGCAAAGATTTTGACATATACATAGAAGTCTGAAAGCATGAAACTAATTATAATTCTAGAAAAATACACAGATCTTGAAACTTATCTAGCATCTAGCTCGAAACTAAAAAAGGCTTTTATGGGTAAGTTCTACTATATTACTGATATTTGGAGGCCAAGTGGACCTAGTTTAGCTGAAACGTGCCAACTGACATCGAAGTCATTTTGAGATATTGGAGTTAGGTATATTCAGACAAAATTTTCTCATATACTTAACGAAAATATTTGTAAATTAGAGATTTATAAATGAAATATTTCAACATAATAATATGATTGGCTCTAAATATCGGTTTACTTTGTAATTTTTATGATAGGTACCTACTGTAGGCAAAATTTATTGTTTTGCCGATATGAGCTAAACCACATTAAAACTTTAAATACCAAAAAGTGTTTGATGTCGTCTTTTTTGTTATAAAAATGTTATTGAAAGTATTGTTTGGTTCATGAAGGACAATAAAATAGCTCATCATACTTCAAATAGTCTATTTATTTCACAGTCTTACAGCAATGTACATTTGTATAGATAAAAGTGGTACTGCCAATAATAATTTGGTAACTTTATTGGCATTAAAAAAACACGTTTTCGTAAAACTGTTTACTGTCTTTGGGAATTAAGTGCATAATTGATTTTAGATTATCCAATTTTGCTTAAGATATTTCTTTGCTCCCTTTTTTCTTAAGATTTGACTCGTTTTTTCAAAAATATTTTCGTACGAGTTATTTGTTGTTTGTATATTATTAAGTTTCATCCATTTAGGCAGATAAAATGATGTAACTTCCCATACAAATCGGTTGCTCTACAAACCCTATATCTCTGTCAATATGACTGATAGGAAATTGAGTATTTGTCATATGTAAATAGAGATTATTTTAGAGCGGTTTGCATTAAACCTATGTAACAAATAAATGACTTTGAACTTTAAAATCTCACTTTTTACCTTGTTGCGAGTTGGCTGGTTTCGGCTTAACTAGGTCCAAGTCATGCGTATAAGGCGCTGTCCTAATTGGCAACGGTAGAGCGACCATAGTCGTGAGCCGTGCTCGCTCCACCAATAGGAGACCTCAAAAGCGCCCGTCGCATGACCCTGGTCGTACGACCGTTGCCAATTAAGACAGCGCCTAAGGGCATAGCCAAACAATTTACACGTGATATCTTACCTCAACCGTGATCATGCAGTTTTGCAGTTTCATGAAACTGAAGCCAAGATTTACAGTGTATCCTACGAGACTAGTCACAGCTGAACCTCTCAAGTCGCAGTTTTGTAATACAAGGCTGTCGAATTAAATCATAAGCAACGTTAAAATACAAGAAGAAGTTATATAAATGTGTATGTATTTATACATGTGTGTAAATAGAATAAATATTTATATAGAAAATATGGTGCACGTCCTATCGGCGTCTCGTGATCACATCAGACTACCGAAGGCCTGCTAGAAGAGATTTCTGTTAGAAATAAGTAATGCCTGTTGTGCCATTTATTACTTTGTTTGTTTTTTTGACGTGACAACGTCTTATAATTCGATGGAGCCGGCTGCACGCACGAAAAAACATGACTCATGCGGCGTTCCATTTAAGGCTTGAAGTGCAAGCGAGAGCGCGGAACGAGCGACAAAGAGGCACAATCGGCCTCCGCGTTCGGCAGCGTTCGACATCTGTCTCTCTCCTACTTGACGTTGTCACGTTCAACTATCGTCAGTAAACCGACTTTACAGACAACCGTTTTTTTTTTTTATGTTATCCGACAGACAAACAGGCATGCGGGCCACCTGATGGAAAGTGGTCACCGCCACCTATGGACATCAGCATCACCAGGGGTGCTACCAATGCGTTGCCCGCCTCTATGGAAACCTCTAATATACCTCTTGAACGATCCCATGTCATAGACCAAAGGAAACACTGTGGCTGGGAGCTCATTCCACATCCGAATCGTACGAGCGAGAAACGTTCTTTCGAATGAGTACCCAGCCCACGGCGGGTGGTGCGATGGCGGAATTGTGCTGTGGGCACCAGATCAAATAATTCCTCAGAACACTCCCCATTGTACAGCCGGTAGAACACACACAGGGAGCCAAAGTCCCTTCGATCAGCCAGTGGTTCTAACTTGCCTGTCAGTATGGTATCGTCGACAATTCGTACGGCGCGCCTCTGTATGGAATCCAAGTGATTAAGCAGGTCGGCGGTTTCCCCGGCCCAATGATGGGAACAATACTCCATATGTGGCCGCACCTGTGCATTATACAGCAACAGGCGCTGTTCTGGGGTGAAGTATCGCTTACACTCCAGGTGACTTCGGAACCATACGTCGTCTGATATGTCGACGCCAAGGATCCCGATACTTTCTGAGATGGAGAGGGATGTTCCTTGGAACTGCGGCACCATGAAAAAAGGATCCTTTTTGGCGGAAAATTCGCAGACCTGCGTCTTAGAGGGGTTGAATTCCACCAGGTTCAATCTGCCCCAGTGAGCAACTTGCTCCAAGGAGTTTTCAATCTCTGACACAAGTCTTATTCGGCTTTCCGACACCACGGAACGAGGGATATTCGCACGGCCAGTATAACAAGCATCTGCAGTACTGTCATCTGCATATCAATGAATACTGGGAATATTCAGCATATCATTGATATGCAGAAGAAACAGCGTGGGAGACCGCACTGAACCTTGGGGTACTCCAGCATTAATACTCTTGGTATCGGAGCAGCATCCGTCGATAGCGACTTGGATGCTCCGCCCAGACAGAAAGCTGGATACCCAATTGCAGAGTCCCTCGGGGATACCGTACTTCGGGAGTTTTGTTACTAGGTACTATGTATTTCCTGTGCACAATATAAACTGTTATATAAATCATTATAATATGAGTGAACGGTAATCCAGCTGTATAATTCTAACTATAGAAATATTTATAGAAAAAAATACATTTAAAGTTTAGTGGTATAGCAGTAAACTGAAAATGAATGTGAAACTCACTTACGTTACATTTCCTTCAGAATTGACTTCTTCTAGACTAAAAGGAGAGTGTTTCGTGAAATCGGGCGTCGACACAGTCACAATAGATGATTTATTCCTGGAAAAGAAGAAGATAAAAGTCATATTGGGTAGTCATTATTTAGCTTGGCTTCAAATAGGCCTACCTAAGTATGTATTTTATAAAAGAGCATACTGCATTACTAATGAGGGTAAAATCATCTTGGCGTTAATGGCCCGGTTGAGATAATTACAGTGGAGCGACTGCCATCTGCTACCAGGGGAACCTGACCAGATTGGATCATAGTTACACATTCAGTCGCCTGAATGTGCAGGTTCCAAGATGTTTTCCCTTACCGTTAGAGCATCGGTTAGCATTAAACTAATATCTATATAACTATATTAAACTAATCTAACTCAGAAAATAGTAATTGGTACATGGCCGCTGTTGGATTAGAACCCGACATCTCTCGCTTACGAGTCGGATACCTAAACTACTCGGTCACCGCCGCTCTAATTTTCTAACGAGAGTACTTAAAGAAAAAAATATCCTTAGCAGCTACAGCCACAAACAGGGTATTTGGTGCGCTAATCCCCAAAAACCAGCGCCTAAATCTGCGAACTAACATTTTTTAAGATTGAAAATAATTTTGAATTAGGTACGTAAGTAGCCAAGTATTAATTCACGGTTCCATTAAATAAAAATTATTTGCAGGTCAAGTTTTAATTAAAACACAAAATTATTGTAATCAAAGATAATAATATATCTACTTTTAAACATATACCTAACTGACATAATTATTTTGTTTTGCAATGAAGAAATAACCAAGGAGTTTCTTTATACTGTGCTGTAATTATGATGTAAGCACTTTTTATCTTAGATGGGCTAAACTCCGTTTTGCCTGCAATGAAAAACCTACCTTCTTTTTGTTTAATTCAATTTAACAAGTCCCCACCTGTCTTATAAAATGATAAACATCGTCTAGTAATAAAATATCTTTACTCCAAGCCAATTCCTTTCAAGTGGGTGAACAGAATCCACTTATAAGCTGACAATCACAAATAAGCGCCTTTAGAAGCAAGTGTATTTTATTTTCTTTATCGTATGTCTCTTGTTCCTACTACCATTTAAGTTTTTAAATTTTTAATTTACATTTCGTCAAGTTCGCCGTGTGGTGACCAGCAGAGTAGAATAGCACCAACCCCTTACACTCGTGGGTGTCGTACAAGTTGACTAATCTTTTCGAGGCAAAAGATTTAGAGTCTCTATAGACTGAAAAATGGGCAGTAGCGTTTTCCATTGTTATATTTACAACACTGCGATCTCCAACCTGCCTGGCAAGCGTGGAGATTATGGCAATAACCTCCCCTTTCGGAGGAGCGGCCCTTAGTATTGCAGTGGACTGATATGGGCTGTGATAATGAAGTAGACGAGAGATTCGGCCGAAAGGGACTGAAAATCTTTCACTTGCCCGCTGCACTTGGTTTTCGGACATTCAGCTATTATATGTTTTATTGACTACTCAGAGTAGACGTATTGGCACGCCGTTGACTCGTACCAACCCCATTTGTGCCATAGATACGCACAGTTTCTTGTTCTTGTTCTAGATACGCCTGTTCTTATCCGATTCAACAGACGCGCCGTGACTAGTAAGTGATTTGAAAAATAATTTAAAATAATACCTGAATATTTTGTAAATGCCATCAATGTATATGTTTGTGACGTGGGCTTGAATGTGGATCCTATTTTTGTCTAGTTCGAAGTCTATGGTCGGTTGATACATAATTGGCAAATGGCGCACCTTGAGGTTCATGAAGAGCCTGAAATTGTAATAAGTACCATTTAATAATCAACTCTCTGTTCTTGTGTCATTAGGGATGGAATAACAAGTTCTCCAACAAATCATCCATTGTACAGTGAGAGACTGTACAATGGAAGATTTTCCGCGAGCTGATTAAAATGAAAACATAATTTCTAAAAAACATTCTGATAATTGTAATAGATGACGTTAATTAGACACGTCTCTCAAAAATAAATCGAATTGAAACCGTTAAAGGTATAAAAATGTATACATATTGCGCTTTCTTCTCAGAAAAGTTATTAAAACTGAGTATATTTTCACGAAACACCAATTTGAGTAACTTCAGTTACCAAATCCAATACTTGTGAATCCTGTCTAAGTAGCGCCATACAGTGAGGCACGACCAAACTACACTTTTATCTTTTAAAAGTGTCTGTCTGAAAATCCCCTATCACATTGAACCCTATCACTCGTCATCACTGAACTAATTTTTTGTTAACGGTTAATAATAATGGCAATGAATCGTTCAGGATTTTGCAGCAAGTCCAGCATTTTGTATTAATCCCCCGCACTCATATCTATTTTAATTTACGTTTCAGATACGAAAGCCCTAATTCCCAAGATATTTATTTATTAATTATCCAAATACTTCTAGACTGATATTAACTGAGGCTTGAACAGATCTTCTCAATATATCTTATTGTTAACCAAGCGTAAAATTATTATCTGCTGTTACAATCCTGTACAACCCTTACGAATAAATAGTAAGCTAATTATAATGTAAAAATAGAACAAATGTCGTGTAACACTAACACATTGACCACCTGGTCTGACGTGTAGAAACCTTTTAGGTCCGGTATCTCTTTGTTTGATATAGGTTTCTTGTGGAACAGATTGGATGGCTTATCGTTAAACGTTTCGCTGACAGCCTGAAACAGCGAATGTACAGTAATTAGAAAAAAAAAAATAGGTGCCTACTTATAAGTTACATCATAATTTCCTGATCTTAACTATTAATTATATCTGTATTATTAGTAAATACGAAAGTAACTCTGTCTGTCTGTTACCTTCTCACGGCTACTGAGCCGATTTTGAGCAAACTTGGGAGGGAGATTATACCTACGTACACCAAGGTAAAACAGTGTCTTCTGTCATGGGCGGCATATTGGATCTTGAGTGTTGCGATACGCTATTCGCTTCGCTCAGGAGTTAGTAAAGTCCTGAGCATAGGCGTATACAAGGGAGAGGGTCGTGGAGGCAGCTCCCCTACCTCCTAGCAAAATGTACAAACCGAAGGACAAAATAATATTAAGAGTGAAACATGTTGCGAGCTCTTCTGAGCCAAAACCTATAAAATTTCGAACTTCTTTTTAATCATTATCATAATTATTATGCATTTTAATTTGTGAAAATTTTAGTTATTTTTATTAGGGCTTTTATAAGACAAATTCGAAGCAGAAGAAGAACTCGCGGCGCTCGCTCATTAACTGTTATACCTAAGTCTAAATTATTATCACTGCGGCACCCTACCCCCGTGCGCCTAGTGGTACAGTAATAGGACCCGCCCCCACTCCCTGCTGCATACGCCACTGGTCCTAAGCGAAGCGAGGGGTTCGAGCTGCCTATAACTAAGATAACTTTATTCCAGAGGTGAATACTCTACTTTTCACTCTAATATTCGTGTCAATGTAAAAATATAATAATATTGAATTGAAAATTGTAATAACAGGAAACACTTTTTTTAATTCACACTTTTTCCATTTGCACAATTTGAGCTGTTTAAGGTCCTATAACCATACTCTTTCATACCATAGTATTTTTTTTTGTAAAAGAAATAGGAAAGGAGACTTGTGCGATTTCCGAATAAAGTCTCTTTACATACCCGTATACTAATTGTTTTCAAACGAATATTAACATTCCAAATTCAAATCCGTTTAGGCCCTAGGAAAGTTTTATACAAACTTGTCGCTCTGCGGGTAATAAGAACATGCTTTACGGTGGTATTTTATAATACATAATTGAACATAGTCAAGCAGATGTGAAATGTTATAGTTATAGAAAGTACTGAAACGTGGTATTATCGAACTGTAATATACTGTAACAATATCAAATCTGAAATATACATAGGTTTCCCTAGTTTGGTCGTTCCAGAGTCGCCGTAAACATTGACACAAGGTGTACTATGTATATTAGGTGTACTATGTATTTTTATAATTGCATACATACCAAACTGATTGCCTTCTCTATTGCAGTTTTTTGCACCTGCCATTTTTCAGAGTTTGTCTTCAAAATATCTACACAAAAACATTTGGGTATCGGCATGTATTTCAATATAATACAAACATAAATGTTAAGAAAGATAAAGACAATAAGCGCTGTTGAATAAAAAATAAGAATGAAAACGTTGAATCACAAAACAAACGATAAACCCCTATCAGCCTATACTAATTCACTGCCGGACACAGGCCTCTCCCAAAGAGCGCTAAAGCCCCCTGTCCTCAGCTTCCCGCATCCAGCATCCACCTGCAGCTTTTACAAAATTGTCACTCCACCTGCCCAGAGCTCACCCCACACTACACTTGCCGAGTCGCGATCTCCACTCAAGTATTTATATTTACACCAGCGGTTGTGGTATGTCGGCAGATATGTTCAGCCCACTGCCACTCCAGCTTATTATTTCTGTACGGTAACTCGGTAACTTTGGTTCTATATCTGATTAGGTAGTTATATTCTTCAGAAAGACTAAACTGTTAAACCAGCCGTATCCACGTCTTGACACCATATGTCATGACAGATTACATAGAATATATAGTACGAGTGATGTGAGGACTTGACGAAGTTCCAAATACCGCCTACGGCTCAGTCCACCTGAATTTCCCAATCTCAAAATATTGAGAGGGTTGCTCCATAGACAATGTGTTTAAAAAAAGTATTATTTTATTTATTTTCTAATATCCTTCGATATTTTATATTTTAACTTTGTAACTTTCGTTAAATCCATTTTTGTTCGAACTTATCCTCATCGCCACAACACACCTTATAAAATTTTGATAGTATGTTTCTTATTTATCAGACAGAGGCACTATGGGCTCGACCGTTATGTTTTGTAATTCAGATCATTATAGTTAAAAGGTTAATCATATCACTTTGACATTTATGTAGATAAGCGCTTGCACGATATTCCAGTGACATTTAGGTATTATTTAGGCAAGACACTCAAGTGTTTAGCATCAATAAATATGCTTGGGTACTTACCACTTTTAAAATATTCCCTCACTACTTTCCAAATATCTATTTCTGCTGCAAATACAGCCTTAGCTGTAATGAGAAACAAAGCTAGCACTGTATACCCCATTCCTTTTGCCATACCAAAATACATTATCCTACAATCGGCTAAATCTTCAACTGAGTTCCTTGCCAACTAAAGAATCATCATTTACGTTATGTAATACGTTACAAACATAAAATAGTACATAAAAACCATAACTCAATTTAAAATAATCTAGAGTCGAATATTTTTACGTTGGTGATGCATGAATTTAATTAATTGATAGCAACTCAGTACAACACAATATCAGAGAATAATACTAATACTACGTAACGTACGTAACAGAAGTTGGTATTCGCAATTTGTGACGCGACCATAGACGCAATATAGCGCAATTCATACCGCTATAAATTCCTACGTTTTATTCACAATGCGTTTCATATTCATTGTCAACTCTTGACATACTCATAAAAATAATCATCTTGCCGTTAATGTCCCGGTTGTGCTCGCGACTCCGTCCGCGTATAATTCTGTTACTTCGTTCCGGACCATATTGAAATTCGAAAAAAACTATTGCCTACGTTACTCGCTGATAATGTAGCTTATTAATAGGGAAATTTTAAAAATCGGTTATCTAGTTTTTGAGTTTCTGTAGTATTTCCGTAGTATAGTACAGTACCTATAGCATTTCCGAGTCTGATATCTGTGATAAGCTACCGACACTAGACCGGGGGAATGTATCATCATCATCATCACTTATCGTGGTCTTTGCAAGGGTCCGCTTTCCTTCTCATTATTTTCCATTTCGCCCGGTCTTCGGCATCCTAGCGTTGTAAGCCGTTGGTTCTCGCATCAGACTCAGCAATGTCAATCCGTCGCTTCCTGGGTCGCACGGCAGATTCAGGCACCTATTTGCCACGTATCCCTGGGGCTTACGCAACACGTGACCAAGCCACGGATGTACTCGTTACGTACTCGATCTTGTCGTGTAACTCCGCACATCCACCGCAGTATTTTCTTTTCATTTGCGTGGAGTTCCCGAACGTGTTTAGTCAACGCTGGCCATATCTCACAGCCATAAAGCATTACAAATCTAATTATATTCCTGCATATATAATTGAACTTGACAAGGATTTTTTGGCCCAAGCTGCAGAGATTCGGGATTTGACATCGGGGCAGATATCACCCGACTCATGCATCACGGATTTCCTGTTCTATTGACAGCTTCGTTCCCTATATAGAGGGTTTTGGGAACTGTGCTGCAGCTAGCCATATACTCTGTTTTGGTGACATTCAGCTTCAAACCACCGTTTTCTAGCACATCCTTCCACGTGTTTATCTTGGTCTTAAGATCCTGCCTAACCTTGGTTACCATTACAATGTCGTCAGCGTACTTCATAAGCCAAGGAGGCATGGCCTGAATTTCTGCTGAGAGGGCAGCGAGCACAAGTATGGGCTTAGAACTGAACCTTGGTGAACACCTACAGCAATCGGAAAGGGATTAGTAAGGCCTATGATGGTTTTGACTACGGCTTCAGTATTGGCATATATGTCCTGTGTTAAAACTCTTTAGAACCTGTCTTTTTAGTCTTTCAATAAGAACACTTTGTATAGGTATTTATAATTGATGTGCAGTGCACTGTTTAACTTGCACTGTTCGTATGTACATAAGTTGTCCGTCAAAATTTGCAAAGCATTTTTTGACCATTTGTTGGTATCCGATTGAGCTGTTTGGTATACCTATGTAACTTGGATGACAATGCATTAATATGGTACCATGGAGCTGGTCTAACGATGGACTCGGAAGGCCATCATAGGAACTAATGAACGCAATAAGACCCCACCGTGTTTGGAGTCTTTGGAATGGTCTTGATGAGTAGGTATCATACCGACCAATAAAAGCTTGTTATAAAAATAAAATTCATTTACAGAATACCGCAGCTAAACAATACTCTTTTAAATAGTATTGTGTTTCTGCCGGTGAGTAAGGTCTCCAGTGCTCCATGGGGTGGAGATTTGAGGAACCGTGGCTTTGGCAGTGGAGGGGCATTTGCCTTTTTGCTGCTAGAGCAACGTGTTATAGAAGTGGGCAACGCATTGGCGATACTCTTGGTGTTGCTAATGTCTATAGGCAGTGGTGACCACTTTCCACCAGGTGGCCCGCTTGCCTGTCTGCCTACCGTACGACATAAAAAAAAAATATGTGTACTCATTGTTTTGATATCGATTTCCGCAAATTTTGTTCGTTACAATAACAAGTAAGTAATAGTAAGGAAATGAAATAAATGAGTAGTTATATCAAATAAACTGTACTCTTATCAATGTGCTTAATATTAAAAAAGTATTTTTAAAACTCATTTTCTACCAGCAAATAAGAAAGATTTTTAAATTCTTCACCGGGAAGAACGTAAAATAATGTATCCGCAAATTTATAGCAAACTTGTCCATGACACTGAAAAACGAAAAAGATGCAAATGAGTGTAAAATACATAGTAAAATATTAGTGAATTATGTATTAAATTCAAAAATAGATACTAATTAATCTAACCTTTAACCTAAATATCTAATACAAATACTACTTCTTTCTACCAATAATTAAAAATCGAGCTTCTAATATCGCAACTAGTTGCGAACCTTGGTTGCGATGGCGGCCGGAAGCAATGTGTAAAACTATAGATAAAACGATAACAGGTACGATAATAAGTAGATGTTATCGGTGACATTTAAATAGCTGCTTTTGCTGATTCTACTTATAACAATCCTATCAGGTTCTATCCTACTGATCCTACAAATACTATATAACTTTGTAGGATTGACGGACGTTTGGATGATTGTTTGTTTGATGAAATTTGATAGTAATATAGCACACTGAGTATAATGCATCCTTAAATGAAATTCATGGTGCCCGCGAGAACGCAACCCAAGTCCGAATTTTATGTGAAACAAGTTTCGAGAATTGCTAGTGGTTAGGAGTTCCTACACTAAACCAGTTATCAAACTTGTTGTCTATGGCAAACAAGGGAAAAGAGCCTCTAATCGATAAAAGGGTTAATAGTTCAAATTAAGATTTGTTACTTACTGTAGCCGAGCAGCCATTTCCAAGGCACTAATAAGGGACAAGATGGGTATAAGTTTTACGGCTTACGTCGCGAGGATGCCAAAGACCGGGCGAAGTGAAGTAGAATGAGTAGCAATAGCGGGCCTTGGCAGAAGCCGCGATAGACGCTAAGACGATGATGATGATGATTATACTCTATTCTTAACCATAGGTATATTATAATACTAAACAACGCACGAATTTTGATAAAGTTTTTTTTTTTTTTTTTTCAAGGCAGCCATTTGACCGTCATCTCACCTGTTGGTAAGTGACGATGCGGCCGAAGATGATGCATGTTCTTAGTTATACCCAGAACAATAAACAAACGAGGTAGGTTTGTGTTTTTTATAATAAATATAACATAAAATTATATAATATATCGATTGGCCATGTGGTGTCCGGCAGAGTAGAATAGCACCAACCACTTACATTCATGGGTGTCGTACAAGGCGACTAATGTTTTCGAGGCAAAAGATCAAGAGTCTCCGTAGTCTAGAAAATGGGCAGCAGCATTTTCCATTATTATATTTAAACACTGCGATCTCCAACCCGCCTGCCAAGCGTGGAGATTATGGCAATAACCTCCCCTTTCGTGGGAGAGGCCCTAAGTCCTGCAGTGGACTGTTATGGGCTGTGATGATGATGATGATGATATAATATATCTAACAATGATATAGTTGCACCCTTGTGAAGTCGAGCCGGTCACAAGCATAATCATATTTTTCAACTCACTCGTACGTAATTAATGACAAAAGGGGACATTAATGAACACTTTTTATCTCATTAGGTGTTGGCTATATACACGAGTACTTTTTTGTTTTACGCACTCGTGCGATAATGTTTTTTTTTGGCTTGGATTGTCCGAAGTATTTACGTAAGAGCACGACGACAGCCCGCATTAACCACTACGCTCTATGGTACTTGTTACCTATAATAATTAGAAAATATCATTATTCAAAACATTTAACTTACAATCGCAACGCAATGACGGCCTTTGCACTGGAAATAAAAAACAATAATGTTTGTATTAAAAAAAATAGTTAACTTTTGACAGCTCGAATACTTAGGTCCTAATAGGCCGGCAGCGCATAAGCGACAATCGTTTTTTAATGTTCGTGAACGGCAGGGCTCTCTTACCAGGACTTATCAGGACTTGCTTGATCGTATGTCTCCTTACTACATAAAAAAAACTATCATCTGTGAAGCCACAGAATGCCTACTGTTGATACGTGGTCGCCAGTCGAGTCAAGAGCCGCTCATCAGGCTTCGGTTGCGTGAGCAACGTGGCCTACCCACTGCTACTTAAATTTTGCGACTCCGGAACCTATATTGTCGACTTTAGTTCTACTACGGATTCTACGAAAACTTCTGGCAGAGTAGTTCGTGCAGGATTCTCAACACGGCATACCGATACTGTACACAGACAATGAAGCACCTCTGAAGAGACTGAACTGAAGCATGATCTATGTCCTGAAAACAACTAGTAGTTGTGGCTTTTATGCACGTTGGAACTGCATAGTTCTTCAAAGATGTATTCTCGCCATTCTTAAGGAACAACCCCACAATGTTTCTGCCCCAAGCCTACAGGGCATTTCGCTCTCTAAGGTACAGCTTAATGGAATGAGGTCTATTCTAATCCTGAATCGATTAAAAGATGCTGCTTATTGTTGCTTAAGTAAGTTGGTCACGCAGTCTTGTTGCTTAATCAGGGTCGAACTCCAGGTAAGGTGCTTGCAATTCTTAATGTGGTAGGTGACACATTAAGATTTACTTTTAACATTTTCGATGACAGTACGCCCACAGACGAGAAATTTAAATGTTGCGTTGTGATAATATCGAATTTCGGGGTACTTTCTATTACAGAGGAGGACCGGCAGAAGTGTTTGGTCCCCAGCCAATATGACCAATAACGTTGAGCGATATGTCATTGGAAAAGATTTAACTTTTTCTACGACTTTTACTATGGCGACAATTCTCGACTCGTGCAAAAAAAGATTTTGGTCAATACAATCGGTCATAATAGTAGAAAAAGATGTTTACTTTAATTGTCCATAACTTTTTTTTCATGTCGATTCGAGAGTTATCGCCATAGTAAAAGTTGTAAAAAATAAAGAATTCTTTCTAATGACATATTATTCAATGTTATAGGCCGAATTTTCCAGTTCAAAATAAAGTTTACTTTAACAGATTATAACTTTTTTCTTACAGCGATTCGAGGATTGTCGCCATAATGAAAGTTGTAAAAAATGAAAAATTATTTCCAATGACATATCGCTCGACATTATTGGTCATATAGGCTGGGTTGCCGGACCTCCTTTCGACACTACGACGACTGAGGATACTTTTGTGTAAAACTATTAGGAACAGCAGTATTCACTATCATCTTGTGAGCATTCTCGTATTTATTACTGTCGTATTACGAGTTTTATAGGCAGTTTTACATAGCATTGGACGTCTCTGGACGTAGTGTCGTATTAGGTTGGTTATTAGAACAATTGTGGAGTGATGTTGACGTCTCACGACGTAGTGTCGTATTATGGCAGAATTTAGATACTAACATGTGTAAGTACGTCTGTCAACGGGTCTCATTTCGTTTGACAAATTGTGCTGCCGCATTATAGTGACAGAGCAAGTGCGTAATCTCAGCGAACATGTTATCAGAGGATATAGAGTTTCGTCGTTCGTGGTTGGGAGAAATATTACGTAATCGAGTGAGCACAAGATATACTATACCGTTTGCACAAGATTTAAAGGTACTTTGATTTTGACACTAAAGTGATCCCCGCAGGCGTTTCGTCAGAGACTCTGTACTGTATCAATTTATAGGGGCACGGTGAATGTTATAGGGCGATCAATTACTCGAAGGCCACCATATAAGCAGTCATCTATAATAGGACCACGATAAGTCCGAATCGACTGACAGTAGTAGAAATTATAAAATGTGGATATGGCAATATCTGGGGATAATCTGTCTGTTGACAGTCCTTCTTGTAAACATTCAGATATTTGGCTTGAACTTTTACATTTAGTTTGACTAAATTATTAATCATGCTGAAAATTATCTCTATCTTCCTTTTTCATTGTTTTGCCTATTATTTAATAATATTTTCATAACTCACGAAAATAAACAATCCTACAGAAATAAAATTGTTTCTTGTGACTTTCATGAATGACGTTCTATTACTTTTAAAAAGCTTGTCATAAGTTGCCATACAGAGATTTTTTTTTAATTAGTGATTCGGCTTATCGTGGTCTTATTATAGTAGCTAGAACTGGAATACAATCGAAAAGTGTCATTGTGGATATTTCGCTACTGCGATTTTAAAAAGTCCGCAGCGCCATCTCGCGGATGTTCTGGAATCTAAGATGCTGGGGTAATAGCGATAACGAGGCGACGCGTCTCTACCGCGATGTAATTTATCAGCGGCGTCATCTAGCGCATTTGTTGGGTACTACATCCGTGCTGGTATACTGTCTTGTCGTCGTACCAAACAGAGGTGCCAGCAGCGCCATCTATACCACTTGCGTACTACATCGTACAACGGGACTATTGCAAGGAGTACAAGACTACTCGTTTGGCGTCACCCAGGGGTCACTTATGGCGTAAAGAGGGTTAATGTCACGGAAGCGAGTACTTGTTTCCATTTATCGTTTTTGTTTTAAGAATTTTCCTTTGTCTTTAGGGGTTTCGGCGGAAAAGTTGGCTGTAGATTTTTAGTTCCATACCCAAAAAGTTAAAAAAAGAAACACCATTTACTATTAAGCCTCCGCTATCTGTCTGTCCGTCTGTCTATTACAGGCCTGTATCTTTAGAAACGTGACAGAATATGTATTTCTCTGGACCGTTCTAACCTAAAATAATAAAAATAGAAAAATGTTGTTCTTTTTTCGTCATATCAAATAAAAAACAACTAGGTATTTTAATATAATCATAAACCGGCCAAGTGCCCGTCGTACTCGTGCATTAAAGTTTTGAAATTTAATATTTTGACTTTGAAGAATTACATTTTCAAAACATTGTTGCTAAATTAATAATTATTAGTGTTAATGATACAGAACGCTTTTTTTGCGAGTTCGACTTGCAATTGGCCGGTTCTTTCGGTTTACTCGTTCCACAGCGTAAACTGACCGAAGCATTCAATAGGTCGCAGGTAATTGGTAGCCGGGCTCAAGCGGATTCACATTCAGGTAGAAATTCATTAGTATAAGGACTTAATTCACTGATTCCTAAAATCAAAGTATATCCTAGTTTAGGATTCAGAATATTCTGGTAAAAATTTACATAGCATTTATTAGCATAAGAAAAATGTTCTCTATTTGGTAAATAATGAAATATTTATTTATTTATTACTTATTATTCAACGGGTTATTTCTTATATTTTAAAGTTATATTTTAAAATTGGTGCAGGCAGCAAAAGTTAATACTGGGCGATAATTTATTATTACTGTTATGTGCAACAATATGTACCTACGTATATTACTCACCTTTGCTGAACAAACATATCCACTGCACTGAAAAAGAATTTTGCACCAGATTTCACTCGTGATTATTTAAATTTATGTCATGTTAATCTCGAAAAATGCTCAGGAAAGCTACTGACTGTCCGCCATTCCTTAACACTCGTCACGTAACGCCAATCATGATTTGAATTTGGAATTAAAGTGATTTATAATGAATTTTATCTACACTCATAGCGTAATGTTCCAAATTCATATTCGAAAACAGTTGCTTAAGGATACACTTTTTTCTATAAAATTAAAAAAAAATACTTTTTGATACAGCATTTCCCATACTATTTTCATTACAGCTGTATCGAAAAATAACTTTTTAATCATTATGCAACACTTTTCTTTTTTTAATTTTTGTCGGGCGCCGGGACACGGCTAAATGTAGGCTGAATACCTAAATGTCTTCAACAAATTCAAAATTCCTGTTTATATTTGTGATCAGTTAATAGTCTGTGGTTGTGATTGTGTACATTTGGAATTATTTTCCCGCTAACCAGAATATTTTTTCTAATTGTTGTTGATAAACAAACACTCATGTTTTAATACCCCCTTTTATATGACAGTTGCATAAACTACTATTATATTATATTATAATTCTTTCGACATCGTTAATAAATCACGGACTTCGAGACGCAGAGTTCAGTTTGTATGGTTGCAGATTTCGTATTTGACTACGTTAGATTGAGATTGTAAACTATCGTTTTTACTATTTTCCGGTGAGATATGCATTGTAGATCATGAATACTAACTCTGTAACTCTCTGTTTATATTATCCCAAAAACGATAATTCATTTAAAATGTAAACATTAGTTTGTCGTGAAAGCCGCAGCTTTGAAACGGTGTAGCTGAACTTTTCATTAGAGCCTCCTCCACAGGTGGAGGGTGATGCATTAATCTCCACGCTTGGCAGGCGTGTTGAAAGTCGTAGTATAGAAAATACTCAACATGAAGCGCTGTTGCTTTATTTCTTGTTACTCATTGACATTTTGCTTTGATTTTTTAAACTAATTTGGACCCTGTTGTGAATCTTCGATGCCAAAGTTTCTTAGTGCCCACTGCCCACCATGCTCATAGATACGTAAATGTCCTGCTAGTACGAGTATATCAAATAATATAACAATACTCACGTAAGCGTAACTGCGACGCCCAAACGTCTATAATATTAAAAATATTTATTATAAACGCTTCACACTGCCTCGCTCACGTGGGAGGGTCATAAAAGCCTTCCTATCCATTCGATGACTCTTCAAACTCTGTGTAATGGCAGCAAATATGTACGTATTTAGTCAGATGTTTGATCGCCATTTCAGATGATGGAATTGTCAGGTACAGGAAGAGATGAAAAACGGCAGAATTAATTGCCCTTTGGACAAGGATGTGTACTTGGGAGCAAAGCGTCGAGCTAAAATGAGGCTGGCAAGGATACGGTCTACTTATTTGGTTCCCGATGCCAATAAAAAAAGACACATTTTCTTTGTCTATGCCGTGGAGACCCCAGGAGTTTGTAGTGCAGAAGCAAAAGCATTCTTCAAGGTGTGTCACTGTTTGCAAGAGAGGGGACATGGCTGACGCTCAGGGTCTTTTCTGGTTCATAGGGTTTCGCTAGTCACAATTGCAGGTGACAATGCTAGGCTCAGTAATGTGGTAAAATCCAAGGTTTATTAATAAATGTGAATGGATTAAATTTTTTATAGAAATGAAACTCATCATCATCATCATAGCCCATATCAGTCCACTGCAGATCTTAGAGCCTCTTGCCATCTCCACCCATTGGAGATCGCAGTGTTATAAATATAACAATGGAGAACGCTGCTGCCCATTTTCCAATCTTATAGAGACTCTAGATCTTTTGCCTCGAAAACATTAGTGGCCTTGTACGACACCCACGAGTGTAGGGGGTTGGTGCTATTCTACTCTGCCGGACACCACACGGCTGAAACTAAATAAAGACATTTTTTAAATCCATTTCGAAATACCTAAGTTATTAGGGTTCGAAAAAAGTGTCATACGCAATGAAATATATGCGTTATAGTGCTATGTAAAGTTTACCTGGGTATTCAATAACATCAACTAGCATAAATTAAAGTTCTAGCATAAATATCTTCACAGATTTAAATAAATAAAAAACAAATATTCGTGGACAAATTCACACAGCGCCATCAAGCCCCAAACTAAGCAAAGCTTGTACTATGGGTGCTAGATAACTGATATACTTCTTAAGAGGTATCGTGAATTTGTTTTTCACATCCATCTGTTTTGTTTTTCTAAGGTATCTTAACACGTTCGCTGACATTAAGCACTTGCTTTGTCAGTATAATGCGGCACAATTTTCCATACTAAATGATTCCCGTCGACTGACGTACACATGTAAGTATTTCTTCCTAATACTTATAATTACCTTTGGTCGACGTAATTTTCAAACCCGTAAGAAAAAGTACCCCGTCTTTTGTAGCCCGCCTGTAGGCGTTCTGTCAGCGAATGTGTTAAGCTACTTTATTGAAAAAGTCACTAGACAATATCGTCGCTGATCCAGGTTTATATGGATAAATGTCGCTGATCCTTATTGCAATGTTATTGACTCTTTAGGACCGAGAATGGCCCGGGCCTCGTAACGGCTTATTGTAGAGCGCGCGCAAGATAACTCGTTTTATAAAAAGGCGTCCATGCCATTAATTTTGTTGGAAGTTTATTTAATTTTATTTATTTAAAAACTTAATTCACAACAACACAATTAGCGGACTTAAAGCCATTAAGGCTTCATCTTCCAGACAACCTGTAGTCCATGCAGATAGTGAGTAAGTATGTGGTTTTTAAAGCGTAATGATATATTGCAATTTACCTAAATAGGAACATACGTATATATAAATAAAAATACTTTTGTACTATTTTGTTATCATATGGGGGTTGTAGCAATAGTTGTTCTTGTCGGTAGTTATACACACTAGATGTATACACACCTATGTTACAATAAATGACTTTGAACTTTGAACTTTACGTTTTCAGCAGCGAGTCAAGTTATCTTGCGAGCACTCTAGCACTTCGTTAATTATTCAATAATAATGACAATACGGTCTGTAATATCAAATCCCTTTCTGGACTGTAGGCAAAACAATTTATTGTGGACTTACAAGTGCTGACGAATAGTCACCCGTTGCCTGCAAAAGTTTACTGTTGTTTCAAACAAGTGGGTCTCAATCACAGTATAAAACAGGTGAGTCTCAAACTTGAGATACATGAACAAGATAAAAGTTATATAAACATGCATGAATTAAAAAGAGACAGTAATGAGTGAATAAATAATAATTATCGTTATATTTTGGTTTCCAGTACGAATGTCATTTAAAAAATTTAAATGACATGCATACACACTCACGCCCGTATCTCATATGGATAGCAGAGATGTTCCTGAGTCAGGATGTGTGTCAGGATTCCTGAGACACTTTCGTATTTGCCTCTTCAACATTCTTAAGACATACAAAAAGGCAGGTCACGAATAGTATCAATTAGCGTTAAATGTTTAGGAAGATGTGTGAATGTGAATTTGGGTTATCTCAAATCTACATTTAAATATATCATTTTAATATTCCAAAGTGTATGTCTACTTACTTGAGAAGTGCACTTGTGCTGTAAACACTTTAAAAAAAGCAAATAAAAGTTTTTCTTTGATCAACAGTTTACTTTCTCAGTTTATTTGTACTTATTTTTTATTGTATGCATATATCATAATAAAATAAAATAAATAATCATCTTGGCGTTAATGTCTCGGTTGTGCTTTCGAGAACGAGGGCTCGGGGTCCGCCTTGACCATGATCCAGGATTTGGCGATCAGGTACTTACAGTGGAGCGACTACCATCTGACCTCCGTGACCCTGCTACCAGGGGAACCTGACCAGATTGAATCATGGTTACAAATTCAGTTGCCTGAATTCGCAGATTTCATTACAGTGCTTTCCCTCACCGTAACAGCATCGGTTAGAATTCAACTAATGTACATAACTCAGAAAAGAGTCATTGGTACATGGCCGCAGCGGGATTATGTCTCTTTCTTCTATTCTACCCTATTACTTGTCATCTCAACACTCACTCCTTTTACCAGCATAATTCAACCGTCCGATGAGTTATCATCTGGTGTTAAGTGACAATGCGGACGATGATGTAGACCTAGTTTATGAGCACTAAGATGAACATTCTTTTTCGAGGTCAACGAACACCACGAGCAGATTTTTACGTGCACGTATGTATCTCGCATACAACCGTCGAATTGCGAATATGGCGTCCGTTGTACAGTGCAAGAGCATGACCACTTTAAGAATAATATTCCTTTGCACTACTGTGCAGTTGTTAAACGGTGAAAAATGAAATACATTTATTATTTTAAAAAATACCCTGAGGCTAAAGGTGGGCATAATTAATGGCATAAGGGACAGCTAATTCTCCCTTCTTTTGGCAAACCGATTTGGGCTACAGATGCATCAAATGCCGTGAATGTTGCTGAAAATCGGCAAAAGAATATTTTTGTTAAAGTGGCAATGCACTATGCTCTTGCGCTGTACCTCGTCTAGGCATAAACCCGAATTGGTTCTGTGATACTTTATATCTTCTCTCATATCTACGTCTCGTTCACATTCTTTGTAACTACCTAATACCCATCGTTACTAAATAATATCTTGTATAAGTGTTAATATTCTGTATAAGTGTTACGTTTTAACGCATTAACCTCAAAACAAAAATGTGGCAAGTGGATTTCAGAATTTCCAGCAACTCGTTAAACAACGCGACGCGTATGCGCAAAAACTCAAAAGGAATACATTCATTTTAAATGCTTTAATTCGTGAAGGTATGTCCCGGCCAAAAGCTTACTAGTCATATAGCTATGACGAGGAAATCGATAGACCGACACTGATCTAAGCGTGCTTGCTAACCAAGGTTAAGCAACGCTCGCAGAGTCCTGGAACTGGATGGATGACCGTTTCATACTTTGGGGCTAGTTGTACTTCAGCACCACAACGAGCTCGCCACTATCATAAGGTGTGCCTCCTAATATCGTTGGCAAGGACAGGTTGACCAAGGTCACGGTCACTGGGAACCCTGAGATAGTTGAACAGTCTCGAGGGCTATTAGTACCCCGTGACGGTTAACCAATAATAAGTAAGGATGGGTGTTTAGATGAATATTTAACGCAAAAAGCACTGTCCCAGAGTAATAAAAAGTTCCAGGTGAGATTGCGGTCAATTGTGTAGTACATTCCATTCATGCATCATTTTATTCATCTTAGGCTATTGTATAAATTGTCACAACTGATTCCAAAGTTATTATATCAGCCTGTATCAGTCCACTGCTGGACAAAAGCCTATAACGTAAAAAAATATAACTTTGTCAGGGTGTTTGAGCCGGAGGTATGGAGTGTAAGCGGGCACTAACTGCCACTCTACCTAATTTAAAAAACACAATTTACAAAAATTTATCTTACTCTGGCTATGCAGTTCTGTCCATAACACTGAAAGAAGTTATTATAATTAGAATATTTTAGCCTACACCAAACCAATATAAAAGGTGCAATAAGCGCTGCTTAATGCATCCTACTTTATATAATAATTACATTTCACATAGCATAGCATAATTGTGGATTACATTCTGTTGACGGTTGTATTAGTATTCAATGATAATGACATTTATTGACTTTAATTTAACATGACATGTATTTAACGCTTAATTATCTCGTGAATTTCAAAATTTTATTTCCGAATATCAATAAAGATTTTGTTATAATCTGACTTAGAACACATCAGCAAGATATCATCAACCATCATCTCAAGACTACGGTCACCATAAACCGCACATCTTTTATGGTCCTTCGAGCCGGTTTGCTTGCTCTAGAGATGCTACCTCTTTTTATACTGGTTTTAGGTAGGTCAATATAATGTATTGTATACAATATGACAAATTGTAATAATTGGAATCAATGTTTAATTATGGTCCCTTGCATGAAGAGATTAAATTTATTTTACTTATAATTACTTATTATAATAACAAAATATGGTATCTTCACATAGCATTACTGCTAAATTGTAGCATTACTTCATGTAGCATTACTGCTAAATTGTCGCATAGACTGTTCCCCGCCAAGTCGACTAGACAAGCACGACTGTATACCCTGTTTTCGAAGCAACTCTTGTTAGGGACTAAAGAAACTGCCCGAATTTTAAATTGCATTGTCTACACACATATGTATGTGTCTTGTGAAATACCACACCTACTAACGTTAATGTCGACATTCACCGCAGTGTTAGTAAGTGATATCTACCTACGCGTACCATTTTCCGTAACTGAAAGTTCATATGATAATAAAAAGATGTACATACTTTCGCCGTTCCAATACCGGACTGAAATGGAATATTGCGATACGTTTTACAACTATAAATAGTTTATGCGCCCTCTCTTCATGGATCAACGAAACGTGTTTTTTTTTTAGTATATTTTTCAATAACATTTTTTAAACGGTGAAATTCCCACCAGAGCAATTCTTATTCACACAGAATCTACAGTGGTGGAGACATTAAGATACACAATCACGCTCATTCCACAAAGCTAATACTGTCTTGGAATCCACCACAAAAATTAAGAGAAACAGTTATGAGTAGGGAACAAGTTGATTCAAATGTCTCTTATAAGAGAACAGTGGAGACAGTGCAAACACAGAAATTGGTAAGATTATATCTAGTCTAAAGGCAAGATACATAACACAACAACGCGTCCTGGACACTGACAAATAAAATACAGCGCAACGAACTGCCACAATATATAATCTCTCGTAAATAGTATAAGTTAGTCTATCCATGAAATTATATTCCTCTCATAGCTCGCACTTTGTCGACCAAGTTACCTTGTAAGGAACACTAACAGTATGGCGAAGAGATTTGTTTTAATAACATCCATTTGATTTCGTTCCTACTCCGAACGTTGTGCGTGAGCATCCACTCCGGGCGTCCAATTGGAAAATCGTGGGTTGAACGAAGTGCCAACCTGTTTCAACATCAGAGGTCGAGGAGGAAGCAACTGGTTCAGAATCGGCAAGAGTAGCGTGTTTTTGTGTAAGAGGACGCGGTCCTCTTTGCGTCACACAGCCAGTTGGTAACAGATTTGTATAAATAAATAAATCATTTATTATCAACTGGACGCCACAACACAACATTTAAAAACAAAAATTACAAATCACACAATCATACAAAATCAAATCAAAACAATAAAATATCAGAATTTTACGTAATTTTTAGTAAACACTGGCATTGCCGTGCTGTGGCCGTCCCGGTCGATAATGGGACCTCACTCAGCATGAGTGGCCTTCCGCGGATCCCAAAGAGTGAGGTCCGGACCGCTACCCATACGAGTACTACGTGCGTTTTTCCGTTTGGAAATTAATAGGTACATTTAATAGATAAAATAGTATATATAATGATAATTGAGAATGTAATAGATATAGGTATATACATATAAGGTGTGTAAGTGTAAGTGTGTTTTGAAGCTATATCTTTAATAGATATATCTTATTCATATCACCAGAATGACGTCACCTAAAATCTGAGCGTCCTGTTGTAGTGTCTTTTGCACATTGCGATCTCCTACACAACGCCTGTTGATGGTGGTTATGAGGATGATTATAATTATTCATCGTACCTTTCGTATCGTTGCGTTGCACCGGTAACCTTTGCACTGAATAACAAATTGTCAATTAAGTCAAAAGGTCTTCTAAATAGGTGTGTATTTTAGTTTATAATTTTCAACAGGTACAAATTATTTTAGCTTTACGTTTTTACTAAAATATTAATACAATCTTCTGTCATACATACCGATGCTTCTAGTGGTAGGACAGCTGTCTGAAATAAGTAAAACGTTTTGTTAATGTTTAACGCCTGACAAACACTATAGGTATTTAATAATATAATCCAGGGCTTTAATAAAATGTCAGAAATACAAGGTTTGTTACGAAATAGATATAATAAGGTAAATAATTGTTTTAACCTATAGTTTCTAAGGGAGGTATGTGAAATCTTCAGATGCAATACAGATGTAATATACCGCAGAGACAGCGTCCAAACATCAGAAAACGTACTTTTATTCGAGATTAGCTATAACTTAGAATTACATGATTTAGAATATCGATCGATGCGATCACAGTTGCATATCGAGATGAAATTTAGCCTATTCGACTTCCGGATAGTGAAAATTATTAGATCCTTACCTACGAAATTGGAGTTTTGTATGGCGAAAATGACGGAAATTGGATTTTTCATGCAAGATAATTTATTAGAAATTGTCAATCCGATTACAATGAAACTTTGTAGGTATAATCAGACAACATTAAGCAGCTGTTGCATACCATTTCATTTTGATAACTTCTCTTTTCATAAAATTACATTTGGTTAAAGATACAAAGCTAACGACAAATGAAAAGGAGTATTTTCAAACCCTTCAAGTAGACTTTTTTTTTTTTATTTTACAAAATCGTACAACCATCGTACGACCATGGTCGCACGACCGTTGCCAATTAGGACAGCGGCTCTTTTCAGTTAGATGGTGTTCTACACCGACCGGTATACATGTCAATGTTATTTCGACCCAGCAACGATGTAAGATTACAAATTTTCAATTGTTTGAATAAAACTGTTGCGGCCTCGCGTCGTACACTTCTATAAAGAATATACGACTTTTTACACTACAGGTAATTATTTAATAACCAGAACCACCACATAGAATCACTTTACTTAGGGCCTGTTTCACCAGCGACTGATAAGTTCCCGCTATGGTACCATGGTGCTCTCGCTTGTGAAATCTCCTTTGTTATCCATGAGTACCTGGATCGATCTAAATATACTAAACACCTATATGACAAAGGTGATTACGAGTCTATCAACAGGGAGATGTTGAGTGTGGGTTGGATTGATGAGCTGGGTCGTCGTTTATTGGAGGATGCTACCTCATTTTTTTACGACTTTTTTATGCGTCTAAGGGATACTTATGTCCCTTCGACATTAGTTTCAAATAAATCGTATCCGAAATGGTATTATATAGCATTGATCAAGGCGATTAAGGAGAAACGTAAGTATTTAATAAAATTTAGGAACTATGGTAGCCGGTCCGATGAGCTTTGTTATAAGTTACTATGTGACAGAGTAAGAACACTGGAGGCATCTTGTTACTGTAATTATATTCAGTTAGTTGAAAATTCCATAACGGTAAACCCTAAATTTTTTTTGTCATATTTTAAGTCGAAATCGAAGAATAACGTAATGCCCAATAGTCTGAAGTACAACGGTTCGGTATTGCAAACAGGAGAAGGTATATGTAATGCATTTTCGACATACTTCCATTCTACATTCTTGAATTCATCTAGTTCTATTCCAACCAACTACGACAGCGACCCCTTGAATACGGTGTCGGACATATCCTCTATTTATGTTGATAGGACTTTTATTGTTAAGATGCTCAAGGATTTGGATCCGAGCAAATCAGCTGGGCCGGACCATCTACCTGCATTATTTTTAGTTAAGTGCGCAGAAACTATCTCTGATCCCATTACACTATTATTTCAGAAATCCCTATCTACCGGTTCTGTTCCTAGTATGTGGAAGCGCGCTTTCATAACACCTGTGCATAAAAATGGTTCTAAAAGTGAGATCACAAATTATCGCCCGATTTCTAAGCTGTGTATTGTTTCTAAGGTTCTGGAGAGAGTCGTCTACGAGCAGTTGTATTTCAGATTGTAGTTCAGATTTGGGAGTAGTTCACGATGCTAAACTTCTCTTCGATAGCCATGTAGATAGCATTGTTGCCAAGGCTTCGAAAGCGTTGGGCTTTATAATGCGCGCTTCGAAGGATTTCACTTCTGTTAAGACTATCAAGATACTTTACTGTACCTATGTAAGGAGTCACCTTGAATATGCCTCTCAGATATGGAATCCCTGCTATGCCACGTACTTGCATCGTATTGAAAGTATCCAGAAAAGATTCCTACGATACCTATGCTTCCGTACTGGTGACCACTTTCGGTCTGACGACTATTTTATCCTTTGTAAAAAGTACCACCTTCTACCTCTATTTAAAAGGCGTGAAATTGCAGATGTGGGGTTCCTTTTTAGGATTGCTTCGGGTATCATAGATTGTCCACATCTTTTGATAGCAATATCGCTTAGATCTCCAAACAGAGCCCTGCGTTCAAACTTTTTAATTTTATTGTCGAATCCATGTACTAATTATCGGCGTAATACATTCTTGTGGCGTGCATGTAGCTTGTTTAATGGTTTGTGCAAGGATCATGACTTGGATTTTTTTAACAGTAAATTTGAATCTGTGCGGCGGTTGTTAACGCGGTCATTCTTTGACGGCGTTCCATGAAGTCTAGGTGTATGTTGTTTGTGTGATTCTTGTTTGTACCTACTATAACTGTAAGTGTTAAATATGTAGTTCTCTATTTTTATTATTATTTTCTTGTTTTTAATCTATTTGATAATTTACCTAAGTGCCTATTGTATGCGCTACTGCGTGTTTGTGTGCTTGTGTAGCTTTTTACATATGCTGTCTTTACTGGCGAGGACCTATAATTGGCTTACTGGTTTATAATAGAACTTTATACTTTGTAATGTACAACAGTTGGTACTCCTACAAATAAATAAATAAATAAATATCTTACTTATCTAACAGATATATGTGATGCCGCATCTTTCGTTTTGTACTAACAAGGGGGAGATGGCTTCACAGATATCTGTCAAATAAGATATCTGGACGTTATCAGAAGCCTGTGAAACAGGCCCTTAGGGTGTTTACTTGTAAGACCATTGCCTCTCGCTTTACATAAATCACCTTTACATACACGCTCGCCAGTTTAGGGTATTCTTGACCGTACCTTTCATTAAAATATTTCCGCATGCATAGTTTTTTTTTTTGGGATTTTATCTCATCTTGCCTGAAGGGAAGTGACGATGAGGTAGAAGATGACGCTTGCCTAGAAAATACCTATTCACTCACGACTTGAAGATATCAAGGTTATATTTTTCCGCGAACAGTGATGCAAGTAGAGTATTTGGAACGAATTCTATCGATGGAAGGAAGTCTATCAATAAGGATCGCGATATTTTGGCCTTTATGGAAGAATTGCATAATGGAACGATACAAATATCAAAATGGCGTACAAATTAATTTGTTGCCAATAATGTAATTTTTCAAATCTGTAAGCAATAGAGAAATATTATTCGGCAGCATTACTTTCGGCTCGTGTGTAATTACCTATAAACTATTCATTCATTTTGTATACAACTTTGTGTAAAGAGTTAAAGTGGGTATACTTGATTGTGCTCTGCCTGAAATTGTAGCCCTGATATGAGCAGTCTGAGGAGCATTAACAAGTAAGAACTTAATTTTTTTTTTGAATGTTTGAAAAATGTTTTTCTGGCTGTTTGTGTGGGGGTCGTTTCAGAATATTTCTTTTCCTATCTGTGGGAAACGGTGTTGGTTACACAATAAGTAAATTATGTAAGTACAATGTATCTATTGTAGTTAAAATAGATTGTGTAATTGTTTGTTTCTCCAAATAAACTACTAATTTATTTAAATTATCTTACCCACATACTTGAATATTGATTCCAATTTGTCTTCTGTAAATATTGAAAGTAAATAGTTAAATTTTCTTTATCATTGGTCGACACCACAGACACCACGCGCAAAGAATAAGCATTACTATTCAGAGAGGTAATGCTGCCAGCGTCTTGGCTACGCTTCCACTCAGCCCAATTTTTTTACATTTTATAAGTTAGTTAATTTCTTTTTTTCTTTTTATTGTACATATTGAGTTTTTATGTTAGTTTTTATATAAATAAATACATTCTTTATCAATTATTATTGACAAAAAAGTAACGTACAGTGTTATGAACAGATAAGTTATGACTTATCTGACCTAAATCTAGGTGTTCAAAACTGGAACCAAGTGTTACCATTTTGAAATGTCATTTTGATAATTCGACAACAGCGACGCCGTCATTGGCGATATATCTGAATACGATTTAGTTTCACTTTTCTAACACTATACAAAGTAATCTGATGTAGGTAAATGAATGATGATATTGAACTGCTTGCTACAATAATATAGAGGTACTTAAAAACATAAAATTTGTACTCACCGGCACAGTCTAATGATTAAATATAATATAAATATAAATATGATTGGACAAATTCACACACATTTAGCCCCAAAGTAAGCAAAGCTTGTGTTATGGGTCTTAGATAACTGATAAACTTCTTATAAACTTTTTTTTTTAAAAACATACTTATTATACATACTACACCCAGACCCGTGACAAAAATTAAAATGTATTATTTCAATTTCTGGTCGGCCGGGAGTCGAACCCGGGACCTCTGCATGGCGACCGGTATGTTAACCAACTGGCTCAGTTGGTTAACATACTCAGGTCGTCCATATTATTTAATCACTATTACCAATCAACGAAGCCGACCTTTCTTATATACCTACCAATAAAAAAAATAATAAGTACAGTATTATCTACACATCGCTACACCAGTAGACAAATAACCACAGTTAAGCAACGCATTCAGTTTTCGTACTTTGAGGCTAGTCGAACTTCAGCGCCACCATGATCTCGAAGCGAATGCCTTTCGAGGAGCAAGGTGAACTAAGGTCTTCCACTGGCCCTGACTGGTTGAGCGATCTCGGGAACAAATTGACACCCTGCACCGGTATATATTATTTTTAGTATACTAGGCTGGTCCAAAAGTTTTTAGCCAGCGGTTTGTTATACACCCTATTGTTTTTGTATTATTTAAAGGAAAATTTTATTACAAACTCCATCACCAAAAATCACTAGCCGGCAACTTTTAGTTATTTTTTTATCGATTATTAGAAATAACATGTCTGCTATATATCAACCCCTACGACGGAGGTGACGCAGGTAGCATTTTGTTGTAAGATGTATTATGATTATAAATATGGGTTAACGTTTATAGAATTACATGAAAATTTTATCAGCCCCTTGGGTGAATTGTCCCTTGCCTATGCTATTTTCGTTTGTTGATTTTATAACTTTAAACGAGGTCAGAGCGACCTGAAACATAAACCTAGACAAGGGCAGCCGCCAAAGTCAATCACTCCAGGAAACGTCATCAGGGTATAAAAATAAATAATAAAATAATGTCATAATATTACTAGCTATGAGATTCAGTATGAAATATAGTTTCAAACCCATGTAGTTTCTATATTTTTTACGAACTATAGAAATTATGTATCATAAATTAGCACAAGTAACTTTCTACTCTTGTTTGAGAAAGTGGGCTATTATTCGAGACACAACCTTCCTAACCTTAAGGAGTTCATGTAAAGTGGTGGAAACTACCTAGGATCTAATTCTCATTTCATTCTTAAATTTAATAAATATGTTTGAGTTTGAGTTTAAGTTTAAGGGCAATTCACTAAATGCGCTGATTAAATTTTCAAGTGATTTTTTATACGTTAACCTAAATAATATTATCACAATACATCTGCCACGAAATGCTTCCAAAATATTACCAAAATAGTACGGATTTGTATGGACAGACATGTTTTTTTTTAAATAACTAATTATCGCCGGCTATTGATTTTTGTCCAAGGAGTTTGTAATAAAATTTGCCTTTAAACAATACAAAAATTAAAACAATAGGATGTATAACAAGCCGTTGGCTAAAAACTTTTGGACCAGCCAACTTAGTCTACACTTTAAAATACCTATTCAATCTTGATTTGAAGACAACAAGGTTATCCGGGAGCAATGACGTAGGGACAGATTTCGTCCTTAGACCCTCTAGAATACCGAGGAACACCAGTCAATCGAGAATTCTGCTGCTGTGGATCTACCTGAATATTCTCAGGGCAAAGATTAAGGTGCTGCAACTAGGACAAGTAGGAGTCCTGTCGAGTATCTCAATAAGTAATTATTTCCGACAAAGATAATTCAAATTCAATAAACCGACACCATTGCAGTAAGCTGTACGATACACGTGAAAGACAAACAGACAGACATAATGCTTAGGTAGATAATAGGATGTACCCAGTAGGTACGTACAGCGTATTTATATTAATTGTATTGATATTAAAACGAGTGCAGCGTTGGCTAGTATTAGTACTTAGATTTAAAAATATTTGAAACGCTTGAAGATTGAAAATATGACAATAATTCATGAGTGACCCACAATAACTCTATTACAAGTAAGCTAAAATAAATAAAGATGTACTTACATCACATTCCTGGTAAATATTATAGTCATGTTATTTCTTGTAATGAGTCTACCATTGATTTATGTAACAAGTCTCTCTTGGGCTGTCCTAAAATTATAACAAAATCATTATGGTGTTAATATCCCGGTTGTGCTCTCGCTCATGAGTGCCCGGGGTCTGCCTGACCATGATACAGGATTTGACAGATCAGATAACTATGGTGGAGCATCTGCCATCCATGCTATACTATTCTATGCTATACTATACTATCTTTCTTCCATGACCTTGCTACCAGGGGAACAAAAACAGATTGGATCATGGATCTACTAAAAAATTTAAGAATATGTTGGTAGGTACCACAATTTTTTTTTTTTTTTTGTCAATCACGCATTTTAATATTAGTAAGTCAAGGACGTTTCAATAAAAAAAGACAAAACTGAGCGCGACAACGTGAAGACTAAATATGGCGTCAAAACGAAATGTAAAGGAAAAATAAAACTGACTCGGGCAGCTCGCGCAGCTACTTATCGCCGTCGTCATCGACATCTGCGAGAACTGATTACCACCGGTTCAGCGCCATATACTAATCTGACCCGGCGACACCGTCGTTGTTGGCATTGACATGTAATTTCAAAATGGCAACACTTAGTTCAGACGGATCAGATAAGTTTGTGACACAATACTGGTAGTAATGAGTTCGCAGATAATGGAGAATGCCAGTGCCAGAAAAGGCGTTAGTACAGTGATCTTGCAGCCACATGAACATGTTTCTGTGATAAACAAGGAACTACAGCTCGCCTTTGCATTCTAAACTGTATTTTTATTTCCTGTAATGTTATAAATTAATGCAATAAAGAGATTACATACATACAGCTCTGGTTGTCTCACTGTTCTGGAACCTTGGTGTTTTCCTTGTATTTTGTTTTTATTTTGTTTATTTTTTTATTAGGTCTACTAAACTAGATGTTACACAACATAGAAGACTTAATAAACAAAGCTCGTATGGTAGAAAACAGTGTACATCCTTCTTGAAGTAGACACAGCATGCATATATATCACTACTTATGAGGTACCTAACTCATAAATTTCACTACATTGTATAATAACAAAAAACAAAATACATTTAGAATAAATTTAGAATTTAGAGAATTAACACTTTCATATACAAGTACACGATCACGAGTTCAATGTTTTATTGATAAAGCCAATTGATGTGCCAAATATATCAAACAATGGTATCAACCTGTTATAATTTGCACACATTCTAGACAAAGAAGAGTGCTGCCCATAGTTAGTTCTCCTGTAAGGAGGACAGAAGGTATGCCTATTGTGCAGTCTGCTGGATAAACGCGGGACGGAAATGTTAACTTTTTGCAGTAACTCTGGACAATCTATCAACCCATGCAAAATCTTGTACAAAAATATCATGTTAGTTGTGTTACGTCTTTTGTGGGGTCACTTTGTATTTGTGTGCTTAATCGTGTGTCCAAGTTGGTGCCGTGTTGGTGCCACAAACCTTATTTACTGCGTGCGTTATATAAATTATGATTTCCGTATAGCAGAAAATGAGTAGCAGCGTTTTCTAATGAATTTAACAAGCTTTTATTTTTCTTTACCTGTCCCTATGTGTGTTTGTAATAAAATCTTTGAACTAAAATTTAACTCACTTTATTCCAAACACTGGCGGGACTGCTATGAGCCTCTAATGAGTTTGTACTTCTGAATTGCAAACTAAAAAAGTTATAATATTTACCAAAACTGCCTGTTCTTTTCTTCTACGGTCGTAATTCTGAAATAAAATTAAGCCTCACAATTTCTTACCTTTAAGTATTAGATCCTTACCTATGAAATTAGCATTTTAAATGTGTTAATATAAGTCATATCCATCAATGCCGGTAAAAATTTTTACAATCCAACACTTTATCACACATTTTGAAGCACTCACAGCATTGCAGCACCTACAGAAGAGCCTGGAGGAGTTACAACTAAGTTATTCAAAGAAACGATGGCAGATTTTGAAGAATAAAGCTCAACTTCAATCTGAACCTGCTCCGACATAAACTGGCAAACATGATTCCGAGCCCAGAAACTTCCATGATTTTAATGCACTTATTTTAAAGGATGCGGTCTAGCGGTTCATAGACGGTGTTCACTAAGAGCCAGCCGGTACAAAGTGAATGAAAAACGGAAGAATGTAAAATGCGGAACTCGTATCAGTTGGAAAAAGAAATCTAAGTCGAGCCAATTCTTTACAATTATCAATTAATAAAATCAAGAAAAAGCTCCTTTTAAGAGGAGGGCATTATGTTCAATAATGCGTGTAATGCATTGAGAAAACACTGGTAATGCGGCGTGCCGCGGGACATACCTTTTGATGTTACATCAAATGGCCGACGGATGTGCCCAAAATGAACTAGCATAAGAATTAGATTTCCTTAGAATCATGGTATGTACAACATGGTCACCTTAATGTCCCGGATGTGCTCTCGCGCGTGAGAGCCCGAGGTCTGCCTTGACCATGATCCAGGATTTAGCAGATCAGCTAATTACAGTAGAGCGAGTGCCATCTGACCTCTGTGACCCTATTAACAGGGGAACCTGACCAGATTGGATCATGGATTCAGTTGCCTAATTACGACTGAAGTACAGTAGGCTAATTACGTAACTCTGTTGCAAACAATGTTGAAATTGTTACTTTTGCGATTGCGTATTATCGATTTCTGAGTTTATTGCATGGAACTTTGTTAGCAACTGAACCCATGAAATCGATAATACAGAATTGCAAAAGTAACAATTTCAATCATTGAAATCAGATAATTGTTGGCAACAGCGTTACGTAATTAGCCTATTGGTTTCATCACGATGTTTTTTTCCACAAACTTAATCTGACCCGGTGACAGCGTCGCTGTTAATGTCATGACATGACAATTCAAAATGGCGACACTTGGTTCCAGTTTTGGCCACCGGGGTAGATAAGTTTGTGCATCCATACCTTTTTCCGGGTGTGTTCATAATTTCATGCCAAGAATGCGTTCGTTTCATAGCGAACTAGTAATATTTTTAACATAAATATAAAAAAATTGGATAGCTAAAGAATTTAAATAATTACGCGATGATATTTTATAAGCTTTATCCATGACAACTCTCATTATGCCGGCTAGTGGTCAGGAATATTTTAGACTGTCTTCTTTGTCTCAGATTTTCAAAAGCAGATGGAGTTTGTGTTGCATACCTTAGATAGTTTGGAAATGAGGTCCCGGGCTAAGGTACTTTTACTGCATGGACTGCCAGAGGAAGTAGAAGAGAACCTCCCCATTAGGGTGGCCAAACTCTGTGTAGACTCGCTTCAGGTGTCAAAGGCCACTGCACTTCCTTATCTGCGTGCTTCAGGCTTGGAAGGACCTATTCTGATCCGGTACAGTAATGCCCGGATGCTTTGCCCCTAACTATTGGTTAAACCACCACCAATACTTGCAACTTCAATTATGAGATCTGAGCATCAGACACCCGCATTGAGCATCATAAGGAAGATGTCGCTCAAAAATGATTAAAACCAAAAGGAAAAACACTTGCTATCTCAGGGAAAGTGGCGGAAGATAGCAGTTTAGTTTTTTTTTCTGGAGGTAAACTAGCAAGCAGGTAATTTTTGTTTAAGAGATATTCCAGTTATCTATTTCATACTGGTACTCGTTATTTTAACATCATTTTTTAAACTCGCGTCTAGATGCACCGATTTATTTAAATACAGTACTGGTAGATACTAGGTTTAATACTTATGTATACCCAATTTTGAAAAGAATCTTGTGCCCTACTGTGAGCGCTGCGCACATACAGTCTGCTGTAGAGTGAATGGACGCCCCGACTTTACATTCCGTGTATGTACTTATACTTTTTCCATCCGGTTATGTGATCATCATCAACTTAGCGTTTCTGCCGGCTTATGACAGGGTCCACTTTCCTACTTTTCTTCCTTCATTGGCTCTCGCATCCAATTTGGCAATGTCGCTTCCTGAGTTTCCCACGTATTTCTTGGGCTAACGGAGCATGTGACCGAACCAGCGCAAGCGAGCCTCCTCAATCTTATCCGTAATGTCTCTCACGCCAAGGATGCCACGGATGTACTCGTTACGTACTGGGTCGCGTCGTGTAAAGCCGCACATCCACTGTAGCATTTGCATTTCGTTGAAGTTCGAGGACGTGCTTCGTCAGGTAGTCGTCAGGTTGGTCATTCCACCCAGTCATGTACTTGCTAATTATGTGTTAGAAATATAATCATTTGCTATTAGATACTTACCTTAATATAGCTGAGTAATAGAAAATTAACATTCAATTGTAGCTAATATATTCTGTTTTAGCGAGACTAACGTACAGCAATTGATTTTCATATATAGTGATAATTCTATGCATTTCATTAATGTGTGCAATAATTAGAATGTCGAAAAAAGCACGTTTCTTGTATGGGGACATCCCATACTATTTAACTTTAACATCTTTTACTATTGACATATATTATTTTATAATTATGTATTACTTTGAAGTGTGAGTACGATTGTTGTGTATTTAACTTTTAAAGTTTGTTAGTACTTTGTTGTAATAAGCTTCAGAGTGAGCGTTTTATCGTTTTTACAACACAGCGAATACGAAGTTACCCCGAACAAAAATACGCCGTATAAGCTAAGTGATGTTGTTGTTAACATCAAAAGATACAATGTTCTAAATATATGTTCTCAATAATCTCTTAAACTTTATGTAGTTAGTTATCATGGTTATCATGGTGCATTGACCGGTTTGTATTTTAGACTTAGGTACTACTGAACTTCAGTAATAGAACATACTGTACATAGAGCATACTGAAAGTACTGCGCTGCTCGTAAATGTTTGAATTTGGAATGTTATATATTTTAAAAATTTTTTTTTAAATGGCGGGTAATCGCATGTCAATGGTTTGTTTAAAATGCTTATCAGAGAGAGCATCATTTGAGCACCGTCAGGCGTTGGTACGCAGAATTTGATCGTAGCTGTGTGCGATCAATGAGGAAAACGTGTCTACTGTCAGGCAATTAATTAAAGAAAAAAAAACAACATTTATAAGTTAACCGCCTGAAAACTTCTCGCCTCTCTCAATTTTGTTGGTTTGCTGTCGCCTTCGGACACCCCTACAGAAGACTGGTGCTTTCCTTTGGTTGATTGAGTTCCTTATATTTAAAAAAATATAACATTCTAAATTAAAACGTTTATGAACGGCCACAGAACTTTCAGTGTGCTCGATGTACCGGTAGTAGTGTGGACCTAATAAGGACCTACACTACGCAACGGACACAAATTTTACAGGTTCAAGTTATAGGGAAAGTAATTCAACAACAGTTGAAATAATTTGTTATATACTTACTCTGTTAACCTACACTTTGTCATAAATTGACGCATTCCTCTATACATATATTCCATCTGGTAAATCAAGTTCCACTCCGTACAGCGTTTCTCATAAATATCGTCCTGGAACAAGATTTACAACATTATCGACCATTCTATTGTAATGCACACTGTTTCATCCTCTATCCGTGCGCTTTCAGAATGGGATGGAACCTTGCTCGCGTAAATACTTCGAGATTCCAAGCTGTCATTTCAATTTACGTCGACAAGGTTCCTTTCCATTTGTTTGTGATTTCTGTGATTACATTACAGATTTTTTTTATTAATCTTCGAAATTACATTTAGTAATAATGAATTTACATAGTCAATATTAAAAACGTAAAATTACATATCCGTATAACTTTGTCATAGAACTTAAAACTAGAATTTCGGTGGAACACTTACAACTTTTCGCGCCACTAGATGTCCAGCCTGAAAATAAATTAAAAAGCAAATTCAATAACATTCACCGCCTACTTTCTAGGTACTCTATCAATTCTAGGCATTGTAATAAACTATAGGTATCGTCATTGTTCTATGTACCTTTGTTGTTATTGTTAGGGTATTGTAGGTACCTAATTTTTCTTTTTTTCTTTTCTATATTTTTTGACTGGCTCAACTAATATTAGTACAGATGGAAGGAATATTTTATTAAATTATATATTAAAAATTGATGCACAAAATTATACAAGTGCATTTTTCCACATAGATCCTCGCTGCTTGTTTATAGATAATACTTGTTTAAGTATACACAAACAACACTACTCGTGAACCTCTAAAAAGGATCTAAGATTGAAAATGGTGTGCGGTGCAGGAAAAGCAACTATGTATAAAATGAAGGAGGGTTATTCATTTATACAATTAAAGAACGGTACTGTTTTGGGTTGCCATGCCTATGATTTTCATAAGTCCTACAAATATACAATTACTTGAATTCACCTCTGCTACACACATTGTTCCGATACACTGAAATGAATAAGACAATGCCTATGATTACCTTATTTAAAAAATTATTATCTATGTATAAAATAAGCCACATTTCAAGGATACGTTCCGGGTTTCCTACCGCGTACCTTTGTTGACGAGTAGCCCCATATTTCGACACAGTTTCATGCATCATGGGGATGTGTATGGGAACATACCCTTAAAATGTGTGATAATAACCACGATAAACGGTGGGGCTATAGCTCGGATATGGTTTGCCTGTGTGGTGTCTCCCCCCAGACAATGGCACACGTATTGATTTATCCAGCGTGCCCTACCACCTGCACGCGCGAGGATTTGTAGGCGGCCACGAATAACGCTGTAACAGTGTCGGAGTACTGGTCCTCGCAAATTTGACCAGCCACTAGTCGACACGCAAAGAAGAAGTAATTAAATATTTATGTACGTAATTATTTATTATTATTGTGCACGTCTTAAACTGCTTCCAGTCATCACATTCTCTTTGCTGTAGGCCTGCTGGAAGAAATTTCTTTTTAGAAATAAGTAGTGCCTTTTGTGTCATTTATGTATTTGCCATGTCTCTGTTACCATTTTTGTGTGCAATAAACTATTAAAAAAATAAAAAAAAAATAAGAAGAAGACCACGATAGTTTAAAACATTATGTTAAAATAGGCCAGTCGAAAAGACACCCGGTATGTATTAATATTATTATTTTGAGACATTCGATATATTTTCTTACTATTTTAGGGAGGACTCTCTTTGGCAGAGGAGGCTCAACGGCTGCGGGTTAGGGCGCGAGAGTGAAAGAGATATTGGCGGTCAATCCTGGAGAGCGTGCGCCTAGATAGAACTGATGAATTATTTTTAGATAACAGGTATCAGGCGGCCTCTCTCCTGGGGGGCGATTCTCGTGCTTTCGACATTAGAATTCGACATTTCCTTAAGCTACAAATATCTACTAAAACGTCACTGAATCTCTACTGCAAGCAAAACTCTTATTCTTGACGATATTTCTAATATTTGATTAAATAGTATTGATTTATTAATTAGGACATAGAACCTTATTATAATATGTACAATAAAAAGAAAAATAAATTAAGTAACTTAAAATATGTAAAAAATTTGGGCCGTGTGGAAGTGTACCCAAGATGCTGGCAGCATTACCTCTCTGAATAGCAATGCTTATTCTTTGTGCGAGGTAACTGCCAGCTCTTCGGTCACCTGTGGTGTCGACCAATTTCTTTGCAATTTCTCTGTACAAAGCAAGCGCCCCGGGGCCCCACGGACCCAGGGTCTCGACACCAAATGCAACAAAATTGTATTGGGTGCCGATACCCCGGTATTTCACCATTTTTTGCCTTTCGGCGGTCTCAGCCGCAGCAGCAACCTTTTTCGAAGTAAATGGAAGATGGGAGGGTGCCAGAGTGTCGACACACGTTGCATCCCACACTAAGGCCCGACCCATCTTCCAAGGGATGAGCGACATTCCGTCCGGTCTCTTGCCATCGTCACGTGCGATACCGTTCGGCTCTAGAATAGCCGGCACGTTGACGGTAGCGAGAGAGCGGCGCAAAATGTCGTTCAAGGCTGCATGGCGTGAAAAGCGGCCTGCGCTTTTTTGGCAGGATAGACCGTGGTGTCCCAGGTGGTCGACGTCCATATTTGATTGTCGAATATCGTTTTAAATTACATTTTTAACAGAGATATTTAGCTAGAAAAAATGTCGATTTCAAGATTTAGGCCCCTGGGCCCTAATTCTCGCGCTGTGAGATCTCGAATTCGATTTTTTTTCAATCCACATACCTATCTCCATTAATAATGACATTGAAATGTCTAATTCAGCCAAAAAATATTTTCTCAACTATCTTCGACAGTCGTATATTGTCGCAGATAAATGTCAATGACGTTTTAATACAGTTTTTTGGGTTTAGAAAATGTTGAATTTGATATGTCACAGCGCGAGAATCGGCCCCCTGGCGTCGTCCAACAAAACGCTCGTTACAGTTCGTCACAGAGTCTAAGTAGAGTAATTCTAGATAGCCTAGCACGGTGGCTAACTGTGCGCAATATATCTATAAAACGAAAACTAAAAAACTATAAATTAATGTGTTGCAACACTTGCAAAGCAAATGTTAGTTTAACTAAAGCTCCAAAGCAGGCGGGGCCAACTTTTATATACCTATTTATATGTACTTATTGTTTATAGAAATGGGACTTTATATTTTATAGCAATATAGGATGGGCCCCCGTCTGCTTAATCACTTTACTTACTTTCGCAACGCATGCTCTCTGCGTGGTAATGTTGTAGTTGTAGCCGTAGAAATGTGGATTCGTTGTTCTATGAATCATATTGTTGCCGCACTGGAAACAGAAATCCGACATAAACATCATCATCACCATCAAAGAAATTGGTTAACACAACAGGTGACCGAAGAGTGCAAGCCACCTCGCGCAAAGAATAAGCGTTGCTATTAGAGAGAAGTAACGCTGCCAGCATCTTGGGTTCGGTTCCACACGACCCAAATTTTTAAGTTAGTTAATTTTATCTTTTAATTGTATATGTAAATTGTATTGTGTGTATTGTGTATGTTAGTTGTTTTTCTTAATACAATAGTCCATTTGTCATAGCCCAAAAACTTTTTTATTTATTAATTTAACTTCTTTAGTTAAGTAAATAACTAATTTCAGTTCTTTTCTTTTTCAAAATGTTAGACTTAGTCGGTTTAGAAATATGGACCGGGAATGGTAAATTTTCGCCTATTTTCTTAAATAACTAAAAGCTTTTCATTTGAAAACTATACGAATAATATATTTCAACAGGAGATATCACACGATGCAGTTCGAAAATATATATTTTTTATTTTCCTACTTGCCGACCAGAGTAGCCCATTTGAAATTGTTTGGGTCACAGAAGTTGATTGTGTATCAAATCGGTCCCAAAGATTCTGAGAAAATTGACTGTAACAGACGGACAGAGAGACACACGAATGATCCTATAAGAGTAGAGGAAAGTAACCAAATATGGAATACCATTTTGTTTTTTTAACATAAAAAATAAACTATTCATAGAACGAAGTCAATTTCTTTATTCGATAAGAAGTCATAATGTTTTGCAACACTTAGTGATAGTCTTATGATTTTTATAACTAATTACAGTATCAAAAATCTAGTTTAATCAAAAAATTAAAAAGGTAGTCAAATTTGAAATAGGTACCCCAAATATGGACCATGAGAAAAAGGCACAACAAATTCTTAATAATATGGTTTGATATAGTTTTGTAATACTTAATAACAGTCTCATTATTTACTAAATTGGTAATTAGTTGTAAAAATCATTACACTGTAGTAATATTCCAAAAAAAACGAAAATAAAATATATACTAATGAGGATCGCCATAGTGCGAGTGGTACCCGTATCTTGAGTGTCCCGTCCGGCTTAACAAATAGATAACATTTGATGGAAATCGGTTAAGCTGTTTAAATCTTTAAAAAAGAAGTATTTGCAATTGGTAAAACAGCTTTCCTTAAGGCTTTGTATGAAAAATGCTGTTAACCAACCGCAAATAAAAAAATTATTATTTTTGTGATAAATCGATAAATTCTTGGTTTTCGAATATTTTTCTTTACTTTATGTGTTACAAAGTATTCTAAAAGATAAGTATAAATAAATTAAAAGTAAAAATTAAACCATCAATTGCGATTTTGACCTAAATATGGAATATTCCATAAGTGGACCCCAGTGCCTGCCCATATTTGGCATTTAATGACCTCAGAAATTATTGTCAATATTTAAATAATTACAAAACTGAAACAAATAAATGGCCTGGAAATGGAAAAACTTCCATGTATGCAACCACATAAATATATGAGGAAAATGTTATAACTCTCTAAATAATAAGAAATACATAGTTTTTACGTGCCTAAAAATGTTCTGAACAGCGACCAAACAAAACACACATGCCATGTCACCGGCCTTCGCCCTACTGACAATATTAAACGTATACACGTCTAATCTGAGTATATGAAACAGAATATGGCTTTGTATTGCGATTTCAAATATTATTTCTGAAGAAATCAAGCAATTCCATATTTTGACCCTATTCCATAGATGGTTACTTTCCTCTAACGTTTATTTTTCGGAGATACGGAACACTAGATAGCAAAAGTTTTGACTCAGGCAAAATTTCACCAAAGTTGAATAAGGTTCATCCCAAGTAAAGTTAACAACGAACATTGATGAGACAGTTACAAGTATTTTTTTTTTTTTTTTTATTTAGCCTGAGTCATCCATTATGATTTTGAGTTATGTACATTAGTTGAATACTAACCGATGCTCTTACAGTGAGGGAAAACATCGTGATGAAACCTGCACATTCAGGCAACTGGATGTGTAACCATGATCCAATCTGGTCAGGTTCCCCTGGTAGCAGGGTCATGGAGGTCAGATGGCAGTCGCTCCACTGTAATTACCTGACCTGCCAAATTCTGGATCATGGTCAAGGCGGACCCCGGGCCCTCGCGCGCGGGAGCACAACCGGGACATTAACGCCAAGATGATGATGATCCATAATGATTAAGTGCCATTGTCTGCCAGTCACTATCAAAGGCCCGCAGCTCATCTGTCCACCTTTTTTGGGTCTGTCGCGACCTCCTTTCCGATAATTGGGTGTCCAAACTGTAATTGTTCTAGGCCATAACTGCTCCGATATGCGGCATACATGATCTGCCCAGTTCTATTTCAGCTTTCCAACTTTAGTGGCTACATCAGCGATCTGCGTTTCGAATTCGGTCCATCAATCTAACTCCCAACATGCTACGTTCCATGGCAAACTACGAGTTTGGACTTTTGAGGTTTAGTCAAAGACCAAGTCTGGCCCCGTAGGTGAGTATCGGGAGAACGCAAATGTCCATGAGTTTCAGTTTTAAGGAGAGTGTAAAATTTTTCCTTTCGTTACAAGTTTATTTTACTTTTTTTCCAAAAGCCAACATTGTGCCATAATTTTATTACCGAACTGTTAGGACACATGCATAAGATGCAATGCTTTTGGCACTGCGAGGCGCTGTATTTATCCCAGGACATGTGGAGTGGAAAGTGGAGTGTTAAAAGTTTGACGTGTATCTCTGTGTAACAAAAATGATTCTTTTTGAAAAATTAGTCATTTTGAGAATTCGACTTTTGAAGAAGTCTTCATTAACGGAGAAAAGGACCACAAAATAGAGGAAAGCCGGGTCGTTTCTAACTTTATGCTAACCAGTACTGGCCCAATTTCTGTCAACGGAGATCCTATGCTTTTGTCTGTTAGCGGCAATCTCACTTTCCGTATTTAATATTTTGCGTATAGGTAGGAATTTTATTACTTACTGTCGCATTAGAAAATTCGCCAAATACCTTCGAACAGGAACAAAATCATTAGTCTATTTTGCTATAATACAGTAGATCTTAATCAGAATATTATGAAGAACAATGCAGATGAATTTCTAAAATACATCCGTGGCAGCCTTGGCGTGAGGGATATCGCAGACAAGATCGAGGAGGCGCGCCTGCGCTGGTTTGGTCACTTGTTGAGTAAGCCTCAGGGATACGTGGGAAATAGGTGCCTGAACCTGCCGGTATCTGGAAAGAGCGAGATGCGAGAGCCAACGGCTTACGATGCGAGGATGCCGAATACCGGGTGAAGTGGAGAAGAATGGGTACTCGATCCACGATGGCAGACCAGGTTATTATAGTGGAGCGACTACCATCTGACCTCCGTGACCCTGTTAACAGTGGAACCTGATATTCGATCATGATCGCCAGAATGTACAGGTTTCATGACAATGTTATCCCTCCCCGTAAGAGCATGTGTTCAACTAAAGTATCTACATCACTCAAAAAAGAGTCATTGGTGCATGGCGATACTTTAGTTCGGCCCCGGTAATGTATCTCTGGCTTACGAGTCGGAACCTTTAACCACTAGGCCACCGACACTGTTAACAATAGGTACACAATTCAAGTTGGGTACAAACTTCTCTTGAACTGTTTTAACAGCATCGTCGTATATCGCTAACATTGTTTCCGAATGCCATAGCAGTGACTGCTATGACACGCCCTACCTGGATCACCATCACACCATCATAGCCCATAACAGTCCACTGCAGGACTTAAGAGCTTTTCCCACGAAAGGGGAGGTTATTGCCATATGTCCACGCTTGGCAGGCGGGTTGGAGATCGCAGTGTTAGAAGTATAACAATAGAAAACGCTGCTGCCCATTTTCCAGCCTACGGAGACTCTAGAACTTTTATCTCGATAACATTAGTCGCCTTGTACGGCACCCACGACTGTAAGGGTTTGGTGCTACTCTACTCTGCCGGACGCCACACGGCCACCTACCTGGATGAATTCGTTAAATCATCCCTTAGTTCTTTCCGTACCTATAGTTTATTGATATTTTAGACGAGACATTCTCAACGGTTTAAGTCAGAGCGCAGTACGTATCTCTGTAAACATTCAATTTTCCCGCGGGATCCTTATTTTCCCGGGATAAAAAGTAGCTTGAGAATAACGTAGCTTCGTACCTGTGAAATAATTTTTAAATACGGTTCAGTAGTGTTTGAGTTTGTTCTTTATAAACCATATAAAAGGGGGTATTAAAACTTGAGTGTCTGTTTATGATAATAGTATGACACGAGTGTTTTAATACCTAATTATATGCAGTTGCATACACTACTTTATCTACACTCATATTTTCCTGTTAAAATTTTGTACCTATAATTGTTTTAACTTTGCTGGAAGTAACTGCGAGTCAGTTCTGTTGTATCTACGCGTCGAGGATATCAAGCGAAAGTCACTTCACTACTTACACATTTATCTATTTATTTGCTTCAAACAAGAAAAAACATTCACAAACACAAATTACAACAATTAGAAAAAATATTCTGTTTAGCGGGAAAATAATTCCAAATGTACACAATCACAACCACAGACTATGAACTTATCACAAATATAAGTAGAAATTTTGAATTTGTTGAAGACATTTAGGTATTCAGTCTACATTTAGCCGTGTCCCGGCGCTCGACAAAAATTTAAAAAAGAAAAGTGTTGCATAATGATTAAAAAGTAATTTTTCGATACAGCTGTAATGAAAATAGTATGGGAAAGGCTGTATCGTAAAGTAATTTTTTAAATTTTTATAGACTGGCGTGAAAAAAGTGTATCCTTAAACAACTGTTTTCGAATATGTAATTGGAACATTACGCTATGAGTGTAGATAAAAATCTTTTCTCTTTATAATATTGGTATAGATAATTAATCCTATTTCTGTTTGACTGTGTTCGATTGGTACCCACCTCCCTCCGCCTCACATTCGTTGCACTAGACACTGGTTAGGATTCCACCCATTACGTGGCTATGCTCATCAAACATTTCTTTTCTACAAGGTGTCTCAAAAGAAAGCTTATATTTATTTAGTTTACTGCGTGAACGCAACGAATCCGAGGGGCGCGGGGACTATGACCATTATAATCTTGACCATTTTAAGGCAATAGTGAATAATGCTCATGCTTCACCATCGTCCGCATCTTTGGCGGACCAAGTAGGCATGTAAATAAATACTAACCGTGATGAAAAGTGGTATTTAGAAAAGAATATTGAAATGGTAGGTTTGTAATTTGTCCTTACTATTGCTTCGCAAGTCGAATTTCGTTCTCCGGAAACACACTAAAACAAATTTTACATTGGTAAAGCAACATCCGGTGTGGGAGCGGTAAAAACAAAATTTTGGAAATATTTCAGACAATTAAAATCTTTTATAAACAGAATGCAACATTTGTAAATACCGGCGTGGGAGCGCCTTAAGGAAGTCGGCCACTTTGCATTTTGAATCTCACTCAAAGTGCAAAATGTTGTGTGGTGGTGATTTGCAGATGCACTAATGTTAGCTAACAGCGGGGCTATTGTCTAACTCAGTTGGCAACTATTGTCTAACTCTACTGGCAACTGAATTTGACACTAAATAATTCTACATTACGTCATCTTTAGTTAGTCATTGACTATAGCGTCTACCAAATTAATCTAGTGTAATATTATTACATGTCAAATTCTGTTATTTACTGAGATAGCCAATAGTCTCCCAGCGAGGTAATTGTCTAACTAAGTTGGCAACTGGATTTTATATTAGATAATTTTACACTACGCTAAGCTACTGGGGTATAGATTTGCCCTCTTATTGAGTGAGAACGGGCAATAGTTCACCACTCAGGCCCAATGCGGATTGGCAGATTTCACAATTCGAATTAATCTTTGACATGCAAGTTTATTCACGATTATTTCCTTTACCGAAAAGCCAAATAAATTTGAATCCAACTTCTCCGGATATAATGAGACCACGATAAGTCCGTATTGACTGACAGTAGTAGAAATTATAAAGTGTGGATATGGCAATAATCTGGGGACATCTGCCCTTGTCAGTCCTTCTTGTAAACATTCAGTTATTTGGTCACTATTAGCTTGAACTTTTGTCTAAATTATTGATCATGCTGGAAATTGTCTATCGCACTTCCTTATTAATTGTTTTGCTTATTATTTAATAATATTTTTCATAACTCACAAAAACAACAATCCTACAGAAATCAAATTGTTTGTTATGACTTTTATGAATGACGTTCTATGACGTTTAAATAGTTGCCATAAAGAGTTTTTTTTTTAGTAAGCGATTCTGACTTAGCGTGGTCTTATTATATCAGCCGAATTTAATATCCGGATCCGGTTAAATTTAAGTGTTACTCTCCGGATAACACGGATAATACGGATACTCGAACAGGTCGGTTTTTGTTATATTAAATAATTATGACAGCAAGAAATATATTTTTTTTTACAATTCAAAAGTGTACAAATAATATTTGGTAGATAATTTTTCCAATTTTATGGCACCGGCGGCGCCGCCCACCATTTTATTGCAAAATTTGACCTACAAGAGCAAACTAACTAGAGAAGTAGACTTTTACTTATTACTATTAATTATACTTTTGATTAACTTACCAATACTTTTGCGTAATTTGATATAGCCTGTAATGCATTTGAGATTCATTTTAATTTAGATTGGTTGTATAGTCTTAGGAATCGCCTGGCACCCGTGACGGAATTCTTTATAGTATTCTAAGAATGTGTATGTGTATCGCAATATCTAACACTTGATAATCTCTGCCTACGATTGTGGATACACAGTGTGTTTATCCACAGCCGCTTTATATATGTTTTCAGCACACAAATGTTTTAATGGGTAGGGCCCTTTTCGGGTAATCCCACATATCTACGTCACTCCCCTGAGTGAAGTTATGTCTTCAGAAGATATCCCCTCTTAAAAAGGTTTTGTGTAAGAGCATAACACATAAGGAACATAAGGTTTAAAAAGGCCACATTCGTATTTTATATGATTTATATTAGAGTGCCATAAACTAACCTAATCCGGTGGTCAATACTGGAACTAAGTGACGCCATTTTAAATTGCCTTGTCAATGTCAACAACAGCGACGCTGCAGATAAGTTTGTGGCAATTTAATATGAAAGATATTATGAAATAATTATGTGACCTTTTTAGACCCCTAGACCAAGCCTCGCGGTAAGTGTTGTTCCAAATTCCAATTATGAGTAGAATCTCATCTTTCATTATCAATTATTGATAGTGCACTGCTAGATATGTCTCCCCCAGAACGTCCTGCATCGGGAACCCAAGAACATTTACCTAAACGTTTAGCGGCTCCTCAACAGAAATGTGATGCCCACTGCCACTTCAGTTTAGAAATTTGTTCGCTGTGTCGATTACTTTCGGTACTGTCAAATAACATCGTTCCGGATCATGCCCCACTCCATTTCATTGCTCGCTGTTAAACTTGTCGACTATTCTTACCGTATAGGCTCCATACGGCCGTGTGGTGTCCGGCAGAGTAGAATAGCACCAACCCCTTACATTCATGGGTGTCGTACAAGGCGACTAATGTTTTCGAGGCAAAAGATCAAGAGTCTCCGTAGTCTGGAAAATGGGCAGCAGCGTTTTCCATTGTTATATCTATAACACTGCGATCTCCAACGCGTGGAGATGGCAAGAGGCCCTAAGATCTGCAGTGGACTGATATGGGCTATGATGATGATGATGAGTTTCATTTCTATAATAAATTTAATCCATTCACATTTATCAATAAACCGTGGATTTTACCACATTACTGAGCCTGGCTTTGTCACCTGCAATTGTGACTAGCGAAACCCTATGAACCAGAAAAGACCCTTTTCCATTATTATATTTAAACACTGCGATCTCCAACCAGGCGTGGAGATTATGGCAATAACCTTCCCTTTCGTGGGAGAGGCCCTAAGTCCTGCAGTGGACTGTTATGGGCTGTGATGATGATGATGATGATAGGCTCCATACGTCCTAATATTATCATTAAGGCTAAGAATGTGGCAACGCCGAATGCTCGTAAGATTGCAAACCCAAGTTCAGACATACGCGAACATTCACAATCAACCCCTGTTGATACACTCGATTTATTGAATTACGTACTGTATTTAAAACAAAATGCGATCAAAATAGGTGTTCGAAAACAATAATTTGTACGTGTAATGATTGTGTTCAAGGTACTGTCGATCGACATGGAAGGAGTGGGGGGGTCATGAGCCCAGTACAGCTAGCACGTTGCTCTCGCGCGCGATAAGCGACAAAAAGAGCGACAAAGATACTGCTATCGCTCTCATCTTAGTATTGAGAGAAAGAAACGGTGCGAGCTGTGTCGCGGACACACTTGTGCCATGCAGTAGTAAGATATTAAATGTAACTCACTCTTGCTTTACAAAATTTAGCAGTTTGAGTAAAAAGAGTTCCGTTCATTTCGTATGTGTTACACTGAAATTAAAACATAAAATTACCATATTACACATAGATTATAAAAAGTTATGTTTTAAACTATAAAAACATTTAATCATCGTCACACGGAGTGCAAATCGGCTCTCTTAAGAATGCAAACAGTCTCAGAGTCCCCAGCGGAAGATTTTGGTCAGCCTCACTTCACCAACGGTATTAGAAGGCACCTAACGGGTAGCGAACTCGTCGGGATGCTGAGCTTCAACTAGTCTCAAAGTACGAAACGGTCATCCATCGTTGCTTAACCTTGGTCATCGGTCTCGAAAGGACGCTGCCATTAGACTAGTGCCACTTGCTTGTGCCTACTTACCATATGTTTAAAAGTATTCTTAGAATTTCTTATCGAAATTAGCTTTGACAGACACGCGGTATAGTAAGAAACTTTGAGAATACTTTTAAAGAGTATGGGTCGGTGCAACTCAAGTACTGTTCATCGTCAGTATAATTATATTACAGTAAATTATATCTATATACTCGTACATAATAATAAAATAATAAAAAAAAACGTCTGTATATTGAATATATTTACAAAAAAATAAAAGAAATAGTGACAGAATATAATTTTTTTTTAATTTTCGCTGTATGTTTGTCTGTTTGTACACGCTAATCTCCGGAACTATTGGACGGATTTGAATAAAACTTTTTTGGTATGTAGCTATTAAGCCTGGGCAACATATAATTTATTTTGGAAACTGGAACATCTGATGTAGAACGCTTGACCTCAGCTTTCAAACATTAGGGAGGTCATTTAAACTGGTCGTTCGGGAAAAAGTGCCGTGAAAACGATTTCTACGCGGACGAAGTCGTAGGCAAAAGCTAGTAAGACATAAGACTCACATTCAGCGCCAATGAATCTCATCCTCGGCTTTTCGCATCCAGACCCTACATGCAGTCTTTCTCAAATCGTCACTCCGCCTAGCTGCAAAGTGTTCTTTACTTTGTTTGCCAAGGCGCGACCTCCATTCAAGAATTTTTTTTTATGTTATACGGTAGGTAAACAGGCCAGAGGGCCACCTGCTAAAAAGTGGTAACCGCTGCCTATAGACACTAGCAACACTAGGCGCGCCAATGCGTTGTCCACCTCTATAACACGTTGCTCTGGTAGCAAAAACGCAAATACCCCTCTATTGCTAAAGCCACGGTTCTCCTAATCCCCACCCCATGGAGCACTGGAGACCTTACTCACCGGTAGAAACACAATATTATTTAAAATAGTATTGCTTGGCTGCGGTATTCTGTAAGGTGGAGGTGCTTCCCCAGTCGGGCGGCTCCGATTCAAACGGGACGGGTAAAACAAAAGAATTTGTCATAGAAAACGGAGTAGTTATTTATTTATTTATAACTCTTTATTGTACATACAAGGACAGTAGAAAATTGATGTGTATGCATTTAAATTACTCGCAGTTACTGTGGCGTGATGTACGCGCAACGTACAAAACTGCTATACTCTATAATTGGCCTGAGCTGTCATTTGTTTTACTTTGACAATGTTCTGGCCCATTTTAATTCCGTGGTTACATTAATTTGCCAATGGGTACGATGAAACCATGAAAACACATTCAAAGATTGAAGTTTTGGTAAAACAAATGGGCATTTCTTACCTAGTACAGCAGGAAGTACTTACACTTGCAAACGTAGTATTTGTAAACTGAGCTACTTCCTTCTCTAAGAAAACATCTCCTATCTGTGAAAAATACCAAAATATTAAGATATTAATTCCAGATATTTATAATAAATTTTAGTTACAAGTCAACAATGTAAGTGTACTCTGTACTTCGAATTAAGCTTATCGATAGGGTCTATGTAAAGCAAAGCGTATAAGCTGTAAAGTCAACAACGTAACTTTCATCACACATTATCTCATTATTTTATTACATTATTTGTAAAACTTAAGCGCCAGAAATAAAAATCAAATTATTATTGAAACCAAAGCGTACACGATTTCCATTTCAATTCATATATTTTCCTTTGCCAAGCGTAACATACCTTAGCTTAAGCGTACCTCCCAGTAGGGTTGGTAGGTTGGCTTGAGCCACCATTAAATCTTCAAAAATTACCAAGTCATCGAAAGGATATCGCTCAAGAACACTGTCGGTAGCGCATTGAATATGTTCGAAAAACAGATTTGTCTCACCTACGCCATGACAGCCTAGTTTTGTGTAGACATGTCTACGATGTATCTACACACGGCATGAACCCCTCTGTTCTACGTACAACCACACAACAGCTTCGTCACTTTATTCAACGGCATCTGTAGGTTGGCATCAGATATAACCTATGACGTATAAGCACATACCAGCGCGAGGAAGAAACCTGTGTTCCAAATTGCACCCAGGATAGTGAAGACACGAAGTGTCAACGGAGGTAATCTGTGTCTCCATCAGGAAGAATAAGATGGGCTTAGCCGTTTGTGTGATGGACGGCGTTCAGGTTGCAATAGATAGTAAAAGTACACTCGAAGTGTGGAAAGGGGCACCGCGGTAATATCCATCTTACTCTTGTTTTTTCTTGCCATGAGTTATATTAGATGTAGGGGAGTAAAGGAGTACTGTAATAGCGGCATCCAACAGGGCAAAAACTATCTTCTTCTAGACGCTGTACACGGATTGCTTATTCAAAAGCCCCCTGAAGGTGCCGGGTACACTCTGTATCCTACCCCGGCAAGACAGACATCCTCAGGATTTTGACTGAGTGAACTTATTTAACAATTAAATTGCAGACAGGTCTAACAGCTAGGTATTATTTAAACAAAAATAGACACTTACCCGGAATTTTTCCTATTTAGAAGCAATATTTTTATCATGTATTTGATGCTACAAATCTCTAGCCGCCGCGCACTCAAATAAAAAAATATAATTGTAATAATTATTATTGCCAGTTACCTACATATTGATATAAAAGTAATAGTAAAAGCGTCGGTGGCGGAGTAGTTAAGGTATCTGACTCGTAAGGGAGAGGCACCGGGTTCAAATCCCACTGTGGCCAAGTACCAATGACAATTTTCTGAGTTATGTACATTTAGTTGAATGCTAACCGATGCTCGCACGGTGAGGTAAAACATCGTGATGAAACCAGCGTATTCAGGCGACTGAATGTGTAACCATGATCCAATCTGGTTCGGTTCCCCTGGTAGCAAGGTCATGGAAGTCAGATGTCAGTCGCGCCACTGTAATTACATAATCTGCCAAATCCTTGATCATGGGTAAAGCGGACCCCGGGCCCTCGTGCGGGAAAGCACAACCGGGACATTAACGTCATGATGATGATTGATATAAAGTAATATACTCTTAAGACTATAGACTGCTCTTTAGACTGCACCTCAGTTATACAAACATATTTTAAATTTTTTTTGTATGTGACAAAATTAACATTCTCTTAATTGGACAATTTGTTATAAATTATAACATATACCATTATGTTATAAATGTTATAATTTATAACATAATTTTTCAAGTATTATACAAAGTCTAACGATTATTCTCACCTACTGAATATAATTTAGTATTGTTTCATTTCTATACCTTCATTGATTTTTGTATTAAAAAAAATATATTTCTATTCATATGCGATGTCATATCTATTCAACATAACGTACCCCCCAGACGTACTGAAACGGAAAAAATATAATTTATTTTATCGTTATTTCTCAAAATATAAAAAAAAACACTCGGGAATAGTGTAGCTTCCCGTTAGTGAAATTTTAGAAATCGGGTCAGTACTTTCGGAGATTATCTGCAAAATAAGTACTTTTTATAATATTAGTTTTATAGTAAAATATTATATCTACATAAATGTTTTTGTAACCGTGTAATTTTTCACTTATTTTCTGAATTCTAAGAATTACAATCGATTTCAATATCGATACTATCTTACGAACTATCTTATCCATACGAAGTATCTATAAGGTATGTAATTCAATTATTTTTAAACTAGGAAGCTTCTTTTTTAAACGAACTAACCAGGGCTCTCGTAAATGACGATGAGGCCGAAGATGAAGCACGGATGAAGATTTTAAAATTATTTGAACTCCCTCTCGTCTAAAACGCAACCACTGTCAGTAGCCAGTCTGTCTAAGTACCTAGACTAGGTACTAAGACAGACTAGCTAGTCTGCATTGCGATTCTCTAATAGAACATGAAATGTACCATGTGCTCTCGGATGTGAATGGTTATTTTGACATTTGCGTTGCTATGGCAACTTCGCCACGATCCATCACATGTCAGCGTTGCGCTCACGGATGTTGTCAAGAATCGATCGGCAGATGTACACCAGAAGCCGAAACAATAATAAGTAGGTAAATCTGGTGAGTTTATCTTACCACAATCATTAAGTATAGCAGCGTTGTTCCCAACAAACGAAGAGCTATCGTCGTAAGCGACATACTTGATCAAAATCAAGTTTTAAATTGAACGTTATCTAGCTAATTAAACAAGTTAGTTCCGGACGTAGTGTCGCGTTATTCCTACAAATAATCGTCTGGCGTGTATTCATGTGTCAACATGAATTGAATTTCTGTAAAATTGTATTTTTTTTAATAATAGAAGCATGCAAATGTGCAAGCGGGTCACCTGATGGTAAGTGGTCACCGCCGCACCAGTGTGGTCGTGGATGCGTTGCTGGCCTCTGAAAAAGGTGTAGGATTTTGCTGTATTTCTATAAAACTATTAATGTCCATTATTTAAAACTATGTTCTTGTAATGGAATCTTTGGCCCGGATTATAACAAGCGTCGCCGACGCGAGGAGCGTCAATAACGCAAATAGCGTCGCCGACGCAAGTAGCGTCGGGCTGTCAAACACAAGATGACAACAGTTTAAACAGGTATAAACCTTCAGATGTCAAAAGTCAAAAGGTCTTTATGCACTTGTGCTGAGAAACGCAGCGTCGACAGACAGGTTTGATGATGGCAGGCGCTCATGGCTATCAGTCGAGTCGCGCGTGTTAAGGTTGAGCACCCCTTACAACTATCATTCGTCAGCACCAAGTCATCATAATCAACGAACATCATAAGCTATATAATATTGTCAACACTGCACTATTTTAGGTATAAATAACACTGTATTTTAGATTTAAGTTAGTATTGTTTTAATAAACCAAGTGTAAACTCTGCCTGATTAATAAATTATTTTTATTAATTACTCCGCCGCCCCTAACTTAATTGGCGCAGCCGGTAGGATTTCAACAGTTGAATACATATTCATCGTCCGTTTCTAGGGTTAAGTTGAAACCACCGAACAAATAAATACATTAAGAAGAGGCGAACGTAGTACCTGAGAAGTCAAGCAACGACGTCACGGGAACCAGAACCAGGACCAGGACCAGGACCAAGCAACGGACCAGGACCAGGCCAGGAGAAGACCAGGACCAGAGGATACTTCGGCAAACAAACAATATTCCGAAAGGACATGGGAGCGACGGGATTGTGAGTATACCTTTTCACCATTCCTTGTCTTTCCGCACTTCCTTCCGTTCATAATACTTATACGTGTTGTTAGGAATTAGAAAACGTCATAACAAAATCGTGTAGGTAGGCTGTTATTTGAGAATCCACATTTTCTTGAATAACAATTTAGTTTGGTATTATTAGTAGTAGATTTTAGAAGTCTTTAGTTTTTGATAGGTAAATTTTTTCTCATCATTCAAGATGGATAATATTGTGAGAGTACCCATGGAAATGGTCAAGATTATTCCAGAATTCGATGGGGACACTAGATTATTACCACTTTTTGTAAAGAAATGCGAATACATCCTAAACAGTTTCCAAGGGGGAAACCTACAAAATGAGTACTTGTTTCATGTTATAACTAGTAGACTCACGGGGGAAGCAGCTAAACTAGTTGGGGAACGAGAAAGCATTGATACATGGGATGAGTTAAAACGTTTATTGGCCCAAAACTTCGGTGATCCAAGGTCCGAAGATTGTTTGGCCATGGAATTGGAAGCATTAAAACGAAATAGAAACGAAAGTTATTGCGATCTTTGCCATAGAATCCAACATTTGAGAAGTATATTATTTGCGAAAATTAACGAAACCATCAATTATGTGAATTTACGCCAAGCGAAACAACACATTTACGATCATATGTCGCTGAATATTTTTCTTTTCAATTTGCCGGTTTACTTAGTTAGGCTAGTACGCTTGCGAAATGTTACTACTCTGGAGGATGCCTTGAAAGTGGTATTGGAGGAACAAAACTTCCAAACAGTATACGATGCGAAGAATGGTCCGCGAATCGATTCAAACAGGAATGGACCCAATAACAGTTCAAGTAGCAATCAACCAGTAAGGTCAAATCAGTCCGCCCAATATAACCCTCTACGGTACGACAATTCACAACGAGTATCAGGTGCACCAAATAATGCATTTATTTACATGCAAAACAGTGCGCAGAACTCGCCAAACAATTCATTCCAATTTAGATATAATAGACAACAGCAGGCTAATAATAGATCAAATGAAAATACTTTTAATAATTCGCCGCGTGTTAATAGGTCAGCACCGCCACCGGTACAAGCACAGCGTCAGCACTTTGCGGACAATGCTCCGATGCAATATTATGCGTCACCTATACCGTCGGGGTCGAATACCGATATTACGATGCGCACAGCGAGTTCTAGACGTGTTAATTACACAGAAACTAATAACGATTTTCAACCGTGTAACTCACAACAATGTACGGAAGACAGTCAAAATTCTGTCTCGTATAGTGAACCGGTGGAAAATTTTTATATAAGAGCCATCGAGATTAAGAAAGGACAGCAAAATACTAATGCTGACGCCCTTTCTCAAGATAGGATTAACGCATTAGAAGACGACTTAGATTCAAGTTTAGTAAATGTAGATGCAGACGAGAATCGTGTCAAGGAAATTATTGAAGAATTGCGAAAGCCCAGACCACAAGTAGAAGCAAGGGATATTTCAGATACTGGGAGTGTTAAAACACAAGTGATAGATTTTTCAGATTCCGAAAGTGACAAAATGGAGCTCATAGAAATTTCAGATTCAGACGATGGGGCAACTGCAAATTCAATCTCTAATAGCGAACACGAAGAAATTCCTATTCTTAATGAGGCAATTGATTGCAAACCAAAACAAATAATAGTGCAGACATGGTTTAGAGATAAACTCTTAGTAAACGATATTTCTAATAACAAACAAAGAATCGTAGAAGTATTTCTGCCCGTCAATAACGGAAAGTTAGTGAAAGATTTTTTTAAAGGGTATGTAGATATTAAACACAAATATTTCATCTATTTCGAAGACCCAAGGTTTAGGGCAACATTTTCAAAAGTTGTCACAAGGTTATACATGAAAGGGACACTAAATTTGACAGAATGCACCGAGCGTACGGTAAATCTATCAGAGTCAGAGGAAGATCAATGTCAGGTCATTCTAAAGTACCACGAAGATAAAACATGTCATAGGGGTATTAATGAAACATTGACGAAAATCAGACGACACTATTGGTGGCCGAATATGACTGAAACAGTAACAGCTATAATTAAGTCGTGTGAACAGTGCAAAAGAATGAAGTATGAAAGGAAACCGAAACCGCTATTGCCTTCAGCAAGTTGCATACCCTACATCAGTCAATATTAAATTCCACAGAACTTATGCAAGTCCTTATAGAAATTGAGAGACATAATTATTTAATTTACACGGTAAAAAGGGAAAACCTAGTTAAGTTAGAACGTAATATTTTGTTAAAATCATATATTGATAGAAATAAGTTAGTCTTTGTATTAGAAGAACCGTTAATAGAACCCAACACGTATATATATTATAAAATAATTCCCATTCCCATATATCACCCCTTAATCCAAAAAACCGTTACCATTATTCCCAAACACCCCTACCTAATGGTGAATAGGTTGAAATACAGACCCGTAGCGAACCTGTGTGAAGAAGTCGAGGACAACAAGTTCCTGTGTTCACGAGACGACCTAGCACAGTATCCTACCGAAACCTGCATAAAGGAGATAATTACGCTGAAAGACAACTACAGCAGATGCCACCAGCACATGATACAAATGGAAAAAGAAAAAATACAGAGGATAGTTGGAAACTGTTGGCTTATTTATTCCAAAACAGGACTAATCATCACGGAACACTGTAAGGACGAAGTTTACAAACAGAACATACAAGGGACATTTCTGATATGGCCGAGTCAACACTGCACAACACAGGTACAAGATGTCGTCATAAACACACCGACAAACGCCTCAACGATCAATCTTCAACTACCGTTTGTACAGATACCAGAAGTACGGTACGTCATCAGACAAGAAGACAAACGACTCAACCTGCGAAACGTGGACTTTAGTGATATCAAAGACATTATAAACGGTGCAAAGTTTAGTGTCAGTGAAAGTCTTTCGGACGACTATATGTATGTGGGGAAAAACATAAGTGTATGGACTATTCTACTCTATTCTATCATTTTTATTATCATTATATCATTATTAATTAAATTCAGATTATATACAAAATGTATAAACCGAAATTCTCCGAAACCATCTTTAACGACTTCGGATAATTTCTCTCTTAAGGGGGGAGATGTTAAGGTTGAGCACCCCTTACAACTATCATTCGTCAGCACCAAGTCATCATAATCAACGAACATCATAAGCTATATAATATTGTCAACACTGCACTATTTTAGGTATAAATAACACTGTATTTTAGATTTAAGTTAGTATTGTTTTAATAAACCAAGTGTAAACTCTGCCTGATTAATAAATTATTTTTATTAATTACTCCGCCGCCCCTAACTTAATTCGCGCCGGTTGCTCTCCGTTTAGGAGCTCGGTGCGCAGCACCTCTAGACGCTAGACGCCCCATGACAGGGCGAATTGGAAAACAAAGAGTCGGAAAGCGGACGCTAGCAGAAGCCGGGAATACCCAAGGGGAAATTGTGATGATAGCTAATAATATAATAGTGACGGCAACGTTATAAGTAAAACAGAGACATAGATACTCTAATCCCGTTACCTGAGCATATGCCACGACTTTAGTAGGCCCTTTAGTTAGGTGATGCACGGACAAAAGTGCCACAAGGAATAAATGAATAAATTAAATGAATTGAATAAATAAATTGTCGCAGTCGTCAAATCTGTAATAACAGTAAAAGTAATATAAGTAAGACATGTAAACACAACCTAATTATATGCCTGTTTCTCGTCGATTCGCTCTTTTTATCTTGAAAGGGGCGTTCGTTTAATTTAAAAACAAAAGATATAATTTTATAAGGAAATTGCAAATGAGATTATCCGGCTAAAGTGTGGCTAATTTCTCCCCCCTCTCGCCTATCTGTTAATTATTTAATTTATATAAAAATCTATGCGACTTCCTTATACCTAAGCTTAATACTGTAAGTGTTACTAGCGTAAATGCAATCTAGGTATATTGTTTAGATTTATTAATACAAAATATCAATTCAATTCAATTCAATTCAATTCAATTTTAATACTTTATTGTGACACACAGGTTGGTATACATAATTATAAATAATATACAGATCTTAAGTAAATACAGAGAGCTCTGTGGTCTGCCCACGGACATACAATAATTCATAGTTTTGGATCATACAAATCAAATTAAATATATCTACGCACATGTCATATTGTTATTGAATAATTATTACGTCAAATTTATTTTACTACTAAGCTAATAATACCTATATAAGTCATTAAGTTACATTATTTATTTCCAATTTTTGCAAAGTATAGTTAATAATTCATTTTAAGTTGAGTCGTTTAAAAATTCGTTAATAGAGTAATATGCTTTGTCAACTAAATAATCAAGTATTATTTTTTTAAATACTACCCAGTCATTACACCCTCTGATGTGTATAATCTTATAAATATAAAAAGAGCGCCTGTGGCCGAGCGGTTAGTGTATCCGACTCTTACGCGAGAGGTACAGGGTTCGAATCCCGCTGCGGCCATGTACCAATGACTCTTTTCTGAGTTATGTTGATTACTAACCGAAGCTCTTGCGGTGAGGGAAAACAACGTGATGAAACCTGCAAATTTAGGCATCTGCATTTGTAACCAAGATCCAATCTGGTCAGGTTCCCCTGATAGCAGGGTAACGGAGGTCAGATGGTAATCGCTCCATTGTAATTACCTGATCGCTAAATCCTGGACCATGGTCAAAGCGGACCTCGGGCCATCATTCTCGAGAGCACAACCGGGACATTAACGCCAAGATGATAATTTTTTATCATATGATAAATATTAAAAATTTAAAAAGCTACTTACCGAATGTGAAAAAACGTTATCGCTTCGCATTTCTAAACGGAACTGCCGAATGTCATAATGTTACGCAAAAGGGATGGGGTATGCATGTTACATCGAAGTAATGTCGCAATTAGATGTCATAAAGATTCTATAAGCAGTGGTTAATGTGTGTGTGGTAAACTCTTCCGGACTCCACCTATATATTTGTTACTAGTGGGCCCGGCGCAACTTCATTCTCGTGGCCTCCTGCCCTACCCTACCCTACCCAATACCTAACCTAACCTACCCTACGCCTACTCTACACCTACTCTAAACCTACCCTACACCAACCCTACAAGTACCCCACACCTACCCCAAACCTACTCTACCCCTACTTTGCCTTTTTTTACTTGCGTAACTTACTACCATCCCTGTATACTAGCGAACAAAACAAAAAATAATTATTTTGATCGGTCCAGTCGTTTCTGACTTTTGGAGACACTAACGCACGGAAATTGATTTATATATATATATATATAATATAATATATATATAGATAGCGACCATCGAACCTAGAGGGTTCCAACCCCGTGCCGCTATGAACCAATGCCATTTTTCTGAGTTATGTACATTAGTAATCTTAACTAATGTTACTAACATAACATAAAAGTACAATTGTTACTACTATAATACTAACAAGTTATGGATCCATGGTCCAAAATAAATATATTTTAATTTAATTTAATTTAATTAGTTGAATACTAATCGATGCTCTTACGGTGAGGGAAAACATCGTGTGAAACCTGCATATTTAGGCGACTGAATGTGTAAGCATGATCCAATCTGAGGGCTTAGTGTATGTTTCGCTTCGATTTTACTTTACTATCGCGTTTGCGTTTTCGTCGAAATTAGTATAAAGAAAAAAACTTTATTTACGTACCACTGGACGGCGCTATACATTTTTTAATACGTAAACGCAAACGCGATAGTAAAGTAAATTCGAAGCCAAACTCACTCTAAGCTCTCTGGTCAGGTTCCCCGTTAACAGGGCAACGGGGTTCTGTTTAGTTAAATTCTAGCCAGCAGTCAGTTATGTACAGATTGGCACCCCGTGACCGTATAGAATATTATACATATAAAGAGGACAGATTGTTTGCCGGTTTGTTTGTTTGTATATTAGTTTGTTTGTAATGGATAAACTCAAAAACAACTTAACCGTTTTTTTTTTTTTTATAAATGTTTAGGATAACCTATCATCATCATCATCTTGGCGTCTCGGTTGAACTCTCGTCTTTCCTAGTCCATTTCGTTCAATTTCCCGCATCTTTGGAGACGAGTTTGTTCAATGTATTCCCATCTCGTCCCTCACCCATTCTGGTACATATAAATCCTATATTTATCATATAATTCTTTACAACGTCAAGTCATCGTTTCTCGGACCGGCCACTCCTTCCCGTGTCTGATGAGGGCGGAATGTCCAGCCAGACATTTGTGTTCTACTGGAAGCGACCCGACTAAATGCCATGCAGATTAAATCAAAATTTCGGCCGCTGAATTTATCTGCGTCTGTTGCCGTGATCCTTGAACTTAGCTTTCTAAATCTCAAACATTATTAATCTTATCGTAACAGTAACAAAGTAGGAAATGTAAAGGAGAGAAGTAGAATATTGCGCCTTCAAGTTATGGGCGCCGTAAACGGAACTAACGTTTTAAACGTGGCTAACCAGCCGGAGTCCGTGATCAAAAAACGGGCAGCAATGTTTCCTGATGTCTATTTTATACAAGCCAAGCATGTAAACCCTTCCAACGTGATGATGATGATGGACTTAGAATCTGTTCACCGATTCATAAACTCACGTACCATATTTGCATGCATATAAATTAATAATTATCACGCAGTGTTAGCGCCTGAGATTACTTCAGCCACCTTGAAAAACTTCGTTCGCCAATGGTACACCTATCGAGTAGCGAGTACGTTACCATCATTAAATTCTTAAATAAAATAATCATCTTGGCTCTCGAGAACGAGGGCCCGGCGTCCGTCTTGACCATGATCCAGGATTTGGCGATCAGGTAATTACAGTGGAGCGACTACACAACAACCATTGAAAACGTAATCAAACCTAATTTGACGCACTCCGCCGTCACTTCAAGCCGCGTACAAGCCGCCATCATTAGCTCTTTTAAAAATTGCGAATAAAATAGACAAACAAATGAACTCCATTGGGCATACTTTACAACTTTCAGAAGCCGTTACACAGGCGGGGGGCACGTGACAAAACATCATTAGAGAGCGAGTATTTCTAGAGCACTAATAAAATTTCTCATGAATTGAAAAAGCTGGCGGTATTGGGCGGGCGGCGGCAGTCGCGCGCGGCGATCCATCGGGGCGGACGCGCCGCCCTAGCGCCCCACGCTACGTCGCGCCGCCTAGCGCCACACGCCCGCTCACCAAAACTTTGCCGAGTCCAGCACCTTGCGGCACTCCCGCGCAACTAGACGGAACTCTGTAGTGTGTGATACGGACAGTGGGCGATACGGACAGCTGTTAAAGGTATGTCGAGTTTTAGTGCTAATCGTATATGTACTTACAGGCATGAAAGTGTCAACGTCGAGTGCTTTGTCGGTGCATCGAAGCTCCATTTTAATAAGCAAACATGTTCGGGAATCAATATAATGGGTTAGTTATGGTGATAGAAATGAACTTACGGAAACGGTCGTCGTTGATTATAATTATCGCTCATGTGATCTAGGATTATTTGGTTCGACTCGTGCACGAGTAATGTTGTTGTTATAAGTAGTGATCGAATTCATATTTTATGTATAATCAGTATTGTAGCAGAATCTGAAAAAAATTTTCATGAGACCTTATATTCTAGGAAGTGAATGTGTGATGGTTATCAAAGTGACTAAAATTCAAATTCAGAACAAACTACAATATTTTCTCATAAACAATTTTTATATTATTTTGTACACTACACGATGTTGGTTGTAAGTAAACATTACAATTCCTGCAATGTTTATTTATTTCACAGTAACAGCATATTATTATATCTCTTTTAAAAAGTTACGTTAGAAGGATGTAATGCCTATTAAAAACTGCAAATAGTTTATATGCCATTACCTTTATACCAAACAAAACTGGTCTAGGTTTATTATAACATGATATAATATATCATAATAAAAAAAAAAAACTCTAAATAAGTAGTTTAAAGCAAAGTCGATGTTATTTTCTGTCAGTTCCTACGCTTACTTTTTCTAAACCAAGCTACGTATTTTGATACGGTTTCTTTAGATTGTATTTAATACATGCTGCATAAATAATATAATCTAGAAACCTTGGGAACAACCGTGTGAAGCCGGGACGAGTGACTAAGTATCTTAATATTTATTATTCACGTATTGTATCCCGTAATTACCAGCTGGACACATTTCCGCCCTGTATGACAATCGGCCAGTATAAGCATAGAATCAAAGATATTGGACATAGATCATAGATGGAGCCTTGACATATAGAGAATGTAGATAGATAGATATATATATATACTCATTATTGCACATAACTTTACAAAAAAGAAAATTTATCAGGTCTTTTCAAATAATGTACACTGTCACAATGGCACAACTCACTCATACTAAAATCTAGAATAGTACATTATGGTGACCAAGGCGACCAAATTTGACAATAGCCGTGGTTATGGAGAGGAATTTGACCAGTTATAGTCCCGTCCGTCCCTTTACGACACGTTATATGCAACTTTAAATAAGAAACAAAATAGGTATAGATTGTGACTTTAGCTTTGAGTAGGCTACTTTTTTACTTTTCTTTGAATAGAATGCAATTTAAAATTTAAAAGTATGACAGTCAAGGCCCGGTCGTCGATCGTTACAAATAGACCACTTCCAGTCAAGGCCGTGGCAGGAAATAAATAATAGGCATTTATCAGCGATGACGAAGCATTTCCATCATTGTCGGAAAACGTTTAAGGTTGACGAAAAATAGCTTTTTTGGTGTTGTCCGTGATCATTATCCTCACTAATAATGTAAAAGTGAAAGTGTAATTTTGTCCTTTTATTATTTATTTCTTTTTTTATAGCAACGGCGATGATATACGTAGCTTTGAGTATATAGAATAAGACCACGATAAGTCCGCATAGCTTATAAAAAAAAAATCTCTGTATGGCAACTTATACCAAGTTTTTTAAATGTCATAGAACGTCATTCATAAAAGTCATGACAAACAATTTGATTCTTGTAGGATGGTTTATTTTCGTGAGTTGTGAAATTTTTTATTAAATAATGGGCTTAACATTTAAACAGAAGTGCGGGAGATAATTTTCAGTATGAATAATAATTTAGACAAACTAAAAGTACAAGTTCAAGCTAATAGTGACTAAATAACTGAATGTTTACAAGGAAAACTGTCAAGGACAGATTATCCAATCGATATTGCCATATCCACACTTTGTAATTTACCACTGTCAGTCAATACGGACTTACGTAGTCCTATTCTACCAAGTACAGATAAAAAAATTTAGAGTTGTATAAGACTTGGGCCACATAGAAATAAAACAAAACTTTGTTCCAAAAAATTATTTGGCAGACATAGGAAATAATTTTTCACAGGTCATTACCTGTGGTGGCCGTGTGGTGTCCGAAAGAGTAGAATAGCACAAACCCCTTACACCCGTGGGTGTTGTATAAGGCGATTAATGTTTTCGAGGCAAAACTTCAAGAGTCTGGAAAATCGGCTGCAGCGTTTTCCATTGTTATATTTATAACACTGCGATCTCCAACCCGCCTGCCAAGCGTAGAAATTATAGCAATAACCTCCACTTACGTGGGAGAGACCTTAAGTCCTGCAGTGGACTGAGATGATCTATGATGATAATTGACCTGCCTGAAAGAAAATGTTCTTGGCGCAGTCACTTTCCAAAAGGCTTGTCTTTTAGTCAAAATATCTTTCATCAAGCAAAAACTTGTTTTCGTATGCTTTATCATCACAGCCCGTAACAGTCCACTGCAGGACTTAGGGCCTCTCCCACGAATGGGGACGTTATTGCCATGATCTCCACGCAGTGTTTAAAAATAATTATGAAAAATGCTGCTGCCCATTTTCGAGACTACGGAGACTCTTGATCTTTTGCCTCGAAAACATTAGTCGCCTTGTACGACACCCATGAATGTAAGGGGTTGGTGCTATTCTAGTCTGCCGGACACCACACGGCATTTTCGTATGCGTCTGCACTCTGCAGCTCAAACTACTCGTGATTAATTGGCTACACTATAAGCCAATAATTTCTTAAATAATTGCCCCTTTACGAGCAAACATGCCACTTGGATGACCGGCGGTCGACCATCGTTTGATTTTGAGAAAACTTCCAGCTTTGTACAACCTCGCTTTGTAACAAGGTTCCTGCATTAGTGTTTCCAGACCGTTACGACATTAAAACCTTCCAGAAACGAGCCAACACCTATCTCAAAGGTCGGCACTGCATTTGCGACTGCCCGGGTGTTGCGGCGGTGACCACTTACCACCAGGTGACCCGCTTGCTCGTTGCCCTATATATTATAAAAAAAAATTATAAGGTATTTATTGATTTTTCATTGCTTGTTGAAAAGCGTCGTATAACATTGGTCTGCCCGTGCACAACCAGGCACAAAAATGTTTTGTGACACAAACATCGACTTACGTAGCGATAATACTTACATATCCTCTTGTGTGGATTCTATAATTAAATAAAACCGGGGTGCATCAAATCCTCTTGACAGTTTCGCTTGCCAGTCACATTATGGTCATGAGAGAGAAAAAAGACTTTAATGTGGCACAAAAGAGAATTGTGACAACATGTCCGGAAAGATCAACGTTTTGTGGGTCTCCTAAACGTCTACTATTACTACAAAGTGCAATTTTTCTTATACTTAATGATCTACGGCGCCCTGACAGTCTATTAGGAGGCGCTGCGATAGGAATATCAACTTACCTATTAGCTGGTTTACAGTGCTTCCTGTTGTGAGTGAACTGTTTAGTAGTTGGCAAAATCATAACTAATTATATCTAGCTTTATTATATTTATATTAATTTATTAGTAGTTATACATCTTATTATCCGAACATTTATCTCCGTTTCGGTTATAGTTGCATTAACGGTTCCCCTCCTCCATTTGGTCTCGTAGCTTCTCTTGCACCGCCTACCATTTTCTTAACTCAATATCTTGGTTAACCTATAGATAATGCTATTTTAGCTTTTAGTCCACCATTGTACCATTTTGTGTATGAAATTTAATAAGTAAGTAAATAAACTAAGGACGCTCGCCATTTGGAAAATGTTATTCCACTAGCCTCGCTAAGTCACTAGTGAATTATTGATAGCACTGTACATGTTGTGGAGAATATTATGCAAGCTTAACTTTGCAAACCGATTGTAGGTTTGGTTATGTTATGTTGTATTTTAAACTATTATACTATCCATATCGGGAAAACATCGTGATGAAACCTACAAATTCAGACAACTGACTTTGTAACCATTATCCAATCTGGTCAGGTTCCCTTGGTAGCTACGTCACGGATGTCAGATGGTAGTCGCTCCACTGTAATTACCTGATCGCCAAATCCTGGATCATGGTCAAGGCGGACCTCGGGCCTTCGTTCTCGAGAGCGCATCCTGGACATTAACGCCAAGTTGATGATTTATACTATCCATAATATCGTTTGTGATTCCGATTGAAAAAGCCGCCGAGTTATCATGTCCCTTTGCTTTTACCACTTCCTACGTCATTGATTTCAACGTGACAGTTTCACTAACTGAATTGCAAATGGCGAGAATTCGATTTCCAGCATTCGCTGATTACACAGTCGCTCATTGGTCGTATAAACGCCCTTTGTGTTCGCCGGTGGATGGGTTTGGACACATATCCTTTTAAGCTAGGCGTGGAACACTGCATAGTAAATTTGGATGAAAATTTCGGGCGTAATTGTGTCAGACATGGTTAGTGGGAGTATGGATGCTTTTAGAGGCGCTATATTGGATAACAACGGCCGTCGATGCCACTATGAGAGTGTTTTCCCGGGTTTATTCCACTTTCAGCCGACTAGGCTGCAAAGTTTTAAATAGAGGTAGTTTTGCAGGGTGAGTTAAACGATAAATTTGCATCGAAAAATTTATATGAGAAATGTCAAAAGTTTTAAATTTGGCACGCTCATACATTAAAAATATATTTGGAAGTCGTTGTTTAGGAGACAGCTGTAACAATAATTTCGTCTATTACATCCTATTATAAAATAGTAAAAAAAATTGTATCTGTACATTGAATATATTTACAAAAACAAATAATTAAAACAATGAAGAAATACTAAGAAAAGAAAAATTAAAATTTTTGTCTTTTTGTACACGCTAATCTGCGGAACTACTGGACGGATATGAATAAAACTTTTTTGTTGTATAGCTATTAAGGCTAAGTAACATATAGGGTATAATTTAATTTGGATACTGGAACACCTGATGAAGAACCTTAATAAGCCAGCTAAACTATAAGAAATATGGTAAAACTACTGAAAGTTTTTTTTATTCAATTTTGATAGTTTGGTAGTTTGAGGTCCAACTTAAAATCTAGGCCATGTTTCATCTAATTCGATTACAGCAACTAAAGCTTGACCTTTCCGTAGTACTAGCGTTCATACATTAGGGAGGTCATTTAAATTATCACTCTGGAAAAAGATTAACTGCCCTAAAAACTATTTCCACGCGGACGAACTAACGAGCAAAAGCTAGATATAAATAATCATATTGTAGTTCTAAAAATAATCGTTCAAACTGTAGGTCTTGGATTATTTCATGACAATGCTTTAGAATGTTTTCGAGTATTTATTATGTTGATGTTGTTTTACTTGATAAATAACGTACTTACAATATCAGTTTAGATTCTTTATATACTATAAGGCGCAACTGTTACGAATAGTTTCGGCACATTTTGTGTAAAAAGGAGGACTGGCAGAAATGTATGGACCCTAGCCTATATGACCAATAACGTTGAGCTATATGTCAATAAAAAGGATTTTTAATTTTCTACAACTTTTACTATTGCGACATCTCTTGAATCGCTGTGGGAAAAAAGTTATGGGCAATTAATTGAAACTTCATTTTGTACTAGAAAATTCTTCCCATATGACCAATAACGTTGAACGATATGTTATTGGAAAGGATTTTTTTATTTTATACTACTTTTGCTATGGCTGGGTTGTCTGGACCACCTTTTTTTTTAGTAATGTTCTCAGACGATCGTCAACTGTTGGGTACAGTCCCAGACTATTTGCAACTGCTGGCAACAGTTGTAAATTGTTACAATATCAATTTCACCGAAGTAGACGGGATGACGACTGATGTCCAAAGTTGGGAAATTATATAGTTATTTATATTGCATTTCTTTTACTGCTCCCATATCGGATGTTTCTAAATTTTAATGTCTACAAACGAATCTCAGCACCGGTGTATCTCTATTAAAAGGCAAACTGTGTCTAGTTGTTTCTCTATGAACGTCTAAATAATTATAATAATATAAGGGGAGCGTGTTAGGATATTTATAGCACATGAAAGTTTAAATTCGGTTTGCCTGTTACTTCCAAAAAGGTTTTAATCAATTTACTTATAGACAATATATCGGTTTCATAATTTTCGATATTTCACATACCTATTTACAGAATAATTTCCTGGGCATATATTTCATCATCTATTCATGGCTATAAGAGCTATTGTAATTATTTTGAACGTAGATCTTTGACAGAAACGAGAGAATGGAATGAAATGACCTTGGTAACCCGATAAACCTACTAAGTATTACCAGGATGGGACCATAGGATACTTTATATCCCAGTTAAAAGGTTTTTGGAGAGTTCCTCTGGGGTTTCCTTTTTGGGATACCCGTTTGAAGAGCTGAAAACAACTTTTTACTCAAACAAAAAGTTGATAACAGCCCCGCATTACACTAAGGGTTTGACTTCGTATCAAAAGGTTATTTGAAAATCCGTGATTGTTATTTATTATGTCATCGCACGGATAGTAAACCTTTAGAAATTATACACCTATAAAGGTATATTAGAGGTATTAGAGGTACTTCAGAGGCGGGCAACGCATTGGTGACTCCCCTGATGTTGCTGATGTCCATAGAAGGCGGTGACCACTTTCCATCAGGTGGCCCGCTTGCCTGTTTGTCTGCGTAAAACATAAATAACCTTCCACATGAATCACTCTATCTAGTGATGAAAACCGCATGAAAAAGACAGACGCGGTGTTGGGACTTTTTTGTATTTTCTTTTTATGTACTTATATAAATACTTGTTACTATATAAATATTGTAAATAGGCATATCTTTAAATATAATAAGTTCCCATGTCTTATACTCATACGCTAAGTCGAAACTATAACGCTATCATATTGTATTAGGGGCAGTAAATACTTACCCACAAACAGAAAAAAATTAAATCGCAATCAGGAAAATTGAAATTATTATATGATAATTATCCAAACAGAATAATAGAACAATCAGGTATATCCTCGAACTTTGATGCATTATTAGTACCTAAATCAAGATAATGTCATAGCCGTAGACGGTGGCTGTTACCAACTAAGTAATAAATCAATCGATACTTTGCTTCCAAAGCGGTTCTGAAGGACGTTCCGTAAGCGAGCTTTGAAACTTTCGTTTACATAAATAAAAGAGTAACCAACAAAAGTTCACGTAGCTACTTTGATTGGCGAATAAACGTGTTTAATGAATGTTTTTTTCCTTTTTGGAAGGTTTTTAATGTATATTTTCATATTAATTCAATCACCAGGTAAATACAATTAATAAAAAGGTACCAAGGTAGGTATTTAGCATTTAGAATTGAGCTTTTAACAGACTTAAAATATTATAACAAAAATATATTAAAATAACATTGACTTAAAACTTACGAAACAAAAAGAAACTAAGAAAAAAAAATACATAAACACTAAACGAAAAACGGAATTTGCTCTCATTCTTTTTGCTTATGAATTTAGACGACCGAATTTAGTTAAATGTAATATGCGCATTAGTCAGTATTTACTTAAATAACAACATTAATTCTAAATAAAGGTTTAATCCACAATAAACAAATAATTTACTTACATTATTACTTATTACGCAAATACGTAGATTCTGTATGTAGTCGACTTTCTTGATTGTACAATAATAAACTACTACACCATGTTCTAGAAAACGTAAACAATTTTGATTACTTGATTGATTGAGAACTTATAAATATAGAATCGAGATGTAGTCATAATTTAATATTTCACACGTTGTAGCTAAACAAGCCGACGAAAATTCAAACTAAAATATTTATAATGGCATATATTACTTAGGAAATTTTCCAAAAGAGTGTTGCATGGAGTGTGAGAGTTTTACATGGAATCCTTTACGATTTGTACCTATCCTAATTTATGTGAATGAAGTCCTTATTTCAGGCAACAAACCCATATTACAAAAGATAATAAAATAAAATACACGATTAAATATAAACATTCAGTCATGAATTAAACAAAAGTATATGTTTGAAATAATGATCATTTTCGATTCTCGGTCAAATGCAAAGTCAACCATCTTCTAAAGATTGGACTGTCAAGGTCACTGCATACTATTTTGAGAATGGTGTTATCTGAGCACCTCAGTCTATTTATTTCAAAGTGCAGCCATATGCGCCCTCATAACTGCTAAGAAGTCGGGCACCCTCGCCTCCGTGAATCTTGGCAATCTCATGAGGATGCGACACGCATCATTATTTTACACGCACATAAATGAAATGATAATATTTATTTGTTTTACTTTAAAAAGCATTTGAAATAAATAACAGTCGACCAAAAAAAAACTAGATATACAAAACAAAATCGCTCAGCTATGGCTGTTAGTGCGCCCAACAGCCGCTGTAATTCTGCCATGGCCAAGTGTCATCCTACTTCAAGCAAACAATGAATAACCTATCAACAATCATAGAAAAGAAAGAGAAAGGTGGAGTACCTAAAGCGGATGCTAGACGCTCGATACTCGATACTCATCGTGATACGTGGATTGCGATCCTGGATCACGATATTTATCGAGTGTGTAGGACTCACGGATTCGGATCACAGGATTACTAGAAAATCTGAACTCCATATCAACGATACCTATCGCGATAAATATCAAGCGTGTAGCCAATAAAATAAATACAAAATCATTTAGACATCGTATTTTAATTATTAGCCCAAATTACCAGCCTCAGCGTCTAGAGAAATAATATGTTTATTTATTCATTGGAGTACCATCAGCTATATAAAACATAATAAATATTATCTTAGAACCAATAAGCCAATTACAGTTCCTCGCTAGTAACCACACACATGTTATGACTATCGTATCTGTCGATCGCGTCTACGAGATACTTCTTATGATGTTAGAGAGAATTTCATCAGTACAGTGTGTCCACGTGTTCCCACGCATCAAAATAGCTCAACGTATCGCGTGGCTGCCAGATTAATATTCTTTAAATATAGATTTTTCATAGCCTATCTTATTTACCTAAATGATCTGTCGAATATCGTTAAAAAACGTTTGGAGGGCATATTTTTAGGGCATTTGGTAATGGATACAAGCTTGGTCGACTAAATATTACCTATCTAATGTAAATAATGTAGGTAGGTATATTGCATCATCGTCATCATCTTGGCGCTATGTCGCGGTTGCACTCCCGCGTGGTACGCGAGATCCCGGAGTCCGCCTAGTTGGGTTTGATTGCCTAGGTAGATCCGCCTACATAATTGCATATTACGATAAATAGCGAAACAAGTTTTTTTTTTTTTCGTGATTTTATTCGTGATATGTTGCGGTGAAAGTATTACAAAAACTTTTCAAATGATAACGATTTTTACATATTGCGAGTCTGTGTTTGATTGCCTTTGTTTCTAGACATTTTGCAGGTACTTTATGTACTTAGGAAAGTATGTCGGTATAGGTTGGAATCTATGCGATCTCTACCTACCTCCATACACAAATTACCACCTTTATCTCGTAGGGGTACGTAGGGGTAGGTAGAGACGTCATCTATGATGTCTATTTCACAGGAAGAACTGTTGTTATTTTGCAGTAGCAGTCGATGAATGTACTGTTGGTGCAGTAATCGCTTCTAAATATTATTCTCTGCCGACTAACAATTTATCGGTATAGTACGATATTTGGAGCTACAATTCTTCGTATGTTTGTATATGGAGTTCCGGATCCACCCGAATATACACCTTATGATTGTTCCCCTTAACACCTACTTTAAATTACTTTCCATGCACTTAGGTTTTGTATAAACAAAATTAAAGCAGAACCATAGGCATATTGTAAGGGTAATATAAATACTATACTGGTGAGACTATGCCTGTGATTACATTACTATATCTCCATTTATTGGCAAGACATTGGCATCCCTTGATTAGTTTTTGATGTAGTCAGGGAAGGCTTTTGCAGGCACATTTGTTGTTGTTTTTTTATTTAGAGGGACGCAAACGAGAAAGCGGGTCACCTGATGGTTCGTGATTACCGCCACTTATGAACACCTAGTGTATGGACCTATGGACGGAGAGCACCTAGTTGTACGAGGTAGGAAGGTTCGTGAAGCACTACCCAATTTCTATGCTAATAGGACAGCTTCTCTGGAATTTTACACGAATGAAGTGCTAGAAATGGGCGATAATTAACATTACTAGTATCGGCGACATTTTATTATATTTTAGTCCACATTCATTATTGTCATAACATGCCGCCGATGGGGCTTTCAACTACAAATGAAAAGATACTGATGCCCCGTCACGGTCTTTATTGTCGTATCTTCTTTATGTTATGACGTGATTTTGTAACATAGTTCCTTCGCGAAAAGCCACAGTGATACCGTCACGTTATTTACCACCCCGTCTCTAGGAGTTTATTTTATTTTTAAAAGGAAGACAAACAGCTGTCGACTAAAAATTATAAATTAATACAACAATATACAGAAAGCCAATTACAGGTCTTCACAGATAAGTTATGGAATACAAGTAGGGAGCTTGTTTTACCCTCCTTTTGGCGAGGCAGGTCATTTTCTTTTTTTCGAGTGAAGTTCCTGTGAGGCTGTCCTATTAGAAAAAAATCATACGTTATCTTACTTATGTTACGTGTCTTGTTAAAGAATATTGCTGTTACCTACAACTAATAACAACGCCCAGTACTCAGACAAATTGCCTCTTTTAGGCCCCAGCAAACAAGCACTCGTCTTATGCTACCTACTGTGAACATCTGTTCCGCGTTTCGATTCAAACCCGCAACAGATATCCACAATAAGACTGCTAAAAACCACACCTTTCTTCTTGGTCGATGAGCTCTTTACAGAACATTCCTGGCCGTTTTTTGTTAAGGGCTATGCTCGCCTCACGATTTCCTGAAATTTGACCTTAGCTGTCTTCCTAGTACACTCATGCAAGGGACACAAAGCACATTTGATCCGTACGGGTGACCTCCACGCGGTCGGTTACCCTACAATATTAATATGTACCTAAGTTATTCACGTGGTGTGGAACGAAGGAATTTTATTCGAAGGTTATCTACGCGATAGGATCACAAATAAGGATAGCACAATACTAAAGTGGCAAAAGGTTCGCATAATGGCCGAAGGGGCGGAAGGTTCTCGAGTGGCTCTCACAGCGTAGCGTAGAACCTTGTAAAGGTCACAGGGAGTCGATGTGTGCACAAGGCGTAGGATCAATTGGTATAGAAGACGTAGGGAGACAGATCTATGTCCAATATTAGCTCCTGCGGCTGAGATGATGATGATGGATGATGAATGTATTTTTTATATGCTTGGACTATTGACATAGCGCCATCGCGTCATAAAGTAAGCAAAGCTTGTGTTATGGGAGCTAGACTTTTAAATACATACTTATTATACATCCAAAACCCAGACCCGTAACAGAAATTAAAATTCATAGTTTAAATTTCTGCTCGGACGGGAAACGAACCTCTGCGTGGCATGGCATGTTAGCCACTGAACCACTCATGTCGCCCTACAAGGCACAGCCAAGGCTTTCTCTCTCCTACAAGGCATTGTCAATCGGTGTCGAAGATGTCGATGAATGACATTCTCTCTTCTTAAAACAGTTTTAACAGTTAAAACTTGGAGGTACTGCCAGTGTATCAAATCAATTATTTAAACTTGTAATATATTAGATTATGATTGTGAGACCCTGGCTGGAGATAGACGCCAAGATGATGATGATGATTAGATGCTGTATCAAATGATATATCTACTAAATGATAAGTTCTCAAATGAATACAAATTTTTGATAAATTGCTTTTATTGTGCGGTGTAGCACCTACTTATCAAGACAATAACCCAAACACGGGTTATCTTATTGCGTTCATTGGCTCCTACGACTACCTTCCGACTCTATCATCAGACCAGCTCCATGGTACCATATTAATGCAATGTCATCCAAGTTACATGGGTATACCAAATTTCAGCTCAATCGGATACCAACAAATGATCGAAAAATTGTTTGCATATTTTGACGGATGACTTGCATGATTGGCTTATGCAGTATGTATTTTAAATAAAAGCTTGTAAAAAAGCCCTACAAAAAAATTGGAAAGCTAGATAGCAACATGTTATTTATGAGTCTGTATGCTCCACACTAGCGATTCCGGTGTTGAAGGCTATTAACGTAATTAGAGTTAGCAAAGCCAACATACAAATACACAATAGTATCAAAGGAAAATAATCTAAATTGAAAACTTCCATTTCGCACAGTCTAAAAATCTAATCTAAGCCTAAAGGTTGAACTTGGCATAGGTAACTCGGCATGGTAACCCCATGACGCAGACATATGGATCGTCACTTTTATGAAATATCCATATCAACGTTTTTATGAATTATAAAACATAGATATTCATCAGCTTTGAGACTCGTATGTGACTGAGCAGTAAAATGTAAGTAGGTACGCCGTTTCTTACCACCAAGGGTATATCGATTGCAGGTTTATTACACTTTCATGGATTATGTCAACAAATTTTATAACCATAATTTGATGTGACCCATGCTCATAACAATGGAATATAGCTACAAGTTTAGTGCTATCGATTTTCATAGGTTACGTAGGTATCTGGCTATTTTGAGGAGAATAATTATTGAAAACGTTCGTTATTCACCGGAAGGTCACCTGAATTTGATTGTTTATACATTTACAAAGTGATATTTACCTGTACATATGGGAATGTAAGTAATAAAAAGCCAATGATAGGTATGAACAGTAAAATTCTCTATCTATACTAATATTACAAAGAGAAAAGATTTGTACTTTTGTTTATAATTAATAAACTCAAATATTGTTTCTTTAATAGAATGCTGTATTATCTCTGAGTTATAAAGGCAACTTTTTATCCCGGGAAAATAGTGTCCGTGGGAAAGTTTATTATTTACAAAGATTCGAAGCGAGCGGGTGAAAGTCGTTCAAAAACATGACAAAACCAGAACATGACCAAATCATAACATAACCAAGTACAGAACATGACTAAAGCCGAACATGACAGCCATCTAAAAACCCATGAGAACGGCTAGTCCTTCTGGGGACTTTTCCAAATTCGGGGGACCTGGGCAAATTTTTTAAATCTTTAGTTGGTATTAAGGTTTGTTAGAGTAAGGTTCTATTTAAATATTAATAATTGTTAAAATAATAAACTAAATAAATATGCGAACGGCTTGTTGTATATATTTTACGTTATCGTTAGTAGTTTCCGCCCGAGACTTTGCTTTAATTAAAGGTTAATAAATTATAATAAGGTCCTTCTATACTTCTTCGATCTATAACTATACTACAACTTGAGTGCTTCATTTGGTTAACATGCCACGCAGAGGTCCGGGTTTGATTCCCCGCCGAGCAGAAATGGAAATGATGAATTTTCATTTCTGTTACGCGTCTGGGTGTACTATGTACAATTACTACATTTATATCATTTAAAAAATTATGTAAATGTAGTTAATCAGTTATCTAACACTCATAACTCATTCTTTGCTTACTTTGGGGCTTGACGCTGTGTGAATCAGTCCAAGAATAGTAATGAGAAAATTACTTTCTTTTTTCATTATTAATTATAAAACGAACCAATCTAGATATTATACGTAAAGATTTTCTCGTAATCGCAGTCTAACTTGACTTTCCTCGCTTAATCATTAGGTACTACTAAATCTCCCTTGGAGTTAAAACCTATAGATTCTCACGGGTCTTGGTTTGAGAAACTTTTAACTAACTTCGTAAAGTACTACGCAGCGAATCCAGTAGTTAGTTTAGGCAATTATTTGTGTCGCTAGTCACTTTTAACTGAGATGTAATAAATACTCTTCCGCATAGCATCTTCACTTTCATCATCATCCTGGCGTCATGTCCCGGCTTCGTCCCCGCGCAGCACGCGAGGGCCCAGGGTCCGCCTTCCTGCTATTTCTGGCCCACCTCGCTCGGTCTTCGGCATCTCTCGTGGTGAGCTTATTGGCACGCATATCGTTCTTGACAACGTCAAGCCATCGCTTCTTGGGCCGGCCTCTCCTTCCCGTGCCCGGCGGGGGCGGCATAGCCAGACACTTGTTCCCCACATAACTTGCCGATCTGCGCAAGACGTGGCCATACCATCGAAGGCGGCACTCTTGCAGCTTATCTGCGATGTCACGGACGCCAAGGCTACCCCGAATGTGGGCGTTTCGAACCCGATCCTTCCGTGAAACTCCACACATCCACCGCAGCATCTTCATTTCCGTGACACGCAGCTCCTGCCTGTGTCGCTCTAAAAGGGGCCAAGTCTCGCTACCGTAAAGAAGAGCAGGTCTAACGATGGTCTTATAGACCTGTCCCTTCAACTTTATCGGCATTTTGGGGTCACAAATGACACCTGTTACCTCCCGCCATTTGGCCCAAGCAGCGGATATTCGGGCCTTGACGTCGCCATCGATGTCCCCGGTTGAGCTAAGCACAGATCCCAAGTATCTCACCTGATCCGTGCACTTGACTTCCTCATCGCCTATGCGCACGGGTAGGGGATCTGCACTGTTGCAGGCCATGTACTCTGTCTTCGCCACATTTATCTTCAGACCGCCGTTCTCAAGTGCCTCCTTCCACTTTTTTACACGTTGTATTAGCCGCCCCTTGTCAGAGTCTGTCAGCGCGATATCGTCAGCATACATGAGCAGCCATGGAGGTACCTCATGATAATCTCGGATGCTGTCTGACAATACGTCTAATATCACGTTGAACAGAAGTGGGCTGAGCACAGAGCCCTGGTGTACCCCAACGGTAATCGGGAACGGTTTGGTGTCACCAACGGCAGTCCTTACTATAGAATCGGAGTCGTGGTACATGTCTCGGATAATGTCAATATAGGCCTCAGGTATCGACTTGGACCGCAACGCCCACCATATCATCTCCCGAGGGATACAGTCAAAGGCCTTCTGCATATCCAGAAACAGGAAATGCAGGGGTGTGTTCTTTGATCTGTATCCCTCCATGAGAGTTCTCAGGGCAAATACGGGGTCCATGGTCCCACAACTCGGCCGAAACCCATACTGACACTCCGAGATTGTACACTCCCGTCGGATCCGAGAGTCCACAATGCGTTCGAAGAGCTTCATGGTGTGAGACATCACCTTTATACCGCGGTAGTTGGTGCACTCCCGCACCGAGCCCTGGCCCTTATAGATTGGAGTAATAATACTTAGCCTCCATTGGTCTGGTATCTTCCCGGTGCGGAGAATGCGGTTATAAAGGTCGGTTAGGATGCTCACACCACGAGAGCCCATCGATTTCCACGCCTCGATAGGGACTCCATCGGGCCCGACAGCTTTCCGATTCTTCATGCGGCGAAGAGCCGTCTCGACTTCCTCAGGCGTTATCGGTGGCACAAGTCCTTGGTTCCGAGGGAGGTTCGGGGGCTGCACCTCTTTGTGCTGTTTGTTGAGCAGCTCGTGGAAGTACGAGCGCCATCTCTCCTTCACCGCGCGGTCATCGCATAACAGGTTACCGCTAGGGTCATTAACACAGCGGCACGTGGAAATGTCCTGTGCCGCTTTAACCCTCGATCGTGCCAACTTGAAAATGAGTTTCTGCCCCTCAGACGATTCCAACTTATCGTATAAAGGACGTAAGTGGTCTCGTCTGGCTCTGGCTACCGCTCGTTTGCTGGCACGTTTGGCATCCCTGTACGCAGCGTGGTCTTCAGGAGATCTGGACGCTTGCCACTTTTTAAAGAGGGCTTTCTTCAGCCTGGTCTCCCTCTGGACTGTATCGTTCCACCACCAGGTCTCCTTGTCAAGCCTGCGACCACCCCTAGACACACCCAGCACCGTCCGCGCTGCCCGTGCGATAGCTGCCTGAGTTCTGTCCCAGAGTTGTTGGACGGGTTCACCGTCTGTCGCAACACTAAGGTCGCTGACAGCAGCGGCGAACTCGTGGGACTTGGTTCCTTCAAGCAGCCACCACCGGGTTTGGCGTCGGCACTGCTCCCGGTATTTGCCTCGAGGCTTAACGCGCAGGTCCATCACAAGGACCCGATGCTGGGCAGTGAGACTCTCTCCGGGTATAGCTTTACAGGTGGCTACTTTGCCAATACCGTCTCTCCGAGTGAGAAAGTAATCGATCTGGGTAGCGTTCCTCCCACTCTTGTAGGTGATCAGATGTTCGGATTTCTTTTGAAAAAACGTGTTTACGATGGCCAAATCGGCAGCCGCACACGTCCGAAGAATTTCTTCCCCTTCAGCGTTACGGCTCCCAAAACCAAAACCGCCATGTACACGGCCAAACTCCTCACACTTCTCACCCACATGACCGTTCAGATCGCCACCCACAACAATACCCTGTGACAACGGAATGTTTCGCAGCACTTCCCCGACTTGCTCCCAGAACAGCGCCTTATCCGCATCGCCGCAACCGACCTGTGGAGCGTAGGCGCTTATCAAGTTGGTCACGACCCCTTCGACAAGCACTCCTACAACCATCAGGCGGTCGCTTATACGCTTCACATCCAAGACGCTGTCCCGAAACTCCTCAGAGAGCACTACCCCCACGCCGTTGTCCCCACTCGGAGAGCCCGTGTATATAAGCTTGTAGCCGTTCCCGATGTTGCGGGACCTGTTGCCTCTCCAACGAGTCTCCTGCACGAACGCCACTGCCACCCTCCGCCTGGCGAGCACATCGGCCAGCTCACGCGCCCGTCCGGTCAGCGTGCCAAGATTCCACGACGCGAAGCGGACCTTTCTGTGGGCTAGCGTCTTTAACCGGGCCCGCCCTGGACCCGGTAGCCCTAACCGACTTCACACAGGAGTAGGGCGATCCCCCTGCGCGTCGTTTTGCGGCGACGCCCTATCCGTGTCCGGTTTCCTTTTCGACCTATACATAATTTTTTTTGCGGGGTTTTGGCTTTTTACGTGCGTCGACTCCCATCCGACACGCACAACCCGTTAGGGAAAAGCCGATTCGCCAGAGCCTCGTCCGTCTGCCAGCAGGGGGACCACGTGCAGGTGAGGTTGGCTTGGGCCCCTGAGATGGTGGTGGGGCCCCAAACCCCCCCGCATAGCATCTTCACTTTACTGTACAATAATCATATTGAGGTTAATGTCCCGGTTGTGCTCTCGCGCACGAGGGCCCGGGGTCCGCCTTTACTATGACTCAGGGTTTTGGTAGATCAGATAATTACAGTAGGGTGACTGCCAATTAACCTCCGTGACCCAGCTACCAGGGGAACCTGACCAGATTGGATCATGGTTGCCCGAATGAGCAGTTTCCATCACGATGTTTCCCTCACCGTAAGAGCATCGGTTAGCATTCAACTAATTTACAATGTACAAAGTTCAGAAATGAGTCATTGATACATGGCCGCAGCGGGATTCGAACCCAGTACCTCTCGCTTACGAGTCAGATACATTAACCACTCAGCCACCGACGTTCTTCACTCTTCTCTTTACTGTAATCGGATCAAAATAACTTAAATTACGCGTAGAAGCTTGAAAGTGGCTAGTCCTTTTGGAGTATTGGGCATTATTACATTCATGCCTTATAAGTTAAATGTCCTATTTCTAGAACTCTGATCTAGAAGTAATCCAGTCCTCAGCCACCAGCATCAAGCTACTCCTCGAGTCCTCTAATTTACTAATGAATTACAATCGAATTACAATCGCCGCTCAATGGCAGTTTTACGCGCTTTTGGTATTCTGCTACTGTTACTAATGGCTCGATATAATTGTAATCGAATTGTAATCGCCTTTCAATGGCAGTTTTACGCGCTTTTGGTATTCTGCTACTGTTCTGGTATTCTACTACTAATGGCTCGATAGAATTGTAATCGAATCCAATCGCCGCTCAGTGGTAGTTTTACACGTTTTTGGTATAGTACTTATTTCAATTCAAATTCAATGAGCTGCTAATGCGATTCTACTACAATTCAATTGTGCCAAGTAAATTAGCGGACTGGTGGCCCTGGAAATTGTATGAATACATTCCGTATTCCTAAACATAAATAGGCTATTCTCATTAATCTGGACTCGGCCTCCCCATAGACTAGAAAATGGCCAACAGCAATTTCTGTACCAGTTTTCATTATGTCCAAACCACCTGCCCGCCTGCTAAGCGCGGAGATCATGGCATATTTATTTATTCATTTATTTCAGGTAACAGTAAAACTTATGAACAATAAACTTATACATAAACAGTAGCAATAGCTATAAAAAATAATATCAGCACTGTATAACAAACTAGATATTTAAAAATTAGGATACATTGTGTCACGTCGGTGATGATATCGGCACGTAAATGTCCGCGGAATCGACTACCCTTGACTACCCTTCACAACCCTCCACTGATATGGGGGAGGCTCAGTCCGTCAGGATCTCTGTCTCACTGAACTGTCGATGAGGATCTCTAGGTTGACTTCTTATTCGAGTTGAGAATTTAAATCAGTCCATTAGAATTGGAATGTTTCTCATTATCAACATCGCTAAGAAGTATTAACGCAAAATAGGTGCTTTATTATTAATTCTATGGTTTCATTCCAATGTTCGTGGCATGAAATTTTGAAAGCGTAAATGGAATGCTTAGCTTTCCGATTTAGACTTTACCTCCTTGCGATAAGGTTGAAAGTGCTGTTGGCACTTTATGAGTGCTATATTAAATTCTAGGGAAATCTTGTTAATGGCCATCAGAAGATTTGTATTGTTCCCTTGGATTGGCAACGGCACAAGTCTATGTACCTAAGCTTCAATCAAAGTCGTGTAACAAGAGGAATTTATATTAAAAAACAGTCCAATGAATGTCCTATGATCATGTCTATTGCGTAATTTTTTTTTTATATAACTAAGGTGGCAAACAGGCTTACGGCCCGCCTGATGGTAAGCAGTCACCGCAGCCTATGGACATTTGCAATCTGGTAATCATCCACGCATCACCCACGCGTAGCCGACCCCGTAAAAACCTTTTCATCCCTTTCTTGAAGAACTCCATGTTGTACTCTCCAGGGAAAACCTCTCCAGGCAGTTCATTCCACAATCTTAGTGTGCATGAGAGAACGTTCCTTTGGAACCCACAGTTCGCAACAAAATTGGCTCCAAGGTGTGAGGATGAACTCCCTATCGTCGACGAGCGGTGCGATGATAGAATATAGCTGTATTCTAATAGTATTGGATGTTTACTAAAAATTATACAAATATACACACTTTTTTATAATAAGTGTATTAAAATAAAACAGACTTCAAACGAAACAGTCGATAAAAAGAAAGAAATGCCCATCATAATTATTAGTAGATGATGAAACTTATTATTATAGCTGCTTCTTCTATAAAATAGATGTATGTAAAATAATAATTTTGTATGTAGGCGCCTTTGGAGTTTGTGCCAATCAGTTTCTTTGGATGGAGTAATCTCCGAAAACACTGAACCGATTTAAAACATTCCTTGAGTATTTTATAATACTCATAAGATAGTTTCGATTGGCGTTATGGACCCGATTATGAACACCCGCGCCAGAGCTCGGGGTCCGTCTTGACCATACTTACTAACTTACTGCGCTGGCTCAGCGACTCAAAGTGGATCTTGGCCTCCGACACCAGAGATCGCTACCTCTGTCTATCCTACGCCATCTCCTGCCAATCGAGGATTGTGCGTGCGTGCGATCCTAGTGCATGCAGGTCTTTCAGAATTTCATACTTCCAACGATATCTGGGTCGCACGCCTTGACCATGATCGAGGAATTTTCTGATCAGGTAAGTACAGTGAAGCGACTGCCATCTGACCTCCGTGATCTCGTTAACTGGGGATCCTGATCAGATTGGATCATGGTTACACATTCAGTCACCAGAATGTCCAGTTCTAATCACGCTATTGTCCTTCACCATAAGATCATCGGTTAGTTTTAACTAATGTATACTCGTACATAACTTAGAAAAGATTCATTGGTACATGGCGGCACTGAGGTTCGAACCCGGTACCACGGAGTACGAGTCGGACCCCTTAACCATTAGGATACCGACGCTCTGTAGGTAACTTTTGATGCTGGAAAAATAACAGGATCCCCGATAGTTGAATCATTATAGATATTATTTAAAATACGACAGTGTTTATGAAGATTTTTAAGGGATCGCTCGATCGATATTCTGAACCAGATTTAGTTTCTGATATATCAAATATCAGTATGTGTTTCTACGAACTGTGTCTTGCAGTCATTGTGTATATGGCAGAACCGAGTACGACTCGGTATCTACCTCTCCTTTATGAGGCCTACCTACCCCCTAGCCGATACCGACGCTCTCGTGGTTTGTGTCTCTGTATCAAAGTTCGAAAACCCAGATTAAATAAAATCTTGTACATTTTATTGCTTAATACTTAGACTTATTACTAGATACAGGCAATTACACTAATAAACATTCATTTTGAGAAGATTTTTTGGTTTTAGTCAGACATCACACACACACACACACTCATCATCATCATCATCATCGTCCGACCGGTCAATCCCGGCTTCTGCCAGGGCCCGTTGTCGTACTCCTTTTCCTCCACTTCGCTCGGCCTTCAGCATCCCCAAGGCATAATGAATGGAAGAGATTAAATCATGTCCAAAATCGATTAACACAATCACTTAACGCGAATCTGAGTTAATTGATTTTCAGCATTATTTCAATGTCGACGAAGACGATAATTGTTTTACCGTGTACAATATCCTGGGATAGGATTTAACAGTTGGACTGTACAAACCTAAAAAATTATATATTTAAAATTTTCTAGTTTCACAAATATATATTTATATATAATCATACCAGCTACATATCAGCCAATTTATAATTAAACTGATCACCAAAAATGGTAAAATGCTCACCACGCTTAAACCAGTACAGATATTTAGGATTTAAGTAATATAAATGCTGGAAAACGCTTTTAAAATTTTTTAAGTCTATCCAAACAAAATTATCTGTCATTTTATCTTCTAGGTATACTTAAGTTTTATCATGTCTTCGAATTTTGCATTCGTAAAGACCGACGCAAGATAACGCAATTCTTTATCAGGCTTCGAAAGATTCGATCCGGACATTTGCCGTCTTCAGCTCTGGACCTCCGGCCATAAGCCAACCTCGTTTATTGGGTACTTACTGCGATTCAATAAGGAATAGGAGGGAATAGACGATGTCACTTCGCGTCGAGACAGCTGAAAGCCATTCGATTGCTTTTATTCCACGATATTGGCTCTTTTATTATTCGTAAATAGAATAGGAAAGTGCTGCCCTACATCTTATTAGAATAAAGGACGGTAGGTTTTGTTTAATCTAGTATCCGAGATGATGGAGAATGTTCGTTTGGCCATATTGTAGTGGCTACATAGACTTATTAATATAGTTGCTATGAAAAAACAGGACGTTAGGTAACCTAATGAGGTTACGTGCAAGTTTTCAAATATGTATCTTTAAAACATAGCAGCACTATATTATCAATGTAATCAAGCTCTATCTATAATATAGCAACAACACCAATGTAATGTAATGTAGTTAAACCTGTTCCTATGACTCCAAGGTTTGCTGGTAGAAAACTCAATTAATGAGTTAAGCTCGCCTTTGTACATCTCTGTTACTGCACTGTATAATTATGTTATATTTGTGTACAATGAAGAATAAAGAACACGGGGCAGAATTACACATATATCTGGTTCCACGCCTTTGCCTGCAGTTATAATAGTTGATATTTCTTACAGCAATTACAGTAAAAAATATCAATTTGCAATTTCAAGTAGGAGTGAGGCTTCGAACGTTGGCCCAGATTCATCTCATCGTCATCATTATCATATAGCCGAAAGACTCCCACTACGAGACATAGGCCTCCCAGAGTTCTCCACAGGCAGATCCTGTGAATTCCACATCCAGCTAGTTGGTACCTGCGAGGTACCTTTTGATAGTACCTGTAAGATTAACTACGGACATTTGTTGCTGTTTCAAATGCACTGCAACTTTAAATAAGCTGCAATTTAGGGGGACTTTCCTTAAATAGATATTAAAAGACATGTAAGTCGAACCAGCGATGGCTGAATATTTTTAAAATCTTGAAATCTGGTTTCAAACTTTTAAGCAGTTTTTATTTTAATCGCGGGAAGCAGCTTTCTAAAAGACTTTAAAGTATAAAAAGCTCAATAATCATCTCAAATGTCTAATCTCTAATGGTCAAAGGAGGAACAAAGTTCTCAATAGACCCACGTATTCAAAACTGGATCTAATGACAAATAGCTCAATAGATAACACGGATATAACCACTGGATTTACTGAGAATGATTGAAGTCCAACAAAGCTGCTATGGGTCTTGTGATGAAGATACGATATCGCTGAGGTCAATACGCTCAAAATTCACTCTTCACTAAACAAACAGAAATGACGAAAAGACAACGGTCGACCCCACGTTTATCAAATGCTAGTCAGAATTTCATTCAACACAATATATATATATATATATTGCTTTGTTATTTATTAATTAACCATACAAATACGCTCTTTCTGGCTGCTATAACTCAGCCCTAGCCTTAGGGCATCCGAGAGTTGTCTTAATAAATTATTTGCGCACAACTGCCCTTGCGTTACGTTTAACACCCTTATAGGTAAGTATTATTTGAAGTATTTACCTTTTCATTGAATGAATGAATGTTGTAAAAGCCGTTTACTGTACAGTAGTAAGTGAAAAGGAATTAGATTCTTAAGGTGGTCATGCACTGCATTGTACCTATTTAATTAGATGTAACTACTTCAAATCTAAATCTTGACTTGACAGCCAGAGCCTTCTCCACATAGGTGGTGGGTTTTGCCGTAAATAATAAGCCTTGGCAGCAGTAGTTGCAGTTTTTCTACATCTTGTCTATGAAAGGTATCCTCTCTGTTACGAAACCTGCTCATCTTAAATATCTCTGTATATATCTATCTTCTGTACTCTGGACGACACCAGTTTTCCTTAGCAAATTCAATTTTATACTTGAAATGAGACTGTATAACCATATAGGTTATTTGTTAAATTAACTTTATTTCAAGTCATTCATCCATAATTTGTAGTAAAAATATACTTGGACTATCTAGCCCCAAAGTAAGCAAAGCTTGTGTTATGGGTGCTCTAGATAACTGATAAAATACTTATATACTTTTAAATACATACTTATTATACATATAACACCCAGACCCGTGACAGAGTCATCATCATCATTTTGTATTAAATTCATCATAGGTATCATCATGTCATTAAAATTTATGTAAGTAATATTGTTCTGTCATACAGTAATAGTTCGGTTATTACATATAGGTCTGGTCTTATTTTACGATGTAGATACAAGTTCTCCTCAGATAAATGAATATCACATTTTAGTTTTGTTTTAATTGTACGTAGTTCTGAACTGTAGTCTCGGTAAGACTACAGTCCCTTTGTTCCCTTTTTGTTTCCGTTACTTGATTCATAGGGTTCAAAGGGTTAATTGTAGCATTAATAATGAGGCATTAACCTCTCTTAGTATGAATTGTGAATTTTGATATCAAAGTACAAAGGAGATTTAATAGTCCGAATACCTGTTTGAGCGAAACTGTCTGTAGCGCGGGCGTCCTTGGCCCATCTCCTATCGAAAGTTCGATAAGCACAAGTTACCAAATTCCTTTTGTAATGACAAAAGGAAGAAATAATTTAGAATAAACTAAAGAAATAAACGGAGGCGTTTGTCCAGTTGTAACGATTACAATTATTCCGGGTTCCTTAGTCGACGGTAAAAAAAGGAATTCTTTTACTAAGCCTCCGTATTCTGTATGTCTGTCTACCTACCACAAGCCTGTACCTTTGCAACCGTGATAGACACGTACTTAAAGTTTTCACAGAAATTGTGTTTTTATGGCCGCTGTAACAACAAATAACTAAAATTTAAAAATGTTTAGAATTAAAAGGGGGCACATAATATAAGAAACTTTGTGGCCTAATGGTTAAGGGATCCGACTCGTACTCCGAGGTACCGGGTTCGAATCCCAGTGCCGCCATGTACCAATGATATGAAACTGACCAATGACTTTTCTAAATTATGTACAGTACTTGAACACTAACTGATATTCTTACCCTGCACATTCAGGTTAAGAGGGCCAATTTCTGGACCATGGTCAAGGCGAACTTTGCGCGTGAGAGCTAGCGCAGGCAACTCCATCCATACATGGATGACGGAGACTTGTCTCAGTTCAAATTAAAACTTCCTACATCAGGCTTAAAATTGTTGGATTTCATCATCATCTTAACCGTAGGACATCCACTGCTGAACATAGACAACACCAACACACACACCTTCCAGACTGATCGACCCTGTGTTTTTTACAGTCATCGAGACGGATATTCTTGGCGTTAATGCCCCGGTTGTGCTCTCGCGCACGAAAGCCCGTGGTCCGCCTTGACCATGATCCAATATTTGACAGAGCAGGTAATTACAGTGGAGCGACTGCCATCTGACCTCCGTGACCAGGGGAACCTGATCATATTCGATTTAGATGATTACACATTCAGTCTAAATGTGCAGGTTCCATCACGATGTATTCCCTCACCGTAAGAGCATCAGTTAGCATTCAACTAATGTACTTAACTCAGAAAATAGTCATTGGTACATGGCCGTAGTGGGATCCGAACAAGGTACCTCTCGGTTACGAACCAATATACATATGTTGCCAATACATGCCATCCTTAATTAATGTGGCATAACAGAGTTTTTGTAAGCCCACTTTGAGCATGTTTACCTTCCGAAATAGGGTAATTACATGACCAGTATGATGTGTGGGAGCGGCGTAGGTAAGGCTTGTCTTCGCTTGTTGACTCCGTCCGACCAATTAGCTGCAAGCGTTCATACCCATTATTTCAGAAACACGTTGTGCTTTTGTGGTAGTAAAACATTTTTGGGTTTCCCATTGGAATTCTGTATCGTGTTGTGTGTGAGAGCTATAAAATGCAGTTATAATACGTTCTAGAATCGGCCTAGTGGTTTGACAACTAATTACTCTACCTCATATGACGACATTAGTGGTTCAGTTGGTTAACAGTGGTCAGCCACGCAGAGGTCCAGAGGTAATTATAATAATTATGTTTTTTAAAATATATAAGTTTATCAGTTATCAAGCCACACAAGCTTTGCTTATTTTGGGGTTAGATGGCGCTGTGTGAATTGTCCAAGCATATTTATTTATTTATTATTCATAGTTTCAGATTTCTCGTCAATGACCACTGCTGACTGCTCACTTACTATATCACAATTTAATCAGCGTCTATCTTTTACATTGCTATATCAGTTTTTTCACAAAACAAGAAAAACGGTAACACATAAGACCATTTACGTAATTAAAAAAAAAATCACTTTTTACTCTAAGCCAACAGAAAAGAAGCGTACAATAATGTAAACAAAAAGCACGCGTTTTAGATAGCCTTCATTGTAAAAAAAATTGGTTAGATAACGGCCTCTTTACTAGCAAGTGTGTTGAAAATACATTGCGGATTATTTAATACGCTATTAGAAATCATTCATGATTGATGGCCAGTGCTGAAAACTAGAACAACATCAAACGTTCAGTGATGAATGCTTCCACCTGGAGCGGATAAAAATAAAATTGAGACCTTTCCTTAGTGCGTCCATCGTGCTAAATCACTTAATCATAGAAGTCTTACTATTGAAACTACCTGTGAAATTATTAAAGCAAAGAGCATGCGAAATTATACCTTAAAGGTTTCTCGTAGCTACTACCCTATATACTATTACCCTGTGCTATTTCCTTAAATTTTCTAATCACGACTTAATTAGAGTCCTCTTCAAAGAGATGGGAAAATTAGCTACCTTCATAGCTCACAAACTTCTAATTTGTATGTTACTCTAGCTAAACTATGTGGTTATTACTAAATGAGTTTGTTGTCTATAATTCCCTAGTTATAACTAGAATTTACTGTTATTTAAATTTGTATTAGCACTAACTTTGTGTGTCATCTTGGCGTTAATGTCCCGGTTGTGCTCTCGAGAACGAGGGCCCGGAGTCCGCCTTGACCATGATCCAGGATTTGGCAGGTCAGGTAATTACAGTGGAGCGACTGCCATCTGACCTCCATGACCCTGCTACCAGGGGAACCTGACGAGATTGGATCATGGTTATATATCCAGTCGCCTGAATGTGCAGGTTTTATCACGATGTTTTCCCTCACCGTAAGAGCATCGGTTAGTATTCAACTAATGTACATAACTCAAAAAACCGTCATTGGTACATGGCCGGAGCGAGACTCGAACCCGGGACCTCTGGCTTACAAGTCGGATACTGTAACCGCTCGGCCACCTACGCTCATATGTATTAGCACTAACTTTGAACCTTAGTAAATAGGAGTACCTATTGAAGAGACTTGTTTGGGGTAAAGACTCAATTAAAAGCAATTATAAGTGTTGATTGGCTTTTAGTTTGAATTTGTATCAAAAGGGTTAAATTATTGTAGGTGTTGTTTACCAAAATATTTACTAATTATTCTTGGACATACCAGATTAGAGATAATGATAAATGAATGATGATGATAATGATCAGAGACCAGATCCAGGACTTGTACGTCAATACTGAGGACGTCGTTAAAGCCATCGTAGGCTAATTAGTGTAGGTGTTCACCAGGGTTCTGTCCTGAGTCCTTACTTGTTCTGTATTGTGCCTACGACCGTCTTTGGTGAAATTCCGGATATCGTACTTTTGAATAGGCTTAGACAGGATCTGAGGTATACGTGAGGAGTAGCCTTGGCGTGGGAGACATCGCGTATAAGATAGAAAATAGCATATAGATAGACTGGGCTGATTTGTTCACGTACTGTGTAAGTGTAAGATACGTTAGGAATAGATGTCTAAACCTACCGGAATAAGGAAAGAGGAACCGCGGGAAACCCAAGAAGCGATAGACAGCTACGATGTGAGTATACCGAATCGGTGAAGTGGAGAAGAATGACGATGAACTTTAAACTCTGTCGGAACAGTTTCAACTGAATCATTTCGACATAACGCGTTTTGTCTAGTTAGAACTAGTTTTACTAAGTAAAACTATACTAGTTTTAGTATACCTAAGAACAACATTTTACCCTTACCTGTCAACTCGTTTGTCATTGCGTAGTGTAAAAACTGGTTTAATTTTTTAGCACTACAACTAGAATTTAGTAAATTTAGTGTAAACTTGTTTTAAAAAGAAAACGCCTTGTAACTAACAACGGGTTTTAACTGTAATAAATTGGAACTCTGTTCATCGCAAAATTTATTTTCCAATCTCTTCGGTCGTCCTTCTGGTGTGCTTACAATATTATAAATTTTAATCTTCTGCCAAGTTGTTCAAATACCATCGCTTGTTTGCCACCGTAATGAAGATAGATATACAGTTTATTGTTGTCATGGCTGCACTTCCATTCCTTCATCATCTTGGCGTTAATATCCCGGTTGTGCTCGCGCATCGGACAGGGGGTCCGCCTTGACCACGATCCAGGATTTGGCAGAACAGGTAATTACAGTGGAGCGACTGCCACTGACCTCCATGACCCTGCTACCAGGGGAACCTGATCAAATTGGATCATGGTTACACATTCAGGCGCCTGAATATGCAGGTTTCATCACAATGTTTTCCCACACCGTAAGAGCATCGGTTAGCATTTAACTTAATTTACATTACTCAGAAAAGAGTCATTGCTACATGGCCGCAGTGGGATTCGAAACCGGTAGATACATCTCGCTTACAAGTCGGATACCTTAACAACTCGGCCATCGACGCTCTTACTCTTACTTTTATATCAATATGTAGATAACTAGCAATAATAATTGATACATTTATAATTTTTTCTTCGAGTGGAAGCGGCTCAACATTTGTTGCAGCAAATTGAATTGTCTTTCAAATGCATGATAAAAATCTGCCATTCCTTGTTCTTCCTATAACTTCCTATACACTTAAGTGAAAGTACCGGATTTCAGCGGACTGGTTGTCATATTAATATGTGGTATGAGTTACCCCACCGCCCGAGTCCACGCCAGTTTAGCGTGTCAAGGCCCCGGCTCCGGTAAATCAAACAGCAATACCCGAAGAGAGTACGACATCCATACCGCAAACCCTCGCGTGTCCGAATCAGGGTTGCCAACTGTACTTAAACAGTGATGCCAGCACTGAATAATAGAACACTGTTCTAAAGACCTTTGTTTTGGAACCGGTCGAGCCTTCGCCAATACGGTGTTGCTGTAAATATTTAAATAGAACCCCTTTTGTGTGTTTAAATATTTAAATAATGTAGGATGTTTTATTAAAGAGTCTACTTACTAAAATGAAAACTCGTTACTTTATTATATAACTCTACAGTAACAGTTCGTAACAAAATGTCCAGTCCAATGTGTTACCTACTGTTCATTTTACAATACCATACTTTCATAGGCGGCGGTGATTGATCATATACCAGGATAATTTATCATTTATACAGGTGATCTGTTCTCTCGTTTGCCTCCGTCTAATAAGTATAAAAAAAATCAAAATGACCAGAAATGACGTCCAAATGACAAAAAATGACATATCCTGGTTGGGCTGCCACGCGCAAGGGCCCAGGGTCCGCCTTGACCATGATCCAGGATTTGGCAGATTAAGTAATTACAGTGGAGCGACCATCTGACCTCCGTGACCCTGTTAACAGGGCGCCTGTGAACCTAACAACCAGATATAATCATGGTTAGACATTTGGATGTCTTCCCTCACAGAGCATCGGTTAGTGTTAAACAAATGTACATAACTAAGAAAAGAGTAATCGGTACCCATGTACTGAGCACCCATGAGCACTGGGGTTCAAACCCGCTACCGAGGTACGAGTGGGATTCCTTAACCATTCGGCCACCGACGCTCTTAAAAAAATTGTGTCCCCCGTGTCTCACTCATATCGCGAGTATCCGAATTACCTCGAGTAACGGATTGTTTTAAGTTGTTGGGAAAGTTTTCGCTCAGATCAACTTTTTTAATGTGTTTCATGTGGACGATATTTCATATTTTTATTTGCAATTGAATTCTTATTAAGTACATTTAATAAGTATTAACGAACTGTACAATGCTTAAAATAACATTGCGGCTTACTAACCTAACCATCATATTTTTTATTCTGAGGTATATACAAGTTATAAGTTATAAACAAGTCGATTGAAGTGTTATTGACATCCAAAATTTACATTACTTAGACATGAATTATCAACCTGTAATTAAAAAAATCTAGAATGGTGCCTCCATATTTTCTTAGTTGTTCCTAAACTAGCCTAAGGTTTTATAATAAACAACACTGTCTGAGTGTAATAAATGTGTTTTACTTACTTACTTAAAAAGTAATAATTACAGTAACGGAGAGTTCCCAATGGAGGAATAATTATTGCCTGTTTGAGCTAAGTAGGACCTAGGTATCCTAAACTGACAATATTTGTATATTTAAAGAGAGTGGAGTACCGATCGCGTAGCGAACAGCGATTTCTATTGCATACTGTATAAAATAACTTACTTACTTAGTTTACTAAGTTACTTTACTTTAAAGTAGCACGACTGTAGCGAAGACTCTTGTTTTCCCCTGATGAAAACGCAGTCCTATGGGTGAAGAATTTAGATATTTACTTGTAGTTTTAGTATTTAATAATAATATCTAGTTTATAATTAGCGATTATGGCTATTAATGCCATATGAATAAATAAATAAAGCGAAGACAAAACGTTTTGGCTCGAGAACATTAGTCGCCTTGTACGACACTTACAATTATAAGGGGTTAGTGCTATTCTACGCTGCCGGACACCATACGGATATAGAGCAACACATATGCATTAGAAAGGTGAATATTACCCGAAAACAAAATCTGCAAACCTCAGTCTGCCGGGGCGTGTTGAATTGCCAGTACAAATCGGATCAAGGGTGCAGCAGTATCGATCATTGGCCATACGAATGCGGTATACGTAGCTCGTATACCTTTGTGTTTCGTTCACGTAGGGACACGTAACGACATCGTGAATATTTTTAGTTCGAGTTTGACACGATCGATATGGACGAAGCCTTACAATTTCTCAAGATACGGTTGTCGATTGTACCTCAAATCACTTTGACACAACTGTAATGTTCATGTATTAAGTAATCATGCATATTCTATTTCCTTTTTTTTACGTAGAGTAAAAAACAGTACACAGGAACACAGTACATCTTACTGATAAGAATTTATTCAATAAAGTTACTTACTGTGCAACCTGCGCTGTAATTATTCATGTTAGTGACTTAAGATATACAATTTAGACTTTAAATATTGTAATTCGTTTTCTAATTCGTAAGCATACAACTTAGCAATACTTATTGACAATTAAAAAGATTATAACAGTGATATAAATAACTACAGACTACTAATAACAAATTTACAACTAACTAAATAAACTAAGAAAAACAAACTTACAGATAAAAAATTTGTCCCAGGTCCACGGTATTAGGAATGCTGCCTAGAAGGCTGGCCGCATTGCCCCGCTGAATGGCGAGGGTAATTCGCTGTCCGATGTAGAAGCCAGCCTTCTGGTCTTTAGTAACATCGACCAGGCGCTTAGCTAGCTCCCGAAACAGAGAGTGTGCGCCTGGTCCCCACGGCCCAAGGGTTTCCACGCCAAATGGCGCAAATATGTGGTCCTTACCAAGACTCGCGTATTTGCGCCGCTTGGCGTTTTTAGATGCGGGGGCACCGGCCCCAGCATGACACGCGGTTACTGGAAGATGGGACTGTGTATGAGGGTATCGACACACGTGGCGTCCCAGACCAAAGGTCGTCCCAGTTTCCAGGGCGTGAGTGTCATCCCGTCGGGCCTTCTACCGTCATTACGAGCTAGACCGCTTGGCTCCAGTACCGCGGGAGCTCCAGCGGAGGTAAGGCCCGGCGGATGATGTCATTTAGGTCCGCGTGCCGAGGAAAGCGCCCAACACTCCTGCTACACGACAGGCCATGGTGGCCAAGATGATCAACAAGGTGACCATAATGGCACTGGTGCGGAGCACTGTAGGGCGCGCCAAGGCGCAGGGCCGTGGCAATCCTAAACGTAGTGCGGTTGAGAAGTGTGCCAATATTTTTGGAGGGCATTGCCTGAAGCCAGAGCCCCGATTCCCACTCACCAGCAGCTAACAGACGAGCACGCTCTGCAGAGTAGGTTGATGCGCTTAAAAGGTTGTTTAGACATAGACATAGACATAGACGTATCGTATGTTTCGCACCAACCTGCAGAGAGGCTCGTCCCATAGCCGCTGGGAACAGGAATTTGTCGGGAGCTCGGCCTCTGGACAAGCCACCTGCCAAGCGTTTTTGGCCTCGGTAGAATACGCCGCAGTAAAATTCCCTAGTTTAGATAATAATTTCTGCACTAGGGACTGCGAACTATGCACCGAGGACAGAAAAGCTGGCAGGGACACACCTGAAACTTTCCTAACTCCTAGACCTCCATACTACCCGGCAACGATGCCTGATTCCAAGATGAATTGTCGAGATTTATGTTAAGAATTGAAATAAGGGTATGTTTCACGGCGTTGTCAAGGTCTTCTAGAAGGGCAGGATGTTTCCAAAGCTGACAACACCGCAAAACATACGTGAATTTTGGTACAAAAAGGCAAAACCGAATTATGGCATAGGCCATGTGGCTATTAATTTGGAGGAGGCGATCCGAAACCGAATTGAAATTTTGAATTTTTTCTTTAACGAAGTCCGAGAGGGACTCATCAAAAATAGGTGACCCTAGAAGATGAAGCGACGTCTTGTCGACGACAGAGATGTTTGGTGCTCCGAGATATACAGCTCACATTTCGAGAGATTCAGATCCAAACCAATGGCCTTGAACCATCGCATGAGGAGCTGTAGATCTTGTAAAACCGTGTTCGAATCCCCTCCTAGGGTTCCGTCGTCTAAATACAACACGTTAAATTTTGAACTTAGCGTGAATTTAGAATTCACTTTAAATTAAGTTAGGTTACTTATTTTAAAGCCGAAATTATATTACAAAATATAGCTAAGTACTCTTTAGGTAAGAATTTGCCAAAGAGATATTGCAGAAGAAACCCGGCTTGGCCTTATTCAGTTGTAAATCACAAATCAGGATTCTTTCTGCAACATCTCGACAACAAGCTATCCGAAAACCTGTGGCGATTGTGTAAATATATATACTTCTAATCTAAAAATCTAAAACTTCAAGAATCTAAAATGTCTATTTCTAATAAAACATTATATTAATATCACTAGAGCCACGGGGTCCAATGGGCTACCGAGACTGTTCAACTATTTTTTATTTTCTTGTTCTCTGACGACCCAATTAACGATCACGACATTATTTCGTTCGCTCTCTATATAACTAAAAAAAATCATCGTTTAACACACTTAATTCATAATAACTTTTTAAAGTTAAGTTGAGGGAACGTGTAACCATGATCTAATCTGGTCAGGTTCCCCTGTTGACATGGTGTCGCTCCACTGTAATTACCTGATCTGCAAAATCCAGGATCAAGGTCAAGTCCGACCCCGGGCCCTCGCGCACGAGAGCATAATCGGGATATTAACGCCAACATTATACAAAGTAAGTTTTGAAACTGTTGATAGGTATTCGAACCGAAGTGGAAAATCTGCAAACTAAGTCGGTGAGCCGCATCGGCAGAAGTTGATAAGCGCAGATAACTTCCTCTTGGAGCCAAGTATTTAATGTATCAACTATTTTAATTTCAACTTGTACAACTTGTTGCATGCTCCGTGGTTTTCCCGCCCAGCTATTAAACTAACTTAAGCTGGAATGACTTAAACAAACTTTCCCGACGAACACCGAAGTAACTCAAACAGTTTATGAGCTATTTAATGGATTCTGTGCTATCTTTATAACCGGTTTTGTGGTTCATAGAAAGCCACTCTTGTGATTGCGATGAAATTGCGCTTAAAATTCGACGTGGCTTATGACGACTCCGATCGATGGCAGACGGGAATGACGCACTCCTAATAGAGCATCCCTAACTGAAAACTGGGGTGGGAGTGAGCAGGCTGATATCCTGATTAATTGAGTTTCTCTTTATGCATAATCTGTACTTGTACAAAACAAAGTCGCCACCCGCCGTCAGTCCCTATATCTATACACGCTTTGATCTTTTGAACTATGCAACGGATTTAAATGCGGTTTTCAGCGATAGATAGTTATTCAAGAGGAAGGTTTATGAGGAAGAAAAAAGGGAAGGTAGGGGCATAGAAGGTGTAAGCGAACGAAGTCTGTCTCTGGTTTGTTATATAATTCGTACATAACTGTTTTGGACACTGATAGGGATTTAAAATAAACACTATAATTTAGACGACTAGTATGCTAGATGAAATAAAAAATAAAAAATTGCTAATTACCAATGGAGTTAACACTAATACACGATTATTGAGTTTATCCATTACAAACTAACAAACAATCAAATTCTTTATAATATTAGCAGGATGTAATTTTTGTGGAATCATCGTCATCATCATCTTAGACATAGAACGTCTAGTGTTGAACTTAGGCCTCCGCTCACGTCTTTCATACTCTCCTCTTACATTCATATATATTCTTTACATATTCTTTATTCTACATGAATAATTTTACAGAATTAAAATCTTAAGATAGTTCATCGGCTTCCTAAGACCTTAACGAGGTCCTCCATCCATCTCGTGGGGGGCTGTCCTACTCTGCGATTTCCGGTACTCGTACGTGATCACCTCTCGAGATCGTAAAGAAACTCCACGCATAGATCTGTCCATCGCACGCTGAGTAATATTGAGCCTCCTTATGAGACCCTAACCCAACCTTATCTCTAGAGGTTTGAATTGAACCCTGACCTATCTTAGAGAATACAGACCTTAATAACGAAAATGAAATTTGATACAAGAAAAAAATTGGCACAACTCCCTAGCCTCGCATATTATATCCACAACTCTTGTCATACATCTCCTTTTATTCTTACCACTTCGGACCCCAGCTTTTGTGACATCTAATATCTATTTTGTACAGGCGTGTACTAAGGACATGAAATTCCATAGATCAATTACCGACCGAGGCCTTGCAAGCCCTTCCTCATATTCCACTATTAATTCTGGTAACAACAGGGTTGTATTGAGCAATTATTAACGCAACTGGAAGCCTATCAGGCACATCGGCCATTAATCGAATCTGAGGCAGTGAACTGAAGCTACCGTTCAGTAATTGAGCACAGGTTGAGTTCAGGTTGAACGCTAAGAAATTTATGACAATACGAAATCTTTTCTCTGTGTTTCCTATAGAGTAGATGCATCTAGTTCTCAACGTGTTAGGTAATCTTATTAATCTTAAAAATAATAGTTTGATTTTGTTGGAAATGTGTCGTCGATGCGTCCGTCTGTCAGTCATATCTCTGGAACCGTAACAGCTGGACACTTGAAATATTTACATGTTGACAAAACATACAAAACATAATAGAAAAAACACAAATAATCGATAATTATGGAAGATACAAGAAATGCGCTTTTTTGGCATTTGTCCCAGGTATTTTTTATCCACACAGTAATATCACAAAAATGATGGCCGTTTTTTATCTTGTGATATTACGTTCACGTAAAAATTAAATTAAAAAATACAATGATGGGGCCCTAAACTGTTCTACTAGTCTCAGGGTCCCCAGCGGAAGGCATTGGTCAACTTCGCTTTGCCAACGGTAATAGGGCCCCCAGGTGTGCCCCACCTAACGATTGGCGAGCTCGTTGCGGTGTAATATTCATATTCATATTCATTTATTTATAGTATTAAATATACATCGTCATTTCAGTTATCAATAGAATAAAATTAACACATATCGTTAATTTCAATATTGAAATATTAACATTCATTAGAACAATAAAAAATCATAAAAATGTATCAATTAGATTAATGATAATAATTATGTTATTTTATTACTAAAATATTATAAACAATTAATTCAAAATGTCATGTTAATTCAAATCAGTTCATGTAAATGTCATAATAATAATTAAAAATACAATTAAAAATAGTTAATGTCAGTAATAAATTTTCAATAAAATAAAAAGGATGCCTAACTATAGCACGTAGTGTTCATCCGTGAAGTTGACTAGCTTCAAAGTACGAAAGGGTTAACCATACAGTTTTCGGATATTGCAAACATTGCTAGGTAAGATTTTCGATATTGGAAGCAAGCTGGCCCTAGACCAGCCTCGTTCCGTATTCGTTTAAGATTGACCCAAAAACATACTAAACCTCAGGTAAACCAAACTCTTTGATTTGACCGCTATCTATCATCTCGGCGTTAATGTCCCGAGGTCCACCTTTACCATGATCCAGGATTTGGCAGATCAGGTAATTAGGTACAGTGGAGCGTCTGCCATCTGACATCCGTGACCCTGTTAAACGTAAACTGGAATGGGGAACGTGACCAACAAATAACAATAATTTAAAATGTAATAATTACGTATGCCAGTACACATCCAGTACAAGAAACAAGCCTTTTTGTATTTTTTTCTTAAATATGACCGTTAATCATAAGCATAAATCTTTGTGCATAACTACCTGTTATGTAGTATATGCACAACATGTAGTGCACATAGGTTGGTATTATATATCATTATTAGCTCGTACTATTTATGACAGCAAATATTAAAAACTGGTGAAGTGTGAGTCGGACTCACACATCAGAGTTCAAAAAATTATAGAGATTTTCACAAATTTCATGTTGCCCTGGCATAATAGTCTTCACCTAAGAATTATTTGTTATAATTTTACGAAATTCTTTATAATATACGAGTTTGACTCGCATTTGGTCGCTTTTATAAGCTTTCATTAACCTTGCATTGTTCGTATGTAAGTTGTACGTCAAAATTTGACAAACAAATTTTCGACCATTCATTGGTATCCGATTGAGCTGAAATTTGGTATACCTATGTAACTTGGATGACAATGCATTAATATGGTACTGTGGAGCTGCTCTGACGATAGATAGGAACTAATGAAAGCAATAAGATAACCTCAATGTGTTTGGGCTCTTTGGAATGATCTTGATGTGTACTGAGTGGATACTAAAAGCTTGTTACGAGTTTCTTTTTCATTTTAGAACTTATTTTTATTGTAGTTTTAGGCGCACTATAATATGGTAGGATAGTGTGTCCTTTTCTACTTCACTTCTAGTTTCTGCTGACAATATTGCAGTCAGTATAGTAAAAGTATTGCCCGTCTTCAATCAATTTGTGTCATCCTTTAAGTCTGGTTTACTTTTTGATAAGTGACAAGTGCGAGTGAGAAGTGCAAGTGACAAATGACAAAGTACTATGTTCGTCACTCGCACTACTTGTCACTTGCACTTCTTACTCGCACTTGTCACTTGTCAAAATGTGAGGCATTCTGGAATTTGAGTTAATTTTTTGCTGTTAGCGCTCGAACCCTAAAATGTCGGTCGCTTTGGCAAAGGTCATGTCATGTGGCATGTTCCACATGACTAAAGTAGGTCAAAATGGGTCCCCAACACATTGTGGATTCCCTTCTCTTGCCCTTTGTTTATTTATGAATGACAAAACACGTTTAGCTCAAACAGTATATGTTTTGTTGATCTTTGAATTATTTGAAAGAAGACCCTTCCCTTTATAATACCTACATAGCGGTATTTAACTACTTATATTATGTATGCGAATACCTACTAAGGATGGTTGTTCGGATGTCTGTTTGTAACCTATTCTAAAAAACAAAAAAACATCTTGGCGTTAATGTCCCGATTGTGCTTTTGAGAACGAGGGCCCGGGGTCCGCCTTAACCATGATCCAGGATTTGGCAGGTCAGGAAATTACAGTGGAGCGACTGCCATCTGACCTCCAGAGGAACCTGCTACCAGAGGAATCTGACCAAATTGGATCATGGTTACACATCCAGTCGCCTGAATGTGCAGGTTTCATCACGATGTTTTCCTTCACCGTAAGAGCATCGGTTAGTATTCAACTAATGTACATAACTCAGAAAACAGTCATTGGTACATGGCCGGAGCGGGATTCGAACCCGGGACCTCTGGCTTACGAGTCAGATACTGTAACCGCTCGGCCACCGACGCTCTTGTAACCTACTCTATCACGGAAAAAATGTATGAGGGGAATTTTATAAAAATTCGAAAGTTATTGCTTATAAATCATTTTATTATTGCTTATCCCGGACTCTGCCAGGGCCAGCTTTCCGACTCATTCTTCTCCACTTCCGCCGGACTTCGTCATCTTCCATCGCTTCTTGTGTCGCCCCTCTTTCCTGATACCGGCACGTTCACCTGTTTCCCACGTATCCCTCAGGGCTTACGCAACACGTGACCAAACCATCGCAGCCACCTCTCTTGTTACCCAGAATAAAACGTGGTTATGAATGTTATAGTGCCCACGCATTACCGAATTTCGCGCTGACCAAAGTCGCGAGTAAAAGCTAATATTTTATGATGAAAATGTAAAGTCGATCTCGCGTGTCAACGATTTTAAGTTCGAACATGTAACACCTCAAGATATAGTTAAGGCTTTTAAAAGCATAAAAATAAAAGCGACTGCCGACATTGACGATTTGTCAGTTAAAATAATTAGCTCTGTAATTGATGTTATTGCTGTCCACTTAGCGAATATATTTAATAAATGTGTTGATAATGGCGAATTTCCTGACCTGATGAAGCATAGCAAAATTATTCCATTGTTGAAAACAGGTAGCACAACAGATCCCACAAATTTTAGACCAGTTTCGGTGTTACCGGCGTTAAGTAAAATATTTGAGAAAATCATATTAAACCAACTAAAAGTCCACTTTTATGGAAATAATCTATTGCATCATAAACAATTCGGTTTTACTCGGGGTCGTTCAACAACCGATGCAGGTGTTGAACTAATTAAACATGTCTTTGGGGCCTGGGAGGAATCACGTGATGCCTTAGGGGTGTTCTGTGATTTATCCAAGGCCTTCGATTGTGTTAATTATGAAACTTTGGTCAGGAAATTGCAACATTATGTAATAAAGGGCTTAGCTTATTAAGTTCATATTTAAATCAGAGAATTCAGAAGGTTGATGTGAACGGAGAAAGATCTGCAGGGTCTGTTGTCTCTATGGTCCCACAGGGGTCAATTCTGGGTCCGTTTTTGTTTCTTATTTATGTAAATGATTTGCCGTACTTTGTAAAAGATACTCACGAAATTGTTTTGTTCGCTGATGATACATCTTTAGTGTTTAAAATTAAAAGACAACAATTAACATATGACGACGTGAACAAAGCTATTTCAGAAGTGGTAAACTGGTTTACGATTAATAATTTATTACTGAATGGCAAAAAGACAAAATGTTTAAAATTCTCCTTGCCAAATGTTAGATCAGTATCCACTAATATACAAGTAAGAGGCGAAAATTTGGATCTTGTTGATTCCACAGTATTTTTAGGCTTTACTCTAGATAGTAGATTACAATGGGGTCCACACATTGATAAATTGGCGAAGAGGCTAAGTTCTGCAGCATATGCTGTAAAGAAGATGCGAGGTTATTCTGATGAGCCTACAGCAAGATTAGTTTACTTTAGTTATTTCCACAGTATTATGACTTATGGCATACTGCTGTGGGGACACGCTGCCGACTGGCATAATGTATTTGTTCTGCAGAAAAGGGCTATTCGCGCGATTTACCAATTGGGACCTAGAACTTCACTTAGAGATAGATTCAAGAATATTGACATTATTTATTTATTTATTTTCCATAAATTTACAGCTTTACAGTACTTATAACTAATACACTGCAAATATCAATAAGTCTATATAAACAAGACACAACATATTGTAAACACATTCAATTAAAAACTAAAACAAAACACATCATTAAAATAAAAAAATAAAAAATAAAAATAAAATACACTCACTCATCCATCAACTCACTAAACCTCAGACATGCATTTCGCACTTCCATACATCGACTCACAAATATGTCACACTCTGGTGCTGATGCCTGAAAACCGTTAAGCATGTCCATACCGCGAAGAAGGGGAGAGTGCGCACGTGCTACGGTCCGCGAGGCCGGAGTCGCGAGTAGTTTGCCTGGACGTGCTCTCAGTAGCATCCTCGGCTTAGGCGGAACACCCAGTCTTACAACTTGCGAGACAAGTGCAGGACAGTCCGACTCGCACGGAGGATACGACACACCTCAAAGAGCAAGGTGTAGTTACGCCTTACTTCCAGAGAGTTAAAACCAAGAGTACCCAGCAAGAACTTAGTGGGGTACAAAAAGGGATAATATCCATACATTTTTTTATAGAGAAAACGTAAAAACGTTTTTTGTATTTTCTCCAGAAGTAAGGCGTAAGTGCTCTCATATGGGTTCCAAATAATTGATGCTGATTCGAGTTTACTCCTCACCAGCGCCGTGTATACCAGTTTTATCACGTTAGGATCGTTGAAATCGCGGGAATTCCTTATTACGAACCCTAGCGTTCTGGAACAATCGGATGCGAGTTTCCTCATATGATCATGGAAGTTGAGAGCTGGATCAAAAACGACTCCCAGGTCCCTAACAGCATTAACACGAGTAATTGCACTGGTGCCCAGGGTGTACTGTGCCAGCAAAGGACTCTTTGATCGACTGAAGGTCATTACATGGCACTTATATGGATTAAAAAGAAGACCATTATCTACACTCCACGCATACACCGCATCAATGTCCAATTGCAGCGAGTTGCAGTCAGACATCCCAGTCACTCTACGAATTAGTTCAAGGACGTCGGCATATAGTAAGCTCCAACAAGATTGAAGAACCAAGTCTAGGTCATTTACCATAATACCAAACAAGAGCGGACCCAATACTGAGCCCTGACTGACCCCAGACCTAGTGTGGTATGGATCTGAGACATAGTAGCCATGTCGGACATACTGTTGTCTATCGCGCAGGTAACTTGCAAATAGCTTCAGTAGTAAAGGTGAAAAACCAATGGCACCCAGCTTACCCAGCAGAATGTCATTGTCGACCCGGTCAAAAGCCTTTTGAAAGTCGAAATAGACCACATCCACCTGAACACCCCTATCGAGATGGTCAGAGACAAGGTCAACCAAGGTTAGTAGGTTGGTATTAACAGAGCGTTTGGATCTGAACCCGTGTTGGGTATCACTCAAGAAAGGCTTGACCTGGGAAGAAATGTGCTCGTACAGAATAGACTCGTACAATTTAGCCAAAGATGATGAATTTGCTATTGGTCTGTAATTCTCTACATTTTTTAAGTTACCCGATTTCGGAATTGGCTTAACCCGTGTTAACTTCCAGAGCTCTGGATAAGTACCAGAGGAAATCGACAGATTCAAAATATGGCAAATGGGGTCTACAAGAAACTCCTTGCAAGCTTTTATAATAAAAGAAGGTACATTGTCAGGGCCCATAGAAGTTCTTAGCCTGTTAATGGCACTTTCAACATCCTGAACGGTGATATGCCCAATAGAAATATAATTGGCCGACGTGGTTCGGTCAGCCGTACTCGCATCAGCACAATTCAAGAGAGGTGCATTGGGCAAGAAGACACCTGCGAAATAGGAGGCAAATGCATCTGCCGCTTTGCTCCCAGTGTATTCCTCTCCATTAAAAATAACCTTAGCCTCAAAACCACCTTTCGATTTTAAGGCTGCTTATGTGATTCCAAAAAGAACGCGGATCACACTTGATGTTAACCTGAATGCGACGTAGGTAGTCCTTATATGCACTCGCACTTCTCCTTTTGACATCAGCACGGAGGCTAGCAAATTGTGCATACGAATAGGGACAACCATACGCCTTCCACGCACGATGGAATCTAGCCTTACGCTCGATGTCCCTAATTAAATCTGCAGAAAACCATACCGGATAGATTCTGTTTGCTCTGCGATGTCTGATCTTCCTCGGTATGCACTTGTCGAAGATGCCATAGATTATGGAATAAAAACATTCAAGGGAGTCATTTACATCATGGGCCAAGTACACACAATCCCAGGGGGTGTTAGTGATAAGGTGATATAACAGTTCGTAATTTCCCTTAGAGAAATTCCAGTCATCCTGCGGATCAATGTTACTTAGCTCAAGCACTGTAGATTGTTCCCGTTCAGCATCCCTAAGGGGGACACTAATTTCAAGAGGATGGTGATAGACATCACGTCGCTGAACAAGACCACCCCCCAATATTTCTATGACTTTCGTCTGACGCAACTTTTCAGACACCAGCACCACATCTAACTTTCCACCGTACAAATTTTCAACAGCATTCATCTCTGTCAGGCCACAAACGGATAAAAAGTAATTATAATAATTTAAAATATGATTAGACTTATATTTAGGATTCAGATTAAGGTCCCCCATTATGATGACCACTGACTCGACTTTTTGGAACCAATTAAAGTACTCAAGGTCAGTCGCCCGCGGATTGATGTAAACAACGCACAAATTAAAGGTCACGTTACCAAAAATGCACAAAACCCAGAGATCTTCACCGGCGATAGTTTCTAACTCCGTTCGACGTTGAAGCTGTACACCTGGGCGCGCTGCGAGCATCACTCCACCACCATGTCCAGTTGACCGATCACGGCGTCGGACGCTCCATGCAGAGCCTGTTACCTCAGCATCATCCACCGACGAATTAAGGAAGGATTCAGTAATCGCAATGACGTCGCAATTTCCTAGCAACATGTTACACCTGAGATCAGCAAGTTTTGTGTTTAAGCCTCTAACATTCTGATACACTAAAGAGATGCTGTAGTCCTTTCTTTTTGACAATGCCATCACAATACATTTATGAGAACTTGATCTATGTTCATAAAAATATACAATTGTTTATGAAGAACGCCTAAGTAGATAAGTAGTGCCTTTTGTGTCATGTTTACATTTGCTTTGTATTTGTTTCCATTTTTGTGTACAATAAACGATTAAATAAATAAATAAATAAATAAGAACAGTGATGTGCATAGTAGGAATACTAGAAATAAAGATAAACTTGTTACTAGTTCTTGTCGTCTGGCCAAAGTCCACAAATCATTTATGGGTCAATGTGTACGCTTTTATAATAAGGTCCCAACAGATATACAGAATTTACCATTGAATGAATTTAAAGCTACTATAAAAAATAAATTATGTCAAAAAAGTTATTATAGTATACCTGAATATGTGAATGACAAAAGTCCATGGAACTGAACTGCAGTTTAAAACAGGTATTAATTTAGTTAAAATTAGTATGTAAATATAATGTATTAGTATACCTATAAGACATTAAAAAAAAAAAATGAATTAACTTAGGCTCTGTAGGTTTGTTGCCGTTTCTTTACCACAGAGGACCACCTAGGAAGCGGCGTTAACATTCCTTCCCTTCCCACACACTGTGACTTTTGGTCGTAGCGGGGCTACTCTACCTAAAACTACTGCTCTGCGCGGACTGCAGTAGGGATGGCGTAGGATAAGATAGGGGAAAAGTAGGGGTAGGGTTAGGTTAGGTTAAGGGGTAGGCTGGGGCAGGGGTGGGTAGGGTAGGATAGGGATAGGCTACGGGCAGGGTAAGGGTAGGGTGGGAGCAGCTACCTATCACTGGTATTGTCGTATTGTCGGACATGGTCCGGTCGTTGTCGGCGGGGGGGTGGGTGTGCTGCGGCCATGGGGCGGCCAACATGTCACTGTGTGTTTCCTTCCTAATTTCCTACCCCCTCCTCTTTGACGATTGAAAGAGATATGTAATATCCTACTCAATAAAGTAATTTTGAATTTTGAATATACTTAAATATCTTTTAAACCTAAATCTATGGCCCGCTGCGACTTCATTTGCGTGATTTCCTACCCTATAAACCTTTCTCTTGAATCCCTCTACCTATTGTTGAAAACTGCATTAAAATCCGTTGAATAGTGTAAAATATGAAGGCGTACATACATACAGAGGGACAGACGGCGGGAAGCGACTTTGTTTTATACCATGTACCTATAAGATAGATTCGTAACAGGCTAGCCGAATTGTTAATGTACTTATAGCGAGTTTAGTCCCTTAATTCTTGACCAGCCACGGCAATTTAAGACGTTTAGTAAGGCCATTAGTGCTAATTTATGTTGGAGCCGTCGACTCACCTTACCGGAAATGCTTTTTACGTGACAGTTTGTTGGATCTAGATGTTCATCATATTTTTAGATGCGTATGTACTGCACAAATTTACTGCTGAGTCGGATGGGTAAATTGCGGGAGTTATTTTAGCAATAATGATAAGGAAACTCCATTATCGGCTGCATAATGAGAAGTACGAGCGATTTATTTACTTATTTTATTTAATATTTTATTAGTTTTATCACAATTTATCATTCACGGATTAAGACAAGAGAAATAAACAAATATTAATCATTTATTTCAGTATTAACAATTCCTTATCTTTAAGAAAGTACCTACAAGATTAGGTACAGATAGCTATTAAACATTTTAAGAATATTTTTCACGCAGCGAAATATTTTTAAATTCTGCTCTAGAAACGTGACATAATTAAAATATCGTATTCAGGGAAACAAGTCGCCGAAAAGCGTTTTCCGTCTAGCCTGGAATTTCGGCACAAGCCATTATGTCACTCTCCAGTTCGGCATTTATTAAAAAGAAAGTTCAGCAATTACGCTTCCCATTGTAATTGCTCCGGGAAAAATATTTGACAGCAACTTTCTTGGTAAGTAAGGTTATGTAAGTTCGTAATTAAATCCACGGAACGTTATTCAAGTTTTGTAGGTAAAGGAAGAAAATTATTACTTCCCTATGCATAATGTTCCTACTTTGTTTTAAAAACTAGTGGACACAGTGCGAATTCGTTCCCGTACACATACTTTATCCCTATCTATCCTTTTTTTCCTCTACAATAACTCCATTTATGGTTAAAAACCGCATTAAGTAGTTTAAAAGATCTAAGCGTACAAAGATACACAGAGACAGACGGCGGGAAGCGACTTTGTTTGAAAGAAACTCTGTCTGTCTGTCTTTTTCGTTGAAATTTGGTATGAAGATAGTTTAGCACCTGAGGCTGAACATAGGCAAAATTTTTTTTTTCATCTAGTAGCAAGCTCGCAAGATTCAAGTACAATACGACAAGATACACGTACAATCGAACGACCTGAGTAGTTCAGTTGGTTAACAGCCGGTCTACCACGCAGAGCTCCGGGTTCGATTACCGGCCGAGCAGAAATTCAAATGATGAATTTTAATTTCTGTTACGGGTCTGGGTGTTATATGTAGATATAATAAGTATGTATTTAAAAGAATATCAGTTTAAGTAGTATATCACTAGTTTATCAGTTATCTAGCAGTCATAACAAGGTTTGCTTACTTTAGGAGTAGAAATGTCCAAGCATATTTATTTCTTTATTACATTTAACAGGTCACGCGGGCGGATCCGCGTGCGGAAAGCTAGTTTATTTTACACACGCACACACGCACACATACACACCTCAAACCGCTCACTGAATGTTCAAATGACACTAACAATTTGAAGATTATGGCTAATTCTCGTCTTCGCTGTTATAATAATTTTCATAGCACAGCTCGGGGCGTTCAAACTCAGTGACTGTGTATAATTAAGACATTAGGCGCCAAAACGTGCAGGATATTACTCCTTCTGCCATAATTCTGTTACTTATTATGACTAAAAGAGACTAAACTGTTAAATTTATGTGGGTAGGATCTTACATAATGTAGACGGGAATCTGGAGTCTTTAATTTTACGTTTAAGGCTTATATAGGCTGTGGTGTAACCGGAGCAGCTCGTAGGTCGTTTAAGTTACCGGTAATCGTGTCTCCTAATGTCCAGTCACCTAACTAGGCTAGAGTGCATATTTAGTTCTTCAAGAAAGGGGTTAAAAGGTTTTTACGGGGTGATGCCCCTGGTATTGCAAACGTCCATAGGCTGCGGTGACTGCTTACTTTTAGGCAGGCCGTAAGCTTGTTTGCTTAGAGGTATAAAAAACAAAAAAAATGGATTTGTGAGTGTCAAGAAGTGCGCACGTCAAAAGAGCCACAGGCTAGTAAGCACGTGCATCACCCGTGATTAGCTCTGACGCGGTTATTATGACTAAGAGGTCGATAGGACCCTGGGTGGTGGTGGGTAGTAGTAGACTGCGGTTGAGCGATAGTGAACCGTATCCATGTAGTTCCAAATAATTAATATTGTTGTTTTTTCTCTCTATTGATAGATATTGATCACAGCCGCCCAAAGATCCATGGGCAAATACATTGCAAAGATGTGATCTCGTGTCTCGATTTCATAGCTGTAGGGTACCTCCCGGAGAATTGCCGCAGTCGGATATATGCCGTCATTTTAAAAAGTCTTATTAACGGAACTATTATTATTATTCTTTTTTTTATTTGTGTCAAGCCACAGAGGCCCATAGATATAATACTATTTTAACACTCAATTGTAGGTTTTTAGAAAGCCCTCCCCGTCGTCGTAACTGTTTGTAAGTACTACTGCAAGAAGCCAGTAAACCAGCAATGTACTACAAACAATTTACTTCACCAACTCAATAATGAAAACATTTGACAGTCTTCAAGCTATATTTGAACGCCCCGTAACCTTTTTCCAATAGAAATGAAGGTTTACGAAATAAAAAGTGTTTCATAAGCGGACACATTTTCACATAACTTGTACCAGAACAATTAAGATTCCGACGAAGTTTTGTAACAACTTATAAAGAATAAACGTGATTTAATTTGAATATTAGATTCCCATGAACTAACATTTGTGTGAAATAAATAAATAAAAACGGAATGGGAAGCTGAGGAGTCCAAACACTTAAAGCTTGATAATAAAAAAAAACACTCTATTTTCGCTTTTTGAGGAAGAAGCCTATCCAGCAATAGTCCAGGTCTAGTACCGATCCGTGCTGATTATAAACCTTATTTAAAACTATGAAGTTAAAAAAAATTACCTTTACTTCGCCACAGTTAGGTATTCCGTTTTACCTAAACTTGTCCCAAAGTTGCCTCTATGTAAACAAAACCATTGATCTCACAGAAAAATTTACACCCAATCAATACAAAAACGCAGGTGTGAATTCACACCATGGGTCATTAATTTTGATCCATTTTGTAAGCAAATAGCCACTTAAAACAATATATATAATAACTAGCAATTATTATTTTAATTGTTCCATTTATTTACGTCGATAGAAAAATTGGTTTGGTCACTTTCACTTCAATGAGTTCTCATATGAAAAATATTTTTTAATATTAAGCTTTTATCGCCTCAAGACCATTCCAGAGGCACAAACACGATGGGGTTACCTTGTTGCGTTCAGTAGCCCCTAAGGCCACTTTCCGTCATCATCATCAGACCTTTTTCAATGATAACCTAGGGGTATAAAACTCATTGAAACAGTGGTTTTATCATATTGCATCCTATAGTGCCTATGAGCACTTTCTGACTCCATCATCGACCAGCTCCTAGATACCGTATTAATGCATTGTTACCCGAGTTACATAGGTATAGCAAATTTCAGCTCAATTGAACACTGGCAAGTGGGTCAAATAAGGCTTGCAAGATTAGCCCCGAACATAGATAGTAACATACAAACATTGCAAGTTGCAAGAAGCTTGCAATAAAAAAATCGGTCATAATGAAATCATTCGATTAGACTAAATTCTAGCCTCTAGCATAATTAAAACGTGACCTAGATTTAATATCGGAACGGCAGACAGATCCCATTACTGGGGTTATTTTCATTCCGCGAATATCGCGTTGACTTTTTCGCTTTTCACCAAGAGGGAAAGACAAGTTGGAATTGCAATGGAGTTCCCTAACGACATTACGACTGTAGGGGACATTACACCAACATCTGTTGCTTTGCGGCCCGTTTCCTTCCTTTTACAGAACCTCCTTTTGTATTTGTTCTACTTTATTGTCCACAAATTGCCATTCGCGAGAAATGTAGCTATGATATTTAATAATAATAATCTTCTTTGTTTTTATATAAAAATACAGTAAGGTAAAAGCACAACAATTTTTGTTGCCTTGCTTCCCAAACTAGGAATAACCTGTGTCTTGGTAATCAGTGAAATGACCTATGGCGCCACATCATCATATTTTTGATTGTGGTAAAAAATGAGAAAACTTGAGAAAGAAAATGTCTAAGAAGGTTTATCGTCAGAATCGTAGCTGTGTAGGATTGTTTAACTAGGATTTTCATATCTGTCAACAAAAATATTCGCTGTCAAAATGAGAAAATAATAATTTGCATTTATCGGTGAAGCCAGTTCGTCGTCTGCGCGTGCTCTCACAGTCATACTGGAGATTGGTTTTTGATGGAATTTGTCTTGTGAATGGAATAGTTATTTGTTATACAAAAGAGTAAAGTTATTTTTTACTGCGAGTGCAGACTTTAAATAACGATCTGGCGAAGTAGTCTAGAATTGAATGATGAGCGTAGCCAGTGATTTTAATATAGTCCATATACTGAGCACAGAGAGTGATTTAAAAGCATGAATCATAAAAACTCTCGAGTGAAATACAATTTTTCACCTCTTCTGAGTTTCGCCATAACCACAGATCATAATAATTATAGGCATATTGTTGTAAAATCTCTTAGCGCCATTCTGTTTTAAAAGTTTAGTTATTAATTAGATGTTGCATTCGGAGACTGCACTGCTTGACATTTTTATAAAAATGAAACATTGTATTTTAAGTACACGATAATTTGTAAACTTAATTTCATTTTATAATATTTACGCAGCTAAGGGGGTTTTTTCGTGCTCGAGAGGTGAAAAAGCGTTTGGTTTAGGTATAAATAAAAGTAAAAGTTTAGGTACAAAAATTATTATCCTCTACTACTTTAATTTTCTTTATTATTAATTTTGTATCATTATTAAGGCCGTGTGGTTTCCGTAGTGTTGGATCAACCCCCTAGACTGGATGTCGTAAAAGACGCCTAAAGTCTTAGACCATAAAATGGGCAGCAGCGTTTCCTGATGTGTATTTTAAACACTAAGATCTGCAACCCGCCTGCAAAGCGTGGAGATTATGGCAAAACCCTCCAACCGCAACCCCAACCGCAACTAAAAACCAACTTTTATCAAACAAGTAGATAGCCCACATGATGGTAAGCGGTAACTGTCGCTCATACAATCTATCGCTTGTCATGCTCATTAGCCTTCTACATTTACATAAAAGTTTTTTTAATTAAAAAATTATAATAATCCTCTTTGCGTTAATGTCTCGGTTGTGCTGATGCGCACGAGGGCCCGACTGCCACCTGTCCGCCGTAAGTCTGTTACCAGGGGAGTCACCTGAATATGCAGGTTTCATCACGATGTTTTCCCTCACCGTAAGAGCAACCGTTAGCATTCAACTAATGTACATAACTCAGAAAAGAATAATTGGTACATGGCAGCAGTGGGATTCGAACTCGGTACCTCCCGCTAACGAGCCGGTATCTTAACCACTCGGCCATCGACACAAAAAATAACTTAAAATTTCAAAAGGCGTGCTGGGTGATTATTAGAATTCATTTGAGGGTTAAATGTCCCGAAAAAATTCTCTCGGCATTTCGAACAATAAATTATTCCCCCACCGTGCCTACTGGCGAAGTTTGATTTCTTTTTGCGAAAGACTCCTATCTTTGTCGATAGACAAAGATATTCCTTGGGGGTATTGGGGACTGATACCGATATTTTAAGACAAAGTGAAATGGTACAAAGGGCGCGCGGTACGTCGGAGTAGCGACACGCATTGTCGGTATGAGGGTAGTCGAACAAAACGCTCTGGGTATCCGCCTCTGACACAGGAAAACCGTACTTCTGGGGCACCGAAGGGATACTGAAAGATCGATTTGAATGTTAAAATATCTACATTGGAACACTTTTGTAACATTGAGAATTTTATATAAAAAAGGCGGTGGGTAACGAATTAAGACATGTCTTCAATCCAGATGGATCTCAGTAGGTAGCTTTATCATTTTACCTGCTTTTCTGTGTCCTGTTCTACCTACATTTAGAGATTACCTTATATTTTTTTCAAGGTAGTGTTGAATACAGTCGACTGATTTGAATTTCTTTTAGATTTTCCTATCTAAATTAAGCTGAGTGAACGTTGCAAAGGCCCCGCGGGGAGCCCGACGTAGCGGTTAAAAGCTGCTCTGTGATTAGCTCGGATCCAATTCGTACCATAATTACTTTGCTGTTAACTCATTAGCTAATTGCGTACGCAATTCGGTTAGGTCTTGTAACTCTATGAGGGGGTGTTTTAGAAAAATTTAAAATAGAATTTAAAAAGTCACCCCAGCTGTTCCAGATAGAAGGTGATGCAGAGGCGCCGATAAACGGTCACGCGGTAGAGTATTAATTTTTTATATTACACAGTGGAAAGTCGTAACATTCTAATTAGTATGCTGTAGTTGTCATTTAGGGAGCGTCCGTGGCCTAATGGTTTAGGGGTCCGACTCGTACCCCGAGGTACCGCGTTTGAACCCCTGTGCCGCCATATACAATGACTCTTTTCTGAATTATGTAAGTATGTTATGTATTAGTTGAACACTACCAGATGCTCTTACGGTGAGGGAAAACATCGTAATGAAACCTGCGTATTCATGCGACTGAATGTATAACCATGATCCAATCTGGCCAGGTTCCCCTGTTAACAGAGTCACAAAGGTCAGATGGCAATCGCTTCTCTGTAATATCCTGATCTGCCAAATCCTGGATCATGGTCAATACAGACCGCGGGCCCCCGCGCGGGAGAGCACAACCTGGATATTAATGCCAAGAAGAGTTTTCATGGAATAAAAATCTAGAATCGCAGGTGTGTTGACACTCAGGACATTATGCCTTATTAAACTGGAACACAATGCAAACATTGTTGCTAGGTGGGATCAATATATCTATTGACTTATCAGTCGCTAGACACTTCCAGGCTTCCTTAGGCTTGACAGAGTCCTTCCTCCGATATTAAATGCTCTTAGGTTAGAAATACTAAGGGTATCAATCTAAGTACTTACCTACTTTGAGTGCCCTTAGCGTTGCCTATACTATTTATAACCGTAGCAGTAATTTTACGATTCAGACTAATAAAACCAATGTTCTACGGGCATTGGTTACCTAATTGATTGTTTTACCCTTTTATTGAGGCTCGTTCGCCTTTCGTTTCGAACCGACTTACGGTTACAACAAAATAAGCTTTACGTGCCTTTAATGTAGTTTTCTATTTTGTTGACAAGTCATACCTATCAAATTAAAATGGAATTTAATGGATGGGAGGGATAGGAAATGAAAACATGAAATAAAATCGTTATAATATAACTTTAATCAGAAGAAAAGAAGCGGAATCAATGACAAAATTAATGGGTGTGTCGTAAAAGGTAGGCAGACTATTTTATGATCTATTCTAACCTGATTCTAATTATTCTACACTGCGATCACCTTTCGCCTACAAAGCATAAACAAATTAGTCTTAAAAACCCTACGTGGACTGTTGAACTTTCAGGAAATAGTATTATTTATTTATTTATTTGGTAAACCAACAGCATATTACATAACAATAACTACAGCCATAACTACAGTGAGCCAATTATAAGTTTACGCTCATATAATCAGATTAATTAAGATCGAATATTGTTAGTGCTGAATATGTGGCAACGTAACAATATCCACTCAGTAACACAGCCTAGATAAGTGGATGTCTTCTCATAAACTGAAGAGATTTATGACAAAGTTTATGAACTATCTTCCTCGTTTCCCTATCTCAGTTTACTTCCAAACTACTCAACAGATTTTCACGCAGTTTTTACCACATAGAGTGAGCGTGATCCACAAAAGATACTGTGAGAACGGTAAAAAAGTGAAGACGTCCTTGTAAAGAGACTAGTAACGAACTTTCAACAACAATAGTAACGAACGAGGTAAAGCATAGCAGGGTATTTCCTTCAAATTGGACCCGCCCGAGAGGGGAGGTTCACCTTACAGAGTCCCGCTTACAAATAATACTGTTTTATACAGCATTGTGTTCCTGCCGGTAAGGTTTCCAGTGCTCTATGAGGTGGGGATTGGCTTTTGGCTTTTGTTGAAATGGCAACGTGTCGCGTGGTTTTAGAGGTGGGCAGCGATTGGCGATACCCAATCGGTACTGGTGCATCCTAATACCAACTCCTTATACTTGATTCTATCCAACACCGGGCTATACGTATTGTCGATGATTCTCTTCTCACAGATGGTTTAGATTCCTTAAGCCTCTGGAGAGAAGTTGGCGCTCTGTGTTCTCTACCGACTGTACAACAAGGAATGTTCCGAAGAACTGTTTAACAAGGTGCCACCGTCACTTTTCCGCCACCGCACCCTCCGACAATAGGGTAGATTTCATCCACACTATGTAGATAGTTTTTTTTTTTTATATTATACAAGACAGGCATTTGACCGCCATCTCACCTGTTGCGCCTGTGATGCGGCCGAAGATGGAGCATGCTCGTCTTGGAACAGCCTATTCACTCCAGCCTTGAAGGTATCCAGATTATATTGATCAGGAAACACACTCGCAAGCAACGCGTTCCACTCTTTAGCCGTACGCATTATAAAGGTCGAGCCATCGCGGCTCGTGCGAATAGCTGGAATATCCACGACATAAGGATGAAGCGCTCGCCCGGTTCGTGTTTCCCAATGGCGGAAAGGGGCCAGCGGAGCTGGCATCCAACAAACGTAAGGACATTGCGAGCCGTTTTCCGCACACGTGCAAGTTGCGGAATGAGCTTTCCGAAGTCTTTCCCAAAAAGCAAGTCTACAGGTACCTCAAAGGCCGGCACCGTATCCGCTCCCCTTGGATTACAGATATCCTGGACAACCGTGGCCACTTTACATCAGATGGACCGTCCGTCGGTGTGCCTTCCTAGCCAGAAAAATCCGCTGGTGTTGTCTATAGGCGCCAGTGACCACTTTAAATCAGGTGGCTCGCTTCCTTGTTTGTTTACAGTTTGTCATAAAAAATTACGAATTACTTGCCTCGCCATAAGTTAAACTGCCTACGTCAAACTTAAAGCTAGCGGCCCAAAATAGTTTAACCCTATAAAAGGGCACATCACTTGACCATTTGTGTTTGTGTAGGTATTTCCCTGAAACGTCCATTTGTTACGCAAACACCCGTATCCGCCGGGTTGTCGATCTCTGGTCACACTTCAAAGGGTTCTAATAAGAATCTAAATTATATAGGTTCAATAGATGGAATAGAATATAGTGGAATAGAATAATTTATTCATCAATTTCTACCTACTACTGCTTACTACATTACTACTACTTATTAATACCGAATTTTCATAAAAAAAGTTACTCTCAATATAGCAAAAAGCCACAAAGCTGAAGGTAACTGAATCGAGTATTCAGTGAATGTTTCTCATCTTAGAAATGAGTGGTGTGTTGTGTTAAACAAATGTTTGTATCTTAATATGCTCTTCAGTCTTCTACATGCTTATTGAGATATTGACTCGCATATGCCCATTATTTCGACCAGATGCCCTATTTTTGAATAGCTCGCCTTGATTCGAACAATTTTAAATTTTGATTTTCAGCATGACAAATTCGATATTTTGATGCATAATGCTAATTATCCCTATTTTTCATCCGTACTATTTCTGTGTTGCCGAACTTTTCATGGCGAAAACCGTTCGAATCGATGCGAGCAATTAAAAAATAGAGCCCCAGATATGTAGATTTACAAATATAGTATCGTATTGTCTGACCTTCAACATATTTCGTTAGTAAGTAGCCAAACTGTATTACTCAGTAAAAGCTACACAGCCACACCTCACACACTTCAGGCCCTCAGGACCAATATCCATTTATGACAGTGACTCGTCTATAGGAGCATAAAAATGCTTTCATTGAAGATGAAAACGTTTACTTTGTGATCAGTTTCAGGTAAGTAGGAAAGTGATAGTTGGGAAGTCAGGTATTATGGTAGAGCATAACTTACGAGTATAACCACTCAACTTTGTATAATAGAATAGGTAAGTATAAGTCTTTCTCACCTGAGTTTGTAAGTTAGCGTGTGTGTTATTTTATATACCACTAGGGAGGCAAACAAATCCGTAAGGCCTACCTGATGGTAAGCAGTCACCGCAGTGGATCGACTAGTGATAACAAAATTAATGATCCCTAGTCTATAATTATTATTAACATATATATTTTAAGCTATTACGTTCGATGAACGACATTCTTGAGAGTGGTCATCTTGGCGTTAATGTACCGGTTATGCTCTCCCGCATAAGGGCCCGGGGTCCGCTTTGATCAGATAATTACAGTGGAACGACTGCCATCTGACCTCCGTGACTCTGCTACCAGGAGAACCTAACCAGATTGGATCATGGTTACACATTCAGTCGCCTGAGAGTGCAGGTTTCATCACGATGTTTTCCGTCACCGTAAGAGCATCAACTAGTGTTTAACTAACGTACATAACTCATAAAAGAGTCATTGGTACATAGCGGCAGTGGGATTTAAGTATAACATGAATTTCATAAATATATTTAAAAGTAATAACGTTTTTTACTCCCTAGCTTTATTTCAAGAGCGAGGTTGATCAAGGTTTAATATTATTGTTTTCTATTTCTACTACGTTCGTTAAACGACATTCTTCAGAGTATAATTATAAAATAAAGACGATGCCGTTACATCGTAATCGACGTTAAATCGAGTAGAAAATGCAGCCAACATTAGTTTTGTTAAGTTATTATTTTAAATTATTAAATATTTTGGTAACGTTAACAAGCGTTCAGTGTCCGATGTTCATGTCTATAAACTAAAATGTTTCCAATGCAAGAAGTACTTATCACTTGATTCTAGGGGTGTTGCCGACCTTGATAAAATGTTGTTATAGGCCAAGAAGTCCCGGGTTCGAATCCCGGCCGATCAAAAATTAAAATGATTAATTTTAATTTCGGATACGGGTCTGGGTGTTATATTATGTATAATACCTGATCACCCTTAGTGACGTAGCAATTAAATGGCTGACTTCGCTTGATTTAAATTTGTAGTTGAATGTGTTTCTCGTATATTGTATTTTTGCCATACGAATAAATAAATTATGTATAATAAGTACATATATACATATATTTAAAGGTATATATTATATACTTATTAAGTAGTTTATCAGTTATCTAGCACCCATAACACAAGCTTTTCTTTCTTTGGGGCTAGATGGCGCTGCGTGAATTGTCTCAGCATATTTATTTTTTTATTTTATACATACCCATCTTGATAAAATCTGTGTTATGAAATTACTCTGTATATTTAGTACCTACTAAAAATAATTTAATTTAAATGCAAACTTTCCTTATGACATGAAATGTTACATCTCAAAGTAACCCTATTTAACTGGGGCTTGGAATTTCCCCGACATTTCCCCACCCGCCAGACAACTCGTAACATGCGGCTGACAGCGTCATTACTAGGGCGCTCTGTATACTGGTTAATAATATCTACTTATTATGTATTATCACTTTTCACTATTTATTTATTTATTTATTAGTTAATTTCACAGTTTTACAGCAGTTAAATACATATAAAATATAGGTACATTATGGTTGAAATGTCAATGACAAATGCATTTAAATTTTTTATTATGTAGCCACTAAGCAGTTTAGCAGATATATACCTTACTATAATGTCAAAGTTACTAAAATCACGTAAAAATGCTTGTGCTAGTGATATACCTCCGTTTTTATCGAGTACACGTCGAACGAAGTTTATGAAATTAAGTAGGTACTAGCTTTTGCCGCTTCGTCCGCGTAAACTAATTTAATATCCCTAACTTGAGAAATGATGCCTTGTATTAAGATACGAATAAAATTATCTTGGTGTAAATGTCCCGGTTGTGCTCTCGCGAACGAGAGCCCGGGGTCCGCCTGGACCATGATCTAGAATTAGGCAGATCAACTAATTACAGGCATCGATTTTGTTTTTCTCTTTTTGTTATTGTCTTGTATGTTTTGTACTTTTGTGGCATGGAAGTAAAAGCAATGTTACTTTATGATACGTAACGCAGACGATAGATGGCGCTGCTTACTGCTGGGTAAATTAAAACGCGACGGAGGACGACCGAGCCGCAGTTCCTCGTACAAACTTTCATCCCCTATTCAACCCTCTTCAGATTTTATTGGGGATAACCTAACCGACAGAAAACAGTCGGATAACTCCCGACCGACCGAAACCGAAGTTTACTTAAACTCAACTATTTTCTAAATTACTAAACCGATTTTAATGAAACAAGCTAAGAACCATCTCGATTAAACTGGCTTTGAAATAGAGAAAATCGCATCTAAATCGGTTCATCTGTTCAGAAGCGACGATGCGACAGACAAATACACACGTCTAATTTATAACACTCCTCTTTTTTCGTCGGAAGTTAAAAATAGTAGCCTTTGACCTTCCCCAGATTGCCATCTCATCATGGTCGGAGCGATAAATCTCGGCTTCTATCATCTATCAAATGCAAACGCATATTGCAAATTTTCTTTCTTAAAGAAATGAGTTTCATTTAGTGAGTATGCAAAATTTAATCTCAATCGAATGTCAAGATGAACTCAGCTTTCAAGATTTAAAAAAATAGAGAAGAGATGTGAATGCGTTTTACTTTTTCGGGGTTGGTAACGTTAAAAAGAAGGGGAATAAGTAGTGGAATTATAATAGGTAGGTATTTAAAATTCACAATGTCGCAGTCACAGAGCAAAAAACATTTGCCAGTCTAGAAAATAGCTAACTTTTCAATCTCTTTGGTCGCAGCAAAAATAATCATCTTGTCGTTGATGTCCTGGTTGTCTTCTCGCGCACGAGTTATTACAATGGAGCGACTGCCATCTGACCTCCATGACCCTGCTACCAGGGGAACCTGTACAGATTGGATCATGGTTACACATTCAGTCGCCTAAATGTGCAGGTTTCATCACGATATTTTCAACTAATGTACAAACTCAGAAAAGAGTTATTGGTACATGGGCGTAGCGACATTGGAACCCGATACCTCTCGCTTACGAGTCGGATACCCTCAATGCTCGGTCACCGACGCTCTCTCAAACTACCTATGTCTAACAAGACTGCATTCGTGCAACGAGCGAATTCTTCGGAACAGACTCGGTGCTGTCATCCACGCTAAAGATGGCTACATCGAACAAAAACCTATTTTTATTAAAATATGATATGTTATTTTTTCGATATACTGTAGGTAATAATTAAAAAAACTCATAATTGACAAAATTATAGCATTTTCAACTGAAAATGCTATAATTTTGTTCTATAATTTTGTGGTAACACTTCGAGGCGCAGCCTGTATACCTATAGATGGCCGAATTTTAGCCGCCACTCGCAGCCACTGTTCTGAGGAATGCCTACTTGTGTAGGTATCATTCGTGGAATATTTACATGTTCCCTTTGACGCGCGTTTTATTCTGTTTGTAACTGGATAATTCAGGGGACACACTCGAAACTGGCATGGACGCAACATTATATCCACAGTCAGTGAAGTATGGGTAAGTGGTCACGTGGGAAGAAAACAAACATGAACGCGTTAGGCTCCGTGCTAATTGACAACGGTCATGCGACGGGCGGTTTTGAGACCTCCTATTGGTCTTGCGACGTCCGTCGTACGACCATGGTCGCACGACCGTTGCTAATTAGGACAGCGCCTTAGTGTTGCAAGATTGACTCGTCAAAACTCTGGGACTAAATGCCGGATTAAAATATTAGCAAAATTATATACTTAGGTATATTTATACTACCAATTATATACCTAACTAAAAAAAAATAGAACTTAACTTACGTAAAGAAATCTCATAATCCGAATCGAAATGGGATCTCCAAACTACAACTGAAAATATCATACCTAACTTAGTAGGTCCTTAGGTAGGTAAGGAAGTAGGTAAACCTACTGGTACTTTTTTCCTAGAGATTCCATTAACTGAACTACTGGGCATTTTAATCCCACAGCTTCCAGCTTGCACTGCCTGCTTTGTAAAGATTTTTTTTTAATTAACAATTCTGGGTCGAGAATATAGGTAAAATTGTTCCTGAACCACTGGGAACAAATATCTCAGTAATCCCAAAATGGGACAAGCTTAATGCGACTTCTAGGAATACACGTTGTCCTCAGTTTATCCGTGTATTGCCAGAAGTCAAATTGAAGTTAGGTAATTGTTAGGGACAGCCATTAGGAAGCCAACGAAACATGAAATAGGTTAATATTTTGTTTTTATACTTATCGACGTATTACACAACATTAATATCTTATTTACAAGCTAACTCAACATATATAATTTAAAAATTAACTTTTCAACTAAACTAAATTTTTTAAAAATGTTGATCATTCTGCTTAATGTGACAATACTCATGTTATTAACTGGACAAACGCTATAAAAATTCTAAAAATAGTATTCAGTAAGTTGTAAAAATAGTAGCGAATTATGGGACAGCAAAATTAAAATTAGTTAGCACGAGACATGGCATCCATAAATCCAGAACTATCCCGGACACTCCGGGATTATTATTATGGGAAATATCATTTTCGACACTTTGTCTACTTAAGATTGCAAAGTAAGACTTCACATTTACAAGGCTCATCTACAATTCGACATTCCATTTATTAAACTCTACAAGGTTGTTTAAGAAATAAGAAAATGTAGGTACCCATCACAATTACATTCAAAATGTCTATTAGTTTCCACAGTGACAAGCGACAACATACCCTCGGTTCCGTCTATTAGTACTTATTTTTAAAGTTATGTTCCGGGTTTCCTATCGCTTTTTACCTTAACTTTTGTTTATAAGTAGCTCGATATTTCGACGCAGTTGCATGCATTATGGTCACGGGACGATTGGATAGTTCCGAGTGCCGAGTGGTGTTGGTTAGTGATAAAGCGGCCGAAGCCGATCTACTCGATCTTAGAATCTGGTACTAATCACTGGATGGACTTACATAACCCACGGGTGTTTCTACTAAACGACACTACACTCCACGTTTAGTTAGGGAAGCCATCTATATCACAAATTATCCAAATTTCAATCGTGAAGACGGGTATAAGTTATCGAATCACCGGTCACCAGTGATTCATTCTTTAAAAACGGAAACGGAAAATAAAACGATCAGTGTAGTGTGTCGTGACTTAAAAGTGAGTTCGAGTTCCGGTAGTAGTAGACAACTTTTGTGAAAGCGGGTAGATCGGCTTCGGCCGCTTCAACGTTAACAAACACCACCCGGCGCTCGCAGCTCTCCTGTCGTCCCGTAACCATGATGCATGTAACTGTGTCGAAATATCGGGCTACTCGTTAACATAGGTTGAATTTAGAAAACCCGGAATATTACTTTAAAGTGTGTGATAATAACCGCGATAGTTTAAAACATTGTTTTTAGTAACTAACTGTCAAATCACTCTGTCCACCTGGTCGGACGGTTAGTCTGTATTTTTTATATTGTGAGCTTTTTATTACGGATAAACAGCGAAACTACGACTAAGCTCGCCTTTACATTATAATCTGTATTTTTAGTTCCTGTAATGTTCTAAATTGATACAATAAAGAGATTACATACATACATACAGAACCGATTTTTATAAATCTTTTCCTAATAGGAAGCTACATTATTTCCGGGTATCGTACGCTACTTTTCATTCAAAAATAATGGGGTCCCGTGTATAGTTACACGGGACTCGCTGTTAAGCTCCTAATTGTGCGAAGGGTGAAACCCGCGAAATCTGATATTAGTAGGTACCTAATATTACGAAGAGGGAACGTTTGTATGTTAAGACTAATCTCCGAAGCTATTCGACCGATTTTAAAATTCTTTTGCAAATAGGGAACTATATTATTTCCAAGTGACATAGGCGCGACACGTTTCATGCCGAAAAAATTATAATAAAATAATAAATAATCGTCGACAAATTTAAACAGCGCCATTTAGCCCCAAACTAAGCAAAGCTTGTACTATGGGTAGGCTTGTACTAGATAACTGGTATACTAAATACATTTATTATATACTTTTAAATACATGCATAAGAAACATAAAACACCCAAACCCATAACAGAAACTAAAATGTATCATTTCAATGTCTTCCTGGCCGGCAATTGATCCCTCCGGGGTTCGTGGCTTTTAGCGTGGCAGACCGACATGTTAACTACTGAAACACTCAGGAACCACGATCCCACAGAATAGTTATACATGTACAAAGATCCGAACTACGCGCTGTTGAGAACTGCGGTGAACGCGCGGCTAGTGTTATCGTAGTATCGTAGATGTTACCATTAACTGTCCCCTTATTTGTCATTTACCGCTCATTAATCACTAGGTCAAGTGGTGTCCGGCAGAGTAGAATAGCACCAACCTCTCAACTCATGGGTGTCGTACAAGGCGACTAATGTTTACCAGGCAAAAGATCAAGAGTCTCCGTAGTCTGGAAAATGGGCAGCAGCATTTTCCAATGTTAAATTTAAACACTGTGATCTCCAACCCGCCTGCCAAGCGTGGAGATTATGGCAATAACCTCCACTTTCGTGGGAGAGGCCCTAAGTCCTGCAGTGGACTGTTACGAGCTTTGGTGATGATGAATCACTAGGTACTCTATGATCAGTCAGAGTATTTGTTAAGACTAATCAAACGAGCCCAAACTCGATGGGTTCACCATGAATAGTTTAGGAGTTCCTTTGTCTACCTTGCGTCTCCATCATCAGATCTGCTTGATAGTATAGTAATATTCCATGGTTACCGAACTTACATGAGTGTGCAACAGCTAAATCGGAAACCAGGAAATGGGCCAAATTTAAGCTGCAAGATTTTATTACAGTGACAGACACGCAGTGATAGACTGAAAATGTTGCGGATACCCAAACCTCCGAATCGGATGGGTAGGGAGGCCTGGGTCCAGGAACGGTCTAGTATAAAACTGTAAACGGTACCTATACAAATCTGACGGTAATCACAATGAAATCACGTAGACTTCTAGCTTCATTCGTGACATCCTTTATCTTTTCTACTTCATAATTCCACTGATGGCAGAAGCCCTGTAACGGTGTAAATAGGGAATTTTAAGAAAATGAAAAGTACGAATGTGTTCGAAAGTCCGCCCTAGGAAGTATAATATAATGGACGTAGAACCAAACACACGCTAGACACCCTTGTAGGAAGGGAATGAAATTATGAAGTTCCACACTCACAACTTTGCTCAGAACTCGCTATCGTAAGTGCCATGAAGGCAAGCTGCACTCCCTGAACAATAACGAAGTTAAGCCTTTTATATGTCTCACTGGTAAAGAATCGTACTGACCAGACAGGCGAGGTGTTTATTGCGCTGTGCAGGTTCTCGAAATTAATATGATTTGTTATGATTACCTGTTTATCTATCATAGCATACTTTATTGGATTAAGAATCGTCGCCGAGTATTAGATTTTATAAATACTCTCAATGTAAAAATGCAATATTCGGACGGAAACCTTCAGCGGATAAAATGAAATTGATAAGCCGACTCCCGTGCGCGATATCGAAAACGAGTAGAAAAAAATAAATGTTACAAATACTAAAACCCGAATTTGTCAAAAAATCAGCCCCTGAAAAATACCTAAGAAACATTATTTTTCAATAAAGTATTTGGATGTTTAGAGAAAAACCATGATCGCATGCCTAGAATAACTAGGACAAGATGGCATGCGACGATGATTTTCTTCTAAACATCCGAATCATTTAGTACTTTTCATAGTATCGTAAGCTATTCAAATAAAAATGTAGAAAACTTGTATAGGGTTAGGTACCTGTAATTTCTCTTTCCAGTAAATCTTGCTTCAGTAAGCTGAACTTCAAAGTCAACAACCCAGACGGGCTAATTAAAATACAACAGCGTAATACTCTCCTTCTTAACAAGCAGTATATTCTATTTAGCGAAAGAAAATCGTAAACAACAACGCGGAGCTCTACTTTCGCGCGTGAAATTCATAAAGAGAAACTTGGTAGATAAAAAACAGCGGGCAAGCGAACTGCAAGAGAACAACGTAACAGAATTATAAACCAATTGGACGTAATGAAATCATAACACGAGACCGACACCGGCGTAATTTGATAGGCGCTGCTGTTGCCAACTTTATTACTCGGCGACATTAACCCTGCGTCGAGTTTGAGTAGGCTCACCTCAGCCCCCCTGGGGAGGCACATGGGGGACTCTGAGCGTGGTGAGGCAATGCGTAAACGATTGGGAGATTTTTGGGCTATAATAGTACCGACAGAAATTATTACAAAACAAAAAAAATATTGTTTAATAATTATAAATTTATTTACGTATTTGACATTTGATCTGACTTCTTAGCTTAAGCCGATTAAGTGTGCCCCCGTTTTATGTTTATACAAAATTTTAGGCGAGACACAAGACACATAATAGCATCGACACCAACCTTATCAGTGGAAATTAAACTAGATAAGTCACTCTACTTCATGCCACCGATTTTGTGACTTCTAAATGCTTAGGAATATCGTAAGGCGCTAACATAAGAGTCTCCTTTTAGTGCAATCGGGCTTTTGTCATTTATTAAATGTTTTGCTCTTTTAATGTTTTCATTCACATTAAATACTTAAATCAATGCAATTGGGATAGATAGCCGAAAAATAATACCTGACCAATGTTTTTTGCGGAAGTAAGACCACAGTGAGATCGATCCTCATCCTCAAAAGTTCTCACTTTTGATATTTTATAATTTTGTGGTATTATACATAAGACTTTTGCCAATTTTCAGCTCTATGCGAGTTAATACCAACGTACCGCAACATTTTTCAAGTCAAATCTCAATTTTTATCTTATTTTATGGGGCTAATATAAATAAAGTGAAAAGTCATGGTACCCACTCTTCGATAATGTATTAAATATATCAATCAAAAATGTCTCTATGTGCCTATATAGATACTACAACCTAATTAATATTTGGATGACAATTTTTTAAAATGTAATACTATTTAATATAATATTTTATCATCAATATAACCTATATTGCCCTAAACTTATCCTCTGAGCCCAAGCCAACCTCACCTGCACGCGGCCCCCTGCTGACAGATGGTTGAGGATCTGGCGAACCGGTATTTCCCTAATGGGTTATGGGGATCGGATGGTAGTCGCCGCACGTAAAAACCAAATAACCATACATTTTTAATTGAAGATTCTGGCAGTAAATCTTGAAGCGCTTTCCTAGTAGAAGAGCGGAGCGTGGCAGGATTTACCGATAGAATAAAGAAGACATCACATACATTTTTATGATTGTCTTTAACATGCTCATGCTTTTCAGTGAAATGTTAGGTCCGTTTTGCTAAATGATTATGTTAAACCATACGACTTTTAGATACCCGCTATTTGTAGGTGCCGCCCTAATAGAGAAAACTTGCTATAATTCGAATCCCCATTTAGGCAATTCCTCCGAGACGCGCAGAGAATATGTAATTCCCTGTTTCATTTGCAAGTTGATCCTGCACAATAGTTCACAATAAACAAAAGCTTTCGGAATAATCAATTCTCGCTCGACCTTGCCTGGAAATGCCGAGTCGATATTGAAGGACGGATATTTATATATGTTACTCACTTCCGATGGTAAGTTGGATAAGAACCCAATACCGATCCTTATAGGCCAAACCGTTTGAACGAAAGAAGAAATGCGGCCACATTACTTATTCAATGGATTTACAGCGGTAATTTATGTTTTCATTTTTCTACAAATAAGGCCCAATGAAATAAATCAGTTTTCTCCAAAGGTAACGAGAAAGAGAAAAGAACAATAAGAAAATTTATTATGGCCCTTGTCCTATTTGTTTTGAAAAGTTAAGATTACTTCACTTTTTCTTACCACAAGTTAGAAGGAAACTGGTATAAATAACTGAAGAGCGACGTAGTGCTCAACCGCTGCCGCTCCCAGCTAGTAAAACTGCGGGAACCAATCAGAGCTATGCGCGCTTTTTGTTCGCAGGTGCACGAAGATGCGATGGAGCGCAGCAGTGTCGAGGCTACGTCGTCGGCAACGTGGAGCATGGCGAGAGAGGGAAAGAGATAGGTGCATGCTATGGGCATGAACGAGACGGCACGAGAGGAGGAGGCGGTGGCGGTCGCGCTGCACGTGGCGGTCACCGCTATCTCCGCAATAGGACTGCTGCTAAACGCATACATAATGTTCGTCATCATCATTACTAAACAGGTAAACTAGTACAATATTTTCTATAAACTGTATTGTAATATAATACCTATGTAAGAGGACCTTAGTGCTCGAGCTCGAGCACGTAAGGTAAGGTAAGGTAACGTTAAGGTAGCGTTTTTACTTTAGCATTTACTCTAAAATCCACCTTGAGGATGTGTATTTTTAATACTACTCTGCTCATTGACAAAGTAGCAGACGGCTTGCCTAGTGGAAAGGGTAACTGTAGCCCATAACATCTATTTAAGTTTCATACACTTGAGTTTTATATATAATACAGGGTGCACCATTTGAAGTGTTACCAACTGAATATGCTATAATTATGTCAATTTTGAGTTTATTTCATTAAAATCTTTAGTTTTAATAAAAATAGGTTATTGTTCGATGTAGCTACTTCAACGCAGATAACAGTATCGAGTCTTTCCCGAAGAATTCGCTCGCTGCATGAATGCCTTCTGATGGTATTTTGTGCCATTCTCGTGAAAAAGCGATTTTTAAGCCATCGCCTGTCTAGTTTTGTTTAGCTAATACTTTGGCATTACGAATCGACAATATGAAAAATTAATTGGTTTTAAGCTATTGTTATGAAGAGATAAAACTGGAAATTTTTTCTTGTAACAGAGACGGGTTTCAAGAACTTTCTGGGATGGTGTCGAGTCTTGTACGAATGTCTCATGGTTTCTCCCAATTTATTTACACGTCTAAGGTAACAAAGCATCATTCAAAATCTTTTTACGAACGATTTGTTGATTTACCTTTACGCCCTGATCAATGAAAACGAGCAGTGAGCGTCCTTCGGCAGTTACTGTAGCCGAAACCGTCACTGATGTTGACGCTTGCTTTCACACAGCAGTTCACTGCTCTAAATTGACTTTTGATTTGCACTATAACCATACACGATCGTTTAAATTATAACATTTCCATAGAGAAAAAAAATTCTATACAGAAATTTCATTATGTCTGTGAACATATCGAAGAACTGTAAAAAGTTTGGATCGAAAAAGATCAAATTACATGGTCGTCAGTTCAATTTTACTGACAGACTGGACGCTGTTATCCGCGCTAAAGGTGGCTACATAAAACAGTAGCCTATTTTTTTAATTGTTTTGAAAAACTTGAAATTGAATACTTGAAATGTATTTCCCGATTTCATCATCATCATATCAGCCAGAAGACGCCCACTGCTGGGCATAGGTCTCCCCAAGAGATCTCCACAAAGGCCGGTCCTGTGCTTTTCGCATCCAACTGGTACCTGCGATCCTTACCAGGTCGTCAGTCCACCTTGTGGAAGGGGCCTACCCACGCTGCGTCTTCCGGCACGTGGTCGCCACTCGAGAACTTTACTGCCCCATCGGCCATCTGTTCTTCGAGCTATGTGCCCTGCCCACTGCCACTTTAGTCTGGCAATCCTTAGACCTATGTCGGTGACCTTGGTTCGCTTGCGGATCTCCTCATTTCTGATTCGATCGCGCAAAGAGACTCCGAGCATAGCTCTTTCCATTGCCCTTTGGGTAACAGTGAGCTTTCTTATAAGGCCCACAGTGAGCGACCACGTTTCAGTTCCGTAAGTCATCACTGGCAACACACATTGGTCAAAGACCTTCGTTTTGAGACACTGCGGTAATTGGGACGAAAATATATGGCGTAGCTTCCCGAATGCTGCCCAACCGAGTTGGATTCGTCGATTGACCTCTTTCTCGAAGTTGGACCTACCTAACTGAACTATTTGTCCTAGGTATGAATAGTCATCAACAACTTCAAGTGGAATGCCTCCAACTGTCACTGGAGTAGGCACAACATGGACATTCGACATAATTTTCGTCTTGTCCATGTTCATTTTAAGACCTACTTGTTGAGAGGCACTACAGAGGTCATCGAGCATTTTGCCCAAGTCTTCCAGGGTTTCAGCCATGACTGCGATATCGTCAGCAAATCTGAGGTGAGTAAGGTACTCGCCGTTAATATTGATGCCAAGTCCGTCCCAGTCCAGAAGCCTAAAGATATCCTCCAGTGCAGCGGTGAACAACTTCAGTGATATGACATCACCTTGTCTAACACCCCGCTGCAGCTGAATAGGTTCTGTGGTCTTATCCTGGAGACGAACTGACATAGTGGCGTTTTCGTACAAACCCTTCAGTGCTTCGATATATCGATAGTCAATTTGGCACCGCTGTAGAGACTGGAGCACCGCCCAAGTTTTGATAGAATCGAAGGCTTTCTCATAGTCCACAAACGCCAAGCATAATGGCCGGTTATACTCTTCGGTCTTCTGTATAACCTGCCGCAGCGTATGAATGTGGTCTATGGTACTAAAACCTTTTCGGAATCCGGCTTGTTCGGGAGGCTGGAAGTCAACAAACCTGCGTGCGAGACGATTCGTAATAACTCTCGAAAACAGCTTATACACATGGGTCAGCAGCGATATTGGTCTGAAGTTCTTCAAGAGAGCCTTATCACCTTTCTTGAAGAACAATATCACTATACTTCTGTGCCATGTTTCCGGCGTTTTTCCCGCGAGGATGACGGAATTGAACAGCTTCTGAAGGGTCTTAAGCACAGGTTTGCCACTAGCTTTCAGAAGCTCAGCCGTAATTCCATCATCACCCGGCGCCTTGTTGTTCTTGAGCTGTTTAAGAGCCATACTAATCTCGTACAAGCTGATGTCCGGGATATCTTCGGTGTAGTGTCGGGTCAACTTGGCTCTGGGGTCTTTTGCCATACTGGTAACAGGTGCCCGTGTTGTCGTGTATAACTGTCCATAGCACCATTCGACTTCCCTCAAAACCTCGGACTTGGTCGAAACAACTCTGCCGTCATCCGTTTTCAGTCTCGTCAACTGGCTCTGTCCAATCGACAGATCTCTCGCAAAGACTTTAGAGCCTTTATTCCGCTCGATCGCCGCCTCAATGTTGATGGTATTGAAGCGGCGTATATCGCGAGTCAGAGACTTGGAGATCTGTCGATTAAGTCGCCTAAATTGAGAGACATCATCAGGGGATTGCAGAGTCATTGCCCGTCTTTCTTCCATGAGTTTGAAGGTATTGTTAGAGATTTTGCTTGATCTTTTTGTACAGCAGGCTTTGTAAAACTTTGACCCAACCGTATAGACAGTTTCCACGAACCTGTTATTGTAGTCGTCCACGTCGACGCATTCTCCTAGGCACTCGAAGCGATTTTGTAACTCGAGTTGAAAGCTCTCGGGGTTTTGGATTTGGATGGGTACAGGCCGGAGCGTGGACCTCATCAATCTCGATATTTCCAGCTGTGGATTAATATTCAATGTGCCTCTTACCAAGCGGTGATCACTGCCATACATAGCCTCCACTTCATCGTCGGAGTGAGTCAAAGTCGGTGCGTAGACCTGTATGACCTTGAACGAATACCGCTTGGTAATTCTAAGTACAAGGTACGCAACCCTAGACGACACACTTTCGATCTTGACGATGTTGTTCACAAGGGATTTGTGGACAAGGAACCCGACACCACCTGGGGACAGTTGGTCGCCCTCCCGGAAGTAAAGCAGATTTCCGGACTTCACAGTTATCGAGTCCTCCCCCTTTCTTCGGACTTCAGATATCCCTATAATGCCCCAATGTAATCTGCTTACCACTTCCTCCAGCTCCACGAGCTTTTCGTCGGTCCGCAGTGTCTGGACGTTGTGTGTTGCCAGGGCCAGTGGTCATGCTTTGTGGTAGCCTGATCGCGTCCGGTGATTCTTCGCACCCCCTGCCCCGCCGTTACCGCCGCCGGAATAGCGGCACCGCCGGGTACTGGGGGCCGTGGCTTGTGTGTGCTTGTCATCGAGGGGGGGGGGGGGGGGGGGGGGATTGCCATAATCGCATGCTGCTGCACATCTTTCGGGTTTGTCCCTTACTCGCCTCTTACGACACCCACGGGAAAACCTCAAAATTTAAAAATTTATTGCATTTTCAATTTGTAGCACTTCGAATGGCGCATCCTGTAAAGCAAAAATGTAATAGCACAGGTGCGTTGTCTGCCACTGTCAAAGACGATGTATCTCATAACTGTAATTGCGCTCGCTTTCATACTGGATCACAATTCACAATGGATTTAGAAATAGACCAGGCGATTAGACCCTTCCAGGCGGACTTCTCAGATTTATTTCTACGGATAAAGGAGTTACACTACACCGGACTAGGTTCACCGGAGTTGCGGTTGTGAATGTGATGATCTTACCTTATAATTTCAACTATTATACTGTTAGTCGGAATCATCATCATAGAATTCATCAGTTCATTCACAGTAAAAACGCGCCTGCGGTTCCACAAGTTTCTTACCTACCACAATTTTTAGCCAACTAGTCTCCTTCCTGGCGACACAAGACAAACAAATATCACGACGCATTGATAACGCCTGGAGGAGCTAATGGTCTCTAAAAGATTACGCATTAAGGGAAATTTGCCGATCTCCTTAAAACGAAAACGGCTTAGTCTTTGACCAAAGTCCAAATTCGGAGTTTGTCAGCGCGCCATGCCCCGCAACATGTTAGGAGTTAAATTGATCGATTGTATCCGAAACTAGACGCTGCGCTCCAAAACACAGATCGCTGATGTATCCGCCAAAGTTGGAAAACTGAAGTGGAACTATGTCGGTCATGTCTGCCGCATGTTGGAGAAGTTATGGGCCAAAACCGCTACAATACCCGAAAACTACGTCGCGGCTGAGCCAAAAAAATATAGAAAGACAAGTTATTGGCTTTCGACAGGGACTGGTAAACCATAGCACACGATTGCGTAGTATGAAAGAATAGGGGGAGGCCTTTGCCCCAGCAGTGGGATGATTCAGGCTGTTGTAAATAAATAAATAAATAATAATAATGTTATCGTAGATGTTATGGGCGACAGTATTCGTTTATCAGTTTATGTGGACTATCTGCTCGGTTGAGTAGTACCCATAAAGAAAGTCAGCAGATAAGCAGTGGCACCTACCCGGGTGCACTCGCCAGGCTTGGTAGGACAGAGTTGTACCGCACACGGTTAAACAATAAATTAATTGTAACATAGTTAATGCTGAGACTTATAAGAGGAGTACCGGATGAAAAACGACAAAATAGCGACTTTTAACTACACTAAACCTTTTTAAAGCAGTCAACGTTTGAAGGTCCATAGATACTAAAACATTTATTGATTTCCAGTTTTGAACTTCGATTGCCCTAACTCATGACCTTTCATAATCAATACCAATAAAGCTATTCTAGTCGCTCACATGTTTTCTAAAATCAATACGTACACAAACTCTCTCTTTCCATTAAAACAGTCAATTCGTTCGAATGTATGCGATTTAGTGGCGAATTTGTTTAACCTATAAGAAACTTTGTAAAAATAATTTACCTCTATACTTATGGTACAGATATAAATTTAATATGTGGCGTGACATTGATCCAATTTTACTGACCACAGTTTTGAGTCGGTAAACAAAACGGGGACATAAAAATCGACGCTGACTCAAAACGTCCCATAAAAAATTAAATTTAGAGACGCAATAATTGGTTTAATAGCGTGGTGGGATCACTATATAACCGCGAACCGAGACGTTTAATAATAACCATTAAATATCGGAATTTTCCACTACTACTTGGGCAGAAATCATCTAAATTAGAGCTTCGATGTAAATAAAAAAAAAGTATCTCAAGAACTGAAAACCTCTTATTGACTGTTATTAAAAAACTTAAAGTTAAAAAAACGACTGTTGGAAGTAAGTGGGTACTTATAGGTAGTGCAAGTGTTAGTTTCATTTAGACTTGAAAGCAGGGGACCCATTCCAAATTTCTATAGGTAAATATTAAGTATCCTCATCACCTATATGAAAATGGGGCTCCGACTTCTGATTAATAACAGTCGGCGTTTTAAGTGTTTGAACTACTTTTTTATTTTCCGCTTTTTAGTTAAATTAGGTCCCATTTGTTCGACGTAACACGACTTTTTGTAAAAACTCTACTTTTGATGGCATTTTTGTCTATCCAAACTACTTTAAAGTATGGTGCGCAGCGGCTAACAACTTGTGCCTAGACCTGGGTCGCCGGATGAGGCGTAGGGTTCTGGACCCAAGGTCTGGACACTTTTTGGGTCAGCACATGTCACTGACTGTGCAACGGGGTTATGCAGCCGGAATCTTGGGCACATTTGGCAGGGAGGCTGTTCGTGGGGGCTTATTTATTTGACGGTGTAGGTACCCAGGTTTAAAACTGTTTTATTATGTGTATAAAACGTTTATAGGATAAATAATAGTAGTTTATCTACACTCATAGCGTAAAGTTCCAATTACATATTCGAAAACAGTTGTGTAAGGATACACTTTTTTCACGCCAGTCTATAAAATTAAAAAAAACTACTTTTCGATACAGTATTTCCCATCCAGTTTTCATTACAGCTGTATCGAAAAATAACTTTTTAATCATTATGCAACACTTTCCTTTTTTTAAATTTTTGTCAGACGCCGGGACACGGCGAAATGTAGGCTGAATACCCAAATGTCTTCAACAAATTCGAAATTCAAATGTTCCTGTTTATATTTGTGTGTAATTATTTTCCCACTAAACGGTATATTTTTTCTAATTGTTCTAATTTGTGTTTGTGAATGTTTTTTCTTTCTCGTTTTCGATTATGTAATTGGAACATTACGCTATAAGTGTAGTTTAAAAAATATTATATGGATATAAAAATACTTTAAAGTATATAAGTTTTATATATTTTGAAATCAGCTCTTTCCCTCAATCAGCCCTTTATTTGAATACCCTACACAATGGGTATCGGAAAAAAAATGATTATTGAACATCACAATATTTAGGAATAACGTTGTTCATCCCTTCGGTACCTAAATGAGTGAAGGATCACTTAACTCATATCACACAGACTGTACGTCAGCTTCGGGGCTTAAAATAGTAATAATATCCTGTGCGACTGTCATGAAAGCCCTCTTACTAATATTGGAGAGTACTCACCGTGAATCGATCACACAATCTCCGTGAAGCGAGCGCGAAAACGCTCTTAATCCACTTCACAAGCGATCTGCGCTAAAGATATGTAAGAAATATGTAAGACGTCTTCGATTTAATATCGGAGTTTTGAACGATTCCTTCCTTCTTTGATTGCGCTCGCGATTTTCTCGTTTCATATTTTTATTCTTATAAAATATTAAACGCAAAAGGTAGAAAGTATGAAGATTCAGCCTTTAGTAAGTATTAGTAGAAACTTTATAGTTACTTTTGGTATATGTTCTGGGTTTCCTACAGCGTACCTTTGTTTCCGACCCGATATTTCGACGCAGTTGCATGCATCATAGTCCATCACAGTCTGTGACCATTATGTATGCAACTGCGTGGAAATATCGGGTCGTAAACAAAGGTACGCGGTAGGAAACCCGGAACATATTTTTAAAATGTGTGATAATAACCGCGATAGATTAAAACATTATACTTTTATTATTGATTATTTACTTAGTGTTTTATAATATTTACTGGAATAAGAGTAAGCCTTAAGGTGGTACAAGGCATTTACCTAATATCTGTTTAAGAACCTCAGCCGTTACTAGGTGTTAATAGATACCTTACAATTACTTTTACTATTTAATAACTCCTTTACAGCTAGGATTACATAGTTAATACTTCATGTACTGCATTCTTAATGAAACTTATTTATTGTAAATCAAATGCCTTTCCTTAATGATGAGTTAGTCGAAACCGATCGCAATGTATGAAAACTTAGTACATTATTGTAGATCTCAAATAGACAATAGTTACCGCTGTCTGCCTATTACTCGCTTCGGTTAAAAAAAAAAAGGTTTCGATTGAATCTAAGTAATTGCGGCTAAGGGCAACGGCTGTTATAATGACATAAATTAACCGCAGCTCGGTTGAAGTTCGCGTGTTTCGTCCAAACTAATTTAACTTGACAAACTGACTTAACTTTCTTATTAAACATGTCATGGCTCTGAGAATCCGACTTATAATCTGCTTATGAGACGCAGTTAATTTGAAAAATTTACTCTCGTCCTTTGTGAACGGCACATAATTTAGGTACCTATTTAAGTTATGTGTATTTCCTTCCATTTTTGTTCTGACAGGAAAATTGGTTCTGTTTAACGACACTTGTTTAGATTTGTTCATTTTTTTCTGACAATCATGAGGGGTTTAAGGCGGACGATGAAAATACTGTTGTTATCTCACATTTTACTCTTATTTTGTACTAGCTTTTGGGGGAAATCGTTTCGCAGTTTTCCTTTTTCCCGAGCGACCATTTTACATAACCTCCTTAATGTATGAAAGCTAGTACTACTGAGAGGTCAAGCTATATTTCTGGTTCTACCCAATCGAATTAGATAAAACATGGCCCAGATTTTAAGTTGGACCCCAAACTACCAAACTGTGAAAACTCCATCAAAATCCATTCGGCGCCGTTTCCATATTTCTTATTGTTTAGCTGGTCTGTTATGGTTCTACATCAGGTGTTTCAGTTTTCAAAATCAATTATAACCAGCCTTAATAGTTAACAACAAAGTTTCATTCAAATCCGTCCAGTAATTCCAGAGATTAGTGTGTACAAACAGACAGACAAAATTAAACAAATTCTTTACTACTTCCTCATAAATTTTTTTTTTTTTTTTGTAAATGGGTATAGATGAATTTGACATTAGGTAAACGAATAAAGAATGTTAAGTATATCGTCATCATAATTATTTCTTCTGTTCTGTTACGTTAACCGCGCTTCCTTTACGATTGAAGTAGAATATTTACAAGACGACTTTTACTTTTTACTCGACCGCAACTAAAGCAAAACTTGCTTGATCACACTCGCTCCTTCTCTAACTACAGTATTTACGTTTGCTTCCAACTTTTCTATCTTTCCAACTTCGCCACTAAAACAATATCCAAGTACAAACCCGGGGTGCCCCAATTAAAATGCGGTGTACAGGGACCGATTCAGTGAAGTGTCCGTAACAAGAAAAGTGTAACGAGCCCACGAGTGTCCCACGTGACCTATCTCTACCATCCCGGCACACCTCGGAGTCACAATCTCACCGCCCGGATGAGTAAGGGCCCTCCATGCCTCGAAACAGATACTGCGATTTACTAGTGTTCTTGTCTATGATACTTTAAAACCATTGATTGGTCCGATAACAATTAAAAAATAGCTCGGAATGAAGACAGAGGTCTTCATTATCGTAACTTTTTTCCGGAAAATTAGCCCATGTACGAGTAGTAGCTCGCAGAAACGGTCGATAGGCGATATGTCTAATACTCCTTACTACATACACACACATACACGTAAATGCATTCTCTCATGCGCGACTATAGCACATATTATTCCACTGACATACATGTCTACTCAAGCAACGTTATTGGCTAAATGCCATTTAATTATGACTCTATCGAACACTGTCTTTTATTCAGTAGTTTAGGAGGCATCGTTGTAAATTCTTGCCTCACTTTGTAATTACCTATGGTATCAAAATGATATAATTTGTCATTTTTGTCACGAAAAATTTGCCCATTTACGAGTAGGTGTAGTAAGCTCGCAGAAGCTATGGGCGATGGGGTGGACAGGAGAGGTTCTGGAGTGGCGACCACAACGTATCGGCAATCGCAGCATGGGGCGGCCCCATCCAACCCCAAATCAACAATTCATTGTAAAATTCAATAATAGTTTAAAAAATAACAATAGCTCTAAGACGTTGTTTTAAATTATCTCCTAACTTCGATATTGACCTATAATGTTGACCAATAATGTTTTATTAGACTTGTAACACCACGCACCCAAACAACGTAGGACGCACAGTACCGCCGACGGTCACTAGATGGCGCTGACCCAATTCTACATCGCGCTATCGAATGGGCGCCCGCGTTTCCATATATAGTTTGCAGCTACGTTCGAGGTTTGAGATTCGATCGACCACCCTAGTGTTCCTTGCTACTAAGAGCAGTCGGATTCCCGCCACTCTTAGCTAGATCACCTCCTATCTAGTATTTAGTACCCAGTGGTTTGTGTAAACTCTGTCGGCCGGACGGATTCCCGGACCCCGAGTCTTTGTACAATATACACCGTTCAACATCTGGCTGTTTGTTACTGCGTCGCCCTGCATTCCCCTCTTACAGACTGTATTAATTTCAATTTAAATTTAAAAATGACGTTAAATTTTGAATTTTATAAAATAAAGAGTATTTAAGTATTCAAACAAATCATAAGGTAGTGGAAGGAATAGTTAAGATATTGCAAGTGAGAAATGTTAGGATAGTGACACAGATTTCACAGCTAACATGATGAGGTAGTGGAAGAAATACGAATATGAAGTTAAGATAGTGACACAGATTCCACAGTTGCAAACGCGACGTGGGACTAACCCTCTTCCAACCGATGTTTTTCTCTGTTATTCTCATCATGGCGAATCACGGAAGATGCACATATTTCATGCTGTTTTTTATTTATTTGCTGCATGAATATTTGTCAGGTGTGTACACTACGTCCCACTTGATTGCCTACAATATATATTTCCAGTCCCTTAAGTACTCACTCTCCTTTCCGCAGTCACGTAACATAAGCCATAATGCCAGCCAGTTCCAGTTCTTCACCAATTCCAGGTCGAATAACAAGTGATTATTAGAATGATTTAGTTATTAAATACACAACGGCCATATGACCGAAATCATATTCAAATATAAATGCTATAAAATTATCTTTCCAATAAAGCTACATACTAAATACTTTTTTATTTTATTTCATGATACTAAATACTTTTTTATTTTATTTCATATTTAGTTCTTCGCCTCTAAAAAAACACACTTAATAAAATCAAAATTCGAACAATCAATTAGGAACGTGACGAATCCGAAACGAGTAAAAAAGCACGTTGTCAACTAAGATATTCAAGATTTGAGGAAGATAAAATGCCTTGTCACCTTTTCCGCTTATCTTTAAATTTATCTTAATAATATTTTAAGGGAAACTAGCGTTAGTAGGCCACTGGGATTTGAGAAAATGCAGAAATAAATCGACTTTAAAAGTATAAGAAATTCTATACATACACATACAAAGCCTCTGTCCTGACGACCCAGGAAAACATTCATTGATCAAATCAGTAATGTTCTCAAAAAACTGTATATCCAAAGTAGGAAGAATAAAAGAAATTCTATGCTATTTCAAAATAAAATAAGGATTTTTATTCTTTAGTAGATATAGAGCACTACAAAGAAAGATAGGAAATAGACCAGAACCTTTCATAGAAATGAAGATAAAATATAAAATATTACTAGACCCCGTTTTGTTCAGTTATCGGCGGAACTATAATCTGCAAGAGCGCCTCTTTTTTATCCTAATAAAATATTACAAATGCGAAAGATTATCGGATAAGGATAAGGATAAGATAATATAAGGTTAGTCGGATGGATGGATGATACTCCTTCACGCAAAAACTACTGCACGCATTTTGGAGAAATTCTGCATTAATCTATACTAAAATTATAAAGAGGAAATATTTGGTTGTTTGTTTGTGTGTATGTATAAACAATGTATAATGGATAAACTAAAGTACTACTCTTCTTTCACCTATATAAAGTTAGGTACATTATCTGCGAGTAACATAAGCTATATCTTATCTTCAAAAAGTTCGAGATCCTTAGGAAAATTGCAATAATATACCCCATGGTATAAAAATGTAGCATGTTCTCGCATAATTACAAAACCACTACAGCCATCTAACTTTTTTTGTTGGGTTTGTAATTTTCAAGACAAGGTTTGTATGCAAAAAAAAAAAGGTATGGTAGGTGCAGGGTATACCTTTGATGCTTTGCGGTGAAAAGTATCACTTTAGTCAAAGGACAGTTGATCTAAGTGTTGATACCTATATATCTACCAAAACAATGTAAATACTTTTAGAAATGGAAACAACTTTTCTGAAACTGGCTAGCTCAAATTTACGCAACAATATTTGTAAGCTATCTACGACAAAATTGAATGTGTCGACACTATACTTATATTATACTTATATACGAATACTACAAAATTCATTTCCATGTAATTTATACAAAGTGCAAATACAGCGGATCCTTCATAACGAGTTGGAAATAACCTCACACTCGTACACCAGAGCCAGACTTAGAGCCTCAGTCTTCTTGTTGGGTGTACCATTACAGAAAAAATACCCTCGGCCGTATCTAGCTAGGAGTTACTTTCGTCATTGTCTATATTATTTATTTATTATTTATTTTTGGACTCCTGTCCCACTGATTGCCTAATTAAATAATATTTTTAACTGTTGGCGTAACGCGCGTGGGATGCATGGGCTTTTCTGAAAACCAGCGCTATGACAGGCATTAGCCTTCACAGCGCTATGCTAAGACTGGTCCATTTAGGTTTCCATTACATCACTGGCTGATCTTATGTTATTTTCAATAATTATAATTTACTGTACTACTGTTAAGGATGTAATGGGGATTCGAATAAATTACTGTCCATGTATATATCAAAGTTTACGTAGTTCCTATCCCACAGAAGTCGAAATAAATTTATTTGCCCATCCTTTAATAGGCTTTTGGTATTGACTTCGTTTTAGTATATTGTAAAAGTCATTGTGATGAGCGTGTTTCGGAATTGGAGTAGGTAAGATAATTTTCTTTTGCCTGAGTACGTGGCTGTCTTTACTATGTTCTGGATGCAGACTGTCTTATCTGCAAGTTTGCAGACAGACTCAGCGGGGCCACAGACAGTTTGCGTCGAAGCGATTAAGGATTACTCGTTAAAATGTATATTAATTGCAGAAAGAGCTCACAAACTCCTCATTAAGTCTGAGATTTGCTAAGGAAAATTAAATTTTGGTTCCGCATTTTCCAATAAAAATACTTGGTGTAATTATGAAGGTATGCACCTTAACCGCAGACTCGACAGTCGGTGTGGCGTAGAAGTTCTCGTGCAGGCAGTCATGGGAAAAAGAGGCAGTCATACATCGAATAAGGGTTGGCTAGTAATATAAAACCTATTGGGCCGGAACCAATTCTAATCTTGCTATTTGCACGGAAGCGAAAACACCTGGTGGATAAAATTAAGGTAGAACATAATCAACCGTGGTCAAGTAGGATTGCTGATAAGCCATGGAGGCTCTACCGAATTTCAATCAGTCTGTCTGAAAGGCTCTAAAATAGGTATTATACTTATAGTTGCGAGTTGCGACGTGTGGCACTATATAAATATATGAACTTGGCATTAATGAGCCGGGGTCCGCCATGACCATGACCCAGGATTTGGCAGACCAGGTAATTACAGTGGAGCGACAGCCATCGGACCTCTTCTACCACGACCCTGCTACCAGGGGAACCTGACCAGATCACATAATGGTTACACATCCAGTCGCCTGAATGCGCAGGTTTCATCTCGATGTTTTCGAAATCCTCATTGGTACATTGAAATCGTCATTGGTACATCGAAAGAGTCATTGGTACATGGTTAGAGCGAGATTCGAACCTGGTACCACTCGCTTACGAGTCGGATACCCTAACCTCTCGGCCACCGACGCTCATTCGTGTGGTTCATATAAAAGTCAATATTTCTAAAAGTAAAAAACTCGGTGGAAAGTTAACCTTTATGTGCCTAAGTATTGATATTTTGGATGTTCCAATTAAATATTAATCCAGGTCGGTAGGTGACCAAAGCAGACGCTTTAAGCTCTGGTATTTATGAACAGTAATTGAAATGCATCCATATGTGAATATTTTAATTAAGGCAGCGGTTTTGTTCAACCAACTGTATTCTGCAATAAAATTGCACATGGAATCAAATGAACGATTTGGTAATTATTTATCTATAAAATCGAATAAATGCGAGCAGTAGGTAGGTACCCGTGCCTTAGGAATCCGTACTATAAAAAAATACAACATTGATCCACAGTATTTGTTCAGCTGTAAAACAAATTTTCTTAGTAGGACATTGTAGAAAAAAATCAGATTACCAACAGAATCTTGTATAAAAACCTTGTGTTACGTACTTGAGCCATAAGACATCGTTTTTGGCCTAAATTAATTGTACTTTATATACTTTATGTTCATTAGAGCGCAAATAATGTGCAATTTAATATATTTTTTGCCATCGACTCGGTAAGAAGAAGAGCATAAAAATAACACGACGAGACGTAGAGAGTACTTCGTATACTTCAAATTATTTTTGTTACAACGAGAATGCTAAAAATTCTGCCGAATAAATTAGAAAACATCACCATCAGACCGAACACAGTCCACAGTCCATAGTTACAATTCATCATCATCATCTTGGCGTTATGTCTTGGTTGCGCCCCCGCGCAGCACGCGAGGGCCCAGGGTCCGCCTTCCTGCTATTCCTGGCCCACTTTGCTCGGTCTTCGGCATCCCTGGTGGTGAGCTTATTGGCACGTATATTGGGCCGGTCTCTCATTCCCGTGCCCGGCGGGGGCGGCATGGCCAGACACCTGCTCCCTACATAACTTGCCGGTCTGCGCAAGACGTGGCCATACCATCGAAGGCTACACTGTCGCAGCTTATCTGCGATGTCACGTACGCCAAGTCTAACCCGAATGTGGGTGTTTCGAACCCGATCCTTCCGTGAAACTCCACACATCCACCGCAGCATCTTCATTTCCGTGACGCGCAGCTATTGCTTGTGTCGCTCTAAAAGGGGCCAAGTCTCGCTACCGTCCCTTCAATTTTATCGGCATTTTGGGGTCACAGATGACACCTGTTACCTCCCGCCATTTGGCCCAAGCAACAGGTATTCGGGCCTTGACGTCGCCATCGATGTCCCCGGTTGAGCTAAGCACAAATCCCAAGTATCTCACCTGATCCGTGCACTTGACTTCCTTATCGCCTATGCGCACGGGTAGGGGATCTGCGCTGTTGCAGGCCATGTACTCTGTCTTCGCTACATTTATCTTCAGATCGCCGTTCTCAAGTGCTTCATTCCACTTTTTAACACGTTGGATTAGTCGCCCCTTGTCAGTGTCTGTCAGCGCGATATCGTCAGCATACATGAGCAGCCATGGAGGTACCTTATGATAATCTAGGATGCTGTCTGACAATTCGTCTAATATCACGCTGAACAGAAGTCCATAGTTACAATTGAGCAACCCAAATTAGTAAAAGGTGACATATATCGGAAAATCGGATATTAATGTAGGCTTTTTGCACAATTCGTGGAACCATCAGCAAAAACATCCAGATTAGCCGCATGTCGTCCAGCAGCTCCTTCCTTTACGGATATCTTAAGAGGCGACCAGACGGTTTGTATACCTAACAGGGGTGTACGATATGATAGGTATTAACTTTCTAAGGAGACTTTTGTAGGCCAGAACACGCCACACGTTTCACCGTGCACTGAAACCTATAGCTACTGTCTAACTCCCTAAAGAACCACGACGAGAATTATCATTTTTGAACAATCGCCAATACGCTTGCCAAGCGAAATTGTAGTAAAGTATTTAGCCTAGAGCAAGCTGTCCAATGGACTGTCACGAATTTCTGATATGGTTTAATTTGTAATTTTCTCGATCGGGGTCATAAATTTGGTCTTGATTCACGAAGTCTTCACCTTTTTCGCTGTAACAAATTAAAATAGTTAGGATTGGGCGGTAGGGCTCTGTCAAGTCTGAGGAGTCCGTCTGGGTAAGTACGGCTGTGCCTTATTTTTGCTGCAAAGCAATATTGCTTGCATTATTGTTTTCCCGTTTGAATAAGGTAGCCAGCGCAATTACAGATATGAGGCATTTCATCTTAGTCCTGAAAGTGACACCTGCAGCTTTGCATTTTTTTACCGAAGACCTCGTCTAGATTGGCGACAGTTACTGTTTACCATCAGGTGGGCTGTCTGCTCGTTAAAAACGTAAAACAAATCTTTACTAATAAATCAATAACTATTGTAAAACTACTTAAGAATTACAAAGTTATTTAAGGCTGGCAACGCAGTCGCGGCTGCCCGGATGTTGCGAGTGTCGAGGCTATAGCGGCGGTGAGTACTTTCCACCAGGTGGCCTGCACTCTCCCTCTAGATACTTTTACTTTTTATACTGGAGTCAAGTATAAAAAAGTAATAGGTTGGGCTGTAGAATGAGCTCCTTGTCGAGGTTTTCCATGTGACTACAACTGCCTCAAAAAATCGTCAAATATGTGTGCAACGATTCTATCTCGAAGATGAAACTTAGAAATATTTAAAAGACATCAGTTATGTTTTTATTTTCACGTCAATTCTGTACGCCGAATGGTGCGGTTGATATAGGCAATTAGTACTGCATGCCCAGTGGTACATTGTGGTAGTGGTGGGCTTATAGGTTTGGCGCCATAGTGAAAAATGTTAGGAATTGTATACGTATCTGAAAATTAAAATTTTTATTTTCATCGTTTTGGTACAAAATGAATGATATTTAGTTTAGTTTGATAAAAGTGTAATAAGTATTACTCTTGGTCTTCCGAATTGTTCTGATCTTTGATGTAAGCCTCGCAATGTCTTATCTTGTCGGGCTCCTTTGTGCGCATGTCAGTCTGATCATGAGCAGTGGTAGGTGTAGGCGCCTGAAGTGGGGTTTTCATGGGTGCCCTGGATAGCGTTAGTGGTGGATATGTCCTCAAAACACCTTCAGGCATTATCTGGCTCCCGGAGATTTCAGCAGGAAATAAGCTCGCCACTTAGTAGTTGGCGTTCTAGTTCGTCAATTATCTGAAAAAATATTCGAATTATTTAACTATTATTCACGTTCCAGTAAACGATATAAATTCTCGAAAGAAAGAATATCAATATTCAAAAAAAAAATCGTATGTATTATGCATTGCTGCATAAAAATAAAATCTGCCAAAACCAATTATTTTGAAGATAAACTTTCTACATAAAAATATCTTTGTACCTGTTTCAGAATTCTTTCACTTCCAAGAGGATGTTCTACTACGTATATATTAGTTAGTTCAGGGTGTAGAGCATGCATTTGGCAGACTTTTCATCAAATATGACCACTAAGGTAAACTTAAATGTAGGTAATAGGTACCTAAATAAATTTTTGACATGAAATATCGCTAAACCTGGAATCTTAAAACAATTGACGATTCCAGGTTCAGGGTAAATACATTGTATGGTTGTCCGAGTGTGCTCTGTCGATTTATAAAGTTTTCAAGGTATCGATATTATCTACATTATTAAGATAGCGTTTCTACGTAATAAACAAGATCACACTTACCAACATACGACGTTCCGGGAATATATCTTCTTTATTCATAACTCTAACAATAATCGCAGAATTAAAGTTTTGCAATTGATTGAGCGTACCTTGTATTTCTTTGCGGTCCTGAGGGAAGATATCTACAATTATACGAGTAACTTGGTTTTGATCTGATTATAACTAACTACTTATAATAATTAAATTAGTCGACAGAATTTAATCATCTTGGCGTCAATATGCCGACTTCGCTCTAGCACGCGGACCTGACCTTGATCCAGAATTTGGCAGGAGCGTTTGCCGTCTAACCTTTGTGACCTTGTTACGAGGGAACTTATCCCGTTTGAATCATGGATATATTCAGCCGCCTAAATAACAGGACTAATAATACAATGATCACAGTCCATAGCAGTCCACTGCGGGACTTACGGCCTCTCCCACGAACAATCTCCACGCTTGGGAGGCTATTTAAAAATCACAGTGTTATAAATATAACAATGGAAAACGCTGCTGCCCATTTTCTAGTAAACGGAGACTAGATCTTTTGACTCGAAAAAGTCGCCTTCTACGACACCCAGGAGTATAAGGGTTTGGTGCTACTTTACTCCGGACACTACACGGCCATCGCTCTCTGTTTATTTTACCTTCTTCCACGTCTGCTTCTTCCACGTTTCCACTTTGTACGGTGGATTCGCGGGATAGTACCGAACTGTGTCAGTGTTCCAAATGTGCGCACCTCATTCGACGGCAAAATAGTATTATCTGTCTACATCGGTCCCACACTTGATCTGGTTGGATCTACTTGTATGGTTTGTATAGGATCTGTCCGCATCGGGCCCACACTTGAAATGGTTGGATTTGAGTGTTTGGTTTGTATAGTTAGATATTCTTCTGCCCGTTTAGTGGTTATCACAAAAAGTATTTTCGTCTTGGTCAATCTTATAGTTATAATTGAACGAATGTGAATTTTCCCAAAAATCAATATGACAAAATTCGAAAAATTTATTCATTTAAAGTTTCTGATAAGTATCATATGCCTGTCATTACATTGGTTGACTTATCCTCAAACAACAGCGTAAACATTACTGCTCGGCAGCAAAAATAGCTAACTAGTTCACATAACTACCGTTATCACCCCGCCTCTCTCCTAAGGCCGGTTCATATTCCGCTCGTCGCCACAACTTGTTGTCTTCAAACAGACCACGCAACATGTACACCGATAGATTTCACTCTGCAAGATAATTTTGTTGCACTTAATCAATGTTCTAATTATAATAAAAACAAATGTATGAAAGGATAAGTAAGGTATATCTAGCTGTGCATATGAAACCTGAAAAATACTTATAAAATGTCACTCAAACATTTTAGGGAAATTGCACGTATTTTTATATGAGGCCTTTCTTTATCTTTTTTATGCTACTCAGTGGCAAACAAGCAGACAGCCCACTTGATGGAAAGTGGTATTTTCGAGATCGCAGTGCTGGTGGTAAGGTGGCAAATAGGCTTACGGCCCGCCTAATGGTAAGCAGTCACTGCAGCCTATGGACGTTTGCAATACCAACTCCATGTTGTGCTCTCCATGGAAAAACTCTCCAGGGAGATTTTATTTAAGCGTCGAGGCTAGTCTGTCTTAAAATAGGGATAAAAGTGAATATGAGATGAGACGATAAGTTATCATATCGAGAGTTAGAAGCTTTTGCGGATCGAACTGAAAGGCTTCCAATTGGTCACCACGCATCGACCCCGCATAGGGCGGACGTAGAAGGCTTTGGGGATGTTGATGGATCACCCCAAGCAGGTTCACAGGACTATTCGACATTAACATCTATTAAGAATTGTACTTAAAAAATAAAGAAAAACTCTCGACGCAGCGATAAAAAGCAGCTTCTTAGTAGACCTTTATTAGAACTGATCATACCTCGTAAATCCATGACACCGGCCAAGGCTCCAGACATTATATAATATAGAAGGTTAATATTCTGATAAAGAATCATGGAAACTGTATATGCGACCCTTACTCACAAGGGAAGGTTGTAAACGTAAACTCTCCGTATTGAATGAACCTTTGAAGGTTTGTGGAGTAGGTGATTCTGATCAGAATCCTATGTTTTATTTACTTGCCGAGGGCCGATTGTCGACTTCTGCTGGTCGGTCCATGGGCAATTGTTTTTCGGTGTCTGTCACGGAAAAACCACCTCCAATTAAACTGTCAAAATTTAATAAATCTTTGTAGGTTTGTACAGTAGTTGTCACTTCGTTACGGTGTAGGGAAACATCATGAGGAAACCTGCTTACGTCCTATTACAAAATTCGGAGGCAGTGAAGGCCGTCTTGGGCTTCAGCTGTGCTCCAATCGTGATGCTTATCATTATTAACAATTATATTGATGTCACATTATTCTACGCGAAGATAGTTTATCAGCCATATTAATTAGTTTAGTTTAATTTAGAGAATTAATTAAGTATGTATATTATCCGGAACAGACAAACATTTAGTTTACCTACTCTAGATTCATTCATTTTGGAGTGTTCAGGCTCACAACCTTATCTTGTCAGTAGAACAGCGGTTTCAGCGGTAGACATTGTGGGTGCGCAATAATGCGGTTTCGTTATATTTCACCCTTTCATGACTCTAGTCGTAGGAAAGATCGGATTAGTAGATAATATATAGAGAACATTCCATACCGTTGAACCGCATCCATGCACCACATCATATACGTGAATATACAACACATGGTCGCTTAACCAGGTGATTTTCTAACCAGATTTAAACAATGAAAATCCTGAAAAGTGAATATGAAATTTTTAACATGTATTTCGTCGTCGTCATCCTAGTTTGATATCCTACTCTTCCACTTTCTTCTCTTTACTCTCCGCCTATTTTCTTGGTCTTCAGCATCCTCGCGTCGAAAGCCGTTGGCTCAACTTTTCTCCCGCGTTCGACTCAGCGTTGTCAATTCAAGCCTATCGTAAGCCCTTTTTCGTGAAACAAACAGGTTTAGACACCGATTTCCAACGAAACCATGGAGTTAAAGAGCGGACATACTTCTTGCTGTGATTTTTATGGAACTGCGTCCACTAAAACCGGATTTTTACATCGGCATTTTTGGCGGCTTACGAGGCTTTCTGGGCCTAATCCAAAGTCACTTAAACTCGGTCCTTCTGCTGACACTCAGACGAGGCACTGTCGGACCACCTTATCTCTATACTAACGCATTGTTTGGGACAGATGGCAGTTGCCGCACATGAAAAACCAATATACCACGTATTTTAAATGTAAGATTCTGGTAGGGAACCTCTTTTAGTAAATCTGTAACCGCTTTCCTAATAGAAGAGGTTTGTCTGCCGTATTAAATAAAAAAAAAAATTATTCCCGAATGACTTAAGTTACTTTTTATTTATTTATTTACTTCATTCGGGTCAAAAAACAATTGTACAAGTTTAGTAATTACAAGTAACCATAAGAGATTGTAGTGAAGTCTGTACAATCCACAACATTGACCACATATTTTAATACCATTAGTAATCGCACAACAGTCTGCAATATGAATATAATCTATTTCTAAACATTATGAAAAGCAACAGTGTTCACTATGCCTACTTAATATGATAACATTTTAAATTGTTGACAGTTTAAAAACAATTTGACAAGCTTTAATTACCTAATTTACATCATTATTAAGAATACCTGAGGCAAGCTTTTTAATAACTTGAATTTTGTAACTATTTTGAGAATATTTAAATATGTCTATTTCTGTAAAGTATAAATTATAAGAATGAACCATTTGATATAAAGGCGCACGCCGGCTGGCGTTAGTCCGACAGACGCCGTGGTAGAACAGACGTTGCGATCGCCGCATACCGTAGGTAGTTCATATTGGGAACGCAATAACTTAATTTGTTAGTGAGCTCAATACAATCGAATTTATTGTGGCAGATACCGTACAACATTATAGACTGGAGCAGATATCGCCTGGACTGTAGGCTATATAGTTTATATCTATCCAACAACTCAGAATATTTCAATTTATTACGGAAACACCTGTACTGCATGGCTTTAAGAAACTTTTTCTAGACACGTTCCAGGGCTACGTTATATTGTTTATAGTATACTTTTATTTTACCTCGGAACAATATTTGTGTCCTTCGGGATAGTCGAACGTTTACAACAATCCGAACTGCACGCGGGTGAAAAACGCGGGGACTGCTAGATTTGGTCAAGGAACTATAATTTATTTTTGGTCCTAGATCATGATTCATCTGTCCAATTTCTTTTCTCATTTAATCATCTCTTTTCTGATTCATCATCTGTGTCATAAATCTGTGCCATGGACTTACTACCCAAAAGGGACTGCGCTTTTAAGACAACAACCGGTCCGAGCAAGAGTCACCATCGATAGTCCTGTGTCCCTTTCTAACAGTGTAAACACAATGTTATTGGCATAATCACCGTCATTTTAAATTGACAAGAGTCATGTTTGGTGTTGCCATTATTGGAGAAATGTCTTTACCGTGTCTTTGGTATTATTTTGGGGTAATCCCATACAGAAAAAATTTTCTATACAGAAGCAGAGAGAACATTTAGAGTTTAAATATGAGACAAAATGTCACACATCTCTATAACACACACACTAATGCAAATGCAGGGACGGAACAAGGCAGCCCATCATGAGTTATATTTTCGACTTTCTACTCGTAACGAACACAAACAAATCTGACTTGTTGTTCGCTCCAGATGACTATGCAATATTTTTAAGCTTGTCCTTATATATTTTAATATTGACATTATAATAAAAGGAAGGTGTCTAGTGAATCAAAGCCATGCCCTGATACCTACCACCGTCTTTTCGATCTCTCGATCCTACATATCGTGAATCGGCAGTGCTTGCTTCAGCAAAAAGGAGGGTTATGATTTTGACCGGTATTAATGTTTATTTGTTGCCTCATAACTTCTAAACTAAGTAGGTACCTACCTACTTACTTATAGTTAAAAGCGTCTTCATTGTTCACAGGTTGGCCTATGTGACTTCACAAATTTAATATGATGCCCTCTAGAGGACATAGTCATGAAAAAAATAATAATAATGAAAAGGATAGATACATTAATATATTAAACAAGCAGCGTATTCTTTATTTTCAGTAAAAATTCATATTATGCTGGTGTAGCAGGACAGAAGGGACTTGCATCTAATTATTATCTTGTTCTTCAAAATGTTTACAACGCAGCACTTCCAATTTGCAACCCAGACATAACCATGTCTGGTCTTTAGGAAACCTAGAAAAACAAATATTTATGTAAATAAACGTAAATACGCGATTAATCCGTTGTTTCATATAATGTCTGAACATTTAAAATGTCATCTAGGTACATTTTTGGTATGGAACCCTGATACATATAAAGTTGTAGACCGCTATTCACAAGATTTGAGTAATAAAATACTATACAATAAATACTAAGTCCGACCCTGTTAGCAACAAAATATTTTCGTACCTATTTAGACACCGAAATATTGCTCAATTTGCCAATAATTTTAAATCTATCTCTAATGGCATGTTGTTTTAAGGTAAAGCATTTCAATTAATGCAAATTCACACTATTTCGATGCATATTTTTGTCACAATTTCTAAAACTTATTTCGGATCGCCTCGACCACGAATGTTTACTTACCGGTGAAAGGATAATCCAGGTGTATTTCCATACTTTGCGCTTTCACATAAATGTGCACTAAATTACACACAAAATTACAATCTTTTAAATGGTTTAATTTAAACTTTATTAGGAAATTATAAAATTTACACCGATGTTTCAAAAAAAACGTCAAGTCGATAGGCCCTCGAGCAATATGTCGAACGTTCAAAACATTGCGCACGTCATTTTCCGTGAACTTATTCCAAGGGATGAAAAAACAGGATAGCAAGATTCATAATCATTGTAGAGCGAGCGAACAGGGAATATTTGTGATTTGTGTTTAGTCTGGTATGTCTGTGGGTAATCCGTACAATCCGAAAAGTAATTGTCAAAATACCTCTTGACCTACTGAACGTTTGTACGACATACCTCGAGTCTACCTAATTATTAACCTACGACTTTTTGTTCAACAAAACAGACAAAACAATTCGGAAACGATTGGTCCTACAACAGTTGTTCCTAAAGAAATATTATAGTAATATTTACAATATTTACATTTCGGGTGACATGGTGGTAGCGCTCGTCGAGATATACATTACGGAGGACAGCTGATTTGATTCACTAGACACCTTACAATGACAATATATAATGACAAAATTAAATTATAAGGACAAGTTTAAAAAAATTGCGTAGTCGTCTGGAGCGAAATACTAGTCAGATTTGTTTGTGTTCGTTACGAGTAGAAAGTCGCAGCAAAATATAACTTATCTGCAGATGGGCTGCCTTGTTCCGTCCCTGCATTTGCAATAGTGTGCGTGTTATAGAGATTTGTGACATTTTGTCTCGTATTTTAACCATAGAGAAAAAAATTTCTATACAGAAGCAGAGAGTACATTTAGAGTTTAAATATGAGACAAAATGTCACACATCTCTATAACACACACACTAATGCAAATGCAGGGACGGAACAAGGCAGCCCATCATGAGTTATATTTTGCTACGACTTTCTACTCATAACGAACACAAACAAATCTGACTTGTTGTTCGCTCCAGATGACCATGCAATATTTTTAAGCTTGTCCTTATATATTTTAATATTGACATTATAATAAAAGGTAAGGTGTCTAGTGAATCAAAGCCATGCCCTGATACCTACCACCGTCTTTTCGATCTCTCGATCCTACATACCGTGAATCGGCAGTGCTTGCTTTAGCAAAAAGGAGGGTTATGATTTTGACCGGTATTAATGTTTATTTGTTGCCTCATAACTTCTAAACTAAGTAGGTACCTACCTACTTACTTATAGTTAAAAGCGTCTTCATTGTTCACAGGTTGGCCTATGTGACTTCCTTAATTTAATATGATGCCCTCTAGAGGACATAGACATGAAAAAAAAAATAATAATGAAAAGGATAGATAGATTAATATATTAAACAAGCAGCATATTCTTTATTTTCAGTAAAAATTCATATTATGCTGGTGCAGCAGGACAGAAGGGACTTGCATCTAATTATTATCTTGTTCTTCAAAATGTTTACAACGCAGCACTTCCAATTTGCAACCCAGACATAACCATGTCTGGTCTTTAGGAAACCTAGAAAAACAAATATTATGTTAATAAACGTAAATACGCGATTAATCCGTTGTTTCATATAATGTCTGAACATTTAAAATGTCATCTAGGTACATTTTTGGTATGGAACCCTGATACATATAAAGTTGTGGACCGCTATTCACAAGATTTGAGTAATAAAATACTATACAATAAATACTAAGTCCGACCCTGTTAGCATCAAAATATTTTCGTACCTATTTAGACACCGAAATATTGCTCAATTTGCCAATAATTTTAAATCTATCTCTAATGGCATGTTGTTTTAAGGTAAAGAATTTCAATTAATGCAAATTCACACTATTTCGATGCATATTAATGTCACAATTTCTAAAATTTATTTCGGATCGCCTCGACCACGAATGTTTACTTACCGGTGAAAGAATAATCCAGGTGTATTTCCATACTTTGCGCTTTCACATAAATGTGCACTAAATTACACACAAAATTACAATCTTTTAAATGGTTTAATTTAAATTTTATTAGGAAATTATAAAATTTACACCGATGTTTCAAAAAAAACGTCAGGTCGATAGGCCCTCGAGCAATATGTCGAACGTTCAAAACATTGCGCACGTCATTTTCCGTGAACTTATTCCAAGGGATGAAAAAACGGGATAGCAAGATTCATAATCATTGTAGAGCGAGCGAACAGGGAATATTTGTGATTTGTGTTTAGTCTGGTATGTCTGTGATTTTAACTCGAAATGTACTCTCTGCTTCTGTATATATATTTTTTTCTCTATGCATGATGTACGTCTGATACATACTGTCTCATATCTAGCCTATTACATGATAGGGGATTTTTCAAACATTTTGGGGCTAAATTTTGGTAGAGGTTGCAACAGTGGTACTTTGAGCCTGTCCCTTTCGGGTATACGCGCTTGTCATATCCATTTGATTTTTGATCCTAATTCCATCACAATGTTTTCCAACACCGTAAGAGCATCGGTTAGGTCAACAAATGTACATAACTCAGAAAAGAGTTAATGGTACATGGCCGCAGGGGGATTCGGACCCGGTACCTCTCGCTTATGAAGATGATCTACTGGTTCATTCTGTGCTGTTAGTATTGAGTGATAGAGATTTTTAAAACTTCCCACGTTTTTTCAGGATACGCTTTCAGTTGCCATAACCAAAACCGAAATGGAATGACAGGTAGAGAAAACAATTTCCTCCGCTGTGCCGTCCGTGCTGTGTGTGGTTTCCGTACTGCCTAATGGCTAAGGGTCCGGTGGCCTAAGGGCATTCAATATAGTAAGTAGCTGATGAAGGCGCAAAAGCAATATATTATTGATAGTTCAGGAAGCCCATGTCCACTAGTAGATGGTGATGATGCACAGACAGCTTCGAAAGTAGTAAGCGAAACCACGATTGGACACAAGTAAAGCTTAAATTTGGTCCGATTTGGTCAGATTATTCTCTGGTTAGTGAAAATGAAGATACCTAATAAAGTTAATAGAAACAAAGAACATGGCTTAACTTTCGTTTAATTCACACACCACAATACAATCACACAAACTCGTTTACATCAGAAGTAATAATCACAATATGAAGACGTGAAAAGTTAACGTTAAACGTTAAACATATAAGTAATTAGAAATGAAAAGAAAAAAAACGAGAAAGATTTACGTACAAATTTAAACTCTTGCAACTCATTTTTAATTTACTTAGCGAATAATTTTTTCATAAATTTACTATTTTTGTAATCGTTATTCAGAACACTAGATGCTATCAATTTCGTTACTTCAACGTTGTTTACGGTCGTGGAACGAGTATATTTCGAATTGTTTATTTGGCTTACAGTGGTACCTTTTGATATACCAATCCGGTCTCGTTTCTTTCTTCTAACAGGAACCCCTTTCACATCATCGTAATCTTCGCGGCTTATGTCATTCTCATTCTTTATACTGTAACAAAATATAATTTTATTACTCTTAAATAAATATTTTATTAGACTCTCATTATGTATTGTCGTCGCTGGGTCAGAAGCAGGAAATCGGATCATGGCAGAAGCCAGGGTGGTCAAATGGCTGATGATGATGATGATTTTCTACAGTAACCAAAAATAACTAAAATCATCATTTTAGCGTTAATGTCCCGGTTGCACTCTCGCGCCCGTGGGCCCGAGTACGCCTTGACCATGATCCAGGGTTTGGCAGATCAGATAATTACAGTGGACCGACTGTCATCTGACCTCGTTGTCCCTGCTACCAGGGAAACCTGACCCGATTGGATCTTGATTACACATTCAGTCGCCTGAATATGCAGGATTCATCACGATGTTTTCCCTCACCGTAAGAGCCATTGGTACATGGTCGCAGTGGGATTCGAACCTGGTACTTCTCGTTTACGAGTCGGATACCCTAACCAGTAGGCCACCGATGCTCCAAACATAACTAAAATAATGAGCATTATTGTAAATATCGCAGCTTATAGTACTTGGTAGTCTCTGCCTACCCCTGTCGGTTACAGGCATGAGTATGAGTGTTATTTTTAGAGAAAACTCTGTGTTGATATTTACGTTGGATCAGCATTGTCCAAAAATTTATTGTATGCATCGAAATCTACTAAGTCTTGATCATGAACGGGGTCCACATGCATATGCTTGGAAGCAGTAGATCCAGTCGGCCTCAGCACTTTCGGCTTCATCGTTGGCTCCACGGTTTTTTTGACATCGTATGTGTTCAAAGCACCAGACATCAGTTCATTAGGGTCTCGTGGAAACAACGAGTTGTCTATGGAGGATTGCATCGGGTTGTCCATGACTCGTCTCCCTGAATTCTCACGAGTAGGTGATTTGGGAAACATGCCCGGGTCTACTCCGACGCTTAACGGGAGTTGGTCTTGTTGGTCTATGTCTGCACCCGATCCCTGAAAACAATCAGCTTGTTATACACTTTTTTTAAATAACGTCTCGGAGTCGGGCCATATACTGTTCAACTAGTCTCCGGGTTCCCAGCGGAAGACCTTGGTGAACTTCGTTTCGCCAGAGGTATACGGAGGCACACCTAATGAGTGGCGAGCTCGTTGCGGCACTGAAGCTCGACTAGCCTCTCGGTCATTGCGAACATTGTTTAACCTTGAATATCGGACTCGCAACCACGCTGCCACAATAATGAAGGATATCATTCAGTTTAGACCATAAAGCTGAAAGATTTTACAGTGTCGGCAACACGCGAGTGACACCCCTGGCACCTAATGCAAACGTCCATAGGTGATAACTGGTTACCACCAGGCAGGTTGATTCTTGTTTGCCACTTTAGTGATATAAAAGAATAAAGCTGAAAGTACCGACCCGAAAAAAATAATAATTTTCTGATAGACTACCTATCTATAACCCCAAGTGGTTAGGTACATTGGGCAAAGAATACTAAAATATCAATTATAATAACCTAACCACTGGGCGTACAGGTTTGGCGCCATAATAAAAAAAGTTAGGAATTGAATACTGAAAATCTGAATATTGTAATATTTTTTCCTGGTCGGCACGTTCAACGTTTTGGTACAAAATTGTATGAAACGTGGCTCACATGGCTCTGTAGTGACATCTATCGCTCTACCGCTCCAATAGGGAAGACTCAACAATACTCACATTACGAGTACACGAACACAAGGTTGGCAAGCATCCGCACATAGATGGCGCTGACTTTCCTACATCGCGCTAACGAATTATGCCAGCTCCGCGGTATATATACAACTTCCGACGATCCAATGTCGGACCCTTGGTCCCCTGGTCACAACACCCGGCCAGGTGGGTAATTACCCTTTTCCACCTTCTCCATCTTCGCTTGCCAACATTGGGGGCTGCCTATATTCCTTACACCGCCAAAGCTCTTTTCTCGTAAGAGTCTAGCCTATCGAATATTTTTATTCACTGGAGAACACGAATACATAATTACCGAGTCGGGCATCTTCCGACGTGACGGTAGTAGACTTTGCTCTTTCATTTTCCTGGCATTAATCATAGACTGAAGAGATCCAATTGAGTTCACTGCTGCCGGTCGTTGGTCACTGCGTTCCTGCAAATTTTGCATAGATTTGAAATAGATAGCGATTTCTTCGCAGCCATGTCCATAATATCTTAACGAAAGGTACATTGGCTGTGATTGTCCGAAACATTAAAAGAACATGACTCTAAATACCTCCTGCCAAGTCCGGATATTTGGAAACCGCGTTTCTGTGATCATTGAGATCATTGGCTTGTCGGTGAACTTCACCAGCGAAGCGTCAAATTTCTGCTGGTCATCCGTTTCAAAAATGGAATCGTCCATTCTTCGCCCGATTCTTGGAGTGTAGTCCTCGTCTGGCACGCCTGCGGTTATCACTGAAACATAGCCATTACCTTTGTTCAGCCCCAGTCATATTATACATGGATGGTGTCGCCTAAACGGCCGCAAAACACTTGAAATAAAAAAAATTGCAAACAAGAAACATTTCCTCAGTGTCTTCTTCAATACTTGATAGAAATAAAATTTACACGTCAAGTTAAATTTTTTACTAATTTCTTTTTAACTTGCTTTTTCTATATGACTAACATAAAATAAATATTACCACCCACCATTGCTAGATCCATCTTCGCCAAATCTGGTCTGCCTTGATCGTCGAAAGTCGCTGTCGCCTCCGAGTTCATTGTCCTCAAACACACCGCGTCGCATGTACACCGACACGTTCGATTCTAAAGAAAATGAGTGAAATGAGTAATAACTTATTACTTAACACCGTTAATGTAACACATGGATCTTATCCGCTTAAATGTCCCCCCGTCCTATTATTTTGCGCCCCGTGCAAATACAAATTTCAAATTTGCCGATTTTACTGTAAGTTATTTCATAGGCAACCAATCTAACGTTTAACTTAATTAAAAAGGACCGCGAAGAAGCACTAGGTTGCGCTTTTTAAGCATCACAGGCGTTTTTTTTATTCCATCGGAAATGTCACAGGACGTTCAATCGATAAGGTCTGAAATAAACATTATTTTATTTAAACGTTCTCTCCATTATTAGATGGCAGATTTTGAGGATTTTCGGGGTCGAAACTACCTACTACTTGACGCCAAGATGATTATTTCTGCCATAAGTGAACCTTGGGTGGCGTCATAATAGTTTTCTTTTGTGGAGGTAGGCCTCGATCACTCTAGGCGAACGACGATCGGACACACATTAATGCGCCTTGTCCAACTGCCATACAGCTTACTTAATAGGCATTGCCCCATCATAGGCTGCATCTACACGTAACATCACTGACTCACCAAAGCCAAGGACTAACAAGGATGAAAGTTTCACTCAAAACTCATATCAAAAGTATTAATAACCAAAATTAATGCATAAATGATACGTTTCGATAATCTATCTGCTTGGAATCCATAATAGGAGCCTCAAATCCAGAAGCCCGTTTCAGGCTGTTAATGAAGATGCCAATACACACACACCACATACCTCTCAAGTCTATGAACTCAGCAAGTGAGTAGTTGTATCCGAGGGAGACGCCTGCCAGAGCTCCGCACATTATGAGACAGGCTAAGGACCCAGCGATACAGCAAGCCATCAAGAAAGACCATGTTCTGTGAAAGAATTATAGGGAATTATTACATAGAACGATGAGAAATGATTCCATTGAGCTGAGTTTTTTCGATAGACTGTGGGCCAAGGGCCAAACATGAGCCCGCTAGCAGTTTTAGTAGACAATACCCCTGGAATATCTATCGTTCTCGCAAGGATCGCTCTAAGCAGGTTTAATGCAGGAATCGCAGTACTGATGAAGTGAATTAGATATATTTACCAGAAAACAGTAGAATTATCATCATCATCATCAACATATCATCTTATTAAGCGTTTATTCCGGCTTATGCCAGGGTCCGCTTTCCCACTTTTCTTCCACGACTTTGCACGGTCTTCAGTATAATCACGTCGTAGAGGCCAATGGTTCTCGCATTCGATTCGGTGATATCAATCGATCGTTTCCTAAACTCTCTTTTCTGATACCGGCAGGTGTAGACACCTGTATCGCAAGTATTTCTGGGGCTTACGCAGCACGTGAGCAAACCATCACTGGCGCGCCTCCTCAATCTTAGCCAAGTTTCCCATAGAGCAACAGTACAATTATATATCATTGTGATAAATTATAGTACAGTATCTTCAACTACTAAGCTTCATGCTTACATCTAGCATGAAAAACGCCATATGAATCCACGAGTTTGATTCACAACTTCAATATTGTTTTCCCCTATTTATGCAATTACCTATACTGATATTAGCTACAAAATATTGAAATCGAATTTGTACATTAATTCATACCGTTGGAGAGCATCAAAGGTCCATTCCAAAAACTGGAATATACAACACATTGTTGCCGATTTCCTTCATCTGATAACATCCGAAGGCAAATCTGGAAAATAATTTAAGTTTGCTTAACCTACAACTACCAAATAACTGAAGAATTCAAAGCGGATTCACTTGAAACAGAAGGGTACTTAGGTACTTTTCCTAAGTGGCATATTACTTTACTTCAATATAGGTAGATGAATATGAAAACAAAATAGATAATAGATTCATATATAAATTAATGAAACCTTTTCATCTGGTCATACTTGGTGCATTTTATAAGTCAGGCTGAGAGATCAGGTTCCCCTTACAGGGTCATGGAAATCAGATGGCAGTCGCTTAACTATCAATGGTCAGGTGAAGCCCGGCAATCGGAATATTGACGCGAAGATTAATAACCAGAGCACGATCTTCTCTTCCTAGTCTCTTATCGTCGTTCGTATCTTCGTTTCTGCAGGTCGTGTCTAGTCTGAAATTGCGGCCACTCGCTGTACCAGACTCTTCCATGTGGTTCTGTCGTAGGCGACCTTAATAGCTTTAGAGTACGATAAATATATGTAAATATTTATGTAATACTTAGTCGTTAAGGTCCTAGAAGTCGATTAGCAGCATGGGACTGAAGCGATGTTGACTCTTTCTCAATTTCTTCCCTCTTCTCTTCTGCAATTTCTTCCAATGTTAACTCATTTCGGCAATTTAATGAATTGCCGAAATGAGTTGACATTTAACACTACGCTAATTTTCACAACTATCACTTGGCTTTTCGCATCAGCGAACCTAACTAAAGTGCATTCTACATAACGAACAATGATACGAAGGCCATGTATGGTCCTAGTTAAATCGAAGTTATGTCAAACGTGTCAACTACAAGTTCGAAAGGTGGCATTTATTTTCAGCAAACAGACGATATGCCAAACCAAAAAGAAAGTGTTAATCAAAGAGAAGTGTTTAAGAAAGAGAAGAACACAAAAGAGAATGATTGAGAGAGTGACACACACATATCTAACAGGTGACGGCGTCGCTGTTGTTGACAACAAAGTATGGAGGAAAATTTTATATCCGTGGAGCGGTCACGTTGTTTACATTTCAAAAAATAGCGACACTTAGTTACATTTTTGGCCACTGGGTCAGTTAAGTTAGTAAAGTAAGTTCTATATTATGTCAAAATCTTTGTTAGCAACCTCCGTAGAGATAATATCCTAGGCAACCTCGGAATCCCAGTAATTCGACTGCCAAATAAGCATCGTCTCCCGCGTCTCCCCTTTTTGCAGAAAACCGAAGACCCTCTCGCCCCTCCACTGCCGCAGAATACTAAAGATCCAAAACCTAAGCATCCTGTGCGGTGGTGCCCCATGTCTGTGATTCGACCTTATTCGCAATGGTGTGGTGTCGCGCTTCTGTGGTTCGGTATACGGTGGTGTCGCGCTTCCGTGGTTCTCAATGCGGTGTGGTGTCGCGCTACCGTAGTTCGCAAGTGTCGCCATTTTGAAATGTTATGTCAATTTAAACAATAGCCAGGTACAGGCTCCAATGGAATGTTCTTTTGCGGTCCGCAAAGTGTTTTATGATTTGTGTATGACTAAGCTACAATAACGCACTATTCATTGATTGCACTTAACTTTAGTTGACGCTTAAATTGTCGCCTTAAGATGTTCCTAATCATTTAGGCTTCACAAAATCGGTCGACCTCGCTTCTACAATAAATGTTATATTTACGTTTACAATAAAGAGTACCTATAAGTAGAAACAATAATTACTGTTGTGTAAACGAGACACGTAATGAGGTTCCTTTCAAATTTAATTTAATTTACAGTGCTAATGTTAAGAAAGGGGTCAGACAAGGCTGCATACTATCCCCTATTTTGTTCAACATTTATGGGGAGCACATCATGCGACGAGTATGCGAAGACTGGGAGGGCGGCGTCTCCATTGGCGGGACAAAGATCACAAACCTGCGTTATGCCAATGACATCACACTCTTCGCATCCAATGAAGAGGAAAAGTGCATCTTGCTGAAGAGATCGGAACGAATCAGCGGAGAATTGGGGCTCCTTATAAACAGAGCTAAGACCAAAGTCATGATAGTCGACCGCAGCATGTCTCTCACCATGACCGGCGGATTAAACCTAGAAATTGTAGAGGACTTTATATATCTGGGCTCCGTCGTTACGAATAACGGTTCATTTGAAAAGGACATCAGAACACGGATTGGCATGACCAAGAGTGCTTTGTCCCCGTTGGACCGTGTGTGGAGTGACAGGAACATCTCGAGGAAGACCAAGAAGCAGCTCGTCACCACTCTCGTTTTTTCCATCTTCCTTTACGGCGCTGAGACTTGGACCCTCAAGAAAGCTGACCGCCAGCGCATTGACGCGTTGGAAATGTGGTGCTGGAGGAAAATGCTTGGAATTCATTGGCCAGAACATCGAACCAACGAATCTATTCTAGCTGAACTGAAAGTACCGATGAGGCTTACCACCACATGTCTGCGGAGGAGTTTCTAGTTCTTCGGCCACGTTGCCAGGAAACACTGACGTGACAATTTGGAAAAGCTGCTGATAACGGGCGAAATGAGCGGGAAGAGGCCTAGAGGTAGAAGCCCAATGCGCTGGACAGACCAGATCCGCTCTGCCCTGGACACCTCGGTGTGCGATGCCATCCATGCTGCCGAAGATAATGTGAGCTGGCGCAAGATAGTCCACGACAAAGTCATCCGAAGAGGCCACGACCCTCAGCATTGAGGATAAACGACGCAAGGAGGAGGCTAATGTTTATCTTACTCCATAAGCAAAGCAATTTAATACTAAAGTTGTAGGTACCTAAATAAATCTTCAATGAGGCACTTAAATGCTCTATAGGATGCATGAATTGTGTAAGGACATCATTACGATAAATATTATATGGATATTCTATCACTTACCTACCACAAAGATAATTGGGCACGTAGTATGAAATTTATACTCACACGGCAGTAAGTTTGTGCACTTTTACCACTTTTCTAGCACATTCATACGCTGAGTTTCAGTTTGTAGCATTTTGTTAGTACCTCTCTAAGTCTTGTGGCAAACCCATATATTTTTCTAATATTCCAGATTGTAAGCAAAACATAATATGACATTGGGGTGGTTGAGATCCACCATGGAAAATCGCCGCACCATTTACAACTTGCCACACACATTTACTACCTCGGGCCGTGATATGGGATACGGGATGAAATTTTATTACAGCCTTACTATTATGCCTACCAACACCGTAATTAAACTAAAATGTCCACAAATAGGCATATGGTCGCCTGGGACTTAAGCCTTCGATAATATCTTATGTTTAATTTTTTTCTATATACTTAATAAAATTACGGATCAACTTTATTAGATTTTTGCTAACTGTTAGTTAATATTTTTGGCAATGGTAGAGCGGAACATCTTAATACAAGCAAATCCCAGATACTGAATATTGTATTAGATTTTTAGAACAAAAGTAATAATTATATGGTTGATTTTATTTTTTTGTGTAGTTGTTGGTGGTAACTGCCCCTTAGTTATAAAACTAAATATTATGTATTTCAGAATTAATTTATTGAGTTCCGCGAATTAAGAAATAATCGAGATTCATTTCAACTCACTCAATCATCGTATTGTAAAGAATCAAGTTTTATATGCTACGCAGTGACAAACAAGCATATAGCCCTCCTGATGATAAGCGGCAACTGTCGCCCATAATATCTACGATTAATGTATTTAGGTTGCAGGCAACAAAAATTCAGAACCGCAGGTACGTTGTCACTGAGACGACTAATATAAGATGAAATGCCTGCCTTATTAAGAAACACTGTGATCTACGGTGAAGCACTCTTATAAAAAGGAGCATTTTAATTTGGATTTTTATATTTATCAAAAGACAGTAAGTCAGGTAGAGTTCTGTCGAGGTTCGCACAATCAGTTTAAGCAAAGTGGTCTGTGACAGTAGTCTTTGTAATTTCGAGTGTAAAAGAGACAGTGTCATTTCGTCGCGGCTCTCCTCATTTGGTGGTGGTACGATGACGTTCTGGTTTTTTGCGCGATTTCAGGGTTGGTACAAAAGTTGTACGTATTCCATATCCTGATAACCATGTATGCATTTTCACTAATATGCCCGTATATTGTGATGGTCGGCGTTACCTCTACTTACAGAGCTTCCTTGTATACTACCCTGTGTACTGTATAACGCCGTCGTAACAATATGAGAACATATTAGCAGCGTCACACACCCTCAAAAGAGCCACATAGAGCTGTAGGCTGAAGCAGCTCATGGCGAAGTCTATAGAAAAATATAATTTGGCAATATCTGACTTTTTGGAGTAGCCTGACTTTGACAAAGAATGTATCCATTTTAAGCCTTTAAAGTAAAGTGCAGACGTAAGATAAACCGTATGTTCAAAGGGTCCTGTACATTCTGGGATCCAGGTTATTTGGACCTACTAATTAGGTGTAATTTCTGAACTACAACATCGATGACCTTGAAATTTACGGGACAATCTTTTAAGTACCTCATTTCTTACAAAAAAAGATAGAATGAAGTCGGACAACGCCTAATGAATTTCAACTAAGCACACATTTTGACTTCCATCCCCTCTTCCGAGTACACCGTGATGAATTTCGGGGTTAAACGTAGCCTGTGTCCTATCTCGTAGTATGTACTCAGATCATATAAAGTTTTATTTGAATTTATTCAGTAGTTTCGGAGTGATGCGCGACCAAGATACAGACAGTCAGATTACAGAGTAAAAATAAAAAATTACAAAGTATCTTCAATACAGAATTGGACCTGTTACAGTTTTATTATACCTGTGTACAGATACCAATTTTCTGCATCTTGATTAAATTTAAAATACACAGTTGTAGTTGTAACTACTATGTTATACCTAGCACAACTTATACCTATTACACGGAAGCACATTTTTTTTAACAAAGACAATCTTGAAAATACCTTTTGATCCACCTTTCCTCGATATCTAGAAGTTTTACTTCCCTAGCCCCTATCCACTCATAGTTATTTCAAGGCCATAGTTTTCCTAGGTCGATGAGTACCTATATGCACATCGAGTTTGCTACATACATATTGTAAGCTAACGGTAGTCCGGCCACCCCGTATAAGCCTCCGCCGTGGCGATGGCAATACGACGCCCATTTCGGTACAAGGGCACTTGTTAATATTTCATACACACCCGCAGGCAACCGTTAGTAGCCAGCTAATAGAGCCTCGCTCTATTTCTATTTATGTAACCTTTGCTGATGTTTTACTAATGTACCGGGGTATTTGAAGGTGAAAATGTGAGCTTCAACGCAGGGGTTGGATCACAAAACGTTGGGAAAAGGTCCGTCAAGAATAACAGGTTGTCGTTGCCAGTTTTCTGTGATGGTAATGGATGAAGTTATTGTTCAATTTAATTTGGATATTTAACTTATGGCATCTACCCAATCTAGAATGTATCTTTGTTTAATAAATTGAATTTGTAGCGATTGTTTGGTGGGAATTCTGGGCCTGAAATAAGTAAGTGCAGTATCCTAAAAGGTACCTGGGATTGCGAACAAAGGGTTAGTCTATTGAGTTGGTTTAGGACGTCATGTCGTATCTTGAAAATAGTACTTCAATGGTTCCAGAGTCATAAACGTCATTTGGTGAGAATTCTGGGATGAGTATTTGAGCCCAGACTCCTCATCACAATTTTCTAAATTTATTACATAAAAATTGAACTTAGAAGTTTCGTAGATTTTGTAGCGAGTTAACATAACCAAAAAACAAACAAACAATAACACTATCTAAGCAGCAATATCACTAATATTGCGAAAGTTACATGGCTCCATTACATTGCATGCATACATCGCATTACTGCATATTCTAATCGCCTTAATTAATAGAGAATTTATATATAGAAAATTATAACTTATTCAATGTAGGTATAACGACTATTGTGATGTCAAAATAAATAATGTCTTTGTCTAACTGATTAATAATACGGAAAATATCTACCTATTAACATCAGGTACCTACCCACCTTCAGTCCAAAGTTACCTATCCTTTCGCAAAGGGATTCAATTACACGCTGCATATTTCTCATATTTCACAGGGTGCGAAATGGATTTCTAAATCAAAGAGCAGTCTCCGGAATGTGCGACATAAAAAATAATAACGAAGATAAACCCGTAAACCTGGCGTGTACAGACAATACGTGGGCTGTGGTTTGTCAAATGTGAGAATAAAGCAAGAATAATATAATATAAACAGTAACAAACGAGGAGAATTTCGGCGCGCAGACCGCGTAGGATGTGCCCAATTATTTCGCTGAAGCCAAAGCCCCAGAGGTTATATTACAAAATGTACTTACGTCTAAAATACTTATCTAAACCTGCATAATATATAACAAAGTCGCTTTCCGCCATTTATATATATATAGGGGGATATATGTATATATATACATATACATATATACGCTCAGATCATTTAAACTATGCAACGGATTTAAATGCGGTTTTCAACAATAGATGGAGTGAATCAAGAGGAAGGTTTATAAGAGTAAGAATAAAAGGGTAGGTTAGGTTAAGGTACGATAAAGTAGTTGTATGTAGAATTAAAACCCCATGCGAACGAAGTCGCGCCGGGTCCACTAGGTTGGTATATAATTAAAGCTTATAGGCTTAAGCATGTAAGTTCATAAACTTCGCTTTGCACTCGATTAAATTTCGAAAAGGCACACGAATTAGGGTCTCTTGTACCTACTTACAGAGCATGACAATAATAGTGTTATTGTCCACAATTCCGAATATGTCCCCAAGGTTTTACATTCCATTTAGTTATTATGAGCAATATAGAGTTTATTTATTGAGTAAATAAGGTCTAATATGAAAAATATTTTTTCATAACAAGCTTTTATCGCGGGGTATAGCCCAAACACGATTGAGTTATCGTTGCGTACGCCATTTCATCCCATCAGCAGCGGCCATATTGAATTTAGTGTGATATTACTAACTTTATCGTTTTCTACTCTTGAAGTCCTTTCATTTGATACCAATATTCAGGGGGTTGAGAAAAAAAAGTAATCCGCCATCTTGGAGCGGCAGCCAAGTTGAAATTATTGCAATATTGAGTATTGCATATTGTATTGTCACCAGAACTAAAAGTGTATGGAAAACATTAATGTTCTAAAAATGGTTTGCTAACTTTGAAGATAACGTACAAACATTCATAAAAACAGTGCAAGTTAAATAAAGTCTTGTAAAAGTAGTAAGCGCTTACTTACTACCTTTGTATATCTAACATAAAGAGATGCTGAAAACTTCCAATTAAAAATTTATTTTGGGTTTTCGTTTCTCGAAACACGAGAAAAAATTGTAAGAACTCAGAATCCAAACCCAGGCGGATTTCTTATATTATGCATACCATAGATTAGGTATAAAACGTCTAAAAACAATTTATTCATTTTGGAATTGTCATTATTTATTTGCGAGCACGAATGACTGGAAAAATTCAATGCCACGTATAAGATTTCAATGATGCGATATTGCGACGAACACGTAAAATGTGAGAACAATATCTGCATTCTGTTTTTATTGTGTACTCTGTCTGGAGACGTTATTCCCTGGTGATAAGGTTCATTTACACAATAATATCTGCCATAATGTAGGAAACTGAAGACTCGAAGCGGGGAATGATCGATCGACAAATCAACCCATTTGTCTACCCACTGTATTGAAATCATATTGAAATTCGGATTTAATTGTGTTTCGTTTCACGTCACGCATCGTAGGATTTACTTGTTATCCAGCTGCGTGATATGAAACGCGGAATATGCTTAGAATGGGCTGATTACATTATTCGGTCGTTTCGTTTTCCTTTCGTTCAAGCGTCGTTGTCGATTTACAGCATCAAGTTATCGTTAGGTTTCATCATATTTTGGTTTACATCATGGCCATCGTTAATTGACCTGTTAGTTGTAAAAAAACGCACTTTTTTTTGTACCACTAAGGTGGCAAACAATCTGTGCCAAACATTTGAATTCGGTCATAGAACTACTCGCTACCAGTGTTGCTGTGTATAACGTAGAATTAGCGCTTGATTTCGCAGATAACCTATGCTCCTGGTCGAGCTATCCAATACAATAAAATTTTATTTCAGGCATTAGATACAATTAATGACGTACTTATTTGTCCATATGATCCATATCGGTAAAACACAACAATTATTTAAATTAAGTACAAGAGCACTTAAACTCTCGACATCTCTTTGTTAAGGTACATATTACAAAAGTAGAAAATGTAAACATTTTTTATTCAACTTAACTCTACCGAAAAATTATTTAAATAATTTTTCCAATTTCCCCCTTTTGTAATCGTAACTCGGGGATATTTTGAAATATTGTGGGGTCGATGAAGGGAAAACGCAGACTCGGATCTGTCCTGGCTCTACAACATAACCTGTAATCTAATAATAATACAACTTTAGACTATTTGATGATAATCAATGCAGAGCCGAAACCGGTGGGTCTAGAAGTTTTAATTTTGTACTGAGGTTTCTATATGACGTAGGTGAGCACCAGCGTCGTAGAGCTCTAATTGAGCAGCAACGTTTTTTATTGCTTTTCATACACGCGATCAAATATCATTTAATATCAAGCATGAAGATTAGTGCGGTGTGGAGGAGTGCAGGAAGGCTCAAGAATAGCAGTGGGCATTATGAGCTCCTGACGTGAAGCGATATCATTGCTATGAAACGTAATCAACTCGATAACGAGGCGAAAACTGATTGAAAAGGAAAGTATTATAGTAATCATCCCTTACAAGCCAATAGGCGTGTATTGGAGCCAAGTACGGACGGAGGGGAAATTAAATTTTTGATGTGATGTAACACAGATGCTCCGGTACGTGGGGATGGTATTACGCAAAATATGTTAACGTTTTACCTACATAATTTTGGTACAAAATGCTGGCCTTTATTTAGCACAGCGGCATGCCGGCGGCATTGCCACGTTGAATGGCCGCCAGCATTTTGGGCACCTTGCCTAATGGCAGCGGTTTATTACACTTTTTAAATATATTTTTTTAATATGTTTAAAATTTATTCTTAGATTAACCTAGTTTTAATTAGTTAAGTTATGTTATCTTCCATTAATATTGTACCACGTTTATAGCAAATAAACATACTCTTAAATAAATGTTACCACCATTTTGGTACAATGTATTATGGTTTAATTTTTAAATAAAGCAACCGAATTACGATGCAATAATCTACAAATAGGGTTTGTGGGACATAATCTGCTACTTACTGTAAGGCTGTAGTCCCTAACGCATTCGCGTTCAGCAGCGAAACTGCAAAGTGACGTGTCTCTCTTTCAATCTACAGCAAGATTTGTATATAAGTAATCCTTACATTCATTGAATTTTAATTCCGAAAATCAAATTTGAAAATCGTTTGTGTCGGTTCAAAAATAGGGACCCTGGCTGAGCATTCCAATATTCCCCGCGACAGATAATCCCTAGTAAGTGTCATAAGACTCTTAAGCTCAAACAAATTGGACCAGTTAATTGCTTTAAAGGCCAGGTAAATTTTTGATGTTTACAATATTCACAAACATCAAATAACTCCATCAGTTAGACCGTCGTCCGTGCTGGACTTGAGCCTCCTCCACATTCTTCACTACAAAAAAACCTGTTTGCTAACCAGTTAATATTAAATAAATAAAATAGATATGCTTGGACAATTCACACAGCGCCATTTAGCCCCAAAGTGCTGAAAACTGATTAATTACTTATACAGTTTTTAGACTCATACTTATTATACATACAACACCCAGACCCGTAAAAGAAATTAAAATTCATCATTTCAATTTGGAGTGGCACACTAGCAGCATGACGGCATGTTAACCAACAGAACCACTCAGGTCGTGGTTTTCAATAAGCTAAGTGAAATCGACCTTAAGTTTATTAGATTTGAGATATCAGGTTGTGTATGTGATCTTCTAAAACAATTTTAATATCGACGATATCTACGGACGAAGGACGGCATTTTCTCAGATTCGGAACAAAATATCCTTTTCAGATTTACCCGTACCACAACCATGTAACCATGGATACTATGCTTACCTGCAGTATGTATTGTATATATCTCACTTTCCCGTCTCTTTGCTCTCCGCATTGGATTTGGATCGCTGATCTCCAACTGGCCGCCAAGATGGAGATTGCATTGCATTCCAAGCATTACAACAATTATAATTTTTAATAAAAATAAATACCTTCCACAAGCACAAAGTAGTAAAATCTTTAAAATATAATATAATATATTCAAAATATAGGTATAATGTTTATCCGTGCGCATGGGATGCGTGTACTTTTCTGAAGATCGTGACTGAATTAATCTGCAGTTGGTCCAATCCGGTTCCCGTTACAATTTTTATGAACCCAATTAAATTAATCGTACACACCGTCACGCCTTTTGCTACCGGAAAAAGCAACGACGGTATAATAAATAAATAAATATTCTTGGACAATTCACACAGCGCCATCTAGCCCCAAAGTACGCAAAGTTTGTGTTATGGGTACTAGTTAACTGATAAACTACTTATATACTTTTAAATACATATTTATTATACTTTTAGGAACTACGGCCAAAATTAATTAAAAGAAACAAGACTTAACAGAAAACCGTCTTATATTTCGTAACAAAATTATCAATTTACAAAACTCTTAGAAAATAATCACAATTAACCATTATTTGCACTAGATCTCAACACATAGCGATTACAAACTTGCCCAGATCAGTTAAACATAAAATAGGTGGAAAATAGCAATGACAATAACCAGGAAAATAGCTCACGTGACCTTAATAACAACCAAGAGCGATTCTGTTGCACGTCCGTCCGTTCCCAGCGCCAAGTAGCAAAAGAACTTGCTGTTTTTTTTTTTTTTTTTTTTTTTTTTTTTGCGCCCAACGCAAAGGAAATGGGCACCCTCCGGTATAGCGGTTGGGAGGGAGGAGGTGAACTCTCATGAGTACCAGCCGGCCGGCCAGCTGGTTATGCACGACTCGCCAAAAAGGGACCTAGGCGTATACGTGCTAAACACCCCCTGGGAACACCTGTAGCCGGAAGGGCCTTTCAGGTTTCATCGGATGCGACACCCCGTAGGGACGGGGTGCGCTCAGCGTCACTCTTTACGGAGCGTACACTGGAGAACCTATAGCGCGACCCCTGAAGGGGGTCCCGCTGCTGTGGACTGGATTTAGGGGCCTACGGGGGCCGCTGAAACGGCAGGGAGGGGCTTTGTCGGGTCGACCTGAGCCTCCAGGAGGAGGTTCAGAGCGCTCGACAGGTCGTTGGGGGGGGTCCGTGAGGACGTGTCTCGGCCTCCGGATAACGTGGCCGGAGACCGGGCGCGGAGAGTAGGCTGCTGCCTCTCGCACGAGTGGGTTGGGGGAACTTGCTGTCTATCTGCTCGCTATTTATAAGGCGCGTAGGGTAGGTGGTAGCCACGGAAGGGGTATTCCTTACACGGCCTCTCCTGACCGAGTGTCGTCCACGACACAAGCTTCTTGAGTGATGCCGCTGGGACCAGCGACGGGTACCTATGGCCCAGCTTCAGGGTCTATGTCCAGCAAATACATGTCCAATCCGGTGGAGATCGGCACAGATGGTGCAGCCTCATCACCATTCTCGTCATCATGATCATCTGAAATCGTAAGCCGGTTAAAAATAGCTCAACGTACCAAGTAAATACATTCAATCTTACATTTCTTTCTCTCGATCCGCATTTACTTAATTCAAAGTTCAACTTGTACACAGTGCACACAACAGTCACACATCCATCTTCATAATGAAAGAAATAAATGAAGCTACGTCTAGCTTTTTGGTATACCCATAGAGAAAAAATTTTCTATACAGAAGCAGAGAGTACATTTAGAGTTTAAATATGAGACAAAATGTCACACATCTCTATAACACACACACTAATGCAAATGCAGGGACGGAACAAGGCAGCCCATCATGAGTTATATTTTGCTACGACTTTCTACTCGTAACGAACACAAACAAATCTGTCTTGTTGTTCGCTCCAGATGACTATGCAATTTTTTTAAGCTTGTCCTTATATATTTTAATATTGACATTATAATAAAAGGTAAGGTGTCTAGTGAATCAAAGCCATGCCCTGATACCTACCACCGTCTTTTCGATCTCTCGATCCTACATACCGTGAATCGGCAGTGCTTGCTTTAGCAAAAAGGAGGGTTATGATTTTGACCGGTATTAATGTTTATTTGTTGCCTCATAACTTCTAAACTAAGTAGGTACCAACCTACTTACTTATAGTTAAAAGCGTCTTCATTGTTCACAGGTTGGCCTATGTGACTTCACAAATTTAATATGATGCCCTCTAGAGGACATAGTCATGAAAAAAATAATAATAATGAAAAGGATAGATACATTAATATATTAAACAAGCAGCATATTCTTTATTTTCAGTAAAAATTCATATTATGCTGGTGCAGCAGGACAGAAGGGACTTGCATCTAATTATTATCTTGTTCTTCAAAATGTTTACAACGCAGCACTTCCAATTTGCAACCCAGACATAACCATGTCTGGTCTTTAGGAAACCTAGAAAAACAAATATTTATGTAAATAAACGTAAATACGCGATTAATCCGTTGTTTCATATAATGTCTGAACATTTAAAATGTCATCTAGGTACATTTTTGGTATGGAACCCTGATACATATAAAGTTGTGGACCGCTATTCACAAGATTTGAGTAATAAAATACTATACAATAAATACTAAGTCCGACCCTGTTAGCATCAAAATATTTTCGTACTTATTTAGACACCGAAATATTGCTCAATTTGCCAATAATTTTAAATCTATCTCTAATGGCATGTTGTTTTAAGGTAAAGCATTTCAATTAATGCAAATTCACATTATTTCGATGCATATTTTTGTCACAATTTCTAAAATTTATTTCGGATCGCCTCGACCATGAATGTTTACTTACCGGTGAAAGGATAATCCAGGTGTATTTCCATACTTTGCGCTTTCACATAAATGTGCACTAAATTACACACAAAATTACAATCTTTTAAATGGTTTAATTTAAATTTTATTAGGAAATTATAAAATTTACACCGATGTTTCAAAAAAAACGTCAGGTCGATAGGCCCTCGAGCAATATGTCGAACGTTCAAAACATTGCGCACGTCATTTTCCGTGAACTTATTCCAAGGGATGAAAAAACGGGATAGCAAGATTCAGAATCATTGTAGAGCGAGCGAACAGGGAATATTTGTGATTTGTGTTTAGTCTGTTATGTCTGTGGGTATACCAATCCAGTGCCTAGGTCTTGTTCTTCGACGTTCAGACGACGCTCCGCCATCTGAAACATGATTCGACGAACGAATCGATGCGTGACAACGCATCCTGTCTGACGTGGACCGTATTCACACGTACAGATCTATCTGACACAGGCCGTATCCATGTGTGCAGACCCGTCTGACACAGACCGTATTCATGTGTACAGACCACCTGTAGCAGACCGTATTCAAACTACAGGTTACCTTACGCAGGCCGTATCCAAACGTAGGTAAACATGCATGTGCATAGGTGCAGCAACGAACGCCACAGCAATAATTGCCTGAGTGTCTAGTACCATAGCGACTAGCACTTACACCTAGCACAGCAACAAGACAACTCATTCTCAAAGAAGGCTGCACCCGTCTCGGAGCACCGCTCGTGACGTCATGGCACCATGTGTAGCGCCGCAGCCTGCGTTGTCTTCCCGCGACCTCCACTCAGCAAGTGAAGGGCGTAGCATCCGCTCGGAAGAACTTTGACCACATTGTATGGTCCAGGTATGCCAGGGTCCAGCTTCACCGTTGACTGGGAAAACATAACGAATACGCAGTCATTAATACCAAATTGACGAGGATGATGCCGTTGCCTGTTCACACGTTTGACTTGACTATTCTGGTTTTCTCGCAGCAACTGGCTCCTGCTAATCCCTCGAAAAGTTTTAAAGTGACGAAAATACCTTTCCAACCCAAGCAATCATAGTTTTTGGTGGCATGGTATATCAAGACCTCCACTTTTCACGGACTCGGCCTAACCTGACCAATCGGCTGAACCGCTTTGAGCTAGAAGCCACGCGCGATAGGCATTCGGGGTCACTCCAACCGTTCGCGTCTCTGGCGCGATCTACTTCTTCAAACTATGCTTCAATGTTATTTATCGACGGATCGAAGTTACAATCGTAATAATGTGTTGATCTAATGGGTTGTACGGTTTTAATGGCTTCCATCAAAGCACGTGCAAGAGTAGATGCCTCATAGCATCGGGTGCCAGATTCTACGGAACGTTAGGCACGTGTGGTCGTAAGTATCGGACTCGGTGTTCCTGGGGTGCGTTCGCGGTCGATACGCGAAGGACGCCCCCGGCTACGTGAAACACTGCGGGAGTGCTGTCGCGACTTCACGCCGGACTCGAGAAACATTGCGCGAGCGCCGCCTCGCCCTACTGTGCGAACTACATTCGTACCTAACACGAGAATCACTTCGGTCTAGGACACGTGAGCCACTCCGCGGATCACACCTTTTCTGGCCACTCGAGCTACGTCGCGAATCATAAGACCTACTCTGCGAGTCGCGCCTATTTCGAGGTCTACGCGTTTTTCGATCACGCGACCTACCTCGAGTGTGTCGCCGTTCACAGCTACGTGATCCATCTCGCACCATTTTTACAAAACAACACTAAGTGGTGCTTTGAAACCACACCAAAACAACTATCAGCAGTTAACAACTAGGCAAGCAAGCAATCGACACGTGGGTAGTTTCAAAAGAAAATTGATCATGTGGGCTAGCGAGTCCTTTATCCCACTTCTGATTTTAGGAACTACGGCCAAAATTAATTAAAAGAAACAAGACTTAACAGAAAACCGTCTTATATTTCGTAACAAAATTATCAATTTACAAAAGTCTTAGAAAATAATCACAATTAACCATTATTTGCACTAGATTTCAACACATAGCGATTACAAACTTGCCCAGATCAGTTAAACATAAAATAGGTGGAAAATAGCAATGACAATAACCAGGAAAATAGCTTACGTGACCTTAATAACAACCAAGAGCGATTCTGTTGCACGTCCGTCCGTTCCCAGCGCCAAGTAGCAAAAGAACTTGCTGTTTTTTTTTTTTTTTTTTTGCGCTTAACGCAAAGGAAATGGGCACCCTCCGGTATAGCGGTTGGGAGGGAGGAGGTGAACTCTCATGAGTACCAGCCGGCCGGCCAGCTGGTTATGCACGACTCGCCAAAAAAGAGACCTAGGCGCATACGTGCTAAACACCCCCTGGGAGCACCTGTAGCCGGAAGGGCCTTTCAGGTTTCATCGGATGCGACACCCCGTAGGGACGGGGTGCGCTTGCTGTCTATCTGCTCGCTATTTATAAGGCGCGTAGGGTAGGTGGTAGCCACGGAAGGGGTATTCCTTACAATACATATAACACCCAGACCCGTAACAGAAATTAAAAATCATCATCTAAGCATTTCATTTCAATTTTAATTTTATTTCATGATTTAATTTTTAGTTCACTTGACATTATGTATCTTGACAATATGATTATTATGATTATTTTTAAATTGTGACATTTATTTTACATTTTGACATTATTATTATATGACCTATTATTGACCTAAATGTCTGACATTGACATTGTCTGAAATAAAAAAATATTTTTAATTTAATTTAATAAATCTTACGTTGTCTGCAGTCGGCGACGGCGTCGTCAGTGCTGCTGCTGCACCTAGGGGCCGTCGGGGCTGCCGCGAGCGGCGCAACCCTCTGCGGGGGCGGAGCCTGCGCGTGCGGCGCGCTACTGCACGCCCTGCACCCACTGCAGCTGTGGACAGTCTGCGGACTGCATGCCGACCGCGCCGCAGCCATAGCTGCGCCACTGCATTATGCTGCGATCGTCTCTGCTAAGAAGGTTGGCCTTGCACTAACTGAACCATTTCACAGAAAATATCATAGTGACATCGTATTGACAAAGAAAATCATTACGATGCTTGTCTTGTTTTTATCATCATCGTCATCATATTAGCCGAAAGACGCCCACTGGGCATAGATCTCCCTAAGAGATCCCACAAAGGCCGCTCTTATCTTTGCCAGGTCGTCTGTCCACCTCGTGGGGGGCTGCGCACGCCGCGTCGTCCGACACGTGATCGCCACTCGAGAACTTTACTGCCCCATCGGTCATCTGTTCTGCGAGTTTGCCCTGCCCACTTTCAATTAAGCCTGGCATCCCTTGGGGTTGTGTCATCAAAGACCTTCGTCTCGAGACACTGCAGTAATTGGAATGAAAATACAAAGCATAGCTTCCTAAACGCTGCCCAACCGAGTTGATTTCGTTGGACACGCTTCACATAATTTGGAAGAATTATGGCGTTTTGACATGATTTCCTCTGTTAAACTTGGACCTCCACCACATCACAACAATGGCGGGCTTTGCCATAATCTTTACGCATGGCAGGAGGTTGGAGATGGTTTTTATTCAACATTAAACTCCTACTGCCCGTGTTCTGGATGGAGGTCCTTGGAGGTGCTTTAAAGGCAGTACGCCTCACCAAACGTGCGTTACCCCTAATTGAATGGAACCTTATACTACGACACTAGCCCTTAACCACCTTCTCCATTGCAGGTGATGGTATGCATGGTGAGCGGCTGGGTGGCTATGGCGGCGCTGCTGGCGCCCCTCATAGCCGCGCGGCCGCCGCTAGCCTACAGCGCGGGGCTCGGCAGCTGCGCCCCGGACTGCGGGGCAGGACCCGCCGCACTAATCTTCTGCGTAATCTACGCTCTCATCACACTAGTTATACCCGCCTCCCTGGTACTCGCATGCAGTCTCAAGATAATACGCATCGCGCGATACCATCGGCACCGGATAGCCGCCGCCATATACGAAGTCACATTGTCCGCTCAAGTGACCGTGACCCATCAACGCAACCCCTTCACGGCACCCCCGCCACCTAAAAGACGAGCACTCTCAGCTGTGCTCCAACCCCTGGGGTCGTTGGCGATTTTGTACTTTCCCTACTATTGTGTTCTCATATGGCCAGCTATAAGCGCCCCGCCGCAGCTGCTGTCTGCCATAGCGGCCGCTCTGTTGGCAGCGGCGCCCCCGGTCAACGGTATCCTGTACGGAATTAGAAGTCGAGCGCTACGTGATTCGCTGCGCAACTATAGGCGGAAACGAATGACGAAGAGTGAGGTGACGCAGGAGATCCAGGCGCGGACGCCGAGCGCGTGCGGGTCGCGGCGGCCGTCACTGTCGGCCGGGTCCGGCTGCATTCGGCCGCCGACGACGCGGAGGCTGTCGGATGCGGCGGCAATGGGCGCGAGAGGTTCGGAGCGGCCTGCGCCGCGCGCCGCTTCCTGCCACTTGCTGCAGGACGCGCCAGAGGAGGAGCTGCCTCGACCGCGTACGTCGGCCATCCCCGTGCTGCGGGCACCGCCGCACGTGGTGCTTGGTCGCGCGTTGGGGCTGGAGGAGCCGCCGCCGCGCAGCCGTCGCCGCCAGTCGCCGCGCATCACGGTCACGCGCGCCATGTCGGACGAGAGCGACTCGCCGACGCGGCGGCCGCTGTGCCGGCAGCAGTCGCGCTCCAGCGGCGCGCTGCTGGCCGCGCTGGCCGGCTCGCCGCCGCACGACGCGCCCGTAACCGCCAACGCCGACGAGCAGCTTCTCCTCTCCTGGCCGCAGTACCAGGCCCAGAAACACGACGCTTTATAAAACGGGTACCTAACTTAGATTATATTTTGCTACGTGGATGTGCGATCAAGACAATAAACGATGTGCGGTCCGGAGTCGAGTCGGCCTCGGTGTTGTGTTATGTTACCGCTTCGCGTGACCCGTCTCTGCTCGACCCTTCTGACCAAGCCGTGACCAAATATTTCTACTATTGTATTAGATGTAATGATTTCTTCTACAGGGTTCCTCCATATCGTTAGCTTTACCTACTGAAGTATTACTTTAGTGAATGTTTCTAAAGGTGACTTTCTGATAATATTCCATAGGTTTAGAAAGAGTATAATGAAGTTGTTGGGTATGATTTTAATCTATGTAATATTTTGTTGATCATAACTTAATGATGTTAGAGTTTAGTAGATGTTTTATTCGCTGATTAGATACTCGCTACTCGGTGACTGCAACGCTTCTACTCGCCGTCCAACGGAACCATTACGTTTATCTACTGTTGTGTAATACCATCTACAAATGGCAATCTCATTCTAAATTAATATAACGGCTATACTTGAGATACTATATTTAGCGTTGTTCGAAGAGTTAGGCTTCAAATTAGGGATTGTTGTTAGGTATAATATGAACGTACTTAGTTAGCCTAAATGTATAGAATTAATAGTCTAAATGTGTTTGCTATTTACCTACATTTTGATCTCCAGAATTGTTCAGAGTATAAGAAGAATATATTTTTGTTTACATTTTAAGAACGTTACAATTTAACAATAAAATAAACAAGCTTACAAATTAGAAAGAGATATGCCTATTTCTACATCTAGAACAATAGTTGTTTCGATTATAATATTTTAGTTGTAAAATATCAAAAGTAAAGTAAAACTTACGATTTAATTTTATAAGTATTTTACACTTGAATCGGGTTGGTGTCCAAACTCACCAAATTCACTCACAGTTTGCTAAATGTAACGGATACTATATGTCGTTAACTATTTGTAATTGTACAAGCTTATAAATACGAATTGTTAATCTAGTCAGAGAGCTGTTTTACTATCTGTGTTAATTTTAATTTAATGAAGAATGAAATGTCTAATATACTATTGATTCATGTAAGATAGTTGAATGTTTTTCATTTTGCGTCCTCTGTTTCATCCATAAACACTCATGGTACTATGACAAAAAGGATTTCCTTGTCGATTTTTGTACAGGGCTCATTTAAGGAGCGCCGGTGGCCGACTAGTTAAGGTATCCGACTCAACGGCCATGTACCAATGACTATTTTCTGAGAGTTGAATGCTAACCGATGCTCTTACGTCACGGAAAACCATCGAGATGAAACCTGCACATTCATGCGACAATGTGTAACCATGATCTAATCTGGTCTTTAATCTGGATTTGCTTTGGCAGCAACCGACGTTTGGCACGTAAAGAATGGTACAAAAAGGAAATCTAGCAAATTGGAAGAAAATACACGGTATCAATAACGAATTCTATCTCAAACAAAATGCAGCTCCAAACACAGTGGGTCACAATCACAGCGCATTACTGACCGTCGTATCCGCATTGTTCAGTCGTAAACCAATCACGAGCTCGAGTTCAAACAACAAGGAATGCGCAACACGTTTGAATCAATACGCTTTCTACAAACCGTAGGTTTCTATCACAATTTACAACTGCAAAATTAACCCCTCGTAAACAAGGGAACTGGCCAAATATTAGTGAAACATTCGGCGTGAATTTGCGATTGTGCAAACTTGGCCGAGGTCCTACAACAAGCTCGTAAAGTATTTTATTGTCCGCATCTCAATTGTTTGGCCCGTTTGATGTGCTCGGCGCCTGCGTGGCCACTAGTAACTCCAAACAGTTAGCGGTTTCGAATGTTTTGTGTACTAACAACGCGAAGTTTTGCCATAAAGTTTTACGCACTCAAGTTGTTGGTACTTGTTGATTGAATAACATTGTAGGTACATGTAGACCGGCACGGCGCATCTGATGGAAAGTGGTCAGCGCTGCCTATGGATATTAGTAAAATCAGAGATTCCACCTCTAAAACCCTGGGACACGTAGCTCTGGCAGCAATAAGACACAAGCTCTTCCACTGCCAAAGCCACGGTTCCCCAAATCCCCACCCCATGGAGCATTGGCAACCTCAGTTTGCCCGTCTCAGAGATGGTTTAGACCCCTTAAGAGAGACGTTGGCTCTCTGTGTGTTCTGTACAGTCTGTACAAAGGGTAATTTTCCGAGAAACTGTTCAACTTGGTGCCAACGTAACTTTTCTGCCACCGCACCCTCCTACGATGGGATGGTATTGCGAGCCTTTTAACAGCGCACGCGCAAGATGTGGAATGAGCTCCGGCCCGAAGTATTTACTTTGCACTATAACATGGGGTTCTTCAAAGGGCTACAGCTACCTCAAAGGCCGACACAGCATCCCTAGGCAATAAAAAAAAACTTTGTTTATTTATTAGTGTGGCATTAATAGCCGAGGCGCTAATTATAACCTATTATTAATAAACAATAAAACTACAAGTAAATATCCAAATTCTTCAACCATTTTGGTGTGTTCTCATCAAGTGAGAACAAATCCAAAGAGTCTCTAGCGTATTTCCGCTTTAGAAATTCATGAATGCTATGATCGATGGACTGCACAGGCGCATCGCAATCGCACTCTGGAGAATTTCGCCAACCACACCTGAAAATATACTCGCCGCAGAGTCTGTGTTCAGTTCAAAGCTTGTGTATTTAACCTTTTAAAAATTTGACCTTGGGGTCTTCAAATCAAGAGTGAATAGGTATCTTCTAGGCACGCATGCTACATCTTCGACCTTATCGTCGCTTTCCATCAGGTGAGTTGAGGTCAAATGCAAGCCTATTGATAAAGAACAAAAAAAATGCCATTGCCGTCTCGGAACCGAGAAACCTAAAAACATCCATAAAACCAGCCTTGAGTGGAATTCAACAGTACTTACTAACAACAGAATGATGAAGACAATAATGTAAACACAATCTCTTTTTTTCTACTTTTATTGTCTCGTTAATTATAGAAAATATCTTTCTTTCCCAGAAACTATTATCATGGACGCTAATACATTATTGAGACAAGTTCTAACTAAAACTATATCTCTGGGATAACAATTCACCGTACCATATTATCGGTAAAGCCTGGAGCCGGACAAAACCGATTAATGGATTTAGTAGAAATCGAGCATGATATTAGGAAGGAACTTTGGCAAAATATATCCAAAGCGATTTCATGTTATTGCTAAGCATAGATACTTCTGGGAACTAGGTATTAGGAATTATTATTTATATAGTCACGGAGGGTAGATGGCAATCGCTCTACTGCCAAATCCCAAATCTTGAAAAATCCTGGATCGTGGTCAAGGTGGACCCCGGTCTTCTAATGTTGCTTTGACATTTTTTAAAGAAATATTGTATTCTCTGAGCAAAAACATTGTTGCGTTTGATTACATCCTCCTATACAGTCTAGGATGTGTAAAGAAAAGCGTGCTCTCAAAATATTTCAGATATGCATAAATGTAGTCATGCCCTTTCTCTTTTTCCTATCTGTACCTATACTTAAGTACAAAATTCAAAACGTAGTACAAAATAAGTTAAAAAATATGTTTTCATAACAAGCTTTCATCGCACGATACTAATCCCTTCCTGATTACTGTAGGTGTTCACCAGGGTTCTGTGCTGAGTCCTTTCTTGTTTTACATTGTGCTCGATGCCCTCTCAGCGGAAATTCAGGGCATGCCTCCCTGGCTTATGAAGTACGCTGACGACATTGTACTGGTGAGCAAGCTTAGGCAGGACCTTGAGACCAGGGTAAATACGCGGAAGGATGTGCAAGAAAACGGTGATTTGAAGTTGAATATCACCTAAACAGAGTATATGGCCAGCTGCAGCGCGGATTTCGACACCATTCGTATAGGCAACGAAGCTGTCAATAGAACAGATAAATTCAAATACCTCGGATCCGTAATGCACGAGTCCGGCGATATCGGCCACGATGTCAAGTCTCGAATCTCTGCAGGGCTAAATGGCGGGAACTCACGGCAGTCATCTGTGACCCCAAAATCCCTGTCAAGCTCAAAGGGCTTATATACAAGAGTATAATTAGACCTGTAATGCTCTATGGCTGCGAGACACGGCCAGCGCTCACAAAACACGTTCGCGAGCTCCACGTCAACGAAATGAAAATGCTGCACTGGATGTGCGGAGTTACACGGCTCGATCGAGTACGTAATTAATATATCCGTGACAGTCTTGGCGTGAGGGATATCGCGGACAAGATCGAGGAGGACGGGATAACCGCTAGGACGATGAATGATGATGACTAATCACGACCATTCCAAAGAACCCAAACACGATTTATGTAACATAGTTCAGTAGTTCCTGTGATCACCTTCCGACTCCATCATCAGAACAGTTCCATGGTACCATATTAATGCATTGTCATCCAAGTTACACTGGTATTTCAAATTTCAGCTCAATTGTACACCGAGAAGTGGGTCAAATTATGCTTACAAGATTTGCCACAAACATTGCAAGTTAAATGAAAGCTTGTAAAATAGTTTTCAGCTACAGTAGTTCCTAATCCACAGAAGTGTACATTCCAGTCGAGCATTCACAGTAGACACGGATCGTTCTGAAAGCTTTCCCACACGCCCTACAAGAATATCTTCATAGTCGAATACAAATGCTCTCTTAACCAAACAAGCGCTATGCAATATGCATGAAGCACTGAGGCGCTGTTGTATACTACAGAGATGCATCTTTATCTTCAGTGATACCTACACGTCTTTCAGTGCACTTGAATGTTACCTACACTACACATTCATGGAGCATTCTGAGCGTTTTAAGCTGCTCATTCGAGATTAGAGGCCAGTCATCGCGTGGAATATAAAAGTGAAGGTGTAGATAGAGGGTTAGGTGAAACGTGTAGTTAAGAATAAGATATTGTGTATGAAAGTAAAGTGTTTAGGTATTGTAATATAAATGTTGGTACAATATTCTTTGTTGATGGTATATTACTTAATATAAAACATACCATCTCTTTGAGAAAAGTGTTTCAAATGATATCTTCAAGAGGGCAAATTACATCTATAAATAAAATATCATCAGGGGCTCTATTCTTGAGTTGCTCGCATCGACTCAAACCGTTTTCAATTATGGTTTTCAGAATTGGCAACACCGAAAGTCAAAAATAGAAAAAATCAGGTTTCATCAGAATATCGAATTTTTCATGCCGAAATCCGTAGTTCGTAGTGGTAGGACACTGGCAAGCCGTCTGTCTGTGTCAAGCAGGGAGTCCGTCTGGGTGAGTACCACCTATTTCTGCCGCCGAGCAACAATGCTTGGATTATTGTGTTCCGAACCTCCTAAATACTGTTAGCCGAGCGAGGTAAACCAAGGTCTTTTCTGAGCCTGAGATTGGTATGCCTTGGTAGGTACCATGTGACGGTATATTACTATTACCATCAAAATAATAAAAATTGAACCACCTGTATAAAATCTACAAAAGATAAAGTTTAATTAAAGAGTCCTACGTGTAGATATTTATTACTACGGTCCTACGTATATAGTCTACGCCCACAATATTGCGTGTGGACTGCCAATACCAGTTAACCATGTACCTCATAAAAAGTAGACATTTAACTAGATTGCCTTCAATGTCAAACGAAAACATACCTAAGTGATAATGTACATGACTCTCTGGGACAGGTTCAATATCTTCCAAAGAATCTCGCATTTCGATTTCTATTATGGCCATTCGCAATCGCAACTAATCACGTTGTGTATCAACTTGTCGGAAAATAAAGGTCAAGATATCCTCCAAGGGATCATACTAATCACTTTCTTTCATATTTCTTCAAGATATAGGTACTTGAGCAGTTCTAAGATTGACAAATAAAATGTACACACATACCATGGAAAAAAGAAAACCAGATACATACAGACTTACTCATCTCGCTGAGATATAGATAAAGACTATTAGACCGTTAGGGAGCCGTAGGTAATACGTCATCGAGTACAAGGAAAATTTACTTTAATGCCAAGATGATACCACTCTTACTCGCCTACATAGTTCTGACTTCACTTATCATTACGGGAACGTACTTCTGAAATCCACATTTTATGACGGTACGTGCTCCTTGCACTTTTCATATGTAGGTATATGGTATTTCAGAGCAGCCTCTGTCGACCTTTTCTCGTTCATTGTTATTATTATTTTTATCAATGACACATGAATGATAATCAGCCACAGTGTTTCCTTGGGACTATGGCATGGGATCTTCAGAGGCAGGCAACGCAATGGTGACTCCGTTGGTGTTGCTGATGCCCATAGGCGGCGGTGACCACTTTCTATCAGGTGGCCTGTTTGCCCGTCGTATAAAAAAAATTACAAACGCGCAGACAGTCCAGCCGATGATAAGTGGCGACTGTGGCCTGTAAACATCTACAAATCAAACTTTTAGATTGCAGGTAACAAAAAAGCAGAACCGCAGGTGCGTTGTCACTGTGAGGACTAAGGTGAAATCCCCCATGCCTGAAATTTCGCTGGCTACCTTATCCTTCGAACCGGAACACAACAATGTAAACATAGCTGCTTGGCGGCAGAAATAGATAAGGCGGTGGCACTCACCCCGGCGGACTTCTTAGGCTTGACAGAGTCCTACCTGATAAAATGTTGATTTCAAAATGATTAGGGCGACATATTTCACAGTGCGAAATTCGACTCCACGTTTCCAACCTTGTTAGTCAAACCACAATGTGGAAAGCCAATTAGCTAGCACGTTATAAGGCCAGGGCCGTGGGCTATAGTCTACGTATTGAGTCAACATAGTCCACCATATTTGGTTACAGAACACGTGTTCATATTACGTTAGCCGAATACACTACGCAGCGTACTCGAACATTCAGAAATTGTTTATTAGTCTGTAATTGGATATTGCGTCGAGTTGGTATTAAACCGCAGGTATATGCCGCTGAATATCAGCCTCCCCAAAGGCTGTCTATAATAATAGGAACGAACTTTACTGCATATGAGATTGGCATCTTGGAATCGATTACCAAAGTCTATAGACTTTATTTTATAATGAATTTTTAAATCTTAATATATCTAATAAACTTGTATCGACATTTTATTTTGTTGACATTTGATTACCTTATTATTTTATTAATGTCATGATCAGGCATTATTTTAAATATGTTACATTATGGAAAATAATACCTGAACTTGTAGCAAATGTTTGAAATAAATAAATGATAATAATAATAATGTTATGGGCGTCAACAGTTACCGGTTACCATCAGGTGGGCTCTGCTCGTCTGTCATTGAGTAGAATAAAACAATTAGAAAGAAATTGCAGTGATGTATTTTGACTTCTGGTCTGGTTCTCCAAGTCTGTGTGCACACCGCGGTCGTATCGACATAGACATAGACATAGACATAGACATAGACATTATTTATTTTGACATCACAATACTCATAATACAAAACTCATTGAGTATATTACATTTGTATATCCAAATTGTATTTCCAAATTGTATTGCACTTGCAGTTACATCACCCGGTGGAAAACAGTAGGTTTTGGATATTGTAGCATAAGGCGTTGTCCTAATTGGCAACGGTCGTATGACCATGGTCGTGCGACGGGCGGTTTTGAGGTTACCTATTGGTCGGGCGACGTCCGTCGTACATCCTAAGGAGTCACCTACATATTATCATTACAAAAGAAACGAACTACAGGTGCTGTGCCACTGTGAAGGCTACAGTGTTATTGTCTTGCTTGTAATAATACTAGCTGGCTCCCCTTTGTAACATGAACACAACTAGATACTAGAAGTCTAAAAGATTTGCTCTGCGCGGAAACTTTAAAAAAATATGAGTATAGAGGTACAGAATACGGATGTTTTCTAAGGTCACTCTATACTTTTCTTTACTGTTCAGGAAATAACATGCTTTTGTTCTTCTACTTTTTTAACTGAAATGTGAAGATTTCATACTTAAGTTTATACAATAGCTACCATTACTTAAGACAAAGTGGGTTTTCGAGTGCGTGTTAAAATGTCTGATTGTGTCCCTTAAAATAAGTAAACAGTATGTAATCAATTATTTATACAAGCTCTCATTTAACTCCACTTGTATGTAAGACCTGGAATTTTGCAAGCCTAATTTCACCCACTTCCCGTCGTTCCATTAATCTGAAGTTTGGTATACCTATGTAACTTGGATGACAATGCATTAATAGGGTATAATGGAGCTGGTCTGATGATGAAGTCGGAAGGTGGTCATAGAAACTAATGAACGTAAGAAGATAACCCTATCGTGTTCTTGATGACTCAATGATATATGATATGTATATTCAATCAAAAGCTGCGGGACAAAAGCTTGTCATGAAAAAATGTTTTTTTTTTAAGATCCTAAACCCCGACACAAAAAAATGGTTATTAAAAGTTTTAAATGTGTATATGGTATATGTCCGTGTCTGTATCATTATACGTGTCTTTCTCTCTCTTCCACTCTCTCTCTCTCTCTCTCTCTTTCTCTCTCTCTCTCTCTCTAGCGATAGCTTCCCATACTTATACCGCAAATCTGCACTCGTAAAACCACGAACCCTTCCAGACACTTTGTATGGCTGAAAACACTTTATAATTTCTGGAACAGTAGTATATCTAGCAACATAATATCGCCTCTACACAAAATTTACGATAGATCGTTTAAAAAGCCCTGGTTGGTTTAAATTTAAAATAAACTTTAAAAATCATTATTACTTTAAATCTTACGGCGACACTAAAGAAAGTAATTAATAAAAGTAGTGATGTTTTAAACATCTTAGTAATGTCGGTGTTAGACGTCAATCAAAATAATTAAATAATATGTAATTTACAAGTTTAGTCGAAAGTTTGAAACGTATTACGAATTACCAAACATAGTCGCCGAAAAGCCACTTTGTTTTATAAAACTCAGAGACGAAGATAGATTGCGGAGAGCGACATTTTTAAGTTGATTAATGACCAAACATCATTGGGTAGGTTTAAGAGAAAAAAGCTCTATTCTACCAAAAATCTCTGGCAGAAATTAATAATCTACAGAGGCCAAAAGCTGTGGTGTGGTGATCTACGAGGTGAACTAGTATAGCTAGGAAACAAAAGTTCCGCAAATGATGAGGTAGTTTGGAAGATGTATAATAGGTAGAGAAATTAATTGGGGGTGTGTTTCTAGCATATTTTGGTATATTTTCTTTTTGAAAAAAAGCAATTTATTGATCTTTATAGTTCTCAGGGTTTGGAATTGGAAAAACCAGATTCTGGTTTTGTGTGATTTTATTCCGATTGTCTTGCCAGTGTTCCGAACATTTTCATAATATAGTAACTGAAACGAGACTATGGTAATGGAATGGAAATAGAATTGAATTCGCAATCGAGGTACCATTTGTGCGTCATTCAGCGCAGTGAATACGAATAACAGTCGATGAAAATCATTGTAGGTTTATTCGCTGGCCGTAGACTTACATTCAAACTATCTACGATGGTTATATTTATATTTATTATGAACATTCTTCATCTAAATAAAAATGAAAACCATGTTTATTAAAATGGGACGATTCTTTTTCAACAGTAAAAATAACTAAAAGTAAGTAGTTCAGTTTGTGAATTCTAGGGTTCTTCAATCATACAGCTTAGTCTTAATAACAGTATTTGCATTCGCGCCATTTCCCTTTTTTTATTGTGAGAAAAAAGAAAAAGTTGCATTTTTCGAATTCTCTCTTTACAATGCCGGGTGGCTCAGAGTTTTCAAACGAATTTGAACGTTCCAAATTCTCTTCGGAATTTCATACAACATTATTTCGCTGCGGGTAACAGAGCCATGCTTTACGTTGACATTTCATGACATATTACATTCAGGAGCTGTAAAAATAATTTTATCCTACTCCCGAAGAAATACGGCAGTGAAAAAAATTCAAAAATCTAACTTTAACAACGTTTAATAAATAATGGTACCATAACCAATAAACGACGATTATTCGTCGTTATGTTAAAGGTATCGTCATGGAGGCCACCTGTAGAAAATGCCAATCACTGTAAAACATTAAACGGGACGTAAATTACATTTTAATTTCATTCTGCAACGTGGCGTCATGTAATTTTATAAATTAACAAACTAATTTCAGTGGGTATGCCAACATGAAAAGGATTATGTGAGAGTAGAGTACCTCACCGCAGCAATTTTCAGCTTGCAACCGCAATACAGCTAAACTAAAATATTCATGCTACAATATTTTACCCCATTTTTATTAACTCGCTTCAATGTATGCCTTTTGTGGAGTTTTAGACACGGCTCAGATTTACAGGGACACAGTATTTGGAGATTTTAAAGCCCGTTTGTACAGTCGATGATTTGTCGGATTCTTCGTTTTAGTTTAGGGTTTGATTAGATCCTTCATATTTCATGACTTATGGCGTTGGTTAAGTGCCTAGTTCATTTTAATATTTCAAATATTTTTTGGACATTTTATTGGTATTTTACTTATCCATTCCTGGCATATTCATTATAAAAGGATATAATAAATATCTTCTGCCCATTTTCTGGTCTATAGAGGTTTAGTCCTAGCCGTAGTGTATCGTCAGACATTAGTTGCCTTGTAGACTCATTCAACTAATTAGTTGACCGCCGACCTTATGATATATCTGATATATGGAGCTCATTCAGTCCATTGCAGGACATAGGGCCTCTCCCACGAAAGAGGTAATAATCATACATATCATAATCTCCACGCTTGGCACGCGGGTTGAAGATCGTAGTGTTGTAAATAAAACAATGGAAAACGCTGGCTATTTTCCAGCGACCGGAGACTGTAGATCTTTTGCCTCGAAAACATTTGTCGCCTTGTACGACACCCAAGGGTGTAAGAGGGTGCTATTCTACTCTGCCGGACACCACACGGCCAACCTAATTAGTTGTATGTCTTGTTTTAAGCATACTACTCTGCCAGTCACCCCGCATAACTTTTAAGTATCCAGAACTGGATACTCAAAGCGGCAAAACACGTTGCCCATCAGGGTCAAGCCCACTTTTATTACTTACTTCACGCGTAAAGCACGTCGTATATTCCCATCTTCCCATACAACAGTAAGAGCATCGCTTACGTGCACGCTCGTTAGTTATCATTAGACGGACCCAGTCCACGGGGACCACTCGAGCTTTTAATGGAATCGTCCTTCCTGTAGCTTAGTTGGCAGATTGGAGGCGCTAATTTTCCACTTTCTGTCTCTTGCCTCCTACACGATTCGATGTGTGACTATTTTAATGTAACATAAGCGATCCTCATCGATTACCAGGTGTGCGAGCCTAATATGTACAGACAGTAAAACACTTTCCAATTGTTAAAGAATTGTAATAGTTACTAGTGGAACGGCGCGACTTCGTCCGGGTGGCGTCGTACCCCTATATGGATTTAGATTTAGTTTTATTTATTATCTCATTTAACATCCAATATTTAATTATCACTAGTATAGTAATTTATATAAATCTATAAAAGATATCGTAAATTTTTGTTATAAAAACATTTACAATATGTATTTATTCAGAACAAGCGTACCTACATTTACTTTCATCGTGGAAAGCAAATTAACATTAATATGCACTTACTTTACCTCTAGCTACCCTTTTTTTCTTGCTTTCAAGCCTTTCTCTTGAAGCACTATCTATTGTTGAAAACCGCATTAATATCCGTTGTGTAGTTTAAAAGATCTAAGCGCACATAGATAGGTACGTACATAGATACATAGGGACAGACGGCGGGAAGCGACCTTTTATTATACTATTAGAATAATTATATATTATCTGTGATTATATTTTGTATGTGTAGATGAGGAACCTATTTAGTTTTTAATACCTGATTAGTTATTCTAGGTTGCAACACTGCAATTTCTCATAAACAGCTTGTCCTTCAGTAGATATTAAGTATCGCTGACCAAGATTACCAGATATGTACACCTAAGCATTCCATAATACAAAGGACTGCGCATTTTCCGCAAAAACAGGATGTGGACAGCAACAGCAACAGGATCCTTTTGGCAAATGAAGCGCCGCAGTTCCAAGGAAAAATTTGCATCTCAAAACGTATACGAATCTTCGTTGTCAACATAATCGGCTGGCTTGCGGTTCTCGAGTCCCAGGACAGGACAGCGCCTGTTGCTATATACCTAACACACGAGTGCAGCCTCATAATGGAGCCACATATTGCTCCCTTCTTTGGGCCGACGAAACTGCCGACCTGATTAATCCTCTTGATTTCAATTGACTCTTGACTTAACTTGAATTGTCGACGATTCCATATTTAGAACTCCTTGTGTGTGTTCTACTGGATCTACATAGATGAATGTTCTGAGGAGCTTTTTGATCTGATGCTTACAGCACAATACCGCTATCGCACCACTCAGCGCGGGCTACGTACTGATCCTCACTATGTAGACTCTCTGGTGTCCACGCGAAGATTCGAAAGAACATTTCTCGCTTCCAGTATTTAGATGCGATATGAGCTCCCAGTTACGGTATTTCCTTTGTACTAGGACATGACATCGTTTAAGAGTAGCTACTGGTGTTGCTACTGTCTATACTATAGGCGGAGGTGACCACTTTCCATCTGGTGGCAAGCTTGACTGTTTTGAAATAAACATCAAAATATCCATCTTTGCAAACACAAAGATGAGTTATGAACGTTTTTTGTTTTTCATTACTGTTGTTGTTCATCTGTATTCTATTCTAGCTAGGTATATAAGGGCAGAAAGGAACCTTTTAAAAATGGCTTCGCGACGTGATCTAAATATTAAACTCACCATAAATTACGGAAATACAGCCAGAAATTTAAATTTTCGCAGGGCAACTTCTCAAGTTACAGACACGAGCTTGCCGATAGATTATCCATAATTGAGGTAACGATGACATTACAAATTAAATAAATTTAATAAAAATTTGTCACCCACACGACCTCTACAGGGCTAAACTATGTTTGGTGGATCATTTCATTTCCTCATGCATTTCAAATAACACAGAGTCACAACAAACACATACATTACAATACTATATTTGCGCAGGTAACACGCAAAAGCAGCCTGGCACGCATGCAAGTCGATTATTATCGAAATGAACGATTTTTAAAATGTCAGTTGCAGACAATCATTCCAATTTAAAAACAATATTTTTAAATGATGATTTCGTATTTTAAAAAATATTATCGAATTTATTTAAACTATTGGAATGCCGGTATTGTATCAAACAAAAATCTAAAGAAGCAAGTAGCGTTTAGAATGTACGCATCACTCCGCGTTATAAAAAGTGTGATACGAAAATCAACCTTATTCTATGAGTAACATCGATATTACATTTACATTCACATTACATACAATTCAAACCTACGCCGACTTAGTAATGAGATTCTCTAGAGTGTACACCTAGAGAATTACTTTCCACATTCTAGAAAGTAATTTTTATTCTTATGTCATAGAGTTACAGCAATCACCAAAATACACAAAAAAATATCATTACCTTGAACAAACACGAGCAGGGATTGTGTTCTCTATTGTTGAATTTAATATGTTCGGCTTCCATCCATTCGGAATTTGGTCACGTACAGTGGCGAACCTTTTTTTATACCGTGAATGCCCGTGATGTAGTACCTACATCCACAACATACAGCCAAAGGGTTGGCAAAAACTACTGACTTCTATTTGTTACGCCTGAGTTACACAATCCTGTTTTTCAGCTTTTATAATGTTTTCTCTTCCATTTTAAACTTATTCTAAAATCAGGCCAATACAACTTTATACTTCAGGATAGTTTGAAGTACTTATTTATATTTTATAGTTACCCGAACTTCGACTTTTCTTAGGGATAGTATACTTACTTATGCTCTTGTGTAGGTTCTACAAGTAAAAAAGTAGGTCTGCTTTACATTAAAATCACTTTTCTTCAGCTTTCATAATTTTTTCTCTTCCAAAATTTCAATCATATTCTAAAATCAGGCCAACAATCAATTCAACATTATACTTCAGGTAGTTTCAAGTATTGTACTCGTGCTAGTCCTCACAGTGTCAAGACATCTGTAGTTCAACACAGTCATATTAGTATTATTGTAATATGGTTCTCCGCAGGAAAGTTTAAAATTTTTGTTGCATTAAATCTTCTACTAAGTATATTTGACTTTTGTGTAATTTCCATTTCCCTTCATAAAGATGAGCAGATTGCCCAATTTGATAAGATTAAATTCTCATAGAATATTTTATCAATGAATCGTGGGGATTCACAGGCCATTGATAAAGTATTCTATATAAGTAGATACCAGATCATCGTTCTCGTTCCCCTTGCTATTAAGAAGAATAAAAGCGCACAATCTGCTTAGCTCGCTTTCTAAATCAAGTATTAATGTTCGTTTGATTTGGCTTTGTACATTATCTACGTGTACAGAAAGTATAAAACATACAGAATTTAATTTGATAACCGTCTGAACTCTATGCTATTTTATTTACAAAAATAATTATATATGTGTGTTTAGTAGTAAAAAACTGTTATTCTACGAGAAGGACTACTTAGTGCTTGCTGTGCCTATTTCAGCATACTTATTACATAAGTTATATACTTATGGACCTTTGTGTACCTGGATTGGTACCTTTTAATTTATAAAGGAGATTTTTTACCGCTGGTCAGAGGCAATTGCGGACAGTGTGTGTTTTTACAAAGGTTTACAAGGTTTACAGGGGTTTACAAGTTTACAAAAGGCTTTCAATTTTTATTTTCGGCATGAAAAACTTTATAATTAATTTTTAATAATTAATTTTAAATTACATCGTCAACACCGAAAGCGAAAGGTACATAGATAGGGGAATCTACGTCCCGGATTTGGATACTGAGATTTTTCTAGCGCAAATCGTAATTGAAAATCGTTGCGAGCGGTTCAGAATAGAGCCCCAGGGGCTCAGTATAAAAAACCTTTAGGTCTTGAGATGCCATAAGGTCAGCGAAAATATAATAAATGTCAAAAGTTGTTAATGTTGGTTTTATCCAAAACCATTCGTGTAACCTTTACATTCGGTACTTATCATAATTTATATTTCGTTTTCTAAGAGTAAGAGGGACATAAAAACGGTATTGGCAATTGATATTTACGCTGCAAAGGCATTTTACGGTATAAGTGATAGATCTAAAGGTCTTGTGACTATACCTAGTACATAGTAACCAGAAAATAAAATATTTATGGACAAAGGTGACTTTTCACGTGTATGAAGTTCCTATTTCCAACGCCATTATTGCTTGATAGAGAAATATCAAATACATCCGCACAAAGATCTGTAGGTATTGTACTTACCGCCTATTGACTCAAATTAAATTTCTCTAAAATTTTAAAACTCTAAGTTATAATGAGGAACAACTCACCTCTAGCACTAGCACCTCTGGAATATCCTATATAATTTTGTTAATGTCCCGGTGATGTTCTCGCGAGGGCCTAGTGTCTGCTTTGACTATTAATCAGGTAATTTCAGTGGGGCGACTACTATCCGACCTCCGCGACCCTGTTACCCAGGACACCTCACCATGTAAGATAATGGTTACAATGTGGAGGTTTCATCACGATATTTTCCCGCACCGCATTGGTTAGTTTGGTTTCATTTTTCAGTAACACAAGTTTCAGTAACAGCATTGGCTAGTGTTCAACTTATTTTCATAACTCAGAAAATTATTCTTAGTAGATGGCGGCAATGGAGTTTGAACCCGGAAACTCTCGTTTAAGAGTTGGTTGCACCTCCTACTGAAAGCAAAATTAGTAAGTTCTCCTACGGATTTCAGATTTTAGTTCGCTTGTAATCCATATCAGACCTTTCTGGTTGGCATAAATTCATACATCTTCATCTTGGTGATTTGGATTACCTAACCTTAGGTATACAAAATGTTTATTTATTTATTTAACATTTTATTGTGCACAATAAATAGTATACCAAATTGACATACAGATAAGATCACAACAGGTGTGTAGGTAAATTTTTCACTATATCTGATTCTATTAATGAGTTAAACCTTATCTCTTTTGTATCCTGAGAAAAGATTTCGTTATTTGACCGATAATTATAGAATTTTGTTTCTAACTTATTAAAAATAAAATGTAGGTGAGTACAATGTAGTCTCCAACAGAGGTCCAATAATGTCTCGTGTAATACGGTTATCCGCCGTGCTGAGATAAAATTGTTTGTGTCATCAATTCCTTCTGGGACCATTCCAGGCATCACAATCGAATCGAACCGAAATCTTTGGGGAGAAATTAGAAACGTCTACTCCGAAACTTTGACCTTTTCCTTAACGCTGCTCCAGTGTGAATTGGTTTCCAGATTCAGCTACTGTATGTAGGTAGGTAATGGCTAGCTTGTTGACCTAGTAAGTGAGGGGTATCGAGTTCAATATCTAGCGCCGCTATGTTCCAATGTCATTTTCTGAGTTATATACATTTACGGGCGTAGCCAGGTTTTGGTTTTGGGGGGGGGTTCAATATTAATGTGCAAGAAATTTTGATTGGTAATAAAAGTAACCAATCAATGAAGGTCGGAAATTAGGAGACTTGGGTTGTTCGTAATAGAATTAACTAAAATTATAAACTAAACGAGCGCAGGGAGCTGAAATTTTTTTAAATTTTGGCTTAAATAACCTGTGGTGAACATGATAAATATACATAAACGAATGAGTGAGCGCAGCGAGTTTGAGTGAGACTTTCCGGGTCTTCCGGGACAGTTATAGGCCGTAGTTGGGTTGAGAGCCCCCTAAGCTGTGTGCATCACCGACATAGGAAAGTTCAGTGTCCCAAAGTACCTCATCAAATGCTGCGATACTATTCGGAAATAGCCAAGCCAGGACGCGTACGCAGAAAATAATTTATTTTAGGGGCGGCAGAGGAGATCCGCAGCAAAAGTAGTGCTATATGCGCCGAAAGCTTTTCAAGACGCTCCCGAGCGACAAGGAGAAGCTGCTTTCCAGAGTCAAAGGTCTCTGGGATTGCCTCAGGAAAAATGGGTGACCATAGAAGTTGGAAAGAAGATGAAAACAATTCCTTGAGGAAAAAAGAGGGAAGCAGGAGCAAAAATTACACTTGTCGGTATTAACCTCTAGCTCTAGCCTTCAAAACCGCGGTAGTAAAATCTGCAGGTCTCCGTAATAACATCCAGGTTGAACTCCCAAATAAACAAGAACGCAGGTTTTTCCAGAACAAAAATCTTCGAAGTAATATCGGTTACGTGACAAGGTCGTACAGCCAATAAATGTATCTACAGCTCTCTGGGATTTTCCTTTCCGGTCTTGCTACTTATATTCTTACTTACTTATAGACAAAATAATTCCCGCGTAGGTGTCGAAAACAGTCGGTACAAAATGCTTATGCTTATGCTTGCTTGCACAAATTCACACAGCGCCATCCAGCACCAAAGTAAGCAAACCATGTGTTATGGGTGTTATAACTGTTAAACTACTTATTTACCTATGAATTTTAATATGAATTTTTAATAGTAAGAAAGAAAGAAAGAAGACATTTATCGCACGTAGACACCACGACACGATAATTAGGTATAACAACAAAAAACAAGGAACTAAGCGTACTTACAATAAAAATAATTATATTAGATAATTAAAAATTAAAAAAAAAAAAAAAAAATTAATGTACCTACCTACAGTTTATCTATTCCCAGTGGCATTGTTTAAATATCGTGTCGCGGCTTCCAGTGCAACTGGACCCCCCCAATGTTGTGGCCGCTTGTCGCGTACCACAACGCTGGTTTTCAGTGGGCCCACCTACCACCCACAAATACATACTCATTATACATAGTACACCAGGACCCGTAACAGAAATTAAAATTTATCATTTCAATTTCTACTCGAATCGAACCCGGGACCTTTGCGTGGCAGACCAGTATCTTAACCATAAGAACCACTCAGGTCGTGATATGTATATGTTTGTTGGTGTAATCAACGTTGCGTGTGTGGGATGAGTATGACCGAACCCTATTTTAACCTTTGTAGAGAATAGAGACAATATTTACCAATTACCTACTTATTCATTCTTTTCTATCGGGGTAATTGCCTACTGCTTTAGAAAAGAAAAGGATATTTAATTTAGATTCAAAATTGGATTCTCGTAAACATTTTCAAAGAATTCGTTGAAAGATACAATTTCATTATTAGACTCTTGTAGATATACGAGTATATTTAGATATGCAAGTTACAGATTTATTTATTTATAGCTTTACGTCCCGCGACTTCGTCCACGTGGAAATCGTTTTAGGGAAGGTTATCTTTTTCTCGAGCGACCATTTTATATGACCTCATAAATGTATGAAAGCCAGTGCTATGGAGAAGTCAAGCTGTATCTCTGGTTCTACCCAACCGAATTAGATTCAACGTAGTCTAGATTTCAAGTTGGATCCCAAATTACCAAATTGTAAAAACCCCATCAAAATCCATTCGGTGTCATTTCCATATTTCTTATAGTTTAGCTGGTCTATTAGGGTTCTAAATCAGGTGTTCCAGTTTCCAAAATGAATTATACCCTATTATGTTGCCTAGGCTTAATAGCTACACAACATAAAAAGTTTCATTCAAATCCGTCCAGTAGTTCCGGAGATTAGCGTGTACAAACAGACAGAATTTTCTTTTTATAATTCTTATTCTATTACTATTTCTTCACTGCCCAAAATTATTTTTTTGTAAATATATTCAATGTACTCGTACATAATATAAGATTCAGTTTCTTTACAGTTTTAATATATGTATACATTTATTTATAATTTTACGCACAAAATGGTACAAAGAGTACATTTATCTATCAGTCTATCCGATAACTAGTAAAAGTTTACAACAAAATTATACGTATATAATAATTACAAATACAAATAAATATACCTACAAATATTCACGTATTGAAACTCAAGGTAAGATTGAAAAACAAAATACAAGATAACAAACATCAATAAGTAGCCAAAAGTACAGAAATACCTGCCACTTTCAGACAAATATCCTTACGAACTAAGATGGAAAAGAAAGTAAGGTAAGAAATTAAATTAGGGAAATTGTAAAGAATTTAAGAAATGTTCTCTAAAAGCCTTTTGAAGGCAAGTTTGTTGGAGCTTCGTCTGATGTCAGCCGGGAGATCATTTCACAGTCTTGCTGACATTAAAGAAAAATAGTTAGCGAGAAAGCCTGTGAGATCGCAGTGTATAACTTATAGTGCTATTATTCTACTCTAACGGACGCTACACGGCTAATATAATTAACTTATATAACCAAGTGCTAGTCTTTGACAATGTAATTCACCGTGAAATTTATATAAATTTCAAATTAAGAATCTTACACCTATTGCGCTTATTTACACCTGCCTAAATTCAGTCGACCAAATTCTTTAGCTATGTGGAATGTATTGCTCATAGAATAAGGTTCATTTTACTATGGTCCTCTTAATGTTACGCGTTGCTTTGCTTTTCAAAAGGCGTGTTACAATAATGGACCTTATTCCATAAGCAAGACATTACAATTTAATTTACTCGATTGAATTCAGCATAAGCGCGCATAAGGCGCTGTCCTAATTGGCCACGGTCGTGCGACCATGGTCGTGCGACACGGTCGGTTTTGAGGCCTCCTATAGGTCGAGCGACATCCATCGCACGACCATGGTCGCACGATGCCAATTAGGACAGTGCGGGTGACTACATCCGAATTTCAGCCCGACAGAGGCGCCCTACGCCACAGTACTTACATCGTCCAAATTGCACTCGCCAAATGGGGCGGGCATTAAGAAAGCGGTCCGGGAACTATCTAGCTGCTAATATTTCCCGAGGAAATGCGACGAGCGACAAGAAAATCCAATTTCCCGCTTCCAGGCTTACGGCCCAGCTCTGTGGCGCCTTGGTGTACTTGATTTATTTTTGTGTACAAGCAGGAAGACTTACAAGAGATTTCACGATTTTAGTACCACGATTCATGTAGGTACCAAAAAGCAATTGTAACAGCATTGTGTTGTAGAATGGTCAGTAGCTGGCTAACAACGTTGACTTAGGCTAAGTTTTCATGTTGATTGCATGTTTTGCTCGTAACAAACTTATTTATTCAGATTTTATGTGTGGAAACCTATAACTGGCGCACTGTAGTTATGGTTGTAGCTATTGTTATAATAAGCTGTTGGTTTTCCAAATAAATATATAAACAATAGGTATTTGAAATTTAAAGCAGCACTAAGCGCAAAATGACATAGTTTTAGCTTGCAATTCTGAACACAACCTACCTACAAATACTGGTTATTTTTGCCAGTCCGTGAATTACAACCAACCGTTATATCACATGGACCATAAGAGGCTGATGGCAAAAAACCTTGTAAATATTTTTATTACACATATTATCGGCTTTGTTACACGCTTACATTTATTCCTAGCAATTCCAGGCTACATCGTTAGCGCGATGTATCGCACTAACAACGCCATCTAGTTGATATGTCAGAACTAATTTTATAACTTCGAACAGATCTCTACCCCTCAGGCACAACTGCTAAGATTATTGATATCTCATAACATAGCATCCCTGTCCCGTTTTATTAGGCAATTACAGCAAACACGTGTCCCTTGGCGCTTTACGGCGTAACGTAACTTTTTACGGGCATTTCCAGGAGTATGTGTCATAATACGTGGGTTGTTACGTCGTAAATGTGCTTAAAACTCGAGAGGATAGGCCTAAGCGAGTGTTTGAACAATTCAAATGCAATTGCGGTTCGGGTGTGCGGTAATGATTACGATTATTATTTTGACGCAATTGTTTGGGAAGGGAGTGTGCTGTGTGTACCTATTTGGTTGGACAAATCTATACATAGTATAAAACAAAGTCGCTTCCTGCCGTATGTATGTATTTATGTACGCTTAGCTATTTTAAAGTACATACGCAACGGGATTTAATGCGGTTTTCAACAATAGATAGACTAAACTAGGTGTATGTAGGGGCAGGTAGCCACGCGAATGAAGTCGCGTCGGGTCCGCTAGTGGTAAATAAATGAAAAGGGTAGGAAGGGGTTAAGTAGGTGTTGGCGAACGAAGTAGGCGGGTTCCACTAGTTTAATATATATTTTGATTACTGATTAACATGTTTTGGTTCAATGTTGCTTTTTTAGTTAGGAAATCTATTCACTGAATTATCTTATCGAAAGGTGAGAGAATGATTTAGATTTCATCAGTTTTGCTGTTGACACATCGTTATTACTCCGTCATTCTTTTTTCCTTTAGACAAACAGGTAATCAGGCCACCTGATGGAAAGTGGTCACTGCTTGGACTTGATTATAAAAATGCAAATATTTTATATTAAAGCGCGGTCAGAATCGCTGTAAAAATGACCAACATTTCCAGGTAACAGGGGTGACCCACCTGTGGATTCTGCATTAGCATATAAATTAACACTCAGCGGTAAACAGACGGCAGGGAAAGGCTATTCACCCCTAATTACTAGCCCCAGGGTCCTGTATCCAGTAGATAGCTGAATTGCTGACTCTGGTCTGGTTCAACGTAAATTAACTGAAGTGTATTACCTACAGACAATTACTATTCGCTTACACAGCTGGTTTACGCTTAATTGGATCATTGCATATTTTATTTTATTTCAACTTATCTTACGTAAGTACAGTCAGCTGGAGCGTGAATTAAGGTACTAGCATACGTACATCAACGTAGGGTGGCCAGCACGGCTAGCACAACAGTGCCCGCGATATTGTGAGCGCCGAGAGAGAGGCTTTGTTTTCTTCTCTCAATACTAAGATGAAAGAGATAGCAGGGTCTATGTCGCGCTTTTTCTCGCTTGTCGCTCTCGCGCGCGTACTTGTGCTAGCCGTGCTGTGCTAATATACTACTCGGTCGCGCTAAGTTTGACAGCTGTGAATTACAGCCAATCACTTACCGCAAACTTACTAAACGACATTTTTAAGAATATATTGATGTGCTTTGTTGTTTCCTTTCCACGGAAGGAACTACTGTAAGGAATCTGAAGAAACCTTTCAGTATTTTTATGCTATTGAGGGACAAACGAGCATTCAGCCCACCTGATGGTAAGTGGTAACTGTCGCCTATAACATCCACAATTAATACATTTAGGTTTCAGGTAACAAAAATGCAGTACTGCAGGTATGTTGTTACTGTGAGGACTAAAATGAAATGCGTCATGCCTGTAATTTCGCTGGCTACCTTATCCTTCAACCGAAACAAAACATTGCAAGCATTGCAATTGCATTGGTCGACGGCAGAAATAGATAAGGCGGTGGTACCCGTTTTCACTATTTTTACATTATTTTTTTTAACTATAAAGTACTGGGATAACGTTCGCCTTTCTTATTTGTTACAAGCCGGCATTCACATCAATCCACGCCGTGAAAGCTGACTAAGCGAACTTAATTTGAATGAACCGATGAGCATGTCGTATTCAGCCTCAGTACTTTATAGTTAAAAAAATTGAATATGAGTTAAGACTAGCTATACTTAAGACTAGCTATAACAAAATATTGATTGTGTACTAGAGGTGAGGAAAGCGCAATATTGCTCTAATATGCTTCCCTAGTAAACAGCATTGAATTAAAGTTTCTTTAGGGACTTACTTCTCGCCCTCACACAACATTCTCTTCCATCTTTATGTATGAAAATGACGCCGGCGCCGCAAAGGTAGAGCCATTGGAGCTATATAGTCACATGGTAATGACGATGAATCATCCCGCGGGATCCTGGAATGAGTATGAGTGTAAGTTAGCGTTACCTCGGATTTTTGTAAGTGAAAAAATATTTCTAAATACTTGAGTTCCCTCAGTGGTTCTGACTTCAGACTGAATACCTTACAAATACACAAAAATAATAGTTATTAGGTACCCTCCTAAATAAAATGGCTGTTTATAATGTAGATGAAATTAAAATATAGATCATAGATAGACTCAGCAGAATAGCAAAAAACCTAGGTATGATTTTGGAACCCAATTTGTCCTGGGTGTCTCAGGTCAATGAGGTCAGTAAGAAGATGCATTTTTCGTTCCAATCTATCAAACATCTCCAAAGATTTCTTCCATTGAAAACTAAAATCTCTCTTGCTCAAACTCTTCTTCTTCCTCTTCTAGACTATGCTGACTGTTGCTATCTGGATGCCACTGAGGAGCTTTTAAGTAAGCTAGAGCGACTTCAAAACTTGTGCATACGATTTATGTTTGACTTACGCAAGTATGACCATGTCTCAATATATCGATCCCAACTCAAGTGGCTCTCAATTCGACTACGTAGGAATGCTCACATCCTTTCCACTTTTTATAATATTCTTTATAACCCGTCCGCTCCTTTATATCTCTCTGAACGGTTTCATTTCTCCCGTCCACCGTTCACTGTTCATGCTGCAAGGTTGTGGAACTCTCTGCCGTATGAAATACGCGATAGTAAATCTATCGGTATTTTTAAGAAACGTATGAAAGAACACTATCTCTCTCTTAGTTCCTGAAAATGCAGGGTACAATGCTTATAGATAATTTGTAGGTATCTATGTATTTTATGTATTGGTATAACTAGTAGGTTTATATAGCTTATTATGTGTATGTATATTTAGTTCGATATTGTGCATGTCTGATCTGCGACTACTTATCACATATCTCTTTGATAGGAAAAGCCTGCTGGAAAAGATTTCTTTAAGAAATAAGTAGCGCCTGTTGTGTCAACTATAACTGAGTATTTTTCCTCAAACTTTAATGTGTACAATAAACTGAAATACAATACAATAGATGGAATTTTTTCAGCTATTTAATAAAAAAAATATATTAGACTACCCTCACCTGTTAGTAAGTGACGGTGCGGCCGAAACTGGAGCATGCCTGTCTAGAAACACCCTATTCACTCTAGCCTTGAAGGCTATAATGATCAGGGAACACATTCGCAGGGAAGGCCAATTAGGTAAATTCAAAATTCAAAATTACTTTATTGAGTAGGATATTATATATCTCTTTCAATCGTCAAAGAGGAGGGGGTAGGAAATTAGGAAGGAAACACACAGTGACATGTTGGCCGCCCCATGGCCGCAGCACACCCACCCCTCGCCGACAACGGCCGGACCATGTCCGACAATACCAGTGTTAGGTAGCTGCTCCCACCCTACACTTACCCTGCCCGTAGCCTACCCCTATCCTACCCTACCCACCCCTACCCCGGCCTACCCCTTAACCTAACCTAACCCTATCCCTACTTTTCCCCTATCTTATCCTACGCCATCCCTACGGCAGTCCGCGCAGAGTAGACGCCCCCCAGCCCCGCTACGACCAAAAGACACCGTGTGTGGCAAGGGAAGGAATGTTAACGCCGCTTCCTAGGTGGTCCTCCGTGGTAAAGAAACGGCAACAAACCCACAGAGCCTAAGTTAATTCATTTTTCTTTTTCTTTTTTTTAAATGTCTTATATACTAATACATTATATATACAAACTAATTTTAACTAAATTAATACCTGTTTAAAACTGCAGTTCAGTTCCATGGACTTTTGTCATTCACATATTCAGGTATACTATAATAACTTTTTTGACATAATTTATTTTTTATAGTGGCTTTAAATTTATTCAATGGCAAATTCTGTATATCTGTTGGGACTCTATTATAAAAGCGTACACATAAGTACCCATAAATGATTTGTGGACTTTAACCAGACGACAAGAACTAGTAACAAGTTTATCTTTATTTCTAGTATTCCTACTATGCACATCACTGTTCTTCATAAACAAGTGTATATTTTTATGAACATAGATCAAGTTCTCATAAATGTATTGTGATGGCATTGTCATAATGTCAATATTCCAATATTACGTGGTACTTTCTTTAAAAAGAAAATTGATCTATATAATTCTTTAAAGGTACCACTAAGGTGGCAAACAAGCTTACCGCCCGTTTGATGGAAAGCAGTTACCGTAGCCTATGGACCACGTATTGGCGACCCCGTAAAAACCTTTCCCCCATGAAATTGCTCTATAAAAGTTATTAATATTTTTTTACATTTGTGGCAGGAGGCGGCACAGGACAGAGTGGAATGGTACATCTTAATGTCAGAGGCCAAGACTCAGTTTGGGTCGTTGCGTCAACATAGTAAGCAAGTAAGTAAATTAGTAATATTTATTTACAACGCGTGTTTTTCGCACAACTTCACCCTTATCATTAGCGAATAGCATTTGACAACCGGAGTAGCTAAATGAGGAGAGTCAGTGGTTAAGATGTCGGTCTGTTACGCAGTGGGTCACGGGTTCGATTCCAGCTGATCAGAAAATGCAGTGAAGACAGAAGAATGTTATTTTCCGATCTCGATCTGAATTCAATAATTATGAAACGAATTTGGCAGACTGTGTAAATGGAAAAAGTGTGAACAAAAAATGTTTTTCGTTTATAATTTTCACCGGCGTAAATGTGCGGCGTGAGTGTAATTTTCACTTCAAAAATACATTTTTATATTGAGACGAAAATGTCGTAAAATTATACTAATTTATCTCCAGAGTTTGTTAATCCAACGCTGTTTGCTTCATTAATTATCTCACAGATTGTGTGAAAAGTAGAGTCTTCACCTCTGGAATAAAGTTGTCTTAAACTTGGGCGGCTTTAACCACTCACTTCACTTAGGATCCTACGTAAGTCCCTCGCTTCGCATAGAATTTAGTTTTAGAGGTGGAAAATGCATTGGCGATACCCCTGGTGTTGCTGAAGTCTATAGGAAGCGGTGACCACTTTCCATCAGGTGGCCCGTTGCCTGTTTGTCTACAGTATGATAAAAAAAAATGGTAACCTGGAAGGCTGCGATTTTGTTTGTTGTCTGAACAAGGTATTTTGTGCCAAAACCAAAACCAACCAAAAAACTATTCCAATTTAAAAACTATTATAAATATATATTGTTTATTATTTTTTTATTCTAATGATACCTAAATTAAAAATAATAATTAGACTAAATAAAATAGCACGTTTAAAATATACACTTGACAAAAATGGCTGCATATTGTGTAAATATTTGTAAAACCTCGTAGGTGTTTTCACGTATTTAATCATTAGTTATATTTGAATACGGTAATATCTGAAATAAAATTATAACTCGATTTAAATAATTTGTATAATTTACGCATTTAATTTTAAAGAGGAAACAAATTTTGTTCCCATTTCAACATCTCTTAACAGTCCACTGCTGGACTCGAGTCTACTCCACATTAGTAGAGGTTTTTGTTACAATTTACGTGCTTGGTAGATGTTTTGGAGATCCGTAGGTGGCGGTAGAAATGTTCAACATAGTACCTACCTACATTTTAATCGATCATAATAAACTCTCATGGTACTACGTCCGGCCAGTGTTTCTTCATGAATGAGTAAATCATACATCCGACAACTACTGTTATCAATAAAGGTATCAAAATCAAGCAGAATTTTATTACTTTACTGAAAGCATAAAATTCATTGACATATTAAAAGATACTGACAGACTAAAATTCTACTTCTACTACTTCAATCAGTCGGTAGGTAGGTTGCGAATTGGGGTGTGCATAGGAAGAAACAGGGCTATTGCTCTTTTAAAATTTGGCTAACAGTCGCGGTTTTCACCAAAGCGCAGAGCTGATTTCTGTAAACATTTAACAAATCCGCGAGACCCTATTATATGTCGCCCAGTAGTCTATGAATATGTCACACGGGAATAATACCCTCAACAAACAAACTCGAAAACTCACAATCTCACAAACTTACAAACATTACCGCTTAGAATATTAGTATAGAAGTATAGATGATACTATTAGTGCCTAAGAATGTAGTTTAGTAACTGAATGCTAGTATAATCGAAATATCTTTGCCTTGTTTAATCGAAAAAGGTTCAGAATTTTCGAAAATATTTGTATACAATTAAGTATCTACATGTGTTTTACCGGATTGACTATTTTGCAGACGTTGGGAATTTGAGAAGGTATGACAATTTTATCAGATTTGACGTAATTAATTTTTTCATACACTACTCTTCGGGGAGCGGTCGCACTAACTAAATCATGACTCAATTTCAAACAAGTTTGTCGCAGTTATCAATCTGAACACTGATCCGGGACCTGTCATTGCAAATGGTCTTCACAATGAAGATGTTTCGGCCTTTGGCTTTCTGTTAATAGATAGATGCAACTTTAAGAGGTCAAGGAGCAGATTGAGTAGGGCTGAGCAGCCCTGCGGCAGGCAGAGCAGATTTTTCGGTCAGATTTCTCGTATGCTTGAAAGCTAAACTTTTCAACCTGTGCGTCCTACACGTGCATTGCCTTTGACTCTTACAATACAGTTGATTCACCAGTTCAAGGTCGCTAAGCGTGCTATGAAACGCACTATACTTGGAGTCTGACTGAAGGATAAAATTCGCAACGAAACAATCCCACGGATAACCAAAGTTACCGACATAGCGAAGAAAATGAGGGGTCAATGGTCTAGCGTATCCACCACACAAGCGCTGGAATAAACGACTTATTGAATGGAGGCCGCGACGCTGAAAGCGTAGTATAAGACTCCCTCTAGTAAGGTAAAGTGATTATTTTGCGAAAGGCTTCAGATAGAGGCTGGAAGCGGCAGGTCGAGCAGAGAATGCATTGGCGCTCATTAGAGGAAACAAATGTCCAGCAATGTGTATATGCTGATGATGATGATGAAGTTTGGCTGTCTAAATTATCAATAAATATTATCTATTTATTGTTACTTGTTATACCTACCATAATTTGGTAAATCATGTTGAAACCGCGAATCGATAAGTCTTTACTGCCAGTTTCTTTTGAAGTAGTGCACAAGCGTAGCCACGGCAAGGGCACATAATATTATGAGAAGACATATAAAGCATTTCGTCAGGCAGAAACACGTTACACTGCAAAAGAGGGAAAGGACAGCTTTGAGTTGGCTATGGCTTTTGCAGTTCAAAGTGTAAGAGTCAACCAAGCCTGGGTATAGGGAGGTATCAACCAAGGCGACGGATGATCGATGTCTGAGGTGACGCGAAACGACAAAGTAGACCTCTTTTCATCTTTTAATTACCGTGGAACTACAAACATTATATAGTTGGGCTACAGAAAACAGCGCCTCTTCATGAACGAAGTCATCATCATCGTCCTAGCGCTTATCCCGGCCTCTGCCAGGGTCCGCTTTCCCACTCAATCTCCTCCACTTCGCCCGGTCTTCAGCATCCTCTCGTCGTAAGCCGTTGGCTCTCGCATTCGACTCAGCGATGTCAATCCATCGCTTCTTGGGTCGTCCACGGGGCCTCTTTCCTGATACCGGCAGATTCAGGCACCTATTTCCCACGTATCTCTGAGGCTTACGCAACACAGATTCCGGAAAAAAGAAACCAAAGGTTACGCAGTTCCCAAAATATATCAAGGACAAAATAAACGATAGGCGAAGATTAAGAAAAGTATGGCAAAACACTCAGTATACTTGTGACAAAATAGCATTTAATAAAGCCTCCAATGAGCTGAAAGGGATGATACACCAATTATCGAACAGCAATCTACAAACCTATCTCTCAAACTTAGACCCTACGAGAGACACAAACTATTCGTTATGGAAGGCAACCAAAAAACTGAAACAGATCACAAATTCAGGCACAAGATGGATCCTGGGCTAGATCCGACCTCGAAAAAGCAGAAGTTTACGCCGAACATCTGAAAACAGTATTTCAGCCCCATGATGATGCCGACACTGAGTGTACTGCGGAGGTTAGCCGGTCGCTGGAAACGCCTCTGCAGTTGTGCCTGCCACTCAGAAGCGTTTTCCCTAAAGAATTAAAACGTGAAATAATGGCTCTGAAAGAGGGTAAATCGCCTGGATACGACTTAATTGATACCACTCTACTGAAGCACTTACCCAGAAAGGGCGTCCTACTGTTAACAGTAATATTTAATGCTTGTCTGAGGCTTCAAATTTATCCCTCTCAGTGGAAAATAGCACAGGTGGTTATGATACCTAAACCCGGAAAGCCGCTCCACAAGGCTGATTCTTATAGGCCTATCAGCCTTTTGCCTGTTATGGGAAAGCTCATGGAGAAATTGTTACTGAACAGGATGCAATCACACCTGCCAGAAGAAATCCCATCCCACCAATTTGGGTTTCGTGCACAGCATGCCACAATAGAGCAAATCCATCGACTTGTGGATGTTATAGGTTAGGTTAGGACAATATTGTTTGTGTACCTTGGAACACAAACAATATTATGCTGCAGTGTTCCTTGATATCAGTCAAGCCTTTGACAAAGTCTGGCATGAGGGACTGCTTTGTAAATTAAAAGGATGTTACCGCACTCTTTCTTCCACATTCTGAAGTCTTACTTAAGCGGGAGGAGTTTCGAGGTTAAACATAACACTGAAATATCACAACAGTCTGAGATATTATCTGGAGTTCCCCAGGGGAGCATTTTGGGCCCGATCTTATATCTGATCTACACAGCTGATCTACCAGTTAGTGATCTTGTCACAACTGCCACGTATGCGGACGACACAGAGGTTTTCTCAGTGCATGATGATCCAATAGTTGCCTCAGAAAACCTGCAAGTTCATCTAACTAATATAGACACATGGCTACACAAGTGGCGCATAAAAGCCAACCAGAACAAGTCGGTACAGGTGACAATTTCCCTTAGAAGACAAACCTGCCCACCCGTCAAATTGAATAACTTGGGACATACCACAAGCAGATGATGCTAAATACCTGGGAATGCATCTGGACAGAAGGCTTACTTGGAAGAAGCACATATGGAGCAAACGCAAACAACTGGGACTAAGAGTCAGAAATATGGAAGAAGATCATACCTGTCAAAGGAAAGTAAGATATGTAAGAAGTATATAAATCAAACCTGAAGCCCATATGGACGTACGGGATACAGCTGTGGGGACATTCGTCGTTCAGCGGCGACGCCCTAGCATGGTGTTGGATTCTAGTAGCGGACCTTTTCATAACCATTTTTGTGGTGTTTTGGCTTTTTCCGTGCAGCGACTACCATCCGGCCCGCACAACCCGTTAGGGAAAAGCCGGTTCGCCAGAGCCTCTTCATGAAGGAAGTAAATGTAAAAAATTGATATTTCCGGGGCAATTTTGAAAGTAGCGCCAGTGACGAAAAAAAAGCTAGGTTTGTCCGACATGAGCATGATACGCGGAGTGACGTCATGTTACAAGGAAGGTGATGTATGAATATAAAAAATGGATCCCATTAGGCATTTTAAATGTTGTCTCAAAAGTCCCATAAGGCCACGCGTGTCCACAGATACTCCAGGTCAAAGGTCACGATGATCATTCTTTTGGAAATATCTCGTTTCCTTTGCTTTGTAGGGGTAGAATAGAGTAACACAATGCGAACGAAGTCGCACCGGGCTAGCTAGTAGATAATATAATATAAGTACAGGGACGGACAAAAGTACCCGCCTACTTTAACATTTTACAAGTAACAAGCTTCTCCCAAACAGGCGCGATAATGCGTTACTGTTTTGCGACATCTATACAGACTTTCCGAGTACATTTTGAATTAGGACTCACGTGACCTTACTCACGATTTTGCGATATTTATTTGTAGTATATTTTGAATTGTGTACCCAAACAATACAAATATCGCGCGTTTTAGCACTTCTATGGGAGAGGCTATGATGAATGACTGGCTTGGTACTGACAATTTCCTCAGTCAAGGTAGTGAGTTCGATATCTTCACAACAAATGTTTTAAAAGTGTATAAATACCTACATACCTAGGTAGTAGAATAAGTCTTTATATGAAGCAATATTGGTTAATTAGGTTGGACTAGAATCATTTTATGGACATAAATTTTTCATACCTTTCATTTTACTAAATGCCTCGTGAAAATCGATCACTTTGGGTTTAGAGGCTTTCCCAATTTGTAGTACAAAAGTAGAGCCACCATTATTAAAATTACTATTAAGATTGCATAAACAATACATTTCGTCAAACACAGACACGTTCCACTGCAACAGAGGAAAACAACATCTTAATGTTTTAAGCTATCGCGGTTATTATCACACATTTTAAAGGTATGTTCCGGGTTTCCTACCGCGTAACTTTTGTTGACGAGTAGTCTTCACAAATGACCGACAACTCAGTCGTCCCGTGACCATGATGCATGCAACTGCATCGAAATATCGGTCTACTTGTCAACAAAGGTACGCAGTAAAAAACCCGGAACATACCTTTTAAATGAACAACTTATTTATTTATTTATATGTTGAAAACAAATGTACATTGTAAAACATTAAAGTAGATAGTTCACATCATTTCTAAGATAAAATAATCCATATTTGAAATTTATAAGTTCAATAAAAATAAACTATTGACACTTAATACTAGTCTACGTTTCAACATTTAGGTACGACATATGAAGAGGCGCTGTTTTCTCTGGCATAGCCCAACTAAATAATTATTTCTAGTTCTACTGGAATTAAAGATGAAACTGGGTCTAATAACAGTTGCGGTGGTCATCTTGGCGTTAATGTACCGGTTGGGATCTCGCGCGCGAGGGCCCGAGGTCCGTCTTCACCATGAACCCGGATATGGCAGATCATGTAATAACAGTGGAGCAACTACACAAACATCAGCCAATGCAAAGAAACTGGGCCTAAAACTAATTTATTCATTTTGACATCATTATTAGAAACAAATGTTAAACACGAACTTTACTTAGTCTTTAGTCCTTATAGATGTCGACGTCATGTTATGAGATAGATGAGGTCGCCGAGAAGCATGCGCGCGCGCGCATGGTCGGGGTCTGCATTCCGCGGCGGTTACGCGCATACGGCAGCTTAACTAGCCCTGTTTATGAATCGCTCACCTCGAGACAATCAATTTGGATCTCCGGTATGAAAAATCCAATATTTTTATACATGACGCAAATTTTTCCCTTTTTTGAACCGTTCACTTTCGCTGTTGCCAATGTAATTTAAAAAAATTGAATTTTTCATTCCGAAAATCAAAATTGAAAACCGTTCGACTGGAGGCGATTGGTTCAAAAATGGAGCGCCAGGGGCCGCCACTGTTGAGGCGCTACGTTTCCTACCACAAGACCTTTCTGTACTAGGACGCGCAGATAATCCACCTTGCCATTGAGCAGCAAGTAAAAAGCATTTCCATCTACAACTCCAGGATCGCAGGTACCAGCCTGGATGCGGAAGGCACAGGACCGGCCTTTGTGGAGATCTCTGGAGGAAGCCTATGCCTAGCTGTGGGTGTTTTTCGGCTGATATGATGATCTCCAACTCCGCTCCATGCCCGATACAAATGCAGAGGGATATAATGAGTATGAGTACCCAAAGATTGGGTATGAGTACCCAAAGCTGAATAAACTCTACATATATTTAAATATTGTCCAAACTACTGATACGATTTTAATGAAATAAGGATAAAAACCATCTCGATAAAACTACCTTTCAAAGGAAAAAACCGCCTCGAAATCTGTCCACCCGTTTAGGACGGCATATTGAAAGTAGATACAAATGTTAAATGTAGGACACTCCTCAAGTTATTTAAAACGGTCACTAATGCCTGATTGGTTGGTCAGGAATCACAAAATCGGTGTCATAAAGCTAGTTATTTATATCATTTTTGGTATAAAGGAAACTTCCTTTATAATATGTTCACTGCTAATGCTAGATCTATGAAGAAAATCTAACCGTTTTCCTTACTTGCTCGAGAGGGTACCTACGATAGGTAATGAGTGAGTTGGTTGTATAAGTACGAGACAATAAAAAAAAATACCGTTTAATATTAACATACATACATACTCTTACCTGCCTTTAGTTAGCCGTATTTTACCCTCTCCACATATTCAAACCTTTAATAAACCTACTGATAAGGTTAAATTTATATTTACCACATCTTACGTCACTCTTCTTATAATCTTTTCTTAGAATACATCTTTATTGGTGTACAGGAAAATTGATAGATGGTTCTTTCGGGAGGTGGTAAGAGGATAATGTATTCACGATATCAAGCTTGTAATAACTGATTTATTGAGATTAATGTTATTTTACTTCAGTTTTTATTAATAGTGGTTGATATAAAGTATTTAGGAAAATACTTTGACAATGCAAACCAAATACAAACAAAGATGATAGATTATGACGTAGCGTCTGAGGATGTAAAATTGGAGTATAGTCTATTTCAACCAAAAAGATTTTTATGTTTAGTAACTTTTATCATTTATGAAGAGATGCGCTGTTGTCTCTAGATTACACTTAGATAATGTTTTAGTTCCGTTTATAACTACAGGAGGCTTACCATGAGCTCTAGCAGGAATTAAACAGAACCCTTCTTATTTGTACCATGAACAACATTTAGCAGGCTTGCTGGCTTGTCACAAAATTACTTCTGACCATTTCTGACAAATAGAAAATTAACAGAAAAAATTTGTGCATTTTTTTCTATAGTAGAGTGCCACAAACTAATCTGAACCGGCGATGGCGTCGCTGTTGTTGACAACAGTGACATTTTAAAATTTGTTCCAGTGTTGGCCACAGGGTCGTTTGTGGCCATAGAGAAAAATATGTATATGCAGAATATTTTATATTTTATATTTTATGTCTGTGTTTGTCTTCTGTATATAAAATTTTATCTCTATGGTGTTTGTGGCACTCTAATAAGGCGTCTGACATGGACTTTAAACGGGTCCCATCCATAGAGAAAAAATTTTACATACAGAAGTTTATGTCTGTGGTCCCATCATGGTCTCTGCCATAAGAACATAAAAAAATTGAAACTTATTTCCTATAGAAAAACACCAACCATAGAAAGGCGTTTAATATAAATCTAAAACTGATGTTGGAGATTTATACTGACCTAAAAGTGAACGATCAGAACAAATTGCTCTAATGACGGCACTCAGCTCTTCACTGAACCATAAGTCGCACAGACATTTTCTTTAGCATTTTTCTCGGAGCAATTTTCTAGCTCCGATACTCTGTAAAAAAAAATCATTTTTAAACAGAACAATTCATAGACCTTGCGATATCAATACAATATTATGTTGGCCAGACAGGAATCGATCGGGGGATGCTCTACGCAGGGTTTCTCAAAGTGGGGTACGCGAGCGGGTACGCGTTAGCTATTCGACGGTACGGGTTTCGCGACAAGATTTAAGTAATGCTGGCTGTACGACTGGCGTTGTCGCGAATTTTTTTTTTTTCTCCCAATGCAAAGGAAATGTGCACTCTCCGGTATAGCGGTTGGGAGGGAGGGGGTGAACTCTCATGAGTACCAGCCGGGTCGTGATTGGGGGTCTACGGCCGCTGAAACGGTAGGGAGGAGTTTTATCGGGTCAACCTGAGCCTCCAGGAGGAGGTTGAGAGTACTCGACAGGTCGTCGGGGGGGTCCGTGAGGCCAGAGACTGGGCGGGGAGAGTAGGCTGCTGCCTCTCGCACAAGCAGATTGTGATGCTTTGTCGCGAAGCGATGAATTTCCTTTTACCCTTCGCTGCAACATACGAGTACTTATTTGAAAGTGAGTTTCACACCTCGTCATGCGTGATATAAACATAATATGGAAATCAACGAGGCAGAATTAGAGTTAAAATTGACAAAAAATACTTCTAAAATTGACAAAATTTACGATATGAAATCACATTAAAATAAATATACTTTTTCTAGCATTCTTCTTTCTTATTGAAATAAAGTCTGTTATAAACAGAGGGGTTCTCGTTAAGGGGTTCGCTGTCATCTGTAAACTTTGACAGGGGTACATGAAGCCATAAGTTTGAGAAGCCCTGCTCTACAGCATTGTGATCGCTGAGCTATTCAGGAATACAAAAGGAAATACTCATCGGAATCTACGGAGGTCACTGATTAACTGAGACATTATCGTGTCCCTAAAACCATCTTGAACAGAAAGATTCTACATTAATAGCTAGGGGTGGGAGGCTGTTTTTTTCCTTTGTATCGAAAGCCCGTAACAGCCCTATGTTGATAAAGCCTCTTCCACGCATTAGTGGAGAGTTTTACACTAAAGTTGTCAAGCAGAACACTTGGAGATCGCAGTGTTGAAAATGTTCAACAGAAAATGCTGTTGTCCAATTTCTGGTTTAGGTACTTAAAAGGTTGTCAGCCTCATCAGACATTAGTCGCCTGTGGAATGCCCATTGTTTGTTGGTGTATTCTACTCTGCCGGACCTCACGAGAGTGCATTCTCTGGACTTATATTAAGAACTGGACAAGTTGAGTTCATCATCTTAAGTCTTCAGCCAGGATCCGCTTTCCTCCTTTTTCTTCTTCACGAACTTCTCTATCTTGGACAAGTGCCATTAAATTTCATATCATATGATCATCATCATCATTTTATTTTGTATTTAATTTGACATTGTACCTAATTTTGTAAATCAATGTATTAGGAAAGTATTCATGTATGAGGAAGGAGGTAGGAATGTCCATAGGCATTGGCCCGCTTCCCTGTTTGTCTACAGAAATCAATTTCTACGACTTCGGGCCTTTCAGTCTTTTCTAGGCTGAGAAGCTATTCTATTTTCAGTCGATTCGCTGACTCGTCGAAACGTCTTTGAGGTTCGTTTTAATTAAGCACTAATGACGCGTCGGAGGCGTTTGAGCGTCGATGGCTGAGCGGTCAAGGTATCCGTCTCGTAAGCAAGAGGTACCGGGTTCGAATCTCGTTGTGACTCTTTTCTGAGTTATGTGCATTACTTTACTAAGTGATGCTCTTACGGTAAGGGGAAAATTTCATGATGAAACGTGCACATATAGGCGACTGAATGTGTAACCATGATCCAATCAGGTCAGGTTCCCCTGGTAGCAGGGTCACGGAGATCAGATAGCAGTCGCTCCACTATAATTACCTGATCTGCCAAATCCTGTATCATGGTCGAGGCAGACCTTGGGCGCTCGTGCGTGAGAGGTTAACTGGGACATTGACGGAAAGACGTCTAACGAAAATCTTGTGATTTTACTAAAATAGAAATAAAATTGTTTTGTTGTTACTCTGCGCTGGTTACCTTACCATACGCTCAAATCATACCGGCACAGGGCATCCCGCTTCATAAGGCGCTGTCCTGATTGGCAACGGTCGTGCGACCATGGTCGTACAGGTTGAAGGTCGACAGCACCTATGAATACCGTATCTACTCTTTTTAACCGATTTCAAAAACAAGGAGAAGATTCTATGTTCGGTTGTATTATCATCATCATAACTTTTTTATTTATGAAATTACTTTTGCAGATGACAATTTTTTTTAATTATGAAATTTCTTTTGTTGTTGTTTGAAAGGGTATACTCCTGAGGTAGTCCCATTTTCATCAGGTCAGGATCTGATTATGGAAACTATTTGAAATCGAGGGCAATTCTCGAAAATTGTAGGCACCTGAGGTGTACTTGTTGCGTTATCATGTTTTACTGTTTAACCCATGATGAAGCCACAGAAGAGTTAGGGAAAAGTACTGCAATTTATCGACAGTATCTAACGAAAAAAATTATTATTGGTATATGGCCGCATTCGGGAACAACAGTACCTAACTACCTACTTAGTGCTATCTAAGTCTAACGTGATGCATGAAACGGTATATTTTCCTGAGGTGGTCTCATTTTCATCAAGTCAGGGTGTTTCAGAAACATCGACGGAAACCCTCAAAAATTAAATACTCGTACACGTACAGTTTCGTACGTTAATTACCTAGAAAAAACCGGAAAAACGCTGCTGCCCATTTTCCAGCCTGCGGAGATTCTAAGATCTTTTCCCTCGAAAACATTAGTCGCCTTATACGACACCTACGAGTGTACGGGTTGGTGTTACTTTCTACTAAGCCGGACACCACACGGCAATGCCGTATCTCTCTATATTACTTCAGTAAAAACGCAAGTTTTTATTAAACGTGTTTATTAGAACAAAGATTAAAACAAATAAAAATGAATGTAAATAATATATAGGTATAAAAAATGTCTTTGAAAAAACCTCAAAGACTACTTAAATTACTCGTATGTACTCGTGTTACATATTTTATTCAGTTGTTAGAAAAACTGTTCACGATACAATATTTAAACTTTACAGATCAGACGGATCACCTGATTGATAGCGATTAAAGTCGCCCATAAAATATACATTCCTTAAAGGAATCTAGTAAAAAAATATAGATTATAGACGACACCACTTTATCTTTGAAACTGGAATACAACAAATGTAAACACCGTTATTGCTTGGCGGTATCCGTTAGTTGGCGTTTCCCGTCCAGATGGACTCCTCAGCATTGACAATTTGACACAAGATTAACAAACTATACTGTCAATTTGCTAACAACTCTAGAGTAACATTTCTATTTAAAGCCTTTATTCTCTCTAACAATACTGACACATCGTCGCTTAGGTCCAGAGGTATAATCACGGTACGCTTTAAGAGTACTGGCTCTGTGAAAAAATTTTGAGCTGATAATGAGGTTACCGTGAGCCTCACTGGAGCTAAATCTGAAGCCTCCGTGTTTCTTTCATCTAAAGACGAGATATCTTCCATATTTTGCACTTCCCTATAAGACCTTCTTGGAACGCCTATGTCTGGAACTTAACAAGTTTAAGGTAAAGATATTAAGGGTTATTTAATAGTGGTACCCAACCCTGGACCCTGGCAGAAGCCGAGATTCACGTATAGAAGGATGACGCTGTAAACATAATAGTGATTTTCTATCGGAAACCCACTACGACTTGACGACTGAGTCCCGGGTTTTATAATATTATCAACAAAGATGTGTTTATAATATTATCCATAAATGACTTCTGTCTATAGTATTATAAAACTGTACATTGAAAATATTTCAGAAATAATAGTCGGGATATTATTCTGGTATGTAATAATGGGTAGGTTTTTTTTTGTCTGTGTCAGTTTGTTCGCGCATCACGCTAAAGCCGCCAAACGGACTTTGATGATGTTTACACATTTTAGTAGTTTGAAGTCTAACTTAAAATCTAAGCCATGTTTCATTCAATTCCGTTGAGGAAAACTAGAGATACAGCTTGACCCCTCCGTAATACTAGCTTTCAACATTAGGTAGGTCTTCTTAAATGGTCGCTCGGGAAAAAGGTAAACTGCCAGAAGCTTAAATGTACGAGTACATAAATATAGATTATTCTTTAGATTTCTGTATATAATATATTAAATAAGTCAACATGTGAGTAAATAATACTTACAGTTGTCGTACTATACTTTTGCTACTTTATACAATAGGTAGGTACTGTACTTATCAGTAAAATACCATTTTCCAACTTACTTGTGTTATTGGTTTTGTTAGTATTTACAATGGCGTAGTGATAGCCAATCCCCACGCCAACGCTGAGTGTGACCATCAGTGTGACAATTATTACAGTCATGAGGGCGGTAACGGCACACAATGAGGCTATTCTATAAAATAAATGAAATAACAAACAAGTAATCAACGTAATCGTGTAAAGTAAGTATGTAGTTAAACCGCAGATAAGATTGAAGAGACTCGCCTGCGCTAGTTTGGTCACGTGCGGTGTAAGCAGGGATATGTGAGAAATAAATATACTCGAAGATGAAATTCAAGATCAAAAGAGTAAACAAATAGACACTATTAAAAATAAACCCAAAGGCTGGATTATTTTTGTTTAAAAACATTGAAATATTGATAAAAATTAACACATAAATATGAAATAAAACCGTATGAACATTTTATAAAACACTATTCAAAATAACCCACCCCTTGGGTTAATTTTTTATAGGGGCAATTTTCATCTTGAATTTCATCTCCGAGTTGTAGGGTACATAAAAAAAACAACACTAACCAGCCAGTATAAGAAAAGAGGTTCCGCAAACGGCGGAAGAAGACGCCCTCCGCCCATATGGAGTGACGATTCGCGAAAGGCTGCAGTTGGATGCTGAATTTGGAGGCCGGGGACAGGGTGCATTGGCACTCATTGGGAGAGGACTATGTCCAGCAATGGACTAGTATAGACTGATGATGATGATGGAGGGTTGAAGAAGCGACTCTACAAGAGCCAACAGCTTACAACCCGAGTATAGAAGGTATGTAGGTCACGTGGAGGAGGATAACGGACCACAATAAAAGCCGGGAATGACCGCTAGGATGATGATGATAAAATATAATATTTATTCAAGTAGTTTAGTCTTAGTGTATGACGTGAGTTCATCAGTGTATTGTTTAGGACTGTTGATGAATAGTTTCGTTTGTTAGTATCTACGTTATAAATTCAATGAAAGGCGAATTAAAAGTCATAATAATAATTATGCTTTCATTCTGTGGTCCTACACTCCAGTGCAATTCGAAAATGTATCGACATTCATCTAGACCACGGGATCCTACTATTTTTACGATATAAGTAGTGTAGTACTCATAGAAGCACCACCAATGATTAAAATATAGAATTTCCGAGATCAGGACGCCTACATAAATTATCTTAGCCAACCACTAGACAAACAACACAGATTTCGCAGCGATTTATTGCTAATATATTTTAACTCTGGACCACAAGGTGTATTTTAATTATTTTATTTTATTTATTTATTTATTTCACAGTTCATTTCTATGATAGTGGCATTAGAACGACCTCACTCCGCCGGCCCTTTTCTGTCATCGGAAGACGCGGTCCAGGCGAACGGATCATCCTTATGTCGTGGATCTTTCCGCTATCCGCATGAGCCGCTTTGGTTTAGAACCTTTATAATGCGTACGACTAAGGAATGGAACACGTTTCCTGCTAGTGTGTTCCCTGATAATTATAATCTGGACGCGATTCGTTCCCTGGATTTCGTCGCTCAGTGCTCAAGTCCTATACACCTGACCTATCTACCTGACAGACGCACGTTTTCCATGCTGTTTTCACTTTTAATTTTTATAAAGATATAGCCAATTTAAATTATGTGTTTACTAATACTAAGCATACCAACGCGCGACCGGCCGGGTTCGTTATGTGGGACTCGCATGGATACCTACCCACTAAACACTACCTGTGGCTACTATTAGCAGGGAAGGCTTCCAAGGCGTTATCGGACGCGACACCCGACACGACATGGGGATGGGGTGAAAAATTTTAGCATTTGTGCTGTATTAGGCTATAAGCAATATTGCTGCCAAATTTTATCAAAATCAGTTCAGTAGTTTTTTCTTTAACAAACATGCAACTTTACAAACTGTCGCATTAATAACATTACTAGGGAGTGCGACCTGCCCCGGCTTCTCACGGGGGTTCTCAATATGCATATATTAGACACATAAACCTGGCAGAAGAAATTTTTTAACCGATGGTGAAAACCGCATGGAAATCCGTTCAGTAGTTTTTGAGTTTTGACACAGACCGATACGGCGGCGGCGTGGGACTTTGTTTTGTAATACGTAGTGAAGTAAAATACTCACTTTTGTAGAACATACAAAAGACTTCCAAATGCGTAGCCAAATTTTGAACAACAATTCATGCACATTTTGCATTGACAATACAAGTTGTTATCAATTTGTAGAATTTGTGCATGTATGAGATTAAATATACGTTTTAAATAACAGATTAATAAATATAGGAATAAATGCTAAAATACACATTTAAAAGTTGTGAGCAGAGATGACATTCTCAAATGTCATCTCTGCTCACAACTACTATGTCCAAAATCTTTGTCTAGGACAAAGAATTTAGGTATAGATTTTTTTCTGTTTTTTTGGATAATGTCATTGAACTATTTTCATCTCTATGATTGAAAGAACATTATCATTGGTGGACCTGTGACGAATACAACCTCCTTGTTAGACATTGTCATGGATTTATAATCTTGGTTTTTTTTATTTTTACATTATTGATTTTTACAGTTTTTCCTATTTCTTTTTCCTGTATATCATTCGGCACCTTAAGAAAAAAGCAGATATGGTATTCTACTCGCTTTTAGACGATGAAAATATTCCAGAAGGTCTTAGAGGGTGAGATGCTTTCAATTAATAATGATCTTTTATTCATGTTTTTGTCGACATACTCGAAACTTTAAACGTAATGTTATCAGAAGCCCATTTCTCAGCGCAGTACAAAAATACCTTATACGTAGGTGACTCAATATGTTTTAGAGATAAAGAAAAATTATTGAATATATCAGTATTATTTATTTTACATCTCTTTAAAATTCTCTCCATCATTACTTTTGCAAAGTTCGATATTTAGCTTTATATCTGCACACACTCTCTCGATATTTTCATGTTTTTCTGTTTCTTTGTTACGATTTTTTTAAACCAATATTTATTGGAAACTTTTTTACAAAATAGTACATGACAGATCAGTATTATAACAATAACTATAGAAAAAGGCTTACTTATAAACTAAACATCCACACAATTATCCCCTAGTAGATACGAGTGAATACGCATCGCCTGAAAGAATAATTTCAGAAAAAGAATAATTTCTCCAACAGATATTAGCTTAGGTTGTACGTACCTAAGTTGTTTGCAAACATGCACACGATATTGAACTGTATATTATCAGCACACCAATGCTGAATCTGGCATTGGGCGTCGTGCGAAAAAATGGACTGATAACTGGATTATTTTTCCATCAGCAAACCGAAATGGGTGGCATGTCTGGCGATTGCTATAGGTATCCTCATGATAATCGTATTAGCTATCAGCATCGGAGCAGTGATTGGTTATAGCTACTGCTACTACGAACAAAGGACATGTAAGTGACTTGAATCAGTATATCTCGAGCTAATGGTCAAGGTGGTAAATAAATAAATATGCTTGGACAATTCACACAGCGCCATCTAGCCCCAAAGTAAGCAAATCTTGTGTTATGGGTGCCAGAGAATTTATAAACTACTTATATATTTTTAAATACGCTTATTATAGATATAACACCCAAACCCGTAACAGATATTAAGATTCATCATTTCATTTTCTGCCCGGCTGGGAACCCGGGACCTTTGGTAAGACCAAGGAGAAAAGTGCACCTCCACCAGGTATCTTCGGATTGTAATTATAAAAGCAGTCGAGTTAGGTGATATACATTTTATCATCATCATCATCGAAGTCTGCTTGAAACAGAGACACGAGCTGGCAGCTCTGATATATAGCGGTAGTGAATGGATCCTATCCACACCGGTGATAATGTCGCGATAAATGCGTTACTTCCTGGCATGACATGGACGCTTTCCTAAATAATCACTTTAAATTGTTTACATTAGTTTGCAAACTTAAGTTAAGTATGACATTATTATATACCAACAAATTCACCACCTGCTGAAGATACAATAGAAGTGGACAAGGAGAAGTAGGAGGGCAGACCCCGGGCTCTCGGAAGTCGGAAAGACACCAAGATGATTATGAAATTAAAAATTTGTACTTCTTTAGTTTCTTTAGTATCTCCAAAAGCAAAGAGGTTCAAATTTTCAAATTAGTAAATCTTTCAAGCCGCCCGAACATAGAATTGAAGCCAAGTTGCTTCACAAATGCTTTTAGATAGCCTGTAACAATCCAAGACTGCTGCTTTCTCCACACTGTTCAAGGTTCTACAGAAAACGTTTATGTTTAGCTATATATCGAGGTCCCAGTCGATTTGTCTCTTTCCATTAGTCGTCGTTCAGTGGAGCCGATGCTTAATGGCCAAGCAATTATGGGCTTTAAAATTTAATGTTTCCTCGTAACAGGCTTCCAATAAACCTCCCTTTACAGATAACATCACGGTGTACAGGGTGTTGAATGACACGACTGCGACTGCCAGTAATGTCAACGGTACGTGGAAAAATCCAGGACCACGAACCATTAACGCTGCCATGAAGAGCGTCCTCATCAAGACTATCATCAACATAGGACAGAAGTTCGTGGATGGCGAAGAAATGAAAACTTTCCCATGGACCCAACTCGAGCACAATTTCCTACGGCAATTTCAGTGACAGTTCGATTGTCTTGGACCACTCTGGAAAACAGATTTTTTGTACCATTGTTCAATAGTTTCATTTTCGTTTATTTAGAAAGCACCCCATTAAAGTACTCTATTCGAAGTTCACAATTTAAAATTTAATTTCCTTATACAATAAATTTCCATTCCATATACAGAGTGTCCCAATTGTTAGCAAATTTTGACATAAATAAATAGTTAAAAATTATTTAAAAACTTCTTAAAGATGATGTCGCGTAAATGGTCATACTTACAGCGGATGGCGCTATGATGGCGCTCGTTTTTCAGCGTTTTCCATCACTTTACAGTGTTGTGAGAATATTGGCCTTGAGTTCAGCAATTCGTTGCTTATACAACGAGTACACATTGACATACACCTTGGTCTTAAAAAAATTCCACAAAAAAAAGTCCGGTGGCGTCAGTTCGGGTGATTACCATGGACAGTCAAAATCACCGTTTTTGGAAATTAGGCGAACGACGAACTTACAGCACAAGAAGGCGATGGTGTAGGCTCTGAAATCGTCCTGTTGGAACCAGAAGTTGTCTATGCCATGTTGAGCTAAAATTGCAACGAAAAATCCGAATCCCAATCAAAAACTTAGCTAAATTTTTTTGTACAAACGCTTATGGTCATGTGAGACGGCGCGTCTATTACTTTAAATTTTGAACGGTACGCATTGCATTTTAACAAGTAAAAGGATTGTTAAAAACTGCAAAAAACAGTTTCTTGTACTGTTTCATAGTAAAAATTGGCGAAAAACTCCGGTTGTTACAGATGTTACCAGACGCTAACACTTTAATTGGGGTAAATAAAGTTGCATATAAATTATTGGAAGGGCTAAGACAGAACCCAGATGGACACCTATTTACGGTAATCGGGAAGGAATTTGTGTAGCCAACGATGGTGTCCCCGTGTTGGTATTCATGTCTTGGATTTCAATATTCCAAATTTGGACCTTAGGCCCTAAGAAACACTATCGAAGGCCCTCTGCAGAACGAGAAACTTAAAATACAGAGGTTGAATTCCACTACAGAGGGTCCCCTGGACGATTCTCATAGAAAAGATTAGGTAAGGTTCGTGGTTCCATGGTGCTGCAGCTCTCCCCTCATTTTCGTCCTTCATTTTCCTCCAGGGAGCATTCCTGCCGGAGTAATACGTATAAATACGATGACAATACGTGGTTCGAATTGCTTATTGTATGGCTCATAAGATTAACAACTCTATTCAACATAATAATACAGAGCCAAGTAACATTATGGTATAGAGCATTTACTCATTCATTCATTCATCATTAAACAAGTAATACATTTTTCTTAGAAATTGTTGCGGTTCTACCTCAAATAAATGTTTTGTTTTCCTGTCTAGATATTCGAACTGGAGTAATATAGCATTATCCTTGCCACGATGCATTAGAAACCGCAAAGTGCAACTTGGTACTTTATAGTAAAGATATATAATAGGTATGTATCATTTGTGAACACCAGGGACTAAAATATTTTTTCTTGTCTGGTTCCAGTAAACCGGAAGACCAGCAATCTCAGTGCAACTCCTTTGAAAATGAAATTTTTATTTTGATTTTGTTCTGTGGTTGTTACATCCTCGTGATGGTTTTTCCTCGAAGTCTTTGATTGAAGGTGAACTATTTACAATAGTATAGTGTTTCTGCCAGTGAGTAATCAATAAATCAATCATCATTTATTTCAGGCCAAACACAAATCTAAACAAGTACAATGCCTATATCATGTTAGTCATGTATCCAGTATTTTGTGGGGAAGCGTGGCTTTGCCTCGGCGGGTGGGACCGGGGGATACCACTTTGTCTATAGGTAATGTCTGGGGGCAACGTTGACCACTTTCCATCAGGATGCCCACTTGACCATTTGTCTACCGATCAATATTGAAAAAATATTATATTTAACATGTAATACGCAATGATATCATATGAATAACTCATACGCTTCTGATGCGCTGATTTGATCTACAACAGAGAGTTTAGATATTTAGAGATTAAGTCTTCTTTAGGCCTCTAAACACTCGCGTAACAGCGGTCCAAAAAGATTGGAAACTTATTTATCTTCACGGCAGCGAAATATTTTTTCTACTCTTTGCAGCGGTCTCTTTTCTTGATTTATCTGCCCAGATTGAACCATTATCAATTTCAGTGGCTCAGAATCGCATGTTGGTACCAATTTATAGTGATTTACCCGCTATTATTAAGTGGAATTTAGGCTCTTCAATGGTAATTGACGTCGGCTACTCCTTTGGGTAATTCACATTAATTAATGGGTGGACGGGGAGTCCAATTATCGCATGTTGAAAGGTCGCCGCGAATCTTTGAAGTGTTCCTGCTGTTCATGATTTTGATTGACTTACTAAAAATTATCTACTCAAACACTATGACACTGGCACTAGCACTGGCACGAATGAAGGGCACTGACTGGTTACTGTGGGCTGAACAAGCACACGTTAACTTGAACATCAGCAGAACAAGAGACTGCAGATTCTGCAAGGAGGAGGATGAAATGCCTCTCCACTTGATCTGCAAATGCGAGGCCCGCGCATCAGGGCCTAACTTAACATCCATCTGGGTAAACACCAACTACTATTATACCGAATGAGGTGCACGATATCAGTGCTACGAACCTATTACAGTTCATAGAAGGTGACTAGGACTGACATAGGACTAAACTGTAAGTAAGAGGTGATCACAATAGATCAGTTATGGCCGCAATGATAATAGGACTGAACTTGCCTTAAAAAGCACATTCCTCTCATAAAATAAATTAACACGACGACGCCTCTATTAACATCAACATAACAGTCCAGAATCCTCCTCGTCAGTGAGGGCATTCATTAACTCCACGCTTGGCAGGTAGACTGAGCGTACGCGATAGTTGGAGGTGTCCCATTTTTTACTGTATGCAAATTTGCGAGAACGTCTTAGACGATGAGATTAGTAAGCTATCAAAATTAGGAATTTCATCCCTGTGAAACGTACTTGAAATAAAAAAATGCATATTGTTCACTTATACTAGAAACGTAATTGATACAAGAATTTGCTGTAATAAAAATTGCGAAAACCTACTTTAAAAATCTTAACGAGCTTAATGAAGCAAAATGTAATGGAATGCGAAATAAAAAAATTGAAATTGAAATGAAGGGCTCAAAGAGCTGATTTCAAATATAATAAATTTAACTCATATACTTAAATTTATTATTTACCAATTTTTCGAGAGGCAGGAGAGTACCACTTTTTGTTAAAACTTTGCTTTTGATGCCGTTTGGTTTTTCAAGCTACTTGTAAGTATATAAATAAATAAAAAGAAACGTCTTGGCGTTAATGACCATGATCCAGGATTTGGCAGATTAGGTAATTACAGTGGAGCGACTGCCATCTGACCTCCGTGACCCTGCTACCAGGGTAGCCTGACCAGATTGGACCATGGTTACACATTCAGTCGCCTGAATGTGCAGGTTTCATCACGATGTTTTCCCTCACCGTAAGAGCCTCGGTTAGTGTTCAACTAATGTACTTAACTCAGAAACGTCATTGGTACATGGCGGCACTAGAGATCGAACCCGGTACATCTTACTTACGAGTCGGATCCATTAACCATTAGGCCACCGACGCTTGTGATGAATTAATCTTTACATAGCATAAAAGAAAGTTGTTTACCACTGTCTGTCCCTCTGTATCTATGTTTGTATGTACATACATGAAAAAAATGTTAGACACCTATTTATCTAGTAATATACGCTTAGGTCTTATAAACTATGAAACTCATTTCAAAGCTCGACTTAGGGTGCTGTGCGTGCGGGTCGATTTGTGCGTACCAATATTCGTGCTGATGAGGTACACGAACGAAAGATGCACGAACTTTCTATCACTTATGAAAAATACCCTGGTATTCCTTTAGCTTAAAGGATGACATCGTGCGGGCCTGTTTCTTGTCTTATTTATATATGACACAAACATTTGAAGCCGAAGAGGAATCCGAAGACCGGGCAACGTGGAGAAGAATGAAGTAGGAAAGCGGACCCTGGCAGAGCCGGGATAAGCGCTAGGACAATGATGATGATAATACGTACCGCTCGTTTCTGTAGTCGTAGTGTACCTAGGTCTATACTCATCAAATTTTATTTTAAAGCGTACTAATGTTTTACAACTAGCGATGTAAATGATCTTCGTAAATACTCGTTACCATGTGCGACTGCGAAAACTGCGACACACTTCGGCCGTGTGGTGTCCGGCAGAGTAGAATAGCACCACCCCCTTACACTCGTGGGTGTCCTACAAGACTAATGTATTCGAGGCAAAATATCTAGAGTCTCCTAGAAAATGCGCAGCAGCGTTTTCCATTGTTAAATGCATAATACTGCGATCTCCAATCCGTCTGCCAAGCGTGAAGATTATGGCAATAACCTCCTCTTTCGTGGGAGAAGTCCTAAGTCCTGCAGTGTACTGTTGTGGGCTGTGATGATGATGATGATGAAGACGTTAATGTGGACCTAACCATTGTTGTTAGGTACATATATTTTATATTACCACTACATCTGTCTTACTAGGTAGTCAGCTGATTAAATGCCATAACTGTTTGTAATCTACTTATATCTCTTATCCAAATACACACGAGTCGAGACAGACGGTACATTTTTATGGCTCTGTTTGTTTTCTTTTATCCTTGGATAACTAAGCATTTATCCCGATAGACATGGGTTTGCTGTCTGCAATGTTTCTTCTTTGTATACTTACTTAATTAATTTTGCTCAGTTTTCTTCCTTCATACTACTACTTCTATTTCGTTGTTTATTTTAGGTATGTTTTTCACTAATCAAAAGTAATATAACCATACCTAACATAAGGTTGAAAATCGCACTGTTGAAAATAAGGACCAGAAAATGATGCTGCCCATTTTATGGTTTACGGAAGTAGTAGATGCTCTGTCTCTGTTTAACCTACGACACCAGGCGATGGATGCGGTTGTGCTATTATTATGGGGTGTAACTTGCTCAATGAGTTTTATATTATGAGTATTGTGATGTCAAAATAAATAATGTCTATTTCTATATTCTACTCTGTCGGTCACCACGCGGACGGTCAGCGGGGTGATTGTGGTAAACGAGCCGCGTTCCCGAATTGATCGATGAAATGACAAACTGCAATGACACGAGTTAGTCCGTGGTATAGGTATATAGGTATAGTATAGGTGCCTCTCAACCGTTCCATATTTCTTCCTCTCTATTGCGAATAAGAACCATCGATAATACCACGGATGAACTCGCAAAATTGTACATCCATAGTGTTGACACTTCATTATCGGGATCGATTCTAGTTTGACGTTTATCAAAATAGGGGGGCAGTTGGATGCATTAGTAGGTATAGTAATTTAATTAAGGGTCCTCCTCCACATCTTGGAGTTAATGTCCCGGTTATGCTCTCGAGAATGAGGGCCCGGGGTCCGCCTTCCCGGGACCTCTGGCTTACGAGTCGGATACTGTTACCGCTCGGCCACCGACGCTTATGATAAATTAATCTTTACATAACATAAAACATAGTGGCTTCCCAACGTCCTTCCCTCTGTATCTTTGTTTGTATGTACGTTGTCTGGTACTACTACTTTTTAATTTTTGTATCGTTTAGAGGCAAATTTTATAACAAACTCCTTGACCAAATTAAAAATTAAAATTAATTAAAGGTATCTATTCTTTACAATAACGTCACACCTTTTTCCCGTAGGAGTAGGCAGAGACCACATCGTTCCACTTGCTACGGTCCTGACAAACCTCTCTCGCTTCATCCATATTCATCAAACTTCTCATACATGCACGTCGGTTTAGTGAACCCTTGACCTGATCTTTCTTCAAAATATCGTTAACTTGATCGTAATGTACACGTTTCAATCTTCCCTTTCCAACGCTTCTATTCACTGCAGCTAAATACAGGGTGCACCACACAAAGTGTTACCGATTGAAAATGCTATAATTTTGTTAATTACGAGTTTTTATAATTAATAACTTCCGTATATGGGACGAGTCCGGAGAGATCTAGTTATTGTCTAAAAATAAAGCTATTCATCCAAGTTTTCTCTTAAGTTGAACTCGAATTTTTAGCAGCAATGACTCATTAATTAGTCACAGAAATCTAAATAAATAACTCAATTAGTATATTAAACCCACTGGCCCCTTGTTTTTCTCTAGCTAACTAATACTCTGTTCCTACAAAGCAAAAATGTGATAAAAACTTCAAGGCCAAGATGATACACAGCCTCGGACTTAATGATATCCATTTAGTTATTTTAATCATACAGTCTTTGCTTGTTCGATTCGAGACAGAGACAAGTACTTTTGCTTTGATAGTAGACAAGGGAAAAAAGAGGTTGAAATTGTATCGGAATACTTGACCGCCTAATTATTATTTTTTTTTTCTTTTGCGCCCAACGCAAGTGGAAATGGGCACCCTCCGTTATAGCGGTTGGGAGGGAGGAGGTGAACTCTCATGAGTACCAGCTGGCCGGCCAGCTGGTTATGCACGATTCGCCAAAAAAAAAAAAAAAAAAAAAAAACCTAGGCGCATACGTACTAAACACCCCCTGGGAGCACCTGTAGCCGGAAGGGCCTTTCAGGTTTCATCGGATGCTACACCCCGTAGGGACGGGGTGCGCTCAACCGCCGGGGACCGCCTAAGCGGTTGAGTTGGTTAATATGTCAATCGCCACGCAGAGGTCCTGTAGTTATCTAACACCCATTATACAAGCATTGCTATAATATAATTTGTTCAATTCATACAGCGCCATCTGCCCCAAAGTAAGCAATGGTTGTGTTATACTTATTATATGTAATTACATATAACACCCGGACCCGTAACAGAAAATATTTCAATTTCTGCTCGGCCGGGTGTTGTCTGCGTGGCAGACCGGAGTTTAACCAACCGAACCACTCATAGATATCCGAGCTCCACGAGTTGCCTATAGACAATGCAGATTGAGTTGGAGCGTGGCACTAATACTTACCGTGTAGGCCGTGTGGTGTCCGGCAGAGTAGAATAGCACCAACTCTTTACATTCATGGGTGTCGTACAAGGCGACTAATGTTTTCGAGGCAAAAGATGAAGTCTCCGTAATCTGGAAAATGGGCAGCAGCATTTTTCATTACTATAAATAAATAAATAAATAAATAAATATTCGTGGACAAATTCACACAGCGCCATCTAGCCCCAAACTAAGCAAAGCTTGTAATATGGGTACTAGATTACTGATATATTACTTAAATACTTTTTTAAATACATACTTATTATACATAGAACACCCAGACCCGTAACAGAAATTAAAATTCATCATTTCAATTTCTGCCCGGCCGGGAATCGAACCCGGGACCTCTTGCGTGGCAGACCGGCATGTTGACCACTGAGCCACTCAGGTCGTCAATACGGACTATATTTTAATACTGCGATCTCCAACCCGCCTGCCAAGCGTGAAGATTATGGCAATAACCTCCCCTTTCGTGGGAGAGGCTCTAAGTCCTGCAGTGGACTGTTACGGGCTGTGATGATGATGATGACTAATACTTACTAATTTTGATAATTATGTATTTCGTAATTACACAATAAATGTATCGTACGTAAGAGGCGCCGCCATTAGAGTGTCAACTAAAACTTAGTCTATAGAATCTATCGGCATTTGTACTTAGCCCGCAGGACAGTCGATTGATTGCCAATACAGCATGGGAGCACCAATAGTACAAACTTTAACATGAAGATCTATATGATTTATCGGCAGTTGTACTTAGGCCCTAGGACAGTGGATTGATTGCCAATACAGCATGGGAGCCCCAATTAATACCAGCGTCGATTGACTATCAGTAATAACAATGAGCCCGCACGTTGCCTTCCCACACAGAACAATGGCATGGCAGAATTCTAAACAAATGTAGGCCAAGCGCGAGTCGTCGATGCGAGTGGCGCGGACTCGTTTTTAACCCAAGAGTCCTTCATCAGTGATAGCTAATTGGATGATTTTAATTTAGGTTGGTAATATCATAGCTAATGAACCTAGATAAATAAGCCCACAAGACTTTAGAACTTCACCGTGGCATACTGAGTAAATTTTAATTTTATTTATTTGTCATAGTACAGGTAAAATATATGTTACATGATACTGAATACCGCTAAATCGGAGTACCTACCTACTTGTTAAGACAAATCGAACAAGCTAAATGCATAGTTTAGGAGTGCCTCTGAGTCTTCAGACCACTTTAAAGATCACCTAGGGGTATATCACTGATTGAACGGATGGAACGCCGTGAAGTGGGTCAAATTAGGGCTAAACCCATAAATATTGCAAGTTAAATAGAAGCTTATTAAAATGGGAAGCAGCATTTCTTTTAGGTATTTCCAACTCTAGGATCTCTAACCTGTCTGCCAATCGTGGAGATTATGACGACGCTCTCCAATCCAGCAGTGGACTGTTTTGGGATGTTGATTGATGTCCATGTATCGCGTAAACGTTTCATATTGTCCGTTATGTCATGTCTTACCATCACCGTCATCTTTATCATGGCGTCAGTATTCAGGTTGTGTTCTCATGCGCGAAGGCCCTCCATGATCCAGGATTTAACAGATCATGGCATTACAGTAGAGTGACTCTTATCTAACCTCAATGACCTTATTTACAGGGAACCTGACCAATTGGATTACCGTTACAGGTTCAGTAACCTGAATTTGTAGGTTTTCTCACGATGTTTTCCCGCGCCGTAGGAGAATCTGTAATATACTTAAAATATCAGAAATGACAGTGACGGTTCCTGAGATTAGGACACAATCATATACTAATTCTAAACGAATACAAATGTAAAATCATAAAGATAATTATAATGACATTTCTGTATGGTTACTTAAATACTAAGCCTTGGTAACGCAATTACCTACCTTACGTAGTAGTCTACGTAGATAAAAAAATGCAAATAATAGCTAAAATATGGTGTGATTCTACATTTGGCGTATGGGAGGCCTACAATTATCCTGTGAGTGTGGCCCATAACTGTGGACAACCTGCTTCTGCGTTTAAGTACGTATATGTAAGTTTTTATTGCCTAGGGAGGCACTCGTTAGACGATCCACCTGATGGAAAGTGGTGACCGTCATCCAGGACATCTGCAACGTAAGGTGAACGGATGCAGCGCCGTCTTTTGAGGTAAAATTGGTAAACATGTTCAGGACCCCAAAATTAAAAATTGCTGTAGAGTAGATGCCTGATGCCTTGATGATGATGATGGTTTAGTGGCTGGTGCTATAGCGCTGATTTTCAGTGTGCACTTCAGTGAAGCATGCCAATTTTTATAAATATGTACTATTTATAATCAACAAAACTCTGATTGAGAGACATCATCAGGGGCTTTCATAGTCATTCCGCGTCTTTCTTCCATGAGTTTGAGGGTATCGTGAGAGATTTTGTTGGATGCGGAAGGCACAGGACCGGCCTTTGTGGAGATCGCTGGGGGAGGCTTATGCCCAGCAATGGACGTCTTCTGGCTGATATGATGATGATGATATATAATATAATAACAATGTAACATAATAATGTTCAGTACGTAAGTATATGTGTGTCAGTGTGTGTGCGCGTGTTCGCGCCATGCCTCAGTTTGTAAACCATAACATACCTTACACAGCTTAATCTGAAATGGATTTCAATTAATTGATTCTGAATAACCACGCCATAAAAGGTAAGAGTACCTATTCCGATAACGCAATGATTACACTACAACAGCATTGTTACGCAACGACGTACAAACAGATCTACCTATTAGTACTATTTTCCTATGGAGAAACGTGTTCAATGAACCTAGCCGACTGATGTCGACAAACCCCAACAAACTCCGACAAAATTTAAATATACTCAAATATTTCCTGAACTACTGAATCGATTTTAAGGACACATTCCGTTTAGACGACCGGGCGAAGTGGAGAAGAATGAGTAGGAAAGCGGACCCTGGCAGAAGCCGGGATAAGCGCTAAGAACACGATGATTCTGATTAAACTGGCATCCAAATAAAAAAGTCGCTAGGAAATACGGTGACACAGACAGGTACACAATCACACATAAAAGAAACAATTGACGAGAAAGCATTTATGACACATCACGACAACAACCACCCCTACTACCCCTCTTTACCTACCTACCTTTACTCTACCCCTACTACCCTACTACCCCTCTTTTTTATGTTAAAAAATAGCTAATCACCCTCCCTTTTTCACAATTATTTCTGTTTCAAAAAGACACATAGGTACAGATGTAGTATCAGAAAGGATTCGGACTTATGGTATTTTGAAACAGTCCCGAAGTTGCTGTTACGGATTTAATGCTATACTTGTCTAAGCATTATTATATATGATTATATATAAAACAATGTTTAGACAATTCACACAGCGCTATCTAGCCCTAAAGTAAGCAAAGCTTGTGTTAATGCTGCTTTCACCAAAGCGATTCACGTGGTATGTTTAGACATATGTGTCTGTTCCAGGCCGCTGGTTACAAATTAGGCTTAATTTTATACCTACACGCTAAAAAAGAAACTCATCATCATCATCATCCTGGCGTAAAGTCCTAGGTTCGGTCTCGCACGACGTCGTCGGGTCCGTCTATCCTAAAAAATAAACTATGCATACAAAAAGGAAAATATCAACTTTACTAAACTACTCGTATTATGTAGAGATGGACTCCATCCAATGGTCAAAACTGTTTTAGAATCTGTTGCATAGTATAAATAATTAAAAAAAAATTATAGCTCAGACAGACACGACGGACCACTAAATGAACACGTATTATGCTATTTAAATATATACCTACTCTACCTCACCTCGATCCGTTGAATAGAATATAATAGAAATAACATGTACGCAAAAAAATTATGTACAAAGTAAGAGATAAAAAAAATAGATACAAAATCAAAACGAAAAGAATCTATAAAAAATCCTGCAAAAATATTTTTTTTATTATTGTTGGGGATAATAACTATACGTTTAGAAGCAGACATTACACATAACCCAAAACCAAAATAAAAGAGTTAAAAACTTTCTCCCGACGACCATCCCAAATTATCATACATAAAAAACCCTTTTTATAATCAATAGCGTCTCAGGTATCTCCCATGGATCCCTAAAAAGGATGACTAAAAAACTGACCGGCGCGCTCCTGCGTTCTGCCCGATCGAGTCAGCTTGTCGCGGCGCGTGTGCGCAGACGCCGACCAACAACCGGCTCCCTTCCGTGAAGTTAGTATAGTCCGCTAGCTATACTAACTTTATGCTCCTTTTACAACCATCCTCGCAAAACGCACTCGTATTTAAGTATAAATCTAAGTTTGTTTCTGTCAAAAAATACACGAACTCGAGTGACAAGTGACGTGTGAAAGGTGACGACAGTGTTTTGTTTCTTTCGAGTAGAGACAGTGTTTTGTTTGGTCTGGATAAATGTAGTGCAGTGTTCCAAGTGAAAGTCCGGTGTTGTGATTTGGTAATTGATGGTACCGGAGTACAGTGTTTGAACTTGGAATATCCTCAACTGTTGTTAAGGCAAGTGTTTTGTATGTTTTGTTTTTCGCACTCGGCAGTGCATTGGTGCAATATTGTTGCAATGCGAAAATTAATTCTTACTTATTTACAGAGCGTGGTGTATTGAAATGTTGCGGTTCTTATCACACGTTTTGTAATTGTCGTGCCTTGGTTTTATATTGTTTACTGTGAGGTTTTATGTTCCAAGGATGGACAAGGTAAGCGGTATACAGCCGGTAAATCTGATTCTATTTTACAATTTAAGGTAATAAAAAAAACGAGAATTATGTGAATTTGGCTTAATTTAAATTGAAGTTGTTTAATTCTCTTCTAATTATTTTTATTACATTTCTAAATCACGTATTAGTAACGTAAGATTATTGCTGTGAACGAGCGATCTCTCCTAACACAGACGAAATATATTTGTCTACTGGGTGAGATTAACCCAACGTATCCATTAAGAATGTTGATCTATGAAAAAAAAAATTTTTATTTATTTATTTAATTCAGTGTAGCGACCTGTTACTCAGTTGACATAATGTTGAGTTTATATTTTACTATTTTTAATTAATGTAGAACCAATAGTAAAACATTGTTTTCTTTTTGTATATTTTATAAGTGCCTATGTAAAGAGAAAATAAACCTATTATTATATCAATTGAATTTAATGTAGAAATTGTTGCAGTTCCAGTAACAAAAAAATTGTATTGCTATAGCAATTATGTTTATAATCAGGGTGACTAAATAGTGTACCTGCGTAAAATTAAGGCACTTTTTAAAACATGTTTTCAATCGGGTACCACTTAATACCAGGTAGACTGTCTGGTCGTTGTCACTGCGTAGCATAAAAAACTACTTTAACAGGTCAGTCACACAATAAATTGTTTGTGGGAGTTGGTGTCTAGAACTAGGAACTATTGTACTGTTTTATTCTAGCTCTACGAAATTTCGAATTCGGTATTATCAATATTATAGCCATACATATTTGTCCGTGTGGTTTCCACCAAAGTAGAATGTCACCAGCCCTTCGGTGGGTGTTGACCAGAAAATGGGCAGCAGCGTTTTCTAATATGTATTTTAATCGCTCGATCACAGCAATTTCGTAAAGATATGTCTTTGAAGCATCTATTACAGCCAGTAAACCTATTTGCCAATCTTTCATAATAATTTGTTTATTTATTTATTATGATAATAATCTACCCTCACGGGATGCCAAGCGGCTTTCATGATAATCCCTTTATGTCAGTTTAGTCACAAATTGGACATAGAGGGATAGAAGCTGAAGTCCTGAAGTGAATATTTTGTTTCCTTTTTAATAGTGTATATAACGTACCCAAAAGGAACGGCTATAAGTTGTCCAATACCTCTCCATAATCACTGGTAATTGTCAAATTGGTTGGCCTTGGTCACTGTTCTAGCTTTTTGTATGACATTGGGTCATTTGTACAGAATTGTGACAGAGGGACAGTGTACATTCTCTATAGGTCAAGGCTCTTTCTCTGTTTTTAATATAGACTTGTAGCAATAATGTCAAATTCGAGGTGTTGAAGCGCGAGAATCGGCCCCCAGTCTGCGCCGATCGTATAGGTAATATTTGTGGCACTCATTACGTTCTCGGCACATTCTCGTTAAGATAGGTTCAACCATACAAGACGACACGTATGCCCGATTGCACTAAACTTAGGCGACACTTATGTAAGTAGAGTAAGTAGTAGCCCTCCTAAGATACTCCTAAGCTTTGAAGTGTCACAAAATCGGTGTGTTAAAATTAAGAGTGACTTACCGAGTTTAGTTTTCACGTTTGGATAATGTAGCTGCAATGCCTTACGTTGTTATAAATTCCTGAAATCAACTTAGGCGTCGCCTAAGTTCGGGTATTACTCTCCCTAAAATTTAAATTCAGGAAAGATAAATTTTAAAATCTTAACCTTTAAAGCTATCGCGATCATTTTGCGTCGAAATCTCGGGCTAGCGGTTAACCAAGGTACCTATTTTTAAATGAAACACCTATTATAATCACACAAATCTTAAAGAACCTTATATTTATAAAAATAAACTCAAACTTTTCTTGGTTGTCGCTTCAACTCAGGTAATATCGTACAAATATTTTTAATTATCATTGCGATTGTCTGGTCTTATCTGTTTGTTACGATTTAATGATGGACACTAAGAAGGTACTCCTTGGAATTTTCTATTGGATTGAGGATAACAACACAAACCTTTTACAAATAACCGGAAGTACAGTGCGAAGTCATCGGGCTTAGTATTAATATCCTGTGTCATCGTACAGTGTCATGACTAAGAAATTTGACTTCTTGTTTGCCTCCCACTATTATAAAGAAATAACGGTTGAATTAGTATACTAATTATACTCGGTTAATTATTATGTATTGTAATAAATAAATCATAACTAGAAACCTTTTAAATTAATAAACTAAGAAAGTTACAAGCGGTCATCACACGAATTGCTTTTGGAGTGTCGGACGTGACTGCGACAGTCAAAACTTCGATAGACCCGGCACCGATACTTTTGTAGTCACAGTATAACATTGTGTATGCACGTGTAAATGTTATTTTATTTTATTTGGTTGGGCACCTACTCATAATTGAGCCTTCATCATCACAGCCCGTAACAGTCCACTGCAGGACTTAGGGCCCACGAAAGGGAGGTTATTGCCATAATCTCCACGCTTGGCAGGCGGGTTGGAGATCGCAGTGTTGGAATATAACAATGGAAAATGCTGCTGCCCATTTTCCAGACTACGGAGACGCTTGATCTTTTGCCTCGAAGACATTAGTCGCCTTCTACGACACCCATGAGAGTAAGGGGTTAGTGCTATTCTACTCTGCCGGGCCAATTGGCCCTTAAGACTAGTGTTTCCCAATTGCGCTTCATTCAAACGTAGTTTGATCATATTTTTAATATTAATCTATCAAAGCCAATGAAATTTTGTAGACGTGATGATTGAGGTTTGTCAGATTTTCGTAAAATATATTAACGTTTCAAAGTTGCACGGGATTTCAAATATGTACCTATACAAAACTTGGAGGCGAATTGGAGGTAGAAAAGTATTTTTTCAGACCCTGGTATAAGCACGGATAGATGTTAAAATAATGATGATGATGATCTATTGCGTTTTATGCGTACCCACCTACGTCACAGCGGTAACCAGGTAAAAGGAAAACTATGTTTTTTGACATTTTTTCCAGTGAATCAACAGACAGTGACAAAGCAGGAAAACTTAAGGCACCTATTCCATACCAGAAAACAATACACATGCACCATTTTTTGTGGGAAAGCCCCTCCTAATTAGCGACTACGTAACTTGAGACCGTTGACGTATGCAAGTCAAATATTTGCTATGCTAAAGCAAATTATCTAAGGCTAAAACCGTACGTCTGTGTGTTCTTTACGATTATGGCAAAGATTTGTGTAAATTTAAGGTTATAAAGTGTGATATGGCTTATCATGATTAATATAAAGTCGAATTGATTCCCTTCCCCGATCTTCCGGCTCGGGACGGATGGACCGATTTCGATGCGGTTTAATAAATACTTGTACTTGTATGTGACCAGTAAATCATCAAATAAAATATATCATCAAATCCGTCAATAGAACGTTTGTTCAATCAGCAGTCTTGTCACTTCAATCATAGTGACGACCTGACTTGATCGGCTGGTTAACATTCCGGTCGTCACGCAAAGGTCCCGGGATCGATTCCCGGCCGAGCAGAAATTGAAATGATGAATTTTAATCTGATGATCATGATGATAATTGATGGATCTGTGTGTAGTATGTATAATAATTAGGTATGTGTAAAGAAGTAGGTATATAAGTAGGTTATCATTTAACTAACACCCATAACACAAGCTTTGCTTTCTTTGGGGCTAGATGGCGCTGTGTGAAAGAAAGCATGCAAATAATAAAAATATTATTAATAAAAAATCTAAGTGTTGAACTTTCTTACCGGTTAGTATTTACCTACTTTATTCGTATAAAAAACAAAACGGATATCCTCATTCCTCAAACTCACATGCAATAAATCCTCATCCTCACCCGCATCCTCATAACCACTTCCTCATCAACCCTGTTTTGCATTTTTTTGTTTTATGCGTCAAAAAGTTCCAATACCTACTTCCAATCACATTATTAATTTTCCTTTGAAATCGTTATCGCTGGCAACTTCGAGGATAATATGTTTAAGTCTACGGTACACCTAGATCCTGTAGGTACCTATTACATGCGTCACCTAATTTATCTTTGCCAGTCTGCGAGGATTAGTCCCCGGTTCGCCTTGTTACGCATTTTGTATTCGTGGAATTCCTCTTTCCTCGAATAGAGGGAGAGAGGGATCACAGCATTGAATGTATGATACCTCACATATAAATGATGTTTGTGAAATAGTAGGCAGATACCATATTGCAAATAACTTTTCGCGACGCTTAAGTGTTACAATCGTAACATAAATATTTAAGTATATACAAAAGAAATATTTACATGACAGAAATAATTTAAATAATGCTAATAATTTAGCAAAATAATATTTATTCGAATTAGTTGCAAACAGTAAACGCTTTTTTGAAGTATTATCTTTCTACCTACCACGAATGCCCGCTTTGTATCCTGGGAAAAACAAGGATCCCACGGGAAATTTTCTTAGATCGCAGTCTGCAGTCTCACCTGCGTTGGATAGATGACATAGATTTATTATTATGAAAATTCAATCAGAAACAAGTAGAAGAAAGCACTATTGTTAAGAATACTGTATATTGGTTTCATGTGAAGTATGTAATAATTGATTGTTGGAATACATAATAAAAACCGATGGAGTGCACTTGCCTTTTTTATATGTCACATGTCTTCGATTCGAACAAAGGACAGCTGTAACTGTCGCAGTAAAACGACGTCGTGGGCAAAAGCTACTATCCTACCCTCCTAAACCTACTAATATAACATTTATAAGTTTGGATGTTTGTCACTCCTTCACGTAAAAACTACTGAACGGATATTGATGAAATGTTGCAGCTTACCAGAATAGCACACAGGCAATAATTTATGACGAAATTCAATGTGGTTCCCGCGGGGACGGGTCTGGAACTTTTTAACATGTAAGTCGCGGGAAAGGGCTACTAAATTTATAAATACATAAACCTGTAACAAACTAGAGCCGCCTATCTTTTAATTTAAGCTAAAGACGGACGTTCAACAAAGTACTGAAAATTACTACAGGGCCACAGAACGAGTTCGAAAACTGTTTTACTAACAGGGCGCTGAAGTTGCACGCTAAAGTTTACGTAACAGAAAGAACGTAATCTAGTACAGGCTCCAGTATTCACATACATAAAACATAACTATATAAAAGTTTATGTAACAATTATTGTAAATAATAAATATGTATTTTATAAAAAAAAAATGACTCTTTTCTGAGTTATGTACATTAGTTGAATACTAACCGATTGTGTAAGGTGACTTACGGTGTGGGAAACATCGTGATGAAACCTGCACATTCAGGCGACTGCATATGTAACTATGATCCAATCTGGTCAGGTTCCCCTGGAGCAGGGTCACAGAGGTCAGAAGGCAGTCGCTCCTTTGTAATTACCTGATCGCCAAATCCTGGATCATGGTCAAGGCGGACCCCGGACTCTCATGCACGAGAGCACAACTAGGACATTAACGCCAAGATGATTTTGTATAATTTTCCAAGTAACTTTACTTTTTAGGCAGAATCTAAGTACATTAAGTTAGTTTTTACGCCCCATTCAGTGATGTTCAAAGTTATTGACAAAATGTTGTCGGTTTACAGTGCCACAAACTTATCCGACCCGGTGGCCAAAACTGGAACTACGTGTCGTCATTTTGAAATATCCTAACATGCCAACAACAGCGATGCTGTCAGATAACTTTGTAGCTCTGTATTCGACTTCACTGTTCCTTGAATGGCATACGCCACTTGATCCCTGAATTATGTAAGGATCCCGCGGGATGATCGAAAGTTCCCGCGAATTCCTCACTTGGGGAAATCGCGGGTAAACTGAGAGTTGAATATTTTAGTACAGCGCACTAAGTTAATACGAAATATAAGTTAGTACAATGTGTTACGTCAGTACTAATTGCTTATGTCGTGACTAGCTTTACCTGCGACTTTGTCCGTGTAAAGTAATGGTATTTTTAAGGGCAAAAACTAAAAAGCAGCTTATATTCTTGCGCGAGTTGGCTATCTCCGTGCCTCAGTTCAGCTGTTTTTACAATCTTTTACATATCTATTATTTAACTTGCACTGTTCGTATGTATGTTTGCAAGTTGTCCGCAAACCATTTTTCGACCATTTGTTAGTATCCGATTGAGCTGACCTACCTTGGACCTTTACCTATGCAACTTGGATAATAATGCATAATTATGGAATGGTACCATAGGAACTGGTCTGTTAATGGAGTTGGAAGGTGGTTATAGGAACTAATGAACGCAATAATATATCCCCATCGTCTTTGGGCTCTTTTCAATGGTATCGATGAGTAGGTACTTTACCGCGCGGTAATCAATCAATCAATCAATCAATTTATTTATTTGTGGTAAAAGCTTGTTGTGAAAAAATATTTATCATTTGAGAACTTTTAGGCACCGTAAGTACGTAACAGACAGATTGACAGAGTTAGGTACAGTTTGGATGTACTCGAGTAACTTGGTGGTTACGTCATTACTAAGCTGATCTGCTATGGGGCTAATATTCTAACTCCAATATAGGATCTATCTAGGTTAGGTAGTTAGATTTGATTTGAGATTCTGGGTCCTGGCTTGAGATCAAAGTGACTTATGGATTTCTTTAATATACCAACAGCGTACAATAAATTACAAATTTTTATCTTTGTCATATATTACGTTACAATTAACTTACTCATGGTAAAGACAAATCGTATCTTCGACCTTTTTCGTCCACTCTAGATGAGGCCCTACCCCTGAGCCATTTTACCATGCCTGAGCAGCAAGCGGATACTCTGTCTTATCTATTGGCTGATCTTTCATGCATTTTATCACGCGTGCCACGTATACTAAACCTGCAATGGATTAGAATCCGCGCGCAACTCCCTCCTGACGCTTATAAGACCTACGTTAATATCAATATTCTGTGCCTATTCTGTGCCGACGCAGCGCAGGGCCTCGGGAAGCTAGGGCCTCCTCCTTATCAGCGAAAGACCTTGCCACGCTTAACAGACGCGTTGGAGATCGCAATACAAAAGAGAAAATATAATTAAATAATTTCCTGGCCTGCCAGACACAATATGGCGACCAAAAACAGAGCCACGCAAAGATTTCGACGTATACATAGAGAGTGTCACGTGAAAGTACTTACAAACAAAACTAAACCACAGAGCAATGTAGAAAGAGCAAAAAAAAATTACGTAATCCAGTGACATCGATCACGTATTATAGCGACCAATGTAATAAGACCCTACTTTGCGTAATTTCAACACAGCAAGCTCTATCCAACCCAAAGTCTAGCGTGGATATATATTATGACATAAACCAACCTTCGAGAAGGATTATATTATAATATAACTAATGGACCCGGCGCGACTTTGTTCGCGTACACCTAGTCTACCCCTATCTACCCTTTTCTTGCTTATAAACCTTCCTCTTGAATCACTCTATCTATTGTTGAAAACCGCTTTGAAACCCGTTACGTAGTTTAAAAGATCTAAGCGTACTTACATAAGTACAGACGGCGGGAAGCGACTTTGTTTTATTCTACAGGGTGTCCCGTAAGTCGACGTCAAGCCGGAATCGGGTGATAGTCCAAATCATAATAGTTACTAGAAAAATAAAAAATAAAATCTAAGTCTTGAATTTTTTAGATTATAGGCATTTCTTTTTTTTTCGAGAAAATGTACACCCTGTGATGGTTTTTTAACTCCTGTTGCTACAAATCTTAACTTAACAAAAGTTGACGCATTTAATAAGGATTCTAAAATGGTATAATACTTGCTACATTATTTCTTTGATTACGGGGAAAAAAAAAATCCTTCAAGAAACCAAGTTTCGAATATTTTTTCTTTACCTACTAAAAATTATTCTAGTGCGTTCAAAGCTTGCCTAAGACCGAGTGAGACGGAGAGTCATTCATGAAGTGTGAGTGAGACAGGTAGTGACGCTTTCGAGTCAAATATTCTAATGGGTGAGTGAGACAGATAGTGACGCTAATGAGTCAGATACAGAGAAAGTCATTTTATGAAGTGTGAGCGAGATAGATAGTGACGCCACTTTTTTAATATTGGCACACGCAATACATATTAGTACGTTACGCTCCTTCGTTTACTACGCATCTTTCCGTATTCGTTCGTGTTATTTCGTACTTTCGACTTTTTGCTTCGTTTATTGGACTTGTTTGTTTGCTTGTGATTTGGACAGTTTCGATCTCTTTACAACGACCTTTGCTTTCTCCTGGACTATCGTGTGATTGTGTAGTGCCACCATCAGCAGATCAGGTGGAGAGGCGTTTCGTCCTCCTCCTTGCAGAATCTACAGTCCTTTGTTCTGCTGATCTTCAAATTATACATGTGTTTGTTCAGCCCACAGTGGCCAGTCAGTGCCCTTGTTAGGATACGCAAGTTATTCCTACTAAGTAGTAACAGTTCTTTGGCATGCCGCCTATTATAGGGTTTGACTAATGCCTTAGAATGTGTTAGGCCTGGCTGATTTTTCCAGTGCTCTAATGATTGTTCTTTGAAATTTATATAAAGGGTCAATTTTGCAAGACTATTTGGTATGCCACAGAATGGTTCTGGACCATATGTCGCAATTGTGCTACCAGCCTTCGCGAGTTCGTCCGCAATTTCATTGCCTTCGATCCCTTCATGCCCTGGGACCCAGCGCAAGATCACTTGGTTTTTCTCACCCAAGGAATTGAGGACCTTCACGCAGTTTAGCACCAATCTTGAACTCACAGAGTCTGATGAGAGGGCCAATAGAGCTGCTTGACTGTCTGAGTGTATATAAATACAATGGTTCATGTATCTCTTTTTGAGGTTTATGTCCGCACATTCTAAAATAGCGTACACCTCGGCCTGAAATATGGAGGTGTATTTGCCCAAGTTTAGGAATTTCTTGACCTTGGGCCGCTCTCCGTATATTCCACACCCTACATGAGCACCTGATTTGGACCCATCGGTGTACCATATCAGGCTTCCATTTTTCCAGTATACTTGGCTTTTAAGCCAGTCATCTCTGGATAAAAGTTCCACAGAGTATCGTTTCGGGAAGCTGCTCTGTTTTGTCATAGAGTCAGTGTACATACTCAGTATGTTGCTGCCCATAACAGTGTCCTGGAACGATCTCAGTGACTTTGAGAGCCAGTTTCCTTCTCCCTGGGTGGTTAGCCTGTATTTGCTGTTTACCGCCACCATCTCTACATGCAGGTGTAGGGGCGGGATATCCAGCATTGCATTCAGGGCCTCACCAGGTGAGGTTGACATAGCTCCTGTGACCAAGAGACACGCAATTCTTTGCATGCCGCTTAGTTTAATTGTAGCAGTTTCCTGGCTGGCTTTCCTGTGCCACACTGCGGCGGCATATGTTATTATGGGCCTTACGACCGTCTTATAAAGCCATAGGGTGTTTTTAGGAGATAACCCCCACCGTTATCCTGCCAGTCTGCTACATATTCCCAAGGCTGTTTTAGCCTTGTTCAGTATTCCGATTATATGGCTGTTCCAAGTAAGTTTTTGGTCCAATATTACACCTAGGTGCTTGACCTCCTTGGAGAATTCAATAGTTTGGCCATTCAATCGTGGTTTGACTAAATTGTCAAGTTGCCTTTTGTTGGTAAATGGTACAACCACTGTTTTCCCCGCGTTGATGGACAGCTCGTTGTCCTTGCACCACTTATCAACAATATTTAATGCTCGTTGCATAACGTATGACAGCATACTTTGACAGAAACCTCGGACGATTATCACCAGCATAAAGGAGCTTAGACTAATAGGCCTGAGTGATCTCGGTTGAGAGTAGTCTCTTTTTCCGGCCTTTGGAATGAATAGAACCTTGACTTCGGTCCATTGTTCTGGAATATGTCCCCAGGCGTAGCTTGCTCTGAAGATTTTTATCATGTAAGGGATTATTACTTCTATTCCTTGCTGCAGTAGTGCTGGAAAAATGCCATCCGCTCCACATGATTTGTATGGTTTAAAGGATTTAACGGCCCATTTTATTTGAGATGGCCTTATTATAAGTGAGGCCCTCCTCCATTCTTCATTACCTGGGCGAAATGATTGCGTTGAGGATGGACTTTCTGCGCAAGCACCAGGAAAATGGGTCGATACCAATAAATTTAGAGTTTCTTTTTCGTTGGCCGTGTAAGTCCCATTAGGGTATTTAACCAAGCCAATTTGGTTAGGTTTGTCTTTTGCGAGGAATTTGTGAACTCTTGCGCACTGAGACGTGCTGTTTACTTCTTCGCAGAATTTTCTCCAAGTTCCCCGCTTAGCCTTCCTAATTTCTTTATTGTAAGTGGTTAAGGCTTCCCGATAGGATTCCCACTCTTGGGTCCTTTTAGCCTTATTGAATAGTTTCCGAGTTTTACTTCTAAGCTTTTCTAGCTTGGAGCTCCACCACGGTACTGCCCTTTTAGTTGACATTGTTTTTACAGGACAGCTATCCTCATAGGCCTTAATTATGCCGTTAGAGACTATGGTCACTGCAATATCCAGACTTTCTACTGTCTTTATTGTTTTAGGTACATCTTCTAGGTTCTGTTTAAGGTTGTCCCTATAGGCCGCCCAATCAGTTACTCTAGGGTTCCTAAAGCTAACATCCTGACTTGATAATGATCCTACTAAGTCAAAACAAATATGGTTATGGTCAGACATTGACGGTTCATCACTAACGTGCCAGTCGCTAATGCGCCTAGCCAGATCATTTGTTGCAATGGTAATGTCTAACACCTCTTGTCTTACACGGGTTACAAAGGTCGGTTTACATCCCTTATTCACCACGTGCAACCCCTTTGTTAGTAAATAGTCATATAATGTGTTACCTCTCCTATTTACGTCTGTACTTCCCCATGTGGTGTGGTGGGCGTTTGCATCACACCCCACCAGCAGTTGCATCCTGTGACGCCGGGCGTACTCGACCGCAGGCTCCAGGTCCTCAGCAGGGTTTTCCTTTTCCCCCGGGAGATAGGCTGAGCAAATTAGTACTCTAGCCCCGCCTCCCTTGGGGATCAAAATGGCTGCTACAACTTCGTCGGAGCACAACTCTGTAACAGTCAATAGATTAATGCTGTTCTTATAAACAATACAAGTTCTGGGTCTTGTCCCGCCTTTGTTGTAAATAATCTTACCGGCAGCGTTGAGCCCCAGAATAGTCGAGCTGGATACCCAGGGCTCTTGAATTAGGGCGAGGTCAGCCCTACCGTCGCAAAGCCATTTTTCCACCACGGCACTTGCTGCCGCAGCGTGATGGAGGTTGGCCTGCAGACACCTCACCGGCCCCTGGGTCGCCATTACTTCCCTCTTTGTGAAAGGGAGTACGAGGGCTTGGTTTTTCCCCTTCCCTTCTGCGGATTGAAAAATCCACGTCCGGAATGGGTTCCACCCTGACCTCTCCCCCTTGTGCTTCCTCTACCTCTATTCCTTTCCCCTCCCCTGGCAGAAAAGTTCAAGCTAGGTCGTGCTCCCGAGGGGATCGATCCTCCTTGCTGCCCGGTGTTTGGGGCCATGCCGCCCGTCGCAGGGACCTGCGTCGCCTTAGCCTGTCCCCTGTCAGCCAACTTAAGAGGGGGTCGTTTTCCCAGAGGGATCGAACCTCCTTGCTTTTTGGGTTTTTCGGCGGTGACAGTCGCAGGAGCCTGCGTGACGTCTGAGGTAGAGGTGCCTGGTTGAACAGGGGTCTCTTTGGCTGGGTCGCCCTTGATTTTGAAGACAATGCTTCTAAAACCAATTGCGGCTTTGCCTTGCCTCCCTTTCAGGGTCTCCACAGAGGGATCATCCACCGCGAAGGTTGCAATAATGCCCCCTTCCTCCCCCCTGCTATGGAGAACCTTCCAGAGCTGCGTGTTTAGGCCCCTGTTCTGCGTGCCCAGCAATGTTATCGCTTCGTCTATTGACGTAGCGTCTATGCTGGGTATGAAGGCGGTAACCACCGCTGGCTTTGGCAGTTCGCTCTCTGATAACACAGACAGCTTTGCCTCTGGCCAGGGTTTAACGCTAGGTACCGCCCTCATAAGCCAGTGCTTGCTGGCTTCATCCTCGCAAACAACCAGGATCCATCCTGGTCTTTGCGAAAATGAGGTGAACCTGGGCCCCTCTCCCCTGTTTTCCTTAGAGATAAGGTCAACAAGGGCGCGGCGCACAAGGCCCGTCTGCTCCTCGGTTAGTGGATTTTCCCCACGAATCCCGACCCTGACTGAACCGGCCACTTCGCTGAAGGTAGGCTTTGCTCTTACCTCCTGCGCGGTCTTAGGGTTCTTTTTCAGTCGGTCTTTCGGTGATTCCTCCTCTGATCGAGTGCGTTTTAACGACTTCGCCTCAGGGAGATCGGGGAGTAACCGAGGAATCTCTTTCCAATGCTGTCGGCAGAGGACTAGGGCTTCTTTGAGACCCACATCCATCTCCCTCAGCCTTCGGAAACGCTTTCGCGCTGCCCCAGAAAGCCTGTGTTGGCTCCCTGGGATGATGCTGTCGGAGGCCGACGTCCCTACCGTATCTGTGACATTACTGCCCCCATCTACGTCAGGTAGCGCCCTCTCGGCTACATCATCTAATCTGGGCGTTGGGGAGGCCAAAAGCTCTCCTTCCGCACCAGAATCAATCTCCACCACTTCCATGGTAGAGAAAACTGGACTTTTTTGGTTTTTTTGGTTAACATTACTCATGTAAGTCCCACGAATAGCTAGGGAACTAAAGGTCACCTCCGGCAGAGCCCCGCTTGTCGGAGTAAGGGCACAACTTTCCTCCGAGGAGCCCAGGTATCGGAGGTGCACCGTTAAAGGCCGGACATCCCTCCGGCCACGCAGCCCTCGGCACGGTTCGCGTTACACCTTGGCTTGGGACCAGTCTCCTCGCGCTCGATTAGCAAGAACCCCGCAGCGCAGCACACCAATACTGTTGCATTGGTGCACCGCGCCGCCGGATAGTTACTAATCGACCCCCAGGGCGCACCGGCGTGCCGCTTGCGTTCTAGCAGGAATTTCCGGGGAATTTCCCAACTGGACTACAAACGGCTACGCACACGTGGAGGTGGACTGATGGCGCGCCCCTTACGGGACACCCTGTATGTATAGTTAGATATGCAAAGACAACCCATGTATGTGTGTAACAAAAATAATTTGATAATAATGATGATTGGTAATACACGTTATTATTATAATCATGCAATAGGTTACATGATCATAATAAGATGATTATCCTCAACAGAAAATAATTATGTAGAACAGAGTAACAAGATTTGGACGCTATGTCCGAAATAATTAGATTCATCGTAAAACACGTAAATTAATCACGATAATGATGATTCGACCCGAAGTCCAAGGTGTAACCGGTTTTTACTATGTATCGTGGTGTAAATTTGAACATACTCGGTCCCAGTGGCCGTGACATTGACTGTGCTGTGTGTATAGTCTATTTGGTGACTAGAGACTAATAGAACTTTAGCGGTGTAATTTTGCTAACTATGTTAATGTGCTTATTACACCTGGTTAAATTCAGTCGACTAAATTCAAAAGAAACAAGCAAATCAAAGTATAATATAATGCTCATAGAATTAGGCCCATTTTTGTATCACTTACTTTATGTGTTGCCTCGCTGGCTCCGCTTTTCGAAAAGCGTGATATAAAAATGTACATTATTTTTTGAGCCATAAATTCCACTTTTATTTGCTCTAACACTTTTTGCTTCTGAATTAAGACGACTGAATTTAGTCAAATGTAATAAGCGCTCAAGCAAATGTTAACTTAACGTAACCTAAATAAAGCATTGTAGACGCTTTGGGCGACAGTTACTGCTCTCTGTTTCTCTAAGATACCTACGTATAGTGTTTAAGGTTGTATTAAAATTGATTAGGTTGGTTAACCACTACAGATAAAATATTAAAAAAATCCGGCAGTGATTTAATAGAGTTAGTAGGTCATAAAGATCAATAGACAATTTTTATTACTATACTATTTCTTTAGGTTTTGATAACTCTACACAAAACGCTACTTCATATAGGTATAAAAAGCATATTTAGTAGCATTTGAAACTAGTTAAAATAAAACAGTAAATTGATAAAACCGCAAGTAGGTAATCTCACATTGAGAGACTCAATAGAGATAATTCTTATCACGGCCAGTAAAACTGGGTCGGTAGTGTTAGCGCTGGATCACAAATTGTCCGTATCCTGCGCAGGCGCTTCCTTCGCGACACAGGTACGCCGTCAAGCGCCGATCACCAACAGATGTCGCATAGTGATATAAAACGATGACCCCATCATTTTTTCCATGCGAACGAGAAGGATGTTATATAACATATAATATAATAATTATTATATATAATATTATATAATCAAGTTTTATATCACATTACCCTCATCACCAAGGATGTATAGACAGGTCACTCTCAAAAGTATGGCATCTCAGCTATATTCTCGGAATAATGTAATTCACAGAACAAAAAAAATTTGCCAGTCTTAACCATGAAGGTAGCTAATTTTCCAATCTCTTTGATGACATTGATGTGACAAATAAATGATGACCGAAAGCAACCCAAACAAGTGAAGGTAGATAGACTGTGAGACGTAGGTTAGCCTACGTCATCTATTACAATACAAAACAATACAAATACAAAATACGTTTATTTTTCTCAAAAAGGCAACAGTACATAGTGTTATGAGTTAAATATAGAAAGGATCAAAATCCTTATTGAGAACTGGAGTCCGTGCTAAAAACCTGTGTTACGGATCTCCAGGCTCCCAACCTCCTATATCATTATATGAACAAAGATTTTTAGCTTATTTTTTTATTTTTTATTTATTTATTTAGGACAACCAACAAGACTAACACTAACAAAGTTATAGCATCTTAAAGCTAAAAACATAGTTTCGTTAAAAGTGCAGCCTTAATTATAGGTTACTACGACATGGAATATAAACAACATAGTTTCACATACTACTATCCTTATATTATGTTTGTTTGTGCCTATAGTTATAATATTATTAAATATAATTAATTGTGTTTGTGAGTGAGTGAGAGTGTGTGTGTGTGTGTGTGTGTGTGTGTGTGTGTGTGTGTGTGTGTGTGTGTGTGTGTGTGTGTGTGTGTGTGTGTGTGTGTGTTTGTGTGTATGTGTGTGGTTGTGTGAGTGAAAACTCAAATTTGTAGTGGTAGTACAGGTTTAGGAGACCCACAAAACCTTGGTCCGCTCGTGCACAACATGGCACAAATTATAGTCACCAAAAAGTCGTATGGTATATGCCGTGTGGTGTCCGACAGAGTAGCATAGCAACAGCACCAACTCATACACTCATGGGTATCGTACAAGGCGACTAATGTTTTCGAGGTGTTGTAGAGTCTCCGTAGGCTGGAAAATGGGCAGCAGCTTTTTCCATTGTTAAATGTAAAATACTTTGATCTCCAACCCGCCTATCAAGCGTGGAAATTATGGCAATAACCTTCTCTTTCATGGGAGAGGCCCTTAGTCCTACGGTGGACTGGTATGGGCTGTGATGATGATACATATAAGCAGACCCGTAACATAAATAAAAATTCATCACTTCAATTTCTCCTCGGCCGGGAATTGAACCCGGACAAAAACGAACAAAAAGTCACAAAAGTTTAATACGCTATTGGAAGCAACATTGTATCACGATCTGAATTCGTTTGGACGCAGCACTGGTAATTGGCACGAGTTGCAATTGGCAATTTCTAGGAGAACCGATTGGATACATGTGTCTGCTCCCATGGGAGGTTGTTACTCCTGCGACGTGGACCACGATCGATGTAGAAGGGCTATGAATCCAAAAAATATATATTGGCGTTAATATCTCGGTTGTGCTCTCGCGCATGAGCACCGTGGGTCCGCCTTGACCATGATCCAGGATTTGGCCGATCAGATAATTACTATCGAGCAACTGCCATCTTACCTCCATGACCCTGATACTAGGGAAACCTATCCTGATTGGATCATGGTTACACATTCAGGCAACTGAATGTGCAGGTTTCATCGCGATGTTTTCTGTCACCGTAAGAGTGTAGGTTAACATTCAACTAATGTGCATAATTCAGAATAAGAGTCATGAGTACATGGGCACAGTGGGATTTAAAACCGGTACCTCTCGCTTACGAGTCGGATACCTTAACCACTCGGCCACCGACGCTCCTCAAGGGCTATGAATGCAATACTTCGGCGTAAATGAATGGAAATTTCATCTCCATAATTTCACCCACTTGTAAGACCATGACTCGGGAAACAATTGGGAACAGAAATGTGTTATAGTCTTAAGTGGGTAGTATGAAAATAGCTAACGATCGGTTGTTAACATTGTGTGCAGGCAGTCGTTAATATAGCTTTAAACGTGATAGCCGTGTCTCATTTGTCTCCACCCTAAACCCCGGAATAACAAAATGTTTTATGAACCTGAATATGTAACCCGGTGGACCCGGCGCGACTTCGTTCGCGTGCACCTATTTTACCCCTACCTATCCTTTTTTCTTGCTTATTTATAAACCTTCCTCTTGATCACTATCTATTGTTTGCGAAGTTTAAAAGATCTAAGTGTACATAGATAGTAATACAGACGGCGGGAAGCGACTTTGTTTTACTGTCTTACTAATAAAATGTAGATATTATGTAGATTTTTGGTAATATGAAGATAAAATAATTCGTTCAGACGCAGCACTGCGCTAATAAGTTACAATTATGAATTCCAAGAAGAATGTATTGGAAACGTGTATTTAAATTTATTTTTAATCAAATTTAAAGTTATTTAAATTTAATCTGCCCGCATGGGAGGTTGTAACTGTTGCTACATGGACCAAAATCGTGTTAGAAGGACTGTTGACCAGTATTTTAATGTGAACAAGCCGTTCTCAGCGGCTTTTACCCGCGCGCAATACGGATCTCCGTAAACAATGAACTTTCCCCCGGGAACCTATAACTTTCCCGGGATAATAGCAGTCTATGTTCATCATCATCATCCGAGCGGTCAATCCCGGCTACTGCCAGGGTCCGCTTTCCTGCTTTGCTTTCTCCACTTTGCCCGATCTTTGGCATCATCACGTCGTAAGCCGTTGGCTCTCGCGTCCGACTCGGCAATGTCAATCCATCGCTTCTTGGGCCTTCCGCGGGATCTCTTTCCTGATACCGGCATATTCACGCACCTATTTCCCACGTATCCCTGAATCTTACGCAACACGTGAACCAGCGCAGCCGTGCCTCTTAGATCTTATCCTCGTAATCTCTTACGCCAAGGCTGCCACGGATGTACTCGTTACGCATTCGATCCAGTCGCGTAATGCCACACATCCATCGCAGCATTTTCATTTCGTTGGCGTGGAGTTCGCGAACGTGCTTCGTCAGCGCTGGCCAAGTTTCGCTGCCGTAGAGCATCACAGGCCTAATTATGCTCTTATATATTAGCCCCTTGAGTTTGATTGGGATTTTAGGGACACAGGTGACGGCCGTGAGCTCCCGCCATTTGGCCCAAGCTACGGAGATTCGAGCCATGACATCGGTACCAATATCGCCGATCTCGTGCTGAACGGATCCGAGGTATTTAAATTTATCTGTTCTATTCACAGCTTCGCTCTCTATACGGATGGTTTCAAGATCCGCGCTACAGGTCGAGGAATGCGAAATGCAACGGTTGATTCCTACTGCAGTGGGACTCCTGGAGGACCCTGAGAGCAAAGATTGGATCCATTGTGCTGCAGCCCGGTCTGAAGCCGTATTGACATTCCGACAAGGAGCATTCCTGGCGAAAACGTTCGAAAAGCTTCATGGTGTGGCTCATGAGCTTGATACCTCGATAGTTGCCGCACTCTTGCACACTGCACTGTCCTTTATAGATTGGCGTTATAATATTTACGTACCAAGCGTCTGGTAAAAGCCCCGTAGCTATGATCCTGTTGAATAGTTCAGTGAGCAAGAGTACGCCCCGGGTCCCCATTGTTTTCCATGGGTATTCCGTAACGGCCAATAGCTTTTCCGTTCTTCATACGGACCAGAGACCTCTCCACCTCGTCAGGGGTAATCGGGCTTATCATGCCAAGGTTTGCAGGAAGCTGTAGTGGTCGCACGTAGTTATTGGCATCGTTTAACAGTTCCTTGAAATGACAGCACCAACGGTCTTTAATAGGGTTTGCACTTGTAAGCAACACGCCGTCTGTGCCTTTAAGGCAACACATTTTGTCACATCCAGACTGGCTCGGCTCCGCGACTTTGCCAGTTTGTAGACAAGCTTTTGCCTCTCCACAGTATCCAACGAATCGTAGAGCGGAGCCAGCTGGGCCGACCGCGCTTTTGCCACCGCCATTTTAGCTCGCCGCTTTGCTCCCAAGTACATCTCCTTATCCGATAGAGAACTACTGCGCTGCCATGTCTTGAAACATGCGTTTTTGTACCTCACTATTCCACCATCCCGTATCCTTCTCAATTCTTCGGCCACCTTTCGATGTGCCGAGTACTGTTCGTCCGAGTTTGAGGATGGATTTTCTGTTATGACACGAAATCTCATTGGAGGTTCTTATTCGCCCTTTGCGCTCCAATCGAGACCTTCGGCTGCCTCCATGAACTCCCGGCACTTGCTTCTCAGAGTCCACCACTTAATAGACGGCTTACAGCGTTCTGCCGTAGGCCGTCTACTATTTACCCGGACATTCATGACAAGGACTCGGTGTTGTGCAGTGAGGCATTCCCCCTGGATGTCCTTGCACTGGGATACTTGGCCGATATCGCGTCTTCGGATCAGCAGATAATCAATCTGTGTTTGGTGCAAGCCACTTTTGTAGGTGATGAGGTGTTCTGGTCTCTTATGGAAGAAGGTGTTGACCACGGCTAAGTCGGCGGCCAGTGAGGTTCGGAGAATATCTTCTACCCCACTGTTTCGCTGGCCGTAACCAAAGCCTCCGTGCACCCGGCCGAACTCCTCGCACCTCTGGCCCACGTGGCCGTCGAGGTCCGCACCAACCACAATCTGTTCGGAGGATGGTATACGCCGCTAATGAAATATAATCATCTACTAATTGCTTACTAATGACATACTAAGCGGTTCAGAGGGTAAGGCCTAACCACAACGGATTAATAGCATTCGCCAAAAGAAGGCCGAGTTGAGTCCTTATTTTAAGTATCTTGTCTGGGAATCTGCGGTTTTGCTAAACAAACATGTTCGCCTCCACAGCTCCAGCTGGTCTAGACCAGCCTCCACCGCTACGGCTCGCACTGCCACCTGCACTTTCCCTTCTCCTTTCGCGCCTCCTGCTCTCTCAAAAGTCTCTAGGGTCGCAGCGACAAGACTAGATTTAGGCGGGGTTGACAGACTTCGGGGTTAGCAGCAACAGCTTCGCCCATACCATACCACGGGCCCTATTTTTGAGACCTCTCGCACCCACGTGAGCACTCGCGTGCTTTACCTTTCTCTTTCACACTCATGGTAAGTTGCTAGAGGTAGAAAAGACAAACCTTAGAAAGCGAGCGCTCGCGAGGATGCGAGCGGTTTCAAAAATAGGGCCCCACACAACAGTTATTTTGAATAATAGTGTATGAAACAAGAACACACTTTGACATCGCTGAGTCGAAAGTGAGAGCCAACGGCTTACGACGAGAGGATGCCGAAGACCGGGCGAAGTGGATAAGAATGAGTAGAAAAGCGGACCCTGGCATAGGCCGGGATAAGCGCTAAGACTATTATGAATGTATGAAACAAGAAATCGAATAAAGGGCTATTTATTATATTTGATAATGATTTTACCAATCGGCTGTTGCATCAAATATTGTAAGCACAAATGACTAATATAACTAATCATGTATGTCTGTCAATTGAAATTAGACCAATTGAATAGTTTTACCTATTAATCGTCGTTTGAGTAACCGTTGTAATTGCTAAAATTGTTATAACAATCAATGGGGAACCGTTTAAAACTATAATAGAGTCTTACTTGAAATATATTAAGGAAATCCCTGTTGTATATAAATGATTAGCTGTAATAAACGATCATCTTCCTTAGGATATTCTTTGATTTTGCAAATGAGCTTGTCGGATACTTTTAAATATTTGATGCTAGGAATTTTACTTATCAATTTGGACTGGTAAAGAGGTTGCTGCTGCGGCTGAGACAGCTGAAAGGCAAAAAATTGTGAAATACCGGGGTTATCGGCACCCAATACAATTTTGTTGCATTTGGTGTCGAGACCCTGGGTCCGTGGGGCCCCGGGGCGCTCTCTTTGTACAGAGAACTTACGAAGAAATTGGTCGACACCACAGCTGACCGAAGAGCTGGCAGCTACCTCACACAAATAATAAGCATTGCTATTCAGAGAGGTAATGCTGCCAGCATCTGGGGTACGTTTCCACCATTGCGTATTTTAAGTTAGTTAATTTCTTTTTCTTTTTATTGTACATATTTATTTTTATGTTAGTTGATATAATGTGTGAATTTGGACTTTTCTTCCTTTAATATTCTCTTCTAAATTATATGTATTGTTATTGACACTGATAGGATCTCTGGATAGAGTATCTACAACAAAATTTTCTTTTGCTTTAATAAGTTCTAGTTGCACGTTAAATTTCTGTCACGCATCATTTGTAATTTCTATGAGTGGCTTATTCGTAATATTTAGTAGTGGTAGTAGTAGTAATAATGGTCTATGATCAGTTTTAACAATGGTCCTGCTGTTGCCTACTACATACTGATTGAATCTCTTACATGTAACAAACACCGCTTATATTTCCTTTTCAATTCGAGTGTATTTTCTTTCTATGGCCGTTAGATATCTTGATGCGAGACAAATAATCAGATAAGCATGATATAAAGCAGGTGGGCTGTCTGCTTGTTTGTCACTGAGTAGTATTAAAAAATTGCTATTACAAGATCCCGGCTTTAACTCACGGAATTGGAAAATGGCCGAGTGTTCTAATGTGATATTGCCTTCAGAATTATATCAGGCACTCACAGCGCAATGGTAAACTGTTTGAGTGTGTATAATTTTATTTATAAACACAAATCTCTATTCGCTGTCATATAGGCTTAACTTAACTTAACTATGTACTATTCAGCTTATTCTTAATTTAATTAAACTTAGTGGCGATGATCTCGATCCTAACACCCTATCTTGTAGATTTGATGCCTACCTAACCTATACATTCAGGCGACTAATTGTGTAAACATTTTATGTAAATCCAGTCAGATTAGGTTCCCCTGTTAACAAAGCCACGGAGGTCAAACGGCCGTCGCTCCACTGAATTACCTATAATTACCATCTTGGCGTTAATGTCCCGGTTGTGCTCTCTCGCACGAGGGTCCGGGGTCCGCCTTGACCATGATCCAGGATTATGCAGATCAGATAATTACATTGGAGCGACTGCCATCTGACCTCCGTGACACTGCTACCAGGGGAACCTGACCAAATTGGATCATGGTTACACATTCAGTCGCTTGAAAATGCAGGTTTCATCACGATATTTTCCCTCACCGTAAGAGCATCGGTTATCATTCAACTAATATACATAACTCAGAAAAGAGTCATTGGGATTTGAACCCGGTACCTCTCGCTTACGAGTCGAATACCTTAACCACTCGGCCACCGACGCTCTCAGTGTAATTACTTGATCTGCCAAATCTCGTACCATGGTCAAGGCGGACTCCGGGCCCTCGCGCGCGATAACATAACCGGGATAGTTAATATTATGTAGTAGTGACAATATTATAGTATTCGACGCTTCTCCGGCATGCACGGTCTGAGTTATAGCCCGGCGACAGCATCACAGCTCCGGAGATGATGCACGAGGTAACTGAACCTTTGAAAGGGGCTCTGTGTGTGGTAAGGCAAATTCCTGCCCTATGTGGCCTTTATATGGCCCTATCTCTGAATATACGACGTTTCGCATTCTTGATAACGTTTATGGAGATCTTTTGCCCTGATTGTGGGTCTGATGGAAATTTAGTTTTACCTATTTATTTTACAAATATTTGCTATATACATATAGAACATAATAATATCTTAAAGTGTTTCACTAACGGGAACCATTACTCCCGAGTGTCGTCATAGCAAATATAATAGTATCCCACGGGAATGGTGAAAATTACGAACGTTAGTGCGATGTAATGAATCAAAACCAATACTGTTATATTCAATTATCGGTGTCAGCCTGAAATTGTTCAGATCAAAATCCGGTTTTACCTATTACTTTTTATGTGTACAATACAATATAAGGGTCTAAATTGAATGGCACTCGAGTATTTCGTATTATTATTATTTGGTTGTCGTGATTTTTTAAATAAGCAAAGTAAGTGGTATTTAAAGGATGTTCTAATGCAGATAGATTGCAAGTGACTTGTTTAGTTTATTTTTTATCAGTTTTAAGAGAGAATTTAGAAGAGAGAAGAGTTTATTTATAATATATTAAGTATATTAGAGTATATTAATATGACAATAATTAATAATTTACAAAGAAATAATAATTATGCTGAGGAGGGTCCATTTACGCTGAATGCCCACGAAAAATGCCACTGGGAACCCTATAATTGTCCCCGTGTTTTATGTACCGTTTTTATTTTGTGTTAAATATAATCGTATTGCAAATAGTGTCGTGGCGTCCTTTGTAATGAATGTTTTCTTCCTTTCTTCCTTAATGAAACCTAAAACTTAATAAAATTTAAACGTTAATCTATATCCTAAATCTAAATAGGTTATCAAATTGTGGAATTTTCATATTTATTTTATGGAATTACTGATAAAGAAACTTGCACTGATGATGATATTACAAATGATTCGCCAGCAATTTGTTTTTTTACAAACCCCAATAACGGCGCCGACTGTGTGGCTAAAAACATCTTGGTATGGAGCAATGGCGCTAAATTTGAGCATATGTACCAAACCCAACACAGCCGTCGTCACATGAAGTCTTTCGCTGTGTAAGGTCGTAAATACATTTAAATGGGCAATTTTCCGCCCGATTTCTATAATCTCGAACATTATTGAGAATTTTTATGATGGCGCTAAACTCTATTCGCCGAGAGTGATAAAAAAGGAATAAAATCAGGGTCTCTAAACTCGTTACAAATATCCCAAGGAGTCATCCCTCCGCACCACCCGCGGGCCGGCACGTTGCTAGCTAGCGCTTGTAAACGCTTGCGTGCCTCATACTGCGCGCGGCGTTAAGCCATGTCCATCATACGAATACTCTCATGGCACCAGTGCTGCCGATTGATTTTTTGGAAAGTTTTTGTAGAACTTTCTTGCACCAGGGCCCCACGACTCCACCCAAACGGCTGAAATACGAAGTGTTGTGCTAGACTTTCGTACTTCCGCAGCAGAGGCCGCGGAGGCCACTTGTGTTGGTGCCAAAGTATCCACGTAGGTAGCGTCCTACACCAGCGCTCTCCCACGTTGCCATGTCATGCCGTCGGGCCTCTTGTCATCGTCACGTATGATACTTTTCGGCTCCAATATCGCCGGTTCGTTAGCGATGACAAGTGCCCTACGGATTACGTCATTGATTGCTGCGTACCTGCAGATACACAAAAGACCGTGGTGTCCTAGCGCATCAACGGACGCACCACGAGGATAGCAATGTGTACGAACCATCAGATTTACCCCCAATCTTAGACCCAAACATATGGAAAACGATTAATTGTCCAAATAGGATGGGACTGCTTGCAGCCTGAACCTGACTCTCGCTCTGTAACGGCTAGGAGCCGAGATCGTTCCGAAATATTGGCCAAAGAAACTATTTCATAAATCCTTTTGAATTTTTTTGCCTATAAGCTCGCCCCATAGCCATAACAATTTGTCAATTTCTACGTAAGGGTCGTCGCATTAAGAGCGGTCATCATTATTAATGTTTTTAAACCATTTATAGGGCTTATTATTATTAGGACTTATTATTTAGAGGACTATTCATAATATCTAATACAAAAACATTTGTAACAAAGAAAAATATTAGTAAAAAATTACTGGAACAAGGTATCTTTCTGCTTAGCGGTTCTGAATTTACCCGCATGGACGTTTACAATCGCTTGTACATTGCTTTTTGTTGTCAGTCAATAGCCTATCGTAAACCAGTATGAGACGCGCATAGAATAGCAATGTCAGCTAGTTTTATACTGGTTTTGCGTAGGTCGATGTGCTATCTTCTGGACCTATCGCTGTACCTATTTTAGGTGGGTAATACTAGCTATTTCCGGCGACTTCTTCCGCGTAGTAATAGTTTTATGACAGATCATAGACTGGGGCGCCGTAGGTTATCCTACGTCATCGAGAACAAGAAACATTCCAGTTTGTAGTGATAGTAGACGTTTAGGAGACACATATAACGTTGGTCTACCCGTGCGCAGCCTGGCACAAAAAAACAAAGCGGAGTTTTTCTTGTAGTCGATGAAGTAGGATAACCTACGAAGCCCTCACAGACTATCAGCTTTTGCCCGCGACTTCGTTAATGACCATTTTAAATAACCTTCTCAGTGTATGAATGCCAGTACTACGACGAGGTCAAGCTGTATCCCTGATTCTACCAACCCGAAACAGATGAAACGTGGCTTAGATTTTAAGGACCCCAAGCTACCAGACTGTGAATACCACATCAAGACCCATTCTGCGGTTTTTGTGTGATGTACGCACAGGCAGACAAACAGACAAAAAACACGGTTATTTTACAGTTTTATAATAGTAATAATAGATAGCTCATTTATTTAGTACTTATTTCATCGTAGATTTTTTTGGACGTCTGTAGACAAACAGACAAACATCCATCTGATGGTAAGTAGTGGCAGTATCCTGTTGGTTGGAGGAAGGTTGGTTCGGGCGGCGCTAATTTGAACAATCTAGAAACTATGTAGAAACATATTAAATGGCTCATTCCGATAGACTCAAACTCGAATTGCGACCAACCGGTAAAAAAAACACGATGGTTTCATATCTAGGATAGGTAGAATTGCGTATTTATCGTATCGTCTTTTATCGTGTTTTAATTTGTGCTAACCGACCTTGGTAAAGTCCCAAAGGAGTGATAATAATATACCTATTACACTGCATTTTATCCCGGTCGGGTACGAACCCCAGAGCCGACATGTACCAATGACCCTTTTTAGAGTTATGTACAATAGTTGAATACTAACCTATGCTCTTACAGGGAGAGAAAACATCGTTTTGAACCCTGCATTTTCAGGCGACTGAACTTGTAACCATGATCCAATCTGGCCAGGTTCCCCTATCAACGGGATCACGAAGGTCAGGTGGCATTCGCTCCACTATAATTACCTGATCTGCCAAATCCTGGATTATGGTCAAGGTGGCGCGAAAGCAAATGGATTGAAACTGCAAATACTTAAGAAGTTAAACCGTACACTGCGAGTCTAATATAATAATTAATACCCATCATCACCCGAGCACTCAATCCCGCGTTATTTCGAATAAAAAGGCAGCAAAAACTAGTTGAAAGTAAAATAGAAATGCTATTAAAACTACTAACAGTGTGGTGAGAGTTTAACACTCTTCTACCTTCTACTGGATGTTATAACTGTTAGTCTATAGCTAGTTTGCCTCTTTAGTAGTATAAAACAAACAAACTGGAAGCCCTCTAAATTTTCTTCGCAAACATGAAAATAATGCTATTATATTCGCCTGTAGAACCTTGACAACCACCGGTCCGTGGAATATGGCCGCATCCGTCCAAAGGTCAAAGGATTTAGTTCATGATAAAGCTTTGTTCCAGGTCGCAGGCGTGAAGATGACTATCCAGAGTATGACTGTGAACGATGCGCGCGACGCCACGGCGAGGCGGTGTCTGGGGTGAGTAAGCAGGCTTTATTTCATTCATTATTCATAATTCTTTATTTGCAAAAACATGGTCAGAAAGTTGACAACATAGGATTAGTATAGCGCATACAAGTTTAGGCACAATTATTAATAGGCATGCAAAAGTTACACACTGTCAAAAATTATACCGTAAGTCAAAATTGAACATTGTAATTTAAAAAATCCTTAACACTATAGAAATTATGCTCAGATAACCAGATATTCAATTTTCTTTTAAATAGAGGCCAAAGGTTTTTTAAATATTGAGTAGTTCGGGGCACTTGGCTTTATATTCTGTTTGTTTTAATATCCGTGCCTAAATAATATTATAAACACTTCCGTCTCTCTGTAACGCTTTGTGGTATGATGGAAACTCTGCCAAAGACGTGGAGATTATTTTTTAAACTAACTCAGTTTAGATTATGTGCCAATTGCGCCTGCATGATAAACATGTATGTTACAGGTAATGTATGCAATCCGTCATAATATAGAAATCCTACGAAATGATGCAATACCTAAAATCCACCGGAAATGTGTGAACTACATTTTATTACACCTCCTACACATATCCTAGGAATTTTATACATTTCCTTAACAGAAATCGAAAATGGGTTGTTTAAAAAAAAAAAGTAGTCACCGCCGCCTATGGACATCAGCAACACCAGGGGCGCTATCAATGCGTTTCCCGCCTTTAAGGAGACCTCTAATGTACCTCTTGAACGGTCCCATATCATAGACCAAAGGAAACACTGGCTGGGAGCTCATTCCACATCCGAATTGTAAGAGCGAGAAACGTTCTTTCAAACCTTCGCGTGGACCCAAACAGAGGGTCTGCACTTTACGTAATAAGGATGAGTAGCCCAGCCCGCAGCGGGTGGTGAATTGTGCTGTGGGCATCAAATCAAAAAGTTCCTCAGCACACTTCCCATTGTACAACCCCTTGGGTCAGCAAGTGGTTCTAACTTGCTTGTTAGTATGGGATCGTCGACAATTCGTACGCGCCTCTGTACGGAACTATAGAGTCCAAAGGATTAAGCAGGTTTTGCTACCAGGCGCTGCAGAGGGATGGGTTATGTGAAAAACTGGCACTGGCGGAAGGGCCCCGATCCTCTCCAAAGATCATCGATTTCCTCTCAATACAAAAAGTTTCATCTAATTTAAAATTCTTATTTAAGATTATTATGATTAGCTCAAACATAATTATTTATGTACATTCTTCATTCTTCTTACCTAAATTAAAAAGTAGTCGTATTTAATCTACACTGTCATATGAAAAATCCAACGCATTCGAGTCCCTCCTGGGTTTTGCGAATGTCCATTGGCGGCGGTGATCATTTACTTGCTTGCCGATTGCCTCCCTCTTAAATAAATAAATAAAAAAGAAGCAAATACTGGCAGGCAGAGCTCTCAGCCATCTATTACCTACCTCGGGCAATTGCTCATTGTGTGCGGCCGCAAAGCAATACAAAATGTAGTGATCAAATATGTACTTCAAAACAAAATAAACCTTTAACAACAATAGACAATTGAGATTCAAATACCTACTCGTAATAATAAATACAGATATTACAGACTAAACATAAATTCTCAGTATTCCCGTTCGCTCACTAAGAATTGCCTCTATGTCAAATTTCTTTGTTCTTAACATAGAGGCAGTTAAGATATACTCGAATGTTATTAAATAATAACATTATATTATATCTGATGAAATTTTTGAACTCGTATCACGGTTTGATTTGATGATACGGGCATAGATAGTGTAAATACTTCGGATCCGTGATGCACGAGTCCGTCGATATCAGCCCCGTGAATAGTGGTCGGGCTACGTGAAAAAAACCAAAAATGTACTTATGTACAGGATAGCCGTTTGGTGCACGGGTACTTTAAATCATTTTGACCGGTAGTAGTCAAAATGATTTAAAGGCTTAAAAATATTCCCATTGGGGGGAGCAGTGAACACGTCGTCAATTTTTTGTATGGGAATTGAATTTTTTTTAAACCTATCGTGTGATCTATCAAATGAAAGGGTTTCTCACACCTGTTCTAAAAATATACTACACCATAACCTTTGGACTACTTGTTCTAAAAATTCAAGAAATACTTTCAAAACGTGGCAAGTTTGGGCTCCTCCTGGTAGGAGACGGGTTAGTAATATTTTGTAAAACATATGCGAAATAACTCCTAATATACTCAAATTTAACGTCAAAAAAAGCGATTTTAAAAATATTAACATTTACTCATTTTAATAATTTTTTTAATAACGTTTGAGATTCAGAATTGTTTTGAAACTTATCGAACTGTACTATACTGTGCTATTATTGTGTTTTATGGTATTATCTATGTTAAACTGACACACGCTCCCACGAAATTTTTTTTACTTCCATAAAACAAATTGATGACCTCACTACTGTTCCCCCATGGGAATATTTTTAAGAACTACCGCTCAAAATGATTGTTTTAACCTAAAGTACTCGTGTACCAAACGGCTATCCTGTACATCGATTTGCGGTGTCTATCAATATTTGCATTGTACACCGTCCACTACAAGTCCCGGTTCCCTGCAGCTTGGGCCAAATGGCGGGAGCTGACGGGGGTCACCTGTGACCCTAAAAGCCCGATCAAGCTATAGGGGCTAATATACAAGAGCATAATTAGGCCTGTGATGCTTTACGGCTGCGAAGCCTGGCCGGCGCTGACGAAGCACGTCCGCAAACTCCACGCCAACGAAATGAAAATGCTACAGTAGATGTGTGGCGAGGTTGATTCTTACTGCAGTGAGACTCCTGGATAACCCTGAGGGCAAAGATTGGATCCATGGTGCTGCAGCCCGGCCTGATTTTTCAACATAAAGTTATCGATAGATATTAAAGTTTCCTATCGATTGGCATAAGTTTTATGAGTGGCCGCCAAATCGTTATTTTTTCAAATGCGCAAAGTGAGTGGTAATTTTCTCCATAGGAAATGTTCAATGCTCTTTGACATGTGTATATATGAGTCTGTGTAGATACACAGACCCATATATGTCTGTGATATTGTAGCTCCCGATCGGATAAGCCGATTTTAATTCAGTTTTCTTTGTATAAAAGCCAGTTTAATCGATATTCTTCTCAAGTTCTTAGCTTTGTTTCATTAAAATCGGTTTTGTAGGTTAGGAAATGTTGAATTATGTGTGTACTTAAATAAAATATAAATAAATAATCATCTTGGCGTTAATGTCCCGGTTGTGTACTCGAGCACGAGGGCCCGGGGTCCGCCTTGACCATGATCCAGGATTTGGCGATCAGGTAATTACAGTGGAGCGACTACCATCTGACCTCCGTGACCCTGCTACCAGGGGAACCTGACCAGATTGGATCATGGTTACAAATTCAGTTGCCTGAATTTGCAGGTTTCATCACGATGTTTTCCATCACCGTAAGAGCATCGGTTAGAATTTAACAAACGACTTTCTTTTTATGTACCTAACACTTTAATTATTAGATGAATAACCGGAACGCACACGAAACTTAAAATTAGAGTCGGGCCTCAGGGGCAATGGATGCAATACTGGATCCGCGCCTGGCAAGAAAAAATGAAAAATATTTATTTCTTTTTAACAATTTTCTTAAAACTGCTATGATTGGAGTCTTCTTGTAAGCGGAGTAGCCTGTGTTAGAATACTCCGCTCCTAAATATCTAAATTTTAGTATGTGCGTGCGTGCGTGCGTGCGTGCGTGCGTGCGTGCGTGCGTGCGTGCGTGCGTGTGTGTGTGTATGTGCAGCATCGATAGCACCAATCTTTGACTTCTAGCCATCTTCTTCTTATCGAGTCGATGGACTAAACTCTGACTTATACTTTATTCGCCCAGTATTCGGCGACGCATACAGCGTTTGAACTGGCCTTGAACAATTCCTCCATTGTACAAGTTTTAGGGCACGCCGAGCATGAAACGAGGTGTTCCATGGTTTGCGGAGATATGCCACAATCGCACTGAGAACTGTCCTTTGTATATCCCCACCTAAAGAGATTCTCTTTACATCGGCCCACCTGGGTTCGCAGCCTATTTAGCGCCTTCCAGATTGGCCACGGAAGTTTGTTTCCGGGTGGGAGCTTTTCAGTAGGAGAGATAAAGGCGGGATAGGAAAATTTGTTGATCCACATGTTACTTCTGGCTGTGGGGGCGTCACTTTCACAGGCAGTGGTGGTCGCCAAGAAACTGGATCGGCTTTTCAATCTCTTGACAATAGGTTCCTGACCATAGAGAGGGTGGCGTGAGTCCGTTTCCTGTTTGCGTTTCTCAACTGCACTGGCTATCTCTCTGCGAACGGCTGGTGGAGCAATGCCAGCTAGTGGATACAACTTACTCACCGGAGTCGGTTTAAGACATCCTGTTATTTTCCGGCAAGTGTCGTTAAGAGCTGTATCCACTGTCTTAGCATGAGCTGATCGGTGCCATACGGGACATGCATATTCGCCCGCAGAGAAACATAATGCTAAACCAGTAGAGCGCAAAACCTGTGGCGTGGCACCCCATTTTGAGGAAGTGAGGCGTGAGAGTAAGTTGTTTCGGGCGGTTACTTTGTGGTGTATGTTCTCACAGTTTTTCCTGTAGGTAAGCGAACGGTCTAAGGTGATGCCAAGATATTTAGGTGAGCTACAATGGCCTACTGGAATTCCCTGCCATGAAATATTTAGTTTGCGATTCGCTGATCTATTTCGCAAGTGAAATGCGCATGACTGGGTCTTTGTAGGATTAGGCCTCAACGCGTTCTCCTTATAATATTCACTGAGGCTGGACAAGGCGACTTCGAGTTTGGTTTCTGCCTCTTCAAAGGAATTCGTCTGAGCAGCGAGTGCCAGGTCGTCGGCATACAAGAAACGTACCGTCTCTGGTGACTGAGGCTGGTCGTTCGTATATATGTTAAATAAAGTAGGAGCGAGCACGCTACCCTGTGGTAGTCCGTTCTTTTGGCGTCGCCACCTACTTTTTCCTTCAAGCATATGCACTTGAAATATTCTGTTATGCAGAAGCTCGCTCAGAAGTCGGACGAATTTTTGGTCCCCAGTAGCGTTCTCCACCTTCCATAACAATCTTTTGAGGTTTACTGTGTCGTAAGCCGCTGATAGATCGACAAAAACGACCCCCGTGACTTTTCCTAACTCAAAGCCATTTTCGATATACTGGGTCAAGTTGAGAACTTGGCTGCAGCAAGACTTTCCCGGTCGGAATCCAGCTTGTTCGGGAATCAGTTTCGGGTCTATGATGTTTGTGAGGCGGTTTAGAATCATTCTTTCAAAGAGTTTGAAAGTATGACATAGAAGAGATATTGGGCGGAAACTTTTGGCATCGTCGGGAGCTTTCCCGGGTTTCAGAACTGCTATGATTCTTGACTTTCTCCACAGACTGGGTATCTTCGCAGACTCGATACAGGTATTAAAAAGTTGAAGGAGCCAAGAGACAGCGATTGGACCGAGGTGTTTCAGCTGCTCCGTAGAAATGTTGTCAACGCCAGAGGCCTTTCCCAATTTCAGTTCTTTGATGGCAGAAACTATATCGGATATATCGAAAGGGCTGCTAATTGTGCATGAATCTGAGCAATTTTGAGAGTTTAAGGGAGATATTTTGGGCGGTCGTTTAGGACGCTGGTCGGGTTTACCATTAACAATTAATTGGTGAGCGATCTGGTTAGCGGTAACCTGACTCGATTGTTTTGCTTTTGGAGGGTCGCCAGTAAGTTTTTGGATAGTTGACCACGCTTTTTTACTATTATGTGTCAGATCGATAGAGCTTATTGTATTGATCCATTTTTCGCGGCGCTTTTCGGAAATTTGTGCCAAGAGAGTTTCACCTAGATGAAGTGTCTCTTCTGAAAACGGATCATCCTTATATAGGGCTTCATACCGATCCAACATCACTGCGGTCTCGGGCGACAAGCCAGGTATATATGCCGTCTGGCAACCTCTAGGTATGCATCTTCGAGAGATTGGCGCAACCAAATCGACAAACTGCCGATAGTTTTGCGGGTCTGGGATTACGTCCGATAAAGCTTTGTCAATACTTTCCGAATACTTAGTCCAGTCGGCCTTTGCGTAATTGAAGCGTCGTCTGAAAGGCACTTCTGTTGGCCTAATAATGGCTTGGACTGTGCATCTTATAGGCCTATGTTGGCTTCTTGGTACTGGTGGGCAAACAGATTTATGACATTGTTGGCTGATGGATGAGCTTACAAATATTATATCCGGATTATAGCCCCTCTTCCAGCGACAGCTGTTAAACGAAGCGGGTGCTTTGGCGTTATGAATCAAAGTTAGGTCTAGCGCGTCAGCCCATTCTTCTACTGCTAGTCCATCAGGATTATTTTCTCGGTATCCCCATGTGACGTTGTGACTATTAAAATCACCAACAATTATTTTGGTCGAGTGGTAGTCAAAATTTTGCGGTTTGTGGAAGCTAAACGGTTGTCCAGGGGGTTTGTAAACAGAGGAGATAGTGCAGTTGTCCAACTCCACGGTTAAAATTTCTATTGTGTTGTGGTTTGAATGACATACAGATTTTATATGGATACTTCTAGCCATTGCGTTAAACTTATCTTAACCTCACGTGTTAGTTTTTCATATACGTTTAAGTCTCTATTTATGAGGTTGTACAAATAGACTTAACTCAGAAAAGAGTCATTGGTACATGACTCGAACCCGATACCTCTCGCTTACGAGTCGGATACTAAACCGCTCGGCCACCGACGCTCCTATATAAATAAATATAAATATGCTTGAACAATTCACACAGCGCTATCTAGCTCAAAAGTAAGCAAAAACTATAACACAAGCTGTTATAGATGTCAGACAACTAATAAACTACTTATATATTTTATAATACATACTTAATTACTTATTATACATGTGGGAGAACGTGTATAGAACTTAAACAAAGAAATATGAATAATAAATCTATGTATATTATTACCAATAATATAATAAATGGACAGCAACAGATGGAGAGGACATATTTTAGTAGCTTAAGTGATGTACTTAGATTTAGCAAAATACAGACAAGTTGACAATCATTAATTATTATTTCTATGGAAATAACAAAATAGAACATAGAAATAATATGCGTTATACGGTTAAGCAAGATTACCTAAGGAAGACAGTTCAGAGCACTGGTGGTGCCGTGTCCGCAGTCGGACAATGTCTGACCTGTCGATCAATCATTTCTTCATCTCGCACGTGCGCGGAGCGCACGTGCGGGGAGACCGTGTAAGGGCAGTTGCCCACTGACGGTGGTGTGGTGTCGCGGTCCGTTACAACGGGCCGGTCTTTTGGTTAGGCGCTCCCGGCTCTTCACGTACGGGATCGCGGGCCTCGGCTTGTGGTGGTGTGGTGCCGGTTGATGCCATGATGATGACAGTCCGGTCTGTGGGGGTTCGCACCCCTCGCTAGCTCTTCTTTGTCGCCCTCGGCGCGGTACTAGCCTGCCGAGTGGGACCCCGTTCGGGGAGGCCCGGCAAACGACCAGCGAGCAGGCGACATCCTGCTGCGAGGGGGGCGGGGAGTCAGACCGGTACCGCTACCGCTAGAACTCTCCCGAGCCCCAACGGCAGCGGCAGTCATGTGGTTTAGTTGGCAGCCCTGTCTGTTTACAAACAAAAATTATTAAAATAATTTTGTGGGTAGTTCGATAAAATTTCGTGTCGCGTCGTTATTGAGCGCTAATGGCGCAGCCGTGTGCTAACTCGGTGGAGCTTCACTCGGCAGAGGTCTCGGGTTCGATTCTTTTCGCGGCAATTTCGTTTTTTTGCAAAAACGACTGCGGCGAAGCTGTCTCGTTCGGTGGCGTTGCCGCGGGACTCACCCGAGCGGGGATTTCCCGCGGCAATGATGTTTTTGTGGTGGGGCTACCGCGAGCTCCCCGGGCCGGGGGCTCCGGCGGTGGCGGGTGTCGTAGTGGGTGCTGCGGTCGTCGTGGGCTCCAGGAGCTCACGTGGGAGCGCTCTGGAGCTGCGATCGGGGGGGCGTGCGTGTAGTGGCGCGATGCCGCGGATGTGCGGGTGCACCGAGTTGTCGGCGGACTCGTACATCCGCCGCGCCAGACGCACGACGAAGTCGTTCAGGCCCTCGTGCTGGAGATCGCGGCTGATGGTGGCGTTCCTCACGTACCTACCGGCGCCGACGATGGTGCGCAGGCAGAGGTTCTCCTGCGCACGGAGGCGTTGCCGCTGATTGTTGGCGGCTAGGGCGTACCACGCTGGCGCGGCGTACGTGAGGCGGGATCGGATGTAGGTCTTGTAGATCCCCAGCTTGGTCCGCAGTGGTAGCGGGCCAGCGAGGACCGGACGCAATTTACTTCGTGCCACCTTTGCGGCGACGACCGTCTTTTGGACGTGGTCGTGCATAGTGAGGCCCTGGTCGATGGTGAGGCCCAGGTAGTCCACCCTGCGCGACCACGGGATGTCTTGTCCTTGGAGTTTCATTGGTGGGGGTAGCTCGGCGATGTTCGTCTTTCGCCCGACGATCATGGCCTGAGTCTTCGCGATGTTCACCGACATTCCCCACTTGTCGAGCCAGGCGGGTAGGGTGTTGAGTTGGGCTTGCATTCGCTTGATGGCGTGGGTGACGTTGACCGACGAGCTCTGGTACGACGTGTCGTCGGCGAAGAGCGACAACAGCACGCCGATGCTCACGGGGATATCGTCGGTGAAAATGGCGTAGAGTGCAGGCGAGAGGCAGCTGCCCTGTGGCACGCCGGCGAGAATTCGGCGCACCGATGAGGTCTTGTCCTCCACTGCAACGTGAAACTCCCTGTTTTGCAGGAAGCTAGCTACGACCTGTAGGACTCTGCGTGGAGTGGCACTCTCTGACAGTTTGAACAGCAGGCCCTCGTGCCATAACCTGTCGAAGGCCTTCTCCATGTCCAGCATCACCACGACCGAGCACTCACGCCTGTTCCGGCGGGAGGCTAGGCTGTGTAGTACCCGGGTGAGCTGTAGTGTGGTGGAGTGGCCCGGCCTGAAGCCGAATTGCTCCGGCCTGGGCTCTATGTGCGGGGTCAGGAAGCGAAGCAGGAGCGTTTCGAATACCTTTGACAGCATCGACAGCAGCGTTATGGGCCGGTTTCCCTCTAGCTTCATATGGTTTTTCCCGGGCTTAGGCAGCATTATGACGCGCCCCAGCTTCCAGGTTGATGGGAAGTGACCCGTGCGTAGTATCCCGTTACAGACGCGGGTGAATGCCGCCACGGTGCGCGGCGGCAGGTGGCGTAGCGCCGCGTTTGTGATGCGGTCCGCGCCCGGGGCCTTACAGGGGTTGGTGCGGTTGAGTGCGCGCTGCACGGTGCCCGGGGAGTCGTACTGGGGTTGTTCGTCTGCCGGGGGTGGTGCTGTCAGTCGCTCTCGCAGGTGTCGCTCGACTGCCTCGCGGTGGTCGTGGTCTCTGGTGTCGTTCGGTGTGAACTGCTTCTCCAGGTGTTCGGCGAAGATCTCCGCCCTGTCTTCGGCCTTGTACCTGGGTCGGCGGTCGGAGTCCAGCAGTGGCCGGACGGGCTGGGGTTTGGAAGACAGCTGGCGGCAGAGACGATGCACGGAGGGCACGTGGTCGCTCACCTCCATGATGTGTTCTTCCCAGGACTCAGCTGCGTGGTCAACGAGCGCTGCCTTCACCCTCTCCACCAGTTTGTTGAGCCTGGTTTTGAGAGTTGGGCATCGGGTACGCTGCCACAGCCGCCGCAGGTCGCGTTTCTCCTTGATGAGTGCCTGGATCCGCGCGGGAAAAGGCTCGCGCCTCGCCCTGCGCGGAACGGTGTGAGTGGAATGCTGTCAGTGCGGTCTGGATGGTGGCTGTTAGCTCCCCAGTGGCTCGTTCGACGTCGTCCGGCGTGGAGATAGGGATGGTCCGGGTGTTGGCCTTCAGATGGGCGGTGAAGGCCTCCCAGTCGACTCGCGGGCGTTGCGGCGGCGGGGCAACCCTTACGGGCGACCCGGCCAGCTCGCACAGCACGGGGCGGTGGTCTGATGGGAGGTCGTACAGTACCTCCTGCGTCAGCTGCATTGCGCCTAAGCCTCTGTGGACCACGATGTCGAGTACGTTGTCGGCCCTCCCGGCTGGGTCCAGGCGGGTCGGCTCGTCCGGGCCGCTGATGTCGTACTCGTGGTCCATAGAGTAGCGCATGAGGTCTCGGCCGGCAGGGCAGATGTTAGCGCAGTGCCAGGCCGTGTGGTGCGCGTTGAGGTCCCCCGCCAGGATGGTCGGCAGGGGAGACTGCAGCAGGAGGCCCCGCAATTCCCGCACTATTAGCGGGGTATGGGGGGCCCTGTAGGTGGCGTACACGCGGATGTCAACACTACCTACGTGTAGGTCGACACCCAGCGCGTACATGCTCTGGAGGCTCTGTGGTGGTGCTGGCTGGTGGACTACACGGCGGTGGACGAGGACGAGAAGGCCTCTGTAGGCCCTCCCATCTGGTGACACCTCGTCCTGTCTGTACGCGATGTAGCCTGGGAAGTTATAAATGTCTATGTTCCGGAGATGCGTTTCGCTCACTAGGGCAACGTCGATGTCCTGCTCCCGAAGGAAGTGCAGGAGCAGGCGACGCTTGCCTCTGAGCGAACACGCATTCCAATGTACCAGTCTCAGTGGTTTGTTGTTATCCATTGAGCTGTTACACGGCGTCGGAAGGTCTCGGGGCGGGCGCGCGGCGCGTAGTAGGTTGCGCGCGCTTAGCTAGCAGTGCTGCCAACATCGCCATAGCGGCGCGCAGCTCTGCGTCGGGGTCGTTGCCCTCCGGTGCAAGGTCGGCCGGCGGCCTTGCGCGCGGGCGGGCGACTGCGGGGGTGGGGGCGGGGGGTGCGGGGGCACGCTGCGTGAGTGGGGCCTCGCCGCGGCGCCGCGCGCCGGTTGAGTGGCGGGCGGGCGAGTGCGGGGGCCGGCTGGGGTGCGGGGGGAGCGGGCTGGGCGCGGTGCGCGGCCGCTGCGTGTTTCGCGGCTAGTTTCCGCGCTTTCTTTTTGATGTTCCGCCTGTGGGAAGCAGAGTTAGTTGGCGGGTCGTTTTCCGGCGCCATGAGTGTCGCCGGCGCCGACTCCGTCACCTGTGTAGGATGTAGCGGGCGCGATGGTGGGCCTGTGCGGGCGACGGTTCCCGCCCTGTGGTTCCGCATCTCGCGACGCAGCGCCGGGCAGGACGAGTGGTTCGCCGGATGGGGGCCACGGCAATTGGCGCACGTGGCTGGGTCGGTTGGGTGGGCGTCTCCGCATCGCACACACGCCTGCGGGCGGTGCCGCGGTGGCAGCACTTTGACGAGTGCCTGAACGCCTGGCATCGATGGCATTGTGCGGGGCCCTTCTTGCCCCGCCAGGCTTCAATTGTGATTCCCGGCATGTTCAACAACTCTGTTACGTTGTAAACGCCGGGGATCAGGTTAGCGGTTCGCTGGAGCACAACGTGGAATATGCATCCGGGGCGTCCCTGTCGCGCCTTGATGTTTCGCACAAATTCAACTGTGTAGCCGCGTTGTTCTAACGCGGCTTTTATTTGTTCCGGCGGCGTGTCGGCCGGTAGGCCTCGCAGCGCCACTTTGTGGCTGCGTTCTGCCGGCAGTGAGTAGGAAAACCAGCTTATTCCTTCCTTTTCCAGGGTTGTGAGGTAACTCTGGACCAGCCGGTATTCCTCCGCTGACTGCGGTGAGAAGCGGACGCCCTGTCCATAGGGGCGCGCGTTGGGTGGGTGGCCTAGTTTGGCCGCCAGGGTGGCGAAATGTTTCGCCCAGTCGGGGAGCCGCTCCACCACTAGTGGCGGGTAGCGTTCCCGCTTACGCGGGTCGGCGGGTGCTGAGCCGCCGTCTGTGGCGGGGGATCGCGGCGAGGCCGGCTGTCGTCCGGCCGGTCGGTTGGCCGCTGCCGCAGCGTAGCTCTGCTGCGGTTGCGTCCGGGGTGCTGGTTGCGGTTGCGGTCGTGGTGCGGCGGCCCTTGACGGGCCGGGGGCGCACTGCTGCCGTTGTGAGGCGGTCGGCGAGTGGCCGTGCGTAGCGGCCGGCGGCGCTGCCCCGCGCGGCGGGCGCTGGGGCAGGGGTGTTGTGGCCGTCAGAGTCGACGGCGGCGTCGTTACGCCGAAGGCGTCGCGCCACCTTTGGACGCTGGGCGACATAGGTGGTGGCGACGGCGTCTGTTTCGCGGCCAGGTCTAGCGTTTTGGCCGGGTGGCCTTTGGAACGCAGACGGGGGTCGCGAGTAGGGGTCGGAGGTGGCACTGAGGGCGCCTCGTTCGCAGTGCTCTCCGAGCGCGTGCGTCGAGCGTCACCTACCTGTGCTTCCCTTGTTGTCTTCCGTAGCGGCGTCGGGGCGGCTCTCGGGCTGGTCGCCTTCCGCTTGAGGGTCGGCGGCAAGGTTAGCGGTGCGCCTGCGAGCGCGTCCAGGGCCTGGAGCGCCGTCAGGTCCGCGGGGCATAGCGATGGGGCGTCTCCCAGCTCGTACTCGCGTACGCGCAGGAAGGCCGCCATCCAACGTTGAAGTTCGGCGCTAAGGCAGCCGGATTGCGCGATGCGGGCCACCATCACGAGGTCCGATTCATATCGGACTCTCGGAGATGGGGCCGCTGCGCTGGCCGCCTGTGGCGCTGCTGTCGGGCTGGTGGGATTCTTCGTCGGGGTCGTCATCTGGAGCATGTTGTCGGTCGGCGTAGCGGGGACCGGAGTCCCCCGGGGCGTAGCAGGCGAGTCGCACATTGCACTAGCACTGCCACTGGTGTCTATTTCACTGGGGATTTTCAAGTTGTCGCGCGGTTCTCCGCAGCCCGAAGACGTTGCCGTCTGGTTTCGCCGGATCCTTGCGGAGCGGGATGACGGAGGTTATTCTATCAGAAATAACCTCCGACAGCTGTACGGGGCTCGTGCGGAGCTGTTCTCGACGTTTCCCGCTGGGAGGTAGATGTGTCGACCTCAACCAACGAAAAAACACGGGTGCGAGGGTATTACGCGGAGCCGGTGGTCGATACGGATGTTAACACTAACATAAGCGCGCGAGACTTGACCTGTCGAGAGCGATGGCCGCGTTTTTATAGACTGCGGTGTACCCGCATGTGGTTTTTAATTTAAGAACACTACCTTCATTTTATAAAAATGAAGATAAATACAATAATAATATTATCTCCCACATACATATAACACCCAGACCCATTACATACATTACAAATTCATCATTTAAATTTCTGCCCGGCCGGGAATCGAACCCAGGACCTCTGGCGTGGCAGACGGGCATGTTAACCAACTTGGTCGGGGCTTTTTGCGACGTTTTTATGTCGGTTACAAATTCGGGTCTAGAGCAGTGCATAAATGCTTTAACGGGCTCGTAACAATCTCTACGTTCCAAGTTGCTAACTTTGCGGGTTTCGATACTTGACTGGCCCATTGCCCCGGGACAATTGTGTTTAACAGCTGGAGCTTTGGAACTGTGGTATATTCAAGAACAAGTTCTCACTGGAACAACAACGATTGCAAACTAAACTTGGCAGTGCCAGCAACTTATCTGTTATGTTCAGAAAATAACCCTAATACCCCTAGTAGGCGTAATTCAATGAATACTTTTTTCATTTTCATTTCAAAAAAGGAACGAGTGCGCAAGATAAGTGGGCACTTATGTGTGGCTTCCTTTGTCTTGAGGGGCATTGTTTTTTTGGCTGTATTTTGAATAAATCTCTTGGCTCTGTGCAGAGATGCGTCATACGCATTGTCGACGATCCCACACTAAGAAGCAAATCAGTTCCACTGGCTGTTCGAAGAGAGTTCCTGAGTGTGTTCTACAACTAGTACTGTTCTGAGAAACTTTTTGATGTTAAACCCACAGCAAAATTTCCGCCATCGCAACACTAAGACGAAATGCCTCATAATTTGCAATACTGCTCGGCGGAAGAAATAGATAAGGCGGTGGTACACATTCAGGCGGACCCACAGGCTTGTCAGGTTCTACCACCAGTGAAATTTTCATTTTTACGAAAAAATGGGGTTTCTACAAAGACTTATATACAATCAATAAGGGTCAACAGGTAACAGTAAGGGTCAATGCTTTTAGCAGGGCGCGCGCGGAGCTTTTTCTTTTATAACCCCCGACGCAAAAAGTGGGGTGTTATGAGTTTGTTGTGTGTATCTGTGGCTTTGTCTACCTGTCTGTGGCATCGAAGCTACCGGATGGATAGATAGATTTGGACGCGGTTTCCTCCATTTTAAATCCAGTTTAATCAAGATGGCTCTTAGCTTTGGTTCATTAAATACGTTTTCGTAGTTTAGAAAAGTTGGTCGGGGATTATTCGACGTTTACTGTCGATTAGGATATTATAAAGTAGAGAGAGGCAAACAAGTTAGCGAGCCAAACTAATTCCGATAGATACTCCAAGCACCAAGGGAATCGTACGCGTTGCCAGCCAATATCTCAAAGATTGATGTGGGTGCGGTGATCCAGGATTGGATTTGCGTAGGGTGTTTCTGCATCAGGTATCAATCTAAACAATTCCACAGCTAAAGAAGGTTAATGCACAGTGAGGCAACCTACTTAACTCCAGGACTCCCGGTTTTCTAGAGGCCAGCTTAACTTTATCCTCAAGACCACGAAAGACGTTGTCAGAAGTGTCAAAGCTATAAATCCCGATTATTTCCGATACAAGACTTAGTTTCTCAGTTAGTCAAAAAAAATTTTGCTATTTCTGAAAATGGCAATAATTTCTATAGGTATAAATTGCATTATATTAATAGATTAATTTTCAAATGTAATCGGCCCCAGTCTTGTAGCAGTGTGCTTAACCAATAATAAAAGTTAAGCAACGCACGCCAATACAGTAAAGTTACTACTATAAGGAAAATGTTGAGCGATAAATTATTTTCATAATGATTTTGGTTTGTGTGTTTTTTTTTTTTTATTTATTTTTTGGTTGTTTAATATTTATTTATTGGTTGTTGTTTGGAGAATTGGTATTTAATTAGCTATTTAAGTGTATATTAGTGAGAACTTGTAATTGTCCTTCTTTTTTTTATACTGATTAATATGTTGTTAATTTTTAGACGTAAGTTTTCCAAAAATTGTAAAATAAAATAAATAAAATACCGGGAACTGAATCACCTCGCGCTACGTGTAGGTACCTCCTTATACTGTTGGTGAAGCGAGCCACATCCAAGGACTTGCGCTAAGTACCCTGAGACTGATTGAACAGTCTCTGAAGCCAAATTTTTATATTAAAAAAAAGATTTTTTTTATGGAATACCTGAGGTACCTAAGTCGTTTTCGTATTGGACAGAGCTTTTTGTTATTATACCTAGCGTAGATAAAGCCATCGGTATTTTATTACTACATAATATAAATTCGAAAGAACAGGAACCTGATAGGTAACGTATAACATGGCAAGGAATTTCGCTCGTACACATGTCCTCAGGAAGCAGTTTCTAATTTTAACTTGAGTAACAGGGCCGAAATTTCATACTTACTATAGGTACGTACAAACATTGTGTCCGTCTTACTAAATAAACATATAATTTATTTATTTACAGAAAAAATATTTACAATTAGAAATAAACATTAAACACTAATACTAAAATATTATATGTAAGTACCTATATTAAAAATTCATCCACACCGTTGTCCCGCCTAATGGTGCCTAGAAAGCTAGCTGCGTTGGCTCGTTGGATAGCAATGCTTGTACCTCTGTCCAAGGAACGAGCCAGCTCTTATTAAATATGTATTTCACCTTTTCTGATAGCGGAGTATGCAAAATTGTAGATGAATCTGATTTGTATAATAATGAAGGACAAAGTATAAATAACCTCAGACGACAGGTTTCCGGCTTTATTTTTCTATATTCAAAAGTCAGATCGGATATGAAAGATCAGGAAGAGTTGACCACAAAAGGTAACAAAACACTTATTTTTAGGTTGAAGATAGCGTCAGCGCTTTTATCTGAAATTGACAGTTTTTTGCCATTTTTTTTCTATTCGGCGCGTGACGCGGCAGTTGCGCGCACGCTTGTAATGTAATGTAACAGAAGTTGATCACTGGTCAGTCGGTCAGCGGTCTTTTTGGTGTTGATACGCCACTTGCGCAGCGATCGCTTGATCTCCGATGATTACGATCGATGTGATAACCGTGATACAAGTTCGAGGTTACCGTTGGCCAGTGCTGTTTTGTGGTGCAGTATTAACAAAAAAGTCTATATATAATATTCGGTAGATATTGTGTAACAATCCTAAATACATTGTTTTAAAGTTCGTTAGTTGTGAGTATGATATTAAAACCGATTGAGTTTATTTATTGGAAATCACATTTTCGTTACAATTTTTGTTTTGAGGTTGCTTTACCATACGACGCAAAATAATCAGCAATATTATATACAACACTATAATAAATAATTATAAATAGCTCATACAAATTGGAAACAAACGTGGAATCTATGAACATAGATTTTTATAACACTAGATGGCAATATGTATGCTATCAATCATGTATCATATCAATCATGGAAAAAATGTATCTATTGATACATAATTACGTTTAATTAGATTGTTTTATTCTCTAAGGTTGGGACCTGGACACTTAAGATACAGATGAAAGTCTAGTTTAGGCTCCAAACTCACACTCTTTTAATGTAAAAAAACTATGTAACAATGACACTGTTTGCGGGAAAACAAAGATTTATTCTTACAAAATAAGAATCAAGGTAGGTATAACGTGACAACAATATCGCTTAGCGACGTTTACAAAACTAGGGTGCAAGGTGTCACTTGTACGTCGCTGACCCAGTAAAAATCAGTCCACGTGTCTACTCTCAGAGTACCTATTCTTATCTTTCCACAACCTAAGTCACTAAATTAATCAGCCTATTGTCGTACACTTCTGAACATAAACCTCCTGGACTAGTTTTATCTGACTGAGTCAAATTTAAAGAATCAAGATGTAACGCGACGTGAATAATATCCCTTAGCAACGTTCATAAAACTAAGGTGCAAGTTATCGTATGTTGCTGATCTTGTACAAATCAGGCCACGTGTCTACTCTCAGAGTACCTATTCTTTTGTCTTTCCACTACCTAAGTCACTAAATCATTCAATCAGCCTATTGCCGTACACTTCTAAAAGTAAACCTCGTTCCTTTTTACTCAACTGCGTCAAGGAGCTGTTAGCCGCAGGGCTTCCTACACTTCTCTTACTGAGACGTGGCCTCCACTCCAACATGAGTCGGATTAGCAGTCCGTCTGGAGATTTGACGGCTTCCACTTCAGCACACGGACGACGACCCACCTGATGGAAAGCGGCCACCGTCCTCCAGGACATCTGCAACCTAGGGGGAGTGGATGCGGTACCCGTAGACATGCCTTGACATGTAGATATGAATTAACCCCAAGCATCGCAGATCGTACCTACAACCTAAGGTTGGAGATGGAATTAAAGATAAAAAATGTAAACACACAACTGTCAATGTCAAAGAGATTATCCAGAGGTTTAAAACCTTTTTTATCGAATGTATTTATTTACCAAATGGTTATGTATCACGCACACTTTTCAGTGGGCTTTACAATGACTGGTAAACTTTCGATAACGAAATAAATCGATTTACCCCCATTTATTCAATTTATTAAAAACGTAATAAGTAACTCGGAAACTATTAGTCCTAGAACACTAGTTACAAAACTCTAATTTTTCTAATATTATGAAGTGGCCGTTATTTTGAATCGTATATTATTTTATGTATTATTATTTGCGAAAAACAGTATATATGTCTCAGCGTCGGTCAATCCCTTTGCAATAATGTATTGTAATAAAGAGCCAAATGTTTAGAATTTCACACCATTACCAGTGTCATAAATGAAAACTACACAATATATTTTATTGAATTAAAAGCACAAATACAACATTGTTCCCTAATTAATTGAGTAAAATATTTTTAAATATTCATATGATTTTATTTCGCTTTCAATGTGATAATTTTAATCAATATTTCAATGATTTTAAATAATCTACCATTTAGGTTATTTTTTTGTAGTGGCAACCCATTTGTTTACATTTTTTATCTTTAATTCGATCTCACACCTTAAGTGCTTTTCATAAAAAATCCTCAGAACATAAGTCACAGCAAGTATTGACTGTTTATCATAAAAGGGCAGGAAAGATTATAGTCAATTGAAGAAAATTTCTGTTTAATGCACAAAACTGCCCCCATTCAATTCAAAGTAGGCACATATTTTCAAAACACATGATACAATATGAAAGAATAAGAATAACTCTTTCATATACATACATATGTATGTTTATATACATACATATGTTTAGTAAATATTTATTTACATTTAATGTAGGTACCTATATTAAATTTCAATGGGTCAGTTTTGTGCATTTAGCGGAAATTGTCTTCTATTTACTATGATCTTTCTTCCCCCTTAGTCTTCATATGTAAGAATCCCATTTAAAGTGGGATATCTCATTTTAAGTTAATTTTATGTAGGTAACTTACTGTATTTCCTAAACGCAAAATCTTCCTTTTGTCAACAAAACCACTACCCTAACCAACCCTACCAACAACACTATACCTAACCCACTTCACTCCACATATAGACAAATCTAGTGTTCCCACCAACCATACAGTTAGTATGTAAACCGCCAGACATATGTAGCCTTATCCCAAATCTCAGTTTCAATTGGTCTTAAAGTTCGTACAAAATCCCAAAAGACTTTTGTTAGTTGGACTATTACTAACATTTAAAAAATAATGAATCAGTCATGACCTATTGTTAAGGCGTTCGCATCATCGCCTGCATCCCATAGGGTAGACAGAGGCTATCGAGTGCCACAAGCTACGATCCAGACCCACTTCTTTTGCATCTTCCACACTCATACCAACAGTACATCTACTTATGCATTTACGCCGGTTACAGGTGCTCCTGACCTGCCTTTTTAGAGAAGGTCATTTATTCCCAGGTGTTCCCATGATAAGCGTTTACCACATTTAATTTTCATAATTCTCATACAATAAAGTGACCGTACTTAGGACATCAAACAGCGTCGGTGGCCGAGTAGTTACAGTATCTGACTCGTAAGCGAAAGGTACCGGGTTCGAATCCCACTGCAGCCATGTACCAAAGACTCTTTTCTGAGTAATGTACATTACTTGAATACTAACCGATGCTCTTACGATGAGGGAAAACATCGTGATGAAACTTGCATATTCAGGCGACTGAATGTATAACCATGATCCAATTTGGTCAGGTTCCCCTGGTAGCAATGTCACGGTGACCTCCGTGACATGGTGGTGATTCACTGTAATTACCTGATCTGCCAAATCTTGGATCATGGTCAAGGCAAACCCCGGCCCCTCGTGCACGAGAGCATAACCGGACATCAAATGTGTGTAACTTAAAACATAATTGTTGCTCATATTAGCATTTTGTTGTGAATTATGAGCACACATAATTCCACTAACCTACTCTTGGGTGTCACATGAAACAATAGTTTGGTCATTGAAAAGGTAATATCACACAAGTAGGTGCTAAAATGTAGATGTTTTCACAAGGCCATTGTAACATGAAAACATAATAATTCAAGGGCATAGCTTTAGAAATAATTCCATGACAATCATACGTACCTATCCATTACAGGCAATTACAAATTTTCCGTTGGTAGGAGGTAAATGTGGACAGATGAGCTGCAGGCCTTCGAAAGTGACTGGCAGACAATGGCACTTGCTCGCAAAGAGTGGAAAAATCGAAGGGAGGCCTTTGCCCAGCAGTGGGATGATTCAGGCTTATAATAGGACTAGGTCTAGCCTGAACAGTCCCGGCAGTGAAATGTATCTAATATACCATTGATTTGTCCATTTCTACCGCCAAGTAGCAGTACTTTAGCTTAGTGGTAAAACATTTCAGTGATAAAGGCACAAATATATAAAACCATAGAAGTATACGAAGAAATATAGGTATGTGTCGATTATAAAAACACCTTAAAAATGTCAGCAGTAAGATAACATATCCTGACCTTACTAAATATTGATAAGTTTTTCTCCACGTAAACATAAAAATAGGATTTGTTAACCATAAAGGGAGACATTATTACATTTTATTACAAAGATAAAAGAAGTGACGACGTAATTTTAAACCTAGAACCAATAGTATTTTACAAAAACCCCAAGTATAGATATGCTGTACCCCAAGTTCTGATTATAAATTTATAATTTGTTCTATTCCCCTAATTGTTTCTTTTTGTTATCCTAAGTCATCTTTGTAATAGCAGTTTACTTGTAATATAAACTACGATAACTACTAAGTATTACAAAATACTTAGTACTGATATTTTTTTTTATTTTTTTTGTTATTGAATTTGCCAACATATTTACACTTTATGTTACATTTAAATATTCCATGAAACTTCTTAAACACTTAAATGTAAATCCAATAATCGCGCTTAATTAAAAAATAAATCTAAATCTACCACCACTCAAACTTAACAAATAAACAATGATTTTATTGGTATTACATACTGAAATGTGCTGGATCATATACGTAAATGGCGTGCTAAAATTACGATTCAGTTGTTATGCGAATATAGGCTCTAATTTTATTCGCAATGTTTGTATTGCGATGACAGCCAACTAGTAACAAATGCTCCGATTTACCTGGAGACGACTAACCGTCAGTTGCAGTCGATACTAAACCTTACCAAGTACAAAATAAAGTAGCTTTTTGATTAATTCAGATGAGCGGGCGAGCAAACCGTCGTCGGACGACCGACCACGTCCCCCGCACGGAAAAGCGACTTTATTTTAAACGGCGTAAAGATTAGTATCAACTGCTACTGACGGGTGGTCAGTTCCAGTCAAAACGAAACGTCTGTTACTAGTTTAACTGATGAAATATGTACGTAAATTACATATATTATGCGGTAACCGATAAACTGTGATGGCAGATTACTTCAAACTGAAAATGTAAACGTTATGTTTAAACACTAAAATAAATATTTCATTTAATACTTTGCAAAATATTATAAGTTTTATCGGTAACTTATCGCTCTATTTAAATTTATTTTTGCCAGCTTCAAGGCTATGAAATTCCATAACTAATATGTATTTTTATTACCATGTTGTTGTCAACAGACTTTGATTCTAAACAACTCCGCGATATTCTTTAAATACATTCGCGTAGACGAGAATAATCTAATTGACCTTTTATAAATCAAGCTTTTATTATATTGCATCAGGCTTTAAATAATCACAAGATGACATCCATATGTGTCCAGTTTCAACATTTACGCATTGAATACTTTCAAGTTCGCCAAGCTTAGTCATTAGAGCGCCAAGTTATAAGTTAACGGGCTATGTCTGTATTTTTTCTATGAAGTGCGTCTCCTATACCATTGGCGAAGCGAGGTTATCCAATGTCTTTCTCTGAGGAAGACCAGTAACAGTCTCGAGAGCCGATTAGAACCCCGTGTTGGTGTAATCTACCAACTTGGATCGGATGTACTGCGTTAGCCTTCTTCTCCGTAAAATATATAAAAAGCATAACTTTATATATTTTATTAGGTATATATAGAAGTATTTGCTAAACAGTATTATAGAAATTTCCATATTGAAAACTGACTCTGTCTTGGACAAAAATAAAGAAAGAAGCGATAAGAACAATCCATAGTGATACATATAACATTTTTATGGTGGACAAGTGCATAGTGTAGAACTTTGTGGCAGCAATGGGTGACAGAGAGCTTCTAAGGAAAAGCTCTTTGAAGGCATCACCGCCCAACCGTCCGCGAGTGAAGAAGAGGAACCGACATGTCCTCATCAGAGTGCCTGACTCAGGCCCTGACGGGTAAGTACGAACAGTACCAGAACCTAACATAAACTTTATTTTAATCAAGTTTTTTATACCTTTAAGGTGGCAAACAAGCTTAGGGCCCGCCTGATGGTAAGCAGTCACCGCAGCCTACGGACGTTTGCAATACCAGGGGCATAACTCACGCGTTGCCGACCCCGTAAAAACCGTGTAGTGAAGTAAAATCTATACATAGTATAAATTAACTTCGCAATTACTGCAAACTCCTCCAAAACCCCGCAACGGATTTTGGTGAGGTTTTCACCACCTCTTCCGTTTTCACCGTTTGAGAATTTTTTTCTGGAAGTTTTACCTATAGGTATGTAGGTATAAGTTTTTGCGTTGTCACATCTATCGGCTTACTTTGCGGCCATTGAGGATTCACCATTGATTCTAACCATAATCTAAATAAAATAAAGATGGTTGAAGTGTGATAGAGCTCGTCTAAGCTGAAAGACGCGCCCCACTATCGCAGTAACGCACACAAACAAATTTAAAATATGGACGCAATACATATACAAATGCCGTTGTAATTGGTCATTCAAGTGCCGGTGAGACTCAAACGTAGGAGCACGCGTCGTTCGATTGAGCAGGCGACGCTCCCACACAGATGAAGTGTCGTTATTAATATTTGCACTCACACAACCAATTAAGTCTAAGAAATCAACTAATTAAGTAGTGGGGCGCGTCATTTCAGCTTAGACAAGCTCTACATGCGTATTAAAAAAAGTCGAGAAAACCCGTGCGAAGCCGGGGCGGGTCGCTAGTCAACTATAAAGGACAGTAATTGTTACAATCAATTATAGATACATACGAGAATTCATGTAACCTAGACTACAGTTTGGCGAGGAGGCGGAGGCGGATAGGGAGAGGTGGCGATCTCTGGTGTCGGAGGCCAAGATCCACTTTGGGCGCAGTAAGTAAGTAAGTAAGACTAGAGTTTAGTTGGACTTTGGACCGTCTCCGGGTTGTACCGCGTCCGCGTACGATGGTGGGTTTATAAGTGATTATTAGATTATACAAATTAGAGTGATTATTGAATAATTTAAGAAATTGTGTAGCCAGCCAGTAGCTCAGTCGTCTCGTGACGACATGCGTCTGCGTCGAAATATCGGGCTACTCGTAAACAAGTTGTACGCGATAGGAAACCCGGAACATACCGTTAAAATAGGGTATTTTAAATTCGGAATAGTTTGTTTACCTCTTGTCTAACTTTGATTGGAAGGTAGTTTATTTTTAGAACGAGATTATTATAAAAAACACGCGGCAGGAGGCGACGATCACTAGGTGGACCGTCTGCTTGTATTATTTTCTTATTCAACCTTTGTCTGCCCAGAGTATAGGTCTATTCTATTCCATTCCACTATTATCAGTCACGCATTTGCCACTCTAATAGGTCGTTAGTCATCTAGCATAGTGCCTAACACCTTCCTTCTAGTAGTTCCAGTTCATTCAAACTCCATCACCCATTCGATTTTCGACATCCGGCATATAATGCCCCACCCGAGGTGCGCATTTTCGTATTATAAAAAGAAAATTAAGTAGGTACCCGCGATGACCATGTAAAATTAAATTCAGTTTTGTCGTGTTCCCGCTGTAACTTACCACATTGCATTGCGGGAACATTGCTACTTCCATCACCACAAAATTTTATTAAAATTAAATTCATACATTGCGGTACGACCGTTGCTAATTAGAACAGCGCTTCAGGTGCTGTCAGTCAGTTGTGCGACGGGTAGTTTTAAGGTCTCCTATTGATCGGACGACGTCCGTCGTACGACCATGGTTACACAACCGTTGCCAATTAGGACAACGCCTCAAAGTACGAAACGGTTACCCATCCTGTTCCCAGACATTGCGAGCATTGGTTAACCTTGGTTATCGGTCTCGCAAGCACACCATTAGACGATACGTTAATTATAACTCGCGAACTACGTACGTTCCACGTAACACTGATATGTGGTATTACCGTGCATATTCCTCTGGGTATCGAGTATATTGGAAAAGTTGGAGTTACGCCACAAATATCAGGTCAATGAAGTTGCAATATGAATTCTCTATGGAGGTAGATGCCTATAATATTTTATGTAGATACAATGTTCTATTTCATAGGAATAGTGCAGTCTGATTTTAGAATTATACGTTAAGAATATTCTGACATACAACCCATATCATGCCCGCGGGCACAACATTCAGCCAAGCTAGATTACATAAAAACAACATGTTATCATGATCATCATCATCTCTTGGCGTTAATGTCCCAGTTGTGCTGAAAGCACTAGGGTTCGGGGTCCGTCTTGACCATGATCCAGGATTTGGCAGATCAACGTAATTACATTGGAGCGACTGTCAACTGGCTGACTGACCCTGCTACCAGAAGAACCAAAAGACCAGATTGGATCTCGGTTACACATTCAGTAGACTGAATGTGCAGGTTTCATCACGATGTTTTCCCTCACCGTAAGAGCATCGGTTAGTATTCATACTAATTTACATAACTCAGAAAAGATTCATTGGTTCATGGCTGCAATGGGATTCGAACCCTTACCTCTTGCTTGCGAGTCGGATACCCTTGCCACTCGGCCACTAATGCTCCCCTTGCAGTAAAAACAATATGTAATTGTACTTATATTGGTAATAAGTTTTGTTCATTCCATCTGTGACGAATTCCAGAATTCCAGTTCAGAGCTTTGGCCATCTAATGTTTAAATAAGTTTTACTATTTATTTATATTTCATGCATAAACAATACAATGGCGGAGTTAAAGCTAAAATACCAGTCTACCAGGAGAAAGGTATAGAAAAAGGTATGCGCTGCAGGAAGACTACAAGAAAGATTTTTATAAACCAAGTTGTTTTTAAAACACACTGCAAAGTGTTTTTGTACGAGTCCAAAACTCCTTGACACACTGGTTGACAACAATTTGACACCATTTAGCTTGTCATCACACCACACTAGGAAAATATGAGTTATGTCATGTTATGTCAACTTCTATTTACCCAAACAAGCCTACCAAAAGCTGAATCTAGTTTGCGTGTTCATTTTCTCTATCAAATTTGTATAGAATATTTTTAATGATTTACTTATTGATATATTATTTATTTCGTTCTTTAATTTTTACTAATGGATCCCCCGTGCGGTTGAAAATACTTCCAGTGATAATATAACCATGACGACTTTAAATGATGATGAAATGTAAGTTTGCATTGAATTTTATCCTACTTCTTAGTATAAATGCGAAAATAAATGTCTGTCTGATACATTTTCACCTGCGAAACCGCAAAACAGATTTGGATGATAAACAGTAACCTGGGGGTTGACATAGGCCACTTTTATCTCAAATAATTGAATTTTAGGCAGACGAAGTGTCGGGTAAAAACAGGTACATTTGCAACCTAAGGGGAGCGACGTGGTGCCGGCCTTTGAGGTAGGTTACTACCTACCTATTTAAATTTACATTACATTATTTAAATTTTTAAATATTATTTTTATTAAAAAATATTTTTTTAACAACGATATACAAAATTAATAAATTAAGTAAATTTATTCGTGGAATATCAATTATTAAACAGATTCCTCTAAATGAACTAAAATACCGCCATACTATTTAAGTTTCATTAATTATTAATTACTATTTTAATATTATTTCTTCCTAGTTTAATTAATAATTTATTAAATCATTTTTTTTTTTTTTTTTTTTAAATTACCTGTCTACAGGTACTCCTGTAGACAGGCCTTTTGAAGAATCTCCTGTTATAGTGCAAAAGAAAAACTTTACTATAACTACTCAAGAGTATTTCATATGCCTAAATGCGAAAGTTCGTAAGTGTAAATGTTTGGATAGGTATTACTCTTTCACGTACAAACTACAAAACATATTTTGATTAAAAACGCGACATAACCTTCAAGATACGAGCCTAAACCTATTTTAAAGGCTAACAACACATTCGCTACTTTATGATTATTGCAGGTGCCAATGTGCGGCGGTGATCACTTTTCATCAGGTGGCTTGGTTTGCCTCCCTCTTCAACATTAAAAAAAAAGACGAATTTAACAAGGACGAAGTTACAGAGAAAAAGCTAGCTATTTCGTAGTAACGACCAGACAGTCCACCCACCTGATGAAAAACTGAAACTATTGCATATACCATGTAGATATTTAGGTACTGGCCGCCTCCGGTCTGTTAGGACAGATTCGAGATATTTTGTACTGATCTCATAATTAATTTCAAGGCAAAAGTTCTGGAGTCTCCGTAGGCTGGAAAATAGGAAGCAGCGTTTTCCACTTCTATATTTACAACACTGCGATCTCCAACCCGCCTGCCAAGTTTGGAGATTATGGCAATAAGCTCCCCTTTCGTGGGAGTGGCCATAAATTTTACAGGGGACCGTTATGGGCTGAGATGATGATTAGTTTGGGTTACGATCAAAGCGATGTCAAACTACTAGATTGAAGTGCACGCACCTATACTAATTATACTGTTTATATTCCATTCTACATCACACGATATGCTCATAAAACTCTACTGCTGGACTAAGTCCAGCCTCCTCTGGAGGGTATAACGCTAGTATATAGAAGTCTTTGGGTATAACCATAATCTGCACGCTCGGAAAACGCTCTGAAAATGTGTACGAGCAGAGAACGCTGCTATGCTTCCCAGTGCCTGGTTGACGGAGGTGCTAGCTGGGGTCTAATTCTCACGCTGTGACATCGCGAATTCGACATTTTTTATATCCACATATTAATGGAGATTAATAATGACATTGAAATGTCTATTCTAGTCAAAAAATATTTTCTCAACTATCTTCGACAGTCGTATATTGTCGAAGATCAATTTCAGTGACGTTTTAATACAGTTTCTTAGCTAGAGAAAATGTCGAAGTTGAGATGTCGCTTTCGACATTAGAATTCGACATTTTCTCTAGCTACAAATATCTATTAAAAAGTCACTAAATCTCTATTGCAAGCAACAAACTTGTTCTCAACGATTTTCTCTAGTCCTTTATTTTTGTAGATTGTTTTGAATTACATTTTTAATAGAGATATTTAGCTAGGAAAAATGTCGAATTCGAGATGACACAGCGCGAGAATCGTCCTCCTGGTCTTACTATTAGATGGTCGCTTCGAATGTCTCTCGTTGGTACTCTACGCCACACATCATACGGCAATTTTTGTTCCAACTAGGGAAAAATTACCTACCCTAATCTTAATTACTGTTTTTATTAGGATACAATTTATAGGATATAATTGATTTTGGAAACTGGAACACCTGATGTAGATCCATAATAGACCAGCTTAACTATAAAAAAATTGATAGGGTTTTGATGGGGTTTTCACAGTTGGTAGTTTAGGGTCCAACTTAAAATCTAGGCCATGTTTCATCTAATTCGGATGAGTAGAACCAGAGATACGACTTGACTTCTCCGTATTACTAGCTTTCATACATTATGGAGGTTCTTTAAAATGTTCGCTCGGGAAATAGATAAACTGCCCTATGACGATTTTCACGTGGACGAAGTCCCGGGCAAAAGCTAGTGATAAATAATCCCTTTATTGCTCTCTTGCTCTTCTCTTGTTATTTATAGTACCAGCCCTATGTGTCAATGTACGCTTAGATCTTTTAAACTACGCAACAGATTTTTTAACAATAGATAGAGTGACACAATAGAAAAAAGGGTAGGTAGGTGTAAAGTAGGTACACGAACTAAGTCGTACCGGGTCCACTAGTTGTGAAATAATATATCTCATCCGCGAGTACCAGCTTTCGTATGTACCGATACCGTTAACCATAAATGATTCCTATCACCGGATTGTTTGCTTCCCAGAAAAGGAACAATTTTCTTTAACTTTTTTGTGAATGCCCAGATTACAAGGGTCGCGAAGGATTCTTTCAGTAACTTTGAAAGCGTTTTCCTAGAAGGGCGCCCTGGCTAGCAGATTTACCATTAGCCGCTGAAACAGGATTTACCGCTAATTGAAGAGGTCAAGGGTCAAGGCTGTGGAAAATACCTCGATATTTCATTTAGATTTTAAACTCATTATTGTACACAAAATGCGGTACAGAAAATTCCTAAAACAAACACTTGTTTACGAAGGCGCACATATCTCTCTGACAGATTTCTTCCGGCGAGCCTATAAAATATTACTTGGGATTATAGGTATAGAACAGCGCCGACATTAATGTACTAGTACTAGAAATATAAACATACATTAACTCTCAACCTACACATAAGTTCATAAACATAATACCATCTATTTAAATATTAATACTATATATAAGGTGAGGAATGGTGTGCAGGAGTGCAACCGGAATTTGACGCCAAAATGATGATGATGATGATGATGATAAGGTATAAATTTGTAATTAAAGATACATTTCAAAGCAACGTTCGATTTAGACTGAAGCAAAGACTTTCAATAGAAAGAAATTCGTACATTGACCTGTTACTACCTGTCTCTGTTGCTCCCTTGTAAATATATCTGCATCACTCTCGCACAGAGTCGCGTCCTTGAATCACGAATTGATTCTTTAATATTAACAGAATACCGAATCTTTAAAATATATTGGGTACATACATCTGTACTACTTCCGACCATAGAATACTAATACTAACTCCTGAAAAATTGCAACGTTATATCCCGAAAAATTATGAAAACTTCACAAGTAAATTGAAAGCTCTTAAAAGTCTCTACGCGAGTGGAATCAAGGACAACACTCTTTTATCTATTCAAACAGGCAATAAGTTTTGACACTCAGGCCGTCCGACGTCAAGCTTTTTGGAACCTGTCTTGTCGGGACTCGCAAAAAATGTATTGGAAAATAAAAGGATGTGTGGAAAATAAATTGATTGCGACTTTACGAAATCTAACGCGAAAACTTTGTAAAAAAAGTTGAGAAATGACACAAACTGGAGATGTGCTCATTTCTTTACTTATTTTTCTTATGGGGTGTGGGAGCGACGGTAGCCGAACGGTTGAGTAGGTATCCCACTCGTAAGCGAGAGGTACCGGGTTTGAATCCCGCTGCAGCCATATACCAATGACTCTTTTCCGAGTTATGTACATTAGTTAAATTCTAACCGATGCTCTTACGGTGAGGGAAAACATCGTGATGAAACCTGCAAATTTAAATTCAGACAGCTAAATTTGTAACCATGATCCAATCTGGTCAGGTTCCCCTGCTAGCAGGGCCACGGAGGTCAGATGGTAGTCGCTCCACTGTAATTATTCCATCTTGGTCAAGGTGGACCCCGGGCCCTCGTTCTCGAGAGCACAACCGGCAAGATGATGATGATTATGGGTAAAATGAAAGTCATACAGACGTATGTGCTTTCCTTAGGCCCGTAGCTCAAATCCAGTCAAAGCAAAAACTGCACCAAAAATCGGGTTCTGGTAAAGGTTAGGCCGTAGCTTACCAAGCAAGTAAGTTCGGTCTAGTACGGAGTATTACTGCCAGTTTTGAGATAGGATAGCCAAATATCAAGTAGCTGCTTTTGGATTCGGTTAAGAAGAGTGCTATGAAAATTATTCGTACCTAATGTAGGTATAGGATATCGAGGCTAAACTATAAAGCCTAGGATATCGGCAGATAAAGCAAGACTCAATGTGACAATTGACAGAAGAACTAGGTAGACCTAGACCTAGGTGTACATTCCATGATCTAATCGAAGACATTTAATGAAGCCAGGTCAAGAGTTGGTACCTCAAACCCAAAACTAAAAGTTAATGAATCTGGAAAAAGTGGCAGAAGTTTGTCAGTGCTATAGCAGGTTGAACAATGTTATTTGTGCTTGCACCTACGAGATTACCGAATTTACTGATACCATCTGAACTTCGCCTAAAACAATGTTCAGCTTGAGCGACTAATTGGCCGAAAAGTCGGCCTTTTTGTAGCCAATTAGTTGGCCAGTCGGCTAACTCTAGCACAAACCTACCAATGACTATAATAACCTTAAAGTGATCGAAACATGGGGCAAAAAGTTTATTATAAAACCACGATTATTTCGTTATAATTTGTTTTACATATTGGAAGGCACAATTCATTGCCAGCAATCGGTACTTCCAGTCTAGAAAGATTGACAGCAGGTAACGCCACGGACTAACTAATGAAATTAAGTTGAGTCTACCTTGAATCAAAGTAAACAAACCTTGAATAATTGCCAAACTTGAGTGGGATAGCCAGTGCACATTATTCGTAGAAGCAATTGAGGTAAAGTAACCTTAATAAAATAGATACAAGGCAGCCACCGCAAGACCCCCAAATGGGTGGGTCAAATTCGATTTTTGTTTCCATTACTTGAGGTCGACAGATTGACCTTTAAGACTTACGGTTCTAAGAAAGCTTCGGTGACTTAATTTACTTTACTGGCTTCGTCTTACCTAATAACTGCTGTAAAAAATATCCTTCAGATAGAATGATAGGTACTAATCTTACTCAATTATGATAATGGATTTTTTGCCATATAAATTAAACACGTTAATTGTTCATTGATGAATTGGAATCGATTTAACTGCAAAGCTAATTCATTTCACACATTTTGTTGTGTCATTTCCTTAAGCCGTATCGGGTACTGCCAGACTCAATGACAACCCATGATCACCTTGTGAAGGCACTGCTTTGTACCGTTAACCTTACAATCAGGTTTGTTGCTATACAACCTTTTATGATCACCGTAGGGATGTCCCAACATCATTTGAGACCCTCGAAAAACAGACGCTGCAAATTGCGACGATGTTATTATTCATATCGAATATAGCAGTCGAGTGCCTATCAGTATTCCTACTACTGGACTTGAGCCTCCATTACACTTTCGTGGAGGATTTTGCCATATCACAGTGTGGAAAACACAGTGAGTTGTTTGACGTGTATGTATGTGGCTCTGTGTATCTATAGCGGTGTGTATCTGTCGGTGGCATCGTAGCTACCGAACGGATGTACCAACTTTGATACGGTTTTCTTTATTTGAAAGTCAGTTCCAACACTAACCGATGCTCTTACGGTAAGGGAAAAATCTGCACATTCAGGTGACTGAATGTGTGACCATGATCCAATCTGGTCAGGTTCCCCTGTTAACAGGGTCACGGAGGTCAGATAGTAATCGCTCCCCTGTGTGATTTGCCTAATTCTGGATTCAAGGAGCGTGCCAAGGCTGACCCCGGCCACTCGCGCGCGAGAGCACAACCGGGATATTAACGCCAAGATGAAGAAGATAGAGTTAAAAAGACAAATGCTGGTGCATAATATGGTGCTCTACGGAGGTCCTGACTGGTCTGCTTCTAAGGTTTAAATGCCTTGCATGGTACCTGTGCGTAAGTACGGAATTGGTGCTGTATTCACATCGACATATTACATATTAGGTACCTCTATGTATATTCTACTCTACCCGACACCACACGGCAATAGAATTGTAACTATCTTCTGAACCATTGAGCTCTCAGCATTTTCTCCTAAATTGAGCATTTCCTAGAAATCCTACGGCAGATTTTACCATAGAAAAGAGTTACGCTGAGAAAATTCGGATGTTTACTTTCTGAATAAATGTACACGTATGGTGATACTAGCCAGTATGGCCACCATAAAAAAGTGACCACCTACTTGCACCAGTCAATTTACAGCTCTTATTAAGAAGGGCTCGGAAATTATAAAATTTATATTTTTGTAAATTCCAGGACCTCACGAACAGTCCTAAATTTGATGTTGAAAGTACCTACTAAGTGTTCTAATGTAAACCTAGTTCCACTGTAACTTTCCGACTAACATGACCCGATGTCTATTACTTAAACTTACTACTTCACTTCTAATCCAATCACATAAGTAATGTACTTATTGATAGATATTAGATACCTATCTACCGACTGTCCGGTTTGGAAACCAAAAACTTATTAAGTAGTTCGCTCCCAATATACTAAGTGAGCAGGGCCCGGCAAAAAATACGTAAAACAATATTGTTTACGTATTTCTTTTCAATATAGAGCGCCATCTATCTTAATTTTTACTAACTGCTTCATATAGCAATAAGCTTCAGCCCAGAAAAATAAACTGAAAGGTATATCGACACCTCTGTAGATGGCGTTAGTGTCAAATACGTATTCAAATCACAGAATCGGAAAACAGTTGTCTAGAATGAAGCGCCTACTAAATATAAAACAGCAAAACTACAACAAATTATTTTAGCTAATCTTAAATTTGACATGATAAGACGATAAAATTACACAAAATACCTTCAAAAAATCGAACAGCATTCATGCATTCATTCACAATTTCGTGCTATCAATGTTAGGTATTCCAGTATTCGAACGAACTTCACTTCTGTAGGCTAGTCAGCTGTTTCCAATCGATTTTCCTCGTTCTAACGTCAAGCAGGATTCGTTGCTATTGGCTGCAGTTTATCTATACCACGTAACCGCTATACCATAGTAGAGCAAAACAGCTGTTGAAATTATAACGAGTTAGAAAAACAAACAAATAATTAGCAAGTCTTGCACCGAAGATTTTCTTCCGCCAACCGATATGAGTGGGAATAGTGTTTTTTATATGAACGCCTTGTTAGGTTATGTTGTGCTCTGTGTTGTGGTGGTCCAAAATATTAAAGTACTGTCATTTACTTAAAATATAACACGTGGGTTGTAATAAATATAACGTTAGTAAATTTTGTCGACGTTTGGTTAGAGGAACAGTGCTGGGATCGCTGAACCAATAACTTTATGACACACAGTGCAACAATATGTTTTAGTATGCACTTGTAACATATGAATTAGTTAGAAAATGAACTGAATTACCACTATAAAATAGTTACGACTGTGATAAAATTTTATTGATACTGAACATGGATCACACGTTTAATAACGGCCTTCACCGCCGAAACTTCATAGGCGGTCATTCTGATAATATGCAAGACACCATGAGACTTGTCTCTCCCATAAACCGGATAAGTTTGTTCCATGGGAACAACATACGCCGTCACGACGAATTCCCCGAAAAGTAAGTAGTTAACATTTCGGTGTTAATTAGGTCTTTGTATCTAGGTACTCAAATATATTTTCTAGAACTTAAAACTTTTGCACTATCAATACATCCTAGGTATATCCATGAGCATAATGACACACTGACTGCGAAATTTGTGTCACCAAAATAAGACTCATATTAGAACAACCTATCTTAAGTAAACGGTTTATCATTAAACAATATGTAATCTGCAGGTGTATCTTACCTAAATAAATAAATAAATAATCTTGTTTTCTAATAATAATCTCTGAAAATTATCAGTGATTTGTTTACTAGGTACATTTCCATTGAAAGGGACCTGTTGAAATAAATGTAATTAATGTAAGTGCGTGACCGCACCAATTTTTCTCGGAATTCTCCTTACATTAAAAACCCTGTGTTTTCACCATAATAAATCTCTTACCGGGATAGAACATCTTATGTGTACTATATATACCTCGACTCCGCGACTACCATGACTCGGCAAGCGTAGACATCCGCAGCCTTTCACGATTTGTGAAAGGCTGCGGATGGATGCTGGATGCGGCAAGCTGGAGGACTGGGTGCATTGGCGCTCATTGGGGGAGGCCTATGTCCAGTCCGTTGACTAGTATAGGCTGATAATGATGATTTTTGTGTACCTAAGTTAGTTCGAGATATCTATAAACTCCATAGCAAATGTTGATGACATTTGACATAGATACGTTTATACCACGTAAGCAAATACTTAACCGTTTTGGCGAGAAAGACACCTACTAGTATATCATAATAAACATTCATCGTCGTCATATCAGTCTTAGGTCGTCCATTAATATAGGAGCCTGGTCTTCACTGCCTGGTCTTCCATACTCCTAGACAACTTATGCCTGATCGCATTACTTCATTTAAATTATTAATAACAAGAAAAAACGTTGCCCCAGCACCAATCTTGTGTGAAAACTTAACTCGCTAAGTCACTGTTAAATTTATGACATCGATTTTGTGGCTACAAAATGCTTAGGAATATTTTATGGTACGCCTTAGTAAAGGCGTGCCTAAATTTAGTGCAATCGGACATTACTGATACAATAAAGAATCCTGAAATCGAAACTGAATCCGAACTGACAAACCTGAAACTTCTTAAGAATTTTCAGAATGTAATGCGTGAATTCATGTTTTAAAATTCACGTATTACATTCTGCAACCTGCACTCAGTATTTGAAGTCCTATCCAAAAATCGCCTACTGCGCAGGTTTAAGTTGTTTGAAACGCACTGTATGCCTTTGTGATATTGTGGTTGCTTTAGATGATACATATGTATATGTAAATCGCCTACAAATAAATAATCTACAAGATTGGCTGTCTGGCTGCATTATTGCCCCTCGATCGCTACCAGATTACCCGAGACTAACCTACGTAATTAGCTAGTTTCGGCGACACGTATGCGACAGAGACAACGCTGTACGCAGCCAAACTAGCCAATGTGCTTGCCTTGCTTGAGGAGTCCGCCTGGAGGAGTTGTGATCCCGTGTGAAGGATGTACCCAGCAAAATTACAGGCATGAGGCATTTTATCTTAGTCCTCACAGTAACAACGCACCTGCGGTTCTGCACTTTTGTTACCTGCAATGAGTTGTAGATGTTATGGGCGACAGTTAACACTTACGCTGTAGGCATGCTGTCTGCTCGATTGTCACTGAATAACATAAAAAAAGTTTACAGTTTCGTACTGCAAGCTGCAACATAAGCACGAAGAGAGCCGAAAATACCCGAAAGAATTCCCATGAACTCACCAATAAAATAATTTGTCGTAGGGCGTGGAAGCTGAGGACCAAGGTGATAGTAGCGGGGGTGGTCGTGGTTGTGCTGGTGGCGGCGCTGACTGGCTACCTGGTGGCCGGGAGAAGGGCGAACCGGCTCTCGTTCACGGAACCTCCGGACCCTGAGGTGGAGCCTCCGCCTTCTTCCTCTATCCTCAACGTGTTCAAGAAAGCCGCCGTGTGCACCGACGCGCCAGAATGCTCCAATATTGGCAGGTCAGTGAAGTTTGACTTTCCTCTTACTCGACTACTATGGATGGACGGTTGTATTATATACTTTAAATTGTGGTTTTATTATTTCAATGAAGTTTTAATTAACACAAAAATGCATCACAATGTGAAAAATCCTCATAACAAAAAATTGCACTCGCAGCTCCTAGCCGCAAAGTCTACCTTGTAAACATTATGACCGAGGTGCGTTTTTCTCTCGACTTCTGGCATTTTCTGACTTGTATTGCGCTGTCAACGGTTTTTGAAGTCGGAACCAATGTCTCCTATATCCTGTCTACTACTTATGAATTAAATTTGATGCTGGTCTAAGAGACAGTATTGGCTCGTTCTCGGTCATGCCTGAGTATCAAAACTCAGAAGCTCTTTTGGATAGCCGCCGTAGATCCTAGCTAAAAAGGACCAATTGTCGCGGTGGGAGATTTTACTATTTAAGAAGGGGTAATACTTACTAAACCGTTATTTAATACTAATAAATAAAATAAATAAATAATCCATTTATTTCTCCACAACAACGTATACATAATTTGATATGAAACTAGGTACATTAACAAGTCATCAGAACATGTTGTATACATATACATATTTGTGGGGACTGGTGCCTGAACTAGGGAAACCTGTGCTACAGGTCACCAGATCACTAACGATGTTAACTCCTCAATATGAGTTTTTTGTTATGAATTTGACAATTCTTATGACTTCGGACATACATGGTTAGCAGGTACCTGATGGATGCGGAAGGCAGCGTACCGGCCTTTGTGGAGATCTCTGGGGGAGGCCTTTGTTCAGCAATGGGCGTCTTTCGGCTGATATGATGATGATACATCCCCGTTTAGCTCTTGCCCTCGAACAAGAAAGTTTTTTGTTTACGTATTTAGAATCTCTGTAATCACTCAACTATAGGCACTTAAATCCGTGCAAATAAAAATAAATAGGTGCGTTGTCACTATGAGGACTAAGACGATAATTGTTGTAGCTACCTTATCCTTCAAACCGGTGTACGAAAATGCCAATGCCAATAGATAAACCGAACAAAACTTGCTTCCATTTATAATAATTAATATGTCTTTGAATTCCCGTTCTTCGTTCGTGATATATTTATGGTGGTTCATTCAGAACAGATTGAACTAACGAATTATTAGTGCATGCGCTACAAATGAACTCTTTCATTTTTATGTAGTCATAGAGATAAGATGACATGCTACGGTCTGCTTTTAAACAAGCAATAGAACTGCAAGTTGCATCTAGCATTTTATAGCATAGATAACAAATGCAACTAACAGTGTTTGTGTTCCAAAGTATTTTTAATGTTACAATAATAATAAATCGTTTATTCCTGACTAGACAGCACAGCATATAAATTATTTAAAAAAAATATAAATTACAAAATTGAAACATAAAATTAGCAAATAAAAAATAAGATTTAATTAATTAAACAAGCACGCAAAATAATTAAACCAACACAATACAATAAAACTGTCGACTATTAGCATTTAAAGATAAAAAATAACTTACTTACTTTAGGTTCCCAGCTGTTGAGATACACTTGTAAACTATTTGAAACATCTGGTGTCACACGCGACTTTTATATACAAAGCGAAGCTTTTACAACGTATAATCATCATCATATCAACCGAAAGACGTCCACTGCTGGGCATAGGCCTCCCCCAGAGATCTCCACTAAGGCCTGTCTTGTGCCTTCGGCATCCATTTGGTACCTGCGATCTTTACCAGGTCGTCGGTCCACCTTGTGGGAGGCCTACCCACGCTGCGTTTTCCGGTACATCGCGATCGTCGCCACTCGAGAACTACTATTACTGCTTGAACTGTACCTTTTGCAACATTAGTAAAGAATTTACGAACAAGAATTCCTTACGTCTCGATATCTGAAGATCGGGCAGATCCTTCAGGTTTTTTAAGAAAATTTACAAAAGCGTTACCTGTGCGGTACCGGAAAATATACGAAAATATTGTAATGCTAATATTTTCAACAAAATCAAAATCGACAAAAATAATTGAGGACTCAGGAATCATTTAGGCGACTGAATGTGTAACCATGATCCAATCTGATCAGGTTCTTGTGGTAGCAGGGTCACGTCACGGATGTCAAACGGCAGTCGCTCCACTGTAATTATCTGATCTGCTAAATCCTGGATCATGGTCAAGGCGGACCCCGGGCCCTCGTGCGTGAGAGCACAACCGGGACATTTTAAAATTAGTATCCCATCTATATCTTTACAAATTACTTGTTTTGAATCGTGAATGTATTATATGCCTTCATATTATATCACCGAAGTCTAACAACTTTCAGAGAAATGTTATTTATTTTATATTTCCTTCAAGCTAGATTTACTAATCACGTACTAAGTTCGTAAATCTAGTTTTACTTGACGTTTGATTTACTAATTATATCTCAGCAAAAAAAGTACACTGAATTATTCTTATCCTACTGAATAATATAAATGCTGCTAAACGGATTTAATGAAATTTGGTAGCAATATAGCTTCTGGCCCAAAGCTCCAAGTCATAAGCACGTAGGCTTATAGCTTTTCCCGAAATTTAATGTGGTTCCTGGAACGGGTCTGGAATGTTATAACCGAATTTTACGCGAACGAAGTCGCGAACAAAAGCCAGTTATATGAAAAATAAAGCAAATTATGATTGTGGTTACTTGACTTATGAATATATTGTGTTCTACTAGGAATCCAACCACATTTCAATCATCTCTCATATGTAAATATATGACTTGTTTCCCTAATGCGCCGTAAGCATTAGGCAAAGCAAATAAATAAATCATATTGTTATAAATCATAAGGAAAAAGTTACGCACAAACTATATTACAATATCATATTAGCGTAAACAATGTTGGATATCTAAAAATACCTTTGCTAATTAAATTATCTCCAGCAGCATTGTTTTTCCGTACAGAAGACATCAACGGGATCCTTTTTAAACCCGACGAAAAAAGTGGGGCATTTGACGTGTGTATCTGTGTATCTGTCTGAGACATCGTAGCTCCCGAACGGATGGACCGATTCCCTATTTGAAAGCGAGTTCCGTCGAGACGGTTCTTAGCTTTGTTTTATTAAAATCGGTCTGTAGTTTAGAAAACATTTGAGTTCAAGTGAACGGAGTCGAGGGTTACCAGACTTTTTCTGTCGGTTATAATAACCTAACCGACACTACTAATAATGTTAGTGAAAACAAGGTCGCTATTTTTTTTTTTTTTTAGTACGGACCCTTTAAATGTTAATTAAACTACAACATTTAACCTTCAATCTCCATAAACAACCCTACTGGTTGACTGGTAGATAAAGCCTTGATGGCTTAAAGTCCACCAATTGTATTCACAATAACGTTTTTAAATAAATAAATAAAATAAATAAACGAGAGTGCACAAATACAACATTAAACATATAGGGCATATATTCCATACTTCTACAAAAATATATGAAAAATGCCACTAAAAATTTGTTGACCAAACCTCTTAACGATTTCAGTCGAAGCTCTTAACGATTTCAGTGTTAAAAAGTTATTAAATCTCATGAAGAGCCACAACTCTACGAAGCCTAACTCTTCAAATACCTACATTTTCGTCAGAAAATGTGACTCCGTTTCATAGAACTGTATCTGTCTGTGTATCTGACCACCTAGCGTAACGAGTCCGCTTACTCTGCAGAAAGCTGTACGACACCCGTAAGTCGTAAAATGTTCGCTTTTGGAGAAGTGGGTTGCATTTAGTAGTTGAATTTGTATCCCTAAATTTAATGTAGTTCTCTCGAGCTTCTACGTGGAAATAGACGCTGACACCACACGGCTTGAAAAAGATAATTAATGTTGTAAATTGTATAATAATTGTGAAACCAGTGGACCCGGCGCGACTTCGTTCGCGTACACCTACTTATCCCCTACTTACATTTTTTCTTGCTAATAAACTTCCTATTGAATCACTCTATCTATTGTTGAAAACCGCATTTAATTCGTTGCGTAGTTTAAAAAATCTAAGTATACATAGGGGCAAACGGCGGAAAGCGACTTTGTCTTATACTATGTATTTACTCGTATTTACAAAATAAGCATGCATGACGTATATTTACTTGTCCAGAATTGCCTAACAATAACACATTCAAAGTAAAATGCTGACGCAGAATTCTTATCTACCTATGACAATTATTACTGTGTCTATATTGTCAGGTTTTTCTCTGTGTACGTTATTGTTGCATCAGATAAATATTATACCCGTAAATGAATTATTCAGCTCACAGCTGAGTCACAGAATAAACATAAATTTTTTCTGTTTCACGAAAATAAAGATTACTCAGAATAATTTCAACCATATGTGTCAACAAAACAATATATCCATATCTCACACATTAATACAATAACATTGAAAAGTTAAATTGAATACTTAAAAACCAGTTTAAAGCAGCTTCTTAAAGCTGCTGAAAGGTAAAACCGACTATATGTCAACAACAGAATCGCCACCGCCAAAGCAAAACGTATGCAGTTATCCAATACCTATGCTATTATTGTATTATAGCAGATGGCTACTTACTTGTTTTAGTAATCAAGTTTAGCAGAAACAATAATAATAAACCTAAAAGAAGTACCTACATAATTACGCCAAGTGAAACTAAAACTAAAGCGTGTATTGTGTTCTAGAAAAATCCATCAAGCGAAAACAGGCAGCGCTTTACCGCTGTCCGGTTTAACGTAAGCCTCTACACAAAGACCAGCCTCCACACACACAAACACACGCACTCACACACTATTGTGAAATATTAATGGGGATACCAGCACTAAACGTTGAATTCTATTTGTGTTTTACCACCACGAGGTTCTCTAAAACATTAAAAAAAAAAAAGTTTTTTTTGGTTTTTATTTCAACTTTCGTTACTTTAACACAATTTCTATAGATTTAAAGAATACTTCAATTCATTATTATCTTTTACACCACTACATACATATGCAGGATAACAGGAAAACTGTAGTGATTATAAAACTCCAGAATACAGGACAATAATTGACAATTATCCAGATTTTACATCAGTGCCAGATTGACGGATTCCCTTTCCACATAAAACAAAGTAGATAGACCCAATTCCTGAATATATCTAGAATGTTTATGAATATGATTTTTCTACTAACCAGTCCTCTATAACGTTCAATTAAGGTTTTTGAAAAAATCCCAATTTTTAAATTCTGACTAAGTAAATATTCTACAACCTAATTCTTTATTGTCAATCCCATGAAAATCACAATTCAATTTAGAGGCGTGGGCAAACGGAAACCCGCATCTGGCATCCCCAACAGCTCTCACACACGCGCGCCATATAAATAAACAAACCGTGTTCCCAAGCGGGTCGCGCGGCCGCTCCGCCAATCACGCCTCAGGACCGCTATCGACGCGCATGCGCGGTCACTGACGTGTCGATGCGACAGTATATAAGCCAGCACACACCGATCATTACGCAAAACCCAACCAACAGCCACGCTGTCAAGTCACTTCAACTCTAAACGTACCCAGTAAAACAACAACAAATATGTCCGAGACTTTCTTCGACGAGTACGACTACTACAACTTCGACCACGACAAGCACATCTTCTCCGGCCACAGCGGCAAGCAGCGCACCAAGAAGGAGGTGAGCGAGCACACCAACCACTTCGACCCTTCCGGCCACTCGAGGAAGATCGTCACCAAGCTGGTGAACACACAGAACAACAAGAAGACTTCCAACAAGCAATAATGAAGGATATTTAAGAGAGACAATGGCGAATGTAAGGACTACCGATATGCCGAGCGAAAGGATATTGTGGCGGATACCCGAGGAGAGGACGGGTCGCCGCCTGGTGGAGAGATCACTGGAACACCCGAGGAGATTCCTGCTGCTGCAGGGATTCTACGCCGCACACGCCGTGGGCAGGGCCCGGGTCAAGCCGCGCCGCCCGCCGCCGCGCTAGCGTCCGCTCCCGCGAAATGCTAGCCGGCCCGCAATCTCGGACCCAAGACCGTTCCAACGACTGATCTCAACTCTCAACTGGGCTTGTTCTAAAGCCCAAATTACTGTGTTATTAATTCCTAGTTAATATATTATTATAACTGTTCTTGCTGCGAGGCAAACGGACTGTAATAATTGTTTTAAGGTTAATAAATGCTATGTTTAAATTACTTGGTCGTTTTCTATGTCCCTGTAAGTAAAGTAAAACGGTTGGCTTTGTTTATGTAGGCGCACACGTAGGCAGCTGATGCGTGTTTATATACAAAGGTAACCTTGAGCGGCGGCGGCGGCGAGCCGAGTCGCCGGCCTTGTCAGTATTATCAGCTCGGCCGGCTACGTTTTTACCTCCGCGGAACTGCGTCGCAGGAAAATCGAACCTAATCACTTGTAACCGACCGACAACTGTAGCTAATTGGTACGATAAGTATTGATCAGCCAATTTGGTAAACAAGTAACTACTGTGTTCAACATAAGCCAAAGCTACGTCACACGTTAATTATGTTCCATGTCAAAGAACGAAGTATTTAAAGGAATTCTTGCCACACCCCTCTTTAGAGGCGGGCAACGCATTTCTAGTTCCCCTCGTGTTGCTGATGTCTATAGGCGACGGTGACCACTTTCCATCATTTGGCCCGCTTGCCTGTTTGTTTGGCGAAAAAATAACCCTATTATGAGTTCCCTTACAGATGTGGAAAGTTTTCTTTTCATTTCTTGAGATAGATATAGACACATGTTATAAAAAATCGGATAGGTACACTCCCATTTTTTACATACATTTCGAGTAATACTGGCTTATTCCACTGTCTATTTAAAGTCAATCGTTAGTACGCTAATAAATTATGTATTCGCCGGCCGGAGCGACGGTCTGTGTGACACAAATCGCGGTACCCACTCTATAATATGTATATATTGGTCCCGCCTTCACCTATTAAAATAGTTTCCTGAGTGTAGAGACCCAAAAATAGTAATCAACGTCTGTATGTAGGTTTGTATGGTAGGTGGTAATCTATTGTAAAGATAGGACTCAATAATTTTTAAATTTTGGCGTGATAATTTATAATAACTGCTCAAAAAATCTCTTGAAACCACTCTCACGAAACTTCCAATTCCCAATCGCCCAATCCCAATGTTAGTTACGTTAATTTTATTTACGAAAACGTATATGATTGCTACGCGCAGAAAAACAAGACTTGTCGTACGTCAGACCGACATCTCACATGCGAGATGTGGAAAGAAGTGGAAGTCTCGTTTGCTCTATAACTTGGGGCTCTTCCAAAGGCCTGTCTACAGGTACCTCAGATGTCCTGGATAAATAAAATAAATAATCGTTTATTTACCATGTTACAAAAAAAAAGAGTGTAAAATAAATGTAGCAGAATTAAAAAGAAAAATAAACAAATATATAAATACATAACAAAAAAGAAAAACGAATTGAAAATTTACACGGGCATAAATGGGCTTATGGCTCAGGGTAGCGTGACACAAGTCCCACCCCCTGCTATTCTGCCACTCCCTTCAAAATATAATTTATTACACACACACGAAGTTGAAGAAGAAGAAAAAAACAAGAAACACAAATAAAAAGCACACAGCCACCAAAGCACTCAGCCAGCCACCTCACTGCGCAGCGTCACATCCCACACACCAGAGCCTGCTTCGAGAGCAGCCAAGATTTAGTATGTTTTATAAATGTATTTTTGGGGATTTTGACTAGCCTTCGTATAGGTAGCCGCTTTCCACGTTCCAGGCAGGTAGAGGCGAGGCAGAAGATGTAACTTTTTTAGTTTATTCTACTTTGATCCTAACCTATAACTATAAACAACTAAATAAATAAGTAACCACCCGATAAAAGTCAGATAACCCCCGACCAAGTATACATATTCTTGAATATTTCCTAAACAACTTGACCGATTTTAATTAAACAAAGCTAGGAACCACCTCGATTAAACTGGCTATCAAATAAAGGAAACCACATCGATATCGGTCGGTGCTACGATGCCACAGCCAGATACACACCTCCGCAGATACACATGTCAAACTTGTAACACCCCTGTTATCGTTAGGGTTTTTTTATACTATTCAGTGACAAACGAGCAGACATCCCACCTGATGGTAAGTGGTAATAGTCGTCCATAACATCTACAATTCATAGATTTAGCTTGCAGATGACAGAAATGCAGAATCGCAATTACGTTCACTAAACCCATCACCCCTGCCCATCCCTGCGCCTGAAAACCATGAGATATTTATATTAGGGATCATTACTAGGATACCCTATTACATGATAGGTAGTAGAATTCCATAATCTGTACTTTCAATTCGTCAATTCCCTGTATAAACAAATTACAAACCTACCAACATTTGTCATCCTTACATTTGAAGCAAACCGGAATCCTGCCCAACATTAAACCACGAGCACAAAATTCAATCGAAGTCTCGTGTTGTAATCGACCGTTATCGGAAATTTAACGTTTCGGGCCATTCATAGGCAGGAAGCGGTTATTTCGCAACATACTCGTAGTATTGCAAGGCACCGTGCGCGTCGGATTACAGACGAGAGGTGCGCATATGCGTTTGCACGTTGCTTGGAGCGTGCATGCGATCGCACTAAATGGCCAGGGTAACGTGGGGGACCAATAAATATGTACGTCCTCATTCCGACTGGCCTCGGGAGACGCGATCCGGGCGAACACTTTATCCTTAACGGTCATCGAGCTCGTAGCGCTGCTGAGGTTATGTCGTGAATCTTCCAGCTATCCGCACGAGCTGCTTTGGCTCGACCTTTAATGCGTACGGCTTAGGAATGGAACACGTTGCCTGCGAGTGTGTTCCCTGATCAATATAATCTGGACGCCCGCCGTTCCAAGACGTACATGCTCCATCTTCGGCCGCATTGTCACTTACCAACAGGTGAGACGGCGGTCAAATGTCTGTCTTGTCCAATAAATAAAAAATAGTGGTTCCTAGCAAATGATTTCCTGCGTACCACTTCATACCTTAAACTCGTGTAGGTTAGGTACCTCTTACCTATAGACAACATCATCCTGGGCCTCAATCCCGGTTGTGCTTTCGCAGACGCGGCCCGGGGTCCTCCTTTCTACTTCTCCTTGTCCAGTTCCCTTGGCCTTCAGCATCTTTAGTGATGAATTTGTTGGTACGCCCTTGGCGCCACCCTTGACGACGTCAAGCCATGGCTTCTTGGGTTGGCTTCTTTTTCCTGTGTCTGGTGCAGGTTAGGTTAGACATATGTTTATCCTTAGATACTTAATATTTTATATTTTGAATTGCTGCGCGTTTCTCGTACCCCCATCCCCAGGTACCCACCCCTACCCTTACCGTGTAATTGGGAAATACTAAAAAATATTAGTCACCTTGTCGAAGGGGTTGGAAATATAGGCAAAACTGTCAAATAATATGTTTATAGGCAGTTTAGTATTGGCCGTGTGGTGTCTGGCAGAGTAGATTACCACCAACCCCTTACACTCGTGGGTGTCGTACAAGGCGACCAATGTTTTAGAGGCGAGATCAAGAGTTTCCGTAGGCTGGATAATGAGCAATAGCGTTTCCATTATTATATTTACAACACTGCGATTTCTAACCCGCCGGCCAAGCGTGGAGATTATGGCAATAACGTCCCCTCGTGCGGGCGAAGCCCTAAGTCCTGCAGTGGACTGTTATGGGCTACAATGATGGTTGTAGAGGGCTTAAATGCAAGGCTAGCATGCATATGATCCGTTTCAAGGTTTCATCTGTATAGGTATTAGGTACCGCGTTCCTATTTTATAATTTTCCAATTACCCTGGTTATAATTAGCGACTCAGCTATTAATGCCATACGAATAAACAAATAAATTACCTAGACGTAGACTTCTTTCTATCAGAGGACCGTGTGTTGGGAGGGAGTTGTAAAAATTTCGAGAATATAATTGTTTACTTTATTTTTTTTGACTAAAATATAATGGTAATTGCAACTCCAGTGACTCAGAGCCATGATTAATATATTTGACTACATCAGTCGCGTGAGCAAAGACCCGTACGGTTTCAGGCATGCTACATCTTCGACCTAGCATTTTTCGAGTTATCAGCATTAAACTGGAAAAAGCCCAAACATTTCGGGGCTTTTTAGCCCTCCCCAAGCACAGGCTCCTTGAAGTCGAAAACTTAAATTACATACACACTATTACCGAACAAACTCTCAAAACATAATTAAAATCGGAATTATGTCCAGTACGCTAATTACGTAATTGAAATTGTTACTTTATCATCGATTTCACGGGTTCAGTTACTAACGAAGTTCCATTGCAATAAACTGAAACTATTACCTGAAACAACAACCGAGCTATATAAAGAAGTTTGTCTGTCTGTCTGCGGGTTAAATTTGACGTAATACTTACTGAAAGGTTTCGGCACATACTAGGTTCAGGAAATGTTTTAGAATTAATAAGAAACAACCGAGGGATTACATGCCAGACGGGGCACACTTTATATTTATGATAATAATAAATAATAATAAAATAAATATTCGTGGACAAATTCACACAGCGCCATCTAGCCCCAAACTAAGCAAAGCTTGTACTATAGGTGCTAGGTAACTGATATACTACTTAAATACTTTTTTAAATACATACTTATTATACATAGAACACCCAGACCCGTAACAGAAATTAAAATTCATCATTTCAATTTCTGCCCGGCCAGGAATCGAACCCGGGGCCTCTTGCGTGGCAGACGGCATGTTGACCATTGAACCACTCAGATCGTCAGGTCAGGTGATATTTTTATGTGTAAAGTAGATCGTTTGGTTTTGTATATATACATATATAGATTTAGGAAACTGTATGTCTTTATTTATTATATGCTTTTAAAATGATATTCTGTAATGGACTGTTTGTTTCTAATAAAAAAGTACCTATATTTAAATACCGTTCTACGTTATGTCGGTGTTACTGAAAGGCCCTCGCATGTTATTAGCGTTGCTATTTTTTGCCGCAAAAGCGGACGATGAGCCAATCAGGTGGTCGGGTCATTGTTCGCATTACGTAAGAGAACTCAGTAACAAGGTACATTATATTAAAATTTGTTATATATGGATAATGGTACTATAATATTGTAAATGCGATAGTTTCTAAGGATGTTTGGATGTTTGTTACTCCTTCACGCAACTGCTGGACGGATTTGGATAAAACTCGAAAGCACATAGGCTAGAATTGATCCCGAAATTCAATGTGGTTCCCGCGGGAACGGGTCTGGCACGTTTTAACCGAATTTGGCGCGGACGAAGTCGCGGGCAAAAGCTAGTAATAATGTAATGTAAGATATATAATAAAATGAAATTATAATAGCCTTAAAACACCACATCATGACATGATCATACATGTCATGAATCTAGAGAGTAAATAATACACAATAGAATATAAAATAAACATAAAAAATTCCTACTCTAAATCGGTTCGGAACTGCTGCGGCGTGGCATCTCCTGACAACAAAGGAATCTCGCTCAGTATGAACCATGATAGGAGCCGCAGCGCTGATCTTCCGCGAATCCTGCGGAAGTCATATACCAGTGCAGTGTCGAATAGAATAATGTAGGCCCCTCTGCTCAACAAGGGTAGTATCGTAGTAAGGGACTAAGTATAATGTGTCAATTCATACATTAAACTTTAGGTTTTTTTATTAGACTAGACAGGCATTTGACCACCATTTCACCTGTAATTGGTAAGTGATGATGCGGCCGATGATAGAGCATGTCTGTCTAGGAACAGTCTATTCATTCTAGCCTTGAAGGCGTCTAGATTATAATGATCAGGGAACACACTTGCAGCCAACGTGTTCTATTCCTTAGCCGTACGCATACCTACTAGTTATATCATATGCCCAGGCATTCAGCAAGTTTGTTGAATACTGTATTAACCTGTATAAGAAAAGGTAATGTAGGAAATAACCTTCCTTCCAAAATTGGCAACGTAAGGTTCGGTATTGTCTGTGACCCAATTTACAGAACCAACAAACGTTTATAGAACCCAAATAAATTTATCTTTAAATAAGCTGCGGAATTGGGGTCGTTTGTTCCCAAACGAAATAACGACGCAAATAAAAATAGATCATCGATTTCTAGACGAGTTTGTGTACATTTTATAACTGTGCTATGATGACTAGAACGTGGGTAGGTACGTAAACTGTAACGATTTGGTAAAATTTGTTATTGAAAGTAGATTGGACCTTGACGATCAACAGTGTTTCAATTTTAGGTACCTACTCCAATAGACTGTCGAGCGATCGGCAACGTGGAAAAATATTTGATTATTTTCGTGTCTTGGCTATTATTTTGAGCTTGACTGCATTTCCTTTGCAGTTAGGATTTAAGTTTGAAGTTGCCGTTTTTTTCGCTCATATAAAGCTTAAATTTTTTTTAATTTTACATGTCATGTAAAAACTAGTAATTGATATCGAAAATATAGTACCTATGTCTAAATGCTACTAAATTATTGATAATAAATAAAAGTAAAAGCGATCGATAATAAGGCGCTTAAAGCGATCCTTAGGCATCTATTTCCCACGTGTTTCTTCTCGGGATGGGGGGCAGTAGCAGGAGGCCATGTATATTATTTCCGGGTATCACAGGGTGATAATGATGATGACCGGGTACTTTAAGACTCGCGGAATAGTCTTATATTCCATTTCTAAGGAGAGGGGAGTCTTATATTGAGTAAATTCCGAAATAGACCTTTATTATGCTACATCTGTACATATATACATACATTCAAAATGTCCCGGCCGCCCACCTCCCGTTACCACCTACCCTAGCAAGTTTAAACAACCACCTTGCTCCGTTCCAGGTCAATACTGCAGCAGAACGGCTCAGCTGTAGACGCAGCCATAGCCTCCATGTTCTGCAACGGAATCCTCAACCAGCAGAGCATGGGTCTTGGCGGAGGGTTCTTCATGACCGTCTACATACGGGAGGAGAGGAAAGCGTATGCGCTGAACGCGAGAGAGAAGGCCCCAGCTAGAGCGTCAGCTGACATGTTCCAAGGGAGTCAAGACCTCGCTTCGAAAGGTAAGCAATAATCTTGAATAGGTGAGATAGTTGTCTATAGCGCATAACTCGTGATTAGTTTAATTACTGGTGGACTGACGGACCCTCAGTAACGTGAAAGATGATACAATTATATGGATCTATTTTTATTTTTATTTAGATATTAGGTTCATATACTAAATGAAAATCTTAAAGTATGTAAAGTAACAGCAATAATCTAGTTTTAAGAGTAAAACCAATGATAGGTAAACACAGCATGCATTTACAATTAATTGTTATCACAACTGAACATCATCATCTTTGTTAGCGCAGACTTTGATTGAATGTAGACTATGGGACTCTGGCCCACAAGTAAAGTCTTTTCAGAAAATTACGCTAAAATAATTATAAACCGGTAAACAAAATGTACAATTACATTTATATTTAAAGTAAGCAGCGGTAAACGTTGGTTGTTGTGCAGCTTAACATTAATTAAATTAAATATGTATTTCAAACTAAACTCGCATACTTTACACATGTTATTGTATTAAACGTCGGGAAAACAACACGAAAAAGTACATCGCGTGTAAATCCCGTTTAATTATAAATTAATTAAAAGTTATTTTAAATAAAGTACAATTTATTTTACATATATAAACATAATTTACATGGTCAAAATAAAAACTAAAAACCAGATATCCGTACAACTTCGTCGTAAAACTTAAACTAGACGTTTAAGAAAGTTATTTTAGATTTCATAACATATCTACCAAAATTGTATCTAGAAGTGATTAACAACTAAAAGTATTAACCCACATCAAACAACTTACCCATTACCTATCTAGATCGTAAGCCGACAACAGTACGGAATAACTTGTGAGTTATTTATGAAAATAATGCTCACACTCGATAACAATTACAATCTTACCTAAACCTTTTAAAAATATGAAAATGTTTTATACCTTGTGTAAATACGAACTGATAATTGGAGCCAAACAAAGATGGGAGGAAGCGACTCTTCCGTGCAACCTTGGCTTTGTATACTTCCCGTATCCTCCAATTGGTACTGACGTAGCAATTGACCGCCTCGTGTCGCATAGTAGAGTACCATTCTGGGGGCTTCTCAACCAATCTCTGCTGAACCAAATTACCACACAGATTGCTTTTTTTTATTAATCAACTCACCACCGCACCGCACTCGGCACCGCATTCGCTGTCCTGCAGGCTAATTACGCAACTCTGATGCTAACAATTCTTTGGTTTTAATTATTGAAATTGATACTTTTGAGATGACGTAACATCGATTTTATTGGTTCAGTTGCTAACAAAAGTCCATTGCATAAAACTGAAAGTATTAAATCTCAGTAAAAAATACGTAATCGAAAAAGTAAAAATTTAAATCATTGAAACAAGGAATTGTTTGCAACATAGTTACGTAATTACCCTACTGGACGACGGTGGCCGCTTTCCATAAGGTGGATCGTCCATCCGTGAGCCTCCCTAGACAATAAAACTAGGACAGACAGACCGTCCCCACCGACCTATAACAATTTAATAATTAAATTTCCAATAATTTGTAGTGTACTTATATCCTGCGCAAAGCCGGCATTTGCCTACCTATTTAACATTTTAAATTACCCGAGCCATTATGAATACGCTACGCATTCTTGAGTTAAATTACATACTGCACTTTCTCTGCTGAAATTAAATTGATTATTCTTTACGGCTCTTGAAAACCGAATGCTGCAGCATTCGGCAAAACCTTCGGCTTCTGCCTGAAACTTGGCCGAAGACGAAGGTGATATTTATTTATTTAACAAATAACATATAATACGCGAAAAGCACAGGACCGGCCTTTGTGGAGATCTCTGGGGGAGGCCTATGCCCAGCAGTGGGCGTCTTCTGGCTGATGTGATGAACATATAATATTTAATTTTTCTGTCTTACTGTCTTTAAGAGAAACAACACAACAGGTACTGCTTATTTCATAAGAAATATCTTACAGTAGACCTACGGAAGAGACATAGGTGAGAATATTTTTATTATCTAGAGATATCAACTTCTAGAGACGATTTAAATTACCTTTCCATATTATACAGTCCATATTTTATAAATATGGACTGCCTTCAATAATTAAAGTTTCAAAATCATTTATATTATTAATACAACATTTCTTGAGCTTTTAAGCCATTGGCTTCGGGTTCCGCTTCAGCCGAAGGTTGTGGTAATGGTGGAATAATCAGCTTCGGCTTCGGCCAGAAATTAAACCTTCGGTCGGAAACTACTCGTATATATTTATCAATTACTGACTGGTTGTGACTTGTTGCTTTATTATGTGCAACTGAAAATCAACGAGGCTGACCAAAACCTTGATTATTGTACCTACGTGACTGCGGGACAAGATTAACAAGAAGTTATTTTTAAGTACTTGTTGTTTTGATAACAAATGCGAGTATACTCGTATATCCTTGCATCTTAACAGATATGGTCTAATCGCCGTCTATAATTCCCATGTCTGATATGGATTGTTATTGTTTACAAATGATCGTGATAATAATAAATTCTGCAACCACCGGGTTATTAAAGATTATGTTATTTACAGGGGGCAAAGGTGTGACTTTTATACGTTCATCATCACAGCCCGTAATAGTCCACTGCAGGACTTAGGGCCTCTCCTACGAAAGGGGAGGTTATTGCCATAATCTCCATGCTTGGCAGGCGTGTTGGAGCTCGCAGTGTTTAAATATAACAATGCAAAATGCTGCTGCCCATTTTCCATACTACGGAGACTCTTGATCTTTTGCCTCGAAAACATTAGTCGCCTTGTACGACACCCACGAATGTAAGGGGTTGGTGCTATTCTACTCTGCCGGACACAACACGGCCAATACGTTTTTTTTTTGTTATTTATATCTGTTCCGAGATTTACAAAAAGTCTTGGATGTTTGTGAAATTTGCCAACCAAACCAGACAGTTTTAGATGAAAGCGCAAACAACCATTTCGCCAACACAATTTCGAACTTTCAGACTTCGAAATAATATACCTAACAATGTCTGTCTGTATGTAACCCGAGTGACCATTATAAATAGACAAAGACATTATTTATTTCGACATCACAATACTCAAAAACCTCCCTAATGTATGCAAGCTAGTACTCCGGAGAGGTCAAGCTGTGTCGCTGGCTCTACCCAACCGAAACCGGAAACTACAAGTCAACTGTAATTTACGGTATGTGTAATGTTCCTACGATCCGTTCGGGGAGATAAGTATAGTCAGCTGCAGAAAGAGCTGACAGTAGAGTGGCAGTAAGCTAGGAGGGTCCATTCACGATGCAGCTGACTGTACGTGCTCAAACCGAGAGCAGCTTTACATGGTATAACCTCCCCCTAATGTTAAAACAAACACTCGTGACTGACCATTCGAATGATTTACGTCAGGCAGACATAGGTTGTTTTAACTTTGTCCAAGTTTAAATTGTAATTACGTCTAGGTACAGTTGCACTGGAAACATCCTGATAAGGCGTTCTACATAACACACGCAATGCTTTGTGAACTGTTCATTTACTTACATTGTAGGTATAGGTGATTGGGCTATATCGGTACTAATCTGTGGTATGTATGCCAATCGACTTTGCTATCGTTAAAACTTTATGAGCATGCGAACGAATTCTCTAACCTTAAATACTAACCTTTCCACAAGTAGGTGTCGAGTTACTTTGATGAATGGGTAGGTATTGCTAAGTAAGCTTTGAAAGAAGTTGTTGAAAAAGAAGTTATTTTTCGAGATTTGTCCTATGAAGGTTTAATTTAAAGATATGTGGGCTTCTTCTGTAGTTCCATTTCACCAAATGGCACCCACTTACTCCTTTTTTTCTGTTTTTTTGGTAATATTCAATGTCCTGGAAACTAAGTCCTTTAAGCCAAATCTTATTTTGGATTTTCGCACCTGCTTTTCTGAATGCAAGATCTTGACTTTTTTTACACTTGTTTGCCTATAATATTAAAATGTTCTCTCAACTCCTTATGGATCCCATCATCCGAACTGGATTTAGATAGAAGCCCCCCCTTCTCCTGTCTGGAATTAGGTATAGGTATCTACCCTTTTAAATAGGTAAATAAAAACATCCAAATCCGAATTAAGAAACTCTTCCATTTTTGAAGTCTATTAATAAAATAAAAATGATCAGAATGTTTTATATGACAACACTCATACAGCTTATTATATCACCTTCATGTTCAGAGGAGTGTCCCCCGCGCGCGCGGGTATACTACCGTAGTTTGATCGTATTTTCGATATTACGTAAATGCCAATTAAATTTTGTAGACGTGAACCAATATCTATGCTTAAGTTTGACAGATTTTCGTTAAAATATATTATTTCAAAGTAACACGGGATTTAAGATCATTGGCTTTGATAGCATAATATTGGCTCGGGAGACACTAACCTTTAACTCTTTGTACCTAAATACTTATAGACTGTGAGGTTAACATTTTTTTTTACCCAATCTTCGAATTGTCGTAACGGTACAATCGTTACTTGTCCTCTTATGTGAGTTATATAAGTAAAAAACCGGGGTGCCTCACATCCTTTTGGCAGTTTCGATTTTGAGTCACATTATAGTCACAAAAAAGCTATTAGGTAAGTACCTCTTTCAAAATATTTGTATAAATATCTTATCAGACAATGCGTGGTGGGATTATCGCCAAAATTTGGATGCTTCTTTGGCACTACCCCAGAATACTCCGGGAATACACTTTTCACATCTGCGGAACAAGTCCCAGACTAATAATAAACACTATGATTACATGTATGTCAAATTCCATAAATCCGGATGGAACCGGTTTTAAAATCAACCTAAACGTGAAATAAATTATATTGGTGTCGCCTTCTTTTGTTATCATGTTTTTCAGCATTGGCATTGGAAAATTTATGTCCCATTGTTAAAATACGATGTAGCGCGCAACTGTTTCTACACAATATTAAATTGAAAACATCTTGTTATGTTCAATTAATGCACATTATATATTATATATATTTAGGCATAAATATGTACTACATACATTCTTTTAAACTGAATAGAGCATCAACCACATTCATTCACGCCTGCACGCAGAAATTACCTTTGGCAAAATCCGCCATCTATATTCAGGAGTTTATAGGCCGTGTGGTGTCCGGCAGAGTAGAATAGCACCAACCCCTAAACTCGTGGGTGTCGTACACGGCGACTAATGTTTTCGAGGCAAAACTTCTAGTATCCGTAGGCTGGAAAATGGGCAGCAGCGTTTCTCCAACCCGCCTGCCAAACGTTGAGATTATGGAAATAACCTCCCCTTTCGTGGGAGAGACCCTAAGTCCTCCAGTGTACTGTTATGGGCTGTGATGATGATAGGAGTCCTACAGGGTTCTAGAATGATGATGTTTTAGATTTTACACAAATTTTGGAAAGATGGGGTGCTCTATAGTTCCCTGTAGGTAGGCTGGAGCCAGGATGGCACTTGAACCAGTCATCAACACCACATGGGGCCTGTTGTCCTTGATGTAAGCGACGCAGATTTTACGCAAAATACATCAGGAGGAGGCCTTCAAAATCGCATTCTTTTTAGCAGGCGTCTTGATGTTTGGCTGTTTATTATTTCACACAAAAAATACTAAACGAATTTTGGTAAACCTTAGCAATGTTGTAGTATTAACAACACATTGACAGTATTTATCCAGAAATTCAGAAGATCGACGAAGTTGTAGCCAAAAAATAAAGTAAAAAAACTTGTACTTTATTGTACTTATTTGAAACAGTTAACTGCCCTCGATTTAAAACAACTTAGTGAAGGCTCAGGCCACTCAAATAACAGACTTATATTGTGTTGAATTTGTAATGAAATTTTATAAAGTAGACAGACAAATAATCGACCTACAACCACACTACTGCGTAGGCTGGTATTTATAGCCTACTTAATTTAGACTATTGGATATTTGAAAATGAAATGGGATGGACACGTGTAGTGACAGAATATTCAGTATGAAAGTAATCTATCATTAACTTGACGGGAGGTTGACATGTATTAAATGAGACATAGGTTAGAATAAGATATCTATCCTACTTACCTAAGTATCGAAACTTTATACAGGTTGCTTGCTTGCTATATTTACGAAAGTAATACTTGTGAATGAATAAGCATTATGATATGAATTAGCGGTCCCTCGTTTTTTTACGCATGTTCAGTACGAATCGCTGTAGGCATTCGACTGTCACGCTGGATCCTGTTGCTTTTCCGGGACATAAAATATCACTATGTCATTTGACAAGAATGTAGCGTCTTAGCCAGGAATTTTCGAAATCGGTTCAATGATTTCGGAGTATATGATGTTACAGACAGACAGACAGACAGACGATGCGGGGGACTTTGTTTTTAACCCCCGACGATAAAGAGGGGTGTTCTAAGTTTGACGAATGCACCTATCTGTGGCTCTGTGTGTCTGTCTGTAGCATCGTAGCTCCCGAATGGATGGACCGATTTCGATGCAGTGTTCTTCGTTAGAAAGCTAGTTTAATTGAGATGGTTCTAGCTTGTTCCTACTTTGTTTCATAAGAATTAGTTCAGTAGTTTATAAGTATATTCAGGTCAGTAAGTATAAGGACTAGGTCGGGGTTTATCTCACGTTTTTCTGTATGTTGCATTATGTAATATTTAATAATGATTATAATATATTAAAGCACTTTTGTTTTAATATGTAATAAAATTGAGTTGAATTATAAATGCACAACACAAAGTGTCAACTGTAATGATTAGTTTCACTGTCATCAATATTAATATATTTTAACCATCCGTGACTGAAAGAGTTTGTCGTAAACCGCTACATCGAAATATTTTGTTTTGATAATAATATTACGCTTGATTTCAATTTTATACCTACAATAAACACTTTTGTGTTAATAACATCTGTTGTTTTCGTTTCAAATTGTCCACTAAAACTACTTTTGGCTTGTCAGTAATCGGGTTTGAATTTCTTGAATACTATTAGTAGTTGTCTTTAAGTAGGCTGTCTAACAAAAACAAGTTTGACCACCATAACCACCTTTTTCGCATAATTGCTTTATTTTTACAGAAGTGTTCTAGCTTAAATTAGTAGGTGTTTCTGGTAGGGATTACATTTGTTTTATTTTATGACAAGGGATTTAATGATACTTACTTAAAACACCTTATATTTTTATTTTACTAACGCAAAAGTGTGCTCATCTCGTCGGTTATGTTAAACCTGGGGCCTAATTCTCGCGCTGTGTCATCTCGAATTCGACATTTTTTCTAGCCAAAAAACTGTATTAAAACGTCGCTGAAATTGATCTTCGACATTATACGACTGTCGAAGATCCCGTATCCCGAAGAGCCCGGGGTCCGCCTTGACATGGAGCGACTGCCATCTGACTTCCGTGACCCTGTTAACAGGAGAACCTGGCCAAATTACACCGACACGCACGATTTTTTATTAAAGTTGCAAGCAGGAGCTTGCAAAGTGCTTAGGTACTTATCTGAGGGATGTTAGAATAAGATTTTCCTTTAATAAACCATTGCTAACAGACGGACTGTGCGAAACTTTATGGATTCCTTCTTAAACTAAAAAGGGGTAACTAAAGTATTCAACTGCTCACCACAAGATACAAATTTTGACCTGAACCTTTTTTCGTGAGCAGTTTCGTGATTATTTCCGTTTTGAAGTATGAGGGCCTCATATTTACGATTCTGAAGCTGCGCAAATTTCTCCGAAGCTTTCTCTGGCTGCGCCGGCGCCGATCGGTTTCACCGCATTGTGCGCGACGCGGCTTAGACATAATATGATAAGAGTATAATTAATCTGGGCCGGGGTCTATGTGTGCCGCTGATTGTTGATAACTGGTTGGAAAATTACGTAATGGTATCTGAATGTTTTCCATATTTTAATGAAGCATTTTTTTTTTTAATTCTTGAAATCAAATAAAATATAAATTACTATACTAATATATAAATATTAGTTAAAATTAAAATAACGTTTACACTTTATACACCTATTTACCAATTAATTACCAATCGGCTTGTTTCAAACTTTCCAAACTTTTAATAGCAGTCGGTGTTTTTAGTTCTTGTACTATTTTTTTTACTTTTAGAAGAAGAATTTATATTTTAAATATATAAGCAGTACTACTACCGATTATCGCATAAAATATTGAATTTACAGGCTCTGTAGGTAAGGTTAATTAATAATTGAAGTACATAAATTATACCAATATCAATAGGATATAGAGTTATTTGTCGTGTACTATGACCATGCAATTGATTCATGATCCATACTGAAACGGACTACTTATATAAAAGTACTAAAAAACAGATTTAAATGAATTAGTTGTTCAGATCATTCTGAACATATTTTTAATGCTGACTGTATCTGTACAATGCAAGGTCTATCGATATCCTGTAAAGTCCTAGAGTCCTATAAAGGCCTTTGTAAAGCAGTGAATATCTTCTGACCGTAAACCATGATGATTTTATATAGGTTTTAAGACTCGTAGTTATTCACTACACTTTCAGCGCACATGTTATCAGGTTTATTACCACGGTTAGTAGGAGTAGTGTTTTTACCTCGATATTTCGACGCAGTTGCATACGTCATGGTCGCGTAGACTAGGGCCGCTGTGTGTCATGATCACCAATGACAATTGGTGTAATGGAGTCTTAACATGGCCGAGTCGAACGCAAGAGCCAACGGCTTACGACGTGAGGATGCCGAAGATCGGGCAAAGTGGAGAAAGCAAAGCAGGAAAGCGGACCCCGGCAGTAGCCGGGATTGACCGCTCGGATGATGATGATGATGATGGAGTCGTAACACTGGGTTCCTGTACTTTTTCCAGGGCCCCTCGCGGTGGCGGTGCCAGGCGAGCTGAAGGGGATGTGGGCGGCGTACAAGCGGTGGGGGAAGCTGCCCTGGGCCAGTTTGATAGACCCCTCGCTGCATTTCTGCAAGGACGGCTTCGTGATCTCCAGGCCGATGCACGACGGCCTGATGGCGGCGCGGTTCATACAAAATGATCCACTCTTGAGGTTGGTTTGTGTTACTAAGAAGTGTCTATTGACATTTACTTTTTACATTTTTTATTGCAGGTAACTCAATCACATCAGCACTTAATTTATTTGCTAAACAACGTATACCTATACATTGCAAAAGCAAGCTTTTCCTGTTTTGTTAGCAATTCTATGCTTAACCAATGGAAATTAATATTAATAATAATACACACGAATATTTGGTCATGTTGACGTTAACGTCCCGGTTGTGCTCACGCACGCGACGGCCCGGGATTCGACCGCATATTGGATCATGGTTTTACATTCAGTCGCCTGAATGTGCAGGTTTCATCACGATGTTTGCCCTCACCGTAAGAGCATCGGTTAGCATTCAACTAACGATAAAGTCGTTGGTACATGGCCGCAGTGGGATTCGAACCCGGTACCTCTCGCTTACGAGACCTCTAGCCCACCGACGCTGCCTGAAAAGCCTGCCCAATAATTGGGTAAAATAAAAGCACCAGAACCGATACCCTGTACCACAGTTACCTCCTCTCACTTCCAGGCGACAGTACGTCAACTCCGAAACAGGCGAGTTCCACAAGCCAGGCACGATAGTGAAACCGAGCAAGGAGCTGTGCCGCACCCTGGCCAGGGTAGCTGAGAAGGGCGGCGACGAGCTGTACAACGGGACGCTGGCGCAGGAGTTCATCAACGACCTCACCAGGGCTGGGAGCATTATCACCGCGGATGACCTCAGGAGTTACGGGTGAGTAAGTATATGATCTCAGTAGGGCAGTAGACCTGAGGAGGTAGGTGGGGGAGTAGGGTGAAACGAAATCAGTAGGGCGGGGAGCATTATTACTGCGGAAAACGTCAGGAGTTACGGGTAAATAACGGCCTTACACTTTGTGTTGTGACTTCGTGGATCTAACTAGGGATAGGTTTGCAAATATCTACATTCCGTCCTATCCGTAGACCAGAATATAAGCCGCAGACCAGAAGACAGGTATTATTACAGATATATACAACCCGAAAGTAAGCCTGTGTCAGGTTAGGTTAAATAGGAAAGCTAATAGAAGTAGAGGAATCTGACTGGCAGATTTACCGCTTTAGTAGCTGATTTAGCTACCGCTAGTATTGGGATGAGGAGAAAAGTTTGAGAAATTGGTAATTACCTAGTTCAGACACTAAAACATTACCAAGTATCGCAACCAAATTCGGTTAATTAAGCATTTCACCTTTTTAAACAGGGTGTAAAAAGACCGCTGTTTCAATTAATGCTACCGGTATTTTTACAATCTGTATAGGTAATAATAGGTATCAACCTAGTTATTAAATTCTAAACAAACAAGTAACTATAAGTATTTTAATGTATAAGCACTTCATCTATTAATATGGGTTATAATAGGTACCTACTTAGTTATTAAATTCTAAACAAACACACCAGTTGGTAGGTATTGATAAATACTGCTTATCTGACCGACCCAAAACATTGTTATCGTGATTTATGTAACACTTACCGTTAAGCGGGCATTTACTTACATACATAACGTTCAACAAACAATATGCTTCATTTTGCATAATAAAAAAACTATCATCTTGGCGTTAATGTCCCGATTGTGCTCTCGCGAACGAGGCCGCCTTTGACCATGATCCAGGATTTGGCAGATCAGGTAATTACAGTGGAGCGACGGCTATCTGACCTTCGTGACCCTGCTACCAGGGAACCTGACCAGATTGGATCATGGTTACACATCGGTTAGTATTCAACTAATGTACGTGAGTAAAGAGTCATTGATACATGGCCGTAGTGGGATTCGAACCCGATACCTCTCGCTAACGAGTCGGACACCTTAACCACTTGGCCACCGACGCTCCGCTTTTGTTGCATAATATTATATTTTAATCCCGATCAGTCAAACCAGTTTGGAAAGTTGTATTTGTCATTCATAATCCGTTCGTGAATGGCGAAGTGTATGAAAGAAATAACTGTGAGTGTGTATGAACGATTAAACTATAATACTTATAGGTAATTATCATTTTCATTACACGCTGGCTATGTAGGTAAAACAAAGTCGCTTCCCGCCGTCTGTCCCTGTGTAGGTACGCTTAGATCTTTTAAACCACCAACGGATTTAAATGCGGTTTTCAACAATAGATAGAGTGATTCAAGAGGAAGGTTTATAAGCAAGAAAAAAATTGGGTTGTAGGGGTAAAATAGGTGTAGCGAACGAAGTCGCGCCGGGTACACTAGTTATAGAAATATATGTAAGTAGGTAGTTCAGGTGGGTTACACAGTAATTTGGTCACCAAAAAAAAGTGTAACCACATTCATTTTTCCCATACACACAGCGCAAAAATTAAACAATTTGTAGGTAGAATAAAATCCTTTTTTTTTCTAATTATCATAGTAAAAATAATAAAGAAATGATTACTACCTAACTGAAATACCTGTCTTTTATTTCAGATGCTAAAACTTATAACTTTGCTTGCTGACATTAGTTTATGTATTAATATTACAAAATGGAGACTTGTGTAGAGTTTACTTTCAATGTATGGAATGTACAAAAGTGTGACGAATTTACTTTACAATAGTACATTTACATTACAATTACCCGTTCAGTCAATGGCATGATGGCGATTGTTTAGGATTAGGAAAATATTGTTTTTCTTTTATATTACTTAGGGCCCACGGTCAGACAGTCAGACGGCTCACCTGATGGAAAGCGGCCACGGTCGTCCAGGACATTTGCAACCTAAGGGTGGCGGATGCGATACCGCCCTTTGCAGACATGCCTTTTAAAGAACCCCAAGTTACCCGGTCTTGCTGATGTCCCTAGGCGGCGGTGACCATTTTCCATCAGGTCCGCTTGCCTTTTTGCCTGCCGTATAACATAAAAAAACTTTGCAAAGAAAGATAAAGATTCATTGCACATTTTAGGTAGGTATATATAAGTAGTAGCAGCACTTCAGAGCTATTAAATCCTTTACACTGCGCAGTCACCATCACAGCCCATAACAGTCCACTGCAGGACTTAGGGCCTCTCCCACGAAAGGGGTGGTTATAGCCATAATCTCCACGCTTGACAGGCGAGTTGGAGATCGCGTTATAAATATAACAATAGAAAACGCTGCTGCCCATTTCCCAGCCTACGGAGACTCTAGATCTGTGTTTCTAGAAGTGCGCAGTATTACATCGTGACATTGCAATGTTATACAACTCGTCTGCAGAAACTGTTCACGGCGCATTAAAATAGTTTTGCGATGAAAACATAAACGATAACCCTGTACGTGACGAAATTAATGGAAATATTTCACAACGCGACTCGTTGTTATTAAACATTTTGAATTAATATGAAAAATATATCGAGCTAAGATTACAATAGCGCAGTAATAAGGAGAATAATGTGTGACCCGCACCTGACTAAACGATCGCAATGATAACAAGCATGAGTCATTTCATTAATGACACAGAAAATATGGACTTGTTCTAGAAATGTTTCTTTATTCTCTAGATTACTACTAGGTACCTACCAAGTACAATGTAAGTAAGTAAGTAAATATGTAGTAGATATTGTTTACATTATTGGATTTTAAAATGCTTACCTACTGTTATTTATTTGGCATAAATAAGTAGGCACATAGATAGATCTTGACCAGTCGTGGCCAAACTCGTGACCGGTATCAGGAAATATATCCCAAGGGATGGATTGACGACGCCGAGATGGATCCAAAAGCTAACGGCTTACGACACGAGGATACCCAAGACCGGGAGAAGTGGAGAGGAGAAAGAGTAAGAGAAGAGAATCCGGGATTAACTCTCGCGGGCTACGTAAATCACCTTCGCGGTCGACCGGTAGACCGCAGTCGACCTCTTGGCCATCCCTGGTCTAGACAGACCTAACTAAGGACTAACCTACCTCCTCTTAAGTACCGCTGTAGGTATATTTAGTTTCACATTTTTGTTGCAACGAAGGTGATAGATTTTGATGTGTCAAACAACTTTAGGTAGGTAAATACATATCTAATACATTGCAGATATCAGTTTACAATTTTCGCTTACTAGTTTTAGATAAGTGTTTATTACTAACCTACAATAGGGGTATATCGGATAACGTTTGTAAATGTAAGTGTTATTTTAAAAATATATGAATTTCATTCCAAAAATGTAGGTGTACCTAAGTATGAAATATGTAAATCGGAAAATTGAATTCTGGAAATGCCCAGTCCCATCACACTCCACGCTAGGTTCTTACAAGTTCTGTATAGCCAGAATCTAGATAGGACAGCAAATAATAGCGAGCGTTTTTCAACTACACATGCTCAGTGACAAACGAACGGACAGCCCACCTGATTTTAATCAGTAGACAACTATAACCCATAACATCTTCGATTCATGCACTTGGGCTTAGAACAAAATGCAGAACCATATTGTCACCGGTGCGTTGTCACTTGTCACTCTAAAGTTAAGATAAAATTCAAGCCGGAACACAACAATGCATACACTATTGTTAAGCGGCTGAATTATTAAGGAGTCGGTACCCACCCGCACGCTTGACACTATAAGGTACACCGACACGAGCAATATTCAACTAAATTCAAAACGGCTATAGCTGAGCCGATATAGTATGCTAATATTTAAAAAAAATGTGCTTATACTATTCACACAGCGCCATCTAGCCCCAAAGTAAGCACAGTTTGTGTAATGGGTGCCAGAGAACTGATAAACTTCTTATATCTTAATAAATACATACTTATTATACATAATATAACACCCAGATTCGTAGATAACAGAGATTAAAATTCATCATTTTAATTTCTGCCCAGCCGGAAATTGAACCCGGGACCTCTGCGTGGCAAACCGACATGTTAACCAACTGAACCACTCAGGTCGTCAAACAACTTTTATACTTTGCAACTGTTCAAAAACTGACACATTCGCGATCCCTCCTGGTGTACATGGGCAGCAGTGACCACTTGTCATCAGGTGACCTGCAAGCTGGTATATCTTTAGGTACACTTATCTAAAAAGATATGACGTCACGCCTTTATTCTAAATAGAGCAGATAGAACAGAGACCATATTATTATCGAACAAATTACGTAGGTACAGTCTTTGTTTTGTTATTTATTATTATTTATATGCGTCAAAATGAATCAAATTCCAGTGTTGTTTTGGTCACGTATCAACCCAACTCGTCAATTGCAGGTTATCAGGTAGATACCTACGTCAGCCTACCTAGGTACCTACGTGATATCCGTGCCACTGAGACTTCTTACCAACTAACAAGCAATAACGCAAGACTCAATGTTCTTGTTGTATAATTGTATGCCAAGTTGCCTTATAGTTTCTGTTTTGTATGTTTTTCGTTGTTTTCGGCGGCTTGGACCAAATGGCGGATGGATTTATTTATTCGTATGGCATATTAATATGAAAATAAAGACCACTACAATTAAATCTACAAATCTATTTTACAAGACTTGAGCCACATAATGGCTTCGTCACTTATAAGGCCGATCAGGTCTTCGGGCGGGCCACCGGGGTACCGCGTTAAAGGACACTCGGAGATTATGTGCTGGATGTCCTGCACAGCGGCACCACAAGAACAGGCTGGAGAGTCTATCCACCCACAGCGGTACCTATACTGAGCGCAGCGTCCATGACCTGTGCAGAGTCTATTGAGGGTACACCAGTCACGCCTCGTGAGCTCGGAACCCCTCACCACAGAGCCTGTCATAATCCCAGAGCCCAGTTTCTCTGACATTTTGGAATTTCAAGAGGTAGACCACTTCTGCCCGAGGTCGAAACTCTGCTGCAGCAAGGTCGAAGCGATCTCATTTGGTGGATTTCTGGACTTCAGGCGGAGTCTTGAGGTGTGGGGCTGGGGCTATCCCGAATCTTACGGGCCTCCCGCAATAATGCATTTTTCCTCCTTAAGTCAGGAGGACGAATTTGGCACAGCACGGGCAGCCAGTGGGTAGGGGTAGAAGTTAAGGTTCCAGAGATACAGCTATTTAATTCTGTGTCTATCCTCTTCGTGTGTCCGCTGCCCAACCAAACCGGAGCGCAATATTTAGTCGTGAAGTATATAAGTGACAGAGCCGAGGTACGAAGCACATCGGCGCTTGCCCCCCAGGATGTACCGGTTAGTTTCTGGATGATATTATACCGAGTCCGAAGCTTACGAGCTGCTCTAATTAGGTGGTCTTTAAAAGTGAGGGAACGGTCAAGAGCGACGCCAAGCTACCTCGGGGCAAAGTTGTGCCTCAACATGTGGCCATCAAGAGACACCTTGAGTTTACGCCTAGCAAGTCGGTTGCAGAAGTGAAAACAACCGACCTCAGTTTTACTGTTACTAGGAGTTAGCCGCCACACCCTGAAATACCTTTCCAGTGTTGCTAAATCATCCGATAGTGTGCGCTCCAAAACAGAGAAAGACCTATGCTGAGTTACAAGACAAATGTCGTCTGCATATATAAATTTTCTTGGATTTGTTTTCGGCAGATCGTGCAAGTAAAGGTTGAAAAGAACGGGGGCCAAAACGGATCCCTGGGGGATTCCATTACTAAGTGTTCTTGTATCGCTCAATGGCGGGATGTGACGGCGGCATTAAAATGTTTGACCCCTAAATGCAGGTGAAGCTAAAGGGGCAGGTCTATAAGATCATTTACACTTGTCCTTCGATACTGCAGCTAGACTTGACGTCTTCTAAAGCGGCAAAAGCAGTCCAAGCTACGCGTGACGGAAATGAAGATGCTTCAGTGGATGTATCAAGTTTCACCAAAGATCACGTTCGTAACGCCACATTCGCGGTAGCTTGTGACATAGCAGATAACCTACAAGAATATCTTTTTCGGTACATTTCCTCGGTAAATAAAGATAGGTAAATTTATATTTATTTACCTAAGAGGAAATGTAGATACCAATGGCTGGGGTCAACCTGGCTAGTGGGTGTTTGATAACCCGTTTTAATAAATGTAACAGACAGTTTGATCCTACTTGGGTAAATATAGTACTAACCTAGATATTTTCAGTTCATCCGCAATCTGGCCAACCTCTAAATGTTTTTCTTGGTTTGCCTGAGAAAACCTACAGCCACTATCGAGAGTGTTTTGCTCGTAAAGGGTTGTGAATACGAAAAATCGTGTAAGACAGTATTTGTAGAGAATTATATAGGCTTTAATTTAGCAATAGACCGTATTCCCGTAGGACGCACTGTTTTCGAGATATTTACGAATAACAATAAAAAATGAAACCATTTGGGTGGGTATAGGTGTAGATTTTTAGTATGTTGATTAGAAGCGAACCTACCTTTTACTTTTACAGTTAGTTCCTATAAACTATTTCTAGGTAAGTACTGCACTATCACGGTCATTATTAACATTGTGTGTCACGCTCAATGGTTTTGCCTTTTTCTATTAAACACACTTTAAACTTGGGTTCTCCTGAACCTACAAGCTATACCCTGCAATAACCCTGGGGGTATGTACTAAGGTACATGAAATCGAGTTTAATGCGGGGTTTTAGTAGCAATTCTAATACAAATATAATGTACTTTTATGGATTAGATTTATTGCGAGTTGGTGTGCTGGTTATAGCGTACTACTTACCTATAATTATCATGTTATAATATTATCATCATTCAATATCAAGGAGTGTCGGTGGCCTAGTGGTTAAGGTATCTCACTCGTAGGCGAGGTTCGAATCCCACTGCCGCCATGTACCAGTGACTCTTTTCTAACCGATGCTCTTACGGTGAGGGAAAATAACGTAATGAAACCTGCACAGCCAGGCGACTGAATGTGTAGGTAACCATGATTCAATAGGATCTCGCTCAGCACAAGCGGCCGGAGCCACGACGAGGCCTTCTAAGGATTAAGTTGGACCATACAGTGCTACATTTTACTCTGCAAGTCACCACCCTTCCATTAAAGTGTAACTTTCTTCCGCAGCGTGGCAATATCCGACCCCATCGCTGTCCCAATCGGCCACGGGGACACGTTGTACACCCCACCGCCGCCCAGCAGCGGCGTGATCCTGGTGAACATACTGAACATCCTCAGCGGCTATCACTTCGGCCCGACCAACATGGCCACCACCGAAGAACAAATCCTAACCATCCACAGGGTGATTGAGGCGTTCAAGTACGCGTACTCGACGAGGACCAAACTGGGCGACATGGACTTTTTGGATCTGAATGAGGTTTGTTGGTTGTTCTGAATAAGTTGATTAGAAGATAACATATACCTACTTAATACTGCTGTTTTAAATAGTGGTCGCCACTCGAAATTCTTTCCACTACATCCGCCATTGGTTTTGCGAGCTATATGGCATTATCATTTGGTCACGTATTGCGTAAGCTCCAGAAATAGGTGCTTAACTTGCCTGTATCAGGAAAGATTTCCCGCGGGAGATGGATTGGAGATGGATTAGCATCGCCGAGTCGGACGCGAGAGCCAATGGCTTACGACGTGAGGATACCGAAGATCGAACAAAGTTGGGAAGAAAATGTAGGAAAACTCACCCTAGCAGAAATCGGGATTGATCGCTCTGATGATGACCTACTATTATCGATACATATTTCTTATCTACATTCAAGCTTAAAAAGATATTCCAGATACTGAATATTGTAATAGATTTTAAGTTGCCGAAATAAAGCTTTTATTTTATTTTTTATTTATTTTAATACGTTGATTTGACGCACGAAACAGCTGATCAGCAACGTGACTGACCCCGCGTACGGCGCGGACGTGCGCGCGCGCATTAACGACAGCCGAACGAGCAACGACACGGCGCACTATGGCGCCACGTCGTACAACCAGCCGGATGCGGGTACCGCGCACATATCCATCATCGCTGAGAACGGAGACGCTGTGTCTGTGACCAGCTCGATTAATTACTAGTGAGTTACTTTTAGTTATCTATCATCGTCAGCTGATTATACCATCTGACCTAGACGTATCAGCCCATTGAAAGGCGTCCATAATAAGTGCCAATGCACCCTGGCCTCGGCTTGATGCATCCAGCATCCTTACCTGCAGCCTTAACTACATGTAGTCCCACTTTACGTATTATACTTAGGTACATTAAGTAACATAATCTTATTAATTAGATTTTTTCAATAAACTTATTTTGTATTTGTATTACGATCACCGGGAACAGTTTAGAATAGGATAAACAACATTTATTCATATTTATAGCTACTAACTGGTTGAAACTTGTATGAAAAGATAAGAAGGCTCCAAAGATTCTCCCATTTATACGCCCCATTTTACCATGCTGGAGTTATCATGTACAGTCAAGCCAAGAAAGTGGTTTATCAGTTTTTATAAAACTTCCGATGTACGCTGAGGAGTCTGCTAACTGTCAGAATATCATTACAACTGAAAATCAACCTTGTTGCTACATTATATGATGTGCAACTGAACTTCAATCTTAGGGGCAAAGCAATTTCTTGGTCCTCTTTCGACGTCTGCTCCAACTAAAAGCTAACCCTAAAGCTAACACCATCCACTCCACAGCTACGGCGCCGGCTTCACGACGCTGAACACCGGCATCATAATGAATAACGTGATGGACGACTTCTCCTCGCCCGGTTTCCGGAACTACTTCGGCCTGGAGCCGTCCCCCGCTAACTTCATAGCGCCGGGCAAGCGGCCCATGTCCTCCATGAGCCCGTGCATCATCGTCGACGCGGCCGGCAACGCGAAGATGGTCGTCGGAGCTTCGGGCGGCACCAAGATAACCACGGCCGTGGCTTTGGTGAGTGGTAGCTGTGTTGTTCAGGGGAGGTTGCCGCTGTTATAAGTAAAGCCCGACTAGGAATATATGAGGGCCGTCAAAAGGGAGCAATTGTTGCGGAGTTCCATAAAAATCCGCAATATGACGGATTTATATTCCGTTTTACGTAATCGGTTTTCATCGATAGGATTTTCAGTCCCTTTCGGCCGAAGCCGAAAGGGACTTAAATGCCTACTTGACGAAATGTAAATTGAAAATGTAAAAATTTAAGCATCAGTAGGAACTGAAAACCATACGATAAATAAATAAATAATCTGCAGAAATATTTCTTTATCGGCAACAAAACACTTGATTTAAATTAGTTTCATTCAGTTTAATATAGGTACTTAAGCCTTATTTAAAAATCAATTGATTTGTTGGTTAGTAGTAGTACCTATCGCTAAAACTCTAAAATGGCTTGACTAACGATGATTTTATTCGCGTAAATATAGACGTGCTTTAGAAGATGTAAGTTAGAGTAGGCGTAAAGTAGGATAGGTGTAGGGTAGATTAGGGTAGGGGTAAGACAACACGCGAACGAAGTCGCACCAAGTCAACTAGTCTAAAATAAAAACAAATTTGGTTACAATATGCCTACAGCTGCATGTGATTTGCTGCGCAGGTGGTGATGCGAAAGCTCTGGTTCGGGCAAACCATCAAGAAGGCAGTGGACACCCCTCGGGTACACCATCAGATATTCCCTATGAAGATAGAGTATGAATACGGAGTTACGGAGGTAAGTACCTATCCTATGGACCAAACGTATTTCCTACCTTTTTCTCTAAATCAACATGTCCGTAAAGCAAATTAACGTCGAAACAGCAACATTTAGGTACATACCTATACATATATGGATAAGTACCTACCTATGTACGTTTAAGCACCTATTTTTGACTGTTGCTTATGCAGTGTTGTTAAACGTCTAACAGATAAAGACTAGTAGGTACAAGTGGTAGGACTCTGTCAAGCCTAAGGAGTCCTGGGTGAGTATCTATTTCCGCCGCCAAGCAACAATGCTTCCATAGTTGTTCCGGTTTGAAGGATAAGGTAGCCAGCTCAATTACAGGCTCGAGGCATTTCATCTTAGTCCTCACAGTGACGATGCACCTGTGGTTCTGCATTTTTGTTACTTGCACCCTAAATGTATGAATTGTATTTGTTATGGACGATAGCTACCACTTACCATCATAAGAAAATCATAAGACCTGATGGCATTCCGGCTATCGTTCTTAAAAATTGTGCTCCCGAGTTGTCTCCCGTGTTAATGCCCCTATTTAAGCTTTCCTACACCTCAGGAACGGTGCCGTCTTCGTGGAAGTTAGCCCATGTGCACCCGATACCCAATAAGGGTGACAATTCAGACCCATCAAATTACAGGCCTATAGCGGTAACCTCCTTGCTCTCTAAGGTGATGGAGCGGGTCATAAATATCCAGCTCCTTGGATACCTCGAGGATCACCAGCTGATCAGTGACCGTCAATATGGCTTCCGTCATGGTCGCTCAGCTGGTGACCTTCTTGTGTACCTAACACACCGGTGGGCTGAGGCTGTTGAGAGCAAGGGGGAGGCTCTGGCTGTCAGTCTTGATATAGCCAAGGCATTTGATCGGGTCTGGCACAGGGCACTGCTAACAAAACACCCGAAGTACGGTATCCCCGAGGGACTCTGCAATTGGGTATCCAGCTTTCTGTCTGGGCGGAGTATCCAAGTCGTTGTCGACGGATGCTGCTCCGATACCAAGAATATGAATGCTGGAGTACCCCAAGGTTCAGTGCTGTCTCCCACGCTGTTTCTTCTGCACATCAATGATATGCTGAATATTCCCAGTATTCATTGCTATGCAGATGACAGTACTGCAGACGCTCGTTATACTGGCCGTACGAATATCCCTCGTTCCGTGGTGTCGGAAAGCCGAATAAGACTTGTGTCAGAGATTGAACACTCCTTGGAGCAAGTTGCTCACTGGGGCAGATTGAACCTGGTGGAATTCAACCCCTCTAAGACGCAGGTCTGCGCATTTTCCGCCAAAAAGGATCCTTTTGTCATGGTGCCACAGTTCCAAGGAACATCCCTCTCCATCTCAGAAAGTATCGGGATCCTTGGTGTCGACATATCAGACGACGTACGGTTCCGAAGTCACCTGGAGTGTAAGTCTAAACTAGCCTCGAAAAAACTTGGTGTGCTTAACCGGTCTAAGCGATACTTCACCCCAGAACAGCGCCTGTTGCTGTATAAGGCACAGGTGCGGCCACATATGGAGTATTGTTCCCATCTTTGGGCCGGGGAAACCGCCGACCTGCTTAATCACTTGGATTCTATACAAAGGCGCGCCGTACGAATTGTCGACGATACCATACTGACAGGCAAGTTAGAACCACTGGCTGATCGAAGGGACTTTGGCTCCCTGTGTGTGTTCTACCGGCTGTACAATGGGGAGTGTTCTGAGGAATTATTTGATCTGGTGCCCACAGCACAATTCCGCCATCGCACCACCCGCCGTGGGCTGGGTACTCATCCCCATTACGTGGACCCTCTAGTGGTGTCCACGCGAAGATTCGAAAGAACGTTTCTCGCTTGTACGATTCGGATGTGGAATGAGCTCCCAGCCACTGTGTTTCCTTTGGTCTATGACATGGGATCGTTCAAGAGGTATATTAGAGGTCTCCTTAGAGGCGGGCAACGCATTGGTAGCACCCCTGGTGATGCTGATGTCCATAGGCGGCGGTGACCACTTGCCATCAGGTGGCCCGCATGCCTGTTTGTCTGCCGGATAACATAAAAAAAAAAAAAAAAAACATCAGGTGGGCTGTCTGCTCGTTTGTCAATGAGTAGCACAAAAAAAATACAAAGTGTACTCTAGTTCGCCTTGTAGGACACCTGGGAAAAGAAGCGGTTGGTACTCGGACATCTTAACATCCCTAGTCTAAATCAGCCGCACACCACCACGTCCAGATATTTCATAGAAGGACCATAATAAATATGTACATTTTTCTTTCCAGGGCTTGCTGAATGGCTTGAGGGCGAAGGGCCACGCCACAGAACGCTTCCGAGGGCGAGGTTCCATCGTGTGCGCACTTTTCAGAAACAAAACGGGTATATTCGCCAACTCAGACTGGCGGAAAGGCGGGACTGTGTCCGGAATCGACTAGGGTCGAGGTCTCGGTTGGCTTGGATCACCTCAAATAATTTTAGGTAGCATTTTTTACTGATGTTCATTTGTGTTATGAAAATAGTGACGTCATCGTCACGATCAGCTCAGCCAGGCCCCGACCAAGGAGATGCGAGCTGATTAGGATAATAAAATTGTGATTGTCATAGTGACACCTTTGTATCGCGTCGTACGAAAAATAGTTCATTTCCGTGATAAAAACAAATAGGTACTTACCTAAGAAGAAAATCGTAGATTTGATAGTGATCCTGGTTAAAGAGGAATATTTTATAAATAGTTCGAATCCCACTGCGTCCATGTACCAATGATGTTAAATGATAACCGATGCTATTACCGTGAGGGAAAACATATTGATGAAACCTGCACATTCAGGCGACTGAATGTGTAACCACGATCCAATCTGGTCAGGTTCCCCTGGTAGCAGGGTCACCGAGGTCAGATGGCAGTCGCTCTACTGTAATTACCTGGTCTGCCAAATCCTGGATCATGAGAGCATAACCGGGACATCAAGGCCAAGACAATTATTTTTATTTTATAAATGACTTTATTTAAATGTCAAATTATTGTGTTGACCTTTCTTTATCATCTTTTTTAAATAAATTATATGTAAAATGTTTACCCTGGCAGTAACATTGACACTATTTTCTTAACACGAATTTAATGAGCGCTGTAGAGTATTCGGATCACTAGTGGGCGTTTATTCCCGGACATAGGTACACAAAATACCTACCACCTCCTAAGTTAAAATCAGAACAAAAATAATAAACTTAGATAAAGGTACTATATAGGCATATATACTCAAGCATAGGTACTTTCCAGAGACCACTATGTACTTACAAGTAATTAATAAATTGCGAGTACCTACACGTTTCAAGAATGTAGTCCAAAGTTAAGTACCTACCTATGACCATTTAGAAAAAAGTTACCGTCGCTTCTGCTCACGACACTAATGGAGCAGCATTGGGATAAGTATTCCTAACGTCCCACTGGAATAAGCGCCCACACATCAGCTCACCGACTGAATAGCCTTATCCTCCACAATGCAGTTAACGAATGCAGTCCTTCCTGCTCTGCGTCATAGGTAGGTATCCCGCTGTTATGGCTCAGATTGCATATAAAACTTCATGCCTCATTTATGTAGGTAGGTGTTTTAATGATCCATTGGTGGCTTTAGCTGTACTTCCGAGCACTGGGGCTGCCAAGCCCCGGCGGACAACGATGACTTACTATTTTCTTATCGCGAATGCATGCAACTATAGGTATGAGTTTTTTTAACGTTTGGTACATACCAATTTGTCCATGGTCCCCTTTGACGTCGTGTCGTCGATAGTCGCCGTGGCCGAACCTCGATAGGTTCGGCTCGGCAATGCCCGGAAGTGAAACTAACATTCAAAATAAAAAGCCTATCAGTACAACTATTTAAATTAGTAAAATATTAATTAATAGTATGACCATCTGCTATAAGCAGCGCATTTAAAGTTTTCATATTCATCGTCCTCTTGGCGTCATTTCCCTGAGGCCTTATTTTTGAAACCGCTCGCAGCCACGCGAGCGCTCGCATACAATGCCTATGTCTTTCACACTTGTAATAAGTTGCTAGAGATGGAACAGACAAGATGCGAGTGCTAGTGTGCGCTACCTATCTCTTTCACACTCGTTGTAAGTGGATAGAGATAGAAAAGACAAGCATTAGAAAGGGTTCGCGTGGATGCGAGCGGTTGCAAAAATGGGGCCCCTTGTTGTGCTTTCGCGCGTGAGGGCCCGGGGTCCCGCAGATATCGACTTATTTCTTTGAAGGCTGGTAATTTATTGTACAAAAAATATTGTTCCACGCTATTTGCTTCGTTTATTAAGTTGATACGGTGGTACCAATAAGAAAAAAGTATTACTATGCTAATTTCTCTTTATTTTCATAAAATAATTGTTGTTGAAACATAAATAAAAATATGTTAATATTATAAGAAAAATCTATGACTTGTAAAATTTTAAAATATCAATAGGTAAATAATTGAATTATACTTTTGTATGAAAACAAAACCGTTGTTTTTATTTTGTCTTGTAACTTTTTCCAAAACCGAGTTTTAATTATTTTTGTTACACCAGAATCCTTTATCATTTTATGATAAGCAAAGTAGGTAATCTGAATTTATTGTATTATTACGGGCTATTCATGTCCGCCGCCGTACTGTTAAACCGTTCGTATTAGATTCTAAAGCGTATTCACCACCTATCTCTTTCACAGTCGCGGTAAGTTGCAACAGGTGTGAAAGGGATAGGTATCTAATTCGCATACTTATCTATCGAATTCAAACTGTTAAAAAATACGGCCCAGTCAGCCAATCTTTCGAGGAAACTGCAGCAGTATTTTAGGGTTAGAGTTGTTACACTTGGCTAAATCCAGTCGTGTAAATTCAAAAGCAAAAAATGTGAGAGCAAGATCAAAATGGAATATATAATATGGTCCACTTCTGTATCACGCATTTTGGAAAGCAGATCGACACGTATCATAAGTATACATATAAGTGATCAAAAATTGACGTTATTCTATGAGCAATACATTCAACTTTGATCTTTCTCTCACGCTTTTTGGTTCTGAATTTTGCCAAGTGTAATAAGCATTTTGGCGTAGACCGGCAGAGTAGCTGCGTAGCGAGGGTAACGTGTCAAACACAATACCAGGTCCAGGTTCAGCAAATAGCAGATGCTATTGCAGGTTCTTGTGCGGAGTTCTTGGAGCACCCCGAAAGCTGAGTTATGCTTTTTATCGTAGTTTAGTATACATTCACTTTAGCATTTTACACTTTTCGTTTAGCTGAATGAAATATTTACCATTGTTTTATAGTTTATTGATATAAATTATCATACTTATTCCTTAAAAGTATACAAAAAACAAATATACAACACGATTATTACACAAACAATTTGCATTGTAATTGCATTGCATCATAATAAAGTATTAAATAAAGTAATAGCTTACTGAAAATCGACGCTTTGGTCTCATTGCCTACAGTATATGGTGAGCTGAGCTCTAGTTTGGCATGACACTACAATATTTAACCTAATTATAGAAATTGCCAAATAAATATCATGTCAATGTCTATGACCAATATGAAACACCTATCAACAAATAAATACCCGAATTACATACACAGTCAATCCTTAAATACACATAGTACCATTACACATTGTATCCCATAATCACTCATGTACCTGCACTTAAACTACAAGTGTAACTTCCTTCTTAGAAGAGTAAGTTAGCTGTCATGAGCAGTTTGACTACAGGTAGGTTTTCTGTAGCCTTTTACCTCACTAATATTAGGAATAAATTTAAGAAAAGATTAGGAAACCTAACTAACTTTGTGGATCCAACCTAGGCGGTAAAATAAAAAACAAATACTCTTTTTAGATTTTCCCGACCTGGATTAGGATATGCCATTAAAGAAAAACATGTCGGAATGTATACTCTATGCATCAACCACGCCACGTGGAAATATGTATTTAATACACATAAAATATTTACAGTTTTAGTAAAAATATACCCTAATACATATAAAATACATACCAAAAGTTCAAAAAGTCGTTTACACCGCTGCCGCCCGGAATGGTGCCCAGAAAGCTGGCTGCGTTGCCTCGTTGGATAGCGATGCTAATTCGTTGCCCGAGGAACGAGCCAGCTTTCCGGTCACCAGTGGGGCCATTTAATTTTTTGGAAAATTTTATAAAGAACTGTTAGTTTCATTAATTTTGGTGAGTTGGGATTCGTCCCCTTGGCAGTAGGCTCCTACAGCAGCATCGCGGGCGTGAAATCACGTAAGTAGGTGTAATTGACCATTTCTGTGTAGTTTTTTGGTTTGTGCGCGTACATTCAGCTGCAGAGCGAAGGGGCTCAGGCGTACATTTAATATATGCCTTTCTTGCCACTTGACTCCTTACAAATTTCAAAAAGATATATTTTTATTTAATTTACTAAAATTTGGTTGATTTGACAACCGCAGGCCGCAGCAATATAAGCTTTGCTCACTTTGGGGCCAGATGAGAAATTCTGAGAAAATACATTTCAAGATTACAAACAAATTGCGCCTAGCGTTTTACCTATATCTATTACATTCTTCATTTAATAATAGGTTATAAATAGCGACTTTGTTGTAAAAGCCATACGAATAAATAATAAATAAATTCTTAAATTACACTTATAATATAACAATTAGACACCTACCTATGTACAAAATAAAAATTCTGCAAATCAACAACACATCAATTAGAAATATAATGGGTACTACACATTAAAGCCATTATTTATGAGTTCCTGGCCGGACTCGCCACACAGCTAACTAGAGAGGCTGCCCGCGTGCCCGCCGGCCTTGTCCCTATCAACTGAAGGGCCTTAGGGGCAAGGCTGAAAAAGGCGCAAACCCGCCGCCTGCAAACTTGCCTCCGCTCAAGGTAGGAACTACCCCAAGCGCAGCCTCACCTGCGACTCGAGCCCGCCTAAGGCCCCCACGCCACAGGCACATCCTTCCCCACCCAAGGCCCATAGCCGTCCACAGCAGACAATATACGTTACATATAGAAAAATAAAATAGTCTTAAGAAACGTCAACTTAGACGATATATTTGCCTTGACTCGCTAACTATGAGCCGCTTTGAACCCGGCCGATAGCCTAGTGGCTGTCGCCAAACACCAGTCTACCTCAGTCTCTGAAGTAAGTCCCCTGGCCTCACGCCGCCCCCGATATGTATTTTTACTTAATGACAGGTGAACAGCAGGCCTATATTATGAAAATAGCAATAGAAACACTATACAAAATTATTGTTTTTGTGTGAGCAATCACTTCCGATGGAGCTACATCGAATATTCACATTAAGTAACTTCGAACCATTAATTTTTTTAGAGTCGTTTCGACCCACCACATGATCAATATTAATAAGAAATACATTTATATTTACTATACGTAAAATTACGGTACGACTCTAGCCACAGGGCTTTATTTAGGTCCGAACCTCACGGGTCATTAGCGCCATCTAGAAACGCGAAAATCATCATTGGATACGCGCTTCTTAGGAAAGTCTTTTTACATTTTACACATATGTTAATGCAATATTACAGTTCACAAAATACAGTATCTGTTTACACAACAAATTCATCGAAAATGTTCATTTCCCCGCAACGAGGGATAGATATAGCCAGGGCAATATCGCTTGATTTGTCCGTATCACAGTCACTTAGCTGCTGAAATTCTACAGTCCCCTAGACGCATGTCGCGCTACAATGCCAACACGTCCCTCATAGCCTCTCCGGGAGTCACGAACCTGGTGGAGCCGATCAGCACTGTGTTGTCAACGCCGCTGGTGATCACGCTGCGGTGAAGTCGCTTGCATTCCTCTGCCGTGATGCCGCCAACCACGTATATTATCACGGTTGCGTTGTCCAGCGGGTGTTTCGAGGCTCGAGGCTTCTTGCTTGTCAGCATGCTGTTGGAAGATGGGGGTGGTTAGGACTGTCATTACTGTCATAATGTCTACGAGGCTACGGCCTCCACAGACCAGCCAGCGGTGGCAGTCATGATCTTTTGACTTTTGAAGTCCATTTGTTTTATAGTACTACAAACTTATCTAGTCAAAATTGGAACTAATTGTCGCGATGTGGAATGTCTTCAACAACAGCGACGCCGTTGCCGTGTTACGTATTAGTTCGGAATTTAATAAAAACTTATTTTATTAAATTCCGGAGGGTGAACTTCAAACGTCAAAAAGAACATGAAGTTCGCGTTAATAATTATACGCGGTAGACCAGCAGAAAATGGTCAACAGTATTTTCTGTTGAATATATATACAATACGATCTATAGCCAGTCCTTGACGCAATGAGGGTTTTCACGATTCCAGATGGCGCTGCTGCGACGTGAGGTCAGATGTCAAAATATAGCCCAGACATTGGCTAGAATTTATCCGTAATTTTACAGCAGTTGTTACTGTCCAATAGCACGACAGTATTTTTACAAATAACCTTACTTCTCACGCCATCTGTTGGATTTTGAAATCGCGAAAACCCTTATTTCAAGATACACAGTAGTTGCTTCGATGGAAATAATTTACGGTCTATGAATTAATGAGTACTTCAAGTTACTCTAGTTCATGATTTCAGTATAAATAAATTCACCCAATAGAATAATTACGGCGGTGGAAATCAATAATAATTATCTTGGCGTTAATGTCCCGGTTGTGTTCTCGCCCGCAAGGGCCAAGGGTTCGCCGTGACCATCGCGGCCAGGGGGTCCTTAAAGGTGAATTGAGGCTGCTCCAGTATAGTCCTCAGCGTTTCTCCTAAACTAACCTGATCCCAGTCCGGAGGAGGTCCTTGACAGGGTCGTGTCGCCTTCGCAGGTCTGGCAGCGCTGGGCGACGCGCGTCCACTAACTCCTCAGCCAGCTGTTGCAGCACTCCGCGGTACTCGTGACCAGCGCCCCCCTCGCACGCCTTCAGAACTGACTGGTAGCTGGGAAGGATGACAGCGAGATATTACAATTCAATTCAATTGAAAATTCTTTATTCTATTGCTCGAAACGAAAGTGACTGGCACTTGATCGTGAAGAGTGGAAGAATCGGGGGGAGGCCTTTGCCCAGCAGTGGGATGATTCAGGCTAATATAATAATAATCATAATATTCTATTGCTCACTCAGGATCGACTGGTAACTGCCCCTATACTTGAGGCGGCTGTTGGAGGGCTATCTCATGGATAGGTATGTTCTTTTCGGCAACAGTCAGGGTACTATGATTGGGTATCCTGTGAGATGTGGAGTTCCGCAGGGGTTGGTTCCTGGTTCTTGGTCTTGCTGAGAATGCTCATTCTCTGCTACGCAGATGACACGTTAACCGTAGGACGGGGAGGTGGTTTCCGAGAGGTTGCGCGATTAGCCGCGGTGGGCACTACCTTAGTGGTCGACCGCATTAAAATGCTGGGTCTTAAGGTTGCAATACACAAGACCGAAGCTCTGTTATTACACGGACCCGCAAAGGTCCCCCTCCTGGCGCAGAATTATGTATTGAGGGGATTTACATTGCACATACATACATACATACATACATGTAAGACCACACATGAAAAAACACTTCGGGCTCGTACTCGACGGGCGAAGGGGATTTGGCGAACATTTTCGCCGTTTAGCCCCAAAGCTTGTAGCGGCAGCATCTGAGCTTGGCTGCCTCTTAACGAACTTGGACGGTCTAAATGGAGGATATCGTCGGTTATGGATATACAAAGAGGGGTTTAGTTTACATATCCACGTCACTCCCCCGGGTGAAGTGATACATTCCGAAGATGGCCCTCTAAAAAAAATAAAAAAAAAAGGTATCGACTGGTATCTGCGAAGAGTTAGACTGATACAAATGATCTGGAAAATTCACTAATACCCTCCTCACATTAGTGGAGAGCTTTGCCGTAATCCCTACACCTAGCAGGCGAGTTCACTGCGTAAAACGAAAATAGGAATCTTTATTTTAATAGAAACTGGTGGTGTGGCATATCATTACACTTGCAACTTACTAGCAACTGGCACAACGTGGTCTCTACCCATACCTACAGGAAATTTTACAACTTACTTCTGCAAAATCTTCCTCATCTGCGCTACCTCCTTCAACCGCGACATTATCCCCTTCGCCACCTCTTCACACGCCTCAGGGGTCACGATTCTTCCTGGATCCTCGTCGAATAAGGTCTTATGGTCTTCAAATATCGCCACGCTAAGGGTCTCCGATAGATTGTCCTCGTGTTTCTTGGAGAAAGACACTTCAGTGCCGGTCAAGGAGTACACGTGGACAATCAACGCCAGAAGGTTCTCCAGCGGTAAGTTGCGATCTTTACGCGATTTTATTAGTTGACTGATCTGGGGAAAAAGATAAATATGTTTAACTGGATTTTACTGCTTAAGTGCGTCGGTGGAATTGTGGTAAAGGTATCTCGCAAGCGTGGGGTACCGGGTTTAAATCTTACTGCCGCCAAGTACCAATGACTCTTTTCTGAGTTATGTACATTAGTTGACCACTAACCGATGCTCTTACTATGAAGGAGAATATCGTGATGAAACCTGCACATTCAGGCGTGTGAATGTGTAACCATGTCCCAATCTGGTCAGGTTCCCCTGTTAGCAGGGTCACGGAGGTCAGACTGCAGTCTGATCTGCCAGATCATGTTCGGGGCTGATCCCGGGTCCTCGTGCGCGAGAGCACAAGCGGGACATTAACGCCAAGATACTCGAACTGTAATCATTGCACTGCCTTTATCCCACTAGGTAGAGTCGAACACAACATGCCTCTCACTCTTGAGGTATGTTCTAAAAAGTTTTAGTTTCGTGTTTTATGACCGGTGCATGAGAAGATATATGAATGTGGAAGAGGCAAAATAAGTGTGTCAGTGTGGCAAAATAAGCTTGTGGCTGTCGATAGTATGTGTCAACCCCTATGGAATACGGGCGTGAGTGTATACGTATGTTTCAAGATGCTGCTGCCTGTTTCCTCGGCCCACAGCACAGGTTCTAGCTGGTATCATCTAAGACTTTTTCCGCCTTTCAAAACACCCAGGGTCAGAGAGTTAGTGCAATTCTACTCTGCCATCCACCACATAGCACTTTAGGGCTGTAGATGGCAGTCAAATACTTCAATATAAAAAATCCTGTTTTACCAACCTGATGCAGAACGCTGGTGGAGTCCCTGCTAGCAGCAAGGCTCTGCACCACCTGCGCCTCGAGACTAGTCAGCAGATCCAATTGCGCTCGCCGCGGTGCCTTCAGTGTCTGCACCACGCCCAAAGCTTGCTGCACCATGCCTAGGTGACGGCCGATTGCCTCATAGTTGCCCTTCGTCGCTGTAATGATTTTTTCCACACTCTGCGGCGTCACCTTCAACAGCGCCCGCGCCCCCGGCGATTTCTGGACGTCGATCTTTGACACCTTATTATACAAGTCAAACATGACCTCTTTCTGTGATTTGTTGATCATGTGGTCGTAGGTTTGCATACATGACTCGTCGTTGGCGTGGAAGAGGCAGCCGGGGCTCAGCTGGATGTCTTCTGGGTGGGCTATGCTGGAATATAATGAATTTGCTTTATTTTACCTGTGTGTCCATATTTGTGTTACATTTGGATTTTTAGGAATACAGACTCTTAATCCGAATCGTCGATAGATGGAGACTTAACCTTAAAATAAACACGGAAATATAAATTGTAATATGATGGTTAAATAGTGAAATTGGTGATGCCCCTGGTGTTTCCAATGTCCATAGATGGCGGAGACAACTTTCCATCAGGTTTCCATCACACTTGCCTGTTTCTCTAACATATCAGACAAAATAAAAAGGTACCACTAAAAATAAATGAGGCCCTGTTGCAATAGATTTTGTATAGATTTAACGTGCCGCCGTGCCCGCCGCTCAAGTACTCCATTGGGCCCGACCATTTAACTGGAACGGATTATACATCCATTTATACATCCAGATGGTGATGTATCGAGCCTTTAATAATTGAATTCTAACGCTCATCGAATTATTTAAACTATCGTGTCCGATGGACATGAACTCGCGCTCGAACAGTAGGTCTATGTCCAATCTCCATACAAACTAACCTTAACGATTACAGTACAACAAATTTTCTAAAGATGACTTACACATTAGCTTCACACAATGGTGACATATCCACAGCCACTTCGTTGGAGTGCCCCGGGAACCTTGGCAGCACTGCCATCACTTTGTCCAGGACAGACTCCATAGAATGGCTAGTCACGCCACATAAATCCAAGGTACGATCCACTATTATTAGAGATGCGGGATTTGAGCAAGTCTGGAACATTTCATAATTGCTTTGAGGGTCAGGGAAAATAAGCAAAGTAACAAAGCACCTTAATGTCTATCCAGTATAGTTTTAAAACAGTTAAGCAGCACTAATCTTTGACTCTGGTAGTTCAATACCACAAATACCCAAATGCCATAAGTTCACTAATAGGAATTTATTTTCTACTACTACAATATTGAACTAGCAAACGGTTAATGGTAATTTAATAATAATAAATAATAATAAACTGCCATGGAGTGCCAATCGGCTCCCGAGAATATTCAACCAGTCCCTAGCTCAAGTTTTTTTTTTTTTTTTTTAAATTAAACAAGACAGGCATTTGACCGCCATCTCAGCTGTTGGTAAGTGACGATGCGGCCGAAGATGGAGCATGCCCGTCTTGGAACAGTCTATTCACTCTAGCCTTGAAGGCATCCAGATTATATTGATCAGGGAACACACTCGCAGGCAACGCGTTCCACTCCTTAGCCGTACGCATTATAAAAGTCAAGCCAAAGCGGCTCGTGCGGATAGTTGGAAGGTCCACGACATAAGGATGAAGCGCTCGCCCGGATCGTGTCTCCCGATGGCGAAAAGGGGACGGCGGAATGAGGTTGTGCAGCTGCTTCGCACACTCACCGAAATGTAACCTGTAGAAGACCAACAGACGCGCAACCCTACGCCGATGCTCAAGGCTCTGCAGCCTAGCTTCAATCAACTGTGGGTCACCAATCATCTTCTTTGCACGTTTTTCCACCGAATCCAAAGCCGCCAGTTGATATTTGGCTGATCCATCCCAGAGGTGGCAAGAGTTTGGTTGACGTGGGTTGAAATCAATTTAATATATGATGTCAACCCAGGGTTGAATATTTTTTTATGTATCATTATGTTATGATCATGTTGTTGGTGTGTTGTTAACCAAGAAACAATCTCATAATGTTCAGCTAGTAGCAGAGTCACAGAGGTTTAATGGCAGTCCCTCCACTGTAATTACCTGATCTGCTAAACCCTGGATCATGGTCAAGGTGGACCCCGGCGAGAATACAACCGGGACATAATGCAACAATGATGATATTTTAGAATGTTAAGATAATATTGCAGATTATTTGGAAACATGAAAAAAAGCAATGTATAAAAAAAAATTGGCAAAAAGTTTATCTTTACCTTTTTCCTGGATATGCAAACAGGTGAATTCTCCAGAACACCTGCTACTAAAGAGCTATAGGCACCCATATAGAAAATATCTTCCTTCAAATTCATAGAGTCTAACATACTATTCAAGCAACTAGCCAGTCTTCTCACTTGAGACCTCTCATCATTAGCAAGAGTGTACAAATCCAAAGAGGATGTATCAGGGATAAGTTTCCCATTGTATGTGGGGTACATACTCTGATAAGGTGGTGTGAGGAACACAACATTTGTTGGAGATATAGTGAAGATAGGTATGTGGACAACTTCCACTGCACTTTGCTGAAAATTTAAAAAAATCTATAGCACCATTTAAATAAAACAAGACAATTGAAATAATTTAAAGTGCAGTGATATACGCATATCAGTATTAGCTGCTAGTGTATCCATCAATAATAATAATACTATTGAACTTTTGTACAGAAAGCAGAATACATTTCAAGTTAAGAATATTAGTGAAAATAACATTACAGTGGAGTCAATACCTTTTTGCCAATCCATTCTGTGAGCAATCCCTCCAAGTGTTTTGTTGCTTCTGACTGGGCTCGACCTGATGCAATAACGTCACTCACATCTTTGCCTTCATTTAGCTCCACATAGACAGTATCAAGACTGACACACGAAATCAAAATACAGTGTGTGAAATCACTGTTTTGAATAATCTCATGGATTGTACGTAGTTGTGTTGACGTTGTTTGTGTTATGAAAACAGCCTTCTTGTACACTTTCTCAGAAAACTGTAAAACAAGATATGATATTTTGAGTATAGGTACTACGTGTATACATATAAGGTAGTATAGCGCTTAAATCAGTATGTAGTAGATATCTTCTTCTAAAATTGATGTCTATCCATTGTGAATAATTTTTGTTTATTGTTTGGTCCTAAGTGGATAGCAGAGTTAATTTATCACAGTGAACTACCCTCGCTTATATTGGAACTGGTTGTAACTAGTTAGCTATCGTAAAATATATTTATTAACCAAAATGTTGAACACCATTATTTTCTCACAGAACATCTGTTAATGACAAGTGATACATTGGCGGTGTGGTGTTCGGTAGAGTAGAATATTACCAACCCCTTACACTCGTGGGTGTCATACAAGGTGACTAATGTTTTCAAGGCAAAAGATCTAGTCTCCGTAGGGTGGAAAATAGACAGCAGCATTTTCCATTATTATATTTATAACACTGTGATCTCCAAACCACCTTCCAACCATGGAGATTATGGCAATAACCCCCCCTTTAGTGGGAGATACCCTTAGTCCTGTAGTGGGCTGCTATGGGCTGTGATGATGATACATAGGTAACATCATTCGAAATTATCTATTAAATGTTTAAAGGAGTTTGCATTCATATACTGAACTCCCAACACTTTCCCTAAACATTTACCGAGTCTAATCCTAGTATTTTGCATAGGTCGGTCGAGGCAGCGCTTTCGTCAGAATATCCCCAGCTTGTTCATTGTCCACATGCCGAACCAGGATGTCTGCTGGTGTAGTAATCTGCTGATATAACATTGAGAGCCAAACGAGTTCCCTTTCACCTTAACTAGCTGCCACAAGATCAGCTTCGGTTGTAGAGATAGCGACTGATGCCTGTCGGCACGCGACTTCAGAGTCCAGTGGTATAACAACCTGTGTAGTGCTCACTCCCAATTTTGGTAAAACTAAAGTTTTAGCGGCCATATGGACCGGCGAATTAATGGGGTGGGAAGGGTAATTACTATAGATATGACGCTTCTTACCTCAAACGGAGACAAGGTTTTGACTGTTACGGCTCCCCCATTCAGTAAATTAAATATTCCACCATCCCAATGGAGACATTCTGCGCTAGCGTCGTCAAGAAAAACCGCTGCACCAATAATACGATTGTAAACTTCGGGCCACCAGGCCTTTCCAAATTCTTTAACTGATGCACTAGCCATATTGGATAAATTTCGTCAAATACCTCATCAATACATTTATTTAGGAAAAAGTGAACTAAAAGTAGATATTTTTTTGTCTGATACGTGACCAAAACAACAAAATAATTTCAGACTACAAAGGCTACAAACCGACCAGATCAGCCAACCCCAATGAGATTAACCAACTTTGAACTAAACGCAGACCAAAGAGGTAATAAGCTATACTGTCAATCGACAGATTTTGTGGTATGGAAAACTGTTTTTCACCGTTTTTTAATAATTACCCATAATTTCTTTGGCTATATTTTATGTTGACCACGTGAGACGACCGTGGCAGCAGCGGTACCATTTTAATGAAATATAATCTTTTAAGAAACTACTAAAGCACCGATTCGTATCATGTGCTATTCACCAGATGTCATTAGAATTTTCGTAAATGGTGCTTGTAAAGCTCCCTAAGTTGTCATCTATCTCCTTGCCAATTTCTATCCAAATCTGTTCAGGGGTTAAGGCATGAAAGCTTGACAGACAGTGTTTATAACATTAGGATTGGATTCACATCTTAACACAGTAAAACTTCTGAAGATTTAATTATTTTTATTTCTTATCACATAGATAATTTAGTATGCAAAAACATTTCTTCAGCTCCTACTGCATCCAATGTACAGTTTCACTAATACCTCTATTATAATAACATTGGAATTGTTTTAATGTCCATCTTCTTCATAGCCACTGGGCAAGGCATTAACATGAGGATTGTGGAAGAGAGACTTGGTGCCATCACCCCATGGGAAACGCTGGAAAAAAAATCAGAAATTACAATCATGCCTTGCTATGTAGCTTTCATAGTTAATTGGTAATGTACAGATTAAATTGAAACATAATATCAAAATCCTCGAGGGATTTCTGTGACAATAAGTAGTATGACATAGAAGATGTTGTAGACTACCTTTGTGCGCACTCGCATGTACTCATAAGGTACAAATGGTGGACGTTCATGATTGGCATGCTCTTGGTGGGCAAGGTAAGCATTCAACATGCCAAGGCCTACTGCGGGGAAAGCCACAAAGAATGTCAGCTTCTTCCACAACTTCCAACCACCTGAAAATTAGAATAATGTTTAATGCATATTTTGGATTCTACCAGAATAAAAAGAGACACCTAAGGAAACAAGGAAAAAAGAAAATTGAGAAATAGTTGCATTATGCGTCAGGTTTGGTTAGTTCAATAACAGTTAAAAACTGATAGCATTACAACTACTATACAGTCATTTTACTGACTCTAAAGTAATTTATCTAACTGTACTGCTGTGTTGACAATTTTGTAAAGTTGTGTTATAGTTTATAATGTAATTTAGATAATGGGATGCCACTATAATATAGATAAACGCATTTTTCGTAGAACTAGGTGGTAAAGATAAGGGATAGGTTAGGTGGTTACATAATTGTAGGAATCAATAACAAAGAAACAACAGTCATACCTCCATGCCCTCCAGCCGTCGCAGCGTGCGAGGAAGCACGTGCCTGGTTTCTGAGGTAATTTGCAGCAGCTCTTTGTAGGACTGCAGCCATATTCAGTTTTTATAAATCGGTATCAGCAAGAGAGATAATTTTTACGATTTTATGTCGAGAAATGTCAATGTCAAAATTGACAAAAAACACAGAAAACTGTCAGTTGTCAATTTGAAGGCAAAGGATAACAATCTCTTTACAGCCATGCCTTCCAATTTATGTAAGGCAAATAAATAATATAGAAACGTCTTTGACTGAAATGGTTTTGCAGCGAAAACACGATCAGAAATATTCTATCATAATATTTTTTAAAGCTAAGGATACCTAAGTATAGTTAAGGATAAGTTGGTGATAGAAAATGGTCATTCCATTCACTCTTCAGCAATTTCAATTTTGAAAAGTGTAAACGATATAGGAGTCATCATTCTGTAGAAATACCTTTTTTATTTACTTTATTTTTTATTTTTATTAATATGGAAAACCAACAAATTTTAATACAAGCATATAAAACTTAAATAAATACAAAAAGCCAACACAGGTTCTCACTGATAGCAGTATCATAAGATAAATAAATCGCAACACACTAGTCTACGAGAAGAACATACAAAACATATAAAAACATGCCGTATGTAATACAAACAGTATTACATATGTGCAAAATAATACCATCTGTTAGTTAGCTATGCATTATGTTTGGCTAGTATTATTGAAAAACGCCTGACTAAGCACTCGCTTTGCCGTCCGATAGCCTGTGTTGAACAAATCGAAGTCCTCATTTTTACTCAACCTATTGAAACTATCGCAGCTACGCCACAGAAAAGTGTTACGCTTATAGTTGGTAGACGCTTTAGGCAACGATATGATGTCATTAGTGCGCAAAGTTCGGTTAGGCGGTCTGAATGGTATGTGTTCCAAAAGCTGAGGACAATCAACCAAATTTGAAGTAATCTTGAGTAGGAAGACCAAGTCAGCTATTTCGCGCCTCGCGACCAAAGGAAGCAGAAGATGTTTTCTACAGATGTCGATACTTACTTATACTTTCCTTATACTTATACTTTTAAATGATAGCCTAAATATCTTAAAAACCTACGCGGGACACCCTCGATGCGATCGATATACGTAAGATAACGTGGGTTCCATACCTGGGATGCGTACTCTAGGTGGCCTCGTACAAAAGTACAGTAAAGAATTTTAAAACTTTTAGCTTGGGTAAAATCTTTTGATGCACGCATAATGAATCCCAAGGTTCTTGTAGCTTTAGTGATAGCACCATTAATGTGGCTATCAAATAACAATTTCGCATCATCTACAATTCCAAGGTCTCTAATGATAATCTCTCTCTAATTTTTTAAACTATAGCCGAAGTTGAGTGGATTTCGTTTCCGGCTGTAGGTCACCACATTTTATTTAGATGGATTTAAGTCCAATTTGTTTGTGACACAGTAATGCTCGAGCAGCAAAAGATCCGACTGCAAGGCCTCAGCGTCAGCGATAGAGCTAATTTTTGCAAAGATCTTCATGTCATCAGCGAAAGTCGGAAGTTTTGCATGATGGAAACAGAGTTCAATATCGTTGACATAGATTATGAACAAGAGCGGTCCCAGCAATGAACCCTGCGGCATCCTACTAGGGACGTAAATCCCTCCTGACATGTAGTTGTTAACGACAACAGCCTGTGAGCGATTTTCAATGTACGAGGAAAACCATCTGAGTAGATCTCCTTTCACACCGACCCCCATCAACTTCTGCAGTAGAATGTCATGAGAAATTCTATCGAATGCCTTGGAGTAATCAGGTATCAGTAAGGAAATTGTTAAATAAAACTAAATTTGAGACAGTGGATCGACCCTTAAGAAAACCATGCTGCGAGTCACTAAATGATTGCTTAAGAGCTGGAAAGACCTGATTATAAACAACCTTTTCAAGAATCTTAGAGACAATGCATAATTTAGATATTGGTCGATAGTTAGCAAGCTTTTTGTAAACTAAGGTTTTTGTAAAGTTCATATTTTAATTTCATGGAGTAAAATGACATTAACACAAAATACGTAATAGGCGTCTCCGGACGCGCCTTTTGTATTTGGAATAAAATTCCCAATCGGACCTAGTAACGTTCCTACTTCCTAGGTACGATGAACACTACACCTCCCCCACATCTCTCCTACAACTGGGCATGAATGGGAATTAAATTTCCAGTATATTTTATTCCCAGTCTTACCCACTGGGTACGACCGGGAATAAAATGCATTTTGTTACCTACCTATCTACCGTATCTATTGGCAAAAGTAGTTCGCCTTTTGCCACGCGCCAGGTGCTTGGCTAAACACTTTCGAGCTGATAGACTTCGCTGTCTCCATCATTAGAGGATTTTGCCTTAGGTAAGTATTCTTTTGCTTTGGAGAGAAATCATACTAACCAAAAAACTATGGTCCTATTTGTTGCTCAGACATTTTTTTTTTTTTTTTTTTATATTAAACAAGACAAGCATTTGACCGCCATCTCACCTGTTGGTAAGTGACGATGCGGCCGAAGATGGAGCATGCCTGTCTTGGAACAGCCTATTCACTCTAGCCTTGAAGGCATCCAGATTATATTGATCAGGGAACACACTCGCAGGCAACGCGTTCCACTCCTTAGCCGTACGCATAAAAGTCAAGCCAAAGCGGCTCGTGCGGATAGTTGGAAGATCCACGACATAAGGATGAAGCGCTCGCCCGGATCGTGTCTCCCGATGGCGGAAAGGGGACGGCGGAATGAGGTCGTGCAGCTGCTTCGCATGCTCACCGAAATGTAACCTGTAGAAGACCGACAGACGCGCAACCCTACGCCGATGCTCGAGGCTCTGCAGCCTAGCTTCAATCAACTGTGGCTCACCAATCATCTTCTTTGCACGTTTTTCCACCGAATCCAAAGCCGCCAGTTGATATTTGGCTGATCCATCCCAGAGGTGGCAGCAGTACTCCATGCAGGATCGGACTTGTGCTTGATATAACTGAATCAACTGCTTTGAAGTGAAGTACCGCTTAACCTTCGAGAGGACACAAAGTTTTTTTGGTACAATTTTTGCCATGGATTCGATGTACTGACCGAAGTTGAGATTGGTAGAAAGCTCAACACCTAGAAGCTGTAGGTTGCCGGTAATTTCCACAGGAACATCCCGAAAAGTTGGAGTAAGATGGAATGAACTCCTTTTGGCGGAAAACAAACACGCCTGAGTTTTGGTTGCGTTGAACGTCACCAGATTGGCTTCACCCCAATCAGAGACTGCCTTGAGAGCGTTGTTCAAACGATCAACCATAACCTCTCGACAATACTGAATATCGTCCCTATTGGCTTTTGCATCTGCCAGATATCTATCCGTTACATAAGTCGCTTTGTAGGGATGTCACCCGTAAATCAAACGGGTAGAACAGCTTCTACTCTACCCAGCATTACACAGCAATCCACCGGGCAATAATCCATGGAATATTGAAAATACCCACCAACATTTTTAACGACAATAGCCCGCAAACATCTGCAAAATTCTTGTCTGGTGTCGTACCTCCACCTTACATTATACCGCAGCCAAAGATCGCTCATCCTTGGTGGTAAGTTTGTTGGCACGCTTGGCATGGGCCGGGCGTACCTGTGAGGGTGGCATCGCCAGACATGTAAGGGACAGCTTTACCGGAATTTTGGGGTCACAAATGACAGCCAAACAACACTATTTTAATTAGTATTGTAATCCTGCCGGTGAGTAAGGTGTATTTGGCAGTGAAGGGTGCGTTTACCTATTAATTATTTGCTGTCACAGCAACTTGTTCCGGGGTTTAAAAAGTGGGCAACGCAACGCAGCAACGCGTTGGCACCTCTGGTGTTGCTTATGTCTAAAGGCAGCGGTAATCATTTCTCATCAGGTGGCCCGCTTTTCTGTTTGCCTATCGTAAGATATTAGATGCAAAATTACCTTCCACCCGCATCGTAGATCAATAAGCTATCCGCACGACACGAACCATTTGGCTATTCCTAGACAGGCATTTTCCTTCCCATGGTAGGGACATTCTCGGGATCCCTGAGAATTCAATATGGCGGTGACCACAATAGTGTAGTCCACGCGGACGAAGTCGCGGACGGGCAACTAGTACAAAATAAAGTTTCTTTCCGCATTTGTTTGTCTAACTCTTTCTAACTGGATTTTGATGCGGTTTTCACTATAAGGTAGAGAATTTCTACCGGTTCCTGTAGGTTTATTGTATAATATAACATAAACATTGTACAATAATGTAAAACAACGTGAGGCGAGGCACGAGGCGCGTGTGTTCATACTCGCGCCTCTCATGCCCGATAGCACTGAACTTAGGCGACTCTTAAGTTGGCGCCTTTAGATATTCCCAAGCGTTTAAGAGTTATTATCGTTATCACTAACCTTAGGAGTCGCCTAAGCTCTTTCTTATCTTAACTTGGACCTTGCTGATTGGCTGAAAACTAGTTAAGATGGAACTTAGGCGATTTTTAAGTTTAGTGATAATGGCCAATAAAGTCGCTGTCATACAGTTAAGAGTGACCCAGCGACTTTAGCTATTTCTTGTTAGGAATATTTTAATTGAACTTAAGCGTCGCCTGAAGTTTAGGGCCATCAGTAAGCATAGAAAAATTCAGTCAGCCTCTGCCTCGCGTTTCACTCGCCAGTCGCAGTATTAGAGGCACGGTACAAAACCAGGGGCCCTATTTTTGAACCGCTCGCATTTACGGTGCTCGCCTACTAATGCCTGTCTATTCTATCTCTAGTGAATGTGAAAGAGCACGCGTACGCGAGCACTCGCGTGGATGCGAGCGGTTCAAAAATAGGCCCCCAGAGCTTTCAAGTTGCCGACTATATAATTGGTGTAACACCGCGTTTATAAGCTCGTCAGGTTACTCGACAAAAAGTTTCACGAGACGCGACGATGACACTCTCGTGCTATGATGTCCACCACAAAGCAAAAAAAGGTGTCTAACTTTCCAATATTTTTGATGTCCACCAATTACCACCAACTATTGATTGGTGATTCAAAAGGAAAGAAAAGGAGCTAACAAACAGTGTTCCTTGTAAATGGTGTTCCTTTATATTCTGTTAATAATATTTGTACAATGGAATGTAGATTCGTAGTCACAATAGTCCTCTATTCCAAATAAAGCAGGTACCTACATCTAGATGTATATCTACTTACTTAAGATTCATTAGGTGAGATTCGATGGTTGGTATTCAAGTTCAGTTCAAGTTTAATTATGTTTTAAGTTGAAATATGATTACCCTAAATAAAAATAATTGACTATAACTTGTTTCAACGATGTAACTTGATGTTAGGTATTTTGAAAAATAAAAACTTTACATAAACATTCGAATAGTAGGGTTCAGATACCAAATATGAGATACATTTGCTATTGTAAAAGAGAAACTGTCGCATGTAGAGATTACCCTACGGTACGGGTAAAAACGATGATGACTCGTTGGTTTCTGGGAAGCATTTTTCAATGATGGCTTTCGGCGAGACCTGGAAAGAGCATATTTCCTTATGTAAAAAAACTTCCTGGAGAGGTTTTCTCTGGAGAGTACAACATGGAGTTCTTCAGGAAAGGGGTTAAAAGGTTTTCACGGGTTCGGCAACGCGTGGGTGATGCTCCTGGTATTGCAAACGTCCATAGGCTGCGGTGAGTGCTTACCATCAGGCTGGCCGAAATCTTGTTTGCAACCTTGGTAAAAAACAACACTTTCGAGCGATGACATGTAAATAAGAGCTTTTGAGGAGATATGCGGCTGTGTTTCAAAGGGATACTAGAGCAATGTGTCAGTACCTGGTTTACACGTATGAAGGCCAGTGATGACTAATTCGAAAAAAAACATTCTCAACGACAAAACTTTGTAGCGCCATAGTAATAAAGGAGCAAATGTAACGCAACGTGAGCTAAACTCAATAACACAAGTTAAGTAAGGCGTTCGACGAGACGACAAATTATTTTTGCTTCCGCTTTACCTGTCGTACCAAATACTCCCCAAACATCGCGTCTAATGGAAAAAGCTGCAACTGTAGTACTAACAGTTACGGCGAATCTCACATTAGAATAGGTTTCATGCAAAGAAAAAAATACCACATAATTATGAACTCACCGTCTTAGCCTTCACGTGTTCGAAGTTGTAGCCCATATAGAAGGCTGACTGTTGGAGCTGGCGGAGGTTCCTCATGCGGACGAGAGGGTCCACGTCCAGTAGACGGACCAGGAGCCCACGCGCTGGCGTTGGCAACTCTGACGCGCTGGCCGGTAAAGTCCCAGGCTTGGCTCTGATATAAAAAGCAAAATATATGTAGCTACATCATAAGAATATGAAGTCCGCTACCAAAGAGTACATTGCGTTGGTACCAATTATTGGTCGTAAGGGGTATCGAATTAAAGTTGAATTTTGTTGGGCTGCACATTAAAGTATAAAAAATAAAATTCGTAATTTTGTTATTTCGTGTTACACAATGAGTGCCAAAATAATATTAATTTAGGATTTTTTCAAGGATTGTTATCAGTTGACAATCATCTGCCAGCCGATCTGCCATGCAGTAGTCCCGAGTTCGGTTCCCGACCGGACAGAAATTGAAGTGATACTATTTTCTGTTCCGGGCCCGACTGTAACTGTATACTAATAAATAGTAGTAAGTATGTCAGTTATCTAGCACCCATAGTACCTACAAGCTTTGCTTAGTTTGGGGCAATATAAGTATTATGGTCTTCTGTGAATTTGTCCAAAAAAGTTATATAAACTTTATTTAAATCATATTGATCAATTGGCTAGTTTCCCCCAAACGCTTGATACAAACGTAGTTTGATCATATTTTTAATATTACGATATTTCAATATTATTTGTATGGAGCGCTCCCGGGGGAGACTTTTCTTAATTTGTTCAGATTATATTTTCATGGAATACCTGCTCCCCGTGGCCGTGGCATTGTCAGGAGACGCGTTCGAGCTGCCACCATTATCGGTCGTCACCTGTGGCCCTATCGCAGCTACTGGATACTGCAAAACAAATTATGCATTAGTTATGTATTATACATTGGTCAGATGGCCTGCTTGTTCGTTTGTTCGTCTATACGAGTACATTGCTCTAAAACCTAAAATATGTTCACTTATAAAACTCATCATCATCTTGGCGATAAATTCCGGTTGCGCTCCCGCGCGGTAAGCGAGTGCCTGGGATCCGCCTTCCTACTCCTCTTGGTCCACTTCGTTCGGTCTTCGGCATCCTTCGTGGCGAGTTTGTTGGCACACTAGCCATTGCTTCTTGGGCCGGCTTTCCAGCCGATTTTCGCTGTTTTGATAGGCCATTACAGCACAGAGTAAATTGCAGTAGGTATTTACTATATAGTTCTTCCGTCCGTATTCCTCATATCTGAGGATCGTGATCGTGACGTCTCCCCCCATAATCTTGTCACGGACAAAGGCACGCCATCATCCCCAGTCCTTAGCACAGCGCAGAGCCTAGTATAACGTAGTATGCATTTACTATTTACTTACCTACTAGGTAAATACCGCCTTCCTGTGGCACTATGCTATTATTGAAAATTCTAATTGAATACAAGTTGCCGAACAAGCCCAACGATTGCGGTCGAATCGTGACCAGATCAGAACACAAACATTCATTGTGGTAGCGCAGGTACCCACAACATGATAAAGATAAGAATTGATAACTAGTCCAAGCGTTAAACCTCATTCGGAATAGCTTTTCTCGGGTCCGTTGCAGACGAGCGGTATGTACAGTAAAAGAACATGTTCAAAGCACAAAGAGCTTTAAGAGTGATTTGTGCTAGTAGGGAGTTTTGTATTGAAACAGACGTGTGATTTGCAACTAGTTTTTAATAAATAAGGGTACATTCATCTGAACGATACATATAGGTAGGTAGCTACAGTGTTAAACGCAACGAACAGAACGAAAGTGCATTACCACTTTAAGTTTCCTTTGCAGTTACAGCAATATACAGGGTAGTTGGTGCATCTTTAGTCAACATGAGATTGCTAAAAAAGCCCTTCTTTTATTAGCTGTCCCTTAGGCTCAAAGCACTCGTCTTTGACCCCTGTGACATTTTTTATAATAAATAAAAATTTTATACATGAATGTTATGACAACCTTTTAGCAACTGCACAGGAATATGATTCTTAAGGTGATCATGCACTTATGCTCTTGTTTTGTATCGTGAAATCTCGCCGATTTAGTGGCACTTTCCCCCCCCCCCCCCAGGATTTGTTTGATATTCAGCCCATGCCAGCATTGAAATAGGTATTATAGTAGGTAGGTATACAACAACTTCCCTCTATCTACCTAGTTAATAGATGGGCCTATCTTTAATGAGGATAGTATCGTGTATCTGTCGCCGCCGGTTAATTAAATGGCTAGCTTGACAATTATTCAATTGAAAATGGAACGCTAAATTCATGAACTTTGAAAGTTACGTCTAACGAACGATATTGCCCCAAGTTTACGGAGCATTGTCACAACACTAACATACATTATACGAATTAAACTTAATGTGTACTATTATTATTGTTTAAAGTCGCTTAGGTTAGGACAGTGTTGTGACAATGCATGGATTAGCTCCGCAAACTCGGGGCATTGTCGTTCGCCAGACGTTACTTACAAAGTTCATAAATTTGAAGTTCCGTTTTAACGGTCTAGCCGTTTATCTAAACGGCTAATATAACCATCCGGCTGCGACATATGAACTTTAACTCACTTTGAATCGTCCGCTGTAACTTAGTTTATAAAGACCCTGTGATACAAACACTACTTAGTTGTTGCAAACAGGATATATTTTAAACCTCGTTCTGTATAGGTAGGTTTGATGACCTGAGTAATTCAGTTGGTTAACATGCCGGTCGCCACGCAGAGTTCCCGGGTTCGATTCGCGGCCAAGCATAATTTAAATGATGAATTCTAATTTCTGTTACGGGTCTGGGTGTAGTATGAATATATATTTTTTAAATGCATTAAAAAAAGTACATAAGTAGTTTATCACTTATCTAACACCCATAACACAAGCTTTGCTTACTTTGGGGCTACATGGCGCTGTGCGAATTAGTCCAAGCACATTTATTAACTGCTCGTCTGTACGAATCCAAGACCATGCTAAGCTAGGTAACGGTGGTTCGCTCTTAATTGCCGATTGAGTGACAGCTACTGACTTATTGGGTCGCCGCGAATGGGAAACGGGTTAAAAACTAGGCGGTTTGTTATTTATTTTTCTTTATATTCCAATTAATTGTCTTGGTCATCTACATGGTGAACGTGAGATAGTTTAAACTATTTATAACTGGGAATGTAGGTACCTACATCATTAGCGATTTTAACCCTTATAAGTAAGTCGCGCTAATAAGTGCATTACCAGGTTTAGAAAAAAGCTTTTGGTAGCTACTGCCACATACAGGATATTGGTGCATTGTTAAAGAAATGGAATTGGCTAAAAGAAGGGCCTGTCTTTTAGGTACCCATAACTAATTATTAAACTGCAGGTTTTTTTTTAATAAACGAAAATTACTTTAATGAATTTCCATACTTTGTCTTGTAAATTAAAATTAAAACATTTTTTTGTTAACACAGCCTCCAAATTATATTTTTAATTTAGTAAGTATTAAAATTATTTGCACATAATGTAAACTTTTTTTGGTTAAAAACCGTTGTGTCCTTTAAAAGGATAACGGACAAAGCGATTTTGAATTGCAATAAAAAAAACTACAAGCGATTTTGACATTAGTTTAATTTCATAATGTTTTCTACCTTACTCCCTTTCGAACAGTACACTACAAGCTATAAAACCTTTAAACAGCTGCACATGAATATGAAGTTTAAGGTGGCAATGCACTTACGAGCACAACCTTACACAGTGAGTTCGAAATACCGATGCCAAAACAACCATAACGAATGTCACCGTCATGTGGAGATTGTGAATGTTATGGGCGGAAATAGTTGTTTGATAAACTAACAGGAATGTTACTCGGTGGCCGCTCTAATGTAATAGATATTGTAAAAACTTAACCTACAGATATAACAATCCACTTGGACTTAAGCCTTCTCCACAGTATTGGAGGTTGTTGGTTGTTAAAAACAAACAAAATAAGTTCCCAAATAAAATAAAATAAATCATAACAAGCTATTTTTGTGCGTTATAGTACCTACTTATTAAGACCATTCCAAAGAGCCCAAACATGATGGGGTTATCTTATTGCGTTCATTAGTTCCTATCACCTTCTTCCGGCTCCATCATCAGACCAGCTCCATGGTACCATACCATAGTCATCCAAGTTACATAGGTATACCAAATTTCAGCTCAATCGGATACCAACAAATGGTCGAAAATTTTTGCAAATTTTTACGGACATTTTATCCAGTTAAATAAAAGCTTGCTATAAAACATGCTGCTACCGGTCACCACAAGGCAAAGTCTATTACACTGAAATATTTCCTAAACTAAGAAATCGGTTTTAGTGAACCAAAGCTAAGAACCATATCGATTAAACAGGTTCGCAAATGAAGAAAACTCCATCGAAATCCGTTCATACTTTCGAAAGCTGCGATGCAACAGACAGAAACACATCAAACTTACAACACTTCCTCAATTAGCGTGCGAGCTTAAAAAGAAGCTCCCAAGACTACCTAGATAGATAGATAAACTCTTTATTTCTCATAAAAAACCTACCTACCTAATATCGTACATATGATCTGTCCAGACTGACTTGTCTTATTCGGTGAACATACAATACCCAAAATCACGGCTTGCTGTATCAATCACGCTACGTAAATTGCGTATAGATATCTTGAATTATACAAGAAACACATGGAATGTGAATTTCAATGAATTCTACTGCAAATTATCCATTAAAATACATAATTTCCATAGCCAAATACCACAAGTAAGTCTAGACACATTTTACCTTCTTATTTATCAAGCAACCCTCCATTTTCCCCAAGTGCTCCCTGCTCAACAGGCTGAGTATATTAATCGACACTTAATATCCTGGACACAAATGGCCGTATACCTAGCCAGTACACCCCTCGCGATCTCAAGCCACTATCTACTTATATCCGGTGATTAGCTGCGTAGTAAATTCCAAGTAGGCTGCTATGGCGCCAGTGGGATATTTTTAGTCCAGGCAGAGGCAGGTCTGCTGCTTTTTTACTCGTTACGATGGCTCGGTGGTACGACCTGGCGCCGGCGGTCAGGGCACCGAGTCTGCTAAGCGAATGGTATAATTGAATCGCAATAGGAAGTTTTAGACGTTTTTGGTATTCTGACGCTAGTCTACAGTGATTGTAGGCTTTCCCTAGACGGGACATGCTTTATCTTAGGCCGCATTGTCATGTGAGATGGCGGTCAAACCCTGGCTAATCTCATAAAAAAATAAGATTATCCATATGATTTTCCAGTGACATTAGATTGAACTGCCATTAGACTATTTGCTAGTATAATTGTAATTCGATTATGGACTAAAACGGCAGTCGCTTGGTAGATTTAAGAAGGCAACACCAATAACTATTCAATTGAGAGTCAATTAAGATTCGATTATGGCTCTATTGATAGAAGTTTTTGCAGAATACCTACCCAATTTGTCACAATCGTAACGGAGTTTTAATTGAATATAAATAGCATATGTGTTAAATAAAATTAGCAGACTTGAACCCAGTTGTACGATAGTAACCCCGCCGGTTCATTTGCGGCTAATGTCGCTTGTAATTTGTTTGTTTTTTTAGTCGTGAGCGATCGTTAAAATTTCATAGATGCCATTTTTTTCTTAATGATTGCTCGGTAGACGTTTGCGTGGAAGCGATCGGTCGCTTTGGTATCCAGAAAGGTTTTCGTATCGATTTACTGAGGCGTTTTATACGAGATTAGGTAGTTCCTTTTAGAGATATTATGGAACTCCGTTACTGTAACCAAACTATCGGGTATCCGAAATAATTTAATATTAATTCGAGCAAACATAGGGCTACACGGAGACTCTATCAAAACGCGTCGTTTTGCATACAGACCCGGTTTAGCCTTATATTTTGTTTGACCGCCTTCAAAATAAAGGTTTCGAATAATTTCGGATAGGGATGGAGTTAAAACGACTTTCAACTTGTAGGTAGGACCAGAAAAGAGTTTAGCTAATGTTTATTACCTGTTATTAAAGGCATAAGCGTAGTTGTCATTAGTTAGGACAATATAAATTGCAGTTAAAAATGTAATATACCTTAGCCCTTCCCGAAGGCCACTTACTAGGTAGCAACAACCAGAATTTTTTAGAGTCAATTCGAATTGATTGAACAACTTAATAATTTAATATCTATTGTGGGTATTTATATTTAATACCTAAAAAGGCTAAGGGAAAGTATCACCTTCTCCAAAAAGGGCAAGTCAGGAGTACCCTCAAGAGGCGTAAATGTATCAAAAGATGTATGAATGTGGAAGTGGCAAAAGAGGTGTGTAATGCGCTGTCCTAATTGGCAATGGTCGATTTTTCGTGCGACCATGATCATACGACGAAGGTCGACCGACCAATAGGAGACCTTAAAACCGCCCGTCGGATGACCATGGTTGCACGCCCGTTGCCAATTAGGACAGCGTCTAAGGGTCGTAGCTTGTGGCACTTGATAGGGATTACCCCTGTGTGATAGGGGCTAGAGTGTGTATGTATATGTATGCCTACTTTCCCAGTACCATCACACCCGGATCTAGCCAGCAGCCACGACCACCCAAAGGCGGCCAAGCTACCTCCGCTGTTGACAAATCTGATGAACAGCAAGAGTAACTGTCACTGTAATAACAATTTATCAATTCAAACACTGCATTAGTATACGTGTCGCTAACTTGTTTCATTTGTGGGTACCGTTCTTTGGTCGTAGACGCTACTACGTGGGTGTTTCGATTTTGGAAAACTGGTAATTTTTAAGCGGTCCTATTTTAATGAGTTGAGTGTTTTGGGGTTAAGCACGAATAATTCTAAGTTCTAAAGTAAATTCTAAGTAATAAATGAAGAATAGTAGTAAGTTCTTAATATTACGTTACACTAGCTGGCCCGCCGTCACTTTGCTCGCGTGTTGTCATGAAAACCGCATTAAAATCCGTTGCGTACTCTAAAAGATCAAAGCGTACATACATACATACATATATAATAGGGACAGACGGCGGGAAGTGACTTTTTTATACTACGTAAAGATAGGTACACATTATTATCTATTGGAGATATGTAGGTATAAGAAAGGCAGATTTCTGGCTACAGGCAGGGCCAACTTTCACTAGTTTAACTACCTAAGTCTTAAACGATACACGATATGATAGTAAGTATACATTTGTTACTAGTACTCTGATATACATATTTAATATATATATATCATCACAAAAACAAACTCCCACGCCGCGTCTGTATGTCTGTTGGCGATAAACTCTTGAGCGGATTTTGCAGATCATGCGGTTTGCACTATAGACAGAGTGATTCATGAGAAAGGTTTTGTTAGGGTTACATACAGAAATATCAACTCTACTCTCGTACTCTGCTTAGCTTGAGAAAAATAGTACCTACTTAATTTAAATCTAAAACTAAACTTAGATAGATCGAGTTCTGTAACGCGACATTTTAAGATCAAGCATTACACACAAGAGCTAATGCACCTTGAAATATGTTAGGTACCTAATATGAAAATAGATTATCATCTCATGTCGAATACCTCCAAGTTATTAAACTTTTTATAACACGTTCTATGATGTGGCTTGGCGCCTAGGCGTGCATTTCATTAACAAGCCGGGCTACGGATACACAGCTTGTAAAGTTGTATTTAATCTGTGTCTCGGCGGGCGCCACTTGGAGCCCTAACGGTGTCTCTTGAGCCTATTTTGAGAAAATGACGAGTAATTTACTCGGCTTCCCTGCCTGACAGCTCGCGGCTAGGTTCGCAGGTCCAACGTTTCCTATGTAAGCGAGGAACTGGTATTCCGCGAAGTATTCTATGTTTAGCCTGAGTTTATATACCTTATTTCTGTCATGGATACAATACTATATAAAATGTTATACTTGTATTGAAATATAAATAACAAATGTAAACATAATAATAAACAACAGGAAGTATTTGTTAAGACCAAATGAACATATCGTTGACTGATTTTGAGTTGAATGCCTTCATATACTTAAGTAAGTAGGTACACACTATTAAACCCAAATAATGTCATCAATCATGTACCTAACTCAATAAAAATATATTAATCAAACAGCTGCCTCATGTACTTCTATTTTAGTCATAAACATTACCTTTATCATAAAAAAAAACTTGACGTCAATGTTCCGGTTGTGCTCTCGCGCACAGGCCCGGGGTCCACCTTGACCATGATCCAAAATTTGGCAGATCAGGAAATTACAGTGGAGCGACTGCCATCTGACCTCCGTAATCCTGCAATCATTGGAACCTGACCCGATTGGATCATGGTTACACATTCAGTCACCTGAATGTGCAGGTTTCAGCACGATGTTTTCCCTCAACGTAAGAGCATCGGTCAGTGTTCAACTAACGCACATAACGCAAATAAACGCAATAAGTGGCAGTTTGGTTCGAATGCGATACCTAACGCTTGCGAGTCGGATACCTTAACCGCTAGTCCATCGATACTCCTAACCTTTACTTACACATAATGCACGACATAATTCTAACGATTTTGATCAAATGTCCAAACAAACAGTAGATTTGACTGAATGAACCTCCGATGACGAGTCAAGGACGCGTCATGACAATAAGAAAGCCCGCGATTTCGCAGCCACACGTCATGCACCTCCGCAATACAACCTCAAAAATATTTTTAATTAACTATCATTGTGATGTTACGGTTGCGACATTTCGTGAAGAAATACTTTTATTTGACTCCCCAAAGAAGTTCAGAGGTCACCTTATTTAACTCCAGTTATTTGTATGTGATGTATGTACCTATATGTCGCTATCAAGGTCTAGTTCTTGTGGCGAATGGTTGCTAATTTTGTTGCATTTGTACTGGAAAATTACATGTTGTTGTTGATTGTGACATAAGGACGATGCCCTCTTTGGTATTATTTAGTTAGAAGCACGACATCAATTGTCTGACATAAATATTTTAAGTTCTAGATCAAGCCGATCCTTGACACTAAAGTAACGATAGGCAAGTAACAAAAACCTGGTTCTGAATTCCAATATTAATTATTTTTTTGATCTCTACCAAACTCTACACAGTGGTGGTAGAGTTTGTTACAAATCTACCTAGAGTTCGAAATGCCAAAAATCTATTGCTCTACTATCGCTCTACTATCTATAATATATCGCATAAATATGTAGAGTTAGAATATGATACCGATAGAGGAAGAGTACGGGGCTTTATGTAGAGTTGCGCCTACGCAGCGGGCGTTGTGCAAGCGGTGGGTGAATGCTCCCGGCGCGATCCATTATCCCATAATACGCTAATCATAATAGCTCTACTCGGGGTCCCTCTGGATGTAGAGCTGTGTGTACATTAGTACTTTGAATATTCTGCTTAAGTATACGTAAATAACGCAATAAGATTTGAGATGCTCGAAAACTAAAAATGGAACGCACCTGTATGTTTTTAATAAGCAAATTTATTTAAAAATAGGACTCAATAAGCCATTTGCAGTCCGTGTATTTCTTCGGACTTCGTTATTTTCTTAAACTCGTCTTTTTTTCAATAACTCGTCTCATTTGAGTTTTAAATAGTCATTATCCTAGGATAATGACTTGGTTGCTTTTTCAAACTTGACACTTTCTAAACTCGACTCTCAAGTAGTTTCAATCTCAAAACTTATGAGTTACCTACGAAACTCTTCATTAAACGGAACTGCAACGATGAATGATGTAGTTGTTGATTTCTTAAAAAAAAATTGTCTCCTTTCTTAGATAAAGTAATTTGTTACAAATGATCTGCTTATTTATAACCGCTTTGAAGAGTAGGTCATTCGTATGAACCTGTAGATTCGGTTAGCTATTTTCTAGCGGATTATCATTATCAGTGAGTTGAATTCTACGTCTAATTCAATAAAATATTTCGCGTTGGTAAAAAAATTATTATGAGTAAGTTCGACATTACGTAACACAGTTATACCTACCTACATTGTTGAACAGGACTACAGAAACTTTAAAGACAAATTGTTCTACACAAAACCGTGGATAAAAACACTGATCCGAGCAATAAAAGGCGACGTTTTATTGCGAATCTTGTGAACGAGATCCTTACAAAAGCTTGCAGTTGAGACAGTTTGAAAACGCAAATTGCCTGCAACGTTGTTGGTGCAGATGATGTGTCGCAGCAAAACTAGTAACAGACATGAATGAATGAATGAATGAGTGAACGAAAAATTATTTATAGCTTATACACAAAATAATACAAAAACAGGGGGAAAAGAAATCGTATCGTGTGAAGTTAAATTTGGAGAGAGAGTAAAGAGGGACCCACTTTTATGTTAAGGTTGATGATTTTCATTTGTGTCTTCATGTTGTTCCGAATTGTAATTGTTTCTTGTTTTGTTTTTCTTTAATTTAACCTTTTATAATATATTTTATACATTTTATACTCCCTCAACCTTAGTTTCAATGATCAAACCCCTTAGTTAAATTTCAGTTCAGAATCCAGTCTGACAAATGTACGTTTTGCTGGACCAGCCATCAATTGCAGTTGATACTAATCCTTATAAAGTATACAATAAAGTCGCTTTTGGGTGCGGCGGACTTCCCACCAGATCGGCTCGCCAGCGCATCCGAATAAATTCAAAAGCGACTTGATTTTGTACATTGTAAGGATTAATATCGACTGCAACTGACGGTTGGTCGGCTCAAGCTAAATCGGAGCGTCTGTTACTAGTTTTTACAAAGTGAATTGTTTCGTTTATTTCAAAACGAACGCATTCTGTCGCGTTATACATTGATTATAATAACATGATAACTACAATTTCATACAACGAAATACGACATACTGGTCGTGACTGCATTAGTATTCGTAACAGAAAACAAGCGATGTTTTGGTGAAATCGTAAAGTCGTGGAAACGCATTGTATCAAACATGGCAATTAATCATTCACCGTTTTATAAACGTTCGTAAGATGACTAATTCGTTGAATCATCGCTGATAATGTTGACAGTGTTGAAGTAAGGCCTCCATCTGCCAAGTTTTGATGTGAAGGTGTCAGGCTTAATCCAACTCATTGGCTTAATGCAGATTGAAGGTAAATCCTAATATTAAGATATAGCAGGGTACATTTTACGTCATTTTGTTAACAGATAAGATTAGGCACTTCAGTTAGATTCTGACATGTTTCTAGATTACCATTAGATGATGACAGTCTGGTATCTGAGCGTGCGTTTCAGAGGAGAGCGGGTTCAAAACAAAGTTTTCAATACAATTTGTATGCAAACAAATTGAGTCGTAAAAATGTATGCGGATCGACTCTGTTTCTTGTAAGAATCATTGCTTGTATGAGAAGTAAACATCTAGCAAAGCAAAGCAAACACAAGCTTTGACCTCCATAAACCGGAAAATTGCCCGATTCTGTTGTGTGTTCCAACGTGCCAAGCGTTGACTTTACGACAAACCCCTCCACGAATGTGGAGGAGGCGAAAGTCCGACAGTCGACAGAGTGTGGTATTCAAATGTAGCTGAGTAGCTTTTGCAAATCATCATCTTGACGTTTATGTCCCGGTTGTGCTCTCACTCACGCGGGCCTGGGTCCGCCTTGACCATGATCCAGGATTCGGCAGATCAGACAATTACAGTAAGTAGTTTTTTAAATAATTATGGTATACCTACCTACTGGACGTCTAAAATAATCTGAAAACTGCCGAAGACGGCTTCTGAGTGAATCGAGAAACGATACACCACCACGACATTAAACAAATACAAGGAAATCTTTTTTATTTAATTAACAAACGCCAATTAATAGGATCGTAAAAAGTGAGCAATAAAATACTATAACCAGAAACCCGATGCGACCTTACGAATTTCACGGATCGTTTTCTTCATAAGGTGCACATATAAAAAGTTATTTTTAAGATAGGTTTTTTGTTTGTTTTGCTAACCTTGTCCAACCGTTTGATCACAAAGATGTTATTGCTAAATTATTGAGATTATTTTTAAGATATAATACTTAAACTCGTGACTTCTAAGAACCAGTGGTTAGGTACGGCACAAGGAGTGTTTCAGTTCATTCGTGTGTGTTGTTGTCTACATTTTTTAAAGGGAATAAAATTTATAGTCCATATTAAATTCAATTTAAAGTAAAATAAAGACCTAAGAAATAAACAACTGCTTATTTAAATTTTACCTATTACTTTATCGTTGTTTTCAAAAATTCTTGGATATCATGTGAACCAAGGGGCGCGTAACATGAAATATAAACTCACGTGGGCGTAAAGACATATCACCCTACTTGTTGATGAAATAGGTCGTTACTGTAGGTAATTGGAAAATGAAATTGCTAGAGACAGAAAAGACTAGATAGTATAAGCCCGCCTCCTGTGGAAGCGAGCGTTCGCGGGCGCTACCTATCTCTTTCACACTCGTGATAAGTTATTAGAGATAGAAAAGACAAGCATTAGAAGACGAGCGCCCGCATCGAGTCGAACGGTTCTAAATTTTGATTTTCGCCATGAAAAATTCGATATTTTAATGCATGATGCTGATTTTCCCTATTTACGAACCCTACTATTTTGGTGTTGCCAATGTGATTTTAAAAATATTGAATTTTTCATGCCGAAAATAAAAATTGAAAACCGTTCGAATCGAGTCGAGCGATTCAAAAACAGTGCCCCTGGATTCGATACTTGGCAGACGCTTGGCAGGCGCGCCGAAGATCAACAGTGTTTAAAATCATTAGTGGCCTACTACGATTCTCATCAATGTATTTATTTGATTTCTTTATAGATATTCTTACTCTGCCGGGCACCACACGCTTGCTGATTCATCTTATAATAGAGGTGACCTTTGACGGACACTATGCGACTTTTGTCCGAAAGGGTCATGTCCATGGCAGTAGCCATTTGTAAGTCGACAAACACAAAAGCGAAATTTTGTTGTTTATGGAAGCAGAATCACGATTCGTCGATAAATTACTGCAAATGATCCGTGCATATGCAGAACAAAAGGACGAAGATTGTAATAAATTGTATCTTTATTGCTCTTAATAACAGCGCTAGAATATACGAACGGCATAAGCATAAACATGTACTAAAATATAGTTATGGAAACACAGGCTAGCACGTTTTTAATAAACAGTTAAACTATCATTTAGGGATCGCTGCGTAGATACTGCGTGCGACGCCACTTTTGTGATGCTTACATCGTTTCGTATGTAAGCATCACAAAAGTAATTAATTGTACTTAGTAAAGAGTTAAGTACATTTTGAAAGTATTCTCTGTGGCATGCATCATTGTCACAGAACGACTGGAGATCTGCGTATGATGTTAGCTAGACGCTACGCCATCCACTGCGCCTTGCCGCAGCGATTGTCACTGTGAAGGTGATATTGGCACCCAATGGACTGGGTCATGATGATATAAACATTTGTGCTACGCCAAACCTTTAGATTACAGCATTGAAACGTTAAAGAAACAAGCCTACACCTATCTCAAAGGCCGGTAAACCATTCTTGACTCCGCGGGTGTTCCATCAGGTTCTAGTGTGTTCTACCTAGTTTACCTCTCTCAATAATAAAAAAGAAATTATGACCACTTATGTAGACGCAACAATTATTCTCGTTATTTATATAGTTGCCTGGTTACAGTTGCAGACCTGCGGGGCTGCAACTGTAACCAAAATTGCAAAATTTCACATTCGTCATCGACGTTGGCGACTGGCCATAGCGTATACCAAAAAAGGGTAGTGTAGGATTATCAAATGTCTAATTCAGTTGTCCACTGAGATAGCCAATAGCCCCGCTGCACCTTGACTTTGCGGCCAGACATACAGCTCCATCGCAACAACAGCGGTAGGCCAAACATTGAATCCTCGATCAGAGATTTTGATATGTTTTACGGCAGGCAAACCGGTAACTGGTGTTGCTGATGTCCTCGCCTATGGATATCAGCGACACCAGGGGTTGATAAAAAAAAATTGGAAAGTTAGCTACCTCCATAGACAGATAATTTTTTTAAGCCTGTTGTGGGTATCACCAATATTTTGCCCATCTCTAAAGATACCTCTGATCTTAAACGATTCCACGATTACCACGTCATATACATATAGAGGTCATAATATGTTCTGTACGTGTCACGGTATGAGGGATACTTCTTTCTACTGGGCATATATGGGATATTGATACACAATACAAGAGCTTAAGTCCATACCACTACGCCAGCACAACGACACCACACAACGACTATAATCGACTGATTAGAATGATTAGTATAGCGGTCGACATCAAGCTATTTTCTACGCATATGGCTACACTGCAAATACATCTAACTAAACTGTGGTATCTAAGCGGCTCTAGTTTACAGAAGTGGTTAGTGCCATAGGGCAAATTAAGTGGAAATGGCGGTAGTCACGCGTCGGGAACATGTCGATGACTGACCAGCGAGTTTACGGTTTGTAATCGTCTAAGGGCTTTAGCGTACCGGAAGCAGGTGATAGAAGCGTGCTTTTATGGTTTTTAACTAGTGGAGCTGGCGCTACTTCGTTCGTGTGGCGTCCTAGCCATACGTATCCCTACCATTCGCCTACCCTACATCTACTCTACACCTACTTTACCCATCATCATATCAGCCGAAAGACGCCCACTGCTGGGCATAGGTCCCTCCACAAACGTAAGTCCTGTGCCTTCCGCACCCAGCTGGTACCTGCGTACCTGGTACTTTACCCATACCTATATTTTGTTCTTGCTTACAAACCTTCCTGTTGAATTACTCTATCAATTGTTGAAAACCGCATTAAAATCCGTTGCATAGTTTAAAAGATCTAAGCATACATAGATAAATGGAGACAGACGTCGGAAAGCGATTTTGTTTTATGCTACGTATAGATATTAAGATCAGTGTCAGTGTTCCTAGACAGGCGTACTCCATCTTCGGCAGATGAGATGGCGATCAATGGCGATGGAGACAAGTGCGAATCAGACTCGTACAGATACGAAAAGTTCAAATACTAAAACAATGCTATGCGAAGGATAGCCATCAATTAAAACAGAAGAAGACATCCGTAGTAAGACATAACGGGCTTTTAAAGTAGTCTAGTCCCTAATCCTAGCCCTAATCTGCTATTGGTGTGGCGAAGTTTAAGATTCAATATGATTAGATATAAGCTTGGGAAATATTAACTTCACCGGTTGCAGGGAATCTTGAAGAACTACAGAGAAGTGTATTATTAAATCCGTCTTAGGAAGTCTGTACGTACAATTACGGAGCTGATCATGAGTGAGTAAAAGATAAACGATATATTTTTAACAATAACTGCATTTTATTTCGACTACACAGAAAACGCGCCATCTAAGTCCACCCTTTACACTCGTGGGTGTCATACGAGGCGACTAATGTTTTCGAGACAAGATCTAAGAGTCTCCGTAGGCTGGAAAATGGGCAGCAGCTTTTTCCATTGTTACATTTATAACACTGCAATCTCGGACCCGCCTGCCAAGTGTGGAGATTATGGCGATAATCTCTCCTTTCTTGGGCCATTAGTCCTGCAGTGGACTGTTAATGGCTGTGATGATGAAGTGTCCACTAGGGCTATGACTGGGGGTCTTATGGATATGCAATTTCGGATCTGGATACGGGATATAGCAATAATATTATACCGGTTTCAAATACGGTTACGGATATGAAATTATTTCGGATTATCCGTTAGTTACGGACAATTTCGGTTGCGAATATTAGATTGTTAAGGCATTGTTAAATTAAATGAAAATAAAAGACCGATTTGTTAAATTCAAATACAAACAGTTAAACGATTTGACCCCGGGCCCTCGTATGCGAGAGCACAACCGGGACATTAACGCCAAGGCGATTATTATTATTTTAATAATCCTGCGCGTCCTTTTTTCCGTCTTCTGAGTGTTCTAGGAATCCGCGAGTAGAATAAAGGAGGTCTGGTCAACCCAGCCTATATGACCAATAATGTTGAGCTACATGTTATTAAAAAGGGTTTTTCATTATATACAACTTTTACTATGGCGACAATCCTCGAATCGCTGTGAGAAAAAAGTTATGGTCTATAAAAGTAAACTTTATTTTGTAATGTAAAAATGACATATCGCTCAACGTTATTAGTCATATAGGTCGACCTATATGACTAATAACGTTGAGCGATATGTAATTTTTACATTTTCTACAACTTTTACTACGAAAACAATCCTCGAATCGCTGTGAGAAAAAAATTATGGTCATAATAGGCCGAACTTTCTAGTACAAAATTGTGTTTATTTTAATTGACCATAACTTTCTTCTCACAGCGATTCGATAATTGTCGCGACAGTAAAAGTCATAGAAAATTAAAAATCCTTTCCAACGACATATCGCTCAACGTTATTGGTCATATAGGCTGGGGTCCATACATTTCTGCCGGTCCTCCTTTCCGACACTTTATTCAAAATTTGTATGAGAATATGAACTGAGAATGCTTCAAATTATTTTTGTCAATTTACTTGATTTAAAAATTATAAATATTGCTTTTTCATTTATTTTCTTGTTCACCACACCAATAGCACATTGGGGCTAGTATTAAGGATTAGGGTACTCTCGATGCCCGTTATCTCTGACTACGGATGTCAACTCTCTTCTGTTTTAACTGATGGCTATGCATCGCATAGCTTTGTTTCCATCTGAACTGTTCTACTTAATGATAACCTGGTTTCATAATTTCTGTTAAATCTAGTCAAGTCCCCATCATATATCATAATCAGCCAGAAGACGCCCACTGCTGGGCATAGGCCTCCCCCAGAGATCTCCAGGGTCCCCATTTGGTCTAAAATTTCAACTTCATTTATACGATGTAGCATTAGTATAGCGGGCAGTTTCGTTGCAGAAGTTTCGGCTCACAATCTCGGAGCCCGAGTGACCTGCGCTTGCGGTCAACGGCCTTGACACTCTACCCGTTTAACCGGCCCTTTAAATTCGGTCGTCTGAAATCGGTCTCTAACCAGACGTGGCTAAACACAATGCATACATACATACATGCATAATATGCATTGAACTAAACATCTACGAGTATACATAATATAAAACAAAGCCACTTACCGACGTCTGTATCAATATACGCTTATATCTTTTAATCTACGCAACAGATTTTAATGCGGTTTTCAACAATAGATAGGGTGATTAAAGAGGAAGGTTTATAAGCAAGAACAAAATGTCCCACCGTTTGTCCCTATGTATCTATGTACGCTTACATATTTTAAACTACGCTAGAGATTTTAATGCGGTTTTCAACAATAGATAGAGTGATTCAAGAGGAAGGTTTAGAAGTAAGAACAAAAGGGTAGGTAGGGTAGAGTAGGTGTACATGTACGGAGCCAGGTCCACTAGTATATACATAAAACAGTTATAAAAGTATCAGTAAAAAAGGACCTAAATTCGCGCAGCTCGCTCGATCGATCAACGGATTTGACTTCCTAATTTTACCCTCCTTTGTAGAAATGTGACGAAAAATGTCGAAAAGATTAGAAAGTTAGCTACCTTAACTAGCAGTTCTTTATCTGCTGGAATAATGCAACTGTTAGAAATTAATTGATTATCTAAAGTAAGGTGGGATCTTGTGTGACTTTTCAAATCATCAATAAGTAAATCTCTGTTTTCTAAAGCCTCGAATCTCATAAATGTAATTTAAGTATTATCAAAAATAAACTAAACAGACTTCCTTTTCCGTTAGGAAAAATCAATACCGAGAAACAAGCATCCGTTAATGTTCCGGTTATGCACTCATGCACGAGGGCCCGGGGTCCGCCTTGACCATGATCCAGGATTTAGCAGATCAGGTAATTACAGGTGGAGCGACTGCCATCTGACCTGCGCCATGTTACCAGGGGAACCTAACCAGATTGGCTTACCGTAAGAGCATCGGTTAGTATTCAACTAATGTAGATAACTCAGAAATTCGAACGGGATTCGAGTCCGCTACCTATCACTTTCGAGTCGGGTACCTTAACCACTCGGCCATAGACGCGCAGGAGTATTATTCACATTGAATTATGCAAGCATTTTACCGCTATTTCACCTGGTGGCAGTAGTAAAGATGCGGCCGAAGGTGGTACATTGCTGGTGAATAATATTGTGGCTTCACCGATGCTTTGCGGATTACAATAAAATAAAATATACATAACATAATGTCATGTCTTTTACCCAGAGGGGTAGGCAGAGACCACATCGTTCCACTTGCTATGGTCCTGACAGATCTCTCTCGCTTCTTCCACATTCATAAACGTTAAATAAAAAATTTCGACCATTGCCAAGGATGCGGATGATAAATTCTTACAACTTACAATAGCTAACTTATACATGTTGGAAAATGCATTCGCAAACGGCGGTTTGGAGATACCTAATCCATCACAGTTTTGCATTCAAATGTAAAGAAGCCTGCTACGTCAATCTACCTACGTCGTAAGTAACTTGTTTTTCTTACATTTGTCTCTATTTCGTGCAATTCAATGGAAAATTATCTTTTGATGTCCCACATAGAATTTCCTGCAGAGAGGGAATGAAAGGGGGGGAATATTGTATGGAAAATGGCAAATATAGGTAATATTATGATACAAAACAGGTATGATATTAGTAGTATTTTGTTTGTAGTGGGAAATACATATCTAGGTTATATCACAATATTGACTCTCATTCACTAAAAGAAAGCGTCAGTATTTCCGAAATACATAACATATTATTAATTACTTACTTAGGTACTTCGCAAATCAGGAAAAGAAATTACGGAATTAAATTACGGAAGTATAGATTTAAGAGAAGGCCAACCACTAAAACACTGATGTGACAGTAAATCGTTAGCTATGTACGCTATTTACATAAATGTCTTTTTACTAAATAATAAACTAAATAATAATTTTACAAATCGTTCTGACTTCTGGCGTTTTGCCCCGTAACAACTGATGAACTTCAAATTTTTATTTTAGCTCAAGCGTTTGGGCGGTAACAAAGCCCAAATTGGACCCGCCAGACAAAAAATTAGCTGAAATAAAACACTAAATTAAAAAAATTAACATACATACTAGCTAAAATATTTTTCTTTGTAAACAATATTAAGTAAAATAAAAAATAATTAAATAAAGAAAATTAAAAAAGTTTATAATGTAAACGCTACCACTTAATATATTTAATTTAGTTTGTAAACCATATTAAGTAAAATGAAAAATAATTAAATAAAGAAAATTAAAAAAGTATATAATGTAAACGCTACCACTTAATATTAATAAAATATCTATGGCTCCACATCCGGTTTGAGGCTTTTAAACTCCGAGATGGAGTAGTTGTAACCGTAAGCGACGCCAGCAGCGGTGCCTACTGCCAGTGCAAAACACACCAGCACGCTCAGCAGACACACAAGTCCGAACGTAATCAATCTGTGTTCAACAGCAACATTTCCAAAATTAGAAGAATAATCGTTGAAATATGATTTTTATACTACTCTGTGACAAACAAGTGAAAACCTGTTGGTAAGTGGTAACTGTCGCCCATAACATCTACAATCATACATTTAGGCTGCAGGCAACAAAAATGCAGAACCGCAGGTGCGTTGTCACAGTGAGGACTAAGATGGAACGCCTCATGCCTGTAATTTCGCTGGCTACCTTATACTTCAAACCGGAACACAACAATGCAAGCATTGTTGCTTGGCGGCAGAAATAGATAAGGCGGTGGTACTCACCCAGGCGGACTCCTCAGGCTTGACAGAGTCCTACCACATGATAAAGTACAACAGGGTAAATTCATAGCACACTAGTTGGGCAACCTATTATATTAAGCTCAGCAGTTAGGGAATTTTGACCTAAATCACGTTTCGATGTAAAAGAAATATATGGACAGAACGACTTTCACTTTTATGGTAGCACCAACCCCAGTCACAAGTATCGCACAAGCCCAATAATGAAGAGGCAGACCAGCTACGACCTGCGTAGACCGGGAAATGGGTAGCAGCGATTTCTGTTAAGTGTTTTCAAGTCTGGTATCTCCAAAGCGCCTTGGAAGTGTGAAGATATGGCAAATCTCTGTACTAATCTAGAGGAGTGACAGGTCCTCTCAGGACCCTCCCCAACCGCAACTCTTTTCTATCTATCCCATCCTCTGTGCCCCACTGCCCGTTTACCTCGTTACGCTGATGGTAATACCTAATCAGGTTCAGCTGCTATCCTCCGGCGGACCCCCGTGGTCTACTGATAGATGTAAAGTTTCATGATTTAAAGCTAAAAATGACCTGCCCAAAGAGAACTATTGGGGTCGCAACCGGATCTCAGGGCTGGCCGTGCCAGTGTTATGTTAATTGACAGTAGTTAATTGAACAAAAACGATAAAAACCTCTGAAGAATGTCGAATGTCCAATTGCATAAGCTGAAAAGCAAGCACATGACTCCAAACTGCTGGTAAAATCAAGCGGTCATTGCTTCTCTATAATATTTCTTTAGTCACAACACCTGGAGATGAACGATAAATATGAGTAAAGATTATTGATATTTAGGTTATTATTCGGAGTTTTTAACCATGATCCAATATGGTAAGGATCCCCATTTAACGGAGGTCAGACGGCAGTCGCACTACTATATAATTTCCTCACACCTTGTAGTCAAATTGGTCGTAAACTGTGCAGTTCCAAAGGAACTTTCTCCCACGTACACGTAAGGTTGTGGAATGAACTACCTGGAGAGGATTTCCCTGGGGGGAACAGCATGGAGTTCTTCAAGAAAAGATTTTTACGGGATCGGCAACGCGTGGGTGATGCCCCTGGTATTGCAAACGTCCATAGGCTGCAGTGACTGCTTACCATCAGGCAGGCCGTAAGCTTGTTTGCCACCTTAGTGGTATAATAAAGACTGTCAATTACTGGATTATAGTCAAAGGTGGACCCCAGGCTTTCGCGCGTATAATACATTCAGGTAGTGCTTACCATTTGCAACTATGTGAAGTAAACCAACATAAAATGGTAAAATAGTCTTAATAAATAAGATATGGGTAAAACACTATTGACATTCCTCAAACCGCACGTGTGCTATAATCTTTCTCTTAAACATTACCATACATAAAGTTTTACATTGTAGAAATGGTAGTAAGTATTCCTTGTAAGTTTTTATAAACAAATATTAGCTCACGGCTGATTCAAGTGATTTACTTGCTAAGTTTTTTGTAGAACTCTTTATTGTCTGATAAATGTCAAATCCGCTAACGACTTGACACCCGCACGGAATCCAGAGAGAAATATGGAAATATTTCAAAGAAACTGGAAATTGCTCTATGGTCCAATTTCTTTAGAATATTTAAAAGATTTCCAAAATCTTTGGAATATTTTTAATTTATAACCAATGGGACAGTTTCTAGATGTTCCTAGAGTTTTCCTTCGTTCTTTCTAGGATGAAGTTGCCACGCGAGTAAAATTCTTGGATAAAATTTGGTATGGTTATACATACCTATTATTCACGCCGACAAAATTGTAAAATAAAATCTTTTAAACATACCCTCATTTGGGTACCTCCCCTACATGTAAACCGGGGGATAAATTCTTTTTTCGCGTAGATATTTATAGGCTAACTCTTTAAAACAAAAGCCTAAAACGGTGTTCCTAAAGAGCAATGAACATTTACTATGGAGAAAATCACCACCCGCTCTCCGCCATTTTGAGAAAATATTGATTTTGCGGCCACTCATAAAACTTTAATATCTATCACTTTATGTTTAAAAATGTCGAAAACGGTATATCTTGCGATATATCGCAAGTCAAAGATATACATTAACTACCGACACATGGGGAACAAACACCCCCTACTAAGTCTACTCATAGTCAAATATCTTCAAAACTACTGTACCGATTTCGATTAAATAAAGCTAGGAATAATCGGGGGCTACAGATAGACGGGTACACGCTTTAAACTTATATCAAAAATTAAACTAAAATAAAGTGTTTTGTAAAATAATGTGTTCACCAACATACAAAATACTTTATTTCATAATAATATGCCACTCGGCTTTCGAGACTGTTTAACTAGTGACCGAAATGTACAATGCTATTTGGCATAGACCGTCCTCCTAATCACAACAAACTCCGAGACATTATCGTTTCTTCCTATGCTTGTTTAATATCTATAAAAAAACTATTAATTCACCCGCACAGTAGGTATAACTAACCATAGATAACTAATCTGCAAGGATACAGTGGCTGTTTCTCCGAAGCAATAGCGCTGACCATGCGGAAACAACCTTCCTGTTAAGTCGTTTAATGAATGCTTTACGTGTCAGTCTGTGTACGAATACGCTGTATAATTCGATAATTGTAAAGATGCGGATGTGCTCTACCTTGTATTATAAAGTAGCAACAATAATTTTGGTACATTACTTGAGTAATTCCTTCCGATATAGGTAATGCTTGTATGAAAGTTAAGCTCAAATTATTTAAAGAAGACCCACCCTGTCCCTACCCTACGTTATCCTATACCTCCTCCTACCCTACAATTACCGTACACCTGCCCTACACTAACCAAACCTAACCTACCCTTTTTTCATGTTTATAAACATTTGTCTTGAATCACTCTATCTTTGCCGAAAACCGCAATAAAATCCGTTGCGTAAGCGTATATATATACATAGGGATCACCATAGGGATAACCAGGATCCAATCTAGTCAGATTCCCGTGGTAGCAGGGTCACGGAGGTCAAATGGCAGTCGCTCCACTGTAATTATCTGATCTGCCAAATCCTGGATCATGGTCAAGGCGGACCCCGTGCGCGAGAGCACAACCGGGATATTAACGCCAAGATGATGATGATGATATGATGACGGCGGAAAGCGACTTTGTTTTATACTATGTAGGTATATATAGACTAGCGAGACATATGGCACTGGCCACCTCACAAGTGATGAAGTGACGATGCGGTAGAAGATGGAGCATGCCTGTCGAGGAACAGCCTATTCACTCTCAGCTCTACGTGTTCAGGGAACACACTCGCAACTCTTAAACTTATTCGTTAAAGATGGTGTTAGGTACACATACAAATCCAAACTACAGTACTATCTACTTGGTTGGATCTTACTTCCTGAAATATTTTTTTCGGGAAAGCCATCCCTTAGGCCTGGTACTAATATCCTCATACTTTCAAATACTTGTCCAATGTGTATAATCATCATCATCCTAGCGTTTATCCCAGCTTCTGCCAAGGTCCGCTTCCGATTCTTTCTTCTCCACTTCGCCCGGTCTTCGGCATCCTCGCGTCGTAGACCGTTGGCTCTCGAATCCGACTCAGCGATGTCTATCCATCGCTTCTTGGGTCGCCCTCGGGGCCTCTTTCCTGCTACCGGTAGGTTCAGGTCCAATGTGCATAATATTTCTATTAATTTAATCAGTGGATTTAATGTTTACGGTGTTCTTGAGCATTTCCTGTCGCATTTAATGTGTTATTAATGTCACTGTCCCCCAAGGGAGAAGTCAATGGTGCTTAGAAAACCACATTTACAAGGTGTTCTTCCACGTATAGACGACTATTCAATTTCTTTTCAATTCCTATTCAATTCTGCCCATATTTTAAAGAGGAGTAAATTTTGTGAGTTTTTATTTATGCAGAGGGTTCATTCTTTGGAAACAATTTGTTTATTAATAATCGGTCTATAAAGACATTTGATGAGGTACCAAGACACCAACTTATATTACAAAGAGAGAGAGATATATATATATATATATATATATCGAGGGCCCAGGGTCCGCCTTGACCATGATCCAGGATTTGGCAGATCAGATAATTACAGTGGGGCGACTGCCATCTGACCTCCGTGACCCTGCTACCAGGGGAACCTGACCAGATTGAATCACGGTTACACATTCAGGCGCATGAATGTGCAGGTTTCATCACGATATTTATTTCCTCATCACATCATTACAAAGAGATATTAACCTTAACAAATTATACACCAAAATATTTCTCATGAATCACTTTGTCTATTGGTGTAAAAAGTGTTTGAGTTTATCGCGAACAAACAGACAGACAGACGCGGCGTGGGACTATGTTTTATAATATGTAGTGATATAAGTAAGTAAGTATGACTCGAATTCCAGCTAATCATCCGAATAAAATCAACTTAACCTTCAACAGGTTAAAAATAAAATACAATCTACGTAATTATAGCCTTCCTAATTCATGGTAAGGCAGGCAATTTTTTTCAGGCATTTTACCGCCATCTCACCAGGAAAAAAAAGTACTATCTAAACATACCTCTATACAACTTATACGTAATATCTTAAAAATTCTAACTTTACGTGTATGTATAATAAATAACATTTAGCAGCAGATTTTAGGAATTCGGTAAAAGAAATAAGTACCTAGTATAGGTAGATAGTCATGATGATCATGCCATGATGATCATGTCATAAATTAGAAGAAAACATCTAAGTGTCGCAGGTCTTTTATGCGACCCATTTTCCATCAGTTTGTCACTATATTGTATAAAAAATTTAATTGATTTACCATCTTAAAATGTAAATATGACTTACTTATATAGGATTTATAACTTACGTAGATACATGACTAATTTACGTAATTTAAGGGCATTTGCCTAGCGGGCAATCACGAGCATCCCATTTGACTCGGACACAGTAATGAGGTACATTTGGTTTCCGTAAGGCAAATGAGTGATGATGATGACTTGATGACTCTCTTCATAGAAGTCAAGAGGTTTTGAACAAACTATTGAATAGGCCCATTAGAAATTAATCTCTGAAAGTAATGCTACTGGTATAGGTATCAACAGGGAATGTACTAAATACAGTAATTTTAATATACCTAATCATTGGGCGATATTAGTAATTTGACGTCGTAACTGTAAAAAATCATTACTTTTTTATACTTTATTTAGGCAGCTTGATCACAAGGAAGCGACAATGCCGCTCTATATTATTACAATTTTATAAAAATTGGGTTGAGCGTGGAAACAAAGAAATTATAAGATTTTTAGGCAATATTTTTTCGGCGGCCCTTTTTTATAGCAGAGCGAGGCAAACGAGCAAGCGGGTAAGTGATCACCGCCACCCCCAGCACCCGAGGAGTCGCGAATGCGGTGCTGGCCTTTGACATAGGTGTAGGCTCGTCTCTTCAAGGTTTTGATGTCGTCGCTTCTTGCGCCTCAACGCACATGCTGAGTGGGTACCATTTATGCTGGCCGCCGCGACACCCACAGTGCCATAAGAGGCTACTCATTGTCTTAAATGTTTTAATTATTAAAGTTTCTTTCGACAATTATGTAACTCTTTGTGTTTTCATTCTTTCTTTCTTAATGGTCTGAAAACACAACTGCAGGAAGCTCGCTCCATAGCGTGGCCGTACGATCCAAGAAGTTTGGTGAATGTGTTTATAAGTATTTCTTTTCATATTATTGTTATCTTGTCTGTAAGTAAAGTTTCCAATGGGGGATCGCGGCAGTGGAAGGGCTTGGCATTTACCAATTTGCTTGCTGCTAAAGCAAGGTATCCCAGGGTTTGAGTTTGAGAGATGATCAACGCGTTGGTGACAGCCCTGGTGTTGCTAATGTCCAATTGTAAGCGGACACATCGGAGCGGTGACCTCTTTCCTGCAGGTCGTTTGTCTGTCTAATATTAACATACAAAAATTACCCTGATATTGACGAAACACAGGGGCAAAGCTATAGGGGCCTATGGGAGCGACCCGACTTTCTGACTAGTAGTCGCATGGCCGTGTGGTGTCCGGCAGAGTAGGATAGCACCAACCCCTTACACTCGTGGATGTCGTACGAGGCGACTAATGTTTTCCAGGCAAAAATCTAGAGTCTCAGTAGGCTGGAAAATGGGCAGCAGAGTTTTCCATTGTTATATTTATAACACTGTGATCTCCAACCCGCCTGCAAAGCGCGGAGATTATGGCAATAACCTTCCCATTCGTAGGAGAGGCCCTAAGTCCTGCAGTGGACTGTTGTGGGCTGTGATGATGAGATATCGCATCATTTTCATTTGCCTGGTGTTCCTGTACGAACTATAATTTGATTTGGGATAAAAATGCTCTATCTATCACACATACGTAACTATACGTATTATTATTGTATAAACATATGGCCACAAGATTATATAACTATCTACATTGTATCTAACAGTACACTGTATGCATCAGTTGTTACAATTTAATCAGTCTTCACAGAAATGCAGCACAGTAAATCATCCACATCCTTTTTAATTCCAATCTGAAGATGTCTGTACAATAATTGTGTAGTTACTTGTAAGGTACTTCTACATACAAAGTCAAAGGCTATTAGGTATATCAACAATCATTTTTCTACCAGTTTGAAAAGAGATTCAGACTTTATTTTTTGAAAAAGAATGGAAGTCTTTTTGAAAACTTTTATTTAACTTGCAATGTTTGGAGGTATGTACCTACGTTCGGGTCAAATCTTGCAAGCCTTATTTGACCCACTTCCCGGAGTCCAATTGTGCTGAAATTTTGTATACCTATGTAACTTGGACAATAATAAATATGGTACCATAGAGCTGGTCTGACAATGATGACGGAAGATAGCCATAGGAACTACTGAACGAAACAAGATAACCTCATCGTGTTTGTGCTCTTTGGAATGGTCTGTACTACTCGTATTTTAATTGGTATGAAAACAGCTTTTCATTACAGAACTTATTCTCTGGTATGTTCATAGTCACACTTGTTTCATCCTAAAACTAAGCTTCTTAAGCTTATCTTCTTAATTCTGGGTTATTCTTCCTAGCGCTTCTTTCCAATATTAGGTTCGGGGTACGCTTAGCTATGATCTATTGCAGATTTCCTCAATACCTACTCAGAACAAATCATTGGTACATGGCGGCACTGAGCATTGTTACATCGAACTCGATACCTCTTGCTTACGAGGCCGATCCGCCAGCCATTACGCCACCGACGTTCTTATCGATAAACCATTACTTACTGCAATTGTTTACTGAACGAAGCCGTCTAAAGACCAATCAATGCATTGCCTCCGGAAACATCGACAGGTACCTCAAAGGCTGGCACCGCACCCGCGCCTTAGATTGCTGATGTCCTGGGGGTCTAAAAAGGCCACATTGAGTGTTTCATATAATGCTTCATATTAGAGAGCCACAAACTCATCTGAAGCGGTGGCCAAAACTGGAACTAAATGACGCAATTTTGAATTGTCATGTCAATGCCAACAACAACGACGCTGCAGATCCATTTGTGACAAAATATGAATCATAATATGAAAAGCCTTTAGCCTTTTTAGACCTCCTGGACGGTGGCCGCTTTCCATCAGGTGGACCGTCAGATGCCTCCCTAGGCAAAAAAAAAGAAAAAAGCATTGTCGGAACACTCGGAACGCGTCAAAATCAAGTCATACGTTACTAACGGTAGGCAGCGAACTGCAGGTTAACGTGCAAACCGGAACGGGCAAATTATTATCATCAGAGTAAACGATCAGTGATGCGCCGGCGTCGAAGCCAAGGCCGTGTGGTGGCCGGCTGTCGGCAGAACTTTTTTGTGGAACCTTAGTAACAGATGAGCAGACAGCTCGTCAAATGGATAACGCGAGCTGTCTATGATATTATTAAATAATGAAATAAATGTGACAGTAACTTTGTTACCCCGGCTAAACCACAGCACCGATTTTGATAAAATTCGGTATGGAGCACCTGAAGATGGGAAAATATACATCCTTTTTAATTCCCTCCTCTTACAAGAAAATAAAGTTAGTATTTAACAAAAAAAGCAAAACCCCAGGTTCGTTGTTACAGTGAGTTATAGAATTATAGAGACATCTTGCAAGGATAAGAACTTCTTGACATCGTTCTTGATTCAGTCTTTGAATTGTTGGCTCATCTCGCCCGCCCAGGCATACAGGCCAATCTAGTTTACCACTACTTAAAAACGCAGTGGTATGGATTTAACGTCGGCGACGGATTACACATAAACCGCAACAGACATGTGTATACGTACGTAAAAAAATGTTTATATTAGGTAGGTACTAGGGGGAACTAGTGTATAAAAGTGGTTTCATCGATAATATAAAGACCAACTAATGTCCTGTTAGCACCTGCACCAACCGTTCCAATTATAATTACAATTTATTTTTTTAATATTATTATTTACATTAGCATCAGCTAGCGCAGTAGGTAACATTTTGGCGCTGTCCTAATTGGCAACGGTCGTGCGACCATGGTCGTACGACAGACGTCGTTCGACCAATAGGGGACCTCAAAACCGCCCGTCGCACGACCATGATTGCCAATTAGGACTTAGCCTTAGACGTCTAATATCCTAATTATTACTTTTTCCAGGGCAGAAAAAGTCCTCCACTTAGAATGTCACTGGTTTTTTCCAGAGCTAGGCGTGACTAGCACATCACTAGCAGTAGTTACCGCCACGTTATTTTAGCGTCCCTATTTCATGCAGTTTAGTGCTTGCTGCTATTCAGCCCTATCGACCAGGAACATGGTAATGGTAATTGTTAACGGTTTGTGACACTACGAGGAACGTACTATTCAATACCACTTCTGGAAGCATTATAGACACGGTTAACCGCAGCCAGAGAGTAATGTATTGTGATTTCGAAGGTATAATAAATAACGCAGCTATTTTAGCCGATATCGTGTGAATCGAGTTTTTTTTTTTGGTACCCAGTAAGGTGTTTATTGATGTTTTATGGTCGTAAATGATTTTATGGCATCAATCTTTGGCAAACTATTTTTATGGGATGCTAAACAAATGTAATAATTATGTGTTCGATAATAATTATGTGTTAGTAAATTATTTCCTGGTTTGATTTTTTATTTAACCAAAAATAGCTAATGTTTTGAAGTAAAACTACGTAGATAGGGCAAGGGCAGCTAAGGCAAAAGGCATCTACCTATTTTTTTTATTGAATATGGCTCTTTTCAAGGCAAATTCAGTCCTTGTATCACTGCGACCATTCGCCTAGGCTACCTAAGTAACCTAAAGATGGCATTTGTTATCATATCATATTGATCACATGCCGACATCAAAATGCAGCAATTAACACATTTTGTTTGGGCACGTGCCACTTATGTGTTCATGTTTCTTACCAACAAATTTTATACGTAATAGTTTATCGATGCAACGGTAATTTATTTCAATAGCTATATAATTTTCCTATTCAACGAACGTCCTACAAAAAAAGGATCGTAATTTTACTGAGACACTACGATAGCGGGACTTATGTCTAGCACAGTGGAAGCTAAGTAACTTAGTATAACTTTCAGTCGAAGTTACTGTAAAAGCATCGGTTAGTGTTCAACTAATGTAATACCTAACTCAGAAAAGAGACATTGGTACATGGCAGCAGTGGGATTCCATGCCAGGACCGCTCGCTTACGAGTCGGACCCCTTAATCACTAGGCCACCGACGCTTCTATTAAAGTTTATACATGTATTTGCGTCTATTAAAGTTTAAGCTTCTAGTCAATGTATTTAATTATATGTATTCACAACTTCTCGTTCGTAAACGCCCAAGAAGTAGAATTAAGATAATAACATCATTATCATCAGTTCTGCCTACTACTTCTTGCTCACTTCACTCGGTCTTCTACATCCATGGTGATGAGCGATTCTTGAGCTGGCCTCTTTTTCCCGTGCTTGGAGAAGGTGGCATGGCCAAAACATTTTCCATACGTAATTGTGTTATCATCATGCGTGGTAAGATATCTAAAGTTAAGCTAGTGTGAAAATGTTATAGGTCATGTCCAGTTAAACAATTACGTAGGTGTTTGAATGACGTCAAATCCACAAACTTACCTGTTGCACCGTCCTGCGTCTCGATTAAGATGTGTAATGCTCGAAGTAAAAGGTTCATCCGCATTGAATGGACCTTCAAAACGTCATCTGAAGAGGCTTTACTTCTCCCATTGTGCATACAAGATTTTATTGTGAGTTAAACCGGGAAATGGCAACAATGCACTCTATCGAAAAAGTGAATACGTCTTAAAAACACTAATTGATTATTGTTTCAACGGTTTTTCTTAGGAAGGAGATTTTTTTTGCAAAGCGATACATAATGAACCGAAGAGTCGTTCTATTATTCTTCGGACCATAATTTATTTACTGGCTCTTCTATACGTACCTAGTATAAAACAAAGTCGCTTCCTGCCGTCTGTCCCTATGTATCTATGTACGCTTATAATTTTTTAACTACGCAACGGATTCTAATGAGGTTTCAATAGATAGAGTTATTCAAGAAGAAGGTTTATAAGCAAGAAAAAGAAGGGTAGGTAGGGGTTAAGTAGGGATAGGACGCCAAGCGAACGAAGTCGCGCCGGGCCCACTAGTTATCATTAAGTTCGTAAATACCGTAGACTACACAATTGCGATGTGCCGCCCCAGCAAAAACATTTTACACCATTCTTGAAAACACTCTACTGGAAGACATTTTTAGACACGGGCAAGAAACACGGACAGATGGTGGGGTGGTCACCATAGATCACAGAAAACTACTTCTTTGTGTTCTATGGTGGTCTCCGTCGCCCAGGACATGCAATGGAATGCTAGAGCGGGTGAGGTGCCGGTCTTTCATACAGGTACATGTAGTTTAGGGGCCACTCTAACTATGTCGCTCTAAGATTAGCAAATCAATAAAAACCCTACAAAATGTACGAAACAGTACCTAGCTATCACGGCCTACATTTTCGGTACATCATCACAGCCCATAACAGTCCACCGTAGGATTGAAGGCCTTTTCCGCGAAAGGGGAAGTTATTGCCATAATCTCCAGGCTTGGCAGGCCAGTTGCAGTTCATCATCATCATCGCAGCCCGTAACAGTCCACTGCAGAACTTAGGGCCTCTCCCACGAAAGGGGAGGTTATTGCCACAATCTCCACGCTTGGCAGGCGGGTTGGAGATCGCAGTGTTTAAATATAACAATGGAAAATGCTGCTGCCCATTTTCCAGACTACGGAGACTCTTGATCTTTTGCCTCGAAAACATTAGTCGCCTTGTACGACACCCACGAGTGTAAGAGGTTGGTGCTACGCTACTCTGCCGGACACCACACGGGTTACATTTCGGTACATCATTTCTATTATCTTCTCGTTCACGAAAGAGCGAAAAGCAGTCTGAAATAAATACCTAAATTTGTAATTTCATACCTTCTTGGTTACCTAAAATAGCTCACCCGTATAAGATCCCAAAGGCGATTACGGAGAAGCCCATCCAAATTACGGAATATCCCCAAATTAAAGCTAAATTACTGGTAATTTGCTGTGTTTCTCTGAACAATAATCGGCCGATTAGTAAGTCTAGCTCGTAGCCTTGTCAACCGTAGCACCGTGAGTACGGAAGTCTACGAAAATCTTAGCCACGTTTTTAAACATTTATAATATTAGACAACTGCTTACTTGTAAACAAGGACACGATCGTCTCCATCGACGCGTACAAGTGGGTATTTTCTTTACTTCTACCTCTTATAACATAATGTTTTAAAACCATCGGGGTTATTATCACACATTTGAAAGGTATGGTTACTAGTAAACAAAGGTACGTGGTAGGAAACTCGGGACATACCTTTAAAATTCTACCTCTTATGTTCAGAATAGATCAGATTGGTTTAACCAAAGAACTTGGACATAGAGACTTAAGGAGCCTACTCACAGCTGAAATCACAAGGTGCACATTACGTGCCCAAAAGGGATGGCTATAAGTTGTCAAATGCCCCTCCATAATCACTGCTATTGTCAAGTTTGGTGGCCTTGGTCATCTTAGTGTACTAGTTTTGTTTGACATTGAGTCTTTTGTATTGAGTTGTGACACAATATGTTTGGTTTAACTATACTATGTAGACTTTTGACACTTGACAGTTGTATCAGTACTCAAGATCAATTTTTTATAATGCAAACCGGCCATTCGCTTCGTAGAGCGTCATTTCTTTCGCACAAGTGCGAGTAAATACGATGCCCAAATTTACCATACATGTGCCATACATCCAAATGTATGGTAGGTAACTAGGTACTAGTATACCTGTACCCTGTAGCTAGGTACTTCAAGAGCTTACACTGTGAACCTACTTCCACACAGTGGAGGACATTGACATAATCTTTACAAAAAGGGTAGTGTTCAAAATAATCTGGAGAAAAGTATTCCTAATCCAGATTTGACTTTGCTTAAAAATATTCGTGCTCCAAACTATAAAACTATATAAAGTTGTTTAAATTAGGTACCTACTATTACTTTAAAGCATATGATATATTTAATACAAATGTTGATATGGATTACCGTCAGATTCCGAAAAATTAAACCCCTAATAGTTAGGTAGTTACCCGACTGCGGCAGATGGAGGGTTATATTTTTTCGAGTGTATGTTGTAGGTATGTATGTAATATGTATGTATATTACTTTGGCACGAGCTACAGTCCTAACGGCTCAATGCGGCAAATTTATTTAACATATGAAGTGTTTTAGATTCGTCTTGGTCACGTAAGTGACACTGGGTTGGGTACATTAAAACAAAAAAACACAAAATGGCGGATTTTAGTTGCCACACAAAAATCTAATACCATATTAAAACCAATCGGGTTATCAAAATAAAGGTCTTTTAAGGGCAATTTCAAAAATATTTACAACTTATAACATTAAAACATCGGTCGGGTTTTTTAGTTTTTTGTACTAACTTACTTATTTACAAATGTTTTTGAATGTAACAAACTACAAAACCGACTATAGCTCCTAGAATTTATTCACACTAACAAAATAAAAATAGACAAATGGCCTCCTACGCTCAATACAAAGAATTCCATCTTACCTATTACTACTAATTGTAAGCGAAAAACGACCGCGCGAGCTACCAAAACAAACGAACGACCTGCCTTGACCTTGCTGACCTTTCTCTGGACGGTGAATGTCAGTTTATTGCTTATTAGTGGTGTGATACCACGTGATGCTAAGCAATGCATTAGGAACGGTATTCACCGGTGCCATTCGTTCCACGAAGGAGCGTTTGTCGCGCACACTTTTGCTCGCGTCGCGAATTTGAGCTAACCTAACATTGAAGTGTTGAAACGAACATCGAAAGTTTGCTTTGCAAGTTTATGTTCGATTGATGATTTTGCGTTTAGAGGGTTGATGTTTGCGTTAACCCACTACCACTGATAGGTACCCCGGGATACCAGAAGTCTAGCCATATTTTGTAATAGCAGCCAATTGTCCCACTCATCACCATCCACGACATTGTTAATACGGTGTTATTATTTATTCGCTGGCAATGATCGCAGATAGGCTCGACTGCCTATACATGTCTCACTGCTGCCAACAACATGTTGCGAGAATTTTTTATTGCATTGTATATAGATAATTGCACTAACAAATAGATTAAGAAATTACGAACACAATGAGTCTGGTCACTTGAATAAATGAATTATAAATTTTTAAAAATTAGAAGCTGGGCTCACGTAACGAACGCTACCGAAACGAATGCTCGTAAACCCTATTCGCCAGCGAATGCTCGTTCGAGTATATTCCTTCCTTAGCAAAGCGACGACACTAGTACAAGGGGGAATTTCTTCACTTTTACGTAACTTTCACAGTGCGGGATGTACCTAAATTAACATAAGTTACAATGCGTGGGCAACGGACCGACCACTGCTTTGAAAACTATAAATAGAATCTCACTGATAACAGGTTCATTGTAATACTTTTGAGAACTCGATTTGGTCAAGTACTTACAAGTAGTTGGTTTAACGTAGTTCATCAGCGCCAAATTAAAGAAATGTTCAGATATTTCGTTTTATCATCGGTAGGTTGGGAGGTTACGTACGTTACGTTATTCTTACAAGATATTTCTTCAGATAGACAAAGCATATTTTGGACGTAGTTTGCTGTTGATATTTAGATATTATTCTTGTATAGGTAAAACTATCCTAAAAGGTTGCTTGAAAGAAATCCCTTGCTTTTTCTTTTGTTAATTATAAGTATCCATTGTATTCTTTTAAATGTGTGATAAAGTGTAATTGACTAATTCTATCTACACATAGTATAAAACAAAGTGGCTTTCCGCAAACTGTCCCTATGTATGAACGCTTAGATCTTTTGAACTACGCACTATATTTTAATGCGGTTTTCAACAATAGATAGAGTGATTCAAGAGGAAGGTTTATAAGCAAGATTAAAAAGGGTAGGTAGGGGTAAAGTAGGTATAGAGTAGATATAGGGTAAGTGTAGTGTAGATTTAGGGTAGGGAAGTTGTAGGTTAGGTGTTAGGTAGGTGTTGGGTAGATGTACGGTAGGTGTAGGGTAACGGTAGGCTGGAGTAGGGGTAGGACGCCACGCGAACGAAGTCGCGCCGAGTCCACTAGTATGTCTATAAATAGAGGTATAAAAAACAATGTAAGTTTATGTCACTATGTTCACTGTGGTTTGCGAAACGGCTGGACCATTTTTAATGTTAATAATAATTAATTGCTATAATTTTGTATTTTTGTGGTCGAGCGTCGGTGACTAACAGGTCGAACTCATAAGCGAGCGGTACCGAGATCGTTCTCGGTGCACCGTATACCAATGACTTTATTTGAGTTTGAAAAACATCGCGATGAGACCTGCACATCCAGGCGTCTGAATATAACCATGATACAATGTGGTCAGGTTCCCCTGTTAACAGGGTCACGGTCAGACATATGGTAGTAATTCTACTGTAATTACCTGATCGCCCAAACCCTAGATTATGATCAAAGCGGACCCGGACCCTCGTGCGCGAGGTTACAACCAGGATAACGACGACAAGATATTTTTTTATAATAATTACAATTAACTTTTATGTTTAATGTGTACAAAAAACTGTAAAAAATGTTTTCAATCTTCAAATTAGCCCAGAGTTTGGTGGTATGAAACTGTGGCGGTTCGCAAAATTACATCGGGTGCTTATACCGAGTGTACCTACGTGTCGCACATTTTATGAAGTTAAAACTTCCACACCTAGGCACCCCAACTGCAAATTATCAAGCTATCTTTAAAAACCATCGTTTTAAAAACACAAAAAGATTGAACCGTCATATGAGTTTTCTGGGAGTTGGGTAACCTTTGAATTAGGCCCTACAAGTACAGCTGTACAACCTTTGCTATGTAAGTCTACGCTTCAAAACGGAACAAGACATAAACATTGCACACTTCCAACCCAAGTACCTACTCGTACATATGTAAATAAAATCGTATACATCGCCACAAGCGCGCGCAGGGTCTCCGGAATTTTATAGCGGCCCGTCTTAATACGCTGCCGAAGCGACAATATTTTGTTGCTCAACTAAAAATTACCAAACGCAATTTATAGGCTACACTTGGACACCCGAGACTGGGCATCAATAATAGATGCTGTTATCTCGCTGAGGCGCGAATGAAATCAATTTTATTGACACAAACTGTCGTGCTGCATTCTTAAGAACGCGTGCACAGTCGGCGGGCTAGGATGCAATATACTCTTACATCTACAAATAAGAGAATTATGCTAACTCGATAACTGTTTCCTCCCGTCAGAGCGATGGTCAAAGGTTTTTGGGAGTTTCCAGAACGCCCTCCGACAGAGGTCTACGGAGACGGTTAGATCGCTGTTTGCTGTGTACCCAAAGTCTTTACTATTTGTATACGCTATAACTGTACGCAGCAATCAGGTATTTGGAATACTGATTAGACAATTCGTCAAATTAAAATTCGGTTTTTCCTCAACAACTTGAGTTTTGAAAGGAATTTACCGTTGAGCCAACCTACTTGCGGCTTCCATCTGTAGGTTCCAGCAAAACTGAGTTCCAGAAAAGCATAGGTGACCAGTGACCAGTGACCAGGCACGGGGACGATATCTTGGTGAGAAAAATGAGAAAATAAACGATGCACATGGTCCAGACAAAGCTCGGTGGGTGCGATGGGCCGGCGCGGCTCGCCGGCCGTGTATAAAAGCCAGCTGTCGACTAACGCCGCCCAATACATTGCCGGCCACCGCACCGCACGCACGCAAATCGTATTGGAAACACGGAGTTTGCATTTTAAATCTTTAGTGACAGTGCCAGAGCCTTGCAGCCGGTTTGACAGGACCTAGTTCACAGGTAAGCGAGCTTTCAGGGCTGTGACGTAGCTCTACGTAAGAGATGGGAGCGCGGTCGCAGATTCACTTCATCCGTATTGGTTTTACAACACCTAAATTAGATCTTCTGACAGCTAAGCAAGAATAATAAATAAAAGATGCTAAACGGGGTTCACTATAAATCAATTAATTTTATTAAAATCATCAATGTTACATTGAAGTGCCTAATGTCGTTTTTTAGTTGTTTTGAGAACGGAATAGGGCATTCTAATTACAATCTATCGTTTTTGTACTGTTTTTTCATGAAATAAATAAATAGTATTCAGTAAAATACATTTAAAATAACATTAAATCGATAAATCTTTAGCGGCAAGCAATAAAGCTAACGTGTAACCTACAATCCATAAAATCGATTAAAGTAACGAGTATTAAACTATTTGTTCGTCTAAATATTATTGAAAACGAATACGTTTCATGCTAATATTATTACACTTAGCATAAGTTTCAATATATTTTTTTCATTAGCATCTTGAAGATGTCTCAATGTCGCACAGGTGAATAACAAAATGTTTTATAACAACACGATATCCTAATGGGACCCACCTATCTGCCAAAAACGGAAAGATTATTAAGAATAAATTGCCAACCTAATTTGAATATTGCTGCTTGCATTTGTGTCAGGTACATTCTTTTATGCTTAATTTTAAAGTTTTATTCATTTTAATAAAAAGCCGTTGTCATGTAGTCGAGCTAGCTCCATCACGAATTCAAAATCGTAAAAAACGGGTAATATTTATTAACATACGAATTAAATAAAAATTGTACAATTGCTATTTTATTTTTACGTCGTAAAAAACACGTAAATTAATTAATCAATTTTTAAGACCTTATACGACTAGAGGACGTTGAGCTTAGAATGGTGTCCTACAAATTAAAAAACAATGATTTCTTTTTTTAATTAGACTTGCCAGACATTTGATCGCTATATCATGTGGTGGTAAGTGATGATAGGTAGGTAGGCACCACCACGAATTACGGAAAGCACCGAGTAGGCAGACCAGCATAGATCACTTAGATCCAGCATCCATAAAAATAGTCATGCTACGCACCTTCAGCCCGATCAACATTTTTAGGGTTCAAGTCAAACGAAATCCCTTTCAGAATCAAAATTAAGTCATTGCAAGTTAGTGCTCCTCTGTTTTAATTCCTACCGCTCCCAAATACTTTTAGTATGGGCAATTGGAACCGAAACTGTGAAAAGCCTTCTCTTCCTATTCAAAGACAACGACCACATATCATACAGATACTTATGTGGTAATGACCGTTGAAACAACAATGGTGGTATGCCGTTTGCTAATGCGTGGGCGTGCCCAATCGCCGGCCGCGGGTAATCGATTGACGACGGTCCACCCGCGGTCGCGTCGTCCGTCGTCGTCCGTCGTCCTCGTCGCCGTCGTCGGCCTCTGTTGATGTTCATTTTGATGCCTTATCATAATAACTATGTTTGAGATTGCTACCATCCTCGCGTGCTACTTGCAAAGGGAAAGAGCTAGTCGTGTCCGCAGTATTTTAGCTTAGATAGTTTGTAGTGTAAGATATTGTGAACGTAGTATAATGGACATAAAATAACATAGAGAGCGTATCTGTCGTAAAACTGCTGCGCAGTTTGACAGGGTCTTTAAAAATATTATATGTATTACTAGTTATGGTTTTCGTCGAAACTTTTTAATGTAATTAATTATTCTTGCGTGAGCAACAAATAATTTATCTATCTATCTATCACAATCATGTTGGAAAAAAAAGGCAATGCCTATTCTAGGGCAGGCCTGATCGTTAAAAATCAGTGGGTTTTTGGGTTCTGGGTAGATCCTGGACAATAATGGCTAAACAGAAGTGGCTGTGGGGAAATGAGTGATGGGTTTCACCTGCGGGTATTCAGTCCAATAAACTTATTATTTCAATTTTCAAAAGTACGACACTCGGGGATAGTGTAGCGTCCTATTAGTGAAAGAATTTTCGAAGGCCGGCACCGCATCCGCCTATCACCCTAAACCTGTACTTTTGTACAGGTTCCTGTAAGTCATAAGTTTGAAGTGTTGCATGTATATCTCTGGCATCGTTAAGCTCCGAACGAATGAACAGATCTCGATGCAGGTTTTGAAGGTTGTAATGGAGATGATTTGCTTTCTCTCATTACTTAGGTTGGAAAATATCTCCACTTTCGCTTAGGTTAGGTTATTTGGCTGTACCACTCTTCGAGCACTGCGGCTGCTTCGATATCTCTCTAATTGAACGATTCCACGATCAGCATTGTGTAAGTTATGCCTGTAACGTTTAGGTGCAGACGTTACGTCCGCAAGAATTTAGGAGAACATACGATTGCGTACGCTATTGGCGTATAATTTAGAGAAATTTCGGTAAAATTGGGTGCTTATTTGTCGGGTAATATTAGGTTTTACATTAGGTGAGGTTTCGCACAGGCCCAAACTAAGTATCCGATTTTTTCTGACATCATGTTTTAAACTGTCGCGGTTATTATCACACATTTTAAAGGTATGTTCCGAGTCTCATACCGCGTAGCAAAACAAAAATTGCGCGTCGTAAAGGTACGCGGTAGGAAACCCTTTCGGGTTCCATACCATTAAAATGTCTATCCGTCCTGTCGGTGACGAAAACCGTATTAGAATCCGATGCTTACACTACACAGTAGTTTAGTTTAAACAAACGCGAATATCGACATTGTCTAGTATTGTTTACAAGACCGATTGCAGATGCACAATCAAAATATAGAACTAATCCTCATGTGTAATCTGTCATACAGATTACAAATACATTTTCATCATTATGAATTGTTGTTGCTATCAACCTACTATCAACAACGATTGGACCTAAAAACATAGAGCCAGTCATTTGTTTTGTTGGACCTGAGCCCATTCGAAAACTTTAGTGTTATAGGCACAGAGCAAAAAAGAAATTGCCAGTCTATAAAGGTAGCTAACTTTCCAATATTTTTGGTTATAGGCGTGTGTCTCACACTGAATGAGGAATGAGCAAAGAGTTTGATATACCATGGGTACGAGCCTTTCTTACCATAGGCACAACAGCGTGACACTGCCAGAATGGTGATGACACTGACCCGGAATAGACTTGTTAAATTACCATTGGTCCCAGGTAAATAATGTAAATGTAAAACAACACACCTATGAGGAAAAATCTTAAACATTGAACTTGATTCCCAAGGAAAGCTCTATTCAGATAAACAAAATGATTTTACGCTTAGACACCTTTAACTGACTCATCCCAATTAACATGCGTTATTGAATCCATAAGTAGGTGAACATAACTATATGTAAAAATAAACGTCTGCTTATTGAAATTGGAACATTAAACTTGACCTATTTTAAAGCCTAGCTGAAGATCGTCAGAGAGGTATTCAGAGGCTCAAGGTCCTCAAAAATTCTAAGCGAAGGAACTTAAGATCTAAAATATTCACGGAATACGGAACTTGTATTAGGGTCACAGCATATGATAGGCAGTAATTTTATACACATTCGAGGACCGTTAACACAAAATTTTATTGTAATTTACGAATAAATATATACTTGTTTTTTAAGTAGGTAGGTATATTTTTCACATCATGTTTGTTACTGGTGAAAAACGTAAAATAAAAGAGATAAAACTTCCAACGACTATCGGGCCGAGAATCTAAAGGATGATTGCTTAGCCAATTAAATGCCTTATTCGAATTCCATTCACTGCTAAATAGACGATTGGTTTAATAAGCACCTACTACGCTCATGCTAATCAATTTATGATTATGGGCAATTAATTAGATAGGTGTGCCTTTATAATGGGTCTTTAAATAACATCTATTCTCCTTTAAAATATGTGACAAACACGTGACCAAACATTACCATAAATACCAAATCCCTCGCTAATAATTGAGGAAAGAAGTTTGTTTTTAAATAAAACCATTAACAACGCAAGGTAATTATTATAATTAATAATACTGTAGGATATAAACCATAATCTTCGAAGATTAAAGGACAAAGTCGATCGCCGAATTCAATCACATCTTACCAACAGGTGAGATGGCGGTTAAATGCCTGCCTTGTCTAATATAAAAAAATCCAAATTCAAAAACACATAAGTACACCTAACCTTGTAGCCCAGAATACTAACATCTTTTGCCTGTAAACGGCTCTGGCGAACCACCACCTTGGTGGTGCGAAACAAAACACCGCCAATAAAAACCTACGGCGGCGGCGGAGCGGCGCGGGCGCACGCGGCGGTCCGACCGCCCGCGACTCGCGACCGCCGGGAAACACCAACACATTTCAAAGATAACACCAAACCTGAACACATACGGATTTGAGAGCTTGGTGCTGATAATATACCTGTAAAATAGAAATTCACGCTGCCAATTATCTGATCTACCGAGGTGTCTAACGGTACCGCTTTGTACGACATCCGTGCTGCCAAAAGTACCACACACACGTTAGGCTCAAAGGAGCTATATTCCTTAGCCATTTTAATTTCTGAGAACGTCGGACTAAGATAGTCGACACTTTAACCCGTCACACTTGTTCCGACACCCGTCGTACACACCCCGACAGGCACCCAGCAAGGCGATAAAGCAACTCCATCATGCACGTGCTCACACGTCGTAAATCTATGCCATCGATTTACAAATATCCCCGTCGCCGATCGCTCTCTGTGACGCATGCGCCACACAGTACATTTCCACGGCCCGACGACTAACAACAGTACAATGAGACTAAACCATCCCGCTAAATGTTAGCTACAAGTTACAAGTGACACACCGAGTGTCGGCGACAAACAAGTCGTGCGCCGTAAAAAATACCCGTGAAAATCCAATATCACCGCAGCCATTGCCCACTTTGGTGGAGCGCGTACAAAAAGCTGCGTCCATGTCCATCAGCCAACAAGGAACGCGACTCAAGGTAACTTTGCCGCGTCAATTAACTTGCATAATGATAACGATTTCCACGGATCATGGATGTTTAGCCGAACAATGGCCGAGAGACGAGTACACAATTATTTTCGGACGGACCAAGGCCGCCGCTAAGATTTATTCAAATTTGGACACTAAAACACAAATCCTATAGATTAACGTTACACACGGAAAATTCTTTAATTGCTGGTAATCAACCGATCGAATCTGAAGATAATGCGTTTATGACCGTTAACGACACCATAAAGAGCTCTACAACCATACACACCGCGCAAATGGATTCTCTTTACATCGGTAAAGGTTCATGAATTCACATTAAATTCATAAGCGATTGACACATAAACATATTTCAAATCACTTATACACAAACTCCAAACGACCGCTAATTAATATTCATAAAGGAATGCATCTAACAATCATACAACTTTGTAATCACGTTTCGCGCGCCGCCCAACCGGTAATAGCCTAAGGCAGCTCGTCCGTCCATAGATTTCGGATTTGTTGACATTTCCCATTGCCGCGGCCGGCGTGTGCCGTTACGTAAACCAGCAGCAGCTCTTCCGCTGGCATTGACCTAAGCATTACCGCAGTCACATCGGGATTTACCGTTGCTCTCCTAACTTTATGCAAGCCTAGTAGCGAAGAATCACTTAAGCACCCAATCTGAACGATCACAGCTATCTCGATACCGACAGCGTAAAATTCTACTCAGATAAGCTTTATGTTTCTGTCATGGCGAAGATTAATACGCAAGTTTCGTCACCACTATTGATAGAACAAGATAGGTGCATTTCAAAACATGTAATATGGCCGTGTTACTGCGATAAATCCTCCGGCAAAGGTGTTTCCTAACTTACATGTAGCTAGTCTGTATGGCAATAAATAATTTTCCCACATTGAACGTTCGTTATTACCAGCTCAAAGGCTCGATATAATGCATTCGTCAAGTCATGATAAACAGCTTAGTTAAGTTCATGTTCGCTTTCAAATGGCAAATCAAATGTATTCATTAGCAAATGTGGTGCTATTTTATGAATGAGTTATATTTAGGCGAGTCTGAGGGGAATTATAATACTTAATCAACTTGAGATCTGCAAGTGCGATTTGCATTGTAAATGCTGCGCATTTAATCTGGAATGTCACTGGAGTAAAGCAGCTAATAAGCAAATACCTATTACACTTAAGAGCTATAATATTAACTTCTCAGCTTTATAGTACTTCTTCACTGGGCTGTCGACTCGTTTGTTACTGAACACCATGAAAAAGATACAGTAGATATAACACAATAACGTTATATTTATCAACGAAAACTGGCCTAGCAACATAGAACAGTACTCCTCAATGCTCCTCTTCTGTACTTCAAAAATCGCAATATAACAAGATCTAAATTTTATACAAGAGCTCACCAACCACAAGACTAATATCGGTCGTCATCATAGCTATCAGAATAAAAACGAGTCCTCATATGAATCGTGAACTGTGAACGTAACCGAAATCAGATCACGCGGTCCCAATACACCAAATGCGTTCACAATGAATCGTGTGTCGATTGCACAACCCACGCCAAACACCAACAGCTTTCAACATAGCGTCACAGATCCCATTGTACCTGCACTGTGGTTATCCGCCCAAAAGATGCAGTCGATTGCGGTGAATATCAAATTATGGGACGACCAAGTAGGTGTTCTTCCTACACGTACTCAGTGTACGTGATATACATACGTACATTGATGTTTAAACGAGATGAATGATAGTTTAAGTACCTATTTTCCCTTCGATTTGTGATTCTCACACGCTATTTTCCGTCCTGCCAAATATGTTCTCTTTTCAGGGGTTTCTTTCGGAGCTTTGCAGCAATAATGTGCATTACGTTATGTTATAGTATAAGAATGGAAAATGGAGACTCTAGATTACCGAAAACATTAAGTATTGAGAGACTGGCAAACATCGCTGGCAACCCCTGTAAAATCAACCTTTTTATCAGCCAAGTTCAGCCTACTTTAAGTGGCATTGCGAGCGCAGCCAACTAGAAGTTAATTAATTACGTCACATGAAATCACGAATAACTTCTTGCTGAAATCAATCAGCTGTCATTTGTAACACGTCCGTCTCTGTCGAAGCCTAATGCAAGTTTATTTAGAAATATCGAACTAGAATAGACTACGGATGATTGATAGACAAAGTTGTATAGAAAGTAGGCGAACTGTAGTACCGCAGCAGGTCAGTTTTTGCGGTACAAATCTGTAACAAAATGAAAAACGTGCTGAGTCTGGGTCGCACCGAATCGGTCACGACGGCAGCTAATTTAGTTATAAATGGACTAGAATTCTAGTGCGTTCTTTTCGATCTGCGACCCTGATCTTAAACTCGAAAAAAAAAACACCTACATCTGACCGATTATCTTCAGATGCGACTCAACTGTAGAGGCCATAATTCAAACTCACTTTAACGTTACAGCGAATGCTGGAAGGTCATTTTAGTGAAATAAGTTTGTTATTTTACAGCTCAATAACGTTACCAACCTAAGATAGTCTAACAGGTAGGTAACTAGAATGGCTTCATACCTAATTGGCTTACAAAATACGCAAGTAGATAATATAACACCCAATCCTTACATCTAACGAAATGGGCAGGTACGTATAGATAACTACCAGCTATAAGTTGTAAAATTACGACAAATAAAATTTATACCTAAAATTACATCAGGGCAGAGGTTAGGTATATTGTAAATTGTGGAAAATACACATTTTCATGTGACGCAAACAACATTCATAGACGTCTTTAATTTATCTCTGTATGTAAATTGGATATTATTGGATTTCTCAAGAATTTGTAGAAATACAGTCGGAGAAAGCGAGACCAGTTTCGGGATTTCGTAACTATTTTATGGTGCCCTTAACCCTGCTGTGGTATGTTGATGCAGCGAACCCGATTATGAGCATTTTTGTAGACGACATTACCAACCGCGGTATCGGTAGAGTCGTTGACATATGATGTATTATCAGGTGTTAGCACTCTGTCAAGCCTGAGGAGCGAGCCCGCCTGGGTGAGTACCACCGCCTTATCTATTTCTGCCGCCAAGCAACTTAGCATTGTGGTGTTCCGGTTTGAAGAATAAGGTAGCCAGCGAAATTACAGGCATGAGAACATGGGCGACAGTTAACACTTACCATCAGGTGGTCTGTCTGCTCGCTTGTCACTGAGTAGCATAAAAACAAACAATGATCGACTCTACCGGTCCGATTCGTATGATTCTATTCGGTTACTCAATTACTTCGGTTATGGTAACGGAGCTAGATAACATCCCTAATCTCTGCAGTTACGAATCGTGGTTTTCGAAACCCCTATGAGTCGTCGTGTCGATCCTAAAATGTCATTAACACAAGGAATGTGCAACGCATTCCGTCTTATCGGCGGAGTTTGCTAAACTCCGTGCAGGTCTACAAGTCATAGCTCCATTAATTAATTAACGTTGACGTACGTACCATACATACATACATAACATACATCATACATATCGACCTCGCTACCCTGAGCCCGACCACTTGATATGATTAGCTTTACCAGAAATTATCGACCAAAACTCCGTTCAGCTGGAAACTGAATAACAATTTTACCTACTCCGTAACTAGTTCGCTGATCTGTAAGAGAACAATATTGGATACAATACTGAAGCTCCTCTATTACCTGATAGTAGAAGATTTACCTATTCGTCATTTAACTATTATTCTAGGCATTTTCAGTTTTATTGTAGTGGGTAATTTTTCTCTGGAAACCTAAAACCTACAAAACAAATTACGCTATCTTCAGTGCAGGTATCATAATCACAGTACTACACAAACGAATCATAATATTTAAATGTGTAGGTACACAAATCATGACCATGACACAGTAATAACGTGATCAAACCATTAGATACTAGATACATCTTCTCAGATATTTTATTACCTATCAATGTTGGCAAAAATTATAGATAGAGGTAATATTTGTTGATCTCTTTGTAGGACGTATCCGTATGGTAAATGATATACCTCTAGAACAGCTACATTATCGGTATATAATACCCATAGCTACAGATTGAAGTAGATAAGTAATCAATTCATCATCATCGTCCTAGCCGTCAATAGCGGCTTCTTCCAGGGTCCGCTTTTCTAGTAGGAAATTCACGGAAACCTGCATGACTTATGTGAAGTTATTAATTTTCATTGATTTTTGGCGCCAAAAATAGTTAACAGGAATCGTAAACCAGCCTTCAGTACCTACTTGTTACTGTAGATTTTATAGTTCAATAAATCCAGTCCATTTCTCGATGAAGCCTTTATTTTGTTTAAACTACATAGGTAATTGTAATTGCACAGGATCACTTTTCCGAAACTAACTCAAGCAGCAAACAAACGATATTCTTGCAATAAATTTAGGATAAACGTTTCCTCACGGTGCTATTGTTTTCGGTGTGTTTGGTTTCACCTATAATAATTATGTAGGGATAATTTCAGTTGCACAACCAAATAACATAAAATACATAAGCTATAATTTGTCCCGAAATTCAATGTGATGCCCCCGGCATCAAAACACAACAAATTTTTACGCGGACGAAGTCGCAGGGAAATATAGTATTCTAACTCGCCAAGTCTGAAGGACGTATCAAAACCCTCCGGCCTCAAAGGAGATCCAAATTCGACATCAACCGTTCACAACACAAACTTTTTTTTTTTTAAATTACATTGCCTAGTTACGATGGAAGACTATACCGTGACATACTAACATCACGAGTAGTCGACTCAGAACATGGCTTAATTATCGACACACAGCCGACGAGTAATTGCCTACAACTAAATCCTCACGATGCCACATGCAGATAAACAAATCTCAGATTGTCGGTGTAATTGGTTGATGGCCGACCGCCCTTGTAACGGTTCTTTGGTGTGGGGTAATTCGTATACTTGACGCCATTATAGCGACTCACATGTGGTTAGCTGATGGGTCGTATACCTAACTACCCGAAAAATTACTGTAGGTTAAGGTTAGTGAGAGTGGTTACTGATTAGACAAACCGAGCGGGCAAGGTCGTGCCGTAAACGTAAAATCAACGTCGACGTCCGATCCGAACACGTAATTTTACGTCGTCGATCGACGTCGTTGTCTTTGCCGTTTCCTGGAAACTGACGGGTTGTTTATGGGTAACTTGTAGTACAAATTATATGTTTGAATAAACGTTAGAGCGGTGACGAAATTTATAACTGACCAGCCGTTCCCTGCTGTTTTCACCGGCGACCAGTTCGGGTTTATGTAAACATTCAACTGTCCCGCGGAATCGAATCTGTTATTTCTCCGGGATCAAAAGTACCCTATGACACTAGGAAATAAATTAAAATTGAATAATATAGCTTCCTATTAGAGAAAAAAAATTGGTTATTAGTCAATCAATTCACAAACTAACAAGCACACAATCTTTTACTCTTTATAGCTAATGTTAGTACAGTTTTGACGAAGCAAAAGATAAAACCAATCTAACAGTAAAGACCAAGTCAACGTATTCATTTTACGCTAAAACTAGAACGGATTTTGATTACATATGGCAGTGTTGCAGCGTATATACCAAACTAACACACAGGCTGTTATTTATCCCGAAATTAAAAGTGGTTCCCGCTGGAACAGGCCATAACCGAATCTTACGCAGAGGAAAGGGCAAAAACACATAATAGTATATAATGTTGGATAACGATACAACACTATACTATATTATCGATACTGCTGCCATTGTAGTTTATGATTATTTCCTTTTTTTTATATAAATGTACTTGCTATGCCATGTATTTGTTTATTTTATGCAAAATCTCTCGTCAGAAATATCATCTGTTACCTACATTGCCATCGAGCCAACCAGACAATCAGTATTATCGTCACAGCAGAGGTGCTGCTCGAATTGTGTGTCATTTCGTAAAAATCACTAGCCCGTAACGCGGGACGCTGTGGCGCAACGAAAGCTGGACCGAGAGCATTAACTATAGTCTCGATTCAACACAAAGACCTTAATATGTCCACAAGGCCTGCGCCTGCGCCTGAATCGGTCGAAACGTGTTGAATCAGTTTTCGAAACGAGCTCTTAGACTGTACAACACGTAATGTAATACTAGACATAATAGACTCTAACAGTTTTATAACGTTACTTATTTTATTGGCGTACCTATTGCCCAGAGATTCGTCCGAATAAAATTCATATACATATGCCATGTTCCTACCAGTAGCTTTCCGTGGCTTTTTATTTGACTGCGACACGCAACAAACTTGCAACTAATAAAATTATCGCTACCTACATAATTAAATTAGTGAAACCGTACGCATGTACTCTACACCTATAACACAGTTGTATCGCTCAATGGACCGTAGGTATCTTACAAAGCGACTATGTTTATACCAAATGAACCTAGCTGTAGGTACAAAGCAAAGAATGAAGCTTTGGCTTTGAATCTTGATTGAGGCGCGTGCTAAAGACGATGTCAAAAGCCGTAGCGCACACGTGGCCCCACACGTGCCGCAGTCAGGGGTCAGAACACCTAGAGTAGCTAGTAGTAGTGAGTTGTAGGTCTATAGCAGTAGATACTGCATTCGGGTAGGCAGCTCGCCGGCAATTTTTTTCATTGGCGCAATAATCCAGCGCGGGAGTCAATTGGAAGATTGCCGGCGGCGTGGGCAGCATCCTTGCCTTGCCCTCAGCGCGAGGATATCCTTCCACAAATTAGCGTGGTCAGAGAACAATCTCGGCGCCCTACAGATAATAGGTATCCTTTATGGTTATCTGGGCGTTAATGTCTTGGTTGTGCTCTCGCTGAGGGTCTGGGGTCAATAATCAAAGGCTACAAGGTCCATAGGTAGATAAGATACAGACGCACAAAGACAAAACAAAATAAACTAATACAAAAAATAAACAAGGGAACAAAAACTATAGGAATTACACTTATTTATATTAATCTGAATCAACCCACAGCAGGGCAAAGGCCTCTCCCCTATTCTTCCATACTTCGCGATGCATTAAATTACAAAACTGAAATAAAAACCGGTCCACGCAGACGAAGTCGTCGGCAAAAGATAGTAAAGAATATAAAAACGTTCAACGAAAACTATAATATCTAGCTGCCTACAGGAAAATGCTAGTAAAGAATATAATAAAATTCCTACGGAAACTGTAATACCTACCTGTAGGTAAAAGCTAGAAAAGAATACAATAAAGTTCCTACGAAAACTGTAATACCGACCTACCTATAGCTACCTATACCATGTTTTTTGTTTAGTATTGAAGTGTTCTAAAACTTTCTTAACATGTAAACGCTTATGGATTTTTGTGATGTCAAAACAAATCATGTCTATGTCTATGGGTAAAAGCTAGTAAATAAAATAATAAGGTTCCTACGAAAACTGTAATACCTACCTACCTACCAAAGTCAATTAAAGGCAATTGTAAAAAAGCTAGCGACCACGCACTGGCATCGGAGGCAACGTTCGTTGACCACTGCACGCAACCAGTTTGCGAATCGGATGTACGTATCTTTTATTTGTAGCGCCCCCTGCCGTTCCGAGGGTTGTGTTTGCAATGTAGTTTTAACGAGTATCTGAGATAACATTTAAAAGATATTGTGAGAAACAAAGTAATAAGAGTTTATAAGGAAAAGGGACGACCCTTTTCTTTTAGCTCTTGTTTTGGTTATTTTGGAGCAGTATCATGAAATAGGATAGTCATATTCCGCGTCGATTCCGCCCGCATGGGCTACTGTACGTTGAACCAATACAAACAGAGTGAAGGAGAATAAAAAGCCTCAAGTGCTTAACTATCTCCATACCGAGTTTTATCATAACTGCACTATAGCTGCACACATAGGTGCACTGGTTTTGCCGTGAAAATGTAACAGACCTACAAGTGGTACTTTAGCATTTATATCTTACTAGCGGCCTAAACAAGCTTCGCACCTATACAAATATTACACTTAAACTTTCCTCATGAATCACTCTGTCTATTGGTGAAAACTGCATGAAAATCCGTTCAGTAGATTTGCGTTTCTCGCGAACATACTAAACAGATATTAAGTAGGAACGTAGACAATTTTCACGGGTACTGCCAGCCCTGCGCGCACGCAGATCCGAGCCGAAACAAAAAACGAAGATGCTCGATTACTTGCATGAAGTAAGGAGACCTGGTAATAACAAGTAACAAACGGGGCGAATGACGAAACCTGCTCAATTACGTGGCGATCGCGATCCCTGCGAGCAAGGGCATGGCGGACATAAAGTAAAGATAAATGGAATATCATTAAAACCAATATATACACATACACATGTATGAATGTTTGTAGGTATACAACGTAAATTGGAGGAAAAGACCCAAGTGGCACGTCTTGAAGACACATATAACTACTCGTATTGAGAATAAATTGTAGATACCGCTTACCATTGCATTTTACCATCATTGGTCTGTCTATTTAGTCAGTTACTGCGGTTATACGAAAAGTTCCCGTTGTGGGATAAAGTCGCTTTTGCATTTTAAACGGATTTTTTGTGTATTTATGCAATCAAGAGATTACAAATAAACAAACAAACAAAATATAGAACAGCGTCAAAGTCTGCGAAAATCAGAATGAACCTAAAAAGACGATGGAGTTTTAGCATTCTGCGATGATAGTGGTAGTAAATATTCACACATCAAGCGAATTAAGTCGTAAGCCAAAGCCATTTAAATTGGCACAAAACTTAGTTGATCCGGTGTTGGCGCCGCTGTTGTTGACAACAAAATGACATTTCCAATTGGCGACCCTTAGTTCTAGTTTTGGCCACTGGTGAAGATAAGTTTGTACTTAACTAGAATGTACGTCAGTGCCGTCTGAATCTATGAATCACCGTGTTCCGTGCATTGCATTCTATAGCGTGCGATTGAATTGAATGAGTCGATTTAAATTCAGATGATGCTGCGCCTACGTCTCGATTGTGTACGCCCGAATGGGCACAAACGGCTGCGTTACCCTTTGTACTGGCTGCGTACTACTGATAGTAGATTCGGGCCATTTACAAGGTAGCAATTATCCTAAACGATGCGCATAAAATCTTTTGAAAGCGAAATTTTTAGGTACAAAACATTTTACCCGTGTAGTTTTTTTATTCTTAAGGGCTGATTTTTCAATCCTCAGATAAATCTTAACTGCCCGATAAAGTAATATACCACCAAATTTAAACAAACTACAATTTCACTTCTTTAAGACGTAACTATACAAACAGACTGATACGTTTTATCAGAGGATGAAAAATCGGCCCTAACTAGCTAAAAATACATGGCAATACGTATACGTATTGCAGTTTTTTGTATTCTATAACTAGCCAACAAGCCACAAAATGAAAAGAAAAAATTTATAGGAGTAAAAAAATATGATGGCAAAACATAACGTCATTATAACGTTATCAAAGTTTCGTAGTAACAAAGATCTTAAAAAACTTCTTAGACATCTTCGGACTGTATCGTACGAACCTACCTATTTACATGTTGCTTCGTATTTGTACCAATGCAAGTAATATAAATAACTAATATAACTCAAAGGATATTTAAATAATTGGAAGGACTGGTTGGATGACTTTTTCATTTTTCAATGTTTTAGTTTTAGTGTTCGCTTTAGTTTATTTGTTATGATTCCGTAAATATTTTGTTTGAACCCCTACATTAAATATATTTTAGTGTTATCTATAAAAAATGGGAAGGTAAAAAAGTTCCATATCGCAACTTTTTGGTCGCGCTGTACGTCTATGTCCATAACTCCGTGCGCAGTCTGCATCCGCCGCCGCGCATGCGCTAGGAAGTGTCCATCATTTCGCTAATTTATTATAACTTCGTCAAAGGCTACGTCATAATTTGCTAAACGGATCATGTTTCACATAATAATTACCACAATATTATTAAGCCGATATTCCAATGCGGCCTCGGTTGCCTATTCTTGGTCATATATGTAATATAAATGCACGTATTAATAAAATTAATAATAAGTAGACGAAGATTCCATGCATTTCACTAATTTCTTGACAAAGAAAAAATTGTGTTGATGGTTATAAATGCGATATAATAGTGTCATATAGCCGAACGAGAGCACAACCAGGACTGGAGTGTTACACAAGACTAGAATAAAGCAGAAAGCAATAAAAGTACATATTTATTCAGTTAAAATATTGATTGCAAATATAAACCTAACTATTACCTACATGAAACTAACCTCACACAGTCCCTAAATACGTAACCCCCTCTGCGCCAACAACGCAAAATCGACGATGAAATGAAACTTGCACACTTGATAAACGCAACGTCATGCTTTAAGCTAGCCATCTGGTTTGCTATTAATTACACTGACTACGACGAGTCTATTCCAGGGTGGCGCCGGACCGCATTCCGGTATATCGCCTTAATGCCCTACCTTCGGATCTAGCCTCTAAAAATAGCACTATCCGAGGTGTACGGCCTAATAGCTAATGGAAAATAGATGAGCTACCCGACCGCCAGCAAGTACGTTTTTATTGCACCTCGTTTAATATGCGGCGCATTAATGCAATAAAAGACCCTCCAAGATTCTCAGCCATGATCACGAATGAGATTAAAAGTCCGGAGAACGTTGACGTCTGAAGTCTGAATTACAAAGTAGGTAATAAGAGGGCGATGGCTTAGCCGGTTAACGGGAACGATGTCGAAAGATATTTCATAGTCCACTTTCTTGAATGGTCTACATCCTACTTATCATATCAACGATTCGAATCGAATGGTTGGTAGTTAGCGATCTGGCTGGCGGCCCTTACTCGATGCTCTTAATAGGAAAATTGATGCGTCGCAGGCGGGCGGCTGCGCGTAACATTGGCCTTACCGCACTCACGAGAGGCGCACATTTGCGATCGCAAAGATTTTAGAACAGCAATTTTGGTAAACCGCTAATCGTGTGTTTCTTCTTTTCAGGATGAAGGTTTTAATACTGTTCGTGGCCCTGGCGGCCGTGAGTCTTGCGATGCCGGTGGCTGAAAACAAGCCAGTGGACCCCGCTCCGCCCGCAGAGGTTGCTGCCAAAGCCGAAGAACCGAAACCAGAGGCAGCTCCCGAAAAGAAACCCGAGGAACCCGAGCCGAAAAAAGATAACGTAGAAAGCGAAACCAAAGCCGCACTCCCTGCAGAACAACCAAAGCCTGAAGTCAAAGAAAGTGCACCATCTGTGCCCGAAGATAAAAAAGAGGAAGCCCCCAAGGCTAAATCAGCAGCGGTTGAAGCTGAACCCTTACCTAAGCCAGAGGAGAGCAAACCTGAAGCACCTCAGAAAGAAGAGAAAATCGAAGAAAAAGCTAAAGAGGAAGAGGTTAAAGTAGTGCCAAAATCATTAGAATCTGAAGCTAAAGTAGAAGAGGTGCCTAAAGAGAAATCTGAAAATATCGATATCGTTAGTGCCGTACAGAATTCTGCTGGAGTAGCTGATGACGTTATTGACCCTGCCGGAGTAGTTCCCGAAAAAAATGTTGCTATCGCAAAATCCGCTGAACCCGCTCCTGAAGTAAAGAAAGAGAAAGTCTCAGAAGCCGCTAAACCAGAAGACAAAAAAGAAGAGAAACCTTCAGAAAAGAAAGCTGAACCTAAAGCTGAAGAGAAAGTAGCAGAAACGCCAGTTAAAGAATCCAAACCGGCCGAAGAGAAAAAAGTTGAAAAGCCGGAGCCTTCAGCAGACGACAACCTCCGAGTAGTACGCGACACTATTGACGATCAGAAAGCAGCAGCCGAAAAGCCTAAGGAAGAAGTCAAGGCCGCTGAACCTGTAAAGGAAGAAGCTCCTAAAGAATCAGAGGCCAAAAAAGTTGAAGATCCTAAGGTTGAGCCATCCGTGAAGGAAGCTCCCAAGGAGGAAGCCCCTAAAGAGGAAGCGCCGAAAGAGGAAGCGCCAAAGGCGGAAAGCCCAAAAGAGCCTGAAGCGCCCAAAGAGGAGAAGAAAGAGGAGCCTGCAAAGGATTTGAAATCAGCGGAACCAGTAAAGGATTTGAGATCGGCGGAACCAAAGAAAAAAGAAGAGCCTGCCAAAGAGGAGAAGCCCGCGACCGTCGAAAAGGCTAAGGCGGACGAAGCGAAGCCTCAACTTAAGAGCAGTGAAGAGAAGCCTGTGACTAAGAAAGAGCAGTCGAAGGAGGAGAAGCTGCCGGCCGATGCGCCAGGCAATAGCAGCGAGTCGAGCGAGAGCGATGAGAGCGGCGAGAAGAAAGACGACAGAAGCGACAACAAGTCGTCAGAAGAGAGTTCTGAGAAGAAGTCCAGCTCTTAGGTAATAGTTGAGTAGCGTCCGGCGGCAGGCGTGTGTCGACGGCCCTCGACACGCGCCCCCCGCCCGCGGCCCGCGCCGTGTGAGCAGTGCATGCCCGTGAGTGTGTGAGGCGGCCGCGGCGCCCGTGCGCCCCGGCCGCCATTAGATCTAGCTAGAGACTTATTTAAAATAGCCGAAACAAAAAATTACCTAAGCTGTAATTATATCTCAAGTAAATTATCGAATTTGCGGTACTATAAGTTTAAGTAACAAATAAAAAATATTTTATAATACCAATGTATTTCATTTGTATCAACGTTTATGTGCGATAAAATGTCCAGTTATTGTAAGTTCTGTAGATTTTGTTGCGCCGTGTGTCAGGCAACGCCAATCCCTGTCCTTCATATTTGTCATGGAAGGCGACCAATATCATAAGAGGCAGACCAACTAGTACCTCCATAAACCAGAAAAAGGGCAGCAGCGTATTCTTTTGTTAAGTACACGTTCCATAAAATACTGATGTCAGATTGCACAGAACTTTGGGCGACACCTAAGTCGAATTAAATTACTGCTAACAAGAAAAGCATTAAACCAGCATAAACTGCATATAACTAATAACCTTACCGACAGAAAAAGTCGGATAACCCCTGACCGAGTTTACTTACACTCAAATATTTTCTAAACTATAGTACAGATTTTAATGAAACTAAAATAAGAACCATCTCGATTAAACTGGCTTTCAAATAGGGAAAACCGGATCCAAATCGGTCCATCCGCTCGGGAGCTACGATGCCACAGACAGATACACGTCAAACTTAAACCACCCCTCTTTTTTCGTCGGAGGTTAAAAAGAAGTTAAGTATAGAAATATCAGTTCTCTAGTCACTACAAGTAAACATACTATTGTCCTAATAGCACTAAACTTAGGCGACTCTTAAATTGGCGCCTTAAGATATTCGTAAGCACTTAGGATCGGTGTCATAAAGTTAAAGAGTGACTTCGAGAGTTTAGTTTTCACATAAGGTTGGCGTTGTTGCAATGCTTTTTTTGTTATATTGATCTTATATCACCTTAAGCGTTACCTAAAGTTTAGTGGCGTAGATTTACCTCATTTCTGTTGCAATTAGTTCTATCTCTAAAACTATTTCTACTTCCCTTTATGAGCAATAACGAGTTACATATGACGTACCTCATTGGTCATCATACGGCACACGATGACCCCGAGTGACCACCAGTCCACGGCATGCCCGTACGGCTCGCGCCTAAGCACCTCTGGAGCTGCAACAACATTGTCATAATCATAAATAAGTATCGTAAGTAGATACTACAAAACCAACAGTGAGACACCACAAGCGACGACAATTATTTAGTATATATCAGCATTGCTAGCACAAGTGTTCACGCGACACATCTCGCACTGCGAAAAAGCGTTTGTTTCCGTCTCTCAATACCAACATGGAAGAGATAGTAGTATCTACGTCGCGCCTTTCTCGTTTATCGTGCACGAGACACACTTATGCTAGCCGTGCAAATAAGGTTAAAAACTTTCAGAATTCAGTTGAATTAGAAATACTAGTAAAAAACGAATACCTACACACTGAGAAAGCACTATCCAGGAAATGTAAGTATAGGTAGGTATAAAAGGTTGTATTCTATTCTAATTTGGGTCACTTAATTAAAAAGAATTAAATATAAGTGACTGTGGCGTATCTCCGCAAACCATGGACCATCTCGTCTCATGCTCAGCGTGTCCTAAAACTTGCACAATGGAGGACTTGTTCGAGGCCAGTCCAAATGCTGTATGCGTCGTCCAATACTGGACGAACAAAGTGTAAGGGGGAGCTAAGTCCATCGACTCGATAAGAAGAAGAATATAAGTAAGGAAAACTGATAAATTTTATGGAATGGTTTAGGTCGTTAAACGAGTTCAGGACGTAGACAACATCTATTGCAAAAAATGAATTAAACCACTTTTTGTACACTAGTTCCACTTTATTATATCTTATTTTTTCGGTACCTACATATGGATTGTAAACAAAATATAAAATCATTGCCTGAAAATGAGTAATTCGAAACCGGATGCAATTAATTAAAATTTGTATTATAAAGTAGAACTAGTGTACAATATGTGATTTAATTCATAATATACCTAATGTAGTTCCATCACGAGGTCACAACACAGTGTTATAAAAAATATTAGTTAAGCGTGCTAAGCTAAGACAAACATGTTTCATGTGCTCTACGCAACTAACATTCCTCCATTCATACAAGCTATCATAAAAACAGCATAACAAACAAGCAATTAAAAATATTATTATTGTATAATGGTTAATACTTAGATTTCTTTCTATGGAAGGAAGCTCGTTCACGTGAAGCAAATGAAGTCCTCTTGAATGCACTGGAGTTACATTATTTTGGTAATAGGTTTCAAGACTTTCGTGGTTATTAACGGGTTTATTACCACGGATAGTATTTTTTTTACCTCGATATTTCGACGCAGTTGCATGCGTCATGGTCACGTAGACTGAGGCCGCTGTGTCATGATCACCAATAACAATTAGTGTAATGGAGTCTTAACAACACCGAGTCGAACGCAAGAGCCAACAGCTTACAAAGTGAGGATGCCGTACCTCTCTACTACCTAGAGAGGTACGGCAGTCTATCATAACGCATGCAATGTATTGAGATATCGAGGTAAAAATAATACTAACCGTGGTATTGTACCAGATAACATGTGCGATTATTTTGGTTTTCGATTTTACTGATAAATCAGAGTATATGCCCTAGCTACGCTGTCCGTCGTCTACTCATCCCCACTACGTAGACCCTCTGTTGGTCACTACGCGAAGGTTCGAAGGGCGTTTCTCGCTCGTACGATTCGGATGTCGAATGAGCTCCCGCGACAGTGTTACCTTTAAACTATGACGGGGGATCGTTCTTAAGGTTAGAGATATCTCCAGAGGCAGCCAATGCATTGGTAACTCTACTAATGTTGCTGATGACCATAGGAGGCGGTGGCCAATTTGCATCAGGTCGCCCCCTTGCCTGTTTGTCTGGCGCATAACAAAAATTTAAGTTCAGCGGCAATTTTGTAAAAGTTTGTTTCTAATAGACAAAGATGTGGCATCGACAATATTGAAACATGTGCAATAGGGAAACTATCATCACTGGCCAAAAAAAATTGCGCAGCCTTTCCTCTTAGGGCTGTACACGTTTTCTAATGGCTGCAGAGGCCAACACGGGAAAGACAAATTCGGTCACACGAAGAGCAGATATGAGCGTTCGCTCCAACCTGGGCAGCCCCAGGGCAGGTAAGGTTTCTTATCCGTCTGGGTTCTGGCTTGTTTCCTCTGGGTGAAGGAAACATAATGAGGGAAACTATACCCATACTTATATCACAGACATTATTATCGTTCTAGCTCTTAATTTTGTCTTGTTCTATGGTAATACGCATTAGTCGTAAGTATCAAACCTTCAGCGAACACCATGATCTGAACAGAGGGCGAAAACTAAACTTTATCCAAACCAAAACGGATTTTATGGCGTGGAAATTAAGTTTAAAGTACCGTAGTAGTTCTGATCTTTGCTGTTTGTTCGCTTAGGTACTTTTGATGCCTCACTATATTGAAATATCCTGCAAACTCCATAGTGTAAGTACGTACATGCATATGATTGTGATGTCGATGATGAATTAGCCTCAAGTAGGTGATTTGGCGTACCATTGATACCGTAATGTAGTGCCAATTGGCTCTCGAGACTGTTTAGCCTTTCTCAGGGTCCACAGCGGAAGATCTTGGTCATCTTCGCTTTTTTAACGGCATTAGGAAGTTACACCTAACGAGTTGCGATCGATCGTTGCGTTCGACTATCCTCAAAGTAAGTAATGGTCACCCATCCAGTTACCGTACAAGCTGCCTTTAGACTAAAACAATTTTTCCATTCAACTACAAAACAATGAAACACTACCCACTATCAAAATTAGTTACTTTTTCTTGCCACGCGACAATGTATGCCTAGCGTACTGCTGACAAGTTTTAAATAATTTCAATCCTTGTAACTTCCGATTCAGTAAACATATAAACAAGAACTAAGCGCTCAATAGCGGCACAAACTTCGCCAACAAAATGCACGTCTTAGTAGCGAAATGTGATGGAATTTGGAATCGCAAAAACCCTCATTGACCGCTTTATGCTGCTAATGCTACATACACACCGGCTCAACGAACGAGTGTTACGGTGAGTTACATTGACCTTCGTTTATTATGTTTGGCGAATTAGCAAACTTAGGAAGCTCTGGGTCTTCCTTGCTGCGATTTGTCCTTACTCACTTGGATCAGAGATCGGCGGTACCCCTGCTGTTTGTGCTACTAAAAAGTAAGATCCCCTTTCAAAATACTGTCGTGCTATTGATCAGAAACTACTGTTATAAAGTGGTGGTGGTGTACTGTTATAAGTCGATCTTGTACAGCCAACAACAGCTTTTTTTGGACGTCAGTAGCGCTATCTGGTGGAATTTGAAATCGCAATTCTAATTGCAACGCTTTGCAAGATTCTCTGTAGGTATAAAACAAACAATCGGAAAAATTAAACACAATAGTAATACTTTCCAATTTATTTACACTTTAAATTATTTATTTACAGATTATATCACAAAACTAACATTTCTATATCAATTTGAACTTACGATCACAAAAATAAAACTCTTGTGCCTCATTTACCAATACAATTTATTTAATCGGCAATAAAACTTTTGGGATGGAATTAAAACACCTCTTCCAAGGGCTACATGATATTTATTATTTCAGTTTCTCATATATCCATATCATTACTAGTATCACATAAAATAACCCACCAGTATGGGGAGATCAAACATACACCATGTCCCACGATATATTCCAAATGAGTCAAGTAAATGAGACACAACCAGTGCTTACATCTCTAGAACTATGTCTCAAATAAGGCCATTTATAGCATGTGCATTGATAATAATTTACTTCACATTGTGCTCAAAAACCACACTAAGAAACGAGGCACGCGATCAAGGTATTACATATTGTTATATACGATATTGTCTTATCACCAGATTCGTTTTGCATTCGTATATTGAGATTTTCCAGGCAAGCGTCTACAAAAATCACAAACATGGCATTTATAACCAACGATTTGACAAGTATGTATTTTACCTACCCAAAATATTTAGACATAACATTTTGCGCCTGTCTGTGCGTGTGTTTTATTTTATAGAAGCTTGATTGGAAAACGCTCATCGGGAGTAAAACTCGAAGTTCAGTGTAGGCATTCTAAGCTTAAAATTATATTCAAGTATGATGCGGCGTACATGCGACGCCAGTGGCTAAATATTTACTAAGATTCATCGCAATTGTTTCAAATTTTTTGAAACATTTTCCCTCTTAAAGTATTTGTCGAGTAGAGCGGCCACACACGCGTATATCGAAAATCGACTTTGCTCTTGACTTTATCCAAATTTAAGATTTAAACTGGTGTCTTCAACAAATTAACACCTTACAATCCTTGCATAGATTGAAGTATAAGTATTCAACACTTTGTGTAGTGACTTCATGGTGGAACTCCATTATTATGAATTAAGCATCTTGCCTAATGATGAGAAATTCGAAACCGGTTGCAATTTAATAAAATTTGTAAAATAAAGTGGAACTAGCGTACAAAATGTGATTTAATTTATGAATTATAAGTATTTATTGGCGGAGTGTTGAGGTTGAGGAGGGAGCTCAAATTGAATCCGTACGATGTGGGGGCCTTCCAGTCATTGTAACAGGCTGAGAAATTGTTCTTTTTTTGCTTTCAGACGATACGTATCCGCTCGTCTTTGCTAGGGGATAGTTGTGTGGATATTTAGTTTATAAGTTAGCCTTTTATATAGTTACAGTTATAATACGGTGCTGGCATGTAGAATTTTGTATAAAAGTTCCCAATAAATACTGAATGCAAAAAAAAAAATTTACGTTGCTAGATGCGGCTACACTCAACTTCGAAATTTCAGTACCAATAAACAGAAATGGTACTTTTAACAAGTATAAACAATTTAGGTACTCACTGATATGAACATTACAATTCTTCAATAAATATTTGCAATATATTATTATAATCATCATCATTAAAAAAATATGTATGATTTGAAAAATTTGAATTCATTCACGGGACTGATAATCGTATATGTACAGCCTCATCTTTGGTGACAAATATTCCGATTTAAAAATACAGTTAGGCATAGGAAAAATATTCCAATTGAAATAAAAATACACTAAAGCTAGAGTCACAAAATGAGGTAGGATAGTAAACAAGTTTAAAATTATGGAGGGACGCTACTCACAGTCCGATCAAATTAAAATCATAATATATTCCTGTAAGCTTATTACGTAACTGTTGCCAACATTTCTCTGATTTCAATGATTTAAATTGTTACTTTTCCGATTCCGTATCATCGAGGTTCAGTTGCTAACAAAGTCCCATTGCAATAAACTGAAACTATGAAATCGATCATAGGGAATCGCAAAAGTACCAATTACAATAAATGAAATCAGATAATTGTTGGCAACAGCGTTATGTAATCAGCCTACTGCAGTCATGGCTGAATGACAACAACACGAAAACACACAACATAACAACTATACGATCTCTAACATGCGTATGCCTATTCATAACCGTGGTATTCCCCTTATCATGTAGCAAGAGGGCGATATTACTCTCAAGAATATTTATATAGACATATTATACTACAAGACAGCTAAAATACCACTTAAATCTAGCTTACTATCTATGAGAGTTTCCATGCACCATTTCTAATCTAACATTACAGATGACTAAATCTAAACATCACTGAAAAGATTAACATATTTAGTTCTAGAGTTAATTTAGTGAAGCATCCCTTTCATACAAACAATATAGACGAAGAATTAGAACAGTCATATCAACTGTACACAATTTTTATTATTTACAAACACATTAGACATCATCATAGACCAGACGCAACAACTTGATATAGGCTAGATTTTTTTTAAGTCGTATCCATCCGCTCATACACAGTTACAATATATTTTTTAAACTTTTATTAAAAATTGAAATTTCTTACAATATCACAAAGCTATTTTAATATAAAAAACACGCATAATAGTCACATGACTATACAACATTTTACTGAGTGGCAATACACCCAATGCGTTGCAGTCATCCGAGGCTCTGTCAATATTAGTAATCATAAAGCGACGCAGCCATCGGATTTCTGCATGTGAATTTACCCTTAACTACAAAATATATCGAATATGTTACGAAATAATATTAAATATCTAGGTAACTATAAGTCTAAGCAAACCTTGAGAAAACCTATCTAACGCCGAAGTTCAGGCAAATAAACGATCAAACCTTAAATCAAATAATGAGTGGACGCGTCAACCAGCTTTGAGTCATTGCTCCCAAAATATTACAACTAAATTTACTTAACTTGTAGAGTTAACACATTACAACAGACATTGTTAATTACGTATAAATAAACCTAAAAGGCAACACAATGACAAGAGAAGTTAGTAAGTAAAAGTAAATAATTACTCTAACATATATATAGCTGTCAATGTCAATATTCGTAATTAATTGAATAGTTAATTATTATTTATAGCACGATGATAAATTGCTTTGTGCAAACAAAAGGCGTAATGTTGAATTAAAGCGTATAATAATAATTTAATCATCGATGTCAGAAACGAAAGCAAGAAATGAGTGAAGTGATCATAAATTAAGACAAGTACAAATTTAAAGTTATTTAAAATCGCATTTAGGTGGACTTGAATGACATAGTCGCCGAATAGACTCCCTTGTCAATAAAAGAAAACCGTTTTTAGAATTTCTTCACTATCCAGCCGTAATTCCGCGAGTACAGAAATAATGCGAGATGTAATTAGCCAACGAAGCCGAACGCAACATTTTCCGAGTACGCACATCTGACTTGTGAGTACGTCGGACCAGCGGCGGCGCACGGCGCGGGCATCACAAGGAGAGCGTGTCGCGGATCAGCTTGCGCACCGTATTACCGACCGTCTTCGGCGGCGCCCCGGACAGATTGTAGCTAATCTTGAACAGGTACGGCTGGATATCCGGGTACGACGTGTCGAACACGAGATCCATATCGGAGCGCGTCGGCATCTTGGGCACGTACTCATGCCGGTTGATGATCTCCGTGATGTAGACGATCTTCTCCTGGAGTAGTTCGACGACGCTGTCGTGGTTCGCGTGGCCGCGCTCGCCCCGCTCGGTGAGCTCGCAGAACACTGTCCAGATCTCCCAGGGCACGCACTCGGGCTGGAAAGGCCAGCGGGTGCGTCGCTTCTGGAAGAACTCGAGGCTTATGGAGCCGCGTGGGGGACGGGCGGCCGCGCCACGCAACAGCTGCGAGAAGTCCGCTATTTCGCGTTTCACAGTCCGCCCGAGGGCCGGCGACTCGCAGCACACGTAGGTGAAGTCTATGAAGTCGCAATCCACGTCCACGTAGCTGACCGTGCGGATCGAGTAGCTCTCCTCGCCGTTGTAGGTGAACTTCCCGCTGGAGCGGTGGAAGAGCACCGTGTGGAAGATGCTGGCAACCACCTCGTCCACCTGCCGACCTTCCAGCGTCAGCTGGAAGGGGATGCTGCGCGCGTTCATGTTACCGCGCCGGGGGCCCGCCGCGTTAGCCCGACACTACTGACATAATCACCGGGGGTCACGCGGTTACTGAGCGAGGGAGGCGGTCGCGGAACGAAGGGTGGAGCGAGCGCCGACGCGTGCCATCTCTCACTAAAAAACGCAGCGGGTCAAGTGCCACACTGAAAGGGAAAACGTCCGCTTTAGTATCGGCATGCTGTGGGAAGCGCGCCTGTGTTGTTAGCGTGCCGGGGCCCTAGCGAATGTAGCGTATACTCTAGTGGTTGACTACTTACCCATATAGTTGAGCGTGCCGCAGAGTGTGGTGGTCCTGGCGCCGATGGACAGCCACTTGGAGAGCCCGAAGTCGATCAGCTGGACGTGCCCCTGGGCGTCTAGTAATATATTCTCGGGCTTCAGGTCGCGGTAAATGACGCCGGCGTTGTGCAGGAAGTCTGCGGTTCGAAAATTTGGTAGATTAAGTTTTAAAATATGGAACTTTTTTGTATTGCGGCGGGTTTATACCGGATGAACATAAATCAAGAGTATTCTTTCTCTTGACGTTTTATCCAAGCATAAAAAAGTCCGAGTATAACTAAAAATGATAGAATGACGAGAGAATGTTGTATCTCCATTCATCAAACGAATCTACTTTCATAAAGAGCAACGAATGAAAATCAGTCTCGCAATTCGTTTTCTAAGAGCATTTTATCACAGACTAGATAAACGAACTTGTCGATGGTAACTATATCATACACACATTCTATAAGAATTTTTTAAATAATATCTTTTAAACCACGCCGATTTATGCACTGTGTTTATATATGCTCCCACATAGTACTTATACTAAACCGTCATTAATTAAAATGTTCGAGAAACAGGGATTTCCCGTAATGAACGACGAAACAAAACAAATTTTAATAATAACACATACACCATTGATATCACTTTTTATCGTTGTATTTTATATTTATAAGCGTGACTAATGCCAAAGGAATAACCGCCACTAACTGAATTCATTTATTATGTTAATAGAAAAAATAATAACTGGTTCGGTTTTTGTGGAAATGTTTTGTTTTTTATTCGCTTCACATCAAGTGATTCTGCCGATTCGCATCGAGAGCAGGTAAATAATTACGAAGTGTTCACTCACACATACAACTTTACAAATAACTAGTGGACCAGAACAGCTGGCACATGTGCTCTTGCGCGTGATAAGCGAGAAAAGATGCGACATAGATACTGCTATATCTTTCATCTTAGCATTGAGAAAAGGAAACAAACGCTCACGGCGCGAGCTGTGTCGCGGGCACACTTGTGCTAGCCGTGCAGGAGCGACTTCGTTCGCGTACACCTACTTTAGCTACCTACCCTTTTTACTTATAAACCTTCCTCTTGAGTTACTCTATCTATTGTTGAAAACCGCATTAAAAACCGTTGCATAGTTTAAAAGATCTAAGCGTACGTAGATACATAGGGACAGACAACGGGAAGCGACTTTTTTTTATACCAGGTATATTGGAATAGCTGGGAGAGCCTAGCTGTCGACCGCCCTGTTTGGCGGAAGACTATCACTGACGGTGTGATCATTCACGACAATGCCTAGTTTAAAGATCTAGCCGACAAACGTGCGAAACGACACCAACGCGCTGACAATCCCTCGCCATCCAGGGCGAATTATCTTGTCTGTTTAGTGTAAATAATCTATAATAGATGTCTAAGGCCAATAATTATGATAGACTAGCCGTTTCGTTCAGTTCGGATCTCTGTTGACATTCTACTATCCCATGGGATCCTATTATGTTTCGGGCTCAAAAGTATCCTGTGACAGACGGGAATAATGTAGCATTCTTTCAGTGAAAGAATTTTCAAAATAGGTTCAGTATTTTCGCAGGAACATACAAATTCACAGACTCATACACATACTTTTTCTCTTTATACTTAGTAGCGACCCGCCCCGGCTTCGCACGGTTAGTTAACATATTTTACAAATAAACCTTCCTCATGAATCACCCTGTATATTGGTGAAAACCACATGAACTTCCGTTCAGTACTTTTTTTGAGTTTATCGCGAACAGACAGACAGCAGACGCGGCGTGGGACTTTTTGTTTTATAATATGTAGTAATCATAGATGAATGACACATCGCCCTGCTTCCTTATTATGTACTTATTCTGTTAGTTGTAAGTTTTTTAATGTGTTATTGGAGTAATCATAATCATAATTTATTAATAACATTCGTTACAAGTCATTATTTTACATTTTAAATACATTTGCAATGTCGTATTACATTATAATAGTACTATGATAATATTAATAAAATAATTAAATAGTGAAATGTCAACAATTTAAAATAATATTTCAATCATTATAATAGTTACTAGAATGTAGACACAAGTTTATTCGAGATATTAAGATTTAAAAATTCATTATAACTATAAAAAGCACTCTTGACGAGCAATCCACGTAATCTGTCTTTGAATGATGCGGTGCGGTAAATAAATATACGTCTATGTCTATGATGCGTGTCATTCCGTAAAACGGATAAAGACCACACCTACATTGTTTCCCTTATTGCGATCGCCTAATACACCTCTTTCTTTCATTCATTCAACAGTATTTCCCTTAAAGTACGTTGTTTTATTTGTTTAAGATTTAGAGTACCCATGCACGACCTGCCTTCAAAATTCTAAATTCTTTATCGAGTAGGACATTACATATCTCTTTCAATCGTCAAAGAGGAGGGGGTAGGAAAGTAGGAAGGAAACACAGTGACATGTTGACCACCCCAGGACCAGAGCACATCCATCCCACGCCGACAACGGCCGGACCGTGTCCGATAATAGCAGATAGAGCCGGTCAGTGCCCGACAATGCCAAGCAGAGCCGCACCGCGGACGACATAAAATATAGGAACCATTATTAAACTTAAGAAAAACTAGTCTAACGTCTTCCATTAATTTGTCGTCACATAATGTCGTCGTTTAAAATACCCCTGATGTTCATTATTATGTTCTCTCCGAGTTTAGTTTCTTAAAATCTCTCGAAGCCGTAGAGCATGTAAGACTCACCCAATGCAATGGCGATCTCAGCGACCAACAGTTTCACTAGCTCCTCCGGCAACTTTCCGTATTTGTCCAGCAGAGTGAGTAGCTCCCCGCCAGGAATGTATTCTGAAACTGTAATACATTTTTGTTAACAATCATACTGACGACCTGAGTGGTTCAGTTGGTTAACGGTCTGCCACGCAGAGGCCCCGGGCTCGATTCCCGGCCGGGCAGAAATTGAAATGATGAATTTTAATTTCTGTTACGGTAAATATCTATGTAAGTAGTTGATCAGTTTTCTGGCACCCATAACATAAGCTTTGCTTACTTTGGGGCTGATCTATGGGGGCTCTGATCACGTGGCAGTGGCATATAGATCTTATGTGGCATTGAATTGTAGGTTAGCTATAATATACCTCGCGTATCCAGAAAGTCCACCGATTGGGAGCGATAGCTCCACCAACAAGAGATACTCTTCTCTTCTCAAGAGATAAGTCTTAAATGTATATGATGATCCAGAAAGTAAGTGTACAGCGACCGTCCAAGGCCAGCCGAGGCATGTTTGTTTCACGACATTTTAATACGGTAGTACGTCAACTTATGGTGTCAATTCTTTTGTTATGGTGACAATTCGGGTGAAAAACTTGTCTGTAAAAATTTCCGCCAAGTGCCAAAAATCACGCCACCACCGTCTACTGAATTCGGTCACCAACGAATGTAAGGCGAACCCTGGAACGAGCCGGGATGGACGCTAGATGGTAATGATGATGCTAGATGTTGAGCTTCAACGATTTTAGTCGCCTTACTCACTCACGACTCCACGGGACCGTCGGTGGCCTAGTGGTAGCGGTATATGACTCGCAATGCGAGAGGTACAGGGTTCAAATCCCACTGCCGCCATGTACCAATAAGTCTTTTCTGAGTACATTAGTTGAGTACTAACCGATGCTCTTACAATGAGGGAAAACATCGTGATGAAACCTGCACATTCAAGCGACTGATAGTGTAATCCAATATAGTCAGGCTCCCCTGGTAGCAGGGTCACAGAGGTCAGATGGCAGTCGTTCCACTGTGACCACCAGATCTACCAAATACTGGATCATGGTCAAAGCGAACCCCGGGCCCTCGTGCGCGAGAGCACAACCGGGACATTAACGCCAAGATGATTATTTTTATTTTTGCTCACACACGACACCACCCGTGCACTATAAACCGCCATTTTAATCAAGGAAAAATTTATAACATCTCCGAAATAAATAAGTTCCGAAGAGACGAAAGTAATTTTCCACAATAAATGAAATGGAACAACACATTTAAGTTAAGTATTATGAAGACCGGTTTGAGTATCCGCTGCTCGCTAGCCCTTTGCGGTATTTTCCGACCAAGCAACGTAGTTATCAACCGATTATGTCACAGTAACACATGTACCTACTGCAATTATCACATAATCAGTCGTGTAAAAATAATTGTCATATTGATTTCTAGCCTTGATATACAGAACACGTCAATGAATGAAATAAGGACTAACGGTTTGGTGACAAATTGCTGTTTTTTGTATTACTAGATGTTTAACCGCTTCACTAGCACTTTGGGATCGCTTAATCCAGCAACCTTAGTCATCAGATAGCAGTTCAAAAGGCAATGTATTTTTCACAGAATAAGGTTCATTTTTGCATCACGCCTTTTTGGAAGCAGAGCGGGCGCGTAAAATATATTAGTGATACATAAAATACTTTATTCTGTAAGTATACATTCCATTTTCATTTGCTCTCGGATGACTTAGGTAGCTGGTTTAGCAAAGGTGTCATCGGCCCCTTAGAGCTTCTTCCCTTCATTACCTTCAAGGATCTCGTGAAGAAATTTTTCTTAAAACTTGATGAATGAGCTTTATTTATTATATATATTATATAGGTTTATTTATTATATTATAATTATTTATGTATAAAAGTAATTGTTAATTTATGTACTGATATTAGTATTTGATTAGTATATAGTCTGCCAATATTTACATCCTCATATGTATATATGGGGTTATATTCGTTATAGTTAATTGTTTTACTCTTGTTTGCCTTCACCGCTCATCAAAGGTCTTCTCGGCTTATCTAAGGTTAGCTGGAAGAAATCCCGTTGTGGGATAAGCTCGCCTTTGCATTATAAACTGTATTTTTATTTCCTGTAATGTTATAAATTGATGCAATAAAGAGATTACATACATACATACATACATACTCTTGTCAGGATATATTCTGAATATTTTTACCCGTTATTCGGGTAATGTAGCAGAGTCGATTCGAGAGCTAACGGCCTACGACGCGACCATGACGAGGCCCGAGCGAAGTGAAAAAGAATGAGTCGGAAAGCGGACCCTGGCTGAAGCCGGGTAAACAGTAAGATGATAATGATGATTCGGGTAATGTAGCAACCTACCCGTGAAATAATATTCTGTGTCAGGCAGTTCTCAATATTGCACCTAACAACTTTCCAAACAAGATTAGTAAGTAAATAGACAAAACTATCGAACGATTGTTTATATTTACCACGCACGGGTGAAAAGTTGCAATTAAACACGTGTAGACACAACAAACTACAAAACAAATTAACTCAAGCGCGAACTACGTACGAAAAACACGCCGTCTTGTATTAGCCGCATATTAAACTAAACAAATACTACTCATTAAGGAATTAGTCTTGATTGCACAAACGACAATGACCTTATGATCGAGTCAACTGTTAATTCCGTCTATTGTTCCACTGTCCTACATTTCCACAATCGCGTAGCAATGAGCAAGATAAGCCAATCGAAATCACGTTATCTCTCCAGACGGATAAGTAAATTGAGGTATTTTATAGTAAGGATTTTTATGGCAAACGCTACTCAGTAACAATCGACAGCCTACCTGATGGAAAGCAGGAACTCCGCTTAATACTTAAGTTTTCAAGTAACATAAATGCAGGACACCAGATCGAATATTTGAATTACAGGGAGCATGATACATGGCATGGTACAAGCTTTACGTTGTCGAGTTCCTGTTAAATATGCATAAATAGCCAGAAGAACTGCCAAGTGGCAGTAGGCAGGGCATACACCTCGAAGAACAAATGGCCGGTGGGGCAGGAAAGTTCACGAGTGGTTACCACGTACCGGAAGACGCAGCGTGGGTAGCCTACTAGGTGGACCGACGATCTGGTAAAGATTACCAGCTGGATGCGGAAGGCACAAGATCGGCCTTTGTGGAGTGGCGGATCTCTGGGGGAGACCTATGGTCAGCAGTGGGCGTCTGCCGGTAATTTTTTTAAGAATCTAGACTTATTACTAGTAATTAGATGTACTTCGCCATATCGTTATTGTTAGATGGGATTACTCTCATAAGTATAACGTTGTCCTTGTGCTGATTGTTTTGACACGAACTTATGGTAGGTGTCTTGAATAAATCGCTGTAAGCACAAAATAGAAAACTAACAGAAGGTCCACTCCCGTCGTCTTCGAGACTCACTAGGGTTACTACTGTATTTATTCTGAATTTTGAAAATAGGATTTCAAATATCTAATAGAATTTTAATGATTGTTCACAATAACATGTCCCTTGCAAAGGACCAATATCTAATCCTTACCATAATGTGATCATAATTACTTCCCAAGCTGTTCAGATGTGTTCAAGTGTATTCGATTTTCCATACCAGATTCAGACATTATGCCTTTAGTAAGCATAATAATAATCTACTGTCTATTCACTTTTTAAAAATTCGTCGCCACCTGATTATATCATCAGACCCTGAGAATTACCTTTCCCTGACCTGGGATTTGACCCACTTCCCGGTAATCAATTGAATTGAAAATTTCATACACATGTAAATTGATGAGAATGCAATATTATGGTATTAGTCAGTTGATCTGATGATGGAGAAGGAAGGTGGTCAGCGATTTTTTTTTATATTAGACTAGATAGGCATTTCCGACTAGAAACCATTAAGCTGGCCATTACGGTTTCTTACTCTGTAAAAACTGTCACGTGGTGCCTAAAACTGTTCAATTAGTCCTAGGGTCTTTAGCGGGAGACCTTGGTCAACCTCGCTTCACCATCGGCATTAGAACTCGTAGCGGTGCTGAAGTTCGACTAGCCTCAAAGTCTGAAATGGTCACCTATCAGTTCTTGGACTCTGCATGTGTTGCTAATATGTTATTAAGTAATCTTAGTTACGTACAAGTACTTTTATTTTATCAATAATAATACAAATTTAAGTCGAGAATACAAGGAATTCTCTCGTTAACAATCGCGACCGAGCACTGCTTGAAACTGCGTGAGAATGCCTGTAAACGTAACGTCAATGTGTGCGTGACGGAAATGGCGCATTGTTTCCAGTGGACCTTCTGCTAGGGGCGGGCCGTTCTTTATTTTGTGCTGTAAGCGACAAGCTTGATGCTTAATACTTTCTACCGATTCGTTTTCATTCATAAAGTATTTTCAGGCTGCCAAGTCTCCAAAACTGACGCCTATATATGCTCTCAAGATCTATTTTAAACATGGAAGTCTGAACGCGTTCAGTCTTGTCCTTGCACCTTACGGTCTGAGAAGGATGTCCGGTTAAACAGTAATGCCAGTATAAACGCCACGTGGTACATACCACAAAAGTATTTCGCTCAGAAACGTGTTAAAGCGTCACAGATAAAGGAATGACAAGTGATTTTTGATAATAATTGCGACTCGAGCAATCACCTTTAGTTTTATTAGGTCACGTTTTATACTGAAAGAAAGGCAAAGATAAGCAAAAGAGGTCATGTCTCGACGTACCAGTGTAAATAAAAGGTACGCCTAACAGCGCCGTTGTCGCAATAGACTATTTCAGTGATGCGATATGTAGACCGTGAGTAGTCCGTCATTTGTGTAAATACTACACGCGTCCTTATGTAAATAAGATATTAATTTCCTACTAATAACTGTTGCCAGCCGCTTATAGGGCTACATATTATTTTTACTCCGAGCTATTCATATTCAATACGAAACCTACCCACCGAAAAACTACTTCACTCCATATAATTTTAAAGCATTAACATATAAACAAATCATTTATTTCATATTTCCTTAAAAATGACAATAAATCTACGACGACTTTAGGTCTAAGGTTATTTTTATGCAACCTAGCAAACCAATATAACAGAATATATTTGTAGGAACATTAGAAATTCATAGTAACAGAAATACCAGCTAGAAGAACCACGCATGGTCACCTAAAACAACCTGAGTTCAAATTTTAACCTCAACAACATTGTGTCGAGAGACTCTGTTCAATAAATAGGACGGTGGCACTCCGATTGACTCCTGCACTTCTGAGTAAATAACGATATAGCCTGATCGATGACCGGCCGTGACTTCCTAGCGCATATATTTAGAGTGAGATAACCGATCAGCCGACGCGCATGTGATCGTCACAGTTCGGACGGGTGCTCCGTTAGGTCGGGCTTAAATTGCGCTAAGCTTGTACAGTGCAAGAATGCGTTACCACTTCAAGAAATTTTTCCTTTGTTGCCATGGCAACATTCAGGGTATTTTTTGCATCTTCAGCTAAAATCACTTTGCTAAAAGAATGCATTAGCTGTCCCTTATGCCCAAAAGATCCATGAAGGAAGGAAGGAAGGGCCCTCGCGCGCGCGAGCGCAACCGGGACATTAACGCCAAGATGACCAGTATATGTACCTTAGTATTAAAAAATTTTACTCATATAAGGTTTAATTTCATGATACGAAATTAAAAGCCTATTTAAAGTGCATACGAAAATTCGTAAAACATCCATTCACTTACCTATGTAAAGACTTTTTTTGGTCTGCCACTGCTCAACGAAGCCAGCGATGAAAGTGTGGTGTCCACAAACCGCCTGAATACGGGCCTCTTCTTTTACTTGACGAACAGCATTTTCACTGACAATCTGCAAGAATATATTGACAATATTCACTTATACTGGTTACTCAATGGGCTTGTGGCCGTAACAGTATTAAAATTATTTACAAGTATATGAAACCTCCAAAGAACGAATCTACACCGAACCAACCAAAGTCTGGCAAAGCATAGCGGTTATCACTTTCCATCAGATGACACGATTGCTCATTTGCCTCCCATGTTCATAAAAAAATATGACTACCAAATATTGAATAGCTATGGCAGTAAAATTATAACAACTGTCTTATAAATCCCTGTCTAAACATCAAGTCCCATCTGACAAGTATTTGCAGCACTTGTAGATATTTTCCCTAAGTTATATATTTACATAATATACATGTTTTAAAAAAACTATGTTTAAAGTTTCAATAAATATTATTAAACATTATGATTATAAAATTATTTGTCAATTAATTGTTTGTTTGTTTGATTGATTGTAAAATTAATTATTTGTAATCATACAAATTACCTAAAATTTTGAGATAAAGTTTTTTCTACGTAGGTATTCTTATTTTGGATTAGCCACAATACAAATGGCAGGAAGCTAATTCTCTTATCAATGCACGTAAACCCATTACAGAATGGCAATATATAATATGGGTCAGTTTGATAACCGCTTTCTGATAAGGACTGAGCCTGCCTTTTCAATTTAATGTGTTTGAAAATGTACTACAGGTAATCATCTTATGATGTAGTGTGTCCTGGTAAAACGTCTTTATTAAAACCTTGATTTGAAATTGTGCAACATAGAAAAATATGACATGATGTAAAAAAACTGTGATTTCTCACCTGTGACTTGCTTAGAACTTTGAGTGCGTATTTCTTGCCGTCGCCGGTTTTCCTAACCTTGTAAACCTGTCCGTAGGCACCCTTGGCTATTGTCTCTTCAATTTCAAAGTCACTCTGGACTAAATCTTTAGTGATAGGGAACTCCGGCAAAAATATGGACTCTTTGTGAGCCACAGGCCATGCAGTTTTGCTAGCCTCCAATGGATTGCTTAGCGTTGAATCATTCCACCTACAACAACACAACTAAGGCTAAAAACAATACTTAAAACAAGTTAGTAGATCTAAAATAATATTGTGAAATAGTATGATCATAATAATATACAGAGGTAATCATATTTCAAAATGAAGTAAATTTTCAATGTCACTTATGTGATAACCCTCTCCTTGATCAGGTAATAACAGAAACAGTAAATTATATTATTATTTCATATTAATTTTGACTGTAGTTATCAAGTGTTTACTAACAATATAGGCTGATAAACATCAAAAGATTTGGTGTAAAAATAAAAACAGTTGCATCATATTGTACGTCCTTAACATTGCATACTGTTTATATCAGAACACACATTAGAGTTGGAAATTTTCATCTTGAGTCATTAGTTCATTACAATTAATAAAAAATGAACACCCACACCAAAAGCAATAACTATGATATGCCTATATATTTATAGACTTTTCTAAAATTGTATGATGTGGGGAGGACCCAATGATATAAACCACTAAGCAACTATTTTGGATAGCCCAAGAGAAACTACCCCATTTGCATGGGTCAACAACCTACCTGCTAACCTACCTATTTGCATAATATAAAAAATTTACTACAGAAATTGAAAACTAAACACAACCAATGATAAACAAACACAACACACCCTACAAGAACACATGGTGGTTATCAATTATCACCACAATTTACTGTTGACTGCGACTGGACTGTAGCTTTAATATTTAATGTAGTACTAGAATAACTAAATGGCTATGATGCTTATTATCATCAGGGACACAAAATATACTGACCTTCGACGCGAAATCCGAGACCAAGGTCGTGATGCGCTGTAAACCGACTGGTTACTTGTCACGCTGACGAACGAATGCACGCTCAAGTTCCCCACCAACTGCGAGAGACTGAACTGTGCACAAAAAATAATTACATTAACAATGGTCTGTCCCCGACAACAAAGAATAGCGGTACCTGAAAGAAACCCATCCCAAACCCTAAAACAGGTACAACTTGCAAATAAACGAACAAAGGATTTACGTGACACAGCTAGCAAAATATTACGTATGTTCAGCTGAGAATGACATTAGCAAGTTTTCATCATTTACCTGACTTGAGTAGGCTTGGTGGTTGCGATCTGTGATGGATTGTTTGTGGCTCCGGCTTTCACTAGTTTTGTTTTGAGAGTTTCCCATTAAATCATGCTCAACAGGATCTTTTCATGTTCTAATCGATGGCAAGTGTTTTGTATTTGAAATATAATACCTAGCCCACTTTATTTCACAAGCTTCACCGCTTCACCACAGCTACACACACAACCACAAACCAACAAACCAATACGCCACGCCACAGACCACAACAAGATACAATCAATCAGTCAATCAACGCCACAGACAAACATGAAAACGAAACAACTTACCACAGATTAATAATAAACTAATGATGTGATTTTCATTAGTTCCAATAGATGGCGATGACACGATCTGCCAAATCCTGGATCATGGTCAAAGCGGACCCCGGGCTATCTCGCACGTAACCGGGACATTCAACGCCAAGGTTATTACCAATTTTTTTAGTGTGAGCTCCGCAGCGGTTGTAACTCTCCCACACATTTCGCATCGCCGATATCGCCGTGAAAGCTTATCTAGCTTACGTCTGCGTACAGCGTATGCAGTGCGTGAGAGCGTCGGCGGGCTAACGGCTAAGCGGGTCGGTTTCGTAAGCAAGAGATCTGACTTCGATGCCAAGTGTACCAATGACTTTTTTGTAGATTAGGTGCACACTAAATTAACCAACATCATGTCATGGTTAAACATTCAGTCCTGAATATATAACTATGACCAAATCTGGTCAGGTTCCCATGTTAACAGGGTCACGGAGCTCAAACAATACCTCACGGAATTCCGCAGCCAAACAATAGTATTGGATTCCTGTTGGTGAGTACGGTTTCCAGTGCTCCATGGGGTGGGGATTTGGGAAACCGTGGCTGTGGCAGTGGAGGGGCATTTGCCGTTTTGCTGCCAGAGCAACGAATTATAATAGAGGTGGCCATCGCATTAGCGATACCCCTGGTGTTGCTAATGTAGCGGTGACCACCTTCCATCAGGTGGCCCACTTACTTGATTGACATAGAAAAAATCACATAATGTAAATGATAATAAAAAGTCATATTTTATATATTCTTTATTGTACACAATAGACATAACAGTAATGTTACAGTAGAAGTAATAGTACAAAGGTGGACTTATCTCTAAAAGAGATCTCTTCCAGTCAACCCTGCCATGTGTTAGGAGAGTAAAAAAATATACGGGAAGGCAGTAGGTAGTGTGAAAAAAGAACCCATACATACATACTGATAAAATAATAGTACCTATCTAAAATACAAAAATACATATTGCATACCTACCTTATAAATATATAAGTAGATATACATATTTATCAATAAATTAAACTTGTAGTGATAATTGATGCTCTTTCAATCTTGCTTTGTGTTGACAGATGGACTGTCACGAATGTCAGCTGGTTGACTGTTCCACAGTAGCGTCGCCTCGACAGTGTACGACTGGAAGAAAAAGGTGCTGCATTGGGGAACTTCAAGCGGGTTGATGACACATTGGCGTCTAGAAGTAGGTAATATATAGTAATCTGTGGTCTAGAACGGGATGGAAGGGGAAGAAGGTTGAAACGGGACCGAATATATTCAGGGAAGGATGGGTTATTTAAAACTTTATAGAGGAAAGTGAGAATGTGCATATTCCTGCGCTGCCGGATCGGAAGCCACTTCAACCGCGAACGATATTCAGAGGCTTGATCAAATTTACGCAACCCGAACACAAACCTGATTGCGAGTTTCTGGAGACGCTCCAACTTATTAAGAAGCTCCTCAGTGGCATCCAGAAAACACACGTCAGCGTAATCCAGCAGCGGCAAGAGAAGTGTTTGAGCGAGCATAATCTTGGTCTTATACGGAAGAAAGAACTGGAGACGCCGGAGAGAGTGGTAGGCGAAGTGCATACGCCTACTAATGTCGTTTATATGAGATGTCCATGAGAGGTTACAGTCCATGATGAGACAAGGTTTCGGGTTGTGGTCGTATATGGAATCTCAACACCATTGAAGTAAACCAAGGGCAAGCACCCTGCCAGGCCACTCTATTTTACTTATTTTCAGTAATTTTCTTAGTCCACTTTACAGATACTTACATAATTATTTATATACCTACAAATTTAATAAAACCATATTTATAAATAACTCTTTCATTAGGGCATTACGCACTAATTCCAATGTCCTTCATTTTACCGAATTTTCTCTCCAACCCGATTTTTACGAGCTGCAGCACGCAACCTTCTCCATTTCTTCGCTTTTCTTTTAATGCATTTTACAGCATTACGCGTGGTGACGGTCAATATTTCCAATACAAATAGAGCCATACTTATTGCGATAAACGTAAAATAGAAATTAAAGATGGTGGAAAGTTCTTTTAAGTCCAGAGGTTTTACTTGAGATTCTTCTTTTATATCTGCGTAACGGTACTGTTCCCATTTCTTTACCAAACCAGCTTCGGCAAATCGACGCAAATACTTGTTGATTGTTTTAGTTAACGGAGAGTGTTTGTGAAATATTAGAGCCAAGTAGTAACTGTGGATTTTATCTACGTTGGCGACGTGTAAGAATTGTTGTCCTCGATGATCGAGACGATTTCGTTCCAAATAGCGAGCGACAGAACAATCAACGAGGCAGAATCTACGGCTATCGTTCGACATACGATAGACACAGTCGTGAAAATCTTGAGTGGGTACCAACTTCGAGTTGATGGTCAGAAACCGCTCCTCGTCGTCAGGCAAAATCATATCCGGGGATGCAATGCCTTCAACAGGGTAGTCCTTCGCTATAACGTCTTCGAAAGTATCGACGTCTTTGCCTCTTTTGGATACCGCAAAGATAGACATGATCGCCGCTTGCGTAGCGAAATTTATTGCAAAAAAACTCCATATTACTGTGCCCAGAAATACTCTAAAGGATCGCCGTTTTGATGTCTGTTTTGGGACGCTAATATTAAGAACACTTCTTACGGCGTTGAGAAAAGCGATCCCTAACTGATTGGCTGAAATCTCTTTATTTTCTATGTAATGGAACAAAGCGAACATGGACCATATGAGTACGAAACAAGTATTGAATTGGATAAGCAACATGTAGTTTTCCTTTAACAAATTTGTATCAAACACGAGCGTTACAAAGGCGGCCCTACGGGAGACGAAGCACACTCCACTGTCTTTGTATGGTATAGTGAAATCCACAGTAACCACAATGAGGTCCATTTGATAGATAGGTATAAGAAGAAGGTCAATTTCTCTCCTAGCGAACGCGAATATGTTTTTTAAGTTTATTTCGAAATTGAAGGGCTGGTGTATTCTGTCTTTACCAACGCTTAGATCAAATTTAAAGTTCATATGCGTCGCCAAGGTGTTCCATAACAAACCGTCTCTGGCATCATATGTGTAGGAGTTGTTGTTGATTTCTGTTATAACCAGAAACGGTACCACATTAATACCATAAGCTCTGAAGGTAAATCCGTGTAAATTTTTGCTAATGTCTTCGAAAAGATTTAATTTTTTCATCGTCTCCCGATCTCCGTAACGAACAGTGTAAGTGTTGACACCAATGCAGGTACCTAGATATTTAGATCTGTACAGAGAATTTAGAGAAACATTGCCACAGCCTTGTTCGCAAAAGAAGGTTTCTTCGAAAGTCGTTACCGGTATGGTTACTTTCGTGGTTTTCCAACAGCCAAACCTTCTTCGCACTTCAGTTTGTTCGGACGTGTATGGAGTAAAATGAGAAATGGTGAACATTTTGTGGGCGTCGTCGTACTGTATGATGGCAACATTGAAAGCGCTGTAAAACCAGAAGATAAAGAACATATTTGCTATATAGTCTTCTCTGGGATCGTGATAGTAGATGATAATGTTTGACTGGGCGTGCCAATATGGCGAAGATTGTGCTTTCAATAGCGCTTCCTCAAAGTGCTCGAAATCATTGATGCTCATCACAATAACGTTGGAAGCGTACGGGACTACGTCTTCGATTTCGTGGTCTTCATTCTTAACGTCACTCACTGCATATGTAAACTTCGACTGCTGTAATGTAATGTAAAAGGTATCCGGTAGCGAGCCAACGCAATAAATGTTAAACCAACCATTCGATTTAAATTTTAATTTCAGCAAATCTGCCTGAAACAACGACGTTTTATTTTAACAATGTAAGTACATAATAAGTTTGCTTAAGAAAGCTATATCAGTAGGCGCGGTCCTAATTGGCAACGGTCGTGCGACCGGCGGTTTCGAGGTCTCCTACTGATTGGGCGACGTCCGTCGTACGACCGTTGCCAATTAGGACAGCGCCTTATGCGAAGCGCTTACCATATCCCGAACCCTTTTTTCCACAATATCCGTTGCAGGAACTGTTAAGTTTCCAAAAACGCTGAAGGAAAGAAGTTTCACGGAGAAAAGGAATAATAAAAAGAGAGTAATTCCCATGGTGAATCAGCTTGAAGTCTCCATGGGCTGAAATAATTCACCGACTCTCATCATCGATATAACGCACTGCGTCATGAATAAATTATGAACTATCACCATCATGTTCTCATTTACTGATGTATCTACTTATATCAATCGGGGAAATGGAGTAATTTGTGGCAAAACAACTCTAATCTAGACTGTGAGGGCGCCGTAGGTTATCCTACGTCATCGAGAACAAGAAAAATTCCACTGTGTAGCGATAGTAGACGTTTAGGAGATCCACAAAACGTTCTGCCCGTGCACAAGCTGGCACAAAAATTATTTTTAGTGACCCAAATTTCGACTTTTCATCCTCCACATCCTTTTGGCAGTTTCACTTTTCAGCCACATTTAAGTCACTTTTCTTTTGAGTAATTTTTTTTTTTTTTTTTTTTGGTCCGAGTTTTTCGTGGGCAGGCCAATGTTTCGTGGGTTTCTACAAAGTGGAACTTTTCTTGTACTCGACGACGTAGAACCTACGGCGCCCTCACAGTCTATATAGGTGATCTTATCTATTATTAGTAAGTACTTATGCGCTTATTACACCTGGCTAAATTTAAGTCACTTTTCTTTTGAGTATTTTTTTTTTTTTTTTTTTTTGGGCCGAGTTTTTCGTGGGCAGGCCAATGTTTCGTGGGTTTCTACAAAGTGGAACTTTTCTTGTACTCGACGACGTAGAACCTACGGCGCCCTCACAGTCTATATAGGTGATCTTATCTATTATTAGTAAGTACTTATGCGCTTATTACACCTGGCTAAATTCAGTCGACTAAATTCAGAAGCAAAAAGCGTGAGAGCATTTCAAAGTGAAATGTTTTGCTTATAAAATAAGGTACATTTTTGTATCACGGCTTTTGAAAAGCGGAAGGACACGTAACATAATATAAGTGATACAAAAATGGACCTTATTGTTTGTCCTTATGTGAGCAATACATTCCACTTTGATTTGCTTTCACGCATTTTGCTTCTAAATTTAGTAACTGAATTTAGTCAAATGTAATAAGCGCATTACGTAATATAGTAGAATATACCTATACAGGTAAGTAGGTTATTTAGGCTAAAAAGGCAAAATAGGTTGTCACAAGGGTTGATTGAAACATCAACAATAACGATATAGAGTATATTTCAACAGTATAAAAATCTGATAATTATCACTGTATTTTTATGTTAACATAATTACATCCTTGCATATTTATACATATTTTACTTGCCTCTGTAAACTTACTTTCGCACGATTTGAATGTGCGTTGTGTAAATGCAAAATGATTACTGACTTTTAAAATGGCTCATATGAATTTGTGGATTACCTACTGATTGTGTGCTAACAACAAGGTCCCTACAGATGTCTCTGCTCGTGCATGTAATAAAATATATGAATAAAAACAACATAATTGCAATGAATAATAATGAAAATACGCGCAACAAGCAAGAAATCAAATGCGTAGTTGTCACTTATACAACGGGTTTTGCTCAAAATACCAAAAATTAAGACCCGCTTGTTTTCTTCACAAACACGATTAAGAATGACGTATAACGTTTGTATGAAGTTTTTTGTTTATGTATCAGCTTATACGTTTAATAATGTGGTGCAAACCATCCTTAGATGATAGAATCTATTTCAAACAACAGTAGACATAACCTTCTATAGTTGTAGTGTTTGTTGTAACTCCTCAATGACCTTCAGTCTATCCTCCGGTCACGTAGCTTATTATAAACCCAGTGGCGTCCGGCAGAGTTGTACGAGACATGCACCCAAGACCACATGTCTGTCTTAGACACTGAGACCTTCATGGACTAACACAGGAACTGAACTAGTGTAATCGTGGCTTTAGTCAACCCTGCAATCTCCAAACTCCCTCCTTTGACGATGGTAATGTTGATCATAACTTCGAGGGTTTAGTCCCAGTGTCCAGGTAGTCCTGCAATCGGTCCCAGGCTCTGTCGACCTGTGCCTGCGTGAACTCGTAGCTCCAGTATGGACTGAATACTATATTGGCGGGCGCTACTTGCTCAGCATTCGAGGGTTGCGCCTCCACGCGCTGTCTCGCCTCCTCTTCGGTGAGATTGTTGCGTTTCTGCAGTCTTTTTATGGCCTGTTAATTGAAAGAGATAATATGAATGAAGATGTTGAATTAGGATTTATCGGCGGTAGCGCTCTGTTAAGCCTGGAGGTCCGCCTGGATGAGTGTTACCTCCTTATATATTTCTCTAGCCAGGCAACAATGTTTGCATTATTGTGTTCCGGTTTGAAGGTGAAGGGTAGCTATCACTTATATTTGTTACCCGTCGCTCTGCTTTCCAAAAGGCGTGATACAAAAACGGACCTTATTCTATGAGCAATACATTCCATACTTTTATACCTTACAGTGATCAGACAACGCACTTACGGCTCTGCATTCTTGTAAAATAAAACCTAAATGCATGAATCGTCGATGTTATGGGCGACAGTTACCGGTTTTCATCTGCTCTGCTTGTTAGTCACAGAGTAGCATACAACAGCGAATCGATATTGTAGCAGCAATCGAAATGCGCCAATATAAGAGGCACACAGTCGCTTGGTACTGTTACAGTATGGTAGGCGAGTGGGAGGCCTATTGCCATCAGTGGGGATTTTGCGACTAAGATGATGATGATCTGTCTTGATGCGTGCCCGTGTGTGTCCAACGTCAGTTGTGGGTTCCGAACGTGTGCAATACCTCCTCAGGCGGCACGATGACCGCCCACAGCTGGTGGCAGTAGCGTACCACTGTGCCCGCACCATCACCGCAGCCTCTATCACTAAGCGGGGGCCCGACTCGATGATGATCTGTGTCTTAATGTGTGCCCGTGTGTGTCAAATGTCAACGGCGTCCAAGGAAACCTGCAGTCGTCCCGCCTATCACCGATAGCACGCCGCCATTTTGATGCAATTTAGTGTGGACCAATCGCAGCAAGCCAGAGCCAGAGCTGTCTTGCTGCAATTGGTTTAAACTCAATCGCATCAAAATGGCGGCATACCACTGCTGCTGTGGGTTCTGAATGTGTGCAATACCTCCTCAGCCGGCACGATTACCGCCCAAAGCTGGTGGCAGTAGCGGTACCACTGCGCGCGCACCATCACGGCCGCCTCCATAACGACGACTCGGCGGCCCGACTCGCCGAGCGCGCGCGCCCGCCGCTGGGCCTCTTCCAGGATCGCCGGCCAGAGGATCGAGTTCAGTTTCTCTAGTTGCTCCTGGGAATACAAGGGGGAGTTTAGAGAGACTGTAGGTACATAGTTAGTTGCTTTTTGGAATTTAAAAGATGAAAATTTAAGACAAGTAAAAACAAATATAAAATACTAGTGGACCTACACCTACTTCACCCCTAACTACCCTTTTTTTTGCTCATAAATCTTCCTAACAAAGGACTCAATCTATTGTTGAACCGAATTAAAATCCGTTGCGTAGTTTAAAAGATCTAAGAGTACATAGATACATACAGTGACAGACGGCGGGAAGCGACTTTGTTTTATACTATGTAAAGATAGCAATAACATAAACATAATGTTTTAAACAATACCACATATTAGCTCTCCAGTCGTTTCGTGACCATGATGCATGCAACTGCGTCGAAATATCGGGCTACTCGTCAAATAAGGTGGCAGGAAACCCGGAACATTTAAACCTTTAAATGAAAAACTAAACATTTCTACAAGACCGCTCACCTTATCACCAAAAACGATCTGCCCCAGCTCCTTCCTGTCGACCTCTCCCGAGGCGTTGATGACGCGTTCCCCGAACGTCTCGGCTATGGTCTGGTTGAGTGGCAGCCCCGGCTTGTAGAGCTCGTGGGCGATCAAATCGCAGTTGATGATCGCCGCACCTTTCTGCCTGGGGGAAGGTATGGTGGACGAGCTGATACAGTGGACGGTCTGATATAGTCGATGTTCGGATAGAGTAGATGTTCTGATAAAGTGTAGGGTCTGATACATTGGAGGGTCTGATACTTTGGACGTTTTGATGCAATGGACGTTTTGATAGAGTGGACCTTCTTATACAGTGGACATTCTGATACAGTGGATGTTCCGTCTGATACAGTAGACATTCTGATATGGTGGACGTTCTGATGCACTGGATGTTTCGTCTGATACAGTAGACATTTTGATAAAGTGGACGTTATGGTAGAGTTGACGTTCTTATACAGTGGATGTTCTGTCTCACACAGTAGACATTCTGATAAAGTGGACATTCTGATATAGTGGACCATATGAACCTAAAGAGAAGTATGCAGGGGAAATTTGTAACTTACGTATAACGTATGCCTAGCCTACTACCTAGCTAACCGCACGCCAAAGTTTCATATCCAGTAGTTTAAAATGTGCGTTGACATCATCATCATTGGATGGATTCATTGGTCCATGAGAGAATCGTACAACTGGCACAATATGAAACAACTCACTCCAGCTTCTCGGCGATGCTGCTCTTCCCGCTGGCGATGCCGCCTGCCAGCCCAATTATGTGAGGCCACTCGGGGATGCTGGGGTTCGGCTGCAAGGTGACATAAAGTTAATACATTAAAACTGACTAACTGTGTACACTGTGAGCGTGACGTAGGATATCCTACGTCATTGAGTACAAGAAATATTCCGCTTCGTAGCGATAGTAGACGTTTAGGAAACCCACAAAATGGTGGTTGTCCATACAACCTGTCAGTTTTCTTTTTGGTGACTTTAATGTGGCTGAAAAGCGAAACTGTTAAGAGGATATCGGGCCAACCGGGTTTTTTACTTATAGAACCCATACAAGAGGATATGTAAGTACTATCGCCACGAAAAGTCTAAGTTTGGGTCACTAAAAATATGTTTCTTTTGTACCATATTGTGCACGGGCAGACCAAGTTTTGTGGGTCTCCTCAATGTCTACTATCGTTACAAAGTGAAATTTTTCTTGTACTAGATGACGTAGGATGAACTACGTCATCCCCACAGTCTATGTCGGCAATCTGCAATCAGGTTGCCATAGATACAAGAGGTGATATTCCATAAGAATATGGGAACCTCCAGAAATGACAATGATATTAGTGTTGCATAAACACACAATCATCATCATCATCTTGGCGTTATGTCCCGGTTGTGCCCCCGCGTTGCACGCGGTATAAGGCGTCTAATATCGTCATACCCACACATAATACGTATCGTAATTATAAATTCATTCCCAACAGTGGTAACAGTTTGTAATCGTCCATTGTTGGACATAGTCCTTTATACGATTGGATGAATGGAATCTTAAATGTAATGTTGTAATTAGATTGAATTGTAATTTCAAATAAGGTAAGCTGGCAATCTAGGTTCAAGTAATGGGATGTAGTGCTCAACTCAGTACCCTAGAGCACGGAAGTGCTGTTACACCAGATTTCACGAGCGAGTGGAATCTGACGTAAGAAAACTTTCGCACGAGTTCTACTATAGGCTTCCAGCAGTAAATTGACATTACTAAACCACATCCTATACTGCTGAAAATCTGACATATTTATATACTTGGAAAAGGAATCTATAACCCTGCAGTTTTACTGCGCGCACGAGGCAAACTTACGATATAAGTTAATACAAATTAGAGGCATGAGGCATTTCATCTTACCCCTGCGTATAGTGACAACGCACCTGCGGTTCTGTATTTTTGTTACCTGCAACCTAAATAGATGTTATGGGCGACAGTTACCACTTACCATCAGGTGGGTTGTCTGCCCGTTTGTCACTCAGTAGTAAAAAGGAATATAGGGATTCTGTAATTAGGTAATTCTCACCACCAATGGTTTGAGCAGCGTTCCCAGCAGCCTCATCCTCTGGTTGCTGGAGCTGACCTTCTGCTCTTCCTCTTGCGAGGACTGGGAGTCCTCCGCCAGAGCTATGACGTGTGTCTCCAATTCATTGAGACCGTTTTCACGACGTTTCTCGTTTATCTTCACAGCGCCTGCCACAGTCTCTTCACTGACTACGATCAACTGGAATAAATGCAGTTATGAAGTTGGAATAATATATAATAAAGGAATAAGAACTAGAAGCCTCTACGATTAAGGCAGCACTAGCAAAGATGTAGATTCTCCTTCGAAATCACTAATTTTTTTTTAAGAATAACTGTTTTTGGACCAGAGCCTCCTCCACTCCACTCAAAGAAATCAAATTAAGATAAGCCAATAGAAGAGCTATGCGCGCGTGACTGTCGCCATGCAGCTGAACCAAGAGTCAACTTTTGTCCCTAGTATCTGACACTATCTGACATCTGAGAGTAAGGTAGTATCTACAGTCCGCGTCCGTTTTGCTCAGTTGCCCTTTGCTCATTACCAACTACTTTAAACCCGGTTTGTCCGTTCATTCCTCGACCGACTGTACAAGGTGCGTATCGGTTCTCGGTACCTCGCTAGCGAGTTCTTTTCGTGCGCGGTGGCCGGTCCACTTGCGTCACCCCCTACCTGGATGAGCTTGTTAGATGATCCCTTTGCTTTCTGTAGTTTTTTGACGTTTGATAAGAGATTAATTAATCCTATTTCAATAAATAATTTTCGAGTTGGAGTTTAATTACCTGGAATTTTGGATCATCCTTAGTAGGTCCATACAAGTCTTGCAATGGCAAAACATTGTATTCTAAGTCAGGGTTTATATCTGTAAGGAACTTCAGAACAGCATCTATTCTGTGATCCACTGGTTCAATTAGCTCAAAAAGTTTCTTAGCTGCAAATTATGACAGGTTCATGTAATTATAAATAGATAGAGTACATAAACAGCAGTGTTCAGTTATGAGTTATGAACATTGGTACAAAAATAAATAGGTGTTTTAAGGTGATAAAGTAGCCTATTATGCTTACTGTTTATTTTATTTGTTTCATATTGTTGAAAATAATCGATTCAGTAACAAATTAATGTCTATTTTATTTTATTAAAGCTAACCAAAAAGGTCATTTGTAAAACAACACTGCAGAAAAGACTGATCTCAGATTTTTTTGTATCATTAAGATGGCAAACAAGCTTACGGCCTACCTGATGGTAAGCAGTTGCCGCAGCCTGTGGACGTTTGGAATACCAGATTGCATGCATGCCAAATAGATTAAGGAAATACTTACACTGTATCATATTAACATCGGTGACTCCCACAGTAACATGTTTAGTGGCACGGAGCACCGCATGTGATAGCAGTATCTTATGGCCATTGTGGAGTCTGTCAAATGTACCGCCGAGGGCAACATACTCATATTTCTTCACAGGTTCTTCATCAGTTAGCTGTATTTGTTCAAGGGAATCTGTTGATAGAAAATTTGGTTTACAATGTAAGTGCCTTGCTACAGAGTTCCTTGTAAATTAAAATTGTAAATTTTCTTTGTACATTTTTATGGGTCCCTGAACATTGAGAAAATCTACATCTATAAAATGCAAAAAATTAAAATATATTAATTGTGGCATTTACGTCCCGGTTGTGCTCTTGCGCACGAGGGCCCGGGGCCCGCCTTGACCATAATCCAGGATTTGGCAGATCAAATATTTACAGTGGAACGACTGCCATCTGACCTCCATTGTAAATTCATTATTATTGTGTATGTTTCTGACACTTACCTAGGCATTTGAGCTGGCATTCCTTCTCGGTAAACACTGATTCTTTAAGTTTACCCACTTCCGCAGCAAGCTCACTGTCGTAAAGAATGACATCTACGGGATAACTGGGCTTAATTGGTTTTGCATCATTTGATTTTAACAAAAGCCGCACGTCCAAGTTGCTACAGACTGAGGTGGCCTAAAATTAATAATCATTTACCAATTACTAGATTCATTATCATTGCATACATACCTACGCATTAATTCTTTTAAACAACACTTTTACAACTTTAACTTTACTTTACAGCTTTGGTACAACGTCCAATAATACCTTTTTAGGTAACATTACCTTGGAATACAAATTTGTTATCTGTTTGCTGATAACAGGCAGGTTGGCTTCGGTGTTTCCATTAATTTTAATATATAATACTTTTTGTACAAATTTTGAAGCTTTCTGACAGACATTGTGGACTTTAGCTGCATTGGATACAAACAATAATCCATTATTAGCCATTGGGGATTCTGAAAATAAATATAAATATTTAATTCTTTGAGTTGTGACTTCATGATGGAACTCTATTATTATAAATGAAATCACCTTTTGTAAGGATTTATTGAATTGCAACAGGTTTTAAATTACTTATATTCAGGGAATTGTTTTATATTTTGTTTGTAAGTTGTAACAAAATATAAACTCATTGCATGAACATGAGTATTCGAAACAGATTGCAATTTTATCAAATTTGTATAATAAAGTGGAACTGGTGTGTAGTGGTGATTTAATTCATAAAAGAAATATATATTATTAAAATTGATTGATAGTGAAGTATTTGCTTGCTATTATATCAGTATAGGTATTTGATGTTATTTCAAAACTACACAATATACCTAATACATCACCTGTGTATCACAGTTCAATGTTGCTTGTTTAATAGAAAAATGTCCTTGATACAAAAAATAAACAGGAGAAATGAATGTAGGTACTTCCCTACTATACTGTCTCTCATCTAAAACATTAATGACTGGGTGGGGCCCTATCGTAGGAGGCACATAATTCTCGTGTATGGATTAATCAATAGAAAACCAATAAAAATAAAAATATTTATAGGTTAGAATACACTAGGTATTATTGATACCAACCTGGGGGTAAGTTTGAAATCACAATGTAAGACACAAACACAGAGACCAATATTACTATTGCAGATATACTGTACTCTACTCTGCGCATTATCAAAGCGGTCCAAAGGTTACCTTATCTGTATAAATTTGCTTCGTAAGGAAGCGCGAAGCGCGACATTTGCACACATTATTTACCTACAATTTATGTGTAGCGATTGTCCCGGTCACCGAAGCATAAAATATTTACCAAAATCCCCCTGTTACATGACAGGAAGATACTTTCAAATCCAGAAATATAACAGGGATATTCCCAGTAATTTAACTTCCTGATGGATGGATAACCAAACCAAAACAATACGATTGGGGCTGGCTGTCTGTCAATCGTCAATCAGCTGTTTACAACAGTTTGTTTTTAATCTCACATACATAAAGGATAGTTTAAGGATGTGTACTCTTGCAGCCTTATTTTATTTTTTATTTTTTTTATGACATAAAAAATAAAATAAAAGTTAATTTCATAAAACGACAGATATATACTTAAGCTTGACTCTAATTTGCTTGACTAGAATAGACTATAATCTGAAAGAGGCTCTAGTTCAGTTACATCATTTATTTTTATTTATTTAGGTAAGGTACACCTGCAGAACACATATTGTTACATCATAAACCCCATAAATATGAGTCCCATATTGGTGATACAACATTCTTGCACAGTGTAATTTAAAACAAAATAAAATAAAGAAAAAGGAATTTAGTATAAAAATTAAACAATTATTATAAAAAATCATAAATAAAACTAACTGCCAAGAGAGTTGGAAAAGTTGCGTTTCCGCAACGACGCCATTCTAAAATGCAGACAGCGCTGTTCGTATGGGCAACGGTGTGAAATTTCTGAAGATATGTAGGCGATGTGTCGGATAAAGGATCTTTGTATACTTTCAATTCTTTGTGAAAGAACTGTATAACTGGGATTCCAAACTGATGAAACAAATTCTAGATGAGTGCGTACTAAAGTATTATACAAGATTACTTTAATTTTGATTTTAAAACTTTTTGTGTTGCGTTTAATAATACATAATGATCATCATCCGAGTTGCCAGAGACCGCTTAGCTCCTTCTTCTTCAATTAGCCCGTTCTTCAGCAACCGCACACCGTAAGCTCTTGGCTCTTGCATCTGACACGTTTCCTGATACTGGCAGGTTTAAGCACCTATACATATTTCTTATTTATCGTTGGGGTTTACACAGCACGTGACCAAACCAGCGACAGGTGAGCCTCTCAATGTTATAGGTACTCAATGTTTCTCTAGGCAAGGCTGTCACGGACAGACATAGTCGTGTAACGCCACACATCAATTCCAACATTTTGTCTCGTCAGCTAGTCACGCAGCCTTAGAGCATCACAAACTATCAGGACCCGCGCGGGGGACAAGAGTTCGGTTAGACGCCGCTGTCGTCTACAGCGAGCCCGCATCCCAGTCCCGGGACCAGAAGCACCAGAGTCGGGAGTTTGACGATCAGCTGGGGGTAGAAAAGTGTAGTTTGCAGAAAAAATCAGCGCCAACGCCGATGGTAGGCCATTTAGTAACTTTTTAAGAGCTTCAACATCGGCTTCAATACTCCAACCAAACTCGTCAATCTTAGAACTACGTAATTTATAAAGATGTTGACTTTTCATACAAAAGAGTTCAAAGCGGTTGACGCCCCCTTTATGATATGATTAGTGAAAGTATGTAAGGTAATTCAGTTTTCTTTTCTAATTTAGAGTGTGGTTCTAGGTTTAAATATTAGATTTCGTCATTTAAATGTAAAAATGAGTTCAACGCGAGAGTAGTCACCGTTGATGTCTTTTATAAGGAAATCATTATAATTTATTATGTGTAAGTACGTAAGTACCATCAGATTTATATTTCTCTGATTTTGAGCGAGGAAGGGTTGAACATGCTTCTTAGCGTTCCGTGGCCGAATGAAGAAAATGGAACCCTGTCACAAAGCCTCCGTTGCATGGAGTTACTACCCAAACTCCGTTCTCTGTTCTTATGACACATTGGAACCGTAATAAGTAAGTGTTAAACCGTTAAATCATTGTTTCTTATTGAAGGCAAGGACGTTTTATCTATTAAATTTATTTATGTAATAATTATGATAGTGACGCGGACATGTTGACAGACAAGTATTGACTATACCCTATTAATAATCCCGTGAGCCAAAGTGTAAACAAAGAATTGAAATTTTGAATGAAAAAGTAACACCAAAATTTGTTTTATGTTTTGTTCATAAGGGCGTAGGAGCCTAGTTAAAAAAGCAATTATTTGATGATTAGAATGTTCTGTTATTGATGAAAAGATGGCATCTTAAATAACCTTTTTCGTGGTTTGTTTACATTGTGTCTCACGGGAAAGTGAACAAAATATAGTACTTGTTCGCGCCGGGGGCGGGACCGTAATTTCGTACTTATAAGTATACTATTGGACCCAGCGCGACTTCCGCGAAAATCCGTTGCGTCGTTTAAAACATTTAAGTGAACATAGATATACAAATACATACATAGTGTCAGACGGCGGGAAGCGACTTTATTTTATACTATGTACTTATAAATAGATATAGATGCAGTTATTGGTTTCGTTTTTTTCTTTTAGGTTACGGAATTTTAAAAATGTAAAAAGTTAGGGGATGTACCTAATGTAACTGTTCATTGACGCAACACCACAAATTAACACCTTAAAATACGCGAGCGCCGTCGTAGCATACCTACGCGTACGATTCACCGCTCCGGGGACGAATTTGGTATAATTTTTACTACTTTTTGCACAATTTTCAATTCATCCTTTTTTCAAGAGCAACCATATAGCTTTAAAAATAATATAGGTAGGGAAGTACTTGAAGGTGCTAATGTATAATTATGCTTACATAGGCTAATAAAATACAAAATAGACTTAGATTACTCCATTGCATTAATATCTACATGTATTCCTGAAAATTATGCATTAAATAAATATTAATTAACCCTAAGGTTGTCTGGCAGAAATTACTTTTAAAAAATTGGATTTTTATAAAATCACATAATACAGAAACGGTATGGTTCAAAAATAGGGATAATCAGAATCATGCATTATAGAAAATCAAAATTGGAAACCTTTCTAATTGAGGCGAGACATTAAAAAATAGCGCCCCTGATCTTGATACCTATATGTAAAAGGTACGCAGTAAGTAGATACGACACTGTCCTAATGTTACCATCTACGATCTGCCAGGGGACTGGCAGACAAATCAAACGAGCCCAAACGCGATGTTTAATCATTCTTAGTTTAGGAGTTCTTGTGACCATCTTTCGGCTTCATCATCAGACCTTGGACACCACATAAGGTTGCAGGTTTTAATGTTAGAATTTTTAGCTTAATTTCACCTGTTAACTACACACTACACCACTCGCCACCACCTCTAGTGTCACCACTAGCGCCCTACTACACCACCACCACTCAACGCAAAAAAAGAACCTTGTAAACTAGTAGCTTTTTTTACAATTCATTTTAAAACAAACTAAGAAAATGATTAACGAAAATATCAGCAATGAATTCTGCATCTTTAATTTATACGAAAATTATACCAAACTTGCCATCGTAAGTTATTCGCTGTCAAAGCAAAAAATATATATTTTTTGGTGTCCACGCTAGAAATGCTTAGAACTTCCTCAAGTAATTCTTCTTGAGAAATCAATGTGACGCAGCCCATAGCTCTCTTATATTGTTGAAGGTTCTGAGTGGGAGCGATTCAATTAAGCCTTTATGACGACCTGAGTGGTTCAGTTGGTTAACATGCCACGCAGAGGTCCCGGGTTCGATTAGATTCGAGAACAGAAGCTGTTCGGGCCTGGGTGTAGTATGAATAATACGTTTTAAAAAAAGTAAGTATATAAGCAATTTATCAGTTATCTAACCATAACACGAGCTTTGCTTACTTTGGGGCTAGATGGCGCTGTGTGCATTTGTCCAATCACATTTATTTATTCATTACATTAGCAGTCCGCTGCATTTTCATCCGCATGCACGCAGTTCGTATACCGCGGGATATTTTTATTTTTCCGGTACAAAAGTACGGTCTACATACCCCATGACACTCGGGAATAGTGTAGCTTTCTGTACAGAAAGTATTTTCAAAATCCATTTCGTAGCTTCAAATAAACTTATAATGCATAGATAATATTATGCCTTACACTTCCTTGGTCAGAAAGACTTCTTAAATAAAAAATATATTTTCATAATACGCTTCTATCGCGCGGTATAGTACCTACTCACCAGGACCACGTCTTGCGCAGACCAGCAAACTACGTGGGGAACAAGTGTCTGCATGCAGCTCCCCCCGGGCACGGGAAGGAGCCGGCCCAAGAAGACTTCGTCAAGAATTATATGCGTGCCAATAAGCTCACCACAAAGCATGCCAAAGGCCAAGCGAAGTGGGCCAGGAGTAGCAGGAAGGCGGACCCTGAGCCCTCGCGTGCCGCGCGGGGGCGCAACCAAGACATTTTTTTTTTTTTTTTTTTTTTTATGTTATCCGGCAGACAAACAGGCATGCGGGCCACCTGATGGAAAGTGGTCACCGCCGCCTATGGACATCAGCATCACCAGGGGTGCTACCAATGCGTTGCCCGCCTCTAAGGAGACCTCTAATATACCTCTTGAACGATCCCATGTCATAGGCCAAAGGAAACACCGTTGCTGGGAGCTCATTCCACATCCGAATCGTACGAGCGAGAAACGTTCTTTCGAATCTTCGCGTGGACACCACTAGAGGGTCCACGTAATGGGGATGAGTACCCAGCCCACGGCGGGTAGTGCGATTGCGGAATTGTGCTGTGGGCACCAGATCAAATAATTCCTCAGAACACTCCCCATTGTACAGCCGGTAGAACACACACAGGGAGCCAAAGTCCCTTCGATCAGCCAGTGGTTCCAACTTGCCTGTCAGTACGGTATCGTCGACAATTCGTACGGCGCGCCTCTGTATAGAATCCAAGTGATTAAGCAGGTCGGCGGTTTCCCCGGCCCAAAGATGGGAACAATACTCCATATGTGGCCGCACCTGTGCCTGATACAGCAACAGACGCTGTTCTGGGGTGAAGTATTGCTTAGACCGGTTAAGCACACCAAGTTTTTTCGAGGCTAGTTTAGCCTTACACTCCAGGTGACTTCGGAACCGTACGTCGTCTGATATGTCGACACCAAGGATCCCGATACTTTTTGAGATGGAGAGGGATGTTCCTTGGAACTGCGGCACCATGACAAAAGGATCCTTTTTGGCGGAAAATGCGCAGACCTGCGTCTTAGAGGGGTTGAATTCCACCAGGTTCAATCTGCCCCAGTGAGCAACTTGCTCCAAGGAGTGTTCAATCTCTGACACAAGTCTTATTCGGCTTTCCGACACCACGGAACGAGGGATATTCGCACGGCCAGTATAACGAGCGTCTGCAGTACTGTCATCTGCATAGCAATGAATACTGGGAGTATTCAGCATATCATTGATATGCAGAAGAAACAGCGTGGGAGACAGCACTGAACCTTGGGGTACTCCAGCATTAATACTCTTGGTATCGGAGCAGCATCCGTCGACAACGACTTGTATACTCCGCCCAGACAGAAAGCTGGATACCCAATTGCAGAGTCCCTCGGGGATACCGTACTTCGGGAGTTTTGTTAGCAGTGCCCTGTGCCAGACCCGATCAAATGCCTTGGCTATATCAAGACTGACAGCCAGAGCCTCCCCCTTGCTCTCAACAGCCTCAGCCCACCGGTGTGTTAGGTACACAAGAAGGTCACCAGCTGAGCGACCATGACGGAAGCCATATTGACGGTCACTGATCAGCTGGTGATCCTCGAGGTATCCAAGGAGGTGGATATTTATGACCCGCTCCATCACCTTAGAGAGCAAGGAGGTTACCGCTATAGGCCTGTAATTTGATGGGTCTGAATTGTCACCCTTCTTGGGTATCGGGTGCACATGGGCTAACTTCCACGAAGACGGCACCGTTCCTGAGGTGTAGGAAAGCTTAAATAGGCGCATTAACACGGGAGACAACTCGGGAGCACACTTTTTAAGAACGATAGCCGGAATGCCATCAGGTCCACTGGACTTCCGGATGTCTAGGGAGAGAAGCACACGTCTTATGATTTTTTGGGTGAAACGAACCTCGGGCATGATGCCCTCACACCGAGAGATGGTAGGCGGTGCAGCTCCCCCATCATCCAGAGTTGAGTTATGAGCAAAGAGATTACCCAAGAGATCGGCTTTCTCCTTTGCTGTGTGGGCCAATTGGTCATCCGGCTTGCGCAAAGGTGGAAAGGTGGTCCGACAAAAGTTCCCCTCGACAGCTTTGGAGAGAGACCAAAAAGCACGGCTCCCAGAGGGGTAGCTGATTAGTTTCTCTCCAATTCCACCGATGAATTTGTATTTTGCTCCGGCCAATGCCCTTTTTGTAGACCTCGATACAGCATTGTACTTTTTCCTCAAAATGTGGGTATTAGGGTCCTTTTGGGCCCGAGCCACTGTCCAGGCACGAAAAGCATCATGCTTGAGGCGAGTTGCCTCAGCACTAGGCCTGTCGTACCAGGGCTGACTCTTGCCGCCGAGACGGACTACAGAGGACGGGATAAAACACTCCATTCCCTGCAGTATGACATCAGCTACAGCGGCAGCACAGATGTTGGTGTCATTTGAGGAAAAGCAAAGCCGTATCCACGGGTACGACGCAAAGAATTCTCGCAATCCATCCCAATCTGCTGAACCATAATGCCATACCTTGCGTGACCCACTGGGGCGAGCCCGTTCGGGTATAGCAAGAGGCGCCTCGGAACGGACCAGGCAGTGGTCTGATGTCCCAAGAGGAGCATCAACGGACACCTGATAACCGTCTGGGTGGGTGGTAAGCAGAAGGTCTAACAAAGAAGGGTCACGGCCCACAACATCCGGTAAGTAGGTGGGTTCTGATACCAGTTGCGTGAGACCATGGGCCAGAGAAAATTCATGGGCGGACCTCCCGGCTGGGTTGGTAGGACGGCTTGACCCTAGCCACTCAGTGTGGTGACCGTTAAAATCTCCTAGGACCACCAACTCGGCGGAAGGATACCGCTCAAAGACTTTGTCGGTAGCGCATTGTATGTGCTCGAAAAACCGATTTGTCTCACCTACGCCGTGACGGTTGTTGTATAGGCATGCGTAGACACGGGATAGACCCCCCTGTTCTTCGCACACCCACACCACAGATTCGTCACTTAGTTCTATGGCATTTAGACGTCGACAGCAGATATCACCTCTGACGAATAGGCACACACCAGCGCGAGGTAAAAACCTATGTTCCAGCTTGTATCCAGGATAATGGAGATACGAAGTGTCAGCCGGAGGTGATATCTGCGTTTCCGTCAGGAAAAGTAGGGCGGGCTTCGCCGTCTCTAGGTGGTGATGTACGGCGTTCAGATTGGAGTGTAGACCCCTGATATTACAAAAGTCCACTCGAAGTGTGGAAAGGGGTGCCGCTGAGAGAACCTTACTTTTATTTTTCCTTGCCATTTGTGATAGTATTATAGGTGGGGATGTAAAGGAGTGCTGTAACATCGGTATCCAGCAGGGCAAGGACGTTTTGCTACTGAACGCTGCAGAGGGAAGGGTTGTGTGAAAAGCTGGCACGGGGGACGGAAGGGCCCCCGATCCCCCCCGAATATGCCTGCCGGGTCCACTCCGGTCTCCTACCCCGGCACGACAGACATCTTCGGGTTTTTTCGCACAGTTGGCGGGACAGCCTCCCGGGCCGGAGATTAAAAGTGATGCCCGGGTTCGGGTCCCCTACTAACTGGCGGGCGGCCAGCGACGAGCCGTTTCATCGGGTCTCCCTGGCCCCCGCGCCAACCTGTCACGCCCAACCCTCTAACATGTCCAACACAAAACCGAGACCTACAGGATACCAATATTACAGCACTCGGACGAGGGGGAATGGCTCACGGAGTACTCTGACGGAACACAGCCCAGAGGGTGCTTAGCGCCATGCAGACTCATCTCCGTGGGTGGTCGCTAACCATTCGGGCCGAGGCCCTACCACCAAGCAATTTCGGCTGCACTCTTCGCACCACCCGGGAGTCACGTGTAGGGTCTCTAGGGTATAGCCTACGGACGTGGTGCAGCAAGACCCCCAAAATGATGACATAACGCCAAGATGATGATGATGATGATAGTACTCATCAAGTCCATTCCATTAGTTCCAATAAACACTTTCCGACTCTATCATCAGACCAGCACCATCACATCACAGCCCGTAACAGTCCACTGCAGGACTTAGGGCCTCTCCCACGAAAGGGGAGGTTATTGCCATAATCTCCACGCTTGGCAGGCGGGTTGGAGATCGCAGTGTTCAAATATAATAATGGAAAATGCTGCTGCCCATTTTCCAGACTACGGAGTCTTGAGCTTTTGCCTCGAAAACATTAGTCGCCTTGTACGACACCCATGAATGTAAGGGGTTGGTGCTATTCTACTCTGCCGGACACCACACGGCCTCTGCCGGACACCACACGGCCTCAAATTAGGCCTCTAATACATACATACATACTTAATTACAAATATTGCAAGATTTGCAAGTTAATTAAAATATGGGTACTTTAGGTATTGTTGAATAAATATACATTATTCGATTTGTCACCATCAACATGTTTATTTACAAGATATAAGTACCTTATTTTACTACTTTTTTTCACAATTTTCAATTCATCCTTTTTACAAGAGCAACCATATAGCTTTAAAAATAATATAGGTAGGGAAGTACTTGAAGGCGTTAATGTATAATTATGCTTACAGAAGCTAATAAAAATACAAAATAGACTTAAATTACTCCACTGCATTAATATCTACATGTATTCCTGAAAATTATGCATTAAATAAATATTAATTAACCCTAAGGTTCTCTGGCAGAAATTACTTTAAGCGACAAGGCCGCCTATTGCTACCGGTAAGGTAGCTACTGTAATTCATTATTAGTACAAGTAAACAGTACAAAAGCACATCTCCCAGAAATTGCTGGCATTTAAAATTAGAACAATCATGGCATCTTGCCCCTATTGACCTAATATATTTCAATTATGTTAGATACTTATTTCATAATTCGTTACCTCGTTGTCTCTATGGTTGATCGATATCTGTATATAACTCAAGTTTTTCTACCTAATTACCACAATAATAGGACCATAATACATAATAGTATTATAGTGTATTGTGCTGGGACCTAGTTATGCGCTTATTAAATAAATAAATAATCATCTTAGCGTTAATGTCCCGGTTGTGCCCTCTAGAGCGAGGGCCCGGGCTCCGCCTTTGACCATGATCCAGGATTTGGCAGGTCGGGTAATTACAGTAGAGCGACTGCCATCTGACCTCCATGACCCTGCTACCAGGGGAACCTGACCAGATTTGGATCATAGTTACACATCCAGTCGCCTGAATGTGCAGGTTTCATCACGATGTTTTCCCTCACCATAAGAGCATCGGTTAGTATTCAACTAATGTACATAACTCAGAAAAGAGTCATTGGTACATGGCCGGAGCGGGATTCGAACCCGGGACCTCTGGCTTACGAGTCGGATACTGTAACCGCTCGGCCACCGACGCTCTAGTTATGCGCTTATTACCTGGCTAAAATCAGTCGACTAAATTCAGGAGCTAAAAGCGTGAAAGCAAGCCAAAGTAGAATGTGCTGCTTTTAGTACAACGTAAATTTTTGTATCACGCCTTTAGAAAAGCGGCGCGACGCATGACACAATATGTGTCATTTCTATTATGATTTTATGTATTGCTTATAGAATAAGGTTGTTCTATGAGAAATACATTCAACTTTTATTCACTCTCACTCTTTTTGCTTCTGAATTAAAACGACTGAATTTAGCCGAAAGTAATAAGTACATAAGTTAAGTTGCTACAATATAGGTACCTATCTCCTTATGTCAGTTCCATTTGAGGTTAGGGTACGTAGGTACAATAGGTAATTCGGGCACATTTTCATCAGATGCATAATTCTCACAACAGAATGTGTCACAACAGGGCACATAGCTCGAAGAACAGATGGCCGATGGGGCAGTAAAGTTCTAGAGTGGCGATCACGTGCCGGAAGACGCAGCGTGGGTAGGCCTCCCACAAGGAGGACCGACGACCTGGTAAAAATCGCAGGTACCAGCTAGATGCGGAAAGCACAGGACCGGCTCTGGGGGAGGCCTATGTCCTGCAGTGGGCGTCTTTCGGCTGATTTGGTGATGATGATGAATTCTCACAATTCTAAGTATGAAGGTATACACATAAAATCATTTAAAAAAATATAAAAAACAATATTTATTCTACGACAGCGAACACTGTAGATACTAACTAATGCTGGTGATAACTCCAAAAGTTTGAAATTTAACATAGGTTTTTACTTAACTACTTATTTTAATTAAATAATAGGGTGGGCTGCTATACAGGTGTAACTGTTAAGTGTGTTCAGGCGATTATTCCGTAGATATGAAAAACCTACATATAAAATACCTAAGTAGGTACCTATAACTGATATAGATAGATAAGTTTTACACTTTGTATAAAACAAAGTCGCTTTCCGCCGTCTGCCCCTATATATGTATCTAAGTACGCTTAGATCTTTTAAAGTACGCAACGAATTTTAATGAGGTTTTCAACAATAGAAAGATTCAAGAGGAAGGTTTATAAGCAAGAAAAAGGAGTAGGTAGGGGTAAAGTAGATGTACCTAGCTATTATTTAAATGAAACCTAATGCTTTCGTTATACTCATTGGATAATATAGGTACTTAAGATAGCAGTACCTACCTATGCAAAGGTTTTAAGTTTCTATCTAATATGTTTATTTACGGAATAAATCGTTTGAGCACCCTTAACGACTACTAATTAACTGTATAATGTACAATTAAAATACTTAGGTATAACTTAACTAGATATCTTCAACTAACTTATAATTAAGGTACCTAAGAATTATTTATCTCGTCATGTCGTCTTCAGGCAATTATCTCATTTTACTGCATTCGGTTAATGAGGCCAAATATTTACAAGTTTATTTTAAAAACCAATACACGTTATTATTAACATACCGACTCCTTTTGTACAATGCAAAAGCATAAGTTCATGACCACCTTAAGAACGATATTCCTTTGCACTACGTGCAGTTGTTAAACGGTGTTTATAGCATTCATGAATTGTACTTTTATTTATTATATAAGAAATACCTTGGTGGTAAATAACGAGTCCTTTTGGCCATAAGGGACAGCTAATGCTCCCTTTTAGCAAACTGATTTTGGCTAAATATGCATCTTCAAATACCGTTATGTTGTAACGGCAAACTAAATTTTTCTTGAAGCGGTAATGCACTTTTGCTGTTGCACTGTACCTAATGACAACTTTTTCTTTCAATCCAAAATAAGTTACCTACCTACACTAGAAGAAACTTTCTTCTAACATAGATTTGGTACTAACTTGTACAAAAATATAAAAGCTCAAACTCATTTTTATGTTGCGTTCAATAAATTGACTAGTGTGTTCCACCCATGCATAAATCACATCGTTGAGAATTCTTTGGCCAAAATCGATGTCATTTTCCGGATATCTTGCACTCTGGAACAAAAATTGTGTCAAATTAAACACCTATATAACATTTTGTGAACACTTCATAGCAGGGCAGATGCCTCTAGTTTCGTTAGAAATCATTTCGTAATAGGTAAAGACAGACGATTGAACCTCAGCTGCTCTAGTCATCATCATAGCAGCCGAAAGACGCTCACTGCTGGGCATAGGCCTCCCCTAGAGTTCTCCACAAAGGCCGGTCCTGTGCCTCCCGCATCCAACTGGTACCTGCGATCTTTACTAGGTCGTTGGTAGCTGCTCTAGTAGCTCTAGTAGCTGCGATAAAGAAATAAAAGAAGTTGCATGTTTAATCGCAATACAAACTGTACTTTACAAACAATTTGCTATTACCCTCCCAAAACTTTAACATGTCGTTATTTACTGTTCAGTAGTCAGCGGCGCTAGTGAGGCTAGTGATACGCCATACTCAATGGCGTCTATATAGTTCTGATTTTATCTACTGATAGGCTAAATATGTTTAGGTCCAGCCCGGGTACCGACTAACTATGACACTATTCAACAGATTATAATTAAAAAATAATCATCTTGGCGTTAATGTCCCGATTGTGCTCTCGAGAGCGAGGGCCCAGGGTCCGCCTTTGACCATGATCTAGGATTTGGCAGGTCAGGTAATTACAGTGAAGCGACTGCCATCTGACCTCCATGACCCTGCTACCAGGGGAACCTGACCAGATTGGATCACGGTTACACATCCAGTCGCCTGAATGTGCAGGTTTCATCACGATGTTTTCCCTCACCGTAAGAGCATCGGTTAGTATTCAACTAATGTACATAACTCAGAAAACAGTCATTGGTACATGTGGCCGGATCGGGATTCGAACCCGGGACCTCTGGCTTACGAGTCGGATACTGTAACCGCTCGGCCACCGACGCTCCTACTATTCATTTACTATTCAACAGATTAACACGTAGGTAATCAGGTAAGTAGTTCGGAATCATTATAGCGCTACCTCCCTTACTATCCTACAATGACCATTCCTAATTTTCGGGCCTCAAAACACATTATCTGTACAATACATGATTTGTTTGTTGTTGTGCTGAACTCCCTGGCACTCCCAGGTACTTTAGTCAAGTCTACACTTTGTCTCAATTTGCGCTTTTAACATGTCTAGTTTATTTACAAGGCTCATTTCTTTTGTTATTCATTTATATTCGGCACTATAGGTCCATAAATTGTAACAAAATTTTAATATAACTAACTCTGTAAAATGACTGTTTGTGCCAAAATAAATGAGAAAAAGAAACACTTACCCCATTACTTGTCGAGGTCCTTTAGCCGTAGTCCCGCCTCGTCTGAAGAGACCCTCGTGACCTCCGTGGCCGCGGTGCTGGAGCGGGCCCAGCGGCTGGTGTCTGACATGGTCGGCGGCTCGGTGCTGACGCCGCGCCATTTGGCGAACCTGATGAGGACGGGATTCGTCAAGGTATGCGAATGGCAGGTATAAGAAGCGATGGATTGACATCGCTTAGTCGGGTGTAAGAGGCTTGCGATGTGAGGATGCCGAAGACAGGGCGAAGTGGAGAAGAAAAAGTAGGGATGCGGACCCCAGCAGAAGCAGGGATTGATCGCTATGATTATGATGATGAGGTGGGTCGCGAGCAGAGCAGAATTTTCGTAATATCTACCCATAATTTGTAGCCCAAGTCGTTTGCATAGATATTTTTACGCAATAAGTCGACGATCCAAGTGCAATGATATTTATTGTCTTCGCTTTGAGGTATTTGGACACATATTGAGAGAGACCGATGGACAGGTCTGCGTGTCGTAAAAATGACTTGCACTAATTTTGTTTCGTTCGTGCGAATTCTCCATTGAGCAAGCCATTCCTGGATGTAGTCGAGGGTATTCTGTATAAGATGTGATGCACATTGATAATCTTCATGTGACATTATAATCGCCACACAATATAATCGCCAACAGTCACACATGAACACCATAATATCCCGTGATAGATGTCCTAAGAACCGTCGTTGGCATAAATACATATAACATAGCACTTTCACGTAAGACAACACCGATATATTACGATCTGTACTGAGAAGCGTACGGTGAGAACATTAGTTCCTGTCTTCGCAGCCTGTTCGGTTAACCAATATGAGAAATCTATTCTATCTACAGCATCATGCCCGATACAGCCAGGGAAACATGATGAATTTTAAAGCCATGCTTTTTAGTGAGATACGCCGTTCTAGCGTTCAATTTACTTTGCTTTATGGGAAGCGTTAATATCGCTCATTATCGTTATATTTACCTATTGCCTACTCATTCATAATTATTTATTAGGTATTTATTCATATAGGTTTTATTGAGTGTAATATGAACTACAGATGCGTCATTGCCACAATGCCAGTGAGGGCTCTAACATGCCTCATGCCTACATGAGCTACCTTAATCAAACCGGAACACAACGCAAGCGTCGTTGCTTGCTTGGTGACACAAATAGATAGGGCGGCGGTACCCATCCTGATGGCCTGCTCGAGCTTGACAGTGTCCTAAGCCACAGATAAATAAAAAGATGAGCTTAAAAAAACAAAGACACTACCCTCATTAACGTTTATTGACGTAACAAACTGATATGGGATGCTCTTGCAACCCGAAGTCAAAATAAAGAGGCTTCTGAACGGGCAATATTCAATACTGGCAATAAAAGCCCGGCCACTATAAAAGATTTTCAAGAAAATGCGGCAATATAGTGAGGCTGAATCAACAAGTAATTTTTTTTTTGGAAATGGTTTCCGGTATTGCCGGCCTTTGTCTTTCAGCCATATATTGCAGTACAAATATTGTACGTTTAGAAGTATCCCCCTCCTTAATGTGCTTAGTGGCCTTTCGAGCTAAAATTAATTGAGCGTTCCTATCCCTTTAGGCCCAATCCCTCACTTGGCCTCCAGTCTAAAAAGTAAGCGTGGGATTCAGATAAGGTACTATTTACCTACCGACAAATAGTTTAAAACTAATTCGATTATTATTTCACATTTTAAGAACCGACTATGATGCATGCAATTTGCAAAATGTAGTGCTACTCGTAATCAAGGTATGCGTTCGGAATTATGAATCCCGGAATATGGTTTACTTTTTAACTAGTCTGTGCTTTCCAAAGAAACGTAGGTTTAAAAATTCTACCTTTTGCTGGTAGAATTATCTACCTAATAAAAGCTTTAATAATGAACCAGTAGCATTATTCGGTCCCCCTGCCCGTCCTCGTAACAACGTCGCTACGTTCGCTATGTATTTCCTGTGCACATAAAACTGTTAAAAAAATAAATAAAATAAATAATCGGATTGAGTCCAATGCTCGTAGCGAATTGTTCGTTGCGCAATCAGTAAGTATTAAGTTAGTAGGTCCTTGTTACTTCGTATTTACTTGTGCACAATTGAACTTACAGCAGTAAGTATCTACTTACTAACTATAGTCTTTAAATTCTATTTGAAGGCGATAGTTCACAATAAAATTATAAAATTTTAAACATTTTAGCTAGTAATTATTGTACAAGAAACTACAGAAGAACTGTAGTTTTCACCTGAAGGAAATTCCAGACTTTTACAACTATAATTTCCTCTCGGAGTCATACGGCAGTTTGAAAGTAGCCAAAGCCTTTTGGGAGTCATGAACCTAGTTTTTTATATGCGAAGGAATTGGTACAGTCACTTCAAAAATTACCCTTGGGCTTAGGTAGTCATTGGAACAACTTCACCTCTGTTTTATGTTTTCATACTGTACCTTTTGCATTGAAAATTGACAGGCCAAACAATTTAATCGATACAATTTATTTTTGACAACGCAACGAAAATCAAAGGACTATTAATTTATTTCTTTCACGTAAACAAAACGAAACCGAGAAACAAAGCTTAAACTCTGGCATTAAATAAAACTAAACTAAATTGAACAAAAACTATTGTCCCAGGTCCCCAGTCCTAGGAACAGTGCCAAAAAGGCTGGCCGCATTGCCTCGTTGGATGGCGAAGCTAATTAATACGTTGACCCAAATAAAGGTCAGCATTCGGTATATCATTCATATAAGGTCTTTAGAAATATCGACCAGGTGGTTAGCCAACTCCCGAAATAGGGAGTGTGCGCCTGGTCCCCACGGCCCAAGAGCTTTCCCATCAAACGGCGCAAAAGTAATCAACACAGAGACTAGAGTATTTGTGCCGTCTGGCATTTTCAGCTGAGGCAGCACTAGCCCCAGCTAGACACGCGGTGGCTGGAAGATGAAGGAAGGGGCGAGTGTGTCGATGCACGTGGCATCTAAACAATTCCCAAACATACATACATATGCATACACACTCAGGCCTGTATCCCAAATGGGTAGAAAACCATCGAGTACCACAAGTTATGATCCTGAAAGCCACATTCATACATCTTCTCACTCATTTACACCATTTGAGGGTACTTCTGACGTGGGTTTTGCCCTTATTTGGGATTTCCAAACACAAGCACATATTATTTAAGTAGTAGTCTTTTTTACCTCCCTTATTTCCATTTTTAAAAAGACACTGTTTATAGATTTAGCTGAATACTTGTTTTGTAACTGCGCTGCCGAAGACATTTCAACACCGGAATGTAATATTATTATGTTTTGTGGAAAACGGTGCTGGTTACGTAATGACCATTATATTTAGTAAGACATGTTTATTTTACATTATATTTTGTAATTGATTTGGGCGTATGGTGTTCGGCAGAGTAGAATAGCACCAACCCTTACACTCGTGGGTGTCGTACAAGGCGACTAATGTTTTCGAGGCAAAAGATTAAGAGTCTCCGTAGGCTGGAAAATGGGCAGCCGCTTTTTCCATTGTTAAATGTATAATACTGCGATCTCCAACCCGCCTGCCAAGCGTGCAGATTATGGCAATAACCTCCTCTTTCGTTGGAGAGGATCTAAGTCCTGCAGTGGACTGTTATGGGCTGTGATGATGATGTAATTGATTGTTTCGCTTAATAGAAAAAATAATTTGTTTCGCTTAGTAAAAAACAAGAACTCACTTCTTCCTGATGAGGTTGCGCACTTTCTGCTTCCACACGAAGATAAAGAAGATGAACACCCCCAGGCCGATGTTGGATAGGTCTATCAGGATCCAGTACCAGTTGGAGCCGCCGGCGGCGAAGCTGATCAGCTCCACGGTCCAGTTGACCCCCATCACGATGAACAGCTTCAGGTAAAGACCGTATCTGAAGATGGTAAGAATCGTTAAAAGAAGGTGCATTGAAGTGATGAATGTTTTAAATGGCTTCAAAAAACGGTTGTCAATTCGGCTGAATGATTTTTAATATGTAACTATGTTTTCTATTTTCGTCAATTTGGTCCATTTTTAATTTTTTGATTGTCTGAGTGGGTGGTCTCAATTTTAATGCGGTCATCAACAATCAATAGAGTGGTTCATGTGGAACGTTTACAAGTAAGAAAAAAAGGGTAGGTAGGGGTAAAGTCGCGCCGGGTCCACTAGTAGAATATAATACAGACCTAACGAGTCGAAGAGAATATATGTAGGTATATCTTAAGTACTCATATAATATTCTCACTTATAGCCACCAGCACGTGCGCATTGGACGGAAGCCATTCAAATGGCGTTCCATCCATTGAATGTAAATACCCCAATGAAAATGTAAATTTAGATGACAAAGAAAAACATGTAGGCACAATCAATCATTTAGGGAGGAAGGGTCACTGCTATTCATGGCTAAAGGTCACCAGTGAATTTAGGTTTGTTAGGCCGCCGGTATCTTTTCAGAGGATATTGTAGGCGTTTAGTGCTAATTACCTACTAAAGACTTATTAATTAAGTAAATTAGTGGTTGATTAGCAAAACGCTGGTAATTAATTTATGCCTGCCTGCCTGCTGCGGTATACATATAGGTACATATTACTAATAAACAAATACAATAAGCCTTTATTGCTGATTACATTTCCTTCCCTTCAATCTAAATTTCACATCGACAACCAATTGCTCTTCTGTACCAGCTTGTCCTTCGACAGAGGCCTCCTCCAATAATCTCCATCTTTCTTTATCCTTTGCAGTTCGTATCCATACTGGCCAGCTATTTTATTAAAATCATCTTCCCACACGCAGTCACAACAACCTGTATCTAGGTAACAAAGCAAATTAAATATTTACACTACCTGTACTTACACTTATACCTAAGTTTTAAAAGATTCCCTTTTATATGTGAAACAATTTCTTAAAGAAAAGTACCGAAATATAAAAGTACCTACATACCTACATAATATGAAATACGTAATATCCTAAAGAAACTTCCTGAGCTACGCACGTAATCCCTTGAGGACACATAAATCGTCCCGAGAACTTGGAAGTAAATAATTATAGCAGTCACTCGTACCGAACCCCAGAAACACAGCCTCTCGGGTCTGTGTTTTCTGCCCACCTTTTTAATGAGTCTTTTTAGTTGTTGGTACATTATTTACTGCCTACGTAATTACTCAGTCTTCTCTACGTAAGGCGCTGTGCTAATTGGCAACGGTGTGGTACGACTGTGGTCGTGCGACCGGCGGCGGTTTTGAGCTCACCTATTTGTCGGTCTATGTCCGTCGTACAACCATGGTCGCACGATCGCTGCCAATTAGGACAGCGTCTAACAGAGTCTAACAGCGTCTTGCAGAGTAAGTAGGTGCCTACAAAGTAGGTAAGTAGCTATTTTTCCGAATGAAAATATGCCTGGCCCTACGGGATAAGGGTGTGACTTTATATATTATGTACGTACATTAGATATTTATATTGAAAGTCGCTATTTTTTATTATTTCTCAAGCCTGTACTTTGTTTTTTAGACACAAAATATATTTTCTTCCATTCTGTAATATATACTAGATGTTGCGACCCTATATAGGTACGTAGGTACTTGGTTGCACGCGTCGCAGATCTATCAAGATTATTAGGTTCACATTACACGGGTGCGGGACGACGATCAAAAGGCTCGTTTATCAACAAAAGCTGGTAAATAATTATAAAAGATTAAGACAGCTAACTTACAAATCATGGGAGGGAAAGACATCCGCAATGCTAGCCCAATGCGGATTAACGGATTTCTAGCGAATCCTCGAATTCATTTAAATGCGGACGTATTCCGTAATACTTTTTCTTGCCGCATTACGTAAAAAAGTAAAAAAAGATTGGTAAGTTAGCTACTTTCAAGGCTGGCTAATGTTTTTTGCTCCGTGTAATAAGTATCGAGAATAATACAAATGACATCGACAATATCAGAACACCTCTGACAAAGTCTATATTTATACTTAAATATAATTTATAAAATAAATATGCTAGGGCAAATTCTCACAGCGCCACCTAAAAAGCAATAACACAAGCTTTACTTACTTTGGAGCTAGATGGCGATGTGTGAATTTCTTTATACCGTAGGCAAACAGGCAAGCAGGCTACCTTATGGATAATGGTCATCACTGCCTATAGACTTTAGCAACACCAAAACAAAAAGGCCCCTCCACTGCCAAAGCCACGGTTCCCCAAATCCCCATCCCATGAAGCACTAGAGACCTTACTCACCGGGAGAAACACAATACTATAGAAAAGAGTATTGCTTAGCTGCGATATACTGTAAGGTGGAGGTACTTCCCCAATCGGGCGGCTCCAACTCGAACGGGATACCCCGCTATGACCTACCTCTCTTAAATTGAATTTGTCAACACCAAATTTATTTATTTTATTTATTTATTACCTCTGCTTGTCCCGCTTGAGCTTGTCACTGCGCGAGGACTCAGCACTCTTCAAGATGGCCGTCTCTTGCTTGATGGAGTGGATGCGGCGCGCGGTCACCGCGAACAGCGTCGAGTTGCACACCACGAGCACCAGCACCGGGGTCATGAAGTAAACCAGCTCGCTCAACCAGTCTGCGGGCGGAGGAATAGTTGGTCTCGGTTTTTAGACTTTTGTGGTATTAACCATTCACCACAGACATGATATGACAGCTTTGTGACTATGATTATGATTATTTAGTGTCAGGGATTTGCTGAAAGAGCATTGAACATTTCATATGGAAAAAATCACCATCCACTTTCGACCATTTTGAAAAATAACGATTTTGCGGCCACTCATATTACTTATACCAGTCGATAGGTATATTTAATATCTATCGATGACTTTATGTTCAAGAATGTCGAAAACGGTATTTCTTACTCACAGTCAAATATCTTCTAAACTACTGAACCGATTTCTAGTAGATAAGTAATAGTAATAGATAAGATTGTAAGTTTAACGCGTGTAGCCGTCTATCTGTAGCTTCCGAACGGATGAGCCAATTCCAATGCGGTTTATTTTATTTGACAGCTCTTTTAATCTGTAGTTTAGAAGATATTTGACTATAAGTAGACTTTGTAGGTATTTAGGGGTATTTGTTTGGCATGTGTCAGTATTTAATGTACATATTTGACTTGCGATATCTTGCAAGATATACCGCTTTCGACATTTTTGAACATAAAGTGATCGATAGATATTAAAGTTTCCTATCCATTGGCATAAGTTTTATGAGTGGCCGCAAAATCGTTATTTTTTAAAAATGGCGGAAAGTGGGTGATCACCGAAATGTTCAATGCTTTTTACGTGAAACTGCACAACTCAATCCCACAGCATGAATTGGTGACAAGTCAGGATTATTTGGCACCTACTTTACCTACCTTCAAACCAGCATCGCCGATTGCCGAAGTTGGGCCGGATGATGGAAGGTGACAGCCCGTCGCTGAACTGCATCGCGGCCGTGATCGCCGTCAGGACCAAGGGGACTCCCCACGCGTAGATCCCGTATAGGGCGAAGCGCTTCCTGTCTCGATGCTTCGTTGACCGCCCGCCGCGGTAACCACTGTTTATGTTTAACATGCAAATGTAATGCTGGGTAGGGTCTAAATGTAGGGCTCACGATTGTGTTTTTAGACATACAGCGACACAATCTGCTTTTACGTGTTTCAGTTTTGTTTAATACAACATTATTGTTAGCACCATAATTTTACTACATCGGTATCTTCAGAATTTCAGATATTCATGGCCTCCACGATACAGACTTGTCCTAGTCAGGAGACTACTTTAATTGATTCCAACCTTTTTAATATATTGAACAAAACTTGTACCATTAATTTACTGTAATTATGTCTTTTACTATTTGTACTTGTACTTATTGAGTTTCTTAAACTGAAAACTACAAACGTCATTATGAAAGTAGCCAGTAAACCAGATATCTGTTTGTAATAATAGAGTAGAGGGAAGCCAATGAGCAATGAGCTGGATTTGAAAAATGTAAATTTAATTACAAAATCGAACCTTAATAAAAATAAGGCTATTTTGGGAATGAGTTGTTCGGACTGACCTTTGGAATTTAGGTGTTCGTCTAAAAATAGATGCGGCATTAAGGAAAGAGATTTTTCAGATCATTTGCAATATTGGGATTCCATTAAGACTGATTGAGACCGAATGCTCATTGTATTTGCTCAAATCCATTAAAAAAGTAACTGAATTTACGATAGGGAACGAAATTTAATTAAAATGAACGAATTTTGATGACTTTTTGACAGTCAAAACATGTTAAAATTGTTTTATTTTCTCACTTAGATATTATTTTACATTTAGGAAGGCGAAACACCCACTTTACGAGTGTCTTACGATTTTCCCAGGCCCAACTTCAGATCACTAGAGAAAGATTTACAAAAATCCGTCACAAATCCGTTCATGATGTAATTTACTTTTATGAATTTTTGATAAAACCTACCATGATAACAGAGGTCAGACGATCTACTGTCTGATCTATCAAATCCTGAACCAAGGTCAAAGCGGACTCCAGAATCTCGCGCGCGAGTTGAGATGATTATTATAAATACCAAGTTAAGTCTTAGGTACCTATTAAGTTACATTTACGGAAAAAATAGGTAGGAAATATCGAAATCTACACATGCTAGAGCTAGGCTTTTAAATTAATTTAGTGTTGACACGTAATAAGATTACCTTACCTCACATAGATGCTACCGTGTTAGGGGGACAGTTACCGCGACAACCGTGTGTACGCAATTTGTTACATATTTATGGACTTGTACAAATACAAATACACATGTAATAAAAATATCGATTTATATGGTTTTTGAATAACAGTGTGTGTTACTTTAATATGTCACGCAAGCGTTACGTGAAAATACAGCTGGATGCTTAGATGAGTAAGTAGGTAATACCAGGGGCCCTATTTTTGAATTGCTCGCTTCAATTCGAGCGGTTTTCAATTTAGATTTTCGGCATGAAAAATTCGATATTTTTCTGCATGATGCTGATTTTCCCTATTTTTGAACCGTACTTTTTCGGTGTTTCAATAAGATTTAAAAAATATTGAAGTTTTCATGTCGAAAATCAAAATTGAAAACTGTTCGAATCGAGGACAAGCTATTCATAAATAGTTATCCTTATGCCTTACCCTTGCGTTAGTTGTGAGGTAGCTACACCGGTCCTGTTTTGGGGGAGCATGTACAAATAATATACAATATTAAATATGGTAGGGGGCAACTCTATAATAATTAATATCTTCCTATTTAATTTAATAAAGAGCCGAATCGAACGCTATTTACACATTAAAACATCAAAAATAATGGTGATAGGTAATGTAAGTTGTGGAAAGAATCTTGCAATATAAAGAAGTTAAAATATCAATTGTGTAACGCAACTTCCGGCTGCTGTAGTTGCTGGATGACCATCATAAAAAGGAAAATAGAATACGAATGAAATTGAAAGAGAAGAAAACTAATTTGGTATTCATAAAAGTAAGTCTTCAGTAAATAATTTATGCCAGCCCTTTAATTTAACAAAACAGTTTATAAGAGATTAATTTATAGCAATGATGAACCGTCTTACTAATAAAAAAGTACTAATCAATACACGTCGTTATAATTACACAGCGTGTATACAAACTTATCTGGCCCAATAACGGCGTCGCTGTTGTTGAATTAAATTTTATTAAATATGGCGCTTGGGTTACGTGATTTTGCAGTTCGAGATGCAGTAGCTTTGCCGCTAAATAATATTTAAATTGGCGACACTTAGTTCGAGTTTTGGTCACCTGGTCGAATAAGTTTGTGGTAACGTGACCCCGAAAACCTTGGCTGTCGAGAAACACAAACTACCTGACCCGTTGGCCGTAGCTGAAACTAAGTGTCGCAATTTTGAAATGTCATGCCAATTCTAACAACAGCGATGTTGTCACCGGATCAGGTAAGTTTGTTGCACATGTCAAAAGTATTTTCACATAAGCCTTGTATAGCCACTCGTTAAACGAGCATTCAACGCTTGATCAACATTAGAACAATTTTTATTAGCAAGACGGGAAGAGTTATTGTACTAATATTTTTATGAATACTAAGATTTATTAGTCGAGTAGTCACTTAACCATTCCTTAACCTCTAATACTTAACCTCTCCATCCATAACTAATTAGTTAGACGATAATTAATTGTAACTAAATAAAGGTCTACCTTGTATTGTTAAGTACAACAGTTCTACTTCTTTAACGACGAAAAACGAAGGCAACAAAATAATCAGCCAGGAAACGTAAAAATACACCTTTGTTATTCTAATCAAGGTGAATTATTTATGCAAAAACCCTGTATTTAATTTAATAAATAAACCCCTCTAGGAGAAAAATTCAAACCTGCCCAAATCTACAAAATAATAACCATACTTAAATCCATCTAATATCGGAAAAAGTCTACGAATTTAGTTTCAAATTTAAGCTTAAAGGGTGCCCGGTAGTGTCTACCGTCAAGTTCATGCACTAACATCGATTATAATAACAATAAAACTTAATCATGGTATAATGTACGAGACAATTACACAAGGCTGTTCTGTAACGGGAACAGTAAGCCATGCCAGCGTGCGCGCGGGGCTGCCAGAGCCAACACATACGGGTGGGTGGTGCCCGGTGGCGGCGGGACGAACGATCTGCAACCCACAATTGCATTTCAAACATTGGTTATGACATTATTTTTTATGTAACACGGCAGAATAACAGGCATGCGGGCCACCTGATGGAAAGTGGTCACCGCCGCCTATGGACATCAGCAACACCAGGGGTGCTACCAATGCGTTGCCCGCCTCTAGGGAGACCTCTAATATATCTCTTGAACGTTATACCATTTGTTACGTTTTTAGGACTAAGGTGTTTATGACGAGAGGTTGTTATGTTTTTATGACGAAGTCCTGGCTGCCTATTCAAAGTCAAACTCAAAATTTATTTATTGAGTAGGACGTTAAATATCTATAAAGTAGGATATTAGGGATGCCTAATTGGGATGCGTGCATTTTATGACATTAAATTGTTACGAAAATACTTGATTTTTTTTTGTATTTGACAAAAAACCTGTTGTTATATCTACTCGTTATTATATTTTTATGATAAAATAAACTGTATAGTTAGGGCTGCCTTTTAAGTCCCGAAGCGTGTCCGATCTGGGGTTTCTTATTATTCGATATTTATTATTACCTAAGTTAAGTTTGGTCCCAATTAAAAGCTAAGTTTGTTTACATAGAATGAAACGGAGTAGCAATTAGGATCAATTAGACACAAGGAAATATTTAGTAAAATAACAATGTGAGGAAATGATAATTTTATGATATTTTATTTTGTAACATCGTCAATGTCATAGATTTGAACTTCCATGTTGAGTCACATATACTTTTCTCATTTCAATACTAGTGGACTCGACGCGACTTCGTTCGCGTACACCTACTTTACCTACCCTTTTTTTGTTTATTAACCTTCCTCTTTAATAAGTCTATTTTTGAAAACAGCATTAAAATACATTACGTAGTTTAAAGATCTAAGCGTACATAGATACATACATAATATATACATACCTACATAGATACACAGAGATAGACGGCGGGAAGCGACTTTGTTTTATACTATGTATAGATTTATAAGTTTATTAATGTTCAATAGAATGGAGTACCTACCTACCTACCACTATATTTACGAGGCATTTTGTGCCATAATTTTATTAATAAACAACGTTAATTTTTATATCACGTGCCTAAGCTCCATTTATAGGAATCGCTTAGGTTAGGTAGCTAATGTACAACAAAGTAAAGTCATGAAAAAGTTTACATCACCAAATTAATTGTGAAGTAGTTTTAGGGAAATAGTTACAGGGTACAAGTCAGTTTCTACGGCTTTTTTTTATAATGGAGGCAAGCAAACGAGCAAGCGGGTCTCCTGATGGTAAGTGATCACCGCCGCCCATGAACACCACCAATACCCGGGGAGACGCGAACACGGTGCCAGCGTTTGAGATAAATAGCGTCGTTATGGTCTAGAAACACTGCTAGAAGCTCTGCGTGTAATAAGGACAAACTATCTCATCATGTGATGGAAAAGCTTTCAAATTAACATTTCGTGGCTCTGTAGTTACAATTCTATCTTCAATTAGTGGGCCCCACGGATTTACACGCGTGCTTTTCGGTAGGTACTCAGTGAACTATCCAGCGGAATTAATTTTATCAGGATTGATACAATCCTTTGACAGCAGGGAAAAATATTGCTACACAAGAAGTGTTAAAATTAACACCCCATACCAACATTTTATATTATCACGGTTTTTTACCTCGCTATTTCATGCACGTAACTAAAGAATAAATAAATACAATCACGGTAGTGTAGTGAATGAATGACTATGAAAACAGAAACACAAAATAGCGTACCTTTCTGAACTATTATTATTTGAAACTTAAATAGCTTTCGGTAGAATCGTAGATTACCTACATTCAGACATACAAAGCAACACAGCTATATCTACTCGTAATTTTGATTATGTTTATTTCTAGCGTAAATTATACTCCATTAATATAAACGTACAGAATACAAGACGGCCATTTCATAAATAAATTACCTAAGAATGCATAGACGCGAGGGTATAAATAGCTTCAAAGAGATTACCTATTTTCTCAGAATTGCACGCGACTGAAATAATTTATAGTCGGAAAATATACTATACAGTACTTGCATTGCTGGAGTTCCTAATAGCACCTTAGTGGTAAAAAGCAAATGGTTTGGAACACGAAATTATTAAGGAAATGAAAACAGTGCAAAATAGTTTAATGACGATTGTCCAAAAATATTAGAAAGCTATCTTCACGGCTGAGGAATTTCTTTTTCTCACAGACAGTTTATGCAACTGTCATATAAAAGGGGGTATTAAAACATGAGTGTCTGTTTATCATACGAGGCGTAGCCGAGTATGATAATAGTTTGACACGAGTGTTTTAATACCTAATTATATGCAGTTGCATACACTACTTTATCTACACTCATATTTTCATGTTAAAATTTCGTACCTATAATTTTTTCAATATTGCTGTGGTTGTGATTGTGTACATTTGGAATTATTTTCCCGCTAAACAGAATATTTTTCTAATTGTTGTAATTTGTGTTTGTAAATGTTTTTTCTTGTTTGAAGCAAATAAATAGATAAATGTGAAAAAAGTGAAGTGAATTTCGCTTGATATCCTCGACGCGTAGATACAACAGAATTGACTCGCAGATACTTCCAGCAAAATTGAAAAAGTTACAGGTACCCAATTTTAACATTAAAATATGAGTGTAGATAAAGTAGTGTATGCAACTGCATATAATTAGGTATGACAGTTGCATAAACTACTAGTATATACCTTTATATAAAAATTGTTCTCTATGGTATATACATTTTTTTCTCTATGCTTTTTCTGCTCTGTGCGATTCAAAGAGATTGGTATCCGCTAGGAATAATAACTCTATGCTTAATTCCATGTTACGATTACCGTACAAGAAGACTAATGACTTGATGTGATTTAACTTTATCTTATTTTAACTTTAACTTTATCGGTTTAATTTATTATCCACGCCGCAAGAATGACAGAAAAGCAAAAGAGAGATGAGTTATGAGCTGCGGTAAAATCCCAATTTGGTAAAATAAATAAGCACGGAGATAGCTTCCAATCTGGAACTCGATTTTTCTTTGGCTAGGCTACTGTAAATAGGCCGGTTGAATGAATGTTTATTTAACATCTTTCTCGTATTAATTGGCTTTAGCTGTACGTGTTGGTTGCTCAATTTAATTTAGAGGGAAACTCGGGAGGAGGAGGGAACTTTGTACAAAAATATAACCTCGAAATATCGCCTCGATTCGAGCGGTTTTCAATCTTAATTTTCGATATTTCAAAAACATTTTCACAAATGATCTTATTATTAAATCTATTGGAGTCATTATTTCTTCATTCTTGCTTTCCAAGGGGTCCTTTGAATCGCTCGCCTCAAATAAACGCGATTCAAGAATAGAGCCCCTGGTTGGTATTATAAACGAACAATTAAGAGGTCAAATAGTCCTAAATTCCTCGCCACGAATACATATAAGTACATACAACCACATGACGCAAAAGTATGCGCGCTATTAGTTCAAAATAGCACCAAATCGTCGCTATTTGGAGCTATACAGACCCAAAGTCTTTAAGGGAACGTGCTAAAGTCGGTCTGAACCCCTCGTAAAAACCCATTTCGTCGCGTGATCGCGGACCCAATTACGCCAGTACTTCCCCAGTTTTACAGTTGCGATTTAGTACGTTATTTCTTTTACTGAGGGCGATTTTTATTCGTTCAAATAAAATGTTGTGTCCGACTCTACCGAGGACTCTACCTTTGCACTTATTCATTTTACGACAGTAATTTGCTTATGTTACTTATAGATGGGCATGGAAATTATACCTTCTCCGTTCAAAGGCGATCGTTTCTGTAGGTATTTTATTTAGGTACCTACCTACTTATGTGGGTACCGACAAATACAAACGGAGTTCGCGTGCCGCTCTACAATAAGCTCTACCGGCGTTTCACTTTATCGCGTTCCAGTTCAATGAAGTAACCAAAATATCCACAACATCTAAAATTATTAAACACAAGCCTTTGTCCGCGATTTCGCCCGCTTGGACATAGTTTTTATGACAGTTTAGCTTTTGCTCGCGCTACCATTTCAAATGACTTCCGTATTGTATGAATGCTAGAACGTCGGGGAGATGAAGCTGTATCTCTGGTTTTACTGACCCGAATTAGATAAAATATGGCCTAGATTATATCTTGGATTTCAGACAAAAAAAAAGAAACTTATTTGGCATAGTTACGTCTCAGACAGAATCCTAAACCGAATTTTTTTTTCTGAAATAGGTATCTTAAATGTACAGACACGGCTTATTTACAGTTTTATAATGGTATAGATAGATGGATACGACAAAGACCAATAAATAACGTTAACGGTGGAAAAATGATTTGTTATGGGTTTACTTAAGTTTAGCCTGCGGAGTTTTTTGGTAGATCACCTTCCATTGCTGGTCATAAATTAGAGGTATTATTCTATTCTAAAATCTATGTGGTGGACTTGTGGCGCTAATGTGACACGACTTTGTTCGCGTTCACCTAATTTACAGCTACCTATCCCTTTCTTTCTTGCTTATAAACTTTCCTCTTGAATCACATTATTGTTTAAAACCGCATTAAAATCCAGATTCTGCCTTATCCCGAATCTGCAGGACACCGCGTATAATGTCAGTGTACAGTTGACCTATTCCGACGTGATTCTTTAACGAATTGATGATGATTCATTGAATTAAAGGACTAGAGGAGTGAGTGCCGTTGTCTGCCAAACAATGCTTATGTATATTTGTATTATTTTCCAGGCCTCTGTGTAAGTACTACATTCTAAGTGGCGTGGTACGAGTGGTGCGATCTAGTTTTATAGTTTCGCTACCAATGTGTAACAGGTATACGACGAAAATTGGTAGGGCGTGACGATCAACCGGAAGGACAACAATAAGGCCGGTTTTTTTCTGTTAGCCAAACCTTTGTACCTATATGCTTTAGAAATTGAGTAGCTTACTGGAAATCTGTGTAGGTGTCTCCACCATTTCATTCTCACATTGCAAAATGTGTAAATAGATAAATAAGCCTTTATTCGGATTCATATAATTTGTTTTATTAAACAAATTGAGTTTTGCTTGTTATTTGTCGCTTGCCAGTCGGCCTTTGCCATTGCAAAACGTACCTAATTATAATAAAAGCTAGCAACGCCTAGATGATAACGAAATACTAATGCGAGTGGCGTATACCTGTCACATTAACATTACACGCAAACTAAGCACTAAATCACGCATCCAGACAGAATAAATACATTATAATGAGGCTTCCGTGGAATTTTTTAATCAAATTATAGTACCTACCTATCGAGACAATGGACTAATTTAGTTTAAACTAAAATGTATGTGATCAGAACGCTGATATGAGTTTTCAGCCCAAAAACATTCACGTGCCCACTTTAAAGTTAGATATTCCTCAAAATATAAGTATTTTTCGGGCTCTTCAACGAAAATTGTAAATGCCCAAATTTGTAAGGCCAAAATTAATTACTGATATTTCAGCGTATCAACAATGTGTGTATTCTGAAGGCTGAGCTCTTTATGAGACCCGTTGCTAAATGGCAAACAATACCTATCCATTTCGTCGGGACACGGATTATTACGTATTTTAATAAATAAATTAATTTTATTATTACCTTTAATATTCATCTAAGTATTATTGACGACCTGAGTGGATCAGTTGGTTGGTCTGCCACGCAAAAGCATTCGATTTCCGGCCGGGCAGAAATTGAAATGATGAATTTTAATTTCTGTTACGGGTCTGAGTGTTAATGTGTAATAAGTATGTATTTAAAAAATAAGTAACTTATCAGTTTTCTGGCACAACACAAGCTTTGCTTACTTTGAGGCTAGATGGCGCTGTGTGAATGGTCCAAACATATTTATTTATTTATTTATACGTTTTAAACTAAACTCGGGTCTCGGCACTGTCATGCCACATACCTTAACATAATAGGTATCGATAAATGTAATAATATGTGAATACCTATTATCAAATTTTATACACGTACCCTATTTACCTGTTATCGTCTTCTATATCTATATAGTTATACGTCTTCCCATTGCCATGTGTACGTGTTACCTCCTACTCAGTTTGATTGGTGTTAATTTCTATGCACAACACGATGCTAATTCAAAAGAGACGATTCAATTAGCAAAGTAATTGATGTTAGAATAACAATAGACGTTTGTTCTTAAAGAGCTTGAACAACAGTAGGTATCTTTTGTTTCTGTGTACGATTGATTGTCATGGTATTGCATCGTCTAATAAAAAAGCTATTCGGTAGATATTAAGTGTTATATGCTCATTTATTAGTACGTATGGACAACGAGGATACTGTTGTTAGTCTATTATTGAGTTGGTTATGTTTTGTAAGTATTATTTATATATTTACCGACGGAAATATGAAAGCCTGGCCCAGGATTTCATATTTCAGCCGTTTGGGGTCGAGACGTTGGGTCGTGGGGCCTAGCGCTAAAAATATATTTTCACACATTTCCAGACTAATAGACACCACAGGTAACCGGAGAGCTGGCTCATTACTCTGTCAGAGGATAAGCATTGCTATTCAACGAGGTAACGCAGCCAGCTTTCTGGGCATAATTCCGGGGGGCAGCGGTGTGGACGACATTTTAAATTTTTAGTTCGTATGTATTGTGCTTTTTTTCTTCTTCTTTCAATGTAAATACCCTTTCATTTTGTCTTTGTAAAAGTTAATATGAAGTTGTTTTTACAGCTTATAAACAATATTTACCTGAATGTCCTCCAGATGTCGAAACACATGACGTTCAGCCAGAAGAAACTGGTCTGGAAGGCGTAGTAGATGATGAACGCTGGAAAACAAAACGGTTAATGAATTCAACATAAACTAACAATATTCCTAGGTTATTTAAATATATTTTTCAGAAGTTTTCAGTAATAGAGGCTTATAATATTACTTGGTACTTTATCGTATCTAGTACCTGCGCTGGGACCTTTTTTAGTTTGATTGAATTGTTATTGGGCAATAGCAGCTCAACAGCAGTTTTAATTGTAGCAGAATACTAAAAACGCGTAAACCTGGATTGAGCTGCGATAGCGATCCAATTACAATTCAGTCGAGCCATTAGTAAATTAGCGGACTTGGTTCCCTGGTCTACCGAGACGTGAAACTGTCGGTCTATCCAACCGAATTAGATGAAATATGGCTTAGTAACATTGTTTTATTCCTAAATGTATAGATATATAGAAATATATAGATAGACAGACAGAAAGCTCTTTTTGCTAAACGATATTATGGATATAGAGACTATCGCTATTGACACAAAACACTTCGAACATAAATGAAAGCCATCGTTTGGTAGAGATTTAGATAATTGATCCCTCCACCCTCCAAATGAATATAATCCGATATCAGTTATCCCTACGGTAATTTAATAGCCTTGCAGTTAGCTAATGTTTCACACTGTCGTCAAATTGTATTCGAAATACAAAAGTCTTTCGAGAAATAGACCGCTGTTGGTTCTTTCACATCATTGTACCCAAACAAAGTAATAGTTATGTACTTTATGTCTTCACGAAAGTATTATTTTTATCTCCGCAGACGCGACACTAAAATATATCATTATGTCTTCCGCCCATAAACTCGCTCTATTCAAAGAAACAAGTCGATATATTGCTCTGTTGCCGCATGAAAGGATAAAATATATAATAGTGAACATATACCGTGTTAGTTTTATTTAGTCCGCTGTTTCGCTCCCATAATTCATAACTTGTCGTAAGATACCGTTATTTTTGGTTCGATCGTAAGATACTGTTTTTTTACTATATCTGTGTCATATACAGAAAAAAGGGGCCTTCGAACGCGACTGGCAGACATCAGAGAAAGGGGGAGGCCTTTGCTTAGCAGTAGGATAACTCAGGCTAATTAGTATATAATATATAATGATAATAATTTGTGTTATAATGGTCAACCTCCATTAATTCACAAACGATTAAACTGACGTTAAAATAGGGACAAATAAACAGGATACCTATAACTTTCTGAAAATATCTATCAATCTGTTCGGCTTGCTTCTAAGTTCCCAATATAGAAAATACGAACAGAAGGATTTAACATATAAAGGCACCTATTAAGGAGAATAGTAATTTGTTTAAGATTGCTCAACAATCTAATGCAGGATTTAAATCTCCTCCACAGTATTGTTAGGTAGGTATCCATACTTAAACAAACAAAGACAACCTCTGTAATTATTACAAAGGGTACAGAAAAGTTGTAATTTCTTCACGTACCTACATTGAGGAAAATGAATGTGAAGTTAAATCCATATCCAAAATAAACGAAATACGGTTTCCACGAATTCGTAGCCACATTTCTACATCCAAATGTTTGCAAATAGAATCCTAAGTAATTGATAACTCTTAAAGAAAGATTTCCTTGAAAATTGTTTTCGTTTCGCAACTCGCGCTCTCCGCCGATGGTTCGATCTGACAGTCATATTCTTTCATCTTTCGACCTAATTATTTATTATATTTTCCTCCCAAATAGACCCATCAGTATCACTTTAGCAGTGGCTCAATGTCGAAAGCTGATAAATAAGCTAAGTGTTTAAAGAATCTTTCTAAATGCTGTACGGTTGAGTCATCCGGTATTTTTGTCTGCGTTGTTGGTGGTGCGGATGTGAGGTGTTCGCATATTTGTTTTAATTAGGCACATATTGATGAGTTGAGAAACGTCAACAGATAAGGGATAACGTCATCTAGTTTTGATAACTATTTATAAGTAATAGAGACTGATGTTAGCAATTTTATTTTCAGATGAAGAAAATGGTCTGATTTCTACCAACCATATTTTTTTAAAGATGTCACATTGTAAGCTTTATCTAATACCAAAAAATTATAAAATATAATATGTACAAGAACACGGCATCTACCTATTCATAAAACCTATTCACCATTTTCTCAACAAATTTTCACTGAAAAGCCTTTCGTCTCACAATTTTCCTCAATTTTCCGAGTCACTTTCAAGTTCTTTATCGCTTTCCGTGCCATAGTAGCTGACCTTGGCATTACCCCATCACGAAAACTTTGTGTTAAGTTATTTACTTCATGCGCAAACCTACAATGGGTGACTTTTATTAACTTGGTATGTTTTGTGGCTCATAATACCTAAATGCCTAACTCCTGTCAGTTAAATATCTGTTGGTCGAAAATATAGTACCAACATACAATCACATACTGCATTTCAGTACTCACGAAAGGAGAGATTATTGTCATAATCTCCACGCGTTCTCCCGTTAGCAGGCATGTTGGAGATCGCAGTGTTGTAAATATAACAATGGAAAACGCTGCTGCACATTTTTCAGCCTACGGAGACTCTAGATCTTTGGTCTCCAAAACATTAGTCGCCTTGTACGACACCCATGAGTGAAAAGGGTTGGTGTTATTCTACTCCGCCGGACACCACACGGATAATACTGCATTTAACATAACTGTATAACAAAAGAGCGGTAACTAACGCCTTTAAACATGAGAGGTGCCATCGCTCCTTCCTCATCTCCGATGCACTAGGGGTAGAGAATAGGAGAATTCGATCCCGGGTTGCATCACCAATTGTGACTAGGGCATTTCCCATTTCAGTCAATATTGAACATTGTATTGTATTTGATTGACGGGCATGGTCATTTGAATTTCAGCCAATATGGGATATACACGGAGCGTGGGTGGCCTAGTGGTAAATCCGACTCGTAAGCGAGAGGTATCGAGTTCGAACCCCACTGCCGCAATGTACCAATGACTCTTTTCTGAGTTATGTATTGGCAACTGAATGTGTAACCATGATCTAATCTGGTCAGGTTCCCCTGGTAGCAGGGTCACGGAGGTCAGATGGCAGTCGCTCCACTGCAATTATCTGAATCTGTCAAAACCTGGATCATGGTCAAAGCGGACCTCGCGCCCATGAGCGCGAGCGCACAACCGGGACATTACGCCCGCCCGCAACATCAAGAATTCAATATTAGACTATAGTGCAAAAATTCAGTTACATTAATCAATCATTGTTCCTCCACTAATGTGGACGAGGCTAAATTGGACTGTTGACTGTTATGGGTACCTGGGTGGCATGTTCAATACGACCGCCTATTAACATTTCAAATTCTACATTTTTTCAAGCCACAAATTTGTAAAACGTCACAAAAATATTTGACATTATAAGATACTCGAATATAGTTGAGAAAATGTTCTTTGACTGCAGTACAGACATACAAAAAATTTAAAATATATAATTTTTTTGTCTATGGACTGCAGTGGACATTACAGTGTCATTAATAAAGGAGATTGTGTTTAGAAAAATGTCACAGCGCGAGAAGGCCCCCAGGAATGGGAATACTTGTGATAGAATTATGTCACTATGCTATTTCTACCTTATCCTAAAACCGGATCACAACAAAGAAAATATTTCTACTTGGTGGGTGACCAAGTGAAAAAAAATACGTCTTACGCCAAAAATCGCATACCTACTTCATTTCGTAAGAGTTAACTGTAATCTTGAAAGACACCTACCATTCTCAAATAAGTTAGATAATAATATGTGTTCGGAAATAAATTAGAGGACTGGACTACTATATTGTTTGTTGGGTATGAGCAACCCTTCCAACCGTTTAACTCACATGTAGTCAAAAATGCATTAAAGATTCAATGCTGAGTTCGCAGAATTTTACTCTAACCGAATTTCTCGACAGAAATATTTTTACATCCTACACGGGACGGTTACATTTTACCGAAGCTCAAAGTTTACACAAACTTCTCCAGCTGAATATCAAGTCCTACCTTATCATAAAATATTTGGTGTGCCACTCTCAAGATGAAAAAACATTTTGCAAGATTGAGCTTTGGGGCTAACAAAAGGTAAAGTGAGCCAGTCAGATGTAATATTGCTTTTGAATGCAGCATTGTGCAAGTCTATTTGTGGAAGCTGATGTTGTAAGCTAATAAAGTTGACACAATGACAAGATATTGTACGATGAAAAGAAACTTGAAGAACTAGAAGAGATTTGTTGTACACGAGTTACTTAAACATCGAAGTTCTAGGATTTATTGCTTAAAAACTGTCCAGACTGACTTGTCGTATTTGGATAAGGAAATCATGTATTTATATTAATAATTTGCAGCAGTATTCGTTGAAATTTATATTCTATATGCTTCTTATATACCTACCTAATTCAAGTATACACAGTATACGTAACGTGATTTATACGGCAAGTCGTGATTTTAGGTATGATTTGTTTACCAAATAAGATAAGATAGTCAGGACAGATCATACCTATCGATTCATACAATGTTTACGGGTTTACTAAATAAAATTATTGGCGGTAAATAATGCTGGCCGTGTGGTGTCCGGTAGAGTAGAATAGACCCAACCCCTTACACACGTAGGTGTCGTACCTTCAAGGCGACTAATGTTTTCGAGGCAGAAATCTAAGAGTCTGGAAAATGGGCAGCAGTGTTTTTCTTTGTTATATATTTTATAAAATCGCAATCTCCCGCCTGCCAAGCGTGGAGATTATGGCAATCCCCTTTCGTGGGAGAGGCGCTAAGTCCTGCAATGGACTGTTTTGGGCTATGATGATGATGAAATAATGCACTTTGGCTAGTTCGGCTTCGTAGATCGTCGTCTCCATCGGAGGCGTGGGAGTAGATAAATACAAAGCTGCAACTAGCCGAGTTGCATCATTTGCCGCCGACTAGCGTACTTACCTTACCTACATATATACCTAACTTATGGACCCGGCGCGACTTCGATCGCGTGACGTCATACCCCTACACATACGTACTTTAAGTAGGTACCTATTGTTGAAAATCGCATTAAAATTCGTTGAGTAGTTTAAAATATCTAAGCGTTCATAGACACATAAATAGATGTAAAGGGACAGACGACGGGTAGCGACTTTGTTTAGATTTTTGTACTGCCTTGTGGGATGACTTTGTGTAGATTAATGAAAAACTATCTCCAATCCTCTAAAACTGATTGGATGAGAGTGAAGCCAATACAACGCGAGCGAAGACTGATTTGTTAATACACGCGCGTTCAATAAACGCAGTGTTCTGCGTGACACGATATCAGTATCCGAAAAAATTGTTGCTAAAATTGTTTTCTATTTGTTATAGTATGTAGGCAGTGGAAGTCTTTTATTTCTATCACGTCTTCTTTTTACTTCACGTAACTGTAATTGCTATTAAGAAAATACGTTCACTTCCCAATAGTATATTTGAGGTTAGCTGTTTGTGAGTGTAAAATACAGTTTTCAAGATGAATACTGAAAAAAGTAGTCGCTGCCAGTGCAAAAATTCACTAAACTAGTTTTGTTACATGCGTGGACAGTACATTCCTAAGTCTCATGGAAAAAAAAATTCTGGAAATTTATGTAATGCGTATTTTCTATATTTTGGACGAGGTGTGTATTAAGGCAAACCTTGAATTCGCTGTTTTGCTCCTATCGAGGTTAAATGGAAACAAAACATTAAAAGAAAAAGTATTTTTCATTTTTTGCGTACAATATAAACTTTTTACAATATATTTTGCAAATAATAAGTTCTGTTAGCAGTTTTATTCAAATTATTGATAGTTAAATAAAGCTATGAGTGTACTGGCCGTTTACTTTTTCATTTCTTTACGTATAACTGTTATTTACTGTACCTAAAAACAGTACGTGATAGAAAAAAACTACTTGAGTGTTCTTAATAAGTTATGTGAAACTTGAAAAATTGAAGTGGGTACTTAATTTTTTGTGTAATAAATATGCTTGGACAAATTCACACAGCGCCATCTAGCCCCAAAGTAAGCAAAGCTTGTATTATGGGTGTTAGATAACAGATAAACTACTTATATACTTTGTTTTTTTAAATACATATACTTATTATACCTACGACACCCAGATCCGTAACAGAAATTAAAATTAATAATTTCAACTTCTGCTCGGCCTGGAATCGAGCCCGGGATCTCTGCGTGGCGACCGGCATATTACGCACTGAACCACTCAGGTCATCAAATGAACACTGTACAAGTTGGCACTTTCCTCTTCCGGCCTGTAGCAAAGAATACTTCACTATACGCCCTGCAAGCGAGCGACGACGAGCCATGGTGAGGCAATATGGTTACCTATAAATTAATTAAGCCTATACGTGTTGTTGTTTGTCTTCTCTCGTGACGCGAGTCCACAGTAATGCTAGCTCATTTTATATTGGCTGTGGGTTGGTTGACGTACCTATCTACCTACACTAATGTTATAAAGAGAAAAGATTTGATTGTTTGTTTGTAAGGGTAAACTCAAAAACTAAATATACGATAATAAAAAATATTTCAGCTGTAGAAAGCTACATACATTATCAGGGGGTAACATAGACTATAGTTTTTCTCGAATTTCAATGTTGTTTCCACGGGAACATAAATCATAAATACACATAAAACATAGATCGCCGTATTCCAGAATCGATTGCGAATATGTCCACCTGGTAAGTGGTAACTGTCACCCATAACATCTCATCATCGCAACCCGTAACAGTCCACTGCAGGACTTAGGGCCTCTCTCACGAAAGGGGAGGTTATTGCCCTAATCTCCACGCTTGGCAGGCGGGTTGGAGATCGCAGTGTTTAAATATAAGAATGGAAAATGCTGCTGCCCATTTTCCAGACTACGGAGACTCTTGATCTTTTGCCTCGAAAACATTAGTCGCCTTGTACGACACCCATGAGTGTAAGGGGTTGGTGCTATTCTACTCTGCCGAACACCACACGGCCATAACATCTACGATCATGCATTTAAGTTGCAGGCAACAAAAATGCAGAACCGCAGCTGCTTTGTCACTGTGAGGACTAATATGAAATGCCTCATGCCTATAATTGCGCTGGCATCCTTATCTTTCAAACCAAGCAAGCATTCTTCGTGCAAGCATTCTAGAGTTTGCGAAAAGATAAAATATTGATTAAATGAGGGACGAAAATATACGCAAAAAAGACATCGCGTCTACCCATGAAATTGGGGTGCAATCTCCATTAGGTTTAAATGTTCGTCCATATATTTTGCTCTTTCAGGACATTTGTACTCGCTAGAGCGGCGTGAAATTCCACTTTTTTACTTCTCCGCATTTTCCAGGTAGATTTATAGAGAATTAAATTAAAAACCATGTCCAATTTTCTAACTACCTGCCACCACAGACCTGAAAAAAATATGGACGCTATTCTGCACTACAGAGAAGTGAAGCATGCCATGTAAGACAATTTCTTGACAATTGATTTTGTTGTACATGTCCTACACACACACTGATACACCAGGTCTGACAATATGCCGCCAGTTTGTCAAAGCATGCACGCACACATATGAGCGGCCATTTTGATGCTTTACTCATGATTTGAGAGAGTATCCGTCCGTATTTTCTTCAGGTCTGTGCCCTCTACACGCTAAAAATATAATTTTTGTTTCTACCTACCCATTAAAAAAAACTTAGTGGAAATGCTGTTCCGATCGAGTATCGACGTTATCGTACCTATTACGTACCTAATATATTTTTCCGTACAAACAACCAACGATCTCAGTAAACATTAACTGCTATCCTTTCGAACTTTTCCGTGTGGGATCCTACTAAACGTACCATACTATTGGAGATGCGGTGGTCGTAAAAGCAGCCGACGATCTCTCGACGACCTGAGTGGTTCAGTTGGTTAACATGCCGGTCGCCACGCAGAGGCCCCAGGGTCGATTTCCGGCCGAGCAGAAATTGAAATGAGGAATTTTAATTTCTGTTACGGGTCTGGGTGTAGTATGAATAATAAGTATGTATTGAAAAAAGTACATAAGTAGTTTATCAGTTATCTAACACCCATACAACAAGGTTTTCTTACTTTGGGGCAAGATGGCGGTCCTTGAATTTGTACAAACATATTTATTATTTATTTACAGCATTCTAAACCTTATGCACTACCTACTTAGATACTAAGTCTGTAACATCTAATCGGATGATGCCCTCGTTCATGTCAAGGATATTTACTCATGTCCATGGCTGGTCATGATAATCCTTCCCCAAATGAAGGTAGGTACTGAGAGTTTGTTTGCTATTACCGCTAGCTACCCACGCTTGACAAGCACAGAACGTATTTAATTATTTACTTTTAATACCTATGTATCCCAATACGAAAAAAAAGTGATAAGTAATCAGTTTTTCTAACCGCAAAACTTTAGATGGCTTTGCTCTCATGGCGCGAATCTTTTGTAGTTGGCTGGCTATTTCTTTTTAGGTTTCTGAAAACTTTAGGGGTCGGACATAGATTTAGTACACCCGCCATTTGTAGTATAAAACTTGTAAACTTATTGCCTGAAATAAACGTTACATTGGACCCTTTACTAGTGGACCGGGCGCGACTTCGTTTGCGTACACCTACATTAACCCTACCTATTCTTTTTTTCTTGCTTATAAACCTACTTTTTTAATCACTCTATCTATTGTTGAAAACCGCATTATAATCCGTTGTGTAGTTTAAAAGATCTAAGCGTACATAAACACATACATAGATATATAGGGACAAACGGCGGAAAGCGACGTTGTTGTATACTATGTATAGATTCTTATTATTGTCTCATGAGTGTGATAAAAAAATATACGCCTGGGCAGAAATGGTTAATTAGAACCTCTCTGGGTGTCACCACTGGTTAGGGTTGCCATAATATAGTAACCTACTATATTTTGGGTCAAGATACAAGATACTATATACTGTTGGAAAAATATATAGTAGCCTTATCTACTATATTTTAGCAATACAGCGGCAACTCTTTCTTCGGGTATAATAGGAGACATTTGTTCAAAAAATACAGTTTTTTCTAACATATGAATTACTTCCCTGTGTAATTACAATTTTTAACCATTTCATCATGTGGCGTCCGGTAGCATAGCATCCGCTATAGAATACCACTGGGTGTAGTATCATGCATGCACAGGTAATGAAACAATTATAACTTCACGTATCGTGAGGCTTAAAAATCAATATCGCTATAGTACCTAAGGGTATCAGTAGATTCACTTTCTCCTAGAGTTTATTAGTTTCACGCTTCACAGACTCGTCGGGGCAACAAATGACTGAGTGATTACCCAAGCAAATAAATATTTATCTACTTGTATTCATAACAGATCACAGCCGCAGAAAATAGAGTGAATAAAGGTATGTTTATGAGTAAATTTTCGTAACAAAAAGTTGTATCATATCATCCCTCTTTTACGGCCCGTCTGCGTTCTTATTGCGAGATGATATTTCGCTATTTCGTGGCAAATCAACTGTGACCTACATTTACTTAGTTGGTTTGCCACAGTTCGCCGGCTCATATTTCTCGTCAGCGACAGGGTTGAATGACCACAAATTTATAGTAGCCTAATCCTAATTCCTACTAATCCGATATATTATAAGTAAATGCGAATATTGGAAGGATGGATGGATGCATGGATGGATGTTTGTTATTCCTTCACGCAAGAAACGACTGAACGATATAACGAAAGAACGGGCTCGAAGCCCAGAATACTTTCATAATTATTTATTTCACAATTATACAGCCATCACATTTGGTTACAACCATATAGGTAGGACTGTCAATTACAAAATAGCAATTTACAAATAGGATTAGTGAAGCTAAGAATACCATATAGTATATGTACCTATTAGTGGAGCAGAATTAACCAAACATGGGGTTTGAGGTGGAACTAATTCCATCATAAATGATTATTGCGGCAAATGGTAGGTAATAAATAGGCTTCTTATCAACATACTAAAATTGACGGGACCGTGCTTTTGGTGTAAAAGGTCCCATTATTTGTATTTTCCTAAATATCTCGAAACCAGTGCGTCCTACGGAAATATGGTCCATGACTAAATAATAGCCTATAAAATTATCTACAAATTTGGCTTCACACGCTTCTTAGAATTCTGAACCGTTCACGAGCAAAATACCTTCGATTGTGGCTGTAGGCAAAATACTCTTTTTAACTAACTAACTAAGTAGAGTACCACTATATACCAAAACGTTATTTAACCGACTTTTACGCGGACGAAGTCGCGGGCAATAACTAGTTCGTATTCGTCGTAGAATGCCTATTGCTAGTCGAGAGGGAGTACCTTCAAACATGCCATATATATTTTATTGTTTAACATGACACATATATTTTGTTGTTTCCCATTAAATATTGCGTTATATTTTCCATGAAACGATAAAGAATACAGGTGCCGCCGGCACGACAGCAGGCAAAAACTAATAATAATATCCAACCGGCGGTCTGTGGCCAATTGAGAAAATTAGCTCAAAGAACGCTTGGTGGTTTTACTACGTAGCAACCATTTGTCCATTGTCCGAAACAAGAATTACGTACCTAGTTAGGTAATATATCCGCTCCCTTTTTGTTTAGCTTTTTCATCTACTTATGACTATACAAGTAGAGTCTACCTAAGTTTACTAATCCGATAGTTTAATTCTCCTAGCTAATTGCCTACAAGGGTTCAAGTTCGAGAGGTACAGTTAGCTGGAGAGGTTTGGTTGGAGGGGTAAGTAACTTTAAAAACTGTCGACCTGAGTGGTTCCGTTGGTGTACATGCCGGTCTGTCACGCCGAGGTCCGCGTTCGATTCCCGGCCGAGCAGAAATTGAAATGATGAATTTAAATTTCTGTTACGGGTCTAGGTGTATTCTGTATAATAGGTATGTATTTAAAAATTGTAAATAAGTAGTTTATCAGTTATCTAACATCCATAACACAAGCTTTGCTTACTTTGGGGCTAGATGGCGCTGTGTGAATTTGTCTAAGCATATTTGTGGAGATTTCATTTTCAAAACATCTTACTTATACAAATATACTACCTACCTACATACATACAGTATTTCCATAATCAAGTAGATCTTCCTCCCTCAATATGATTAGTCCCAAAATATAAGCCAATGTAATCTATAGGCCAGCCTTTATTTGTTTGATCACATTGTTTGCTCGATTATCACTCGAGTCGAGTACGCCTCTATAAAAGTACCTATTGATATAACCCAGTTAACTATAGTGAACTGATATAACTGTTAACCAATCTGCTTAACCTACTATTACTGAGATAGTAAATAAATGTAACTGCATTGTAAATTAATGTTGCAGATTCCAAACAAAGAAATTGATTGATTTTACAGGTATCATCACTATTATAAATAGTTTAGGACTAGAGCCTCCTCCACAACGGTGGAGGGGTTCGCTCTCGCTCCTTTCGGGGTGGCTTTCACGAGTGAGCGAAATGAAGTATAAAAGCTGAAAGATTTCTACATTTTGAGTTAGGTCAGCCCTGGTCAGCCTTTATGACATTAGTCACCTTGTACGATAGAAGGTTGGTGATTCTCATCATCATCTTGACGTTAACATCCCGGTAACGCGCACGAAGGCCCGGAGTCCGCCTTGACCATGATCCGGGATTCGGCAGATCAGGTAAGTACAGCGGAGCGACTGCCATTTGACCTAGTGGTACTTATTCTCTACCCGACGAAGTACTAACGTCATAAGTAGGTAGTGTAGTTCCCTACTTGTTAGATTTTTAGTTTGATTTACCTATTCTAAAAATTTTGACGTCTACCCGTTTTGCCCAAATCATATGCGGACAAAACGGGATTTTCAAGAGGCTTTTTATTTTACGTCCTATCTTATAAACTAAATCAATTTAAGTTACCTATACACCATATTTCACAATTTTTTATTCTCGCGCGAATCTTACCCATTTTAGGCCACAAATTTTTATGAAGTAGGATACAAGTATATAAGGCTTGTCGTCAGACTTGTCAAACCTTTGCCGTTTAGATCCTGACTAAAACAAAATTACAGCAGGTCCTCCTGTTAGGACCAGTTTAAACAAACTTTTTTAGGACAAACAACGGTATGTTTCTAAGTTTTAATAGTTAAAATATAACAAGTACCTAACCAACGTTAGTAATTGTGGAAAAATTAACTGCTTAAGACTTAAAGAAATCTTGTGTTTGCAAACTACACTTATTTAGTCAAAAAATTATTTGTTCCGTTGCTGGAAGGTGGAAAAAACTGCTAACCGACACAAATTCTTCTAATTGCTTTCATATAATTAACGTACTAATAAATATCATAAATTATAATCTATATAGGTCTTCAAACAATGACAAAAACTATTCAAATAGCCCTCCCCAAGTAGCATCACGCTCAAAAGTGTCCATTACGAAAGCCGCATTGCCACACTGAATTGCCAAATTGCATTCGTATTATTTGTGATAAATTCTATATTACCTACTCTACTTATCCAAAGCACATGAAACTACCATGGCATGCCTTTAATAAAATAGATAACGAAGGAAATAATTAATTGCTGCGGCGATCCCTATCAAAATTAATAACAAAGCCACGCGGAAATGGAACCGCATTTTTCTCGTGCCCTGAGTGACGTAATGGAACATAATTTTCCCCAGCACACGCCCAAAACATGCTTTTAATTTAATTAGCTTAATATAAAGCTAATGAAGCTTTAGCACCCAATTTGTCGGCGGCCATTTAAGCTGTAATTACGTTGGGAGTGGCGCTGACACTATTGTTCTTGTAGGTAATCACGAATACTCGCTCAAACTTTACGATATATGGTTTTAGTTAAGTGAACTAAAAAAAAAAAATATTGGCGTTAATGTCCCGGTTGTGCTCTCGAGAACGAGGGCCCGGGATCCGCCTTGACCATGATCCAGGATTTTGGCGATCAGGTAATTACAGTGGAGCGACTACCATCTGACCTCCCTGACCCTCCTACCAGGGGAACCTGACCAAATTAGATCATGGTTACAAATTCAATTGCCTGAATTTGCAGGTTTCATTACGATGTTATCCCTCACCATAAGAGCATTGGTTAGAATTCAACTAATGTACATAACTCAGAAAAGAATCATTGGTACATGGCCGCAGCGGGAATCGAACCCGGACCTCTCGCTTACGAGTTGGATACTCACCGGCTACCGACGCTCCTCTACGTAGATAGATAGATAGATACCTATTATACGTACCTAATATGTGTCTTAGGTATGTTTCATGTTATATGTTTATCCTAGACATATAACATGTGAACTATTTTACCTGAATTAGACGAAAAAAGCCGGATTATCTGTAAAATCTTAGGGTAGTTGGTCAGGTTGACCGACAAAGACCGCGCGGTCGATCGCCTATGCTGGTCAAACCAAATAAAGACCTGGCCTCCCGAAAGCTAAAGCTATTAAGACAGACAGACAGAACCACATGGAAGAGTATGGTAAAGCGAGTGGCCAACATTTCAGACTAAACATAACCTTCAGCAATAAAGATGCCGACTAAGAACCGACAATCTAGATGCCTGGAAACCAACTAACAAACGGTTATCACGAGCTTTTTTACCACGAGTAAGATGTGGAATGAGCTCACTCCCTCCAATTCCTTTTTTTTTTTTTTTTTTTTTTGTACAAGACAGACATTTGACCGCCTTCTCACCTGTTGGTAAGTGACGATGCGGCCGAAGATGGAGCATGACCGTCTTAGAACAGCCTATTATATTGATCAGGAAACACACTCGCAGGCAACGCGTTCCACTCCTTAGCCGTACGCATTATAAAGGTCGAGCCAAAGCGGCTCGTGCGGATAGCTGGAATATCCACGACATAAGGATGAAGCGCTCGCCCGGATCGCGTCTCCCGATTGCGGAAAGGGGCCGGCGGAATGAGGTCATGCAGCTGCTTCCTGAAGTCTTTCCTCTGCACTACAACATGGGGTTCTTCAAAAGTCATGTCTAAAAGTACCTCAAGGCACCGCATCTGTTCCCCTTAGGTTGCAGATGTCCTGGACGATGGTGGCCACTTTCCATCAGGTAGACCGTCCGTCCGTAGGCCTCCCTGGGCAATAAAAAAGAAGAAGACGAAGAAAGAAATGTCAATGTACGAATACGAAAATTAAAAGGCCGTGCAAAAGCCAGCAAGAAATACAAGTCACGGCTATCGTCGGAACGAGGTGGCTATGATATACCCCCAAGTCCGGCGCTGAGCCAGCGAGGCGGTTTAGAGAAAGTCTCAAAGCTGCCAAAGTAGACGTTAAATCCAACGGCCGTGTGTTCCGACAGTCTCATCCGATTTTTTATATTGAAGTTCCACTATAATTTACTTACGATTAAGGGCGGCTTCCACCAAATTTTTAAACATATTTAAGTTGATACTTAAACAAAAAACTTCAATCAAAAAGTTATTCTTAAACGGTTTAGAGTTTTGAGCAAGCCGGACGTAGTCTACCAAAATCAATAATAATAACGATAAAACTTTATAGCCTATATATAAAATTAAAATGAGGACTGTGGGACTAACCCATTCGTCTTCTAAATATACAAACTATTCGTAATGTGTTTATCCACGTCGCGGATTCTCATAGTTATTACTCATTGTGCGTGAAAGCAAACAAACAGGCCGACGGACACGCACGTCTTGACAAGACATAAAACAGGCGTTGTTTGAGTTACTTCGCCTCGCCACTCGTACACAAAAGGCAATATTTGGTTTATGCTGTAATGGGAAGTATAGCAGACGGGCGTGTAAGGATAATGTGAGATGAGATAAGTATGTATGTATGAATGTAAACTCTTTATTGCATTAAATACCTTCGAACTATATTATAACAAAAGTAACATAAAATAGATTGCAAAAGCGGGCTTATCCCACAAGGGGATTTGTTACAGCTAACCTTAGATAAGCCGAAAGGAGCTGTAACGAGCGGTGGAGGCAATAATGAGTACCTATTCGTACTATAGTTACCAAGTGAATTTATCTAACAAAAATTTAACTAATTAGGCAATCGATTATTATGATCTATTGAACGTATACCTAAATAAATATATTTAAACCTATAACAATACAGATATATAAATAACTATGCCTAGACTATACAATAATAAATACTGTAAATGTTTATAGTAAGTACCCAGCTGGTGGATGGGGCGGTCTCGGATGGTTCAGATTTTTTGCGTCAGGGCTTTGTGGAAGTGTAAGAAGTGAGATTTATTGTGTGGTTAATGGAATGGTTGGACACTACTGGCGGGGAAACAATCACAGATAACAGGCCTGGGTCTCTATTTTTGAATCGCCCGTCTCTTTGCATTTTGAATTTCGATGTTCAAAAATATTCAATATTTTTTAAATCACATTGGCGACACCGAAAGAGTATGGTTCAAAAATAGGGGATATCAGCATCATGACCACGGTGATATATAGATACAGGTACAGGGCCCCTAGTCATGATAATATCCAAGGAACAAGCACCACAAAGCATACATAGGTAGGTACATAGGTGCGTTCATTATGGAATTAGGCACTCGAATTGTCCTTCATAAAAGAGGGCGCAGTCGACCAACGTTCAATGTCGAACTAATTATTTTCGCCTACGACACCCGTCATCCTATTCGAAATACTCTTTCATAATGTCATCATAATGGGCGGGTTTACTGGTGGGTCCCATACTCCACTCTGCCGGTCACCGCTCAGTATTCGTCATCGCCCATAACAGGCCACTCAACAGGCAAGCGGGTTGATCGAAATGATATTAATTTAACAATGGAAGACGCTGCCCCCCATTTTCCTGCCTACGGAGACTCTATATCTTATTCCTCGAAAACATTTGTCGCCTTGTACGACACCCACTAGTGTAAGAGGTTGGTGCTCTTCTACTCTGACGGTCACCACACGGCTCAGTGTTATGCATGCGCCTATTCTTAAGAACGTAACTGTATCTCATCTATTATAATATTAGTTCCTGATCATTACTAATCATCATCATCAACAGCCCATAACCAGTTTACTTCTGGACTTGGCCTTCCTTTACATAGGTGGAGTATTTAGCCACAATCTCCAATCTGTCAATCTCCGCTTGACAGGCGGATTGGAGATAACATAGTTTATAACACAACAGAAAACGCTGCTACGCATTTTCTAGTTGACGGAGGTTCTAGTTGGTTTGCCGTTTATCGTAGAAAAGCTTGAGCCCTGGGGTCTATGTGTTCGTACTGTCTTTAGAGAGTTATTTGAGCGCCTGGATACATCGCACGATCAAAAGGCTGGCCAATAAGTAAGTCAGGATCAGGTCAAAGGATCAGTCTCACAATACAGCGAAATATTGCGGCCAGCCTTTTGGGAAGAATTACTCCCACGAGGAACTTAAGGCATTTATGTAGTTTACATGATAATTTTATAAAACGTGTTAAATGTGTTATAAACAACACATAAGTACGTGTAACATATTTAAAGAGGTTTAACAGAAAAATTCGACTAGAATGTCCGTGTCTTAGTTTCTTTTTAACGGTAGTTTTCCTATTAGTGGCATATTAATTCCTGAGTCAAGTTCATTATTTTCCTTGCCTCGCTGTCAATTGGTTTTGTTTATGACGCCGGTTAATTGAAGGGGTTGGTGCAATAGTGAGGGTAAGTACTAAATATAGATAGATAGATAAACACTGTATTGCTCATACAAAACATAACACAGTAGATACAGTTAAAATCAGTAAGACAGTTTAGCAAAGGCGGCCTTATCGCTACAAGCGATCTCTTTCAGACAACCTTCACAGAAATGTAGAAGAGAAATGGAACAGGTGGAGTTAGTAGCAACTCTCGCGCGTGATAAGCGAGAAAAGGCGCGACATATATACTGCTATCCCTTTCATCTTAGTATTGAGAGAAGGAAACAAACGCTCTCTTGCGGCGTGACACACTGGACAACAGTGCTTTCCATCAAGTGGACCATTTGACCTCTAGCGAACTCAAAAAGCACTTACCAACAACCAGGCAACCGGTGCGGTAGACGCCGACCTCGCCAACGCTGATCTTTAAATACGCCAGCAGCGGGTACGCCACGATCAGGCCAGCGCAGTACGCCATCAGACACATCCCGTGAAGGTTACGCAGCTCCGCTATCAGCCCGTAGACCAGGAAAGTGGCCAGCAGGAAGGGCACTGACAGGTAGAGGCCTGGAAGTTATGGTGGTGGTTAAAAATGTTGGCAGATGAAATTACGAGTTGGCCTAGCGATGTGCAGGTATGTCTGCCTTTTGCGTTATAATATACAAAGAAAGAAAAAAAAGAAAAAATTTATTACATAGGACGGTACATCTTATCAGGTGGTAGGACTCTGTCAAGCCTGAGGAGTCCGCCTGGGTGATTACCACCGCATTATCTATTTCTACCGCCAAGCAGCAATGCTTGCATTGTTGTGTTCCGGTTTGAATAAGGTAGCCAGCGAAATTACAGACATGAGGCATTTCATCTTAGTCCTCACAGTGACAACGCGCCTGCGATTTTGCATTTTTGTTACTTGCGGGCGACAGTTACCACTTACTATCAGGTGGGCTGTCTGCTCGCTTGTCACTGGGTAGCATAAAAAAAGGACGCCACGACACGATAATTTTGAATACAATAACATTTACCAAAAAGAAACGGTACACAAAACACTGAGATAATTATTGGGTTCCCAGTGCTATTCAACGTATCAGGTCCTTTATATTTTTAATTGTAACTTTCATTTTACAAAAACAAATTATAATATGTGTTTGTAAACCTACTATTTTTGGCGTATGTGGGAATTCCCATTTCCAATAAATAAAATAATCTAATCTAACAAAAGGTAATCGATCTTGATTTCTGGCTAACTTGTCGGTTCACGATGTGAGTTCATGCAAACAATAACATTTCACCTTCAATAGAATCCACCTCATTCTTACCTATCCATATACTGATTATGAAATCTGAGTGCCTGGCGCATTTTTGAGGCCTACTAAGAAGTCATAAAGTCACCTGTTTAGATTTTTTTGAAGTTGAAAATTTAAGTCATACTTCACAGAACGTAATTTTTTCACTTTAGACCAACTTTTTCATAACTTTCATCAAAGTTACGAAGCTGATTATTTTATGCATAAAGATTTAGTTGCCAAAAAAAGTTTCGAAAACTTTACTTTTTTTAGTCTACTTCTCAAACATTCATAACTCGAAAACTATGAAAAATCGGGCGATATACATGAGGGCGATTCGAATACCCCATGACACGAGGGACTTAATTTTTTTTAAGTGAATGTTTCGGCTACCCTGTCTGTAGGAGGGTATATTATTAGAGGGATATTATTGTATGTATAAACAAATAGTATATGTCCGTCAGGAGGCCTGCTTGCTTCTTTGTCTACCGATTGGCATAAAAACAATTTCTCAAATGAAAAATATTTTTTCTTAATTAGCTTTTATCGTGCGGTAGTAGTAGTACGTACTACCTACTCATCAAGACCATTCCAAAGAGCCCAAACACGATGAGGTTATCTTATTGCGTTCATTCCTATGACCTTCCGACTGCATCATTAGAACAGCTCCACATTAATCCATTGTCATACAAGTTACATAGGTTTACAAAATTTCAGCTCAATCAGATACCAACAAATGGTACAAAAATGGTTTGCCAATTTCGGACAGTTATACAAGACAAGTTATAATATATAAAAGCTTGTACAAATCAACAGTAACTTCTACAGAACAGATGAAAGGTAACTCTCCATCAAGTAGGGTGATGCTTCTTTGTTACTTTGTAAGGTGATTAAGTTTGACTAACATAAAACTTTATGGGAGATTTTACGAAACCGATTAAAAAAGAAAAATAGTTCAAATAATTGTAATAGATGGCGTTGATTATACACAAAAAATCAATATCAGAAAAAATCAAAACGAGACCGTTAAATGTATATACCTAAATGTAGACATTTTGCGCTTTCATCTCAGAAAAGGTACTAAAACGAAGTATCTTTTCACGAAACACCTTACCGAGTAACTTCGGTTACCAAATTCAATATTTGAGAATCCTGTCTAACCAGCGCCATCTAGTGAAGCACCCCGAACTACGCTTTTTACTTTAAGTATCAGTCTGAAAATCTCCTATTACATTGAAACTGTAGAGGCTGTCATGGATACTATGTAGATATTTGTAATAAAAGTAATACTTCGCCGGTATCCAGCTACAGGCACTCAGGTTTTACGAGGCTCGCATAACATCTTAACTGGTATAAATAATTCACAGCAGCCGAAATATGTCATAAACTGAAGCCGTAACTAAACCTCGTTCGTAGTTAATATGGACGTAGATTTAATAACTATGTCTTACATTTAATAACCAATAAAATGTTTAGTATCTACTTTAGAAATAACATTATTATAATATAGGTCTTGCAATGGCTACGGGCAATAATATTTAGGTTGACAAGATCGTTCAAGATGTATAATAGAGGTCTCTTTAAAGGCGGACAACGCATTTGTAGCGCCCCTGGTGTTGCTGATGTCCATAGGCGGCAGTGACCACTTTCCGTCAAGTGGTCCGCTTGCCTTTTTGTCTGCTGTATTACATAAAAAAAGTATACTCATTACTTTCTTCTTGAAGGCGTCTAGATTATAATGATCAGGATTTCCATTCCTTAAAGTGTAATCCTGGCCTTGAATCTCCTCGACATCAATGGAGGGCTTTATCACAATTTCCACGTTTGGCATGATCTGCTAGCCAAACGTGGAAATTGTGTCTGCTCATTTTCTTGTCCAAGGACGTCCTAGCTAATCAGCCTCTAAAGCCCGACGTACACGGCCAAGTATCCACTAATCAGACAAACCTGAGCTCGTATGTCGAGCTTTAAACATTAGTCGCCCCCAAGCGAGGCTTAGCCGGGAAAGTCCAGTTTGCGAGCAGCGTAATGCGTCGTTTACACGAAGGCCCTCTGAAAAAGACGTCTGGCTGACTGTCCCGGCTACGGGCCTGGTATAAAATGGCTTTTATAAGACACTAGTGAACCCGGCGCATCTTCGTTCGCGTACACCTACTTTACTCCTACCTATCCTTACCCCTACTTAGCTTGTAAACCTTCCTCTTCAATTACTCTATCTATTGTTGAAAACCGCTTTAAAATCCGTTGCGTAGAGATCTAAGCGTACATAGATACGGCGGACAGACGCCGGGAAGCGACTTAGTTTTATACTATGTATGCGTAGATAATAAGTCGAAGGGGTTGGTGCAATATTCTGCTCTGCCTGTCACCATGCGGCAATATGAAAACTAACGACATACGTTCAGTTTTGGCTGGAGCCGACCAACCGTCAGTTGCAGTTGATACTACTCCTTAAGTAGTATAAAAAAAGTCGCTTTTGGGTGCGGGGAATATGGTCGGACGTCCGACCAAGGTCGGCTCGCCCGCGCACCCGAATTGGTCCAAAAGTGTCTTTATTTTGTACATCGTAAGGATTAGTATCGACTGCAACAGACGCTTGGTCGGCTCTAGTTAAATCGGAGCATCTGTTACTATTAAATGCAGATACTATAAATAGCCTAGCTGACTTTGTACCTAAATACATCGGCTTTGTGTAGGAGAAGTTAACGAGCAATCAATTTCCGATCACTTTTTCAGACACGCTCTCTTTTTCGTTACGCGCGTGCGCTTCTTCGCCCCTTTACCACTTCATGGCAGTACTGAATCGTTTTAGATAATCGGGTGTATGCATGTATTCTTTAAAGCTCGATGAAAAAAGAGGGGTGTTATAAGCTTGACGTGAGTATGTGTGGCTTTGTGTATCTGTCTGTGACATCGTAGCTCCCGAACGGATGGACCGATTTGGATGCGGTTTTCTCTATTTGTAAACCAGTTTGATCGAGATCGTTCTCAGGTTCTGTATGTATTAGTATATTTTAGATATGGGTATAAGTGTCTGTTTTTAAATGTTATGTGTGCTTTAACAAATAATTACTATTAATGGTTCTTAGCTTTGTTTTAATAAAATCGGTTTTGTAGTTTAGAAAACATTTGAGTTTAAGTAAACTCGGTCGGGGGTCCGACTTTTTCTGTTGGTTAGGTTATATTTAATATTTCAAATGTTCATACATTAAGCTAAATTGTATGCCTAACTAACCTTTTTCCGCAGTTTTCAAGCACACTATTTATTTGCGCGCTATTGAATGAATTTTCAAAATCGGTTTAGCAGTTTCGATGATTTTTCCCTACACACAAACAAGCATACAAACTGACAAACTCCTCTCTATAATATTATATTAGGCGCGGATTATAGCAAGCTTCGGTGACTCAGGTTGGGTTATGCTGTCAACACTTAAAATTATATGAATTTCTAATGTGCGTGCCGACGTTTGATATAATCCGGTCTTAGTATGGAAGTATATATTTTAGGTGTTGTATGCTTATGTTTTCACACAGTCTTTCCTTTGGACTATGACATGGGATCGTTCAAGAGGTATTAGAGGTCTCCTTAGAGGCGGGCAACGCATTGGTAGCGCCCCTGCTGTTGCTAATGTACTTCACCGTAATACGGTAATGACAGACCACAGATCACCCCCAATAGATACCGTATACAAGGCAAGCGACGCGCACCACGCATTAGCTCAATAGCGCTTATAAGAAACAAAGTTTGAATGCGCTCCTTCAGTATCGACCAAGTGTTAGACCCGCGCGTATTGTTCATAAATTTAATCTTCCAAAATTCTTTCCCGAAGAAACCAGATATTTTAATGCCGTTTTGTTGTGTAAAATGGTGTGGGAAGTCTTGCAAGACTTCGAACTTTCAAAAAGATGGGATCACATTCCACCGGTAAGTAAAATCCGCGCAAAAGAGCGTTCGTGAAGTAGACGATATCTCCATTATTGTATTACGTTTTCTCTGTAATTTTTCTAAGTGATATTCTACCTTCTACTCTATGTCAAAAAATGTTAATTTCACTTTTCAGGTTAGTGTTATTCAATAAAAGTACTCTTTTTACCATGTCCCAAATTTTTTATAATGGATTGCAAAAATAAGAGGGCGGCAAATTTGGAATCCGCACCGGGTGCTAGTGACCTATGCTACGCCACTGGTTGCAGGTAACAAAAATGTAAAACCACAGGTGCGTTGTCACTTTGTCGACTTAGATGAAATGCCTCAAGCCTGTAAATTAGCTGGCTATCTTATCCTTCAAACCGGAACATAACATTGCAAGCATTGTTGCTTGGCGGCAGAAATAGATAAGGCGTTGGTACTCACCCAGGTGGACTCCTCAGGCTTGACAGAGTCCTACCACCTGATGAAACTTACAGGGCAGACCCTACATTCGGCCAAGCGGCCAGCACGGCTAGCACAAGTGTGCCCGCGACATAGATCGCGCCACGAGAAGGCTCGTGCTAGCTATGCAGGCAACTCACAGGCCTATAGCTTTATGAGTAAAGAAAACCTAATTTACCAGCCGCATAAGCTATGTAGAGGTATATATTGTCCTCCACAGCGTCGGCTGCGTGGCAGACCAGCGCGATGAGCCGCGGCGGCAGAGTCTCGTTGTCCTGCATCATGTCCACGCAGTAATCTGTCGGTGGATGCCATAGCAACTCCCCGTCCGTGGACTCGATCAGAGTCGCATTCTGAAACAACACGTTAGCATGTTTACGACATAATTTTTGACGCGGATTTATAATACAGTATTAGTTTGTAATCGGGCGTGCCTGAGTGTCAAAATTGGTCAAATAACGCCAATCGCCCTGCTTCCTCATTATGTACTTATTATGTTAGTTTTAAGTTTTTTTAATGTGTTATTGGACCAAATAAAGATACGTCTATGTCTATGTCTAAAACTCAGGTCCTGTGTGTAGTATTGTTTTACCTCGATATTTCGACGCAGCTCCATGCGTCATAGAATGTAGAACCTCAACCTTTGCTTTTAGAAGTCGGTTATAAATATGGTACACGAAACCTTCATTTTAGTGGGTGTGATGTGATTATACAAACAAACAAAAATAGACAATAAGTAGATAGTGAGTCTCTCATGTTATTTATCTCGTCACTCATGACGGCCCTCTCGTCTGGTGTAAAGAATAATATTTGTATGACCTATCATAGAAATAATGCATATGTGATATTTCGCGTGATCTGATTTGCCAAATATGTTTATTTATTTATTAAACCATTTATTGTACACAAGATTGTTACAAAACTATATGACATAATAGGTATATGAGACACAACAGGCCAACTTATTTCTATAATTTTTTTTTTTCTAGAAGGTCTACAGCATAGAGATCGTGATAATTAAATGCAGTTAAGACGTGGACAATAGCAAAAAATTGTGCTTAATTAAAATATAATAGAATAAAAGCCTATACTAAACATAAATAAACACATACCGGTATACCTACGTTAAAAAAAATACATATATACATACATATAAATACATACATACTTACATATGTATATTAGACAGATAGAGAAAGGTCTTTTACACGGGACATGCTATCCCGTTTTTCATGCAGAAGAGAGTTTAACAATCTCGCCGCGTGGACAGTTTATTCTACAGTTTCGACCTATTATTACTAGCTTTTGCAAGAGATTTCAAATTCGGTTATTAGGGACGTTCCGAGCCCGTTCCCGCGAGAATTACAATGAAATTCCATTTCGGGTTAGATATAACTGTGTTATTCTTGGCTGAGCTACATGACTGTCATCAAAATCTGATAAATAGTTATGTAAAGAAGAAATAGCAAACATCCAAACATCCTTACAAACTTTCACATTTATAAAATTAATAGATTTACGTTTAATAGTCATTAGGCAATGTATTTATTGCATTCATTAGATAATACAGGTCTTACAGTTTCAATGTACTAACATCATGAAACCCATGTGTATTTATTTATTTATTAATTTTTTGTTTATTGTAAACTTTATTGCACAATAACACAATTGGCGGACTTAAAGCCATTAAGGCTTTATCTTCCAGTCAACCAGTAGACCATGCAGAAAGTTTAAGTTAATATTGGAAACAGTTCTATAAATGTCGTACTTAGACTTAATTTCAAAATATCAATACAATTATAAATGCCCATCAAATGGTTAATATAATTTAGAAAATTCAATTCAACCATTTAATACTTCATGTCATCTTATACCTATGTGGAATTATGTGATAATAAATTATCAAATAAATGTGCTAATTAAGCCTAATATGAACGCGCAACTGACAATATGTACTTAATGACAAACTTAAATTAATTTCATAATGTTGTGTATCGAAAATCGTTCACGGTATGTAATGGAAAAATGCAAATTAATGATACAAGTCAGTATGGCAGTTATTACATTCCAGGGGCTTTCCCTCTCTATGCCGTGTGGGTGTTTAGGATGGAATATGCGGGTATGTTATCCACCCACATATGATTTATACCTCACCATTTCCCCCGATGCTTGTTTGCTTACGTATAACTTCTTCGAAGGAAATGGTATATGTCAAGGATAGACATATAACATGTAACATACCTAAGACACATATTAGGTAGGTATAATAGGTATCTATCGATCTGCGTGGGGAGCGTTGGTGGCTGAGTGTTCAAGGTATCCGACTCGTAAGCGAGAGGTACAGAGTTCGAATCCCACTGCGGCTATGTACCAATGACTCTTTTATGAGTTATCTGCATTAGTTGAATGCTAACCGATGCTCTTACGGTAAGGGAAAACATCGTGTTGAAACCTGCACATTCAGGCTATTCATAGACAAAATTTTGTGTTATAATTTAGTATTTACAAAACTTTGTAACCGTTAACATTACATTTGTCCTGCGACTGAAAAGTGTTAGAATGGAAAGTTTAATAACTAATTTAGACTTGTTTGTTCTTCTAAAAAGTGAAAGTACTTCATTTGACTATAAAGTATTGTTTGGTGCAGTTATGTCTCGCTTAGGCGATTGCATTGGTGCCGAAGATTGTGTGACTTTAAAAGAATTTTGTCGGAAATTCACACGAGCTGCATCACAGAGATGGCAGAGATCTCACCGAATTAAAGATACATTCAGAAAACAGTACGATAATTGGCTACAAGCAAATATCGATTGGCCAAGTTGCGTACAAACAATGTTAAACACTCAAGAAGCAACTGTTGATGAACGACCAGTCTCACCAGAGCCATCGACATCATCCTCTGTTGGAACAATGACCAAGATACTTCGAAAACCTTTTGAAGATCTAGGAAGCAAACAGAAAAAGAGAAGATCTGATGATCATAAAGACGAAGACCCAAGTGAATTGGCATATACAGCTGCACTACGTTTAAAAGAGAAAGGCCACGAGGATATCGCATCTGTCATCGAATATATATTAAAAAATCCTGAAGCAGCTGGTCAAATTAAGGAATCAATAAAAAAAACTGTGAAAACTGATATATTTACCCCAGAAAAAGCGCTTGGATTATTGCTCTCTTTAAAACTATCGAAGTGGCAATATATCACATTGCGAGAGACGGCCATTAGAGAAGGTGCTAAGGACATTTATCCATCGTACTATAAAGTGCAACAAGCGAAGCTTGAATGCTATCCGCCAAAGCAAGCAGTGTCGGTGACGGATTCATCAGCCAGGATTACACTTCAAAGTTTACTTGACATCACAGTGAAGAGAATCCTCCACACTCTTTCTAACAATGTGCAAAATAAACATTTGAAACTGATATCAAAGTGGGGATTTGATGGTGCTTCAAACCAAAGCCGATACAAGCAGAAAATGGAGGGTGAGCAAGATGATTCCAGCATTTTTATGACGTCTTTAGTGCCACTTAAACTGACTGATGGAGACAACACTTTATGGACGAACCCGAAACCGTGCTCAGCGGTGTATTGTCGCCCAGTTCAGTTTACTTTTGTGAAGGAGAGCGAAGCAGTCGTCATTGATAATAAAAGACACATGGATGATGAAATCAAGGCTCTTATTCCCACAGAGTGCAATAATGGAAATAAGGTGAACCATCAACTGATGATGACAATGATCGATGCTAAAGTCTGCACGTACCTATCTGATGCCAGATCAAATTCATCATGCTATCTGTGTTTAGCAAAACCAACTGAAATGAACCGTTTGGATGCTGTGACGTCAAAGACCGTGTCCGCTGCCGTTTACGAATTTGGGTTGTCATCTCTACACGCCCGTATTAATTGTATGGAATGTTTGTTACATATTTCGTACAGACTTGATTTCAAAGAGTGGGCAGCGAGAGGAAATGAGCACAAAGAAATGTTAAAAAGAAGAAAAAAGATTATCCAGGATAAGTTCAAAAATGAACTCAATCTTTTGATTGACATCGTAAAACAAGGCTCGGGAACTACCAATGACGGAAATACAGCAAGAAGGTTCTTTGAATTCCCAAATAAAACTGCAGCCATTACCGGGTTGGATGAAGAACTTGTAAGAAGATTTGCTGTAATTTTGCAAACAATCACTTCGGGTGAGAACATCGATGTCAGTAAGTTCAAAGATTATGCTCGCCAAACCGCAGAAAAGTACGTGGAGTTATATGACTGGTATTATATGTCTTCAACCGTCCATAAAATACTTATACACGGGGCAGATATAATCCAAAATAATGATATTGTACCGATTGGAAGTCTCTCAGAAGAAGCATCAGAAGCTCGAAATAAAGATTTTAGAAGGTTTTGAGAACATCATTCGCGGAAAAAGAACAGGCAAGATAGTAATCAAGATATCCTTAATATGCTTATTATTTCTTCAGATCCTATAATAAGTGCACAAAGGCCCAAGTTAGATACCAAGAAAAGGCAGCAGTATTTTTCTGAAACTCTCGAGATAATTCAGTTTCGAGAAACTGACTTTGAGTTTCTAGATGTTTCCAATGTGCATTATGACTCAGAAATGGATACCCAAGACGACGAAAGTGATAAGGAAAATGAATAAACTGAATAATGTGTTTTAGATTAAGTCATATTTAATTATTTTTTGTTATTTTTTTTATTTCAATAATATTATTGCATGCTATTGTTATTCCTTATTTCTTATTACTTGTACATAATAATAAAAAGTGAAGAAGTTAAGTTTCTTCTTATCAATAGTTTGTAAGATATTATAAATTACTATCTTTTTATTATCAATACATATTATATTAATAAAAACCACATTTTTGTAACCCACCATTTTATATAAATGTAAATTATCAATATAAACAATTATCAATTTGATTAAACGGTTTTTATATACATATACCTATTATATATATACCTACTAAACATTTGAGCAAATATATTTGCCTACCATTTAAAATTTGAAAATACTTTTTTTCAATAATTTAAAAAAAAAATCTGCAGCTGTAACCGTTATATGGAGTATGTCAAAAAATCATGAATAATTAGTTTTATAACCAAGCAAAATATTTCAGAGATAATTTGATTTTTCATATTGGCTCCATACATTTTTTTCGTAATATTCTTATAGATGGTTATAAAACTAATTATTCATGATTTTTTGACATACTCCATATAACGGTTACTGCTGCAGATTTTTTTTTAAAAATCTTCTAAATATTTTATTTATTTATTTATAAACGGTTCCTTTCGGTGAGAATTTACCCTACCTACATCTACCTACTATTTCTAGGAACCAAGCCTAATACTATATGATTTAACGTGTTGCTAAATTCTCACCGAAAGGAACCGTGTATAAATAAATAAATAAAATATTTCGACGATTTTTAAAAAAAATTCTGCAGCAGTAACCGTTATATGGAGTATGTCAAAAAATCATGAATAATTAGTTTTATAACCATCTGTAAGGATATTACGGTTTTCCTAGCGGTTTCAGAGATAATTGGATTTTTCATATTGGCTCCATACATTTTTTTCGTAAAAAAAATATAATTCATTTGTTTTTGCGCAGAGTTAACTCGGATAACATTTTTATGTATAGTTATAGCTCATGGAAGCAATTCCCGCCAAAAAAACGACACATTAAAAGTTGAGTTGCCTATGTCTATGAAGCTCGATTTTCAGCCCACTGTGCGGCGAGGCTTAGGTATAGCAAAACCATCCACCAATGTGGACGACGCTTAAGTCCAGTACTGTCACCGGCCGTTGATATGATGGGCTGGGAAACGTAGATAGTCCGACATGTTTCCATGAGACCTACCACTTCTATACATAGTATAAAGTAAAGTTGCGTCTCGCCGTCTGTCCCTATGTATCTATGTACGCTTAGATCTTTTAGACTACGCAACGGATTTTATTGCGGTTTTCAACAATAGATAGAGTGATTCAAGAGGAAGGTCTATAAGCAAGAAAAAAATGGTAGGTAAGGAAAAAGTGGGTGTACGCGAACGAAGTCACGCCGGGTCCACTAGTGGAGTATAAAGCGCTCCCGTGCGCTCCCAACAGCACGGACAGACGCAAGCAAAAGCTGTTTATAACAATCACAGATTTGAGATTTTCCACAATAAACGCATAATACGCAGACTTAAGATATTCAGTGTTAATGTTCAAATTATAATTTCAGATTCACGGCGATTCCCAAAGCCCATTCTCATGCAAATCTCCGCCTTAGGCCCGTCGAAATTGTATTGCAAAAAATTTCGTATTTCAATAACGTCGAGTAAGAAGGTGCGTGACGCTTTTTAGCAGCTTTATATTATAGAAAAGTAATATATACTGCAATGTATGTATATAATATATTTAAATTCATATAAGTGTGGATCTATTATTGGCTTCCAATGATGTATTTTGCTTTTTACGAAGTTTATGTAGCTGTTCTCCGAAATAAATAAATTTGAAAAATCTGCAACCCGATTTAGCCGTTTAGCAAACATGTACTCCACGTCCAGACAATAGTTTTGACCCACAAATTTAAAAAATGGAATGGACGTCTTAATTTTTATTACAGAACAAAAACATTTTCTTTCTTTCTGAAACCTATCGAGTAGGCTAGGGGCGAGTAGCTAGTATACATAGGCGTAGGAAGGGGGGGAGCCGGGTGGGTCGTGCCCACCCCAGAATGGTCTGGTGCCCACCCCAGGATGAGATGCTCACTGGGTGTACTTTGGCGATTGACCCGGCTTCATAGGCCACCCAAGGGGCCAGGCCCCCCCAAGAAAAAAGCCCTAAATACGCTAATGCTAGTATAAAAAAACTGTAGATAGGTACTTAGATTATATCTAAGTAATTACTATAGAAGTAAACCACGACTAGTTTTCACTAGACCTGTTCACGTCGGTGTTCAAAATTTTAACTAGTCCAATCGTAAAGAAACATTGGAAAAGCAAATAAACTGAATGGGAATACGCACTATTTTTCGCACTGGAACGGTGGGAGGTGTATATAGATGCCTTCACAGTACAGTTGAGCGTTACGGCTTACAACTGACAGTAATTATGTTTTACTGCGTCAGACAATGATCTGTTACTTCGCACAGAAAAAAGCTTTATAGATAGGTGTAGGCACTTCATAATTCATAAAGTCTTTATTTGTAGACACTTGGTAAGTATATCATTGTTGGAAATATAATTGGGTAATTAAATAAAGGTAGATCTACCCTAAATCTTACTTTTTTTAAAACAAACAAACATATCTGGCCCGGCGATCATAACTGAAACTAAGTATCGCCATTTTGAAATGTCACTTTGTTGTCAACAATAGCGACGCCGTCACTGGTTCAGATAAGTTTGTGGCATTCTAACATGATCGCTGCAGCTGTCGTGAGTAAAAAAGTCTGGTGTGGACTGTAGTGGAGGAGGCTCATCAAGTCCAAGAAACGCGTAGTTCTGGCTGTTGCTGCTGATGATTCTGAATACGAGAGAATAGATACTGCCTAAGTAGTATGTGGGAACTCAACGGGGATACTTAAATATGGCGATTTAAGTTTGAAGTGCGAACACGCGCTATCGAGCTGGCGTAAACGTCGATTGTAGTAACTGTTAGTTTATAACAACTTCATTTATTGTTCAAGGAATTGTTATCCAGTGAAACGAGCCCCTTTACACTCATTCTTATTATCAAGTTAACAACTATGGAAGTATCTAAGTCCTGCGTCTGCCTCTACCTGTTTTTATTACTTTCAGGGATTCTGGCGCTAGTTTTATGACAGAAAATATCTCTAGTATAGTTTATAAAGGGTTTATGATTCCGGCCATGTGGCCGCCGCGACTGGCGCGTATAGAGGGCCCAATCTGAAAGTCCAATTTGCACACGCTTTTTCTAGCCTCTTATATTTCCCTAATCGCTCACCCATTGTTGTATTCTATCATATCTAGCTCATCGGCGTAGAGATATCCTCAAAGAAAGGCCCACGTTACGTGTTTTTCTCCCAATGATCAAAACTATTCAAATAAAAGTGGGCTTCACCGCGAAACTAAATTTTGTATGGAGGAAAAAATTAACATCAACGAATAATTTCACGTTGGCCATAGGGATTGTGCGATCTGACTCCATTATTCTTCTTTGGGTATATGTTTACACAGAAAAACCAGACACGATAGAACACAACATTCAGTGGGTTATTAGACAAATATGGCCGCTTGCAGCGAAAAGTGTCTGAAAATTTGACGTCCAGATTAGACCTTCTATCTATATGCGCCAGTATACTTTTTAATATGATTACAGCTACGACGGTCACGTACGTAAATGGCATTTTATTGGCTTTCCAATAAAACTAGCTTCACTGATGTTAAATATATTTTTCTTTGTTATAACACCTTTAATAGGATCTGTACTCGAAAGCCACTTTCAGGTGTTTAAGGGTATAAAAAGCTGGTCTATTTTAACCAAAATAATAAATAACAGCTTTGGAACTGTGAACTCAGTTTCTTACAACGGTATCTGGATTACAAACTGGCGATATGTATCATAATATCACATATATCACCATATGACCCATAGAATTTCCATTGCTGGTCGTAGGCCTAACTTCAGCATGTAACACTAAATTAATTCCAATCTATAGATACGTACTTACTCTCAGTTACAATAAAAAAATCACACTTCGTATTAAGTTTTCAGACATATGGTAGTTGTCAGTAGCCGGCAGGAATAACAAACCAGTTGCAACAATAAACAGTTCGCCCGTTATTTAGGCACCAAGAATGTTAGCATTCCGAATTTGTACCAAAATATTCCATTTCAACTTCAAATAAGTACTTCCTGAAGCCACTTTTATGCTGTTTATAATGTTAAATTTACAAATTTCGACCCGCTCCATTGTTTTTGCAGCGAAATTTACTAATTTTGTGCAGTTTTGTTTTTAGTTACGGGAATTTGTAGCAAAATATTTCATTTCAACATTAAATACTACTGACGCTTTTATGTTGTTTTTACTTTCGACCAGCTCTATTGTTTTTGCGGCGAAATTTACAAATTTTGTATTGTTTTGTTATTAGTTACGGGAATAGCTTGGCTTAAAGCCTAAATGCTTCTGAATACTTGTAATAATTTAAGGTTTAGGCTAACTTTCTGCCACCCTTCAGAGTACGAGTAGTAATATGGGGAATGGACAAACTATATGGTTTAGGTATACAAAAAGCAAACTAACGTCGAAACGAGTCTCGACGAAACGAGTCGAGTACCTAGTTCGAAATATTTTTTTTCGGAAAAGGTTCGGGAGTTGTGAAACCTCGTACCTATCTAAAAAATGTCCTTCCTAACGATTAAGCAGAGCTAAAAAATGTTAAGTAACGTGCTTTGCAAGAATGATTTTAAAACTACGTAGCTATGGGGTTTTGGCGGTAAAGGTGGAGGATTGAATCCAGCCATGTTGGCAATGACGGTGGAGAAGGAAAAGGGTATTTACCTCACCTGGCCGAGATACTGTGGCCAGGGGACCGAAGTCTAATGGACGCTCCTTGGGTCTTGTATTTAAGCGTCGTAGATGGAACACTACGTTAGCGCGATGTAGATTTGATATCATGCTGATGTCTTGCCACCTCGTTGTGTGTACGAGCTCCTTTGGTTGACTATGGAGATCGCTATACAAGGTGTTGCCGAAACACTTGCAAAATATTTTGTTTATCAAAATTAACGTACCTGTTAAAACACGATGCACGTGGGCTGTCATTCACCATGATTATACTCATTGATAAAAACCCGATTAAGCTGATAATCATCTTGCGGTCACATTTCTGAGAAACTGCATTTGACGTTGTTTTATTCACTTTAGCTAGAACTAGTCAGTAAACAATGAGTATTGCGGTACGTGCAATGCGTATTTATTTCTTGTAAATCGTTTACAGGTAAATTTTACCCAGAGCGTTCAGCAAATATTGGCACAGGAGTCTCAAAACAAAAAAATGCTGACGGTTCGTACGTATGGTTTTTCCATTTGCATCCTTCCTATTTCCACTTTTTTACGCTTGCTTTTTACGCTGCGTCACTGTTGCTTATTTACGCAGTGCCCCTAAAGATTGAATAGCGGTTTTTATAGGCATTCAGTCAGAAAGTACCTACGAAAGGCTACCCGCTTCAGGATTCTGTGAATATGCAATGGTTTGGTTAAGATTCGCCCGTCTCTTACTAAATTAATTCTCTATTGTAAAAAATGTAAGGTACATAACTGTCCAGTGGCAATTTCTGGGCAAGAAAACAACAAATTTTTGGTTTTCAATTAAAGACTTGAATTTCAGCGGGTCGCCTTTGCAGGCTGCGGACAGCCCAAGATCGATCGCTTGGCGGTCGTTGGGGAGGCCTTTCAGCAGTCGACGTGTTCCGGTTCATGATGATAGATAAGAATAAATAAATAAATAAATTATAGATAGGTAAGCGAGGGACATCTGCAAAGTCGTGATAATAGTCCAGGGTTTCAGTTTTATAATAAATCGCGAATATGAAAATACAAAAAAATCGCGTCAATATGAATCTTCGTAATCTTAGGTAGGTATAAATCTTAGGTTTTTTGGATTTTACAAATTCTTTTGCAAATCACATTTTGCAATAACGGAATTTAATCATATTGTGTAGGTACGAGTATGTGTTCGAACACCATAAAATTGGAATTTACTCGTCCGGCGTCTGGTGGATTAGTAGGTTCTATACACAAACCTGTATATATACATAATCTTCTCGTGTAAATAATTAAACATACTCCAAGGAGAGAACCAAAATTTCATCAAGCAGGATTAAGTATTTGAAGGAAGCGCTTTTACGGCTATCTAAGCAGAAATTCATAAATTTCTGCTTTATCTAAGCAGAAATTCGGGGATAAATATAAATTATGTAGATTACCGCCCAACATCCAACTGACCCCCAGTGAGTTCTGTCCAGCCTTTAATTTGTCAAAAAGAGAAATAACCAAACATGGTAATTGATAAAGAATACGCATTTATATACGCATATGTTCCGATGTTATAAAAAGATTTGCCATATGGTGCAATGCATGGCTAATGGCTAAATGCCTAATGACTAAAAATCACCAATCAGAATTGGTCGTTCCACAACATTCAATCATATTCAATTCATTTTAATATTAGTCCGCAATGCGGTATCCATCCGCATATTAATATAAATAAACCAAAAGGCGCATTATTACCAAAACGTATTGATTTAAACACAATTTTCATTAATAAGTCGACGACTCGTTTCTCACCCAGCTTCGATTCGACCATATGAAACTGAGGGCTTAGTATGAGTTTCGCTTCGAATTTACTTTACTATCGCGTTTGCGTTTACGCGAAAATTAGTAAGAAAAAATGTACAGCGCCGTCTAGTGGTACGTAAATGAAGTTTTTTTCTTCATACTAATTTCGACCAAAACGCAAACGTGTTAGTAAAGTAAATTCGAAGCGAAACTCACACTAAGCCCTCTGGTATTCTATCCACAGCTAAGCTCAGGACGCACATATTTCAACAATCAATTGTTATTTGTTTGAGCTGTTGTTATCGCCTAACCTGTAAGTGTGTCAAGTATAGTTTTCGAAGTAAAATGAAGCACCTAAATACTTGTCCACAAGAGCGTTCACTAATGTATTTCCTTTCCCATAAAAAGGGTAAAAGTTTTTTTACAACGCCCAGTTAATTAGTCGGTTGTTTGCCCATTTTTATGACTCAATGCTGGACAATGTTGGAGTAGGTACCTACCTACCTATTGTTTGGTTTCCTTAATGGCCGACCATCCGTTAATTAACCGTGGGTACCTACACGTAATTGAGTCACCTACCACCTAAACACAATTTTTCGATTAACCTTTCATTATGGAAGTTTGTCGCTTGAGGGATTCGATCTTTCACTTTTAATTTCTAGCTTTTATTCCAGTATAATCTCTGAGGCCCGCTTTGAGGTGACAGAACATAGTGCCATCCTCTTATAAGAAGCTTGTAGAGAAATTTAACCACGGGTAAAAATAATTCATCATCCATAACAGTCTGCTGTTGTACTAACAGCCTCTCCCACGAAATGAGAGGTTATTGCCATAATCTCCACGCTTGGCAGGCGGGTTGGAGTTCGCAGCGTTATAAATATAACAATGGAAAACGCTGCTGCCCATTTTCCAGCCTACGGATACTCTAGATCTTTTGCCTCGAAAACATTAGTCGTCTTGTACGACACCCACGAGTGTAAGGGGTTGGTGCTATTCTACTCTGCCGGACACCATACGGCAAAAATAATTACATAGTCAAAAAAGATGTAGGTGCCTAACCACAGAGTTTAATTGAATGAACTGCTTATTGCTGTAGAATAATAGATAGGACTCACATATCCAGCTAGCAAACGGAGAGTCCTGACAAATTTTTGAAAGTCATGCATGCGCAAATGCGTTGCGTTAAATTTCTATTTGCCATTTAGATTTTCCATGGATTTTCCACATCTATGAATTTATGTTGGCCCACAAATTTAAATTAATGATTGCCGTTTCAGATTGCGCCACTAATTACCTACTGGCATTGTTCATGTTTGCTTTGAAATCATTTTTTAAAACCGTGACAGGCCCATCAGACTAGTCTTTTCATTTATATTAATTAAATGTAACAATCGACAGCCCGTAACTTTTCACTATTGGAATTATGAAATTCGAAATATAAAATTGATGTGCTTGGACAATTTCACACGCCATTTAGCCCCAAAGTAAGCAAAGCTTGTGTTATGGGTGATAGATAACTGATAAACTACTTATATACTTTTTTAAATACATACTACACCCAGACCTGTAAGTCCGTAACAGAAATTAAAATTCATCATTCCAATTTCTGCTCGGCCGGGAATCGAATCGGGGACCTCTGCGTGGCGACCGGCATGTTAACCAACTGAACCACTCAGGTCGTCGACCTATATCTATATCTATCGTATCTACCAGTTAGACACTATCTTAGCGGCTCATACCTCACGGTGCCAGCGTCAGCTTCCTTCTCTTCTCTACCTACTTCGCAAGGAGCAAGTCTTGCTCCGTGCTTCACCCGGTCTTCGACGTCGCCCTATCTCTAGATACACTGCCATGATGCCTGCAGCTACATTATGACAAATTAGGAAATTAAAAATGACAAAAGATGACCGGTTGCGACCACTTTTTCAAAGTTTAAAAAAGATGACGAGTTAGGAAAGTGTCAAGTTTGAAAAAGGACAAGTTTAAGAAAATGATGAAATCGTCCGGAGCGGTTCTGTCATCGCACATAAAAATATATCTCAACACGAAATGTTAATCGGCTCCCGACAGTTCCGAGACTGTTCAACCCACAGTTCAACCACTGTCGGGGTCCCCAGCTTGGTCAACCTCGCTTCGCCAACGGTATAAGAAGACACCCATCCAGTTACCGGGTTGCTTAACTTTTATCGGCCACGCAAGCACGCTGCTAGACTGTGGCCACTACCTTTTTTTAATTTAATTATTAAATGTGACGTTGTCTATGTAACTAGCTTTTGACCACGATTTCGTTCGCGTAAAATTCGGTTATTACGACCGTTTTACCGTTACCACTGGAATCACATTGGATTTCGGGATAAAAGCCTATAAGCTACATTACTATTATTATTAGTAGATTTTAGCTTATAAGCTACATTACTACCAAATTTAATCAAAATTTGTTTAGTGGTTTTTGAGTGAAGAAGTAACACACTTCCATAAGTACATCCATTCTTACAAACCTTCGCATTTGCAATACTACAAGTGGGCCCGACGCGACTTCGTACACATACACCTACTTTACCCCTACCTACCCTTTTTTCTTTCTTATAAACCGTCCTCTTGAATCATTCTATCTATGCTGAATACCGCATAGAATCCGTTGCGTAGTTTAAAAGATCTAAGCGTACATAGATACACACGTAGATACATAAGGACAGACGGCGGGAAGCGACTTTGTTTTATACTATGTAAAGATTAAGAAGAAAAAGGAAAATATTATTAAGATTAGTACTTACGAGTAAGAACCAAAATAATTAGTCAGATAAGTATGACACAAAAAAATTCAGTTTTATTTTCCAGTGTCATATTCCTTATCGTCCGTCTTTTAAGACTCTGCGGATGTAGATATGATAAACTGATAGATTATATTTCTAAAAATATTTTACCCGTGTAAACAAATGGACTTTTAATAATAAATCCTGCTATTTCTTATCTTTAGTCACAAAGAAATTGTTAAAAAAAGTGGGACTGGGAGGTAAGGTGGAGGGATAAAAGAACCCTCTCTTCCCCTACCCTAATCTAACTACCTGCCAAATTTCATCCAAGTCAGTTTAGGCGTTAGTAGGTTACAAACACACGCACAAACTTCCGCATTTATAATAATAGTGGTTTATTTATGAAGTAGAGTTTTTTCCGCCCATATATTAAATTAGCTATAAACCTAGTAATTCTAAATGTCACTAAATCATTTAAAATAAATAGAAAAATACGTCTTTGAAAGTACACCTTTTTATTTGTCGTCACTTTTGCCGCTTTAACCAACACCTATATAATTTTATGAAATAGGCACTTATGGGAAAAATTACATTTTAATAAGTTACTTTAATATTGTCTGAATACAAGTACAAAGTTTCATAACCTAAATATAATCTTATAAGCCGTTTTTAAGAAATCGAAAAGTTTTTTTGTATGAAAAATGCAGTTTTGGTCTTTTTCTCAATACAAAACGGCAAGTTCATATTTAAAGACCCAACCTAACCTCCTCCTCTCTGTCTTCCACTGCCAATACTTTCATTCACTCCTGTCACATTTAATTCTCTTTAATCTCCAAATCAACACAGCATTGTTTTCTCTACCCGTCACTATATTAACTTCTATATATGTTGTATACTCCTTCCATATTTCTTTTTTTTCTTATTTCATTCATTCATTCTCGTATACCTATCCTACTTTCGGTAACCGACTCGTAAGGTAGAGGTACCGGATTCGAATCCCACTGCGGCCATGTCCCAATGACTCTTTTCTGTACTCAGTTATGTACATTAGTTGAATGTTAACCAATGCTCTTACGGTGAGGGAAAACATCGTGTTGAAATTCTGGCGACTGAATGTGTAACCATGATCCAATCTGGTAGCAGGTTTACGGAGGTCAAATGGCAGTCGCTCTACTGTTATTATCTGATCTGCCAAATCCTGGATCATGGTCAAGGCTCTATGAAGATGGCATGAAGAAGGCATGGTGAAGATGTTTTTTTTTATACCTATCCTACTTCTGTAGCAATAGGTACCTATGTAATTCGTAAAAACACAGGAACTGATTTTATTATTTGTTGTTATACTTTAGTACAAACAATTTAATATTTTGTTTATAAAACGGATTATCAAAACAAATTATATGATTGAGCATTTTGACAAATTATATTCATCGGACGATGACCAATTTTATATTATTATAGCTACTTATTATAATTAATAAATTATTATATTTTTTAACAATGATAAAGGACAGACAGACATGTAGATAGCGGAGTAACGACGTATGGATGGGCGGACCCTAGTGAAAATCATATGGAAAAGTTTTAAGCGTACAGCCTATTGGGAAATAGGGAAATTTTAATTTTTTATAGTTTAATACATACATACGGACATAACCCTCAGTGGCGCGAGCCATTAGATATTGGTACTTGTTACTAAGCGGATATGGACCACAAGGCAAACAAAACTGTAATGAGTATATCCATGCATATATGAACATATGGTACGCAGATGAATGTACTGAATATTGGTAAAGTAACAATAATAATAATGGGATCGGGCCTTCGCGATTTTGTACATCGCGTCGATCGACCGTTTCGAAAATCCCTTCTTTAAAACTTTTGTAATTTGTTCCAGGTAGATGAGACGACGGGCCGTAGGCAAACTGATGGATGGTAATTTCTCGATAAAAGAGAGTTTTATGGCATAAGAATTTTTAAGATTTATCAATTCTGTGTAGAAATAGCTAATTTCATTATAAAGTTAAGTTGCTAAAACCAAAACGGTAAACTTAAATAGTTACGGCAAAAACGAGTACCAATGACTTACCTTTCTGAAGACATTCTTAGTCGTAAAAAGCAACAGACAACAATGACCAAACTTAATTGTTAGATAAAGTTTGTGAAGAAAGTATCACCTATAGTTTACCTTTTGAATGAAAATATCTTCGAAGCTTTGTTCCGTGTCGACTAAGTACCTGGTCGGGCAGGTCACCGCGTTGTACATGTAGTGGAAGTGCTGGCTGGCGTCTACATTCACCGGCAGCTGCCCGCTGAACACTTGAGGGCTGAACGGGTTCACCTCAGCTGCTTGTGAGCCGCTGCAGTTCCTACCTAGGTACAGGCTACCCTCCTCGCAGCATTTCCATAAGCAAATTCTCAATTTGCAAGGGCACCCATACGTGTTGACCACACCATCCTCCGTCACTTCGTACCACGTGCCAAATTTGTACTCTAAACCGTCGTATGTTATTGAACCATTTTCAAACTTATCACCAGCCGATATATCCACTCTCTCCATCTCACTACATGGCAAACTATTCGCACAACTTAATACTAAAGTACTTAGGACAAACACTATTAACCGCTGCATTTTTTCGATTTTCCGTCCACAACACAGCGTTGCGCAGTCTTTATTAAGTCACTTGCATTGAACTAACAACAGCAACAGGTGAGATAAACGTTCTAACCATTATTGGAGGCGAAAAACACCAAAACACTCAAAGTTATAAGTGACTAATAATATGAATCGCCGTGAAATCGGTCTGTGATAATGATAACGCGTCGTTTATCACGCAGAGAGTCCTTTATGAGCCACTAGTGAGGTAATTCGATGTATCATGGCGAAGCGATAAATTAGAGATAAGGTGTTTCGGTGTTTGAGTGGATTTACGTTGGGCGAGCGTGAGTGGGGAGGGGAGCGCGCGTGGCTGCTCCTCGGACCGTGCTTCCAGACTGACTTGGCTCCCGCTCCCGCGACGGCCGCGAGTCACGGCCATGGCCCACGAGCTGCAGCCACGGAGTGTAGCTCCGCTCGCGACGCGCGCCGCCTCCATACTCTCCTGGTGTATGCAAACAAAGTTACCACTTACTTAGGTAAGTGATAATTGCGTATACAATTTATAAATACCTAAATACCTACGTAGTTATTGTTGCTTTTATTTCTGCGTAAGTATTTGTGTAGCAAATCCGATCTGACCTTGATGACCTTGGTTATAAAAAAATGAACGTTTAATTTTTAGAGAGCCAGTAAAAGAAAACAGAAAATGGCCGAGTGACGTCATTTGAGTTGATAAGATACTGTCTTGAAGCAATGCAACCACAGTCCGCTAGAGATAAAGGGATACTTATCTACTCACACATGCATAAAGAAATAAAGGTTATTTGTATGTTTTGTAGTTAGAGACGCAGTTTTCACAGAGTAGGCCTACGGAAAAACCGTAATCCACCGCGCTGGCTTAGTGCGTGATGGTAGGTCGCCAGAGTCTTGTGTTGGCAAGGTGCACCAAAAGCAGGTGAGATTGACCTGGGCTCTGAAATTGGTACGGGATTCAGCCCTTACATCCCATGCATCCTACCCATGACACATGTTTCCTGCCAGTCATAATGTACAGTGACAAAACATGGTCAGAAGTCCACCCTCAAGTTTGCCAAAGAGTACTTAGCAATACACTTATAAAGTGTATAAGAGTATTTTAAGTAGATATATAATCGCAAGCGAACCAAGGTCACCGACATAGCCCTAAGGATTACCAGGCTAAAGTGGCAGTGGGCAAGGCTCGAAGAACAAATGGCCGATGGGGCAGTAGAGTTCTCGAGTGGCGACCACGTACCGGAAGACGCTGTGTGGGTAGGCCTCCCACAAGTCAGACCGACGACCTGGTAAAGATCGCAGGCACCAGCCGGATGCGGAAGGCACAGAACCGGCCTTTGTGGAGATCTCTGGGGGAGGTATAGAGAGAGGCCCAGCAGTATCTTGCGGCTGATATGATTTATTTATTTATTAGTTCATTACACAGTTTTACAGCAGTTAAATATATTTAAAAGATGATGATGATGATGATATAATCGGAGTAAAGTTATCATCGATTTCGGAATAAAACACTCAGTAGGTTGATCCGTTTAAAAACGGGAAATCGGGATTATGGAGGTTAATAAAAAAAAAAAACATTCTTGGACTATTCACTCAGCGCCATCTAGCCTCAAAGTAAGCAAAGCTTGTGTTATGAGTGCCAGACAACTGACAACCCAGACCCGTAACAAAAAATAAAATTCATCATTTCAATTTCTGCCCGGCCGGGAATCGAACCCGGGACCTCTGCGTGGCAGACGGCATGTTGACCAACTGGACCACTAAGATTCTCATATTGAACGTTTGTCCATGCTGCGGTTCGTATGAATGTTTCCCAACGAAAAGTTAGCCCATGGTATGGTTGGAACGTTCTTTACTAAGTGCTTCTATTCCGTTAAATATTTTTGTCTGTATTTCTTTCTCTCTGTCGTATGGGGCATCACTGACAATATTACGAGGTATAAATTTTATATTAACGTTTATATTAAACTTCTTAGCGTTAATGTCCTGGTTGAGCTCTCGCGCACGAGGGCCGGGGGTCCGCCTTGACCATCCAGGATTTGCCAGATCAGATAATTACAGTGAAACGACTGCCATGACCTTCGTGATACCAGGGGAACCTGACCTGATTGGATCGTGGTTACAGATTCAGTTGCCTGTATGTGCAGGTTTCATCACGATGTTGTCTCTCACCGTAAGAACATTGGTTAGCATTCAACTATATAATTCAGAAAAGAGTCATGGTACACGGCCGTAGTGGGATTTGAACCCTGTACATCTCGCTTACGAGTCGGATACCTTAACCACAAGGCCACCAACGCTCCTATACTAAAAAGTAATAGTAAAAAGACGTATTTTATGTTATTACGCATAATAATCAAAACTTTTAGTAGATTTTTGGTTCAATTCTAAATGCGTCTATTAAATAATATAAAGTCGAATAGTTCAAAGAATGTTGAAATAATATTTTATTAGGTATAATTAATATAATATAATTATAATACAATATAAAAGTTTGATACACTTTTCTCCAAAAAAAGCGATAGGTAGATACCTACCTACTTACCACAAGCGTATGTTTAATATTTTTTCTCTGTGTCTGTGCTACCTTCTAGGTACCTACTTAACTTCATGTTCTAATCATTATAGTCTAATGAAATAATCAATTGAAAAAAGAATGAGGTAATAAATTGGCCAATTTTATAATCATTTGCGCCATCTAGTGATGAGTGATACCTATTAATATTGCTTAATGGTTGCACAGGTGTCGCTAGTGTCGCTAGGTGTTAAATTACTGAATGTATTTTATATCTTAAAAGTCCAATCTCGATAGATACGCAAAAAAAAGTGTTTAAAAAGAAATTCCTCGCTGATACAATGGGAATGGCAGCCATAATCAATGAATCACTCAGTCAATCGGTTTGTTTATTTATTATTCTGTGGTACTGTAGGGTGTGGTACGCTGCATACGGGGAATTTCCCTCCTCTGTACCTATGCGTGTGTGCATGAAGGAGGCTATGGTGTGTGCATGTATGCTTTGTCTAAAATAGGATGATAATTTTGACAACTCACTAATTGTTGGTCTTTGGCGCACGCCTATGAAGTGTTGTGTTTTTTATTCCGGTTAAATGTTCTTACAGACTGGACTTAGTTTGCAAGTAGGTGATTAGATGCTTACTAAAGGTGTAGTGACATTCGTATCTTATCTACACTGTTTGTGTGGATAAGCCCTTGAAGTGAGGAGAATAATATTTATTTTACGTTCACATTCAAATACCTAAATCCAAGGATTATTTCTGTATCTGCTCCTCAAAGACTCAAACTGAAGTAAGTACCTACCTACCCGTGCCCTAATATTTTAATGTACCATTTAAATTGTAAATTATGAAACATATTTATCGATTTTAGATACTATTTTTAGTTATTTTTATTTGCCCCCTTTCGTATTCTCTGACCGCGCCGCGTATTTGATAATGCGCCTACGAACAATGACGCAGCGGCCCAGTACCTACCTACTAAAACAAAAACTAGGTAGACCTATTTATGCGTATCGCCACTATCCATCTGCGCAGGCGTAGAATGCATCTGTTTCATAATTTCATTGCACCACCAATATATCGCTCATTTGGAGAAACAAAGACAAAACTGCATGTTTAGCGATTTTACAGGAGAAGCAATCAAAGTTTAAGATGTAAGTGTAAGTTAAGGAAAAATCCAAATATTTGTTGAAAGTACTTTTCCTTAACTTACACTTACATCTAAAACTTTGATTGCTTCTCCTGTAAAATCGCTAAACATTTGATATAAACATTTGATTGCTTCTCCTGTAAAATCGCAAAGATGCAGTTTTGTCTTTGTTTCTCCAAATGAGCGATATGTATATAGTTCATAGTCTGTGCATTGCACCGAGCGCAGCGACAGTGTTGCCGTTAGCGTAGGGGAGCGCATGGATAATAATAATAAAAATGTAATAAATAAAGCATCCACTAATAACTAATTGAATCGAACGAATAAATAAATTCCCGCAGTAACTAGTGGGAGTATACTAAGGTAAAATGATGGTAAAAATGAAATTTGTTTACTTGTATTCAATGAGGAATTTAAACCTCAGGACCAAAGGAACTGAAACTACATCTCCTAACAACAAATAATTGAAATCCATCGCCTGTGTTTGGAATAGCAATATTTGCGTTTTTTTATAATTTGTTTTAGAAACCTTAGTTCATCATTTAGTGTAGATAGTGTTTAAGTTAACTCTCTCCACATTACTCTAAGATCTTTCTATGATGTTCGTGAAAATATTTGTCTGGAAGAGATCGCTTTTAGAGATAAGACCGCCTTTGTACTTTTGTTTGTTGTCTTACTGTATCATTTTTACTGTCCTTCTATGTACAATAAAGAGTTATAAATAAATAAACGAATAGGGGGACACGGATACTTAATACTTATAGAAATTAAAATGAGTCCTCACTCGATTTCAAGTTTAAATTCAACTAACATTTGCATTTTACACACCTATAAACTTACACCATTCGACTTGTTTCTTACTTTTCAGTTTTTTAATAGCAGTCGGGGAGTTTAGTTTTTATACTTCATTTTATTTTCCGCTTTTTATTTTGATGATCGATACCCTTAAGTGTTAGAGAATTGAAAAAAGTAAGAATGGTTGCTGTACTAAATTTAAATTGTTAGAGATCCTAAACGGCCATTCTAAATGAAATATGGTAAGAGAGACCTAAGATCATTTTCCAATACCTTTTAACTATACCCCACATGACATAGTTTGTTGACATCAATATTTCTATTTTTCAAAAAATGGCTGCTGGTGACTACCAATTCTACTAATTCTGGTGACTGCCAGAATTAGTAGAATTTTGATCAATATCATGTCTTCCCAACCGGCCTACCCTTTCGGTCTCTAGAGTGCCACTTACATACATAGGCTGAAAAACACACAACTGTCCCTTGTGACTCAAAGCATGTCATTAACTACTCGTGGCTCGGCAGGCCAACTTACACGATGGTTGACAGAAATGGCCAAGTGCTTAAAGTTACCCTAAAGTGCATAGGTTCCATAAAATTACAGTCATGAGGCATTTCATCTTAGTCCTCACAGTGACAACGCACCTGCGGTTCTGCATTTTTATTACTTCCAACCTAAATATATAAATCGTAGATGTTATGGGCGACAGTTACCACTTACCATCAGCCATTTGTCACTGCCAATAGCTTAAAAAAAATATCGCGTACCTTCCATTACTAGCCCACTCTCATTACCCCGCACCCCTCTACATTTTACACATTTGACGTACCTTTTTAGCCTCCCATGTGCCATGTGCAAAAAAATAATAAATAATCATCTTGCCGTTAATTTCCCGGTTGTGCTTTTGTGCACGAGGGCCCGAGGTCCGCCATGACCGTGATCCAGGATTTGGCAGATCAAGTTATACTGGAGTGACTGCCATCTGACATCCGTAACCCTGCTACCAGGGAAACCTGACCAGATTGGATCATGGTTACACATTCAGTCGCCTGAATGTGCAGGTTTCATCAGGATGTTTTCCCTCACCGTAAGAGCAGCGGTTAGTATTCAACTAATGTACATAACTTAGAAAAGTGTTATTGGTACATGGCCCACTGGGATTCGAGCCCGGTGCATCTCTCGAATCGGATACCCTAACCACTTGGCCACCGACGCTCCATGTGCCATGTGTAATGGGGTTATTTTACGTATCTTTTGAACTTAACATCTTTGAAAGGGCTCGGAACGTAAAAAAACCTTGCAGTTTTGTGTTAGGTACGACAGAGCTAACACATTACATCTCCACCACTCTAGTTCTACACCATATTAAAGCACCCCTTTCACACATCAACAGATATTACCAAATAAATAATATGAATATGAATGAATATGAATATGAATATGGATGCACTTATTTCTCTGCTGGCCTATGAGAACAGTAAGAGATTTATTTTTTTGGGAAAAAATCAGACCAATTACTCAATAAAATTACCAAGGCTAGAAAACTAAAGTTTTGCTGACTGCTTCCTCTTAATTTAACCCCCTACCTACATTGAAGGTTTTATGAAATAGAAAATACTTTGAGCTAAAAATTTGAATAGATCTTTTCACGCCTAGACATAAAAAATAACACATCTGCTGACGAGCGCAGTAGTAACTGAAAAGGGGCGTCCATAAATTACGTGAGGCGATTTTGGCGATTTTTTTACCCCTTCCCTCCCCTTGGTGCGATCATTCCTGTATATAAACATTTTCCTCTATAAATGAGATGTACCTAGGTACAGGCCGCGGCACGTAAGTCGAACGGTGTCACGGTGTCATTCATCGCTCGATGTACATGCATACACAGGTGGAGTAAAAGATTTTGATCGACCCCCCTCCCCAATCTCACGTGAGATTTTGCGTATTTTAAAAACGTTGCATGGATTTGGAAAAAAAAAACATTATTTGCTCTTACGCAAATATCTAAGAACGTAGTCTGCAATCACAGTGAGAAAGTGGACAATAAAATACTTCGTGGCGTTCGCGTATCACGATAAATATTACATAAAACACTGACAGTTCTACGCTCCAGACCGCTCATAAATGTTTAAATTTCGAATGTCATACTTTTTAAAACATAAGGAACTCTATCATTGATTTACTTCAAATGATTTACGCAAAACTTTCATTGTACCTACCCCGTGTATTGCGTAGAATATAGCCATATTTTTGTGGACATACATTTTTTTTTTTAATGTGTTCCGGCAGACAAACAGGCATGCGGGCCACCTGATGGAAAGTGGTCACCGCCGCCTATGGACATCAGCATCACCAGGGGTGCTACCAATGCGTTGCCCGCCTCTAAGGAGACCTCTAATATACCTCTTGAACGATCCCATGTCATAGACCAAAGGAAACACCTTGGCTGGGAGCTCATTCCACATCCAAACATGTTTCATATCTCGAAATTTTCCAGATTCTTGCATAAAAAAAATACGTGACGGTTGCTGTATTCCGCAACAATTGTCCCCTAGCCTAGTAAATGAGGGTTTTTATGCCTTTGATTTAAAAGGAGGCTCCAGAGGTTGAGTTAAGTCCAAAACTCGAGAATACGAGAATGTAATCATAATCATAAACTTTATTGCTTTCTTGTGGTTGTTACAGATGTTACAATGTTTTTTAGTTTCACACAAGAACCCTGCTAGGGCACTGCAAATTACAACGTTTTTGTAGAGGGAGTATTGGCCCATATCCATGAAGTCTCTTGTATGTTGGCCATGTTACGTTTGTTTTCTATAGACAAGACGCCCATCACTAGCTATGGACCCAGGAAATCTTGTACGATATGGAATAATAATCCAAACCTATTGATCCTAGGTCCAAATGGTGCCCCACGAAATGTAGAAATGTACCTACCTCCAATAACAAATAGTCAACTGTGCTAGGTAATAGACTTGCAGAAAAATATTATTAATCGATATAATCATCATCACAGCCCGTAAGAGTCCACTGCAGGACTAAGTGCCTCTCCCACGAAAGGGGAGGTTATTGCCATAATCTCCACTTTGGCAGGCGGGTTGGAGATCGCAGTGTTTAAATATAATAATGGAAAATGCTGCTGCCCATTTTCCAGACTACGGAGACTCTTGATCTTTTGTCTCGAAAACATTAGTCGCCTTGTACGACACCCATGAATGTAAGGGGTTGGTGCTATTCTACTCTGCCGGACACCAATCGATATAATACCGACAGTTTTTTATGTCTATTACATTCCTACTAGACAAGAATGTAGGTCGATCAAAGCCTCGGCAAATGTTTTGTTAAAAGTTTGGGCCAACCTGTATGTGGAGTCTCCTTAACCAAAGCTTGTGTGTCTTATATTGAGTAGGTCACCACTGAATTCCGTAATTTTAATTGCAATTTTCATTTCATTCCACAGCGAGCAATGGCGATCATTTCCGCGATCGTGGTGAGCAGTTTGGGAGGGCTGGCGGTGAAGACTGGATTGGGTACCGGGATAGTCGCTCCATTGCTAGGCTTTGGCGCCAAAGGCGTCGCCGCCAAGAGCCTGGCAGCCGGCGCCATGTCTTTCAAGGGGAACGTCGCAGCTGGCAGCATAATCGCCAAGCTCACCTCCTTAGGCATGCTGGCACCCAAGGCAGGAGGCTTTGCTGCAGCAGGTATTTGATTTATCACATTAACCAGCTAATTTCAGCAGAAGGAAGCAACAGACAGGAATATTCCTTTTGTTTTTGATAATACCAAATACTATATAAACTCTACCGAGTCTGATACTACCCACCTAATTTAAAAATATAGGTAGGTTAGGTAGGCACCTTGGAAAATATATGACAGTGAAAATAATATTAGAAGACTGCATTTCTTCTTCTTCGTTGTAGGTTGTGGCCTCCGCAATGTAGCGATTTTGCCAAATACTAATGAACTGACATCAACACGTCATAAGAAAGACTGCATTTATTAGGACCTATTGTGTCCTTAGGTGGCGGTGACCACTACCATCAGGTGGCCTGCATGACTGTTTACATAACCTACCGTATAATACTATGATCACAGATATCTAAACCCCATAAAAAACATAAAATGTACAAAAAAAGTCTCGCTATGTTTTACCTATCCTTCCACCGCAAAAAGTTGTGAGATCTCATGTAAAGCCAAGTCAGTTATTTCTGTTAGCATGGACGCACTTAATCAAACAAGTTTATTTATTTATTTATTTCAGGCAACTGAGGCCCATATTTATAAATACACACATACAAATTATTATAGATTATAAACTAATACATACAATAAAACTTTAAACTTAATATCTATACTTCAGTTCCTTTCTACTTCTTTCGAAGTCGTTTCGGCGGCACCGGAAATCCTAGGTCGCCCATGAAATCGCCGGAACACCACACCCTTCGGCCAACAGTCTTCCCTCATGAAGAACTCCAGATCTGCAGTGGGAATCAACGCCACGAACGAGTTGAATGTACGTTCATGGCGTGACTCCAAGAGCTGGACCCTCACGAGGTATTGTTTCACTAATCGGATGTGTTCCACCACGTTCTTCACCGTCACCGTGTAATAAAGGCGAGACAGATAGAGCGCCGTCGTCGGTGTCGCAGCGCGCAGCCGGAGGTTGGGCCCGGGTACTGCGGTGCCGCGACAGTTCTGAGCAGCACGACGTCTACGTTGACGTGCCCACCCCAGGATGTACCGATACGAAATACTGGGCTCGACACATAAAAAACTTCATACAAACACAATTTCATTTTAATACAACCGAGGAATTCCCAAACTTACTTACTTTTTTTTTGCAAAGGAGTGTAGGTATATATTGTATAGTGGTGGACTAAAACCTCGACTCTAGGTTGGTTGCCTGAATTTATCTCTTTTCAGCTTGTATAGCATTTTTTCAAACAAAGAGTCTAATTTACAATGATTAGGATATGGAACCTTATTATAATATGTACAATAAAAAGAAAAATAAATTAACTAACTTAAAATATGTAAAAAATTTGGGCCGTGTGGAAGCGTACCCAAGATGCTGGCAGCATTACCTCTCTGAATAGCAATGCTTATTCTTTGTGCGAGGTAACTGCCAGCTCTTCGGTCACCTGTGGTGTCGACCAATTTCTTTGCAATTTCTCTGTACAAAGCAAGCGCCCCGGGGCCCCACGGACCCAGGGTCTCGACACCAAATGCAACAAAATTGTATTGGGTGCCGATACCCCGGTATTTCACCATTTTTTGCCTTTCGGCGGTCTCAGCCGCAGCAGCAACCTTTTTCGAAGTAAATGGAAGATGGGAGGGTGCCAGAGTGTCGACACACGTTGCATCCCACACTTAGGCCCGACCCATCTTTCAAGGGATGAGCGACATTCCGTCCGGTCTCTTGCCATCGTCACGTGCGATACCGTTCGGCTCTAGAATAGCCGGCACGTTGACGGTAGCGAGAGAGCGGCGCAAAACGTCGTTCAAGGCTGCATGGCGTGAAAAGCGGCCTGCGCTTTTTTGACAGGATAGACCGTGGTGTCCCAGGTGGTCGACGTCCACTCCACACGGGCATTTATGTGGGGTGCAGACCTCAGCACCGAGGCGGAGAGCCACGGCCAAACGAAAGGTGGAGTTATCTAAAAAAGTGCCAGTATTGGCCGATGGGTAGGCCTGGAGCCACTGGCCAGACTCCCACCTGGACACAGCTTCCAACCTGGCGCGGGTAGAGTCGATACAGTTGCTAAATAGTGTTGAACGTATAAATTTGGATTGAATTTCATCCCAGCTCCTTTGACTGTTAGGGCATAATGGTAAATTTGGACTCGGGACAGCCGTAAGCCAAACGTTAGTAGCCTCGCCCAGACACGCCACCTCAAAGTTTGGGACGGAAGGATTTAGAATTTTTTCTATGAGGTTGGACGTGCTGTGGATTGAAGATAAAAAAGCTGGTAAAGATACGTTTGAAATTTTGCGGACACCCAAGCCCCCAAAACGGATAGGCAGAGAGGCTTGAGTCCAGGCCTGCTCGGAAAGGTTGACATTTCAAATTGATTCTAATTGACTTTTGACCAGATTGTCAATAGAATCAGTTAAATTTTTGAATTTCCAGAGAGGACAACACCGGACTAGATAAGTAAATTTGGGTAGAAAGAGGCAAAATTTCAAAATAAAAATAGCCGAATGTGTGTTGATTTTAATTAGGCGGTCTGAATATGAGTTGAATTTAGAAATCGAATGCTGTACTAGGGGTGTTATGGAGTCATCGAAGATGGCTGACCCTAGGAGGCTAAGTGATGTCTTGGAAATAATTTTGATGTTGGGGGCCAGAATGTTGAAGTTATTAGTAATGGTTATGACATCTCCGGAAGGGATGTTATCTGATATGAACAGTTCACATTTGTCTAAATTCAGTTCGAGACCTATTGCAGACATATTTACAATTAAATTAAATTACAATGAAAGCTTTTACAATAAAATATTTTTTCCAAAAGTCGGGTAACAAACATAAGAGAAAAATTTCACGCTCACTGGCTGTACATTGGCGATTGACTCGGCTTCATCGGCCACCTCAGGGGCCAGGCCCCCCCAGTAAAATAGTCCTTTTTTTTGCAGGCAACAAAAATACAGAACTGCAGTGAACAATGCAAACATTGATGCTTGCCGGCAGAAATAGGTAAGGCTACTCAAAAGGAGGTGGTACTCAATCAGACCGGCTCCTCAAGCTTTTCAAAATCCTATCGCCTACCAACCAATAATAACTTTGAGACTATATTAATATTAGAATTATTTTCTTTAATATTTTCTCAAATTTTCATAACAAGCTTTTGTCGCGCGGTATAGTGCGGACTAAGACCGTTCCTAAGAGCTTAAATCATTAGTGCATTCTCATCTAAGTTACATAGACGTAACTATAGGCCTCAGGTATAGAATTGGACCGCAACGCCCATCCAATCATCTCACGAGGGACCCTCTCTGAATGGAGGGCCTTCTGCATATCCAGAAACAGAAAGTGCAGAGGCGTTATTTAATATACAGTGTGTGGCCTAGAACCCGAGCTAATATTAAAAACGGAGGCTCCAGTTATTGAATCATTTTGGTCCCAGGTAATTAAAATCAAAACTTATCTTTTTGTTTTTTTCTAACATGGGAAACTTCCCTCTATGAGACTTATCAGGGCAACTACGGGGTCCATAATCCCGCAACCTGGCCGAAATCTATACTGACACTCCGAGACTGTACACTCCCATCGGATTCGAAAGTCCACAATGCGATCGAAGACGTTCATGGTGTGAGACATTACCTTTATTGTTCTTTAAACAGTAGTAGTTGCTGAACCCCGCTCCGAACCCTTGCTAATAAAAAAGAATTAATGAAATCGGACTACGCGTTAATGAATTACAACTACGTACACATTTTGACTTCCATCTCCTCTTGTCTCAGTATAAAAAGTATCCAATGTTCTACCTCGTAGCATGAACTCAATACAAGTACCAAGTTTCAAATAAATTCATTCAGTGGTATCGGAGTGATGCGCGGCCAAGATAAAGACAGACAGACAGACAGAAATGAAAATCATTACAGTTTTGGCATCAGTACCGTTTATAGCATAGGCCCTATATTATTTCTAGATTATTCACAATGTATTGTAATTACAAATATATACTTAATAACCTAAGTTACTGTTTATGAACTATGTTGATTGAAATAGTAAAAACTTTGTGGGACTGCAAATTTTATATAAACAGAAGAAAATGGCAGATATAGCAATATTGGCTGATAGGGATTTATGTCGAACAGGTGATAGATGAGAACTTGTTCGACATGAGGCTATCAGTTTCATCTACTTAATATTTTTCCTCATCCGAGAAACTAATATTGTAACCGATCAGCAGAAATCTGGGGATCAATACTGTCCGCGTCCGTCGGCGAAACCCACTTTGGGCTTCATGACTATAGATACCCGACGTGACCCCTGGTAGGGACTAATGGACTCTCTCCGGTGGAAGGCTTCGGCCGTGGCTGGTCACCACTCTCCAGGCTAACGCGTCGCCAAGTGGCCCAGCTGTATTTCGGTGCGATACCTGGAGAGGCCCTTTAAGAGGATGGGTCTGGACAGTTGTGGTCGCTCTGCGTAACCATTTTTTCTACCGCTTACCACTCTCGTACTAATCATACCCTCCTGGGAGTAATGCGTTTTGGTTCTTGGCAAAAGCGCTCGAATCGAATTTCAGTCAGTCTTCGTCACCACCATTGCTGAAGCCGGACGGGACAACAAAACAAGTAAATTTGCTTGCTTCTCATTTCGCGACGTATTCGCGTTTGGAGAAAAAACTGCACCTATCTCACGCCGCGCTTACTGCACTTTGGCTGAGGTACTGGATCAGAAAGAGATCTTAACAATTCTGCGGAGTCTAGACGTGAACAAGGCTGGTGGTCCTGATGGTATACCAGCAATAGTCCTGCGTAGTTATGCACCTGAGTTGTTTCCTTTCTCACGCACCTGTATCGCCTCTCACTTGGTATAGTGCCTAAGGCATGGATGCTTGCCAATGTGCAGTCCGTGCCAAAAAGGGCAGCCCAGCAGACCCTGCCAACTACTGCCCTATTTCGGTCACCTTCATACTCTGTAAGATTATGGAGCGTGCACTGAACAAGAACCTCCTTTCTCATTTTGAAGGGAACGATCTGCTCAGCAATCACCTGTATGAATGTCGCCGTGGTCGGCCGCCTGGGGCCCTTCTGGTGTATACCACTCATTGGTATATGGAGTAAGGCCTTTGAGAAGCATGGCGAGGCCATTAATGTGTCGCTTGATATCTCCAAGGCCTATAACAGGGTTTGGCACGCAGTCCTTCTAAGCAAGCTTCCCTTATACGGTATTCCTTCTGGGTTTTACACCTGGATATCGGATTTTCTGTGTGGACGCCTAATCCGTGTAGTTCTCGACGGGTACACATCTGATATTCATCTGATACCTTTGGGTACGCAGACGACAGCACAGTAACCGATAGATATCTGTCAGAGGCAGAAGCCAACAGGGACGATATTCAGTCTTGTCAAGACAAGAGGCCTTGGTGGTACTTTGAATGAAGCTCTCAAGGCTGTATCCGATTGGGGCAACATAGGCGTGTTTATTTTTCGCCAAACGGAGTCTATTCCGTCTTACTCCAACTTTTCGAGATTGGCTTGTGGAAATTTCCGACAACCTACAACTCCTTGGTATTGAGACATCTACCAATCTCAACTTCAGTCAGTATATTGAATCCAAAGCAAAGACTGCAGTTAAAAAACTTGGTATCCTCTCGAACGTTAGGCGGTACTTCACTTCAAAGCAATTGCTTCAGAGCACAAATCCGATCCTGCGTGGAGTACCTACTGCTGTCACCTCAGGGATGGATAAGCCAAATACCAAATGGCCTCTTTGGATTCGGTAGAATAACGTGCAAAGATTTAATTGATTAATGCTAAGCTGCAGAGCTTCGAGCATCGGCGTACTCAGTTTTTTAAAGGTTACATTTTGGAGAGTGTACGAAGCAGTGGCACGACTAGAGTGAATAGGTTGTTCCTAGACAGGTATGTTCCATCTTCGGCCGAATCGCCACTTACTACCTTAGGTGAGATGGCGGTCACATGACTGATTAGTCTAATATTGAAAAAATCGCGTTATTTTACCATTACCTCCCGGTCCAACCGGTTTCCAGAAAGCCCTAACTTCAGCATCTTCCAAAACCTTGGGCTGTCTTCAGAAGTCGTGGATTTTGGGCTCTTGGTGGTCGGAGTGATTATGGAGGTTGTTATGATAGATGTGGATGCTTTTTGGCGGGTTTTTTTACCGCGTCTTTTGTGTTTTTTTTATGTCAACGTCTTCGTACTCTTTGGGGTAGACATCGTCATCTTTAGAAGAGTCATCGTCCTCTTTAAAGGAGTCGTCGACCTCTTTAGAAGAGTCATCGTCCTCTTTGGGGGAATCATCATCCTCTTTAAGGGTGTCGTCGTCCTCTTTAGGGGAGTCGTCCTCGTCGTCTATTTCTTCGTAGGTGTCCTCGTAGTCTTCTTCTCCGAGAGAGTCATCGTCGTCGTCGTCTACATCTTCGTTGGTGTAATCGGAGTCGTCTTTTTCTTCTTCCGCGTCGTCTGTTGTTGAGGGGATGTCTTTGGAGGTGGTCACAAGTTTCTTCTTCGTTGTTTTGGGGGTTATTTTGTTAGTTGTTTTGCGGATTATGTTGGTAGTTGTTGTAGGTCGTTCAGTTTTTTCTGTCAACTCGTAAATTCTGAGTCTTTTCTCGTACCGTTTTAAATAGGGGGTTATAGTGGGGCGAGGTGTACTTTCCTCCTCCGAGAAATTAATATTGTAACCGTTCGGCATAAATCTTGTTATTTTACTATTAACTCCTTTTATCAATTTAGCCGGTCTCCAGAAAGCCCTTAACCTCGCCTTCTTCCAAAATCTAGGGCTGTCATCCACAGGCGTGGTGGTCAGAGTGGTTGTTGGCGTTGTTGTGGTGGTTGTTGGCGTTGTTGTGGTGGTTGTTGGCGTTGTTGTGGTGGTTGTTGTTGTGGTGGTTGTTGTTGTGGTCGTTGTTGTTGTAGTGGTTGTTGTTGTGGTGGTTTTTTTACCGGCTCTTTTACCACGTTTTTTAGATTTATTTTTGCCTCTGCGTTTTTTACGTTTTTGTCTGGCTAAAACTGAATCTTTAGAAATGGGTTCTTTCCTTAAAAATCTTAACTTATTACGTTTATCTTTTATGTAATAATATACCTTTTTGTGAGACAACATCTTTATCAGCCCAGAAGGCTTGCAAACAGTTTTTTGGGGCTTTCTATGTAGTATGCCGTAATACGTATTTGTATTAACAGTTACTCGATTACATACATATTCAACACAACTTTTTCCTGGATGCAACACATTTCCACAACGAGGCCGTATATATTTAGTCCTTAATACAAGCTTGTTCTTGAATCGTTTTTGTTGATAGTTATAGGGTTCTACGTCGATTGGATGGAGAAAATCATCTCTCAATGCTTTCTCATTATCCGACAATGGAAAAGCATAATTTTTGACCGAATTTGTTTTCGTTGCTACATGTTCAATGGAGACATTTGGAATATTATATTTAGTCCTTAATATAAGCTTGTTCTTGAATCGTTTTGGTTGATTGTTATATTGTTGTAGGTCTATTGATTGTAGAAAATCATCTCTCAATGCTGTCTCATTATCCGACAATGGATGAGCATAATTTTTGACTGAATTTGTTTTGGTTTCGTCATATTCAATGGATATATTTGGTATATTAGAAGTAGACATATCTGTAACACAAAAATGTATATATGACACAAAAGACACCAAAGGTAAACGCACCGTAGCAAATTAGTCAATAGGCAAAGTAGCTAACCGTTTCATTTGAGTTCCATTTTAAGTTTTTAAATTAAACTCTCCCAAATAGGAAATTGGTAGTACACACTTAAACTAAAAAATTATATACTTACTTACTGAAAATAATTCTATTACCAAACGTAAAAACTGCGGGCAGAAAGGGACAGTTTAACTGGCTCATCTATCTGGATCCATCCACTATCTACTAGGAGACGCAAGTAGATCGGCCAGCGCATATGAAAAATACGTGTCAGAGAGGCACCGAATACCGATGTCAGTCTACGAAGAACGGACCCGTTGGTGTTTCCATCAGGTGGCCCGCTTGCCTGGTTATAGTAATTGAGATAGGAAGTAGGTATGTAGGTATAAATGGATAGAACAGTCAATACTGTGATAAAAAAAATTTACCGCTAAAAACACGCCGAGATTCGTTGATGAAAGACTGCATCAATTTAAACACATGTATAAGGAACGTAAAATTCATATTACTTAATATCCTTGTTGAATTCATGTGTGATTCATACCTAATGATTTGTTTGTTTCATTCTACACCGCGAGAAAAGATAATGAAAAGTAGCGAAATTTTCATTTAAGTAGGTACAATGTTTATAAATGTTGATTCGCATCGAATTACGTAGCGAATCGTAACGAATTAATTAGAGATAAGACCTAGTCGTCTTTTCAATACCAATCAACAATTAACTACAATCATTTCTTTCATAAAGTTGACTTGTATGCAATGTTTCTCCGGCAATTAAAAACTGTGTACCTAACTAAAAATCAGGTCTGAATTAGCTGCGTATCTGTACTTTGTATAACTGTTAAATAGTAGATTATACACCAAGGGGATAAAGCAGTGTCTTCCGTCATGGGCGGCATATCGGCTCCTGAGCATAGCGAAGGACTCAAGAGTTAACTTCCCAAACGTAGTGGGAGCTGGTAATGCAAAATATTTCTATTATTCGGCACTTCATATTAGAATTGTTTTACTTCGTACGTTCTGTAGACGTATTAGATCAATTTGAATCGCATGAGCCCAATTTTTGTCATTGTAGAGAAAAGTTATTACGACATTTTTGTATGGCAAAAAGAACATTTTTCGGCATCTATTATGTGGGGTATCAAATGAAAGGGCTTTATGACCTGGTTCCAAAAATAGACATAGGTACTTAACACTATTATCTCTTAGCCGCCTGCTTTCTGGAAATCGAAAAAGTATTTTAAAATAACTCGGCATTTCGTCACGAAAGCCATTATGAAAATATTTATATTAATTTTTTATTTATTCAAGAACATTTTCTTGAGTTTTGAGATCCTCATACAAATTTCAATAAATACAAAGAAAATACCATAATAAACAATTCATTATTGCATTTTTTACTTAAACTTTTAATATTTTTGGTACGAAGCCCTTTCACCACCCCAAACTGTAGCTTTCCGAAAAATAAATTATTTGCATACTTAATATTTTATTTGTTTCACAGCGTCCATGGGAATGCCCATTATCTTGGTAGGTGTGGCGGGTGGTGCGGCATTCTGGTACTTGAACTCGGGACCAGCTCTTAAAGAGGCAGAAGTCGCACGCTCGATCGTGTGTTATTCCTACGACATCGCTGAAGACGGTGCAGTTGTCCAGACATTCGAGAATAGCCAGACCAGCGGTGTTATGTCAAAACTGAAATCAGGCGCGTCCTACGCTGGCAGCCAGACCAGCGGCGCTATGTACTATGTGGGCGAAAAGACTGCAGCCGGTGCAAAGAATCTGGCCTCCGCCGCTATGTACGCTGGTAGCCAGACCAAGAATCTGTACCAGGTATGTTTCCCAACCACTATATAAAAACTACTTAAGCCAGGAATTTGACAGTCATTTCACATGGTGATAATTGATTATGGTGCCGAAGATGGAACATGCCTGTCCTATTCACTCTTGCCCTAAAAATTATATTGTTGAGGGAACATACTTGCAACGTGTTCCATTCCTTAGCTATACCTACACATTATAAATGTTGAACCAAAGCGGTTAGCTGGAAGATCCACGTCCTAAGATGGAATGTCCGCCCGGGTCGCCTATTCCAGAGATTAGGTAGGTATCCCTTGAAAGCCAATGAAATCATAGGGACCTATATACTTATCAACCTACTTATAAATGAATATATAAGTAATCATTATCATTACTTACTCATGTAATTTTTTTGTTTTATTTTTCAGAATGGTAACTACAGCAAATGGTTTTATAAATCCGAATGAAATTGGTTATACGTAGGTACTTACCTAAATTGTTTCATCACTATGATAAAATTGTGTAACTCGCAAGTTTTAAACTTAATAAACAATCTTAACTTTTCCCATCGTTTGGTTTTGTATTTTCGTTGCATTATTGAGCGCGTTGACCGCCGAGATATTCAGAACGGTGGTCAGGTCCAAGGAATAGCACCTGGACATGGATTGCAAGTTGCATGGAGCATGGGAAATGATCCAAAACCAACTGCCTTATTTGCTTATTTCACTCGGTTTCCCGAATTGATTCCGAGCGCTCGTTTCCACAAGGCGAGTCAACCGTATCGCCGTAAAGTTTCGATCACGAGTTTGCCATGTCAAAGCCATGTATATATAAAGGATTTGGTTCACTCATTTGTTTGGGTGAGTCATAAAGGTAGAAGTGTGAGTTAGTCACTCGCGATCGGGAAAATTGTCAATCCATGATACGAAAACTGCTGTCCGCGATCGATTCGGGAATACGGCGATTCAGCAAAATAAGCCCCTAGGTCTGGTGGTGGTGGTCGAAACTTGGTGGTCAGTGAGGCTGCGGCCGAAGATGGATCATGCCTGTCTAGGAACAGTCTATCCACTTAAAACGAACTGGATGTCGTCATACAGCTTCGCAAAAGTTAGGGTGGTAGCTCCTCTGGGTCAATGTCGAAATTGTTATTCATACATGTAGGTCGAGTAAAAGAGGATAATATGCGATAACAATATATTAAACAAATCATAACGTTCCAAAAATCTCAGCCACCTACTGCATTTACCAATGGATCGGTTTTCCATTGGTCAGTTTGTCAAGGTGTACAATTTGTAGTAGTGACCCCTCTTGTCCATGAGGTCAGCGTGCGTGCCGGCCTCGGCGACTTGTCCGTCGTGTATGACGCAGATGCGGTCCGCGTCGCGCACGGTGCTCAGCCGGTGCGCGATCATCACGCACGTGCGCCCCGCCTTTGCGCGGTCCAGCGCCTCCTGCACCACCTGCGACGGACCAAGCACGTGCGCGACCATCACTAAATTTCGAAAAACACTCGTAAAACAGAACCTTAGGCCTTCACCGCCAAAGCCTCATATATGAAACGGAGATGAGTTTACATGAGACTGTTATTGGCTTATTTCCTTAAAATCGGCCGAACATGTTTATTGTTCATGTATTGATATAAAGAGGGAAATATTGGCCCATCACCTTCTCATTCTGCGCGTTGATTACTCGTGTATCGATTTAATAAAAAAAAAACATCTTGGCGTTAATATCCTGATTGCGCTCTCGCGCACGAGGGCCCGGGGTCCGCCTTGACCATGATCCAGGATTTGACAAATCAGGTAATTACAGTGGAGCGACTGCCATCTGACATCCGTAACCCTGCTACCAGGGGAACCTGACCAGATTAAAACATGGTTACACATGCAGTCGTCTGAATGTCCAAGTATTATCACGATGTTTTCCCTCACCGTAAGAGCATCGGTTAGTATTCAACTAAATTTCATAACACAGAAAAGAAATACATGACCGCAGTGGGATTCGAACCCGGTACCCGGTAGTCAAATACCTTAACCACGCGGTTACCGACGATCCTACTCATACAGGGTGTCCTTACGCTCTGGACAAAGCCGAATACTACTAGTGGAGTATGGTATTTAAAACTAAACTGCAAAATATCATAATCGGTCCAGTATTTACCGAAAAATCAATTATTTTAAATTTATCACTATGGAGCAGTCTGTATGTAATTGTATGGTCTATAAAGAGTACGAAGTACCAAAAACATTGCGAACTCTTTTAAATTGCATTAGAACTCCACGCCAGATGACAGATTACATTAAAATATTTTTTTTTTATTGTGATTTGAAGTATGACCAAACTACAGTCGTTGCTCATATCATGTCATGGTTGTCAATAATGAATTCTAATTCGTGTTGTCGTTATACACTATGTTACAATTAAATATGTTAGAAAAAACAGATTTTTGTTTTTTTTTGTCTATTTAATGAAAGAGCTATTTTACGACACTGCTGAATAGCAGTCTTAAACAGGGTTTCATTATTTGTCCAGAGGCTAAGGTCACCCTGTATATCGATACAAAGAGAGGGAAATAGGGGTTGTGCTCACCATCTCACTCTGCGCGTCGAGCGCGCTCGTGGCCTCGTCGAGCAGCAGGATGGGCGGGCGCCGCAGCAGCGCGCGTGCAATCGCGATCCGCTGCTTCTGCCCGCCCGACAGCTGCGCGCCTTTGGAACCGATGTTAGTGTCGTAGCCCTGTAACGTATTGCAGGGCATTTTATTGGCATACTATGATGACTAAAGTGGCAGTGGACAGGGCATACGAGTATAGCTCGAAGAGCAGATGGCCGATGGCAGTAAAGTTCTCGAGTGGCAACCACGTCGGAAGACGCAGCGTGCAGGCCTCCCACAAGATGGACCGACGACCTGATAGAGATCGCAGGTGCCAGCTGGATGCGGAAGGCATAGGACCGGCATTTTTTGAGATCTCTGGGGGAGGCCTATGCCGTGATATGATTTTTATTTATTTATTTATTTAATTTGCCAACAGATTTACATTTTTTTACAATGCTCTTAAACTACAGTAACAATATAAATTTATATAAATGTAAAGCCAATAACAGGCAAACCTTACGTGCACTATACAAATCGCGCTTATAACGTAAGTACTAATCTACTACAATGAAATGAAATATACATAAAATGAAACTTAAGCAATTTAGTCAGAAAAAAAACAACTGAAAAAACAAGTTAGTTTATAGACTTATATAATCATGTAAACATTTTTTGTATCTCGGAAGAGAACAGTTATCTATATAACAATATATCGAAAGACTTATCAGCATTAAATAACTTGTTATGTTCCTTGGATAACCTAGTAATTATCTCGTTTCTACCCACATTCGTTCTGCTATATCTAAATGTAAAAGGTCTGAAATTAGTTATTCTGGTATTACGTCTAGGCACCGAGAAAGACAGTCCATTTAATAAGTACGAACAGTCAATCAGCCCCCTAACAACTTTAAAAAGAAATATCTGATCCGCTATCCACCGACGATCCCTGAGAGAAATCATATTATGATACGACAATCGATCCCTGTATGAGGTAAGCCTAGATAATTGCCCTTGGTGCACAGTAAGGAAGAACATAAAGCGTTTCTGGATTCTCTCTATTCAAGAAATATGACATTCATACTGTGGATTCCAGATGCAAGAACAGTATTCTAGAGTACTGCGCACCAATGCACTATACACGTATGTAAGCGCTGAAGTGCTCTTGAAGCACTTGCAGTTTCTCCAGACAAATCCCAACATACGAAATGATTTACTGATGATGGTATCAATGTGTGGATGATGATGATGATGACTGTGATGAGGACAGTGGCAGGACAAGCAGACTGCGGGGCATTTGCGTCGCGGTCGGGTCCACAGACTATGAACTGTATCACACATATGTCACACTGGCCAATAACCACTTAACATACCTGGTACGTTCCTGTCTCCACTAGGAGAATTTTTTTTACCGCATGGTTCCAGTCAAGTGACTAGCTCAGGTGGACAATGCCATCGCGCCACGATTGTATATTGACATTCATAAGTGTTGTAAAACTTAAACTGTATAAAATTATTTGATTTTATTTGATTGTATGATCATCATCGTCATCGCGCGCCTTTGGACCCGATGTTGGTGGCGTAGCGGCGTCATCGTAGCGGTTTATCCTGGCTTCTGCCATCTTCTTTATCTCTTCGGCCTCGAGTCGCAGGTTGTTAGCTCTCGCTCTGCACGGCTAGCACTAGTGTGCTCTCGGGCACGACAAGTGACAAACGGTGCGACAGAGATACTCCTATCTCTTTCATATTAGCATTGAGAGACGGAAACAAAGGCTCTCTCGTGTTGTGCAACCTATGTCGCGACACACTTGTGCTAGCCGTGCTGGTCTCAAGTCTGTAACAATACGAGTACCTACCTACTAGACCTAGTTCAGACATCTACGCTAAAACACTAGCCGCCTTACTTGCCTGAAGGTCAGCTCATTTTCTTTTCGTGTCACCGCCGTAAACCTTGGCTACTAAGAGTCGCAAGCGGCTGGACTTCCACTGGCTGCCTGTGCCAAATTTTTCCTACTCCTACCTGTTACTACTTATTTCAATTTATTGCGGGTTCCAAGACAGCATAAGCTTGTCCTCGGGCGCGCCTGAGTGTCAAAACTCGGGACCTGTGTGTGGTCGCCGCTGTAGTTGGCTACACAGGAGCTGCAGCGGTGGCAATGAGTGGAGCGAAGCCCTTGCTGTAACAAAGCTACCTCCGGCAACGAAGTGATGAACGCATGTATATTGGCTTCCTCAGCCGCGTATTCCACTTCCCGCTGCGTGGGCGGCCGCGACAGTTCCCCGTACGCGATGTTCTCGCGCACGCTGCGGTCGAACAGCACCGGCTCCTGGGAGACCAGCCCGGAGTTGCGGCGCACGTCCGCCACGAGCAACTCCGGCAGCGGTATGCCGTCCAATGCCTGCGGGGCCAGGCTAATGAGACAAAGACATAGGTTATCGGGTACCGGGTTCGAATCCCGCTGCGGCCATGTACCAATGACTTTTTTCTGAGTTATTAGTTGAATTCTAACCGATGCTCTTACGGTGAGGGAAAACATCGTGATGAAACCTGCACATTCAGGTGACTGAATGTGTAACCATGATCCAATCTGATCAGGCTCCCCTGGTAGCAGGGTCACGGAGGTCTGATGGCAGTCGCTTCACTGTAATTACCTGATCTGCCAAATCCTGGATTATGGTCAAGGCGGACCCCGGGCCCTCGAGTGCGAGAGCACAAGATATTAACACCAATATGATTTATTTATAGACATATATTTTATTTGGATTGTCATTGCCGAGTTTGATGCGAGAGACCGGGCGAAATGGAGGAAAATTAGTCGGAAAGCGGACCCTGGCAGAAGCAGGGACTGACCGCTCGGATGATGATGATCCCGGAGCTGCGGCGCACGTCCGCCACGGGCAGCTCCGGCAGCGGAACGCCGTTCAATGCCTGCGCGACCAGGCTAATTAGACATAGACATTATTTATTTTTACATCACAATACTCATAATACTTTCATTGAACTAGTTACATTTATAAATCTATATTTAACTTATATTTATTTAAACCCTACTTAAATAAAGCGATTCGAATACAGAGTAATGCGATGTCTAAAAGGGCCCCGACTCAGCATTAGCTGCAGCAGAACGATGCAGCGCTGGTTTTCAGCGGGACCTTATCGGTGTGGAGACCTGCACGAGGCACACAACTACCAATTTATATATTAAAAGATAAACTAAGAGCAACGTCTTTAGACTAACTTTAAACATGTACGGCATGATCGTAATGGAGGTGGTAAATTATTCCAACACATGGTGGCCGCATACCGAAAACTGTCACAAAAGCGGCAGAGCAATTAGACATAGACTTAGATGTAGATTTTATTTGGCAATTATTACAATTATATCAAACGCGAGCGCTACCCATCTCTTTTACACTCGTGGTAAGTTGCTAGAGATAGAGAAGACAAGCATTGGACGGCGAGCGCTCGCGCGGATGCGAGCGGTTTCAAAAATAGGCCCCTGGTATTTATAACCTGTGCTAGACAGTATGAAACCACAATTTCTAGTTCATTATACGACGCTGGCGACCCTGGCCAAGTCGCGCGCTGCTGGATGTACGGTTATAATTAAAACAAACATTTGTTAGCTTGCTGTGTGTGGTTTGCTGTGGTAAAAAGATTACCAAGGGCGTTTAAAAGTCGTATGAAGATTAGCACACCATTATCTAAATGGTTTAAAGCTTTATTCCTTCTAGCAAAAAAAGCCTGCGCTTACAGATCGCAGCGATGACTTATGAGGCAAGAGAAAAAGGTCTGGTAGTGGGATTTCGTCTGGCATTTGCGCCACAGAACGCAATGATGATTTATGAGGTATAAGGATAAGGTCCGGCAGTGCAGCAGCAGCAGGTAGGCAATAATGCCAAAAGATACAGGTTATGCGTTTATAACATTTTGCTAAATTTAGTCGTCTAAATTCAGAAACAAAAAGCGTGACAGCAAATCAAAGTGGAATGTATTGCTCGTATTATAAGGTCCATTTTTGTACCACTTTTATTACGTTAGACGGGCATGCTTCATCTTCGGCCGCATCGTCACTTACCAACAAGTGAGATGGCGGTCAAATGCTTGCCTTGTAGGTATAATATTAAAAAAAAGGTGTCCCTCCGCTTTTTAAAAGGCGTGATTAAAAAATTGACCTTATTTTATGAGCAGTAGACCCCACATTGATTTGCTCTCAAGCTTTTTGCTTCTGAATTTAGACGACTGAATTTAGCGAAATGTAATAATCGCATTAGCAAATTTTTATTTATTCGTATGGCAAAAATACTATATACGAGAAACGCAGCTAATGATGGCAGCAGGGGGCTTATTTTGCTAAATCGCCGTTTTCTCGAATAGATGACGGACAGCATTTTTCGTATCATGTAGGTATAGACAATTTTTCCGATCGCGAGTGACGTACTCACACTTCTAACTTTATGACTCAACACACACAAATGAGTGAACCAAATCCTTTATACATACATGGCTTTGGCATGGCAAACTCGTGATCGAAACAAAACGGCGATACGGGTGACTAGCCTTGCGGAAACAAGCGCTCGGAATCAGTTCGGAAAAACGTGTGAAATAAGCAAATAAGGCAGCTGTTCACACTGCAGGGTACTTACAACCGTCCCGGCACTGGGATCGTAGAAGCGCTCCAGCAGCTTCACGATAGTGCTCTTCCCGCAACCGCTTTGGCCGACGACAGCTACCGTCTTTCCACGTTCTATCTGCATTCGAAGCACTACAATCAATACAGTCGGAAGAAGGGTTGCCTAACTTCTTAACTCTTTGGAGTCTGGTAAACGCGTTACAACGATGAGTTAGTAATGTGGGCACCTCTAGAATAAATAAATCTTTGTCGGTAGTAAATACTCTGTAGAATTTTTTTATTCTAGTGTCTGTCTTAAATTAAATCATAATAAAAAATGACAAATATAATGTTCGAAAACTATATGTCCATTATTAACTATTACTCTATGTTCTATGCGAAACAATCAGCTACAATAATACTCTACAATAATAATACTCTACACTCTACAAAAACCACTTAAAAATACCTCTAAATCTAGTCCCCGTAACACTTGTATTTTGAGTCTGTCCGGATATCTGAATTCTACGCTCTTGAAGCTCGCTGCTCCACTTGCTTCCTAAGAGAGAAATTACGTTACTTTAGAAGCGTTTGTAAGCAAATCTTCACAAACACTAAGATCTACCCAACCGCTATGATAGTGCCCGTCAAGTAAAAAGTGCGTTGAGTCACAATGGAGGGGATATGTTTTTGAACGCTTCCCGAATTCACACACTTGTTCTCGAACGGTACCACCGATCTCCAATCGCATGATCGCACCCCTCTGAAATGACGTCACAACATGCATTTCGGATATTCCGTGACGCCATTCCAGAGGGTGGTATCATGCGATTGGAGACCGGCGGTACCGTTCCTGGTATCTTGGTCAGATTGTGTAGACTGTGAGGGCACCGTAGGCTATCCTACGTCAACGAGTACAAAATAAGTTCCACGTTTAGGAGACCCACAAAACGTGGGTTATCCCGTGCACAGGCTGGCACAAACAAAGAATAAACACAAAAGAAAAAAAAGACTTTAATGTGTCTGAAAAGCGAAACTGCCAAGAGGATGAGGCACCCCAAACCTACCTCAGAGAACCCACACAAAAGGATATGTAAGTATTATCGCTGCAAAAAGTCGAAGATAAGGTCAGCAAACATTTTTTTTGTGCCAGGCTATGCACTGGCAGACCCACGTTTTGTGGATCACCTAAACGTCTACTACGACTACAAAGTGGAACTTTTCTTGTACTCGATGACGTAGGATAACCAACGGCGCCCTCACAGTCAAGTAGATACATACAGGCCGCGACAAACGGCAATGACGGCAACGCGACGAGAAGCAACGAACTCACGAAAGTTCCCATCCCATCCTCCTCCCTACACACCAAAATGACCTCGCTTAAAGCTACTCAAATAGGTTTTCGCACTTGGCAGGTCTCGAGATGTTTTAGACCAGGTTTTCCCAAAATTAGCTCCACGCACCCCTGTCAAAGTTTCCAGATGACATCGAATGCCCAGGTGTCAAAACCCACTTCTACATTAAGCATGTTGTAGCGAAGGCACACACGGCGCACGCGCCTGCCAGGCATACAGCCAGCATTACGTAAATCTTGTCGCGAACCCCCGTACCCCTCTTTGAGAACCCCGAATCACGGAAGGATGCCTCGCTGGCACATCCGGATCTGGCACGGTCCTCAGCATCCGCTGAACACCGCCATCCCATTCAATCCTCCCATCTCATCATACCAACCCATCCTCCTTCCTACACATCAAACCGCGCTCGCCACTGAATCGACCACGAATCGCCTAAAGCTACTCAAATAGGCTCGCACAAGTTTTGGACAAAATGTACATGGTGCGACGACAGTCCTCCTGAAAATCTCCTGAAGATCTCGGGTGCCAATCGGCTCCCGAGACCGTTCAGCCAGTTCGACTATGATGTATGAACTCACGAAGGGATGCCTCGCAGGCACGTCCGGGTCCTGCATGGCCGGTACGGTCTTTAGAAACCGCTGCACGCGCGCCGCCGCCGCCGCCCCACGCTGCAGCTCCGGACCGTACGTGAAGCCGTTCTGTAGTTGCGTCGACATGGTTTGCAGGGACTGCGTCGCGCTGAGACCGAGTAATGTGCTTCGACAATTATAATAATATGCTTGGACAATTGACACGGCGCCATCTAGCCCCAAAGTGAGCAAAGCTTGTGTTGTGGGTGCCAGAAAACTGGTAAACTAGTTACATTTTTTAAAATAATTATTATACATACCCGTAACAAAAATTCAATTCATCATTTCAATTGATGTGGACGGTCCTCCGTGTGCCTTCAGTCCTTCACAATAAAAGTAAAACTAGTAACAGACGGTCCATTTTGGCTGGAGCCGACCAAGCGTCAGTTGCAGTTGATACTAATCCTTACTTAATATAAAGGCAATTGGGTGCGGGGGACGTGGTCGGACGTCCGACCAAGGTCGGCTCGCCCGCGCACCCGAATGAATAAAAAACCAACTTTATTTTGTACACAGTAAGTGGAATTCGAATCAAAAAACGAACAACTCAACAAAAACAGTAAATTGTAAATTGCTATACCCCAGCAGGGTGTCACTATTAATGTAAGATCTATGTGGTTGATGCCCCTGGTATTGCAAACGTCCATAGGCTACGGTAACTGCTTACCATCAGGCGGGCCGTAAGCTTGTTTGCCACCTTAGTGGTATAAAAAAATGTATATACGAGTAGTACACAATGTAACGCACTGTACATGTAATAGTGATATCGCAATAACTAAATAGACTCACATCAATATACTATCGTAGGGTATCCCGTCGCTTACAATCAACCTGCCGCCGTACGACAGTGCTGCGGCGTTCATGAAGTTGAACATGGACCGGGAGAGGCCACTGACCAAGGCCACCAGATGGGCGGCGGCGCGCGCGGGCCGCAGGGCCGGGGCCAGCGCGGACTCATACTCGCGGGCCATACGCGCTTCTAGACCCAGCGACGCCACCGTGCGAAGGTTGCTTATTGCGTCGATCGCTAGCTACAATATAAGGAGTTGGGAATAACAGTGTCGGTTATTAGCCTCCAACTAAAGTCAGACGTGCTCCGGCTCTGAATGGCATTGTCTGGTATTGTCGGGCACGGTCCGGCCGTGGTCGGCGTGGGGTGGGTGTGCTCCGGCCCTGGGGCGGCCGACGTGTCATTGTGTGTTTCCTTCCTACTTTCCTACCCCCCTCCTTTATGAAAATTGAAAGAGATGTTTAAGGTTCTAATCAATAAGAAGTTTTGAGTTTTGAGTCAATTAACGCCACTTGGAACCTTACCGGCGTTGCTAAAGCGAGTGCGACAGATATCGCGAGCGAAGGATTCAAAATGGAATCGACATATCTATGTCGCAGGCGGATGATTAAATTAGCCGGTTAATTAAACGGCTAGCTTTTTAAGCAATTATTGTATTGAAAATTTACCATGAAATTAGAAAGTAATGTTTAAAGAACGATATTGCCCCGTGCCTAATCACAATACCATCAAACAATAATAATAGTTTGTTTTGAGGTTCATATCGGTTTGCTTAGGTTAGCGTTGTGACTATGCGTGGAGGAACTCCATAAACTCGGGACAATATTGTTCGTACGTTACTTTCAAAGTCCATGAATTTGGCAAATTTTCCATTGAACAATTGCTTTAAAAGCTAGCCGTTTAATTGACCGCCTAATACAACCATCCGGTTGCGTCACCTATACTGTAACTACCTGTAGCGATCTCCATAGTTTTCCAAAGGAGCTCGTTCACACAAAGAGTTAGCAAGACATCAGCATGACAGCTACTGTCAAATCTACATTACGCTAGCGGAGTGTTTCACCTACAACGTTTAAATACAAGACCCAAGGTACGTCCATTGGCCTTCGGTCCCCTGGCCACAGCAACTCAGCCAGGCCGGTAATTACCATTTCCTTTCTCCACCGTCATCGCCAACATTGGCGGCTAGATTCCTCTCTTACACCGTACTCTTACCTTGGTACTGCCCTCCAAAGCCTTGTACTGGCCAGCGTGCTCAGACATGGTAGCCTTGTTCTGGTAGTAGACCGCGGCCAAGAGCAGCGGAAAGAACGTCATGGCCACCAAGCAGACCCGCCACTCGAAGTATAGTGCGCTCAGCAGCGACAGGAGAACGGCGCTCACACATTGCAGCATCAAGCCGATACGTTGACCAGAAGCCTACACGAGAGGAAAAAACTAATTGTAATCCCGGAATACTCGTTTTTTTTTGTTGCAACTATAACAACTACCTTCATGTAGTGGGCCTTTTTTTGACATTGTAACATGGCTGTTGTATTAACAATAAACAACTTCTCTGGTTATTAAGTTGTCTCTTTCTTTTCTTCTTTATTTCAGTCAGAGCATCCAATGACATCTTCCTTCCTTAGTTCCTTTGTGTATTTAGAATCTCCCATATAGAGAGGGTAGACTGTGTCTTCTCAGGCGCATATGGAGGACACTTCCCAGGCCTTTTAAATTATATTCCAACTCGTTGACATGTATTGAAAGTCTGTCTTGGTATTTCTTACTATATGTGAAAACAGAAAAACAGGAATTTTCCTGTTTATATCCCTAGATCCATATGAATGAACTTGTTACTGATGTAGTACTAATGTAAAAATGCAGAGCCTACATACCTACTGAATTATTTACGGGTAAAACTTGTCTTTACATTTATAAATAATGTCTATATTTACATACCGGTGAAAACTTGTAAATGGCCGTGTGTTACCCTTTTATCCAACAAATTAATGAAACCTAATTTAGCTGTTAGTTTTCCTAATAAAATAAAATAAAAATAATATAGTCCCGCGGGATAGTGGAATGTTTACAGAGACCCGAACTGCGCGCGGCTGAAAACAGTGGGGGGCTGCTAGTTGATAAAGTGCGTGGTGCATGTGAAGGTAGGTCCCTATATCAAAATTATAAACAGCACGACCACCACAAGTTACCCCGAAGTTACCACTGTTGAGTCTACTTCGATCATCTTGGCGTTAATGTAACGGTTGTGCTCTCGCGCACAGAGCCCGGGGCCCGGGGCCCGAGAGCCCGGGGTCCGCCCTGACCATGATCCAGGATTTGGCAGATAAAGTAATTACAGTGGAGAGCCTGCCATCTGACCTCCGTGACCCTGCTACTAGGGGAACCTGACCAGATTGGATCATGGTTACACATTTAGTCGCCTGAATGTGCAGGTTTCATCACGATGTTTTCCCTCACCGTAAGGGCATCGCTTAGTGTTCAATTATTGAACATAACTTAGAAAAGAGTCATTGGTACATGGAGGCAGTAGGATTCGAACCCGGTACCTCTCGCTTGCGAGTCGGATACCTTTACACTAGGCCACCGACGCTCTTAATTTTATTATTTTACGACCCCACGCGACCTGCCCACCTAAGAACATATAAAATGAATCCGAGTTTACCGCCTGTACATACGATGCTTCCAACGAGAGTCTGGTGCAGAGCGCGCCGGTAGCGTTCGCCTGCAGGTCGTAGTAGCTGATGGGCTGCAGCAGCATGTGCTGGAACATGCGCAGCCGCAGCCGCGCCGTCAGGCACGCGCTCGCTACGCCGAACAGGAAGCACTGACGACAGTGCATAATAATGTTACTTAAGTACTTACTTACTTCGCTGGCTCAGCGACCCGAAGTGGATCTTGGCCTCCGACAAAGAATTCGCCATTGGTCCCTATCCTGCGCCATTTGTTCCCAGTTCGTTATCTGGAGTACACGCAGGTCTTTTCGGACTTCGTCCATCCTTCGATACCTGGGCCGAACAGCCGGCAAGCATGCCGGCTATTCGGCCGAGGTATGTTTGGCTGCACGATCATCTCCTCTGCACAATAATGTTAGTTATACGCCCAGACAAAAAGCAGATTGTTTGATATGGATGTTTCTATTCGGAAGGAAAGCGTAACAAAGTATAAGTACATTTTGTTACACTTTCCTCGTCAGAGAGAAGGTTACAGTGAAGCAAACTTGGTTTCATGCAAATTTTTATTTATTTATTTAAAAACTTCATGCACTGTTACGTACAAAGCTTACTTACTAAGGTTGTTTACTTTACTAAGTGTAGTAAATATAACAATGGAAAACGCTGCTGTCCATTTTCCAGCCTATGGAGACTCTGGATTTTTTACCTCGAAAACGTTAGTCGTCTTGTACGACACCCACGAGTGTGAAGGCTTCGTGCTATTCTACTCTGCCGAACAACACACGGCCTCTATTATTTTCGAAGAATCTTGATAAACTTCCAGTTGTACAATGTCGAAATGCCACTTCCACCGTAGCTTTCAAAAAGCAATCATGGGACCACGACCAGCTTCATCCAAGTTTCAATTACTAGATTCAAAACACATAAAGAGAAGCATTCTCACCTCAAAGAAGCTGGAGAATCCCATTATGAAGCCAACCATGACACTTATACTGGCGAAATTTTTGGCCCCAGCCATCAGAACGTCTGGGTCGGGATTCGACAATGTCTAAAATAATTATAATAATAATTAATACTTATTCATTAAAACATAATCATCGTCCGCCATGGTCATGATCTAAGATTTGGCAGATCAGGTAATTACAGGAGCGACTGCCATCTAACCTCCGTGACCCTGTTAACAGGAGAACCGGACTAAATTCGATCATGGTTTGAGAGCCGTCTGAGAGTGCAGGTTTCATGGCCATGTTTTCCCTCAGCGTGAGAGCATTGATTAATATTCATTTAAACATAACGACCACACTGGGGTTTGAACCCGATACCTCTAGCTTCCGACTCGGACCCCTTAATCACTAGGCCACCGATGCTCTTATTTATTAAACCATAGGGTCCTTCCTCACATCCCGCCTTAGACAATGAAAAAAGACAAACTAATTAAGCGGGACAACGACAACAATGACCGTGAGAGGAGCGTCAGTTGTATTTTCTCCAGTAATAGTTTCCCTTGGAGACAGATTAGTCATTTATACGCCACATGTATGTGTGTTGCATTACCATTGTCGCACTAAATTAGTTGAATACTAACCGATGCTCTTACGGTGAGGGAAAACATCGTGATGAAACCTGCACATTCAGGCGACTGAATGTGTAACCATGATCCAATCTGGTCAGGTTCCCCTGGTAGCAGGGTCATGGAGGTCAGATGGCAGTCGCTCCACTGTAATTACCTGACCTTCCAAATCCTGGATCATGGTCAAGGCGGACCCCGGGCCCTCGTTCTCGAGAGCACAACCGGGACATTAACGCCAAGGTGATTATTATTACCTATAGAGAAGAAATAGGAACAAATAAACTACACAATCCCCCTATTTTGGTAAACGTCAAACTGAAATCGATCCCGATTATGAAGTGTCAAACACCATGGACTTTTCTCGAGTTCGTCTGTGGTATTGTCGATGGTTCCCATGCGCAAGAGAGAGACAGAGATATGAAACGGTTGAAAGGAACCTATACGAAGCCTCCTGATTAACTCGCGACATTGCTGTTTGACATTTCATCGATCAATTCGGGAACGCGGCTCGTTTGCCAAAATCACCCTGCTGATCTGATGATATCAACTTCACTATTTCTACGACACGGTCAAAGAATCTGACATATCACCATCCTTTGAAATACTTAAATGCGGATAGTAAGATGAAGCGGGTAGGTACATAGATAAAGAAATACATGAGAAGCTAAATATAGTATGCTCATACACCAAACAAATGTCCAAATATGATGATGTAAAGGGGCATGGAGAACCCTATCACTGTGGAGCAAAGGCTGCCCGCAGTTATGGACTTCCACTCCGGTCTGTTCATGGCTAACAACCCGCAAAAATTCATGGAGGACTTCTCGGCCTTCTCTTTGCCCTGTAACAAACGATATAATAACTAGTCTAATATACAGGTATAGGTATCCAACTAACGTAGATACGAGAATTTTTAACGCTCATGTGCGTGGAATGAGCTCCCATTCCTTTCCCTAAGTTTTCCCTTTACACTTAGGGTCTTTTAGGACAGAAAAAGTCGGAAAACCCCCGTCCAAGTTTACATCATCATCATCAGCGATCAGACCCGGCTTCTGCCAGAGTTCGCTTTCCGACTCATTATCCTCCATTTCGCCCGATCTCGCATCCGAATCAGCGATGTCAATCCATCGGCGGGATCTCTTTCCTAATACCGGAAGGCACCTATTTAACATATTCCTGGGGCTTACGCAATACGTGACCAAAACAGCATAAGCGACCAAGTTTATATATACTCAAATATTATCTAAACGACCGAACCGATGTTATTGAAAGGTAATAAGTATCTTAATAAAACTGGCACTCACATAGAGAAAACCGTCCACAAAGGTCCATCTGTTCGGGAGCTACGACGCCACAAACATATCCACACGTTTAACTTATGACACCTCTTTTTTTAGTCGGGGGTTAAAAAGGCAAGTCTACAGTACAGGTACAGTAAGGGTGCTGATGTTGGACGACCGTGGTCGCATTCTATCCGATGGACCGTCTGGCCGTATGCGTATTGCGACAGGACCGTAAGCCGAACGCAGAGCACCAAAATACTTACTATAGATTGACTATCTTCCTCCATTCTCAATATGTAAGATGTTGTATCTTCAATTGCAGAATCCTCTCGTTTCAACTCCTGATCTAAAAAAATATAATTAATCATTTTAATGGAGAACAAAGATGTATCTAAATGATTCGATTTGAGTGACAGAGACACAAAAAAATCTCAAAAGCTTACTGCAGCAGTGTTTCCAGCCCGTTTCCGTTTTGACATTGATTGATACGACCTTCAAGAGACGAGCCTATACCTATCTCAAGGGCCGGAAACACATTCGTGGCTTGCCGAGTGTTGCGGATGTCTATGGGCGGCGGTGACCACTTACCATCAGTGACACAAGGAAACTAAAACAAGAAGAAACTGGTGCGTGATTCCCCAGCGCTGTTTGCTTATACAAAGAAATTACCGTAAAAATTTTGTAGCATAATAAATGAATAAATATGCTTGGACAATTAACACATCGCCATCTAGCTCCAAAATAAGCAAAGCTTGTGTTACGAGTGTTAGATAACTGATAAACTAATTACATACGTTTTTTTTTTGTAATACGGCAGACTAACAGGCAAGCGGACCACCTTAAAATTCATCATTTCAATTTCGGCTCTGCCGTGAAACGAACTCGGGACATCTGCGTGGCAGACCGGCATGTAAACCAACTGAACCATTCAGGTCGTCAGGCGTCCGTTATAATGCGTAGGTACAGATAAGGAATGGAGCAAGTTGCCTGCGAATCGAACCCGGGACCTCTGCGCGGCAGACCGGCTGAACCACTCCGGGAACTCAGGCCGTCTACGTATAAGTACGTAACCTACGTACATTACAAAACTTCGATCAATACAGCATTCGCCAAAACATTATTTAGATACATACCGGTCGTTGCAGCGTGTTGGCTAACAACGTCATGGTCTTGGTGCATGCCGTAGTAATGCCCCTTCTTGGCCATCAGAGCCTCGTGATTGCCCGACTCGATCACTTCGCCATCCTTCAGCACGTATATCACGTCGGCGTTCCTGATTGTGGAGAGCCGGTGCGCCACCGTCACCGTCGTGCGCCCTTGCGATGCCTGACAGATAATGTGGTGGTGGTGGTAGATAGTCTGGTAGACACTTATTCTTTGACTAGACTAGATTCTCTCATAATCATCATCAATTTTTTTTATGTTACGCTAAACAAACAGACAAGCGGGCCACCTGATGGAAAGTGGTCACCGCCGCCTATGGACATCAGCAACACCAGGGGAGTTACCAATGCGTTGCCCGCCTCTGAAGAGACCTCTTAAATACGTCTATAACGATCCCATATCATAGTCCAAAGGAAACATTGTGGCTGGTAGCTCGTTCCACATCTGAATCGTTCGAGGGAGAAACGTTGTTTCGAACCTTCGCGTGGTGACCAACATAGATTATGGATGGACGAGATTCCCTATATCTAAACAATTCTTTTCTGATAAGCGATCTACCTGATGACTTTTTGTACTTTGTTAGTCACCAACTAGCGAACATTTTTAAACCTGACTAATAACGCCTTCAGATGTAAATATTGAAAAAAAAAACGCCAAAACAAGGGACAAATCTCTCCAACCTGCACATTGTTCAGGTTCTAACTTCGAACTACCTAGATATTCAAGTAAATACCTAGAGTAGACAATTTAGTTACCGCGTCAAGAGCCTCCTGGACCTTGGCTTCGGAAGCGAGGTCCAGAGCGCTGGTAGCCTCGTCGAGCAGCAGTATGGACGGGTTGCGGACGAGCGCACGAGCGATGGCGATGCGCTGCTTCTGCCCGCCGGAGATGGTTGCGCCGCCCTCGCCGACCAACGCATCGTAGCCCTATAGTAGCCCTAATTTTAATTTGTGTTACAATGTTGGCTGCATTTGTACGCCTCTCCATAGCTAGCACAAGTGTGCTCCCGAGCGCGATAAGCGAGAAAAGGCGCAACATAGCTGCGGATATCTCTTTCATCTTAGTGTGGAGAGAAGGAAACAGAAGCTCTCTCGCGGCGCGATATATTGCGCGGGCACACTGGTGCTAGGCCTGCTGGTCAGGAACGCAAAATGCCAGACACGAACAAATCCAGAAACCCAAACGTCTTAGACTAGAACCAGTTAACGTCCCAAGGGGGTGAGGTTACGTGCGGCCTGCCGCATCTTCCAGCTGTCCGCACGAGCCGCTTTGGTTCAACCTTTGTAAAGCGTAGGTACGGATAAGGAATGGAACAAGTTGCCTGCAAGTATGTGCCCTGATCATTATAATCTGGACGCTTTTAAGGCTAGAGTGAATAGGTACAACACTAAGGTAAAGTAGACATTTTAAAGTAGCCGGTTTAATATAGTGAACCATGTGAACCTAAGGGTGTACCCATAACCTGATTTACTATGTTACCTGTTCCCTCATTACGTATAGGTACCACTCAGTCCACAACATGCGGTCAAATCCTGGGGCTCTATTTTTGAAAAGCTCGCCTCGATTCGAACGGTTTTCAATTTTGATTTTCGGCATGAAAATTTAATTTTTTGTTAATCACATTGTCAACACCGAAAGAGTACGGTTCAAAAATAGGGAAAATAAGCATCATGCGTCGAAATATTGAGTTTTGAACCGAAAAACAAAATTGAAAGCCGGTCGAATCAAAGCAAGCGATTTACAAATAGGGCCCCTGCTCATATATCTACTAACCCTCGGCAGTTTCATGATGAACTGGTGCGCGTTGGCCTGTCTGGCGGCGGACTCGATGTCGGCGTCGGAGGCGTCCTCGCGCCCATAGCGGATGTTCTCGCGCACGCTCGTGTTGAACAGCACCGGCTCCTGCCCCACCAGCCCCACCTGCGCGCGCAGCCACCGCACCGACACCGACCGCACGTCGTGACCGTCGAACAGTACCTGAGGATACATGTTTGGCGTTAAAGGGATATAAGGTAGCCGCCAATGTTGGCAAGTGAAGATGGAGAAGGTGGAAAAGGGTATCACCCACCTGGCCAGGTGTTGTGACCAGGGGACCACAGGGGTCCGACAGTTGATCTTCGGAAGTTGTATATTGCTACGAAAGTTGGCACACTTCTCTAGCGTAATGTAGAATGGTCAGCGCCATCTATGTTCTTGTCAACCATGTGTTCGTGTACTCGTAATTTGAGTATTGTTGAGTTTCCCTATTGAAGCGATAGATGTCGCTACATGTCGCTCTTGTTATAGCGACTCGTCACTGACTGATATACTATATAATATATCGGACGCGGTCCAGCTCTGCCTGGCATTGTCGAGCGCTGCCTGGCTCTGTCTGGTATTGTCGGGCATGGTCCGATCGGTCGGCGTGGGGTGGGTGTGCTCCGGTGCTTAGGTTTTAAGGCTCAATAGAGAGGTACCTAGTATCTACCCACATTTGTGTTAAAGTGGAAAGAGAATAGGAAAGTATAACTTACTTGTCCGTCAGTGACGTCGTAGAACCTGCACAAGAGTTGAATTATGCTAGACTTTCCGCAACCAGAGAATCCGACCAGGGCCACGGACTGTCCGCGCTTTATCTTAATATTGATGCCATTCAGAATCTGAAAGTGAAACCGAATTATGTCTTAAGAAAATAATGGTGGCCATCCTGCCAATATTTGCAATATAATAGGAAAGTGAGGTTGGTTAGTCCTCGTTTAAACACCTACAGGAGTGGCACCGCCTATCTCCGACAGTAAGCCGGCATTTTGATGCAATTAAGTTTAAACCAATCGCAGTAAGACAGCTCTGGATCTGGCTTGCTGCGATTGGTCCTAACTCATTTTTAATGTGGAGTGACTTATGCGCTTATTACATTTGACTAAATTCAGTTACTAAATTTAGAAGCAAAATGTGCGAGAGCAAATAAAAGTGGAATGTATTGCTCACAGAATAAGGGGGCCATTTTTCTATCACTTATATTTTGTTACGTGTCGCTTCGCTTTTCAAAAGCTGTGATACAAAACGCTCTAACGCTTCTTGTTCTGAAATTAGTCGACTGAATTTAGCCAGGTGTAATAAGCGCATAAACTATGCTAAGAAGTCTGCGTGGATGAAGTTGCGAAAAAAGCTACTAGTAGGTAACTCAACGTGATTGAATAGCCCATAGCCTTTACCACCTTCTTCGTCATTGCACACCTCTTGACATTAGTCGATTTAAACAGAGAACATATGCAATAAGTTTGCCGCGAACGTCACTCCTACTTAGGTAAATAATAAAAACAAGCATTTGCCAGCGATTTCGTTGGCAAAAAGTTCCTTTACTTATTTCTGGAGATAAAAAGTAACTCATTTTCTTCCCTGCCGTCGACAGAGTTACTTTCGCTTTACAACAATAGTTTGGATGACCACTCACCCTCAGTTGTGGCCTCGTTGGATAGTGGAACACCACATCGCGGAGTTCCAAGTTTCCCTCCACTGCGTTCGGAACGAGTCCGCGGTCTTGCAAGGGGTTGATGACGGGCGCGTGGTCCAGAATGTAGAATATCTGTGCACCAGCCCCGCGGGCCTTGCCGAGGGAGGACACCACCGCGCCGATCAAGCCGAGATTTCCCATACCAGTCATTACTCCAATGAACACCTAGGATTGTAGACAAAGCGGTTGAGGTAGGTATTTGAGATATAGGTTTTCGTAAATTGCTTCCATCTGTGGCCGTGTGGTGTCGAACAGAGTAGTAGCACCAACCCTTTTTACTCGTGAGTGTCGTAGAAGACGACCCATGCTTTCGAAGAAAAGATCTAGGTTAGAAAATGGGCAGCAGCGTTTTCCATTTTTATATTTAAAACAGTGCGATCTCCAACCCGTCTGCCAAGCGTGGCGATTATGAAAATAAGCTAATCTCTCGCAGGAGAGGCCTTAAGTTCTGCAGTGGACTGTTGAATAATATTGCTTCACATCTAAATCGTAGGTAGCCTATTCATAAGTACAATACGAATCAATTCAGGGTTTACGTTATTATGTTACCAAATTCGTTGGTGCTCACCGCAAAAAAGACGTCAGCATTATATTTGGAGGGCTCGTTCACAATCAGGTAAATTCCGTAATAGAAGGAGACCGCATAGGAACTTAACAGACACAAGAAGAGAAAGCCCATTGACAAACCGCTAAACAATTCTGCAAATATCAAAGAAAAGTTTATATTAGCAACGACCATGGTCGTACGACGGACATCGCCCGACCAATAAGAGACCTCAAAACCGCCCGTCGCACGACCATTGCCAAAGATAAAGCTAATTTTAGAAACCAACCATGATTTTTCGGTTGAAGCAAGACCACAAATATACGTAACTGATAATAATTGATATAAGTAGGTACCTAATGTGCAATCTATAAAAAGTTTTTAGGTACAATCAGATAGAAACCACATGACAAGATGAAGCTAACCTCTCCTCGTGTACGTCTTCTTGGCTTGTCCAAGGAGGTTCTGGTATCGGCTGATCTCGCTCTGCTGACCGTTGAAGGCATACACGGTGCGGACGGCGCTCAGAACCTCCTCTGCCAGGGCGCTGGCCCGGCCGGTCGCCGCCGCCTCCTTCTTGCTCATACGTTCCGCGAACTAGAACACCATAACCCTTATTCAAGGCTAGAGACATGTCATAGTATTCACTTCCATCCACGCGAGTTCCAGACCTGGGCCTTGTTGGATCTGGATCTGGAGACATGGTTTTGTTATTCTGCTACTAATGAAAGACCAATCAAAGTTCAAGGTTTTCAATTGGTGTTACAATCCTAGCTCGATTAGATTTTGTGATAAATCGGTATTCCCACTTATTTGTTCAGTCTCTTGGCAGGTAGATTTTAGAAGGCAACACCAATGGCGCTTACCTACAAGTTTTAGTAGAATATCCAATTTGTCTTGAGTTGTAATCTATTTGTAAACGAATTATGAAATAACTAAAAATAGCGGACTTGATATTCTGGACATAGCGTGGACGGAAAGATAATATGCCTAGTGATGCCTTATACTACAAAACGAGATACCTACAACAATATCGACATTCTTGCTTGGCGGGAAAAATAGATCCAGGCTCCTCAGATTTAACAAGACTCCTATCACACTGGCGAAAATATCCATTAACATTTCAATACATACCATTATACAGATGTTACTCTCGGCGGTATTTGAATGTGTATATAATATAGGCTGGAAGGACCAAGGTTGATTCTTATATGTAGGTAATATGCATGAGTATTTTACACTGGCTCACTTTATTTGAAAGTGCAAGCAGCCCCATGGATACAGGAAAAGGAGATAGGCAAACCAATGCCAGCTTCCACCCTTTCAAGATTGCCATGGAAATACAGCCAACAGCTATGGTAGCATTATACACTGCTATTGACAACTTGTCTCCCATGCCTTCTTGCAATTTAATAATGTCGCTGCAAGAGGTTTAATGAAATATATAATTCATCACTCCTATTTATAGGTAGCCATAGGTACTCTATGAGACGGATATAAAATGAACTTACTCAGCCATTTTGGATGCAAAGTCTTTAAGTTCAGTAGAATCATAGTAAGCACAGTCTTGATGCAAAGCAGATGTGAAATATGCTTTTCTAATTTTAAATATCTGAAAAAGACACACAGTTAGTAACTCAATATCCTGCATGCGTGCAGATTACGAAGCCCTCTACTACTTTGGAGGAGGGTCAATTCCTACTGTGGACTACGTTACTGAATCACGAAAATAACGGTTTGTTGTGATGTAAACATTCAGAGTCTAGAGTTCTACGCAGAACCTTCATCATCGATATCATCTCGCAACGGACACAGCGAAATAAACCCGTCCCTTTCCGCGGGACCTCTCTCGTGATACAGGCCCGTTTAGGATTATTGAATAAATAAGCGAGCAGAGCGAGTTCGCAATTTTAGAAATATTTGGTCTTAACAGCCATGGGTGATCCACACAATAGTAATTTAAGGAAATCAATAAAGGAATGACCGCAACGAGCTAGGTGAATAATAAGAAAAGTATCTGTTACTTATGAATTTTTTACATTTTAATTCGTAAAATTGGTGTGCTCAATGAATGAATGAGCTAGCGGAGCGAGCTCGAAATGTTTGCAATTATGGTTTTTATAAGCTGGGGTGATTGTTAAAATGAATACTTGAGCGAGCGCAGCGAGCTCGGAATTTTAGGTTTTCAAAGATTGGTAAATAGTATGAACAAACTAAAGCAAATGAATGAGCGAAAGACGCGACCTCGAAATTTTTGTTCTAAAAAGCTGGGGCGTGTTCGGAATTGCAACTGAGAGGACATCGAGCACAACGCAAAGCAAGTAAGTCCTCAGGATCGAACCTTGAGGTACTGTGGCCTATGATGGTTTTGATAATGGGCTCAGTCCCTGCATAGTTACAAGGCCAGGATTATTCAAAAGTATGCCTCGGATACATCACCTCCCGAGGGACGCTGTTCAAAGCTTTTAGCAGACCGAGAATTGCGAAATGCAGACGTCGAACCCTAATGCAATAGACCTCCTGTAGGACTGCGAGATCGAATTGATAACTCTGCAGCCCGGCCATGAGGAAACATTAATCGTTTATAGTTTAAAGTGTAGGTCTCCTACTTGCTAATCTACGTGAAACAAAGATGTGACAACTGCGCAACTAAATTATTGTGGCATGGAAATAAACTTACTTGGTTAATAGCAGATAGATTCATACATACTGATCCAATATAACCTGAAATTAACGATATCACGCCGATGGAAGAGTATTGAAAACTGAATCTGTGCATTATACTGAGAAATGTTTCACTGTCAGCTTGTCCAGATTGCCTTGACACTTCGTAATTTATCATGCTTTGAAATACTTTGGAGACTAAAGTAATAGCTAACGGTTGCATTACGCCTGCTAAGCATGAGAATATAAAGGAAATCGATATCATTAACTTGTCCTTTCTGGAGGCGAATCTGAACTAAAAAAAATGAACAAGATCAATATTAAGTGAATAGGATAAAAATAAATGAAACGTGAAACCATCGAACGACTAAGATTCACCAAGGTGCGGAAGGAAATTTCTGGAGCAATCTTTGTATTCTTTTTGTCATTGCCGTCCACGAGCATATTATCTAGTGAGATACCGACTTGTGTTTATTCTGTTGAAACCTACAGGGATATTACATTAATATTTTCTAGTTAAAACTAATAAACAAAGGTTACGTCGATGACGTATGAAATGATAATCAGAGACATAGAAAATCTTTTTACAAACAGTATTGTATCCAAAAAGTTTTTATACCTGTATACCATCTCTATTATTGTATTAGAGAAGATCCTCAACAACCTCCTTGCTACTTGTAACATTTTTCTTTAGGAACAACGCAGTTCACAAGTTGCAGTACTCTTGCAGTACTTCCGAGCGGTTGGTCCCGGCTTCTGCTAGGGTCCGCTTTCGCGAGAAATGCTAAATGCAGATGCTGGTTCCTACTGCAGTGGGGTGGGACTCTTGGAGAGTTCTCAGGGCTAAAATAAGATCCATGGTGCTACAGCCCAGTCTGAAACCGTGTCGGACAGGGCGCATTCCTGGCGAAGTCTCTCGTCAATAACATCTACGTTCGAATAGCTTCATTGTGTGGCACATAAGTTTGATACCTCTATAGTTGCCGCAATCCTGTACGCTGCCCTTTCCTTTATAGATAGGCATAACCACGCGTCAGTTATAAGCCCCGAGTCTACGATCTTGTTAAACAAGTAGGTCAGTGAGCAAGAGTACGCCCCGGGACCCCATTGTTTTCCAGATTTGTATAGGTATACCGTCAAGGCATGGCCATAGCTTTTCCGTTATTTATACGGACCAGAGACCTCTCCACCCCTTCAGGGGTTATCGGGCTTATCATGCCAAGGTTTGCAGATTTAAACGGGCTCGAACCCGTTACTTTGCCAATTTATACTTAGATGAGCTTCTACCCCTCTGCAATGTTTAGCGCGTGGTAGAGTGGAGCCAGCTGAGCAGATTGTGCCTTTGCTACCACCAAACAGTTAATTAAAACTAGAAAACAGTTAATCCAATTAATAAAAAAACCTCAGTAACTTCACTTCTGCCTGCTTCACCATAGTTTACGTCTACAGCCCTAGGTACTGGTTACTTTGACAATAAAAACACCTAATAATATACCTTCACGGCCATGTGGTGTCCGGCAGAGTAGAATAGCACCAACCCCTCACACTCGTGGGTGTCGTACCAGGCGACTAATGTTTTCGAGGCAAAAGATGTAGTCTCCGTAGGCTGGAAATTGGGCAGCAGCGTTTTCTATTGTTAAGCGTACTCCACATGTCCGCCGAAACTTTCGGCGAAACTTTGGCCGAGACTTTGGTCGACCCTCTACATTCTCGCCTATTAGGGATGTGGTGGGTGTCAAAACGCGTCGACATATCGATTCATCGGTGTAATATCGCTAATCTGCTGTAAACAGGGTCACAGAGGTGATGGCAGCTGCTCTACTGTAATTACTTGATCTACTAATATCCTGGATCATGGTCAAGTGTACCCCGAACCTGTTACGGGAAAAAGCGCTAGAAATATAAATATAAAATCGATCGAATCGAGACGACAACAACCTATCTCTACTTAGTCTATGAAATAGGCGAGACATGCCAAACATGCACGGGACTACACGAATGTAGGCGAATACTCCCTCTACTCTCTCGTGTTCCCGCGGAACTGTCCACATGTAGAGTGCGCTTTATATTTATAATACTGCGATCTCCAACTCGCCTGAAACGCGTGGAGATTATAGCCCCCTTCGTGGGAAAGGCCCTAACTCCTGCAGTGGACTCTTATGGGTTGTGATGATAGTACCTACCTATAAAACAAAGTCGCTATGTATCTACAGGGTGTCCCGTAAGTCGACGTCAAGCCGGAATCGGGTGATAGTCCAAATCATAATAGTTACTAGAAAAATAAAAAATAAAATCTAAGTCTTGAATTTTTTAAATTATAGGCATTTCTTTTTTTTTCGAGAAAATGTACACCCTGTGATGGTTTTTTAGCTGCTGTTGCTCTTACCTTTACTTACTTTACTTACTCAAATCTTACCTTTTTTTCAATTTTATTTTTCTTATGTCATCCCGAATAGTGCTAATCTAACCTATTACTTAGAAATCTAAGTCAACTGCTCCAGCTTGGAAGAAAGAGTCACATTATGCCGTACAATGAATAGACAATTAATATTTCGTCCAACTTTAACGGACTGTACTGAAAAAAAAAGTACTACGCCAGGTTGGCAAGTAGCACGAAAAGTTGACGCATTTAATAAGGATTCTAAAATGGTACAATACTTGCTACATTATTTCTTTGATTACGGGGGAAAAAAAATCCTTCAAGAAACCCAGTTTCGAAACATTTTTCATTACCTACTAAAAATTATTCTAGTGCGTTCAAAGCTTGCCTAAGACCGAGTGAGACGGAGAGTCATTCATGAAGTGTGAGTGAGACAGGTAGTGACGCTTTCGAGTCAAATATTCTAATGGGTGAGTGAGACAGATAGTGACGCTAATGAGTCAGATACAGAGAAAGTCATTTTATGAAGTGTGAGCGAGATAGATAGTGACGCCACTTTTTTAATATTGGCACACGCAATACAGATCAGTACGTTACGCTCCTTCGTTTACTACGCATCTTTCCGTATTCGTTCGTGTTATTTCGTACTTTCGACTTTTTGCTTCGTTTATTGGACTTGTTTGTTTGCTTGTGATTTGGACAGTTTCGATCTCTTTACAACGACCTTTGCTTTCTCCTGGACTATCGTGTGATTGTGTAGTGCCACCATGTCTGTGTACACCACTCAGGAATATGCCAACATGCACTTTATTTATGGCGAATGCAGAGGGAATGCTTGCTGTGGCTAGACTGTATCGCGAGCGGTACCCAAATGCTGATCGTTGTCCAGATCACCGAGTTTTTACAAATGTGCACCGTCTACTCTCCACAGAAGGCATACTTCCAAACCGACCACATGGTGAAGGAAGGAGTTCCTTGCCTTACGAGGACGTAGTACTTCAAGCAGTTGAAGAAGATCCAAGTATTTCTGTACGTGCAATCCAGCAAAGCACAGGAGTGCCCAAAACTATAGCTCACCGAATTTTACAAAAACATGAGCTCCACCCATACCATGTACAGCGAGTACAAACCCTGCATCCTCAGGATTATCAACTTCGGGTTGCGTTTTGTCAAACGATGCTACAAAGACACCGGGAAGATCCGCGATTCTTAGAGAACATTTTGTGGTCGGATGAATCGACTTTTAAAAAAGACGGTTACATGAACCTACACAACTTACACGAGTGGCACGTAGAGAATCCGAATTTAATGAGACAAGATAGATCTCAGTATCGTTTTAAAATAAACATGTGGACCGGAATTTTAAATGGAAGAGTCATAGGACCTTTTGAGTTGCCAGAGATCTTGACTGCTGAAGTTTATTTAGATTTTTTACAAAACAGTTTACCTAGTTTACTGGAAGACGTGCCACTCAGTATTTACAGAGAGATGTGGTATCAACAAGATAGCTGCCCAGCGCACTATGCCCGCTCAGTTAGAGCATTTCTCAATGAAGAATATCCGGGCAGATGGATAGGTCGGTCTGGTACGATCTCGTGGCCAGCCCGTTCACCGGACTTAAATCCATTAGATTTTTTTTACTGGGAAGCAGTGAAAGAGAATGTTTATTTTAAGCCAATCGAAAATGTAGCTGAGCTTCGGCAAAGAATTACGGTAGCAGCTGAATTTGTCAACAACGGAAGATTTGCCCGTGTGATAATCCGATATTTTTTAAGAAGATGTCGAGCTTGTATTGCAGTTGAAGGAAGGCAGTTTGAACATCTTTTGTAAATAATAAATCTTTGCATCTAATTGGTGTTTAATTTTAAACTTAAGGTAAATTTGTCCTAAATTTAACAAAAAGTTAGCATCTCTGACTTGAAAGCATCACTACCTGTCTCACTCACATTTCATGAATGACTCTCCGTCTCACTCGGTCTTAGGCAAGCTTTGAACGCACTAGAATAATTTTTAGTAGGTAAAGAAAAAATTTTCGAAACTGGGTTTCTTGAAGGAATTTTTTTTCCCCCGTAATCAAAGAAATAATGTAGCAAGTATTATACCATTTTAGAATCCTTATTAAATACGTCAACTTTTAGTGCTACTTGCCAACCTGGCGTAGTCCTCATAGTGTATTTGGGTAGGTTGATATGCTGTCTGATGTCCCGACTGAGTGCAGGTACTTACGTACTGTTTTAACCCCCGACGCAAAACGTGCACAGTTGAGCTGGATCGATTTCGATGCGGTGTCATTGGCAACCACTTGAATTGGGATAGTTTTCGACCTTTGTTTCATTAGAATCGGTTCAATAAATAGTCGAGGAAATATTTTAGTTTATGTAGGTAAGGTACCTAGGTACTTAGTCGGGGTTTATTCTACGCAGTGACAAACGAGCAGACAGCCCACCTGATGGTAAGCGGTAACTGTCGCCTATAACATCTACGATTCATGCATTTAGATCGCAGGCAACAAAAATACAGAAACGCAGATGTGTTGTCACCGTGAGGACTAAGATGAAATGCCTCATGCCTGTAATTGCGCTGGCTACCATATCCTTCAAACCGGAACACAACAATGCAAGCATTGCTGCTTGGCGGCAGAAATAGATAAGGCGGTGGTACTCGCCCAGGCGGACTCCTTAGGCTTGACAGAGTCCGGTCATATTTAATCCAGTAACGTGAAAACGTTAAATGTTGAGTTGACATGTTTGTGGTCCCGCAACGCAAACCGCCGTCAATCCAGCTATCATAGCCAAAGATAAAATTATAATAGGTACCTACTATTGCGAAGCGCGAACACGACGCGGACGATCCGATTCGTTTACACTCATGTCTCGCAGCATTCGCAGCGCGAGTGTATACTAGGTACCTACCTGATAATACCCGCGCTATCGAGTGCTGGCACAGGATATGTCATGTATTAAATTGACATTAGCTAACTTGAACTATTCAACTCGAGGTTAAACAAGACGTTAATTCACTGTAATCTAACCCCAAACTGAACAAAAAAAAACGATTTAAGTACTTTTACCGTATACTTTACCTAAACTGTTTACACTTAATAATTCAATACCTACTATTAACTATTACGTGACTATTTATAATATTCGTTACTAAATATAAACTACAACGCCATTAACACGCTAATTACCTACATATTACCGTGTCGTCTACCTATAATCACTAGGTTCTACCTGCGATAATTATAAATAATTACTAAGGTATCTATTTATTTTAAAATGCAGCACTACCTACTTAACCAATACGTAGATTTAAAATTGGTCGTTCAATCAAATATACACGAACTATTTTTACGATTGGTATCACACTCTTGAGAACAAGCAGATAAAATGTTTTATCATAATGTAACAGGTTTATTTGTTTGATAACTTGTTACACTGTAGATTTTACCAAAAACAGCGGGTGACCTCGACTCACGTCGATAGATTATTTGTTATCAACTTAGTAGGTAAGATACCTTCTCTACGGTAATAGTAAGGTTTCTACTATCAACTACAGTAAAATAATACAGTACAAAATGGTACGCGCTAAAAAAATCGTAGTGCTAAATGCATTCCAAGGCCAACCCAAGAAAAGCGACTTTGCAATTAAAGAAGAAGAACTACCAACTATTAAGGATGGAGGTACCTATTTTCTGTGCTTAAACTTTATATTTTTTGGAACTTATCAATTTAAAAATCAAATAAAATTTTATTGGTAATAACTTATCCAGCAATAACTACATAAAACGTTTTTTCTATCCTCAGAATTCTTAGCTGAAGCTACGTATTTAAGTGTCGACCCATATCAACGAGTGAAACTGGGTAGTAATTTCCCCTGTGACATGATTGGGGGTCAAATTGCCAAGTAAGTTTGATTGATTAACGTGTTGTGTAGCAATATATCTTTCGACCCTTTTAAATAATATAAATGTGTAATGAAAAATGAATGTAAGGAAAACAAGGTCATTAAGTATTGCTACTTTTGTAGTCAGTAGATACGAGTACTTACCTGTGAATATGAGTGACCTTAAGTGCGTGTGAAGTTATCGCGGGGTCAATTAACTGCTAAGTAATCTACATAATATAAACATGGAGTTGTTCTTCCATACACTCAAACTTTCTTTCCTTTTTCTTTCAGAGTTATAGAGAGCAGAAATTCGGAATATCCGCAGGGTTCTTGGGTAATGGGACACTTTGGGTGGCGAACCTATACCGTGGTAAAACCAGAAAATGCAATTTTGTGCAATCAGAAGCCATATTTGTATGCTTTGCCTGAATTTGGTGATTTACCCGTATCTTTAGGGTTGGGAGTGTGTGGAAGAGTGGGGTAAGAGTCACTTGTATTTGTCTCATTCATTTCCTCATAATTTTTTATATTGCTTACGGAGGCACACAGTTGTGTAAAATTCCTCTATATTTTCAGGAATACTGCCTATTTCGGTTTCACTAAAATATGCCAGCCGCAACCCGGAGAAACTGTTGTAGTGTCGGGTGCGGCGGGCGCCGTCGGCTCCCACGTTGGTCAGATTGCAAAGCTATTAGGTAAACTTCTCAATCCTTCAAAACTGTTTTATTTGATGCAAAAATAGCTAACTGGTCGGTGTCGATACTTATAGTTTTTTTTTTTCAGGATGTCGCGTCATCGGTTTTGCTGGCACTGACGATAAATGCGAATGGCTCGTGAAAGAACTAGGATTTGATGCAGCAGGCAACTACAAATCTGTGAACATTAATGAGTTCCTGAAACAAAACGCCCCAAAAGGTGTAGATTGTTATTTTGACAATGTTGGTGGTGAACTCAGCAGCACTGTGATCTCCCAAATGAATGAATATAGCCGTGTCGCTGTTTGCGGTGCTATGTCGACATATAATGAAACTGATCCAGATAAACGCAAAGGTAAATAGTCTTTTTTTTTTGTAGTCGTGATCGGCTCAGTTCAAACGCGTTGGAATTGGAACCGACTACCATTCTTTGCGTGCTTTTTCTAAAACTAAAAGCATATTAAAAAAAAAGATTTGGTTTTGTTTTTAATGGAAGAACACAAAAACTAGTTGACCGATTTTAAAAATTATTTCAGTAACAGAATGCTACATTACCACTGAGTAACATATGCTACTTTTTTATCTCGGGGAAGTAATAGGTTCCCACAGGAAAGTTGATTGTTTTACAGAGATCCGAGCCCCGCGCGAGTGAAAGTGGCCGAGAACAGTTATTATTAATTAATTAAAAAATTGAAAATAAGTCTTATTTACAATTTTTTATTCTCAAAGAAAAACTTACTGACATACCAAAACCTGGTTTTTTACTTTCAGCAACAATTCTTCAACCATACATTGTCGCCAAACAAATGAAAATTGAAGGATTTCAAGTAAACAGATATGCAGAACTAACAATGGAAGGTGTAAAGCATAATTTACAATGGGTCAAAGAAGGCAAACTGAAATATCGTGAACATATTTTCAATGGTTTTGAATCGGCCGTAGATGCTTTTATAGGCTTATTTGAAGGAGTGAATACAGGAAAAGCTATTGTAAAAGTGAATTGAGTGATAAATTATTTTATTTAAAAAACTAATTATCCTTAATAATAACGATACACACATTATATTATGCTTAACTACAAATATACTTAAATGGTAAAGTTGTAAGACTCATTTACGTTTCCGACGTTTTGGTCCTAATAAATCAGACGAAAGTTGTACATTCTTTTTCACATCTTTGACATACTTATTTAAAAATAACTCTTCGTAAATAAGACTGTTAGTCTCTGGACTTAAAAATTTTGACAATTCATTATAAAGGTGTTTCTTAGTATATTCTTCAGTTTCAGTAGTCTGTGTTGTAGCTGCTTTCGATGTAGCAGACAAATTCATAGAATTCTTCAAGTCTTCTATTCTATGTGAATTTTGATCTATTCTTCTCAATAAAGTATCTTCCATTCTTTGGAGCCTAGCTTCTATAGAAGCAACACTATATTCTTGCATACTAGGCAAGCTCGGGTGCTCGGATAAATGCCGCTTTACTTTTTCCGAACTCTTTTTCGCTTTGACATTTATAGGATCAGGTGAACTGCGAGCTACTGAAGTAGGTATATTGTTTGGAATACTCTGTGATTTATTGCCATCCATCTTTTCAACTAAACTATTATTTGTATGTGTCATTTTATCTTGTTCGTCCATCTCATCTAAGCAAAATTCAATCATATCTCTTAATTTTTGTTTATTCAATTTTCGTTTTATTTCTATAGTATCCATTCTCTCTCTTGCTATTTTAGACCGTTGATTATTTAATAACGAAATATTTTTAATATCTTCTTTATTTGCATTTTTTGCTATTGTTGCTTTGTTCTCGACTTTATGGGGTTCTTCAGGAGGATTATTTAGCAATTTTGTTATATCTTGGGCAGATAATCCTGATAATGGCAATAATAACGAATCACATTCTGTAAGGTTGTTATTACCAGTTACTGCCTGTGATGCTACTGGCAGGAAATGTTGTGAATCTAATGGTACCACACCACTATTTTGGTTTACATCTATTTCTTTATTGGCCACTACCCCAGAATGATCTAATATCTCGATTTCGAATTTATTTTTAAATATATCATTATCAAATGCTTTAACCTCTTTATTTTTATTTGGACGCAGAATTATTGATGGTGAAACTGGTTCAAGGTTAGGTGGAATAGCCACTGGTGTTGATATCTTTTTCTCTGATATAATTTCAATTCTCTGGGTACTTCTTGTATTACGCTTATTTGTCACTGGCGCTATTTGAGCGGGGTTGGATTTATATTGATTATTATTTTCAAATGTGTTTTGGTCGACATTTGTACTTTGCGCACTATATGATTTACTAGAATTCAGACTTGTTACGTTAGATATTGTAGGTATTACAATTGCTTGCTGTCTTTTCTTTATATTAGATATATTATTAGACACGGAAAACGGTATTTCATCTATTAAACTGTTATTTATATTATCATTAAAGGATAAGGTATTAGCTAGTTCACTATTCACAAGAAAATCTCCATATTTGACAGGAAAATTGGCTACCTTTTCCTTGTAAGATAAACATTCATTCTCAATGTCTTCTGGGACTATGAATAACTTTTTTGATATATTTTCCAATTTAATGTCATACTCCTCATTTGATTCACAGTATGGTCCGTCTTCAATAGGTACTGCATCAAACTTCAACTTCTCTTTCTGTAAATAACAAAGATAAGTTTACAGTTAATGTTAAGCATATAATATACGGGGTGTCAAAAGGCTGCCGAGAGTCCCGAGACAATTGAACAAGTCACAGGGGTCCCAAGCGGAAGACCTTTGTTAACCTCGCCAATAGTACTAAAAGGCACACCTAACGAGCTTGTTTGCTTGCCAACACAGCTCGGTGAGGTGCCAAAGTTAAACTAGCCTCAAAGTACGAAACGGTAACACAGTCCAGTTTTCGGACTTTGCGAATGTTGGTTAATTTTGGTTATCGGTTTCTTAAGCACACTGCCACTAGACCAGTGCGGTTTGTAATCTACGATAACACCTAGTTGAAGCCTTAATCATTATAAATAGTCTGGAACAGTCTGCTACTGGACTTCAGCATCCTCAAGGGAGGGTTTTGGATTAACCTACACATTTGGGAAGAGGGTTGGAGATCTCAGACTGCACACTTGTAATCCAGAACTTTAAAATCATACAGGATGTGGCCTGTAACCTGTAATAGGGGATTTTCAGACGGTCACTTTAAAAAGTAAAAAGTAGTTCAGCGTTACTCACTAGATGGCGGTGCTTAGACAGGATTCTAAGGTATTGAATTTGGTAACCGAAGTTACTCGGAAAGGTGTTTCGTAAAAATATACTTGGTTTTAGTACCTGTTCTGAGAAGAAAGCGCAAAATGACTACATTTGTATACATGAAACGGTCTCGTTCTGATTTATTTTTGAGAATCATGTCTAATAAATGCCATCTATTACAATTGTTAAACTATTTTTTCATTTTAATCAGCTCTCGGAAAATCTCCCATTGGTTTCCATGATAGTTTTTGTGGTTTCAAATGGCGTAAGGTCAGTTGTCAAAATCCTGCCATGCTATCAACTCCTGTAAAATGACGAATCTATTCTAGCCAATGACAGGGCTTGATTTTGACATAAGGCCTGACGACGTAGTAACCTCCATCACGTGGATTTTGGAATCGCGAAAATCTTAATTAATTAATATGAGAAATAAATTTACTATTATTTACTAACAAAATTAATCAAGCCAGCAATGTAAATATAGAAATAAAGAAAAATCGTTTATTATATCTATCTCACACATGGCATGCCATAATACAAACATACAAGAAACAATGAGAAAGGGACAATGCTATCGTTACTTCGTTACCCGTGCCATTAGGAGACACAAATACACAGTAGGCACAATTTGTGTAGCTACCCAATTGATGTCTTTTGTACGTTCAGTTAAATGTGAAACCTCATGAAAGTTAAAGATACCATCAGAATGCCGATGCGACTGGAAATTAAGTTGAGCCGGTATTGCATCAGTATTGGCCGTAGGCAAACTCACAAAATGACCATTAATTGCCTCTGGATCCACGTTAAGGTGACTAGATATTTCTTTTGCTTCCTATAAATTAAGGTTACGCTTAATGTGGTCCCAGAGAGAACGAGAATCGCCGGTATTATTTACATAATGCTCATAATAAGTCTGCTTTTCGGGGTTAAACACATTTTTTTTAATTCTTTATGGTAACCAATATGAGTTTCAGTACCGGTCGATCGAGCTCGTTTATAGGCCTCGTCACGACGCCTTATTAGTTGTTTAATATTGTACGTGATCAGGGTGATTGCTTGTCCTTAGTGCGTATACTTTTTAACGGTGCGTGAACATCGAAAATGAGCAACATCGTCTCAGTAAACATCTTCACCATATCATCTACAGTCGAGCGTTTGTATATAATCCCAGTTGTAGATCGATGGTTTTGAGAGGCCTATGGAATGTTATCTTTGGTATAGGCTTCAGTTTACGGACGTTTAACTCATAGGTAATTAATGCATGATCACTTAAATCTCGAATGTAATCGACAGAGACCGACAATCTAGGCTGTTCCGTGACCACCATGTCGATCAGAATTTCACTGCTGTCCGTAAAGTGTGTCAGTCCCTCAACACATTGGGATAATCCAAAGCTCAGAAACAACTCTTTATTATATTTTTTTGTCGTTGTTATTAATATTTGCCAAATTTTTTTTTTAAATCGCCGTGCATAGCTATACTGTCACTCCACGCAAACGACCCCAGACACTCAGTCAGTGCCTCAACAAAGACGCCATGGGGCCGATTACAATTTTTTTGCCATTAAGTGTAATCCTAAGCCAATTAAATAAATAATAGTGTGTATGTGTATACACAAAATAATAAGGCATTATTTTACACTGCTAGACTCGGTGTGTAAACTGGAGATTGTTTGTGTGTTTATATAACATATAAGGTGTAAAAATGTGTTAGTGGAACATTGGTATGTGCATTGTGCAATAACACGAAGCTGCTGCTTTGGATCTGGCACAGGTAACGATAGTAATAGACAATCGTAACGATGACAGGACAAAACAAAGAATCAGACACAATTTAATTAACGAGTACCGCGAATATAGTTCGTACCAAAAATCGTCTCCAGATCCGTTTCGCTGCGTAGACGATGAGCTTTATCTCTTGAGCTTGTCGGATAGAAATGCGACCGTTCTTTGTCCAGATGTATCTCCATTTTTGTTCCTTGACTGTCGCCTATTGCAATAAGTGAGACGCTCATTTATATAAAAGCGGTGAGGCTCGCTACTGAGGGCTATCCCTTGAGTGTCGGGAGCACGCCGCACGCAGGCCGCCTGCAGCAGGTCCTCGCGAAGAGCCTGGCGCGTCAGCCGCACGGCGAAGGGCCGCGGCCGCGACGGTGCGCCGCCTCGGTGCCTGCACGTAAGGGGCCCACACGCGAACAGCTCACCACGTCGCGCTCCTCCAGTTTGACACCCACTTTGGGAGCACAAGCAAGCACCAGGTGCATGACATTTTCTCCGCTAGTCTCGGGAACGTTGCTTATGTCGACAACGTTTTGTAGCAGCTCTTGTTCACGATCCTGAATGTCGATTTTTAGCTGCGCAACCGTGGCCTCAAGTCCTGCGATCACTTCCAGGACACCCTCATCATCGCCACGCCGCTCTAGTGACTCGACCCTGGCGACCATCTTCGCAACACCTGCATCCTAGCCGGGCCGCTTCAATGCTTCCACCCTGGCCTCCAGCTGGTCGAGGCGGCCGCCGCACGGATATGTCCAAGATATGATTTTTCGCATTTAGGACAGCTGAGTTCATCCACCGTCGACTTATGTCGTTTATACTTCCCGCACGCATGACATTTCATAGCCATTATAGATCTTAGCGTAGCGTATTAATGCTCAAAGTTTAAGTGGTTACCGGTTTGTGTTGGTACTTTGGTGTTATTTTTATCTAATAAATTGTCAAATGTAGGTAATTGTTTATTTATGTTTTGACGATTTATTACCCGTATTTTTTAGAACAACTGGTTGAGTCTGCCTGTCCGTTAGTTTCAATTTACTGCCTGCAACGCACTATCACACCAGTATTCACAATATATATTGCACCACTATACATGCACTAAAGAATAAACAACAATTTATTTGAATTTATGTTTATGGAGACTTTTAAATCTAGGTCGAACACAAAGGGTGTGCTGTATCACAGACGTCCGTGACATCACCACTGCAGAACTTTATGTTTCATCAGAATACTTGACATTGACAGATCCTATAAGAAATGCTGCCCCAGATACCAAGACATAAAATGATTGATGATTGACAATTTTGCAATTAGTTGATTATGGATTGTAACTTTAAATCACTATTCATCTGACTTTATATACTGAAGCATTAGGATCAGGTTAATGTAACTGTAGATACCCTGTGAAACCATTGTCTAAATTACTTAATAAAAAAAATAGATGCCGTGGGTCCACCAACCATGATCCAGGATTTGGCAAATCAGATAATTACAGTGGAGCAACTGCCATCTGACTTCTGTGACCCTGCTACCAGGGGAACCTGACCAGATTGGATCATGGTTACACATTCAGTCGCCTAAATTTCAATACCATGTTTTCCCTCTACGTAAGAGCATTGGTTACATCGATCAGAAAAGAGTCAATGGTAATTACCCGCAGTGGCATTTGAACCCGGTACCTCTCGCTTACAAGTCAGATACCTTAATCACTCGGTGACAGATGCTCCCTTTTGTTTAAGTTAATTATACCCTACATAACACAACCTGTAAAAACATATTTACACCTTTTTGTTTACTATAGGTGCAATAGGTAGCCTATAAAGTATCATATCTGTAACCAACAGCTCAAAACAGTCCAATACTGAACTTAACCCTCCTTTACGTTTGTCTCCATTTATGGTTTATAGGATCAATTTAAAAAATTACTTTGTAATACAACACACAAGACTGAGGAGAATTAGCGTTCCAACTCTAATAAATAGATTTTAAAGGGAATAGTGAGAGGCCAATGGGCATATGCAGATGATGCAGAGATGCGGACAGGTGCAGATGATTGTCAGACAAAGAAGCAGCTCAATATCCAGGACAGATTGCCGTGTTGAGCAGGACACAAATGAAAAAACAAAACCTTGTAAGAACATAAAATTGTCAGTAACTGGGTTAAATTTTACCCCATGTCCGAAAACAGGTAAACAATCTAGGTATATCTAATTATTAACTAAAAAATAAAGGTCATCATAGGTTTTAGTACCTTAAAGTTCATAAAACATTCATCCTTGAAGTGGTGTTGACACAGAACTCTATTTTTCAGCTGTGACACTTTTAACTCGAGGAACTCAAGTCGTCTCGCATTCACAAGCCACTGATGACATCTCGCCTTGTCGAATACAGGGTAGTGGAACATATGTGTTTTACCGTCTGACCTGACAGTACAGTTTTTATAAGTGCACCGGCAACCACCCATGGCACAGTCTGTAAGTAATGAGAATATTTCATTTAATGCAATAAAAAGGAACTTCTTATCTTACCTTACACTGGTTTGTCATTTTAATAATGTTTTTAAATCATTTTCAATGATAAATTACTTTTCTACTTGTGAGAAAACAGATATAGAAGCATTACATGCACCTTGGTAGTAAAGTCTGAAATAATCTTACTGAAAAGGCGACACAGGTCGTCTGTATTTCACTGATCGGCAAACATAGCGCGAAAAGGTAGTATATTTTCGACTGAAGTCTAAACAGGTATAATCTCTGTTACTAAACTATTTTTTAGTAACACGACGACGACTCAGTAAACAAGTGCAGAACTTTACCTTTGGTTATGGCTGTCCGTATTATTGTAGATCTCACGTAGGCGTTGTCAATATAATTTTGAGTAACAAAAACCAAACCATAAAATAACGAAAACAAACGTTTATTTTTTGTGTGAGCTTGCGTGCTTGGCTTATTGGCTTGCTTTGCTTGTTTGATTAGCAGAGGCCAGCTGCTGACATTTCCCATTCATTTGTAACACAACAGTGTTGCCAGGTCACATTATCACGTTACCCGATGCTTGATGTCATTTTACCCTAGATTCTGTATTATTTTGAAAAATTCTTTAAAGAAAATTATTTACTACTTTTATTCTTTATTTACAAATAAAACAACTACATTTATTTATTATTTTATTGGCGCATAACAATGAAAGTAGGTATCCTCGGCATCACTATAATTATGTCATACATATGTTAGTAATAAAGTCTATTGTTTTCTACGGAGTAAAGTCTCTTTATATGTATGTGTAAAGACCTAACTTTGCTTGATTTAAATTTGTAGCTGAATATGTTTCTCGTGTATTGTACTTTCACCACACGAATAAATAATGTTAACACAAGATTTATCTCACCAAAAACATTTAATGTAAAATTGGTGAGCCAAGCCTCGTAAGCTCTTAACGGTTTCACTGAGAAAAAGGTCACAAAGGAAATCTCATGAAGAGCCAACTCTACAACTCTATAAATCCAGCATTTTGGTAAAAACTATGGCTTAGCCGTTGGACTGTAGTATAGGTACTTTGTAAATGCAAAAGTCTATGTTTGTTCCGATATGCACTATCGTATTTCAAATCATGATATCAATCTGAGTAGAATATTGTATTCGAAACTTACTCGAAGACATCGGTTGACAAAATACACACACTAATGATGTGTATTTTGTCTAAATATTTATAAGAAATACACTTTTTTAGTTCAAAACTGATACCCTAACAATTACTATAAGTAAATGAATTACTCTCGAAAATACCCTAGAAAATACATACCTTAAAAAATTACCTGGCTGGATAAATTTTACTCTTAATCTAGGGTAAGGTACCCTAAATTGGCAACACTAAGCACAGACCAAAGGGTATAGAACACTACGGTGTCACCATCTGGCGTTGCGATCTGGAACCTTTTACCGTCTGTTCCATTTGTTGTGCCCACACTACAATGGCAGCTTAATTAATGTGCTTATTACATTTGACTAAATTCAGCAGCCTAAATTCAAGTGGAACGTATGGCTAATAATATAATGTCAATTTATCTACACTCATAGCGTAATGTTCCAATTACATATTCGAAAATAGTTGTTTAAGGATACACTTTTTTCACGCCAGTCTATAAAATTTTAAAAAATTACATTTCGATACAGCATTTTCCATACTATTTTCATTACAGCTGTATCGAAAAATAACTTTTTAATCATTATGCAACACTTTTCTTTTTTAAATTTTTGTCAGGCGCCGGGTCACGGCTAAATGTAGGCTGAATACCTAAATGTCTTCAACAAATTCAAAATTCAAATTTTTCTGTTTATATTTTTGATCTGTTCATAGTCTGTGGTTGTGATTGTGTACATTTGGAATTATTTTCCCGCTAAACAGAATATTTTTTCTAATTGTTGTAATTTGTGTTTGTGAATGTTTTTTCTTGTTTAAAGCAAATAAATATATAAATGTGAAAGTAGTGAAAATTTCCCGCCGCTTGATATATATCCTCGAAGCGTAGATACAACAGAACGGACTCGCAGTTATTTCCAGCAAAGTTGAAAAAATTATAGGTACGAAATTTTAACATGAAAATATGAGTGTAGATAAAGTAGTGTATGCAACTGCATATAATTAGGTATTATATGACAGTTGCATAAACTACTATTTTGTATCACGGCCTTTGAAAAGTGGAGCGACGCGTAACACAATGTAAGTGATACAAAAATGGACCTTATTTAATTAACAATACATTCCACTTTGGTTTGCTCTCTCGCTTTTTGCTTCTGAATTTAGGCTACTGAATATAGTCAAATGTAACAAGCACATTAAGCAAAGCGGAATGTTAGGGTCTTTTTCACTTGGTAGTTTAGAAATAAAACAGGTGATTTTTATTTAGAAAATTCCTTCTTGGCTGTAGCGATAGATTTATAAAATACCGCATTGTCTCATAAGTACCAATAGGTAGGTCTACTGTTAAGAAAAATTACAAGGGACAATAAAATACTTACATGCATAATCATAATCTTGGAGTTAAGTTGGTTTTTGAGTGTTCAGGCGCTTCGGCCTGGTTTAAGGTTTGCGTTTCATAAAAATAACGTTAATAATTTTTCATTTTCTACAACTTTTACTGTGGCGACAACTCTAGAATCGCTGTGGGAAAAAAGGTATGGTCACTTAAAGTAAACTTAGACTCGTACTAATAACGTTGAGCGATATGTCATTGGGAAGGATTTTCAACTTTTACTATGGCGACAATTCTAGAATAGTTGTGCGAATAAAGGTTATTGGCAATACAATTGGTCATATTGGTACAAAATGATGTTTACTTTAATGCGTGAAGTGAAGTTTCCGAGACGCCGTCCTATTAACAAAAAGAATGAGTTGTTCAATTGTTACTCTGGACACTTTTTCAAACCCTAACTGTTTATGAGCTCTCAGCCTACGGGCTTCTGGATGCAAGTGGGTCGCGAGCTTCTTGTCTGAGCGGAGTATTTAAGACGGGTCATGCCCGGATACTCTACCTATAAATGCAAGAGTTCTTCAAGGCTCTGTGCTGTCGCACGCGTTGTTGATGGTGACGCAAACGGTCACAAATCCAGTTCCCGGTTGCAATGACCAATATTGCTTGACCTTTGTTATCGGTCTCGCAAGCACGCTGCCACTAGTGCCGTTGCTAATAATAATTTGTCAATATTAGTACCTGTTTATTTGGTTCAGTACCCTACTACTACCACTTGTAGATATTGGTTTAGCATTAGTAGACGTATTCTGTGGTTGTAGACTAAATAACTTTTTAATCATTATGCCACAGACATAACAGACTAAACACAAATCACAAATATTCCCTGTTCGCTCGCTCTACAATGATTATGAATCTTGCTATCCCGTTTTTTCATCCCTTGGAATAAGTTCACGGAAAATGACGTGCGCAATGTTTTGAACGTTCGACATATTGTTTGAGGGCCTATCGACCTGACGTTTTTTTTGAAACATCGGTGTAAATTTTATAATTTCCTAATAAAATTTAAATTAAACCATTTAAAAGATTGTAATTTTGTGTGTAATTTAGTGCACATTTATGTGAAAGCGCAAAGTATGGAAATACACCTGGATTATCCTTTCACCGGTAAGTAAACATTCGTGGTCGAGGCGATCCGAAATAAATTTTAGAAATTGTGACAAAAATATGCATCGAAATAGTGTGAATTTGCATTAATTGAAATGCTTTACCTTAAAACAACATGCCATTAGAGATAGATTTAAAATTATTGGCAAATTGAGCAATATTTCGGTGTCTAAATAGGTACGAAAATATTTTGATGCTAACAGGGTCGGACTTAGTATTTATTGTATAGTATTTTATTACTCAAATCTTGTGAATAGCGGTCCACAACTTTATATGTATCAGGGTTCCATACCAAAAATGTACCTAGATGACATTTTAAATGTTCAGACATTATATGAAACAACGGATTAATCGCGTATTTACGTTTATTTACATAAATATTTGTTTTTCTAGGTTTCCTAAAGACCAGACATGGTTGTAAACATTTTGAAGAACAAGATAATAATTAGATGCAAGTCCCGTCTGTCCTGCTGCACCAGCATAATATAAATTTTTAATGAAAATAAAGAATATGCTGCTTGTTTAATATATTAATGTATCTATCCTTTTCATTTTTTTTTTTTTTTTCATGACTATGTCCTCTAGAGGGCATCATATTAAATTTGTGAAGTCACATAGGCCAACCTGTGAACAATGAAGACGCTTTTAACTATAAGTAAGTAGGTAGGTACCTACTTAGTTTAGAAGTTATGAGGGAACAAATAAACATTAATACCGGTCTAAATCATAACCCTCCTTTTTGCTAAAGCAAGCACAGCCGATTCACGGTATGTCGAGAGATCGAAAAGACGGTGGTAGGTATCAGGGCATGTCTTTGATTCACTAGACACCTTCCTTTTAATATAATGTCAGTATTAAAATATATAAGGACAAGCTTAAAAATATTGCATAGTCACCTGGAGCGAACAACAAGTCAGATTTGTTTGTGTTCGTTACGAGTAGAAAGTCGTAGCAAAATATAACTCATGATGGGCTGCCTTGTTCCGTCCCTGCATTTGCATTAGTGTGTGTGTTATAGAGATGTGTGACATTTTGTCTCATATTTAAACTCTAAATGTACTCTCTGCTTCTGTATAGAATTTTTTTTCTCTATGCATTATGCAACACTTTTATTTTTTAATTTTTTGTCACGCAACTTGTTTGACGAAATGTAGGCTGAAAACCCAAATATGTCATTATCAACTTCAAAATTCAAATTCGAAGTTCAAACTTTGTATGGAATTATTTTCCCGCTAAACAGAATACTTTTCTTAATTATTGTAAGTTGTGTTTGTGAATGTTTTTTTCTTGTTTGAAGCAAATAAATAGATAAATGTGAAAGTAGTGAACTGAATTATCTGCCGCTTGATATCCTCCACGCGTAGGTACGACAGAACTGACTCGCAGCATACTTCCAGCAAAGTTGAGAAAATTAAAGGTACGAAATTTTGACATGACAATATGATTGAAGATAAAATAGTATATGCAACTGCATATAATTAGGTATTAAAATACTCTTGTCAAACTTGGTGTTAATTATAAGTAATCGGTACGCGTCGTATGATAAACAGACAAACATCTTTTAATACCCAATTTTATAAGGCGGGTTAATCGCTAAAACTATTATTATTTTACAGCAATAATGAAAATAGTATGGGAAATAATGTATCGTAAATAGGACAGTCATATGTCATAGGTTTTATAGACTGACGTGAAAAATGGTTTATCCTTAAACGATTGTTTTCGAATTATCTATTCTCGAATCTATACATAGTATAAAACAAAGTCGCTTCACGCCGTCTGTCTCTATGTATTAGTATCTAAGGAAGCTTAAATCTTTTAAACTACGCAACGGATTTTAATGCGGTTTTCAACTATAGAGTGATTGAAGAGGAAGGTTTATAAGCAAGAAAAAAGGGTAGGTAGGGGTAAAGTAGGTTTACGCGAACGAAGTCGCGCCGGGTCCACTAGTTACTTATAAAGTCCGAAATAGAGTGCCGAGTTCATTGCGGTGCTGAAGTTCGACTAGCCTCAAAGTACGAAACGGTCACCTATCCAGTTCCCGGAAACTGCGAGCATTGCTTAACCTTCGTTATCCGTCTCACAAGCACGCTGCTGCTATCTAGTGCCGCTATCTAGATTTTAAGTCATCCGTAATAAGTAGTTGTATACCTATTACCAAAGACTTGTAAATCAATGCCTATTAGGTACCTACTTTAGAAAAGAATAACAATAGAGATAGGTCTTTATTAAAGTTGCTATACTTGATAAACGACACGAATTGTCACAAACACAATACTTATTGGTAGAAGTGTATTAAAAGCATTTGTAATATCATGCCATGCCAGTGGTACCTATGTAATTCGTGTGAAACACTTAATATAGGTAGAGCAACGTAATTACAGTTAGTTATAGTCCCCTTATGAAAGCGGACGTTTGAGGCGCGACGGAATTTGGGCATTTATTATTTGTCGCAAAAAAGCCGCCGCAATGAAAGTTTTGAAGTTTCTTCTATCCGCATTTTCTTTAAATTCTGACTCTGACGGTAAACGTAAAAGTGCATCACGTGGTTCCCTCATAAAGAAAGTTTTCACAGCTACCGTACTGGGATTTCTTAATTTTTACACTTTATCTTACAAAATACTTCACTTATTTCCACAAGAAACCAATTCTGTAAAACTCACTGACATCATTCAAACAATATATGACTATGGACAATATATAGTGGATTTGTATTTCGTCCAAAAGTATGGCGGTGACATCGCCCAGGAGTACAATGTGTTGTACAAAGACATCGACAAGATTCTATTCGCCTACCACGAGTCCATTATCAGGAGAAGAATGGTGAAATTAGTTGCTTTTTTTGCAGTTGTGTGGTTGTCCAGCTCGATAACCGATTTCCTCGCATGGTATTTCAGTTTTGGGATTATACCGCCGGTGATGTTTTCTGTGGCGTATTTGTTCCTATTGATTAAAATGTTATCCTCTCTGGATCTCACGGCGCAAGTAATCGGCATTGAGTCCCGACTCCGCGTATTAGGAGACTTGGTCCATGGCTGCTACATGACTACGCCGGACCTCCCAGTTGTAGAGAATTCAAACATTTGTTTAAAGGACACCATGAGCAACCAAAATTGGCTTTATTCGGGCGACTGCGAAAGAGCTACCAAGATGCAGACGGACTCACGTCCAATAAAGGGAATTCCGTGTAACAAATCTCAGGAGTTGGTTTGGCTCGGCAGATGTTATCTGCTTATGACTGAGCAATGTAATTTCATAAACAAAATGTTCGGAGTCAGGGTAAGTTACAAAAGATAAATATAACTAAATTATATATTTCGTGATTCTGCAGAAAATCAATTTTATTATTATTCTCTCCCCACTTACCTAGGTATTGGAGTACCTACCTACAAACTTAGGTATTTATAGTTTCTATGATTTCAGATTTTACTGAACTGTTTAAGTTTGATGATCGATATGATCAGATACACAAATATCGCGTTCAGAACCATGATGGGTTCACAAGTAAGTTACCTACCTTAATGTTACGTGTAGGTACCTCAACATCATATTTTATTTAAGAGCTTCGCTGTAGCCAGCGGAGCGTACTTACTTATTCATGATACTTGAATGGAGCGTTATACAAAACAAAAATAATAAAAAAACAAATGTCAGAACTCATATTACACGAGTTTTATAACATTGTAGCAAGGGTGAAAATTATATAGGCATTTAGGCAATTTTGCAAACATTTAAAGCACAGGTATCTTTTTCTATACTTACTTACTTACTTAATTTAAGTAGGCTACTTATTTACTTGATTTAGATAGGCTACGTATTTGGGTTACCTACCCAGTGTCTTTATTGCCTAGACAGACACACGGTCGGACTATCCACCGGATGGAAAACGGCTGCTGTCATCGAGGACATCTGCAGCCTAAGGGGAGCGGATGCGTAGCCAGCCTTTGAGGTACCCGTTGGCGTAATGCCTTTTAAAGAACCCCATGATGTAGTGCAGGGTGCTCATTCCACATCATGCACGTGCGCCATTATAGGTAGGTAGATAGTTCAACTCAGTTGTGCGCGCGGCGCTATGTGTATATATACAGACACGTCACAATAACGCCACGCCATTGGCACGCCAAGTGGTCGCGTCACTGCCACATAAATGAAAGCTGTATATTTACAAGCGCATGCACACATAGCGCCGCGCGCACAACTGAGTTGAGCTATCTTACCAAAATGTCGCTGTTTAGAGAAGTTCATGATATTGTCCGTTCCACACCACGTTTTATTTACCACACTATGATATTTTGAACAAAAAGCTGTTACCTTCGCAGCAAACAACCTTCAACGCGGGTTACGCGCCAGTAATCTCGTCCGTGATGAGGATGGCGTCGTGCGCAGCAGTGCTCGTCAGCTTGGTGCAGCAATGCGAGTATGTTTACGCGCAGCGGGAGCGTACTATCAGCATCATTTATCATATGCTCAACATAAAAAACACTGGTAACTATAGCAATTTGCTTAAGGCCCGGACTTCATCAAAGCAGAGACGAGGATGTGTATTGTAAAAAACCAGCAGAATTACGTTATTTAGGTACATACATACCTCGCCATTTCTTGGACCTTTTCTTGGTAGGTCTCTGGTTGTTCTAAACATGAACATGGACAGCGACGAACTTGCTCAACACACTTACAAAGTAGGTAAGTAAATGCCAATTATTTTGTAAGATTAAACAAAATAATTGCTGAATAAAAGACGTGGACGTTGTATTCTGTGTAATGAGCACAGTTCTGGCTGCTACCCTAATCCAGCGGCTATTGACGCAGGAGTTCCTCAGTCGGTTCTGTCCGCGACTCTTCTCCTGCTGATGCATATTAATGATTTTCTTGTACTTGGTACCTTAGAGGGATTAGGGAGATGCCAATTTGGTGACGTTAACACTAACAAACAGACAGGTGCATTTGATTCCCGTCAGACGGAGCCCAGTCCCGACTTCCCGGAATGTGACTGTAACACTGATAAACTGTGAACCTTCTCATCCTTTTGGTGTTGAATAGCTGTCTAATCTTATCTTCGCTGTGAATATCGAATTAAAACGAAGCCTTTTTTTTTTTTGACCTATTTTAAGCGCTATATTTTAACATTCGAAAGTATGTTTTCCCTAAAACCAATTGGTTCAAAGGGCGATTATACAACACACTTAAAATTATGCAATATAAAATAAATAAATAAAAAGATTGCGGTCATAAAACTCGATATTCTCTCGAAGGTCAGGTGATATACTTCATTTTAAAACAAATGCTTCAGTTACAACGCCTCAAGCTCGAGCCTCCAGCATCGGCGTAGGGTTGCGCGTCTGTCGGTCTTCTACAGGTCTGAGTGATGATAATGTGCGCAGAGTTGCACGTTGTGAAACTCGTTGCTGGCAGACGTTCGCGGCGAACACGTCTGCGAGTGTGGCTATATACAGGAAGAAAACGACATAGGCACCTCGCCTCCGCTTAGATTCTGTAGGTAGGTACGGTCGAATTTAGATTAGATAGGCAGCTAGTATCATACATTTGTTTAACACGATCAATACAGAGATTTGAACTGTGAGGTAGAAGCAACTTGCGCTGTGCGATCCTGGAGCAACGTAACCAGCCGGGAGCGGGTCCTCAAACTTCTAAGGAAATAAAATGCGTGAACTCACTTAAAAGCCGGTTTCCTCCAGGTAGTTTATTATGACATTAAAATTTATTACAAATGCGCTTCCTCTTGTCATTTGAATTATTGACAACTCAAAAATAAAAGTATTAAAAGAACAAGGAGTTCCAACATGCGCAAGTTAACTCCGCTCCTAGTCAGAACACGTCTACGGTGAGTTAATCATAGCTGCTGAGTATCACCTCTCCTCATTTTCTCAAAAATATTAATTGGTGGAGTCCCGGCCTGTCCTATGACATTGTTATAACAATTTAGAGTTTTCTTAAAATAAATTTTGTTGTGACAGATGCAGAACTGCAACGCGCGGCTACGGACTTGCGTACGCTCATCGAATCACGCCCAATATATTTCAACATGGCCGGCTTCAGTAAACTTAATTACGAGTTATTAGTTTCTACAGTTTCTGTTGTGGTCACTTATACTATAATAATATTACAAAATATGAATTAAAATTACCTAGGTATTTATAGTACTTACTTACCTACGTCACAGCCCACGGCTGGACTTGAGGCTACTCTACATTAATAGAGAGAGATTGTAGCAAAGAAAGTATTCAATAGAAATGCTGATGCCCATTTTCTAAAATACGAATATAATAACTTGGTCCGTATCTCTAAGTACCCAACCAACCCTGCCGGTTATTTGTTGCTTGACTTTTCAGAGTTATCTTCGAAATCGTTATTAAATTTGGACAGTGAGTTTGCCTTAGACCCGGAGAGACCCGTTCGTATGTTATGAGCATATCGCGCACCTAGATAAAAACTGTCATAACACAGCTTATGACAAAAATGATTAACTCATTTTTGTCATAAGCTGTGTTATATCAAACGATCAGCAATCGCGAACTTTATCTGCTGAAAAATTGACACATTTATTCGTTACCGAAATATGGTGCAAGTGTCACTTTTGCACTAAGCGGGTTGGTGCGCGTCGCCAACAACAACAGAGTCACATCGCAGGTTAGTACGGAGCGGAGGTAAAAAATGTGTTTTAACCTGTGTTATAACTCTATAGTGTCAAGTTATTTTCTAATATTACCACGAATTTCTAATATATAATGGCACATCATGTAGTGTGACAGTTTTTCAGACTAATTCTTTTCAAGTATGGACTAGATAGGGAATTATAGTGTCATAACCTGAGATGTGACGACTTTTTACACGTTTAATTGGTAGGGTAGAACAGTTTTATTTAAAGAATAAAGGTGACATTTACCTACATTTATACTACGAACTACAATAAAATGTACCACTTTCAAACTCAGCTTGCATATAGGTACACTACAGTGGTTCACGGAGGTCTAAGACGGTTCACCACAAAGCTATATAAGTTAAGATTCTTAAGTCATCATCATCATCTTGGCGGTAAATCCCGATTGTGCTTACGCGAGGGCCCTGGGCCGCCTTCTGACTCCTCTTGGTATACTTCGCCCGGTCTTCGGCTTTCTAGGTAGTGAGTTCATTAGCACGCATGTCAGGCTTAACGCCGTCTAACCATCGTTTCTTGGACCGGCTTCTCCTTCTCATGCCTGGCGGGGTATTCTCGGTTTTTTTTGTTCCCTACGAACTTGCTGGCATACCATCAAAGGCGGCACTCTTGCAACTTATTTGCGATGTCATGTACGCTAAGGCTGCCAGAAATGTGAGTTTCGGACGCTATTTTTGAAACTCCACATCCGCCGCAGCTTCTTGATTTCCGTGACGTGCAGCTCCTGCTTGTGTCGCTCTAGTAGGGGCTACGTCTCGCTGCTGTATAGGAGAGTCTTATAGACTTGTCCTTTCAGCTTTACCATCATTTAGGGGTCACAAATAATACCCGTTCCTCCCGCCATTTGGCCCAAGCCGCTGATATTCGGACTCTAACGTCGCTATCAATGTCACTGATTGCGCTAAGTGTCTGACCTGATCCATTAGCTTGAGTTCATATTCACCTATGTGAAGGGGTAGGGGATCTGCACTGTACGAAATCGCGGTACATGTCAATATAGGCCTCAGGCACCGACTTGGACCGCAATGCCCACCAGATCATCTCACAAGGGACACAGTCAAAGACTTTCTGCGTGGCAAAACAGGATGGCAGGTTGTGTTTCTGCCGGTGAGTAAGGTCTCCAGTGCTCCATGGGGTGGAGACTTGGGGAACTGTGGCTTTGGCAGTGGAGGGGCATTTGCCTTTTTTGCTTTTATAGAGGTAGGCAACGCATAATCTTGGTGACCACTTTCCATCAGGTGGCCTGCTTGCCTGTTTGCCTACCGTATGACATAAAATAAACAGGAAATACAGAGGCGTGTTCTTTGAACTGTGTCCCGCCATGAGAGTTCTCAGGGCAAATATAGGGTCCATGGTCCTACAACCCGGCCTAAACCCATACTAACACTCCGAGATTACTCCTGTCGCATCCGAGAGTCCACAATACGTTCGAAGACTTCATGGTATGAGACATCATCTTTATACTGCAACGGTTGGTTCACCGCATCGAGCCCTTGCCCTTGAAGACTGGAGTGTTGTACTCAGCCTCCACTAGTTGGGTATCCTCCCAGTGAGGAGGATTCAGTTAAGCTAAGATCGACTTGTGTCACAGGCCCAGGGATTTACAAAAAACCAAAGTTACGAGTAGTGCCATTAGGAATAGCAATGCTTATTCTTTGCTTCGGTCACTTGTGGTATCGACAAATTTTATAAATTTATTGCTAGCCTAAGTTTTTTATAATTTATAACAGTTTATTCCTTCGCACACAGCAACATAATCGTGATAATTAACTAACTAACAGTGGTTTCAAACCAGTGGAGACCAAAATTTGATCTACTCAACATAAAGAAATTACGAATTATATTAACTAGTATGCTTCCCATTAATTTGACAGTACGAACTGAAGTAATTGCGATAAGCCTTTCATCTTAAATTTAAAAAATATATAATTCAAAAAGTGTGTGGGTACTCAATATCATAATGTTTACATTTCATTAATTTGTTAGTAACTACAATAAAACTATCATTTTGTTACACATCCGATTTTTATGGACATTTAACTAATTATTTTGTAAAAAAGTGTTTTATTTCAAGCAACAAACTCTATTTCATCTAAAAAAGTGACACATTAAGGGATATTTTTAAATAAAAAATTTAATTAAGTAAAGAACCAGTACATTTAAATTTTTATTTTTATTTTGAGATTATGGGGAAATAAATAGTCTACATTATGTGTCATCAGGTTAGTTAATAGCTCACTTGAATAATTTTTAATTACTATTTCATTTACAAAAAAAATTCCAAAACCACATTTTGTGTGATGTAAAAGTTTTTATCTGGGTGTGCGATATTAGAATAAAGAGTATTGTGGTATGAGTCTGGCCGATCTCTCAAGTCTAGATCCATGGCGTAAAATCGTGGACTACTCTAGCATTTTCATGTAAACCGGCTGCGCTGTGAGGGCGCTACGGCTATGGCTTTGGGGTTTCTACCATCTCATTAATTCCATTCAATGTGCATTTCAAAAGTACCTAACCTAAATTACTCAATTTAAGTTTGAGTTCAAACGCTCTACGAAGCTGAACTAGCCGATGCGCAATGTTATCGCGCCGACATCTGTACGTATCTAACTTTTATGGATATTTTTATAGTCCAAATACTCAGTAATTATAGCTCTCACTAAAATCAGTGAGAGCTTTTTGTGAAATTAAAACTTGACAATTGAAAGTGTCACTTTGTATGTCCACATTGCTAGGTAGGTATCTACTAATAGCGTTGTCATTCTATTTCTTGGCACAGTGTCCGAGGTGGCGAGTGATAAGCATCGGTCTTTAAAATTCTAACCATGATACTACAACCTGCATTGAAAGTGTTTTGCATAGATTTTTACGCGAAAGATGTAAAACATAAATCTGATCGCAATTTACTGAGAATAATAATTTCAATTAGTCTTATGGGTTTTGTGAGTTTCAGTGGATGGTATTATAGAATGAGCACTTTGTACGAGCCGCTCAAAGTCAATAAAATAACAGACACATTTCAAGCAATTTATGATTACTGTGTCTATTTAGTTGATGTTTACTTTGTTCATAGATATGGACAAGAAATAGCTTCTCAATATTTTAATCACAGGGATTATATCGACAAAACTCTCCGCTTGACTGACAAAAGCATCGAAAATAAGAGACTCACGAACATAGTATGGTTGTTTTCATTTATTTGGCTGGTAAGCACGGTGGGTAATTACCTCGGTTGGTATTTCAGTTTCGCCTGGGACGTACCGCTGGCCTTCTCGACCATCTACTTGTTCTTTTTAATAAAAATTTTATCTTCGCTAGATCTCACTGCTCAGGTTCTCCATATCGAGGGTCATTTACATGGCATATGTGCTATAGTAATGGGGTGTTACAATAGATATCAAAACATGTATTTTGACTTAACATCGAACATTTTCGTTTCTGATCCCGTTTATGAACGACATTGGTTTTATTCCAATAACCATTACCCACCGTCGATACAACCCCAGCTTGGAACACCCAGGCTGTATCCTGACAATTACAAACATGATATTCCGCGTCTGCGTCGATGCTATTTGTTAATCTTGGAACAATGTTACTTCATCAGCAAAATGTACGGAATACGGGTGAGTCTTTAAAATTTTCTATCTTATATTATCGCTTGTAATCGATAATCATGTTTGATGTTGGTGTAATAAGCCAGAAATTTGCTATATCTACCAAAAGCACAATAGACATAGATACTTAGTACCTTCTACCACTTCGTCATACTTCGTCATGTGGTGGTCATACGAGACTAAGTACCAGAAACACATTAGTCTGAACCGTAACCCATAACCTGTAATCATCTTTTTAGATACTTCTATGCACTATCAGTTTAGTGATAGAGATGATTCGGATCACGAACCTCGGCGTGAAACTTTCAGTTCGTACGCAGGTGAGTATTAAATACTACTTACCAGTTAAGTATTTATATCAACATTGTGTCATATGTGACGGCACTTGGTATATCTACCTCACATTTAAGTATTAAGTACGTATCGAATGACCAATTCACACAATTTCTAAAACAAATAAATACTACTTACAAGTTCCACACAACTAAGTATAAGCCGCGTCTTTCTGTATGGTATATCGAAGGGCCACATGAAGATGGTGGGCCACAAGAACTCGAACATTACAAACGGATCATTATAAAGTAATACAATTTTTAAGCTAAGTTTTAATTCATAGTTTTTAATTTAGCAAGGTACCTAGATTATTACACTTAGTCACATACATTTTTAGCCCAACGTAGCCCTAAGGATTGCCAGACATTTTATGAAATAATGATTAAATTTGAATTATTATTATTTGACATTACAATGGCCTACGACGCGAGGATGCTGAAGACCGGGCAAAATGGAGGAGAATGAGTAGGAAAGCGGACCCTGGCAGAGGCCGGGATAAACGCTAGGACGATGATGATGATTATTTGACATTGCAATTTAATTATTTTAAATTAAGACATTTAATTTTAATTATTTGACGTATAATGAATTTTATTTTTATTATAAACAATCAAGTTCATGTGCAAGTTGCAATATTTAGTATGCTTAAAGGCGCATCATGGAGCCGCTACCATTTTTATATTATCAGTTTTATGTACTAATAAATGATTATGATTATGAATAAAAACGCTACAATATAAGCATTCAATGAAATGGTGAACAGCAAACGACACACTACTTTATTGATCCGGCGTTATTCTGCGTTTGGCGCGGGCTGGCCTGCGCGTGCGTGCTGCTGAGCCTGGTCGTGCACTGCGAGCGCGCCGCTCTGCAGCGCCGCAAGATCATCGCCGTCATCGATCACTTGCTTGCCAACAAATACTTACGTGAGTACATACATTATCTGAAGTAATAGGCACACCGTATGTGTGGCTACGGCCACCTGTACCTGGAGCTCTATTTTTGAAGCACTCGCATTCACGCGAGCGCTCGCCTTCTAATGCCTGTCTTTTCTATCTGTAGCAACTTACCACGTATGGGAAAAAGACAGTAAGCGCACGCAAGCACTCGCATGGATGCAAGCGGTTAAAAATGGGGCTCTATTTCTAAATCGCTCGCCTCGATTCGAACGGTTTTTAATTTTGATTTTCAGTTACGAAACTTTTGTTGTGAAAGATGACCTAAAGGCTACAATCGATATAGGTAAAAGCTGTGCTCAGCCCGCAAAATATTAATTTCTAGTTAATTTGACTTAAAATTTATAATAAACGTCAATGGAATAGTTTTTCATTTAAATTTTTTATTTAATTTAAGAAACTATTTTATTTTGGGTGCCTTCTTAGAGTCTTCAAGCGGATTTGCAGTAACACAAAATAGATAACTACCAGAAGGTAATCTTTATAGAATACTACAATTTCACCTTCACTTGTTTGGGTTGGTTTCGGTTACCAGCCAACACTGTGTTGAATTCGGTTAGGTACATCTCGCAAGGGAATTTGGACGACAATTATTAGGTTCCCATTGGCATTGTTTATGGGCATCCAGAGTAAGTGTCCCCTCCTCAGCATTATATGTTATGGCCGTTTAACGTGTACCACAACGCTGGTTTTCAGTGGGAATGGTAATCTCCCAGTGTGAAGTGCTAGTGTGAACTCCAAAGCTATGCGCTTCCGGCTAGCTACCCCTGACACGGAGCCCGCCGGCCAGTCTAGACACTTTCGTCGCGCATGCACGCAGTAATCGAACTAAATAAATACTAATAACATTCGAATAAATAATTATTAATAATTACATTATTAATCCAATTCGAGTACTAACGTTTACTACTACTAAAGTAAGTCAGGCATTACATTACAGAAGTACAGGGATTACCGTTCCATACAGCCTGTGCTCTGTGCTTGCAGTGCAGCCAGGTGCAACAGACTATTTACCCCCTTATATATTCCGCGCACAATCAGAATGGAATGGAATGGAACATTGTAGAAGTAAGTCGAACGTCCGAAACCTGACATTATGATACCTGGTGAAAGGTGAATACGCGCATTACCGACTAACTTACTTCAGAAAGTATTAATTTCACAGATGAGGAGCTGAAGTGCGGTATTGCTGAGCTTCGCGCGTTGATGGAGTCACGCCCAGTGTCATTCAACATGGCCGGCCTCTTCGATCTTAACTATTCGCTTCTGGTATCAACAACTTCAGTGGTCGTCACTTATACCATTATATTAATGCAAAATGTTAAAAATAATTAATTTAACTTTAATGTAGTGTTTCTTGTGTGAACAATAAAGAATTTATCTATCTTTCTATCTATCCACTAAAGTTGTAAATAGTGGAAATAAATAAGTACATATTGAGTATTATTTTTTATGAAAATTTCTGCTTGTTACACGTCTTGCATTGTCTAAATGATTACACGATATTGTATAAAAATACTAAACGTGGTAACAAACCCGATAATATGTGCGATGAAAGTGTAGTCAATAACTACGAAAGACTTAAAAAATACGATCTGTTCCACGTACATTGACTTTACTGGAGTTAGTACAGCCATCTACCCGTGCCTAACAATCTAAATTATAACGCCATCTCCTCTCAGTCTTGCACTCTTGACAGAGTGGTCGTGGTCATGCATCGGTTCTGCGCCACCGCCGCCCTCGCGATGCAACGCCATGTGTCCCTGTGCCTAGCGGAGCGAGAGTTTTCAGTCATGGTGGAGTGTGTAGCAGACTTGATGAGGTCCGTCCACCGTGTTGGAGAGTGCCCACGAGATCTTTTACCCTCGACTTTTCCTTGCACCACCAAACGTTCTATGTAGTCTTCATTACGGGTGATGTGCCCGAAGAACTTGAGAATTCGTATTTGCACAGACGACGATAATCTCTCTTTGATGTTAAGTTCTTCAAGGATCGACGCATTGGTTCGGTGCGCGGTCCATGGGATTCTGAGCATGCGTCTCCAACACCACATTTCCAGTGCGTCGATCTTGTGACGGTCTTTCGTCCTCAGCGTCCACGTCTCAACTCCGTACAGAAAGATTGGAAAGACCAGGCACCGCATCAGCCATATGTTGAAGAAATTGAACACTACCTACAAATGTATGGCGTTGCAAACCTGTACTGAGGACGAAATGAATCAATAAACTAAGAACTTTTTTCTCATTGGTAGTCATAGAGGGAGCTATTACATATATACCATAATGTCTAGCCCTAAAACAAAGGTATGTGTAAAATGTAATAAAGAAATAAGTACAAACAAGCACGTAACTTGCTGTTTATGTAAACATATTTATGATTTAGACTGTGGGGTTGTAGCAATTAAGCGTTTTAACTTAGTGACTAAGGAAAACAAGGTGAAATGGAGGTGCCGAGCGTATTTAGGATATCCAAAAATATCAGAAACTCTAAAGATATTGCTAAGCAACTACATACAACTTCAGATATCAATAATTCGTATAGTTTATATAGAACTCTGAATAATTTAAAGCATAGTTTACAAAGTGTTTCCAATAAACTAGACATTACGTTACACAGGTTAATGACGAGGTTTCCGAAGCACAAAATTGTAATAGCGGGAGACTTAAATATAAATACACTACTTGACAATAACACAACTAAGCAATTAAAAATATGCTACTTAATTATAATTTGACCTTAAATATTATAACGCCGACAAGAGGTGCGTCATGTATTATAGACCACATTGTCAGAAATATAAGAAATGCGGAAGGTTTTACTGTACCGTTAGGTCTGTCGGATCACAATACTGCTCAAATGTTGCAATATGAAAGTGTCTCGAAGTTAACGATGCAACATGTTTGTTACGTACACAGAGGTGTTATTGAAAAATTTTAACATTTGGGAGATCTCTCATTTTCTGAGGCTTTGCGGCATAGCGATTTAAACAAGGCGTTTAACGCATTCTATGAAGAGTTTTGTATGTTGTATAATTTAGGATTTCCTTTAATAAAAATAAAAAGAGTTAATAAGCTAAAACAAAACTGGATTTCGAAAGGTTAACGGATAAGTTGCAAAGCAAAGAGAATTATGAGGTTTATGTACTATAGATCTAAAATACAGCACAACAAACAGTTATTTAAAAGATATTCAGCTGTAGGTATTTAAACGTTGCGTGTTTACGGCACAGAATATAAGTAATAATAAAATAATTAAAAATAGTAAATACGCATTCTTTTCAAAAAATATCGCGAATTTTGTATTTTTTCAAAAAGCATTTATTTATTCATGAATATCTATTTTGTCCCCTTCAAAGTATTCCCCCTCGGATATAATGCACTTGTGCCAACGTTTTTTCCAATCCTCGAAGCACTTAAAATAATCATTTTTTGTGATCTTGTTCAGCTCGTCCTTGAATTCTGTCTTTATCTCCTCAATCGTGGCGTAGCGTCGTCCTTTCATGGGCCTCTTCAGTTTTGGGAACAGGAAAAAGTCACAGGGGGCCAGGTCTGGGGGATACGGTGGCTGCGGCACCATTACTGTGTTGTTTTTGGCAAAATATTCGCGTACAAGCAACGATGTGTGAGCAGGGGCGTTATCGTGGTGTAAAAGCCAGTTTTTGTTCTTTCAAATATTCCTTATTGAACGTACTACCCCGTGGCAAGAACTCATGGTGCACCACGCCCCTGCAATCTAAGAAAACTGTGAGCAAAACCTTCACGTTCGACCGAACTTGGCGCGCTTTTTTCGGTCTTGGCTCATGCGGCAGCTTCCATTGGGATGATTGAGCTTTGGTTTCCACGTCATAATCATAAACTGTCACCACATTTGGGTCGTCACAGACCGAGTCCAACATCTCCTGAGCAATGTTAACGCGGTGCTGTTTTTGGTCGATATTGAGCAATTTTGGCACGAATTTAGCGGCGACCCGGCTCATGCTCAAATAATTGGTTAAAATCGAATGGCACGAGCCAATGTTTAGGTCCTCAGCAACTTCTCTTACGGTGATTCGACGATTGGCCAATACTATTTTCTTCACTTTATCAATGTTTTCGTCTGTTGTTGACGTGCTTGGGCGTCCAGCACGCTGTTCGTCCTTCACATCTTCTCGGCCCTCTGAGAACATTTTGTACCACCAATAAACGTTGCTTTGTTCACCATATGCCACAGTCAGCATTCGGAATGCGTCCGGGCACTTTATTTTGTTTTTCACACAAAATTTGATACAGATTCTTTGATACATTTTTTGGAATAGACAAAAATCAAAGACGAGCCAAAACATATCCAAGCAAAACAGCTGTCAAAAATTAACTAAACATTCAAAATGCCCAACCTTGTGAGCATAAGTAAGGGACATGAGTACCAACATAACGCTATAAAAAAAAATACGTGTGGCACTCGGGGACTGCCGCGGTAAAGCTATTGCATAGCATTTTTTATCAACTTATTCAATTATAATTATTTGTTTATTTTATTTATGCAGTAGTTTTTTTTCTTTGATATTATTTCAAGTTACACTTTTTGAGCGTGGTGACCGATAAGAAAACAATTTTTTTTCTTTTATTCATTAAATGAGAAGTTAATATTGTAAAACACTTTATACACAAATTTTACGCGTACAGCTATTCACTGTTGTACATAGGTGATAGATACCTATACATCTATATACTTTCTCACAAACAGCTGCTTACGTATTCGTCCGATTTCGGAGCAGCTCGTCTCGATCCGTGCGAGCTTTGTACAGTCGTACCATATACATACACGTTAAGGTTCAACTAGTCGCGGGCTCGAACTCACTCGTGGACGCGGCCAAAAATAACGCTGTCTCACCTAGCATTGTGTCTAAAAGAGATAGAATCAGTTATGAGCAGTTAGCAGCTAGTCTACACGCATACGTCTAGTCGCACGCACACAAACACCGTGCCGAAGTCTGCCGAACTGAAACGACGTTACACGATGCACGGCTTTCAACGCCGCACCGCTGTGCCGGTCGGAGTGGGAGGTGTTAGGTTTTTTTCGTTACGGAATTTCTTGATTCGGTCGCCGCGCTCAAAGCCCGCGATAAAAGCTATGCAATAGCTTAAAACAACATCAAATATACGTAGCCTGCGGAAATTCAAAATTCGCGATACTTTTTTAACATAGTCGTATATCGGTAGGACTACCTAGGATATCATAAAGAGCCAGACAGATGAGAAAAAATCGGTTTAGTATATTGAAAAATAAACGAGGGGGAGGAAATTCTTATAGAGCCGTTTGCAATAGATTTAATAATTACTTTGTTAGTGTTTCAAGTCAAACGAAGAATAAACAAAAACATAAAAACGTATATAATACATCTTTAAATTAGGGATACCATATTTGCTAAGCCGATTGATAGCACAGATCTGTGCAGAATGGAAATGTCGCTTAGTAATACCAATTCTAAGGGATACGACAGTACTTAGAAGTACTAAAGTAGTTAAGGCTTGCTTAAATAAAATTAGTGGGATCTTAATTAACCTTCTAAACCTTTCACTGGCTGGATTTCAGGAAAAACTAAAAATATCGGTTATAAACCATTACATAAAAAAGGGAATAATATGGCTATGGGAAATTATAGGCTTAAATAACTTTAATTCCTATTTTCTCAAAAATCTTTGAGAAAATGATGTATTCAAAATTAATGGGATTTTTTGAAAAACATTCGGTGCTTTAAGATGAACAATTTGGATTTCGAAAACAGAAATGAAAAGCCACATTTGAGTTATTGGATTATACTATACTTCAGAGCAGAAATAAAGGGGACTATACTACAATAATATTTCTTGACCTAACAAAGGCATTTGATATGGTGCAACATGACATTCTTTTAAATAAACTGGAAAATTATGGCATTAGAGGGGCGTCTTAAAATGGATGAAATCGCATCACACGAACAGAAAACAATGCATAGAAATTGACAGACTAGGTCCTGATAAATTAAGTAGATGTTACAGGTCTGATTTCAAGACTAATATTGCCGGTGTTCTACAAGGAAGTATACTATTTTAATATTAAAAAAAAAAAAACGTCTTGGCGTTAATGTCCCGGTTGTGCTCTCGAGAACGAGGGCCCGGGGTCCGCCTTGACCATGATCCAGGGTTTGGCAGGTCAGGTAATTACAGTGGAGCGACTGCCATCTGACCTCCATGACCCTGCTACCAGGGGAACCTGACCAGATTGGATCATGGTTACACATCCAGTCGCCTGAATGTGCAGGTTTCATCACGGTGTTTTCCCTCACCGTAAGAGCATCGGTTAGTATTCAACTAATGTACATAACTCAGAAAACAGTCATTGGTACATGGCCGGAGCGGGATTCAAACCCGAGACCTCTGGCTTACGAGTCTGATTTTGTAACCGCTCGGCCACCGACGCTCTAAAGGAAGTATACTATTTTAATATACAGGGTGGATTTTTGAGACGGGGCATTAAGGGCAGGTACCTTAACCGTTGCAACTAGAGGGAAACGTTCTTTAGAGACTGTACTTAACTTTTTGAGACAGTCTTACGTCCATTTACAGATTTTGAAAAAAATTTACAGTCAGCAAGAAAATAGACCATTTACACAAAAACTTTTTTTTATGTCAATCGATCCTGTTTCTTATAAAGATCAAAAAAGTCTATGAGACCAACTGAGCTTAGAGTACTAGAAATGTCAGAAATCGCAAAAAACTTCTCCCACACATTTTGCAAAAATAAGACTCAAACTAAACATTTAATACCTAACAAAACTTTTTACGATGCATGGATAGACTGGTCGATAAAGATAAGGTACTGGTCAATAATAATTTTGAATTACGAATGAAATTTCTTCGAACATTTCTTAAATAGTAATCTGCTTCGAAAACAAAAAAACTAGATTTATGATTGCTTTGCTTTGCTCTGCTAACATTTTGAGTCAAAAATGACCTCTAATTTAGAACGTTTGGACTTACTAGAAGCATATTATTTAAATAAAAAAAAACCCAACAACCGCTTTGGAGTGGTACAGAATCAAATATCAAATGAGAGTAGTGCCAACCAGAAAGGTTATTATAAATCTTTTAAAGAATCTCGAAAAATGTGGCTCGTTCAAGAAAATTATTGTACGACATTCACTGGTATTGGATGAAGATATGGTAATTGCAATTTTATAACTAGTAGAAGCTTATCCTGAGATATCTTACAGACATGTCGCTGCTGAAGTGGGTGTATCTCACTCACTTGTTTTGAAGACATGGAAGAAGTACGGATATAAATGTTACCGGCAGGATCGAAAAGTTCAGGCATTACATTCTGGAGATGATATTCGCAGAATTACATTTTGCAGATGGTTAAGGGGGAAAATAAATAGAGATAATTATTTTATTAACTACATTTTTTGGTCTGATGAAACCAATTTCTCCAACAATGGCATGTATAACCGGCAAAACCACCATTTATGGTCTAGAGAGAATCCTCTTAGATATTGAGAAAGCCATAATCAGATTCGTTTCTCTTTTAATTGCTGGTGTGGTGTAATGTCGAACCAAGTGGTAATGGTGGAATTTTATGAAGGCACCCTGAATTCCGACACTTTTAACCAAAACCAGTTAGATGAATTGCCACTATCTGAATCAAGGAAAGTGTATTTCCAACAAGATGGCGCTACGCCACACAACAGCCGCCATACACGTTTTAATCTGAACCAGCATTTTGGGATACAGTGGAACACATGGCAATATTCAGTGGCCACCTCGGAGTCCTGATCTTACGCCTCTAGATTTCTTTATGTGGGGCTATTTAAAAAATAAAGTCTACAAAAAGAACTACGACGGTGTTGTGGAGCTGAAAGAGGTACTAACAACGATTCTGTATGGAATTAATCCAAGTACATTATCGGCTGCTACCCACTCAGTAGAAAAGAGGGTAAACCTATGCATCCGCCAAAACGGCAACCATTTTGAGCATCTCATATCTTAAACCATAAAAAGGTACCTAACTATGTAAAATTTCTTGTAATCTTAAATGTACATATTTTGCCATCTTATTTTAAGAATACATGCCTAATCGTTTTCAGTTCCTTATTTTTGTTTATTTCAGTACTTAATAGTATGTAGATATCATATCGACGACGATGCCACAAACAAAATGTATGGGAGAAGTTTTTTGCGATTTCTGACATTTCTAGTACTCAAAGCTCAGTTGATCTCATCGACTTTTTTATCTTTATAAGAAACAGGATCGATTGACATAAAAAAAGTTTTTGTGTAAATGGTCTATTTTCTTGCTGACTGTAAATTTTTTTCAAAATCTGTAAATGGGGGTAAAACTGTCTCAAAAAGTTAAGGACAGTCTATTAAGAACGTTTCCCTCTAGTTGCAACGGTTAAGGTACCTGCCCTTACTGCCCCGTCTCGAAAATCCACCCTGTATATTAATGACCTTCCAAATGTTAAGCCTCATAAATGCATTATATACGCTGATGACATCGCTTTAACAGTAACTACAACAAAAGTAAATAATAGAGAAGCCCATGAAACTGACATAATACATTGACATTAATAATAAATTGGGTGAATCAAAATAAATCAATAATTCGTCTCAATAAGGCCGCCTACAGACGTTCCAATTCCCAGTATGACTAAATCTAACCCTAGCGCACTCACGCCAGATGAGTGCGAGCACCCCGGCCAGCAGACCCAGAAGCCGATACCTACGTCCTACCTAAACCTATTCGCATGCTGGCTGGCCTATTTCTAAATAAAGACTAGGTAGGTACACGTAAAGACCCAACCTGCTTAACCTACCAAAGCCCCAGCTACACTGTTGGAAAGATAACCCATCCTAAAAGCCTAGCTATCCCAGAGCCCGACCTAACCTAAGGCACCTATGGTCTGTCATAGCACACATACTTAGACAGCTACAGTACTTAGACAGACAACCCAACTGTCTGGGAAAGCCAAAGTATTGGTCTGGCCAATGTTTCGGGTCTAGATCTATTGCGTAGTCGTGGACTAGCCTAGCATTTTCGTGGCAACCGGCTGCGCTGTGGGGGGGCTCAGGCTATAGCTATGAGGTAACTGCCATCTCATTAATTTCATCCAATGTGCACATGCAATTCAAAAACGGTTACAGAACATATTACATAACAACATACACTTAAGTACCCTATTTAATTTTTACTTAAAACGCTTTACGAAGCTGAACTAGCCGATGCGCACGTTTTCGCATTGACATCTGTACGTTTCTTAAATTTATGGGTATTTATGGTCTAAAACAAATATGTGAAATGTAGCCTTATAATTTTGTCTTTGCGATGGCGACAGGCTATAAAAATGTCTCCTGTGGGTGGTTCTTTATACTTTGTTTGTGTCGTCCTTTAGATTAAAATATTCTGTGCCTTTAGTTACACACATTAGTGTAAACACACACACACACACAAACACACACACACGTATAGACATTCACACACAACCAAGCACATTCTAGATTATTTTACTATACTTTTATTTTTTTAATTTTTTTATCTTTGTTTGATTTCTAATGTATATAAGAACAGGCATAATGTCAGTTTGCAAATTATTGTGGCAGACACGGTGTGGAACTACTGATTCTCATAACACAAGTTTCACTTAGCTTGAGAATCAGGGGACATAAATAATTTGTAAGTATTTAAAATACAGGCCATAATGTACTTAGTCATAAGTTGTATAAATAAGATTTAATTGTACTGGCTTATCAAATAAAGTTATTATTATTATTATTATAGTTATGTTAAGAGTGGGTGACTACTTTTGGTGATTGTTGCTTGTCCAGTTTTAATTTCATGAAAAGCTTTCACTACAATTAATTGAATGTGTCACTTATGTATGTCCACAATGTTAGGTAAGTATCTACTAATAGCGTTGTTATTCTACTTCCTGGCGCAGTGTCCGTGAGGTGGCGAATGATAAGCATCGGTCTTTAAAATTACAACTATGATACTACAATCTGCATTGAAAGTGTTTTGCATAGATTTTTACGCGAAAGATGTAAAACATAAACCTGATCGCAATTTACTGAGAATAATAATTACAATTAGCGTTGTGGGTTTAGTGAATTTCAGTGGATGGTATTATAGAATGAGCACTATGTACGGTCCACTCAGTGTCTCTATTACAATACCAGACACACTTCAAGCACTTTATGATTACTGTCTGTATTTAGTTGATGTTTACTTTGTTCATAGATATGGACAGGAAATAGCTTCCCAATATTTTAATCAAATGGATTATATCGACAAAACTCTCCGCCTGAGTGACAAAAGCATCGCAAATAAGAGACTCTCGAACCTAGTATGGTTGTTTTCATTTATTTGGCTGGTAAGCTCGGTGGGTGATTACATCGGTTGGTATTTAAGTTCCGCCTGGGACGTACCGCTGGCTTTTTCGACCATGTACTTGTTCTTTCTAATAAAAATGTTATCATCGCTAGATCTCACTGTTCAGGTTCTCCATATCGAGGGCCATTTACGTGGCATATGTGCTATAGTAATGGGGTGTTACAATAGATTTCAAAACATGTCTTTTGACTTATCATCCAGCAATTTCGTTTCTGATCCCGTTTATGAACGACATTGGTTTTATTTCAATAGCCATTACCCACCGTCGATACAACCCGTACTCAGACCATCCAAGCTGTATCCCGACAATTACAAAGATGATATTTCGCGTCTGCTTCGATGCTATTTGTTAATCTTGGAGCAAAGTTACTTCATCAGCAAAATGTACGGAATACGAGTGAGCATTTATAATTTTCTCTCATATTATCGTTTGTAATCGATACTCATCTTTGATGTTGGTGTAATAAGTCAGAATCTACCAAAAGCACTATAGATTAAAACTTACTACCTTCTATCACTGTTGTGCGGTGATCGTACCAGACTAAGGACCAGAAGCGCATTAGTCCGAGCGCATTTGCTTTGTAAAATTTCATTTTTCTCATTTTGTATTTCATTTTTATGCAATAAAGGGTTTACATACATACATACATACAAATGAGACCCATAACCGATAATCATCTTTTTAGATACTTCTAAGCACTGTGAGTTTAATTATCGAGATGATTCGGAACATGAACGTCGGCGTGAGAATTTCAATTAGTTCGGAGGTGAGTATTAAATAGTACCTACCAGTTAAGTATTTATACCAACATTGTGAGATACGATGTGGTATACCTACATTTAAGTATTAGAACGACCAATTTAAACAATTTCTAAAACAAATAAATAGTAGGTACATACCTAAAAGTTCTACACATATAAGCCGTTTCTTTCTGTATGGTATATAAAGGGTCACACGAAGATGGTGGGCCACAAGAACTCGAACATTACAATCGGATAATTTAGAAAGTATATTTCTTCACAATTCATATTAAACAAGGTACCTAGCACTAAGGCACCTACAAAAGATTAAAAAAAATTACCTACTGAAAAAAGCTATCGTAATAAAGAAATTAATTAAATAATAACCCCGAAAACCTAATTTATAATGATAAAATATTTAAGAAGTTAAAGACTGATTTGTAACGCCAGAAATGTATGAGCGTATGTAGGGTAGTCCAATAGTTATGCTCATAAGTGTATTTTATTTATTTATTTATTTATTGCTTCATAAGTTACATTAACGTTAACATTATGAACCCTTACGGGCACTGCAATTTTAAACTTAAAACTAAGCTTTATGCATAAACAAAGGTTAAGTAATAAATTGTGTACGTACTTATGGTTTTGTACCAAGTTATTCATTAAATTATTAAATATATCTTAAATAGTCAGAAAATTATTAATATATTTGCAATTGAACATATATAAGTTATAAGTATTGTTCCAAAGTTGGAACATTTATAGCATGTAGGTACTATAAGTGAAGTAATTGTTATTTATGTTTTTATTTTAGTTTTCTAATATATTGTAGTGTAGTAGTAATGTTTACGTATGTGTTTGTGTATGTATGCGCGTGTCCGTGTTTAAGACGTTTGGTTTGTCATTTATGTCATTACGCGAAATACGAACAAATTTAGAATACACCTAAACTACTAACCATTCAATTTCTTCGACGATTCATAACTCAGAAAAGAGTACATGGTGGCACTAAGGTTCAAACCCGGTTCCTCTCGCTTACGAGTCGGACCCCTAAACCATTAAACCACCGACGCTACAATATAAGCATTCAATGAAATGGTGAACAGAATACGACATACTACTCTATTGCGCCGGCGGTGTTCTGCCTGGGACGCGGGCTGGCCTGCGCGTGCGTGCTGCTGAGCCTGGTCGTACACTGTGAGCGCGCCGCTCTGCAGCGCCGCAAGATCATCGCCGTCATCGATCACTTGCTTGCCAACAAACACTTGCGTAAGTACAGCCATTATTTGAAGTAAAAGGCACACCGCATGTGTGCCTTTTACTTCAAACAACGACCTGGAGCTCTATTTTTGAAGCACTTGCATCCACGCGGACGCTCGCCTTCTAATGCCTGTCTTTTCTATCTGTAGCAACTTACCACGAATGAGCATAAGGCAGGTAGCGGATGCGGGTGTTAGTGTGGATGCGAGCGGTTCAAAAATAGGGCCTTGGGCTCTATTTCTGAATCGTTCGCCTCGATTCGATCGGTTTTCAATGTTGATTTTCGGCATGGAAAATTCAATATTTTAAAAATCACATTGGCATCACCAACAGAGTACAGTTCAAAATGGAGAAACTCAGCATCATGCATCAAAATATCGAAATTTTCATGCCAATTGAAAACCGTTCAAATCGAGGCGAACGATTTAAAAATAGGGACCCAGATAGACGATCTAATGCATGCAACGGAAAGAGGTAAGAGTTGCCCTTAAGCGTACTCCGCATGTCCGCCGAAACTTTCGGCGAAACTTTTGCCAGGACTTTGGCTGACCCTCTACATTCTCGCCTATTAGGGATGTGGTGGGTGTCAAAACGCGTAGACATTATACCGATTCATTGGTGTAATATCGCCGAGGTGATGACAGCTGCTGTACTGTAACTACTTGATCTACTAATATCCTGGATCATGGTCAAGTGTACTCTTTTACGGGAAAAAGCACTAGGAATATAAATATAAAATCGATCGAATCGAGGCGACAACAAACTATCTCTACTTAGTCTATGAAATAGGCGAGACATGCCAAACATGCACGGGACTACACGAATGTAGGCGAATACTCCCTCTACACTCTCGTGTTCCCGCGGAACTGTCCACATGTGGAGTGCGCTTTATCTAGGACGAAATAGTTTTCGATCACTACCAGTTACGAAACTATGGTTACGAAAGATGGCTAAAAGGCATACAATCAATTTAGGTAAAAGCTGTGCTTAGCCCACAAAATATTAATTACCAGTTTACTTTGACTTAAAATTTAAAATAAACGTCAAATAATTTTTTATCTAATTTTTTTTTTTAATCTCTACTTTATTTTATTTTGGGTTATTTCTTAGAGTCTGTCAAACGGATTGGCAGTAGCACAATAAGATTATTCACCAGAAGGTCATCTTTACAGAATACTATTATTTCAGCTTCACTGTGTTGGCTTGGGTTAGGTACATCTCGCAAGAGAACTCGGAGGACAATTATTAGGTTCCCAGTGGCATTGTTCGTGAGCAACCGGCGTAAGGGCCCCTCCTCAACATAATGTTATGATCGCTTGACGCGTACCGCAACGCTGGTTGTCAGCCTAGTAATCTCCCACCGACAATGCACTGTCAACAATACATTAATAAAATGAAAATATAATAGAGCCAATACTATAAAATAAACCTAAATATATAAGGTGAATATGCACATAATCAATGTAAGACTGTTGGCGTACCTCTCAGGGCAAGCCGGTTTCGTAAGAGGAAGAGATACGCGTGAACAGATTCTTGCATTGCGTCAGGTTATTGAGAACATTAATGCACGGGTCCGGGAACTCTCTGAAGAGGTGTGCTCGGAGGACGGAGTTATGCTGGCGGTGTCACTTGACATTGCCAATGCATTTAACACCTTCCCGTGGCAGACAGTTTTCTCGGCGTTAGAATACCATCGCGTGCCGTTGTATCTCCGCCGCTTAATAAATGACTATTTTGCCGATCGAGAGGTAGCCTACAGTGGACGTGATGGCTGGGGTAGAAGACGCATGTCGTGCGGTGTTCCACAAGGATCTGTCTTAGGCCCTCTGTTGTGGGACATCGCTTACGACTGGGTGTTGCGCGGCACACATCCAGCCGGCGTCAATATCGTTTGTTACGCAGACGACACTCTAGTCACAGCTCGTGGGCGGAATTACCGTGAAGCGGCCATGCTTGCCACAGCCGGTGTTGCTGGTGTTGTAGCCAGAATAAGGCGATTGGGACTGGAAGTGGCGCTACATAAGTCCGAAGCTATTTATTTTTATGGTCGTCCACGACCGCCTCCTGATGGCTCAAGTATATTTGTTGGAGGGGTTCCCATTCCTGTCAAGGCAACGCTTAAGTATCTCGGCGTTGTACTTGACAGCAAATGGAATTTCGAGAAGCATCTAAAGCAACTAGTCCTCAAGTTGATCGGGACCTCGTCCGCTCTCAGCCGTCTCCTTCCAAATATTGGAGGAGTAAATGGCACCTGTAGAAAACTTTACACCGCGGTGGTTCGATCAATGGCCTCATACGGGGCTCCTATTTGGGCAGAGTCATTGACCACTGCCAGCAGAGCGTTACTGCATAGGGCTCAAAGAGGTATGGCTGTGAGATTTTGCAGAGCATACCGCACAGTCTCGTACGACTCGGCTTGTGCCCTAGCTGGATCCATTCCGTGGGATCTTGTAGCAAAGACATTATCGTCTGTCTACTGGCGCGGTCGCGAACAAAGCCTCAGGCCTGATGAGGTTGTTCGATGGCGCAAACTGGCTCGTGACCAAGCGTTGCAGGAGTGGGCTATACGGCTTCTTCACACGGAGTCAACCCGCAGAGGTACCGGAGCTCAAAGGCTCCTGGGAGCAATTCAGCCGATACTCAAAGAGTGGGTCGATCGCAGACATGGTGCGCTGACGTTTCGAATGACGCAGGTACTCTCGGGGCATGGTTGCTTCGGGAGGTACTTATGCAACGTCGCCAGAAGGAAGCCCGATACCACATGTCACCAGTGTGACTGTCCCGAGGACACAGCGCAGCACACCTAGCAGGTGTGCCTGAGATGGGTTGCTCAACGAGATCGCCCCATCACGGTAGTGGGCGTGGATCTCAGTCACCCAACCATCATGTCCCGTATGGTTGGTAACAAGAGATCATTGGAGGCAGTGATCACCTTCTGCGAAGAGGTTATGTCGCAGAAGGAGAGCGAAGAGCGGGTGCGGGAGCGGGATCCGCTCTTATGAAGGCTTAACTTAAGCCCGTAAGAAAGATCAGAGCAGAGGAAATAAGAGGTGTTATACTAGCAAGCTACTCATCAACGAGATTGCGGAGTGTGCTATAATATGAGGGGCAACGTGGTGGTTTTTAGTAAATAGGACTGTCATTTTGAAAGGCGAGTCCCACATAATCTCCGTTTAGATATCCGTAAATGGATTTTCCCTACGTAAAAAAAAAGAAAAGGGTATTGAGAAGGCCTTCTCAATAACATGACGCAACCACCGTGAATAAAAAAATTGCTAGTCTAGAAGGTAGCTAACTTTCCAATCTTTTTAAATTTAACCCAAATGGGATAATCAGGTCAGAGGAATCATTTCTTGGTAGTAAGTTTCCAAGACTACCAAGGAAGTACGGGTACGCGACCCCGGCCCCTCGAGCTATCGCCGTTGTACTGCCCCTTCCCCTTCCACAACGGCGGTATCCATTCACTCTCTTCTCCTTTACCTAATACTTTCCTTTCCCAATCTATCCCCAACCAATCCAAGGTCTGCCGTGCCGATGGATGCATGGCCAGAGGTGTGTTTGGTCGTGAGCGTGCCGTTCTGTTCCAGAACCTGGCAATCTCTGGGTACTAAATTGCCTTACTCTGTCATGCGGGGCTCTGACAAGGCGGACAGATTTATCCCTTGCTTCTCGTGGGACTCAAATGTGTTAGAATAATAAAAATAAACACGGAGGCGGCGATACAGTTCGCCACTTGTCACGCCAGCGAGTTCCACAGGGCGGAGGGGGGGCAGTGGAGTGCCGCTTTGCAACATTGAATGTTTGTGGAGGATGGAAAGTAAACTAGACGAAGTGTGTATGATGATGGATAAGAGGAAGTTGGATATATTGTGCGTGAACGAGACTAAGATGAAAGGGAAAGGAGTTGCTCAACATGGCTCGATAACCGCGGTGTGGTCAGGGGTTGACGAAAACCACCGTGCATGCCAGGGAGATGGACTCTTGATGGGACTCTGAAATAATGATGAACTGTATGGTGGAGCACGAGAAAAAGGAGTTTTGGAGCCTGTTAGATTATGTTGTAAGTGCGTCCAATGCGAATGAAAGAATAATTATTTTAGGAGATTTTAATGCATGGGTTGATGAGAAAAGGAATGGATGTGAAAGTGTGGTAGGGAAATTTGGTGATAGGAGAGTGTATGATAATGGTGCTAGTTTGATTGAGTTATGCCTGGGAAATAATATCTTTATATCAAACAATATCTTTGATCATAAAGATATTCATAAGTATACATGGCAAAGAGGGAATGAGAGAAGTATGATAGATTTCGTGATTGTACATAAAAGATTGAAGAATTTGGTTGTTGACACTAGAGTGTTTCGGGGCGTAAATGTCGGTACGGACCATTTTCTCGTGGTATCACGTTTTGCGGGTCTGTTTAAGAGATGGCGCCATCGCACTAAAGTGTCGAACACAAAATTTGAAAGAATAAAAGTAGAGAGATTGGATGAAATGGAAGTAGGTGAGACGTATTTGAGAAAGTTGGGTGAAAGGTTAGGATCATCTGAGGAAGAAGAAGAACGTAATATTGAAGATGGATGGACGAGGTTTAAGAATGTGGTTACGAGTACCGCTGCAGAAGTCTGTGGGGTAAGCGTGAGAAAAAATGGGACCCAGAATAATTGGTGGGACAAAGAAATGAGAGAGTTAGTAAGTAAAAAGAGAAAGGCTTGGCTGGATGTATTGGCTGTGGAAGCTAGAATGAAAACGGATGCAAGGGTGAAAGATGATGAGGTCAGAAAAGTTAAAAGTATATATAAAAGTGTTAAGAAGATTACAAAAGAAAGAGTTGCACAGAAGAAGAGATTTATGGAAGAAGAGTATATGAAGAAACTTTCACACAGTTTCCGGGAAAATCAGAAACTGTTCTGGAAACAGGTTCGTTTGTCACGGGGCGTGTCTGAAAGTTCGGGAATGAATGGCATAAGGGATGAACATGGTATTTTGGTGACAGATGAGGAAAGTATGTTGCATAGATGGAAGGATTATTTTGAAAGTTTATTTGAATGTAGTGACTCTTCGTCTCAGGGTCAGGACCGCAACCAGGAACCTGAAATGGAAAGTTGTGAGACAGAAATTAGTATGGAAGAAGTGATTAATGCTATTAAGAGTTTGAAAAAAGGAAAAGCAGCAGGGTATGATATGAATGTTGAGATGTTAAGGGCTGGAAAAGGGCTGGTAGCTTCCTGGTTGTGTATGTTCTTTAATAAGTGTTGGGTAAAAGGCTTATTACCTACAGACTGGTACAAAGCCGATATTGTACCACTGTATAAAGGTAAAGGATCACACCAGGAAGCAAAAAATTATCGCGGTATCAGCATACTTAGCTTCGTACGCAAATTGTATGCAAAGGTTATTATAGAGAGAGTGATAGCGAAGACGAATGAGAGAATATGGGATGTGCAAGCGGAAGGGAATTGGTTGTATGGACCAAGTCTTTTCTTTGAGGTGCATAACTGAGAAGTTCCTGGCTAACGTTGTTAAGTGTTTTGCGGCTTCGTAGATCTGGAGAAGGCTTACGATCGAGTGGAGAGGGGTATGTTATGGGATGTGCTGTCCAAGTTCGGATTGGAGGGCCGCCTTATACGTGCAATACAATCACTATATGAGGGTTCTAGTGAATCTGAAAAACCCTTAAGAGGACGACCCAGGAAAACATTCACTAATCAGATCAGTAAGGTTCTCAAAAAATCTGGGGTCCGAAGTGGTAAAAATAAAAGGAGATGTATGAAAAGAGTTGTGGATATATGCGAGGCTAGGGAGTTGTGTCAGGACAGAGCAAAGTGGCGGTCCATAGTCTCTGCCTACCCCACCTGTGGGACACAGGCGTGAGCTTTATGTATGTATGTATATTATGTGTGATAATATTTTTAGGTAGTGTGATGTGCATAACGGAAGTGCTAGAGTGAACTCCAAAGCTATGTGCTTCCAGCTAGCTATCCGGCACAGCGCCGGCCAGTCTAGACACCATCGTCGCGCATGCAACGCATCTATCTTTACAACACACTGTAGGGTCTTGCCCTGAAGCTGTACTTACTGTTATTAGGACTCCTGTTCAAATAACGTTCAGCACGTTGAAACTTTTATTGTCAATTTTAAACATATAATTGGTATATTCTTGGGTTTGGCCCTTCAGGCTCTGATTGCTCATCATCTTTGCCTGGAAAATTAGTTAATACTGTAAATTCTGACTACGTTGTAATTACGTTCTACAAATATTTTGAATCGAATCGAACTTCGATTAGAGTATTTTCTTTTGAGGAAATGATCTCTTGTTTCCTAAATATCCAATTGGTAAACGTAATAAGGGTGTTTGGTCAAATACAAGGGTATTGGGGTGTGTGTCTGGATTCTTACCGTTGTATCTTCTTGTTTTCCTTTGGTTATGAATAAAAGTAGGCCCCCATGCCATGGGGGTCATTTTTCGATCACATTAGAAGGTTTCTTTTAGTATTTAAAATATCACATTTTCCAAATTAACGTTAATCTTTTATTATTTTATTCTTTATATGTCATATGTTGTCATGCGGACACAGTTCATAGTCGGCGGAGATTTTAATCTTTTTTGTGCTCCCCTTATTCTAGATAATTGCTGGATCCAATTCTTCATCATGTCTTCATGGATTATATCCTTGGCTGCTAAACAGAGAGTGCAGCGGATGAGTGGGCAGAGTTCTCCCAGCCTTCGAACTAGAAGGTGGATCAGTATCATAGCTAGAAGAAGCTATCTTCAGAAACCAAAATGAAATATAAAGTGACCGGTCAAATTATGCACGTGACTGCATAAAAGTTTATCCTCGAAGTTTTCTAATCAAATAGTCTGTCGAGTCAATCTGCAACCTGTACTTTTCGGCCAACAGTGAACCCAGTGATCCAGCCCGGGCATAAGTTGTGTGGAGTGGACTTTCGTAAAACTTTCGTACTTTTAACCTTTTAAATTCTTTTTATAAATTTCTTGTTTTGTAGATTGTAGTTTCTGGACTGATTGTACATAAACCCATTACCCTGATATTCGTTGTTTTTCTTATTAACTGAGCCTGACACTGTCCGTAGGACAGTGTTACGTTACAGTTTGGCGCCGTAAACTGTGGTCTTTCAGTCCAGAAGTAATATTAGTGTCTATGAAGTCTAGTAGATTCATTCATAATTATTCAGTCGGTTCACTCTTAATTATTTTGTGTACGTAAAATCTTTAAATATATATTTAAATATATTCATTAAAAATATTACTTAACATTACATAACTATACATACTCATATACTTACATTGGCATCGGGTCCCAGGGCTACTCTCTGGCGGTGTTAACATATACATACTCATATACTTACGTTGGCATCGGGTCCCAGGGCTACTCTCTGGCGGTGTTAACATATACATACTCATATACTTACGTTGGCATCGGGTCCCAGGGCTACCCTCTGGCGGTGTTAACGTATACTTACTCATATACATACCTATTACATATCTAACTTGCTTTTTCTCTAAATTCTAAAAAAAGACACACACTTGTCTGTAAAGTCATATAGTATTTCGGCTCTCATTTTGGCAATTACTATTTAATCATGGCACGTCCTATCAATTTTACGCTACTAAATAAGAGTGAGTTGGAGTATGAAGTAAGGATACGTTTGGAAACGCCCGCTTCGGACTTAGTTAGTCTTAAAAAGCAGATATTGCTTATTTCTTACTTTTTCGACTGAAGAGGTCATTATTTCGACCTTGCCTTTAGAAGAGGATATTAGCCAGGTGGAGTCAACTCTTCTTTATGTTGAGGAGAGACTAGACTCTCTCCAGAAGAAGTTCACATCTGTAACTTCTAATAAAGTCCGGACCTACATTAATCATTTATACTTTAGATTTGAGCGCCTGGACTACGATAGTTACTCCCCTTCTTTAACGACTAAGATTGAATCTCTAAAAACAGTTTTTGATCGCTGTGAATCTAAATATATTTCCATTATGGGTGAGGTGGAGCAATTTTTTTTCGACCATACATCAATTAACTATTGTTTAAACACATGCGGTGGAGCAAATTTCTGCTGCCCCTGTTGATGCTCCCTGGCCTTCTGCATTAATTCAGGAACAGACGCCGGTTACTGCGTTTCCCACTTTTCAACTTCCGGTTGTTCAGATGACTTCCATTATAAATGACATTAAAAAATTATCTTATTCAGGCGACACTTGCCCTAAATCTTTTTTACAAAAACTCGAGGAGTTTCGAATCTCGCGAAATTTAACCCATGAGCGGCTGCTCTATAATGCATTTGAAATTTTTACAGGCAAAGCACTGCATTGGTTCCGTTTTCAAAAACATAGAGATATAAAACTTTCTTGGGCTAAATTATCAGAATTACTAATACAGGACTTTGGCAGCTTCGATTTCGATTATAAACTCCTATCGGCAATTAACTCTCGCACTCAGGGCGAGGATAAAACAATAATTATTTACGTATCAATTATGTACGAGATGTTCTCTCGTCTTAATCAAAAACTAACTGAACTCGATCAACTTCAAATTTTACTTAGAAATATTCGTCCTTGTTATTCGGTTTTTGTTGCCCTATGCGACGTTACCACGATTGATTCTTTAATTTTGTCATGCCAGAAGTATGAGAGACTTCTTGATAGGGACAGAAATTTTAAAGAACCTCAAAATTCGGATCCTTCTCAATTATTTAGCGACTTTTACTATAACTCTAAACCTAACAATCAAGTTAGTAATAAACAACTTAATTATAAACAACCTTTTAATAATAGTTCAAAATTTTCTCAAAATAATTACCAAGCCAAGGGTAATTTCCAAGTAAATGCAATTGCTACAAGGAAATTTAACGCTCACGAATTTTGCGTTCGTTGTCGGGTTAATGGCCACAGTTTATTCTCGTGTCCTCAACCTAAGTTTTTGATTTGTTTTGGTTGTGGCCTTAAAGGGGTTAGACAACCTGAATGTCCTGAGTGTAAAAGAAATCGTCCATCTACCTCAACTCAAAAAAACTAAATAAAGACTTGATTAATTTTCGTTTAAACGATTGGCGTGATTGGATTGCTAAAATCCGAAATTTCTTTGGTCGGAATAAAATTTCTACGGTTCACTTTGACGATGAGGCTGATCAGAACAGACCATTCGTGGATGTTGCTATTAATAATGTTCATTTCTCTGGTCTTCTTGATAGTGGAAGTTCTATTACAATTTTAGGAAACAATTCTCATTTAAATATTTTAAAATTGGGGTACACATTAATCAAGTCTGATTTCATGTATGTATCCACTGCTAATAACTCTAAACTAAAATCAATTGGTAATTTTGATTTACCAATTTGTTTCAATAATTGCAATTGTTTTATTAAAGCTCACGTATTTCCGGATATTTATCCATCTTTGATTCTCGGAATTGATTTCTGGAGACAATTTAACCTCTTACCTAAGGTCTTAATTTCCTCTTGCTCACCTTCGGTGAATTGTAACTCTTTGGATATTGATCCTAAAGTTCTTTCCTACTCTGCACTTTCCGCGGACCAAAAATGCGTGGCCGATAACATTATTTCGCGTTTTAAGGATATTTCAATAGAAAAGAAGGGTGTGCTTGGTCGCACTGATTTAATTACTCATAGAATCGATACTGGTGATTCCCTTCCGATTAGACAACGTTGTTATAGACTATCCCCTATCAAACAGGAAGCTTTAATAAAGGAAGTTGATAAGATGTTAGCGTTAAAAGTCATTGAGAAATGCGAAAGTCCGTGGTTATCTCCTGTTCTCATAACACCTAAAAAGGACGGTGACTGGCATTATTGTGTTGATAGTAGGAAAGTTAATTCTGTTACTCGTCAGAACGCGTACAGATTGCCTTATGTAAATGAAATTTTAGATAACCTTAAGGACGCAAGATATTTATCTAGTATTGATATTGCTAAAGCTTTCTGGGAGATTCCATTATTTGAACCTGATAGGGACAAAACCGCTTTCTATGTTCCCGGTAGGGGGATGTACCGTTTCGTAGTAATGCCATTTGGACTTACCAATGCACCGGCCACTCAGCAACGATTAATGGATACTCTTTTCACGCCAGAATTCGAAAATAAAGTATTTTGTTATGTTGACGATATCATCATCATTAGTTCTAACTTTGAAGAACATATCTCCTTATTACTAAGGGTTCTTGATAAACTCTCAAATGCGAAATTAACGATTAATTTTGGAAAAAGTCAGTTTTTTAAGAATGAACTTAAATATCTTGGGTTTGTTGTAAATAAAAACGGTCTACTTGCTGATCCTGATAAAATCCGTGCTATTCTGGAATTCTCTCCTCCGTCTTCAAAAAAACAGATAAGGCAATTTCATGGCATGTGCAGCTGGTTCCGTAGGTTTATACCTAATTTTAGTACTATAATATCTCCTATAAACAAACTTTCTTCTTCGGGGAAAAATGCGCCAAAGTTTTCATGGACCCCTGAGGCCCATGCTGCATTTTTGAAGTTCAAGAAACTTTTGATGTCTACTCCAGTCTTGGCTAGTCCTGACTTTGACTTGCCATTTAATGTACATTGGGATGCGTCGAATTTGGGAATTGGTGCTATGCTTACTCAAACGCGCGATAGTTCAGAAGTTGTTATTGCCTACATGAGCAAATCTCTGAATAGGCATGAACAAAACTACTCCGCAACTGAAAGGGAAACTCTGGCTGTCATTTCTGCACTGGAAAATTGGCGTTGTTATTTGGATAATGGCAAACAGTTTACTGTTTTCACTGATCATGCAGCTCTAAAATGGTTCCTGAACCTATCTAATCCTACGGGAAGATTAGCAAGACGGTCTCTACGACTTTCTTGTTTTAATTTCGTACTTAAACATAAAAAAGGAAAGGATAACGTAGTGCCGGATTATTTATCTCGTTTCCCGGAAAACGAAGTTGATTCATTACCGGTAGCTCCGATAGCTGGGGACACTAACCAATCTCCTGCACTTACAAAGTTCAATGACCTTTTTCTCGGATGTGGTAACGAACCGGAACTTTTTCCTGATTATAGAATCACTTAAGATAAATTATTTCATCATTTGCGTAGCCCATGTTCTTTAACGAATGATTTTGTTTGGAAACAGATTCCACATACTGACGAAAGGGAGAGTCTTATTAAAGGATGTCATGGGTTGCCTTCAAAACCACACCTTGGGGTTTTTAAAACTTATAAAAAACTAACACTATTATATTCTTGGCCGGGGATGTTCAAGGACGTGGCTCGCTACGTCTCTTTATGTGAGTCTTGTCTTGCTTATAAACACACCAATCATTCTCCTTATGGGTTAATGGGTAAGCCTAGAATCTGTTCCAGGCCTTTCCAATGCATTTCCCTCGATTTAATTGGACCTTTGAAAATGACTCGTTTAAGAAGTCAGCATATTCTTGTAGTAAATTGCTGTTTTACAAAATTTTCTCTTCTTTTTCTCTTAAAAAGGCCACAACGGCTGCTATTATTAAAATTTTAGAAGAACTTGTATTTCTGATACATGGTGTCCCTCAGACTATTATTATGGATAATGGTTCCCAGTTTCAATCACGTCAGTTCCACGATCTTATTGGAAAATATAAAATTCCTTTCGCTTCTTTCACTCCTAACTATTGCCCGCAAGTGAATCCTACTGAAATATATAACAAAACCATTATTACTGCCTTAGCTTCCCTGGTCGGTAATGATCATCGCAGCTGGGATACGTTTCTCCCAGTTGTCCAATCGGCTATGAACAATTCAGTTAATTCTGTTACTGGTGTTTCCCCATCTTTTCTTGTGTTTGGTCGTGAGATCATTACTTGTGGGTCTCTGTACTCTCAGGTAAGCAATATTGATGAGCTGATCTTTTTACCCAGAGACACTTATGCTGAAAATATTGGTACCTTGGCACATCTTTTTGACAGAGTGCAGGTTACTCTGCATAGTGCTCATATGAGGAATGCGTCTCATTTTAATACGAGGCGATCTCTTAAAGAATTTAACGTCGGTGATATTGTATGGCGTAAGAACTATGTAATTAGTGATGCTGATTCATATTTTTCTAAAAAGTTTGCTCCGCGTTTTATTAGATGTAAGATAATTCAAAAGCTCTCTGCTTTGGTTTATGTTCTGGAAGATCCTAATGGATCTCGTGCTAGATGGCATGTAAAGGACTTTAAGATTTAAACTTCTTGAACTTATCAATTCATCTCTTAATTATATTTTTGTTTATTTTTTCTGGGTTATGGGTCGGATCGTCCAGATAAAAAGCCTACACCGGGTGCGGTTCGCGACACTTTAAAAAAGCCTTACGCTGTACCTCTTAGAGCGGTTGGTGACTCTTCAATCCTGTGTAAGGTACCGCCTGTCCTCTTGTACATTCTTCTCGTTGTGGATGTTACGAGCGCTCGCAAATGAGATGAACTTGTTGAATCCCGTTTGCGGTCATCGTGTATTTCCATTAATATAAAACATATTTATTATAACGTATTTATTGATTATCAAGTTTTCGCGTGTTCTGTGTGGTAGGTAAAAAAAATTAGCCTTTCACTGATGCGGATCGTGACATCTATCTAAAGCCTACACGTTTCGTTTTGAGCGGGTGGTGACTCAGATTTACGTCGCACAGAACATTCGAATCTTTGTGTCACCCTTTTTATTTATTCTTATTAATATGTATCCTTACGTATTTATTTAATGTTTATTCATAATATTTTACAGTCGGAAAAGTTTTACTTATTTTAAATGATTGAAGTTAAAACTTTACTATTTTCTTTTATTAAAAATAAATAAACTTTTAACTGTTATGTTGGAATGTTAGGAAAATAATATAAACATGTTACAAATTTTATTTTATTTGAACTTCATATTCCAATTTCATTCTATATGGTGATTGATACAATATTTTCTTCTACAAAATAACTAACAAACATATTCTTACATTTACTGAACACTTCCATAATAACCTTGTTTTTTCTTTTTCTCTTGTTTTCTTTTATTTCTGTAAATATTTAAAGATTTTAGTTTTTTTTAAACATTGTAAAATGATAAATCTACTTTAATGTTCTTTTTACTTTTGTTGTAACAGGGGATTTTCTACATATTACCCATATTTTTTTTTTCTCCCTCTACATGTTAACCCCTCTAAAGGGTTAGGGTTCTTTTTTATACTTTGACCCCTCTAAAGGGTTAGAGAGTTCTTATTTACTTTAACCCCTCTAAAGGGTTAGGGTGTTTCTATTTACTTTAACCCCTCTAAAGGGTTAGGGTGTTTCTGTTTACTTTAACCCCTCTAAATGGTTAGGGAGTTCTTGTTTACTTTAACCCCTCTAAAGGGTTAGGGTGTTTCTGTTTACTTTAACCCCTCTAAAGGGATAGGGGGTACTTGTTTACTTTAACCCCTCTAAAGGGTTTGGGTAATCTTTAACCTCTCAAAGGGGATATAGGAATTACTAGGAGCGGCTAACAACTCCTTAAATAAGCCATTGTTTTAACTGCCTAACACAGATTATAACTCACTTGGACTTTAGCTAAGAAAAATTTTTTTATAGTATTACATTTTTTTTTCCGGGATTTTGGGGTAATATGTAGGGTCTTGCCCTGAAGCTGTACTTACTGTTATTAGGACTCCTGTTCAAATAACTGTTCAGCACGTTGACACTTTTATTGTCCATTTTTAAACATATAATTGGTATATTCTTGGGTTTGGCCCTTCAGGCTCTAATTGCTCATCATCTTTGCCTGGAAAATTGGTTAATACTGTAAATTATGACTACGTTGTAATTACGTTCTACAAATATTTTGAATCGAATCGAACTTCGATTAGAGTATTTTCTTTTGGGGAAATGATCTCTTGTTTCCTAAATATCCAATTGGTAAAAGTAATGAGGGTTTTTTGTCAAATACAAGGGTATTGGGGTGTGTGTCTGGATTATTACCGTTGTATCTTCTTGTTTTCCTTTGGTTATGAATAAAAGTAGGCCCTCATGCCACGGGGGTCATTTTTCCATCACATTAGAAGGTTTCTTTTAGTATTTAACATTTTCCAAATTAACGTTAATCTTTTATTATTTTATTCTTTATATGTCACATGTTGTCATGCGGACACAGTTCATAGTCGGCGGAGATTTTAATCTTTTTTGTGCTCCCCTTATTCTAGATAATTGCTGGATTCAATTCTTCATCATGTCTTCATGGATTATCCTTGGCTGCTAAACACGAGGTCGTCCGAAAATAAATATCGACCACTTCGGAAACTGGCTGGTCGACTATGAGTACTGGCCATCAAGACTATATCTTCTTTTGTGCCAAATGTGTTCTCGAACGTGTTTAAGAAGAGACCGAGCCTTCGTTAGAGAGTGCAGCTGATGAGTGGGCAGAGTGTTCCCAGCCTTCAAACTAGAAGGTGGATCAGTATCATAGCTAGAAGAAGCTATCTTCAGAAACCAAAATGAAATATAAAGTGACCGGTCAAATTATGCACGTGACTGCATAAATGTTTATCTTCGAAATTCACAAATTAAATAGTCTGTCGAGTCAATCTGCAACCTGTAGTTTTCGGCCTACAGTGAACCCAGTGATCCAGCCCGGGCATAAGTTGTATGGAGTGGACTTTCGTAAAAACTTTCGTACTTTTAATTTTTTTTATAAATTTCTTGTTTTGTAGATTGTAGTTTCTGGACTGATTGTACATAAACCCATTACATTAGTTGTTTTTCTTATTAACTGAGCCTGGCACTGTCCGTAGGACAGTGTTACGTTACAACACTTAACGCAGTATTCTAACGAAATAAATATTAGTAGTTATTAGTAACCACCGAATAAATAACTATTATACATCAACATTATTAATCTAATTTAAAATGACTAGTACTAACGTTTACTATTACTAAAGTAAGTCAGGCTTTACAGTACAGAAGTACAGGGATTACCGTTTCCTACAGCCTGTGCTCTGTGCCTGCAGTGCTGCCAGGTGTAGCAGACTGTTTACTCCCGCATGTATTTCTCGCACAACCAAAATGGGATGGGATGGAACATTGTCAAAGTAAATCGAACGTACGAAAGCTGGCCGTGAATAAGCGTATTAACAACCAACCTATTTTAGAAAGTATTAATTTCACAGATGAGGAGCTGAAGTGCGGTATTGCTGAGCTTCGCGCGTTGATGGAGTCACGCCCAGTGTCATTCAACATGGCCGGCTTCTTCGATCTCAACTATTCGCTTCTGATATCTACAACTTCAGTGGTCGCCACTTATGCCATTATATTATTGCAAAATGTTTAAAATATGCAAACATAAAAACATGAAACAATATATGGCTTTAAAAACTACTCTACTATCGTTGTAAATAGTGGAAATAAATACATACATTTTAGGTAATAAATATTTATTAAGTTTTTACTTGTTAAATGATTACACGACATTGTATAAACTTTTACTTTTATCGCACATATCACAGGGTTCAGTAAACAATACTAACCGTGGCAACATACCCGATAATATGTGAGATGAAAGTGTAGTCAATAACCACGAATGTCTTAAAAATGTTATAATATAAACTTTGGTCTATAAAAGCGTTTATTTCCAATACATTTAAATTCATACCCAGCCAGTGCTACGTGTGATCAAATCTAAACGAAGCGCACTTACACCAGATGAGTGCGAACACAACAGCCAGCGGACCCAGTAATTGCGTCCTACCTAAACCTACCCGCATGCTGGCTGGCCTAATCCTAATCCTTCTTTTGTGGTCACTGAACGTTACGCCTACCTATTTCTCTCTATTGCTCTTTGAGCGACTCTCAGTTTGTTAAGCGTCTCAGCTCCATAAGTGAGAACCGGCAGAATGCACTGATCATGTATGAGAGCTTTTTGTTCTGATGTTAACTTCATTTTGAACACAATCTATCTTTCTCATCACCACCTCTAGACCGTGATATACATGTTTATCTACCCTTTCAGTGACGACATCATCCACTTTGATATTAAACGCGGTATCGGGGAAATTGGTCATGATCTTGGTCTTATTTAGATTCATCTCTAGTCCGCATAATCCAGAGGCATGAGGAAGTTCCCACATCATGGTTTCCAGCTGTTCCGGGGTTTTAGAAAACAAGACAATGTCGTCAGAGAATCGCAAGTTATGAAGGTTCTTGCCTTCGATACGTAGTCCATATTGGTCCCAATCAAGATAAATATATATATATATATATATATATATATATAATATATATATATTTATCTTGATATATATATATATATACATCCCGCTATTGGTATTGCGTCTTACATGACGGTTTTTACCGATGATGGTGCGTCCGACCAACTTGTTGCGTCCGGTATACGGACGTAAGTTCAACCAATGCTCAAATTTGGTCAGGGGGTTTGTTTACATCGGTACAACGTAATGGCAAAAAATTGGCTCGGGTGTAATTTTGCTACGAGAGTGATTTTCAGCGTATTCCCTAGTTCCGCGACTTTTCACGCGGAGTTTGGAGGTCGCTACTTTCGCAAGTATATTAGTGGCGTGTATTTATTTTTTTGATCAAGACATTATAACGATTTAATTGCTACCGAACAAATAAACCGAACTCCGCCGGTATGGACGTGAATGTGTTTGCGGACTCGTGAATTTTGAATACTTTTTTATTAAAGAAATCATATCTACCACTATGAAGAGAAGCGCAAGGCTCATTCAATTGACAAAAAAGGGTAAGTGTTTAGTGACAAAGTTATTTGACTTGTGTCAACTCTTATATCTCTCTACTTACTATGTTAAAAATGTTCAATGGTAATAAGCATAAGGCCTCCGAGCTGAGTGTTGGTAAACCAATCGATTAGTGCGCTCGTGTTTCAATTACTTTCTCAGGATGGTTGTTGTGATTGACGTAGACAATTTTTTTAAAAGAAGTGACTTCATAGAATACTATGAAGCTGAAATAGAATGGCCATGGAATTCGACTCACTTTATATTGCAAAAACAATGTATTGCTTGTGGTGCAAGTGCAAAAAATAGTAAAATAATTAAAAATCATTTCGTTCTACCTATGAAACGTCACGACATAAAAGTGCTCATCGACTCTTCATTCTACTGGTGCATTTTTTGTGATAATGCCATTTACGACTATTTTCCGGAAGATGAATGTTATTATAATAGACATTATTAATAGGTACTCGTATTAAAGTTACATAGATAAAAGTTTTGAATTCAGTTATCAACTTAACAAAATGTCAACTTTAAATGAATAATATTTGTTTAATTAGGTGTGAGCGAAAATTATGAAAACCAACACAATACTAGAAAGTCATGTCCAGTTGCAACACAAAATAATGAGGTATGTATTTAGTTGCCAACATGCTCATCACATTAAAGGGTTGGTACCGATTTCAATAACTATAGTGATGAAGCTTTCGTTTTAAATATGTCTTTTTAGTTTTTAAGTCGCTGTTTATTTGTAAAATCATTTTAATTCACACTCCTTAGTGCCGCCCGCGCCGCTCTATGTCCGTAGCTAGGCTGCCTATTATAACTCATCTAAAAACTTTAAATTTTTTAATAAAAACTTTACCATTAAACAGTGAACACTCCTTATAAATCCGATTCGGAGAATAAATGAATCGTTTTTTACTTTTTAACATCTTGCTACATTTGTAATATTTCATTTTTTTTGCGTTAATAACGCAGCCGCCCGGACTAAGAGCATCGGTTAGTATTCAACTAATGTACATAACTCAGAAAACAGTCATTGGTACATGGCCGGAGCGGGACCTCTGGCTTACGAATCGGATACTCTAACCGCTCGGCCACCGACGCTCATGTCTTTTGGCTATTATTTACTGTAAAAACTATTAACAAACTTACCTGCATAACTGCGTCGCTTACCCGTTTTTATAAAACGGTTAACAATATATTCAAACTTATTTTTCTTCTATGCAGACTACTTCTGATGAATCTTACGTGGACGATACCGGAATATAGAAACAATATAGCTTAACTTGTGAGGAACCTCAGTCTTGCGATTAATCTCTAATTTCTCAGAAGAATTTCACATCAGTAGAGCGTACATCTTTTTCTGATAAACATATCCGCCACTCTTTAAATAGTAACGATACTGACTTAAGCCATATAAGTAATTCTCCCTGCAGTGCTCTTGTGGTAGATGGTAAGTTATTCAAACCTGTATCCACAGTGATAAATAAAGAAAACGAAATAGCCTTGGAACATGATGCACCAGTCACTTATAATAGTGAAGATGATAATTCTAATGATAATACCACATTATTACCAAGACCAAAACCCAAAAGCACAAATATCGTTCGTGGTAAGGACTTTTGTTTTTATTGCGAATCGTTTGTGTTAAATTTTGCTAGATATTTACTCCGAAATCACATTTATGAAGCTGACGTACAAAGAATATTGTCGAAACCAAAAAAGAGTCTTGAGAGAAAACAACTTATTATGTCACTACGTAAAAAAGGAAACTTCATCCAAAAGTCAGTAGAAGTAACTAAGCCCATGCGAAAACAAAAAATTACTGATTATTTGCCTTGTACATATTGTCTGGGATTTTACTCTAAAAAGCTTTTATGGAAACATTATAAAAAGTGCACTGGTGGTAAAACAAGTAAAAATGTACAATCTGAAGCTCAAAATCTACTAATAAGAAACTTAAAGATAGATCAAAAACTAAAAGAAAATGTATTTCCCCGAATGAGAGCCGATAAAACATAGCTTGTCGCTAAATCAGATATTCCTATTTGTGCTTTTGGGTATCAGTACTTAAAACTCATAGAGAAAAGCAATTCATAAATGTTGTTTCACGAAAGATGAGAGAGCTAGCAAAGTTATTGAAGTTATTGAAATAAAGAAGATGAAGCCCTCTGTAATAGACTTGTTTGACGCGCTCAGACCAACAAACTACCATGTGATAGTAGAAGCAACAAAGGCAGTCGGGAAATATGATCCTGAAAAAGACAGATATGAAACGCCTTCATATGCTATGAATATATCTACTAACATAAAACAGTGCTGTAATATAGCGATCTTATTTGCTCTGCAGAAACAAGGACCTTATATGGAAATAAGTACCGCTGAAATTGAAGCAGACTTGAAAACCTTGATACAGATCATAGACGCAAATTGGAAGTATGATATATCTAGTCAAGCTGCAACAGACCTGAACAAAAAGAAATGCAACAAAGTAACTATAGTACCCTTGGCAAATGATTTAAAAATTCTGAAAGAATACCTTATTAAAAAGTCTGAAGAGGCTGCGGATAAAATTAAACAAGGATCTTTTACCGTTGCGACTTATACACAGTTACTAGAAACAGTGTACTGTAGAGTTTTGTTACTGAACAGACGCAGACCTGGAGAACTTTGTGAGAATTAAATTACACGACTATTGAGAAAGTGAAAATAATGATGCTGATAAATATGAAGAGTTTGAGCGGGCACTTACACTATCTGAGCGTGTTTTAGTAAAGAAATTTAAAAGAGTTGTCATAAGAGGCAAACGTGCACGTGGGGTACCAGTTTTATTTAATTTAGAAATTCAAGATAACATAAAACTTTTGCTGTCGATAAGAAATAAATTTGTTTCCTCATCAAATCACTTTTTGTTTGGTAATCTAGGTTTTGAGAACACGATCTATGGCTACAAAGTACTAGAGAGGTACGCAAGATTTTCTGGCGCAAAAAATCTAAAATCTATCTCGTCCACAAGACTCAGAAAACATTTAGCCACATTATCACAAATATTTAGTATGTCTGAAAATGACATGGAGCAGTTAGCTACCTTTATGGGTGAAGGTACCAATGAAGTGCACAAAAAGTCGTATAGACTACCAGATGACGTTTACGCTTTATGCTTTCAAAGGAAAATCTCTAGCTGAGGTTGATTTAGATTTAAATAAAGAGCTAGATGAAGGGATGCTTGAAAATGATCAGATTTTAGAATGTGATCTCGAGCCTACTCAAGTAGCCAGTTCTGATTGCGTAGCACTAATACCTCATGAACCTGATTTACCTCTGCCGGGATCATATGGTCTTAATAAAAATTGTTTTCAGTCTGATCACACACAATCTCTGTCACCTCCAATTACCAACAATAAAAATAAAAAAATGAAAAAAGAGGACTTTGGTATCTTGGACAGCAAAACAAAAGAAAATAGTTACTACATTTTCAAATATCACTTGAAAAATCGTCAACCACCCAAAAGACATGAATGTGAAACACTAAAAACAAAGCATCCAGAACTGCTTAGCAATAAAGACTGGCTTAAAATTAAAGTTTTCGTGCAAAATGTTAACACTAAGAAATGTGCATTTCCTTTATATTCTTTGGATAGTTAAATAAAACAAGAGTAATATAAAATTTTAATTGAAGAGGTTTAAATATTTTGAATTTTAATGGCACCAGCTAGAATAAGCTGGCCTATTGTTGTAAGAATGTGATTGTTTTGTTATTATTTGTAATAAATAAATGTCAATGATAATATTTAAAAAAATTAAGTATGCCTGAGCATCTAATTCGTCAGATGCTGTCTGCCAATTCTGTTGTACTGCCCTTAAATGGTTAAATTAAGTGTGAGTACCTACAACGATGTCTATTTTAAGAAAAGGTTTATTTTTGGTATTACTGTTAATCGTGATTTTTGTATGTTAATAAATGCATGCCAATGATAAAACTAAATGTTGAGTATGTTTCAGTAACTTACTATTTCATTTAATGTTTTCTGCCAATTCTGTTTTATTATCTATCTTATATGATTAACACAGTGTTTCATTTACAAATGAATACAAAAATATACTATTTTGTTTTAGAATAATAACCGTAACGTGGGCAGAATATTATACCTGTTTTTTAAGAATCCAGGCCTAAATTATTGAAACGATTGAGTGAATTTCAATGGCACCGGCTAGACGAAGCTAGCTTGTTGTTGTTAGTAGAATGTGATTGTTTTGTTATTAGTTATGCACCAGTAATTATTAATTAGTACAATCCTCTCGGGGGGTGATACTTCTCATCAATACGAACAACTTTCGCTATGGGGCCACCCTCGTAATCGCGAAAAAAAAATCAGCTGTTCCATTAGTTTTGGTCGAGTAGGTATTGTAATTTTCTATGAAACTGCTGATTTTGTTTTTGATTTCGTGGTTGGCTACATAGTAAAAGTTGTTTGTATTCATGAATGGTATTACCCGCTGAAAAGATTATACTAATTAAAAATTAGTTTTATACTTATATTAGGTAGGTAGGTTTATATTTTTATTATATAAATGTTTTATTTGTCACATGTTATCTTCCAATTCTGTTGTACTATCCTTAAATAGTTCAAGTGAACCTACAGGGTTAGTTGTTTTATAATATGTTTCGTTTTTAATAATAATTTTAATTGTAATTTTTGTATGTTAAAAAATTCATGCCAATGATAAAACTAAATGTTGAGTATGGATCACCTTACTGATCTGTCTAATGTTTTCTGCCAATTTTGTTTTAACTATCTTAAGTATTTCAATTTCAAAATAATATAAAACTATTTTTTTTATCATACATAAACGTAATGTGGGCAGAACGTAAGATCTATTTTTTTTTAATCCACGCTAAGCTGATTGCTTTTATTATTTAAACGATTGAGTGAATTACCCTGGCACCGGCTAGAAGCTAGCCTGTTGTTGTTAGAATGTGATTGTTTTGTTATTAGTTAATATTTTTGTCTATGTTGATAAATAAATGCCAATGATAATATAAAAAATGTTAAGTATGTTTGAGTAACTAATTTGTTAGAGGTTGTCTGCCATTTCTCTTGTATTAGCCTTAAATGGTTAAACTAAGTGTACCTACAACGTTACCTGTTTTAAGAATATGTTTCTGTTTTGTTATTACTTTTAAATTAAAAATTTTGTATATGAATAAATTCATGCCAATGAACAAATATTTTATTTTCACACATTCCAACATCACCATATTCAGTACAGTGCTTCTTACTGTAGTCACAAACTAAGTTATAATAAAGTAGTACTCTGCACACAGCTGCTTACAATATTAACAAAATTAACTTACTTGATTTCTCAAAGTTATTTAAATAGAATATTTTATCAAACAGCTACCACATTATCATATCTACAAACTTACCTTCTTCTAGTTAGACTACCTACACTCTGATTACCTTAAATCATCACTTGCCTGTTGTTCGGAGCGTCGGTGGCCGAGCGGTTACAGTATCCGACTCGTAAGCCATAGGTCCCAGGTTCGAATCCCGCTCCGGCCATGTACCAATGACTGTTTTCTGAGTTATGCACATTAGTTGAATACTAACCGATGCTCTTACGGTGAGGAAAAACATCGTGATGAAACCTGCACATTCAGGCGACTGGATGTGTAACCATGATCCAATCTGGTCAGGTTCCCCTGGTAGCAGGGTCATGGAGGTCAGATGGCAGTCGCTCCACTGTAATTACCTGACCTGCCAAATCCTGGATCATGGTCAAGGCGGACCCCGGGCCCTCGTTCTCGAGAGCACAACCGGGACATTAACGCCAAGATGATTATTTTTTTTTTTTATCACTTGCCTGTTGTTGTTTATCATATTGACTCATTTATCTAACTTTCTCGAACTTACCTTTTTGAACTCGTTTCGTTTCGAACTTACCTCGTCGTATCAGACTATCTACATCACTTACCTGTATTTATAAACCCATACGTTTATAATAACAATCATACTTACCTGAATCATCACTTGCATGTTGTTGTATATCATGTTGACTCACTTATCTAACTTCCTCAACTTACCTTTTCACAACTGTCTACATCACTTACCATATTTACAGATCCATACGTTTATAATAACAATCTTACTTACCTGAACCATCATTTGCCTGTTGTTGTTTATCATGTTGACTTACTTACCTAACTTCCTCGAACTTACCTTTTCACAATATCCAGTTTAGCCGACGTACTAGACTATCGACATCACTTACCTGTATCTATAAACTCATACGTTTATAATCTTATTTACCTGAATCATCACTCGTCTGTTTTTTTATGGTATTGATTCACTTAAATTACAGGAACTTACTAGATAAAATTTTACTAGAAAAAATCAACTAGTCTCAGGAAGCTCGAGTGAGAATCCGGTCCAATGTTGTGACCGCTGAGCTATTGAGACCCTAGAAGACTTACACATATTTACAGAAACTTACGCATTAGGAGCGTCGGTGGCCGAGCGGTCACAGATCCGACTCGTAAGCCAGAGGTCCCGGGTTCGAATCCCGCTCCGGCCATGTACCAATGACTGTTTTCTGAGTTATGTACATTAGTTGAATACTAGCCGATGCTCTTACGGTGAGGGAAATCATCGTAATGAAACCTGCACATTCGGGCGACTGGATGTGTAACCATGATCCAATCTGGTCAGGTTCTCCTGGTAGCAGGGTCATGGAGGTCAGATGGCAGTCGCTCCACTGTAATTACCTGATCTGCCAAATCCTGGATCATGGTCAAGGCGGACCCCTGGTCCTCGTTCTCGAGAGCACAACCGGGACATTAACGCCAAGATGATGATGATGATGACAGGAACTTACGCATATTTATGAACATGAACTCATTTTTCATCAGTCAGTTTTTTAATATATTTTCACGCCATGTCCCTTGCGGGGTAGTCAGAGAGGACCGAGTGCCAAACGCTGCGATCCAGACATACCACTACTGATATAGTGGTATCAATAAAAAACTAACCTGCGTGTTTACTAACTCACTTCACCTAGTTTTTAGTAAATTACCCTTTTCATACGAGTTTTTAAAATACTGTATTACAACGCAGTGAAAGAAGAAGGGTTACTGTGGCCTGGTGAGTAACAAGCACGAAATGTTTCCTAACGTATTTTTTAACGTGTACCTACGATCCGTCTTCCTTCAAGATTAGAGTGAACAAACCTTTTTTACTACAAAATTATGCCTATATCAATATTGTTAATTTTAATTTATTTTTGAGCAAGATAATGTTTTTGAAAAAGTGCAAAAGTTTCCATTGTCGACTTTATCTTGAGCTTTCGGCCCAGATTGAGGTCAAGAACAAACCTATATCAAACTTTAAATAAACATAATAATACGTACAATTTCTTAAACATAATGTGGAAGTAGTATTAATCTAGATTTGTGTGAAAGAAGTATTGAAACGCGTGGCACAAAAAGTCGACCTAATTGGAACCACTATATCTGCAAATAGAGCTGGAAGTGAGTTGATCAATAAATATATAACATTGATTAATTTCACGAAAAGCACTCAATATAATTAATTGAATGTGTTACTTTTGTATGTCCACATTGTTAGATAGGTATCTACTAATAGCGTTGTCATTCTGTTTGCTGGTAGAGTGTCCGTGAGTTGGCGAGTGATAAGCATTCATCTTTAAAATTACAACTATGATACTACAGGCTGCATTGAAAGTATTTTGCATAGATTTTTACGCCTGTGACGTAAAACATAAACCTGATCGTAATTTATTGAGAACAATAATTATGCTCAGCGTTGTGGGTTTAGTGAATTTCAGTGGATGGTATTATAGAATGAGCACTATGTACGGTCCGCTCAGTGTCTCTATTACAATACCAGACACACTTCAAACACTTTATGATTACTGTCTGTATTTAGTTGATGTTTACTTTGTTCATAGATATGGACAAGAAATAGCTTCACAATATTTTAATCAAAGGGATTATATCGACAAAGCTCTCCGCCTGACTGACAAAAGCATCGCAAATAGGAGACTCAGGATCCTAGTATGGTTGTTCTCATTTATTTGGCTGGTAAGCTCGGTGGGTGATTTCATCGGTTGGTATTTGAGTTACGTCTGGGACGTACCGCTGGCCTTCTCGACCATTTACATATTCTTCCTAATAAAAATTTTATCTTCGCTAGATCTCACTGTTCAGGTTCTTCATATCGAGGGCCATTTACGGGGCATATGTGCTATGGTAATGGGGTGTTACAATAGATGTCAAAACACATTGTCTTTTGACTTATCATCGAAAAATTTCGTTTCTGATCCCGTTTGTGATCGACATTGGTTTTATTCGAATAGCCATTACCCAACGTCGATACAACCCCAGCTCAAAACATCCAAACTGTATCCTGACGATTACAAAGATGAAATTCCGCGTCTTCATCGATGCTATTTGTTAATCTTGGAACAATGTTACTTCATCAGCAGAATGTACGGAATACGGGTGAGTCGTTTATAATTTTATCTCTCACATTGTTGCTTGTATTCGATAATCATCTTTGATGTTTGTGTAATAAGCCAGAAGTTTGCTAGTTCTACCAAAAGCACTATAGACTATATCCATACTTATTCTTAAGGTAAATACTTACTACATTCTATCACTTATAAGAAAACCAAGTTAAGACCTAATGTGGTAGTACCAGAAACACATTAGTCCGAAATGTAACCCATAACAGTTAATTATATTTTTAGATACTTTTAAGCACTGTCAGCTTATTGATTGAGATGATTCGGAACATGAACGTCGCCGTGAGAATTTCAGCTGGTACGCAGGTGAGTATTAAATAGTACCCACCAGTAAAGTATTTATACCGACATTGTGACCCGCGATGTGACGGCACTTAAGTATTAGATTAAGTACTTATCGAATGACCAATTTATGCTGTCGTACAGTAGGGGCTCCGGACGATTTCCACGACACGCGGTTCTGAATGATGTTAACCGCCGGGCGCTTACCACCGGTGTTGGAGCCGAACGGTCTATTTTATGATGATGGTAAAATGCACGATGGAATGACGCTCACGCCCTAGTTGTTGGGAGGGCCTTTTGTCTGGGATGCCACGTGCATCGACACACTCGCGCCGTCTCATCTTCCAGCCACCGCGTGACTAGCAGGGGCCGGTGCTGCCTAATCTGAAAATGCCAAGCGGCGCAAATACTCTAGTCTCGGTGTTTACTTATTTATGCCGTTTGGTGTGGAAACTTTTAGGCCGTGGGGACCAGGCGCAAACTCCCTTTTTCAGGAGTTAGCTAAGCGCCTGGTCGATAATACTAAAGACGGCTGGCCTTTGTTTGGGTCAACGTATTAGCCTCGCCATGCAGCGAGGCAATGCGGTCAGCTTTCTTGGCACTTTTCCTAGGACTGACGACCTAGGACAAATTTATTATCTTTACGGTAGTTTTGTATAATTTAGTATTTTTATTTAGTGTTACTTTAGTTAAGATTTGATTTTCGGTTTTGTTTTGTTTATGTGTAGGTTATTACCTACACATTTTATTATTATTGAATAAATACTTTGGACATTTAAACAATTTCTGAAAAAAATAATTATTACATACAAGTTGAACATAAGTAAGTATAAACCACCAACGCTACAATATAAGTATACAATAAAATGCTAAACAGAGGACGACATACTACTCTCTTGCGCCGGCGGTGTCCTGCGTGGGGCGCGGGCTGGCCTGCGCGTGCGTGCTGCTGAGTCTGGTCGTGCACTGCGAGCGCGCCGCTCTGCAGCGCCGCAAGATCATCGCTGTCATCGATCACTTGCTTGTCAACAAAAACTTGCGTGAGTACAGACATTATTTGAAGTATGTGTGCCTACAGCGACCTGGAGCTCTTTTTTTGAAGCACTCGCATTCACGCGAGCGCTCGCCTTCTAGTGCCTGTCTTTTCTATCTGTAGCAACTTACCACGTATGGGAAAGAGACAGTAAGCGCACGCAAGCGCTCGCGTGGATGCGAGCGGTTATAAATGGGGCTCTATTTCTAAATCGCTCGCCACGATTCGAACGGTTTTTAATTTTGATTTTCAGTTACGAAACTATTGTTATGAAAGATGACCTAAAGGCTACAATCGATATATGTAGGTAAAAGCTGTGCTCAGCCCGCAAAATATTATTCTCCTGTTAATTTGACTTAAAATTTATAACAAACGTCAATGAAATAGTTTTTTATTTAAACATTTTATTTCATTCTTTCTCTCTGGTCTCTGGTACGTATGAAGAACGGAAAAGCTATACCCATAGAAACCTGGAAAACAATGGGGACCCGGGGCGTACTCTTGCTTACTGAGGATTGTAGCTACGGGGATTATATCTGACACATAGCGCGTAAATATTATCACGCCAATCTATAAAGGAAAAAGCAGCGTGCAAGAGCGCGGCAACTATCGAGGTATCAAACTTATGAGCCACACAATAAAGCTATTCGCACGGATTATTGACCAGAGACTTCGTCAGGAATGCTCCTTGTCGGAATGCCAATACGGCTTCAGGCCGGGCTGCATCACCATGGATCCAGTCTTTGCTCTCAGGGTCCTCCAGGAGTCCCATTGTAGTAGAAATCAACCGTTGCATTATGCATTTCTCGACCTGCAGAGGACTTTCAACAGTGTCCCTCGGGAGATAATTTGGTGGGCTCTGAGAGCAAAGGCGTACATTTGTATTATACAGGACATGTATGCCAATACTGGAGCTGTCGTAAAAACCATCGTAGGCCATACTAATCCCTTCCCGATTACTGTGGGTGTTCACCAGGGTTCTGTGCTGAGCCCTCTTGTTTTGCATTGTGCTCGATGCCCTCTCAGCGGAAATTCACGACATGCCTCCCTCGCTCATGAAGTACGCTGACGACATTGTACTGGTGAGCAAGCTTAGGCAGGACCTTGAGACCAGAGTAAATACGTGGAAGGATGTGCTAGAAAACGGTGGTTTGAAGCTGAATATTGCCAAAACAGAATATTTATTTTATTTATTTATTTTCAGTTTATTGTACACAAGAAAGTTTGAGGAAAAATACATAGTTATAGATGACACAACAGGCGCTACTTATATGGCCAGATGCAGCGCGGATCTCGACACCATCCGTATAGGTAACGAAGCGTCATTAGAACGGATAAATGCAAATACCTCGGATCGGCCACGATGTCAAGTCCTGAATCTCTGCAGCTTGGGCCAAATGGCTAGAACTCACGGCGGTCATCTGTGACCCTAAAAGCCCTGTCAAGTTCAAATGTGAACTCCAAAGCTGTGCGCCTCTGGCTAGCTATCCCTGACACGGCGCCGGCCAGTCTAGACACTTTCGTCGCGCAGGCTACGCGTCTATCTTTGCAACACACTAAACGCAGTAATCGAACTATATAAATACTAATAACCTTCGAATAAATAACTATAAAAAACAACATTATTAATCCAATTCTAATACTAACGTTTATTACTACTAAAGTAAGTCAGGCTTTACATTACAGAAGTACAGTGATTATTATCGTTCCCTACAGCCTGTGCTCTGTACTCACTTATACATTCCGCGCACAATCAGAATGGGATAGAATAGAGCATTGTCGAAGTAAATCGAACGTCCGAAAGCTGACATTATAATACCCGTGAATAAGCGCATTACCAACCAACCTACTTCAGAAAGTACTAATTTCACAGATGAGGAGCTGAAGTGCGGTATTGCTGAGCTTCGCGCGTTGATGGAGTCACGCCCAGTGTCATTCAACATGGCCGGCTTCTTCGATCTCAACTATTCGCTTCTGATATCTACAACTTCAGTGGTCGCCGGTTATACCATAATATTATTGCAAAATGTTTAAAATATGCAAATATAAAAACATGAAACAATATAGAGCTTTTAAAAACTACTCTACTATTATTGTCAGGGTCCGATTAAATGATGCACCAGGATCAGGAATACAATTAGTTTAATTAAAATAAAGTGCAATAAAACAGAAAACACAACAAGCTCCCACAAGACCTCCGTTCGTCGCGCGTCTCAATCAAGAATGCCGCCCCGCCAAACGTCCTCGTGACAGGTGACAGACGTTACGGTTAATAGACGGCCATTCTGCAGGTGGAATGTCCTCATTCCAATAAACTAAAGAAAATACCGTTTTAAGAAAGAAGTCTCGCTGTATTAACACATCTACAAGCATTTGCGACATACATAACTAAGCTAGAAATAACAGCGCCGCTCTTCATGGGACCTATTTCGTAAACGGACCTAGCTCGGCCATTCTCAGTGTGGTATGACTCTGTACCTCTCACATAATTTAACTACTTTAGGTACTTTAACAATGAAATGGATATTAGAAACATTCTATAATTATATATAGGCTAACGTTTCACTACAAGCAATTTCAAACAATTAATTCAAGAATAATAGGCATATTCTAAGTCCTAAACGACAATCTGTGATAATGGCTGATTTAATGTATCAAATAGAAACATCAAATGAAATGAATATCAAAAATATTCTATTTGAAATAAGATAATAGATTTCTATATTAACTCATATTTCACTACAATCAATTTCAAAATAATTAATACAAAAATAAGCATATTCTATTAGCACTAATAACAATATCTGACAATAGCTTATAGCATCAAAGAGGATCATAACAATTCATCAGTAAGTATACATAATAAAACATAAATAATTAAAGTAATACTCATAACAATGCCAACCGTTTCTCCGTTCAACACTTTATTTATTATCTTGTTTTAATTATCACTGACTATATTAATTACCATATCAATAATCTACAGTCCATAATTTAAACCAGATACCACTCAGCCCCATCTGGCAATCCGAAGGCACGGATAACTTTAATTACGCTTGGATATTCGCCGCAGATATTTCAATAATTGTAGGGTCTTCTTAGACTAGCACCTTGGGCGTTCAGTCTTATGCCATTGTCGAAAATACCACTAACAATACAGTCTACCGCAATAACCTCCCCTTTCGTGGGAGAGGCCCAAAGTCCTGCAGTCACTAATTTAATTTATCAAGTAACATTAGTGATTACTTACATTTGTGATCGAAGGGATATATGTCACATAGACACGAAGTGTAAAACTAAGCCCTGAAGACCATAAGTACCTACTTTTAGCAGCTGTAATGATTATTAATTAAATGTTTTTGTTTTTGTCTTCCCTGCCTTCCCCACCTTCCAACCTATATTCAATTATTTAACGATGACTACATATATACACCTTATCTGAACTCCGAATAGTCTTCACAAAAGCCACAAAATGCCAAAAAGTTTTAGTGATACTGGTTCAAGGTACACCCCACCACTAGCAACTGACAGGGCCAAAAGGAATTCACGAATTTCTAAACGTAAAGTTAGAAATAAAACTAGAAGGCAATCCTCAACCCGAGCAAATAGGAGGCAGAAACGTCAGACGTATTGCAGTCGGTCTCGCTGCCAAGTGTTGTCCTCCTCGTCCAGTAGTGATGGCTCTGGTACGGCTGGAAAAATACCTACTAATCGAAGACGCCGCGATCGCTGTGTCTTCGATTGTGTCAACGGCGTTCTCGTCGGCATCAAGAGTCACCGGTATCCTGGGACAGTTTCGATGCTGACACGAGTGATGAGAGTAGCCACAAACGCATAACCAAACGTTGCCGTAGTCACTCATGGACGAACGATTCAATAACGACTAGCTTTTGCTCGTCGCCTGTAGGAGATCGCTCGCGCTCGCGTGTTCGCCTAGAGAAAAAGCGAAAACGTAGAACGCGTTCACGATCGTTTAAAGCTGAAAAAGATTTCTTCAAAAATTTCGCTAAATTAGTGAAAGAAAGAGGAAATCATTTTGATGGCGCACATAAAGTAATCCCGGAGTTTGACCCAGACGCACATACACAAAGCGCTGCAGACTGGATTCGTAAGGTGAATGAAACGGCGAAAATTTACAAGTGAAGGTTAGATAATTTACCAAGCCATACTTAAACTGTCTGGTCAAGCAAAAAAATTGTATCAAGGGAGAAGCACTGTGGACTTGAGTTGGAGACAATGGCAGCGTACAATAATAAACTGATGACAGAAACTATGCAGATCGTCTCTCGGAAATGCTTAGCAGGAGAAATAAGAGAGAAGAAACACTGGAAGAATACTTTCATGAAAAGGCACGTCTTATGTTTATCAAAATAAATGAATTGAATTGAATTGAATTGGTGAAAATGTGCGGTTTTCTTTCGATTATCTTCAATTTACAGACTTTTTGTCTTTACGATTTTATTATATGTATAGATATTTTAGATTTATTTTTTGTAATACAGATTAAAATCGCAGGTAAAATCCACACCGTGCAAACCGCCTTAGCGTACCTACCTAATTTGTATGAACCAATGAGTACGTTGTATTCAGCCTCAGTACTTTATAGTTAAAAAAATTAGTATAGTAAGCCATTTTTCAATACAACTTTAGCGTTAAATACTCGTACCTGTGACCTTTCATTGTGACGGGTACCTCTTAAAGTGCAAATAATATATTGATAATTGGCCCCAAATTGGCTAAGAAGACCGCCTGGCCAATTTGGGTAACAGTAAGTGACAAATAAAAAATAATAATTATAGTGGAACTGGTATAAAAGTGTTTTAATTCTAACAAATAAATAAACATGTGTCTTAGACTCACATATAAAAAAACCTCACATGTAAACTTACCTCTTGGATTAACGTTGAAAACAGTTCTGGCACCGATTGTTAGAAAAAGTGAGTCATAGCACTAAGTAGATAAACTAAACAAGTTGTTTCAAATCTATACGCACGACTAAACATCTCATAAATATCCCATAGTTTATTTATAAATTTGCGACAAGCACTTGGACACGTTGTGCTGCTGAGTGTAGGTATGTATAAGATAAGACAAACTATGATGCAATGGAATTTTATGTATAGTTCTTCTAGTTTGTGCACATATGTTTCACGCATTATTTGACATTGTGCTCTCTTCTCTTAAAAGGAGCTTTTTTCTTTCCTCATTGCATCACAGTTACAAGGATCATTTGGCATTTGGATGAGGGCGTGAGTGTCAAACATCAACTCCAGCTGTCTGTCAAAAATGACGCTTTACAAGATGGCAGCGTTAATTCTGATTTCGGCCCCGTGCCAAATGATCTTTGTAAACCGTCACATGACAGTGCCGCGTCGTGTTCGAAGTGAATGCGTGCTGCATGCATCCTGCATGCATCCTGCGTGTGTCCGTCGCGTCGCTGTCGCGTGGCTGTCGCGTGTCTGTCGCGTGTCTGTTGCGTGGCTGTCGCGTCATGTGCGGAGTGCCATACGCCTAAAGTGACCGTATGGGCAGCGATGTTTCAATTGGTACAATGAATTCAGAGAGTTATGTAAAGATGTTAGACGACTTCTTGGTGCCTGAACTGCAAAACTTTCCTGGCTATAACCAAAGAACATGGCTCCAGCAGGACGGAGCAACGTCACACACGTCCAATACATCTCTGCCACGAGTTCGTGAAATTTTCTCGGGCAAATTGATCTCCAGGAGAGGTGGCGTAAATTGGCATCCACGCAGTCCTGATTTAACCCCTATGGACTTTTTTCTATGGGGTAATCTTAAATCTAAAGTTTACGCCAATAAACCGACTTCCCTGGCGCGTTTGAAAGAAAATATCCGTCACGATATGGCAGCCATCACTGAATCCACCTGCCGAGCTGTCATAAGTAATTTTACTGTTCGATTAAATGTGTGCCGCGAACGCGAGGGTCTACATTTGGACGACAATATTTTTAAGAAATAAATTCCCAAATTGTGTATTTTAATAATCAATAAACATTTTTTCGATACACGGCTTACTTTTTTTTTTAAGATCCACTAAATTTAACCTCTTTTTTGAGACACCTTGTATAAACTTTGGTCTATAAGAAGCGTGTTAAAAAGCGTATATTTCACATATTTTTGAATTCCTAACCAGCCAGTGTTATGCGTGCTTAACAAGGCAGTCTACAGACGTTTCGATCCCCAGTATGACCAAATCTAACCGAAGCGCACTTACACCAGAAAAGGGTGGATAGAGCGTACAGATCTAATGTGCGAATTTAACTATTTAGAGGATATTGATTAGGGTGGCCTATCGAAAACGAATGGTGGAAAGCTGAATTAAATAAAAATAGGGAAAATTAATTATTTATAAAATTTCGGTTTATTCTCCTGAATAAACCGAAGCTTCTTGTGTCCTCACAAGAAGCTTATTTAAACAACACAGAGAAGATCAAATCAGATAACTTATTTATATAGTATGGACCATCATATTAAACAAACTTACATGGGCAATATGACAATATAGGTATTCTGAACATAACAAAACGTAGCAAAATATATTTGAATAGATATTTCTCTTTAAATGAAGGACAGCAGCTATATCGCCCGAATTTACACAAATAAATCTATTACAAACAGCAATAAACACAAAAATATTACAATGCAAGTTTTTTCTTAACTCTCTGTCTGGCCTGTAGCTAAAAAAGGTCCATTCCAGTCATTCGATTTGGTTTATGTACACAACATTTAAACGTAAATCCGAAACCGTTACAAATTTTAGACGTTATATAATTATTACAATTAACTATGAACTTATTGTGCAAAACTACTAACCAAATACATCGAAATATTTCTTAAAACTATTTTCAATCATTATCGGATTTCTTACATACTAATGGAACCGGCGCAACTTCGTTCGCGTACAGAGGGCTTAGTGTGAGTTTCATTTCGAATTTACTTTACTATCGCGTTTGCGTTTTCGTCGAAATTTGTATGAAGAAAAAAACTTCGTTTACGTACCACTAGACGGCGCTATACATTTTTCCATAATAATTTTCACGTAAACGCAAACGCGATAGTAAAGTAGATTCGAAGCGAAACTCACACTAAGGCCTCAGGTGTACGTTTTTTTCTTGCTTATGAACTTTCCTCTTGAATCACTCTATCTTTTGTTGAAAACTGCAATAAAGTCCGTTGCGTAGTTTAAAAGATCTAAGCGTACATAGATACAGTCAGCGGGAAGCGACTTTATTTTATACTATGTTTAAATTTAGAAACCTGACTTTTACAGTTCGTTCATAAATGTTAAAACAGTTTTGCAATATTAAAAATCATTAACTAAGATTAATTATGTTTTAAAATACATCTAACTTTAAGTAACAATAGAAATAGACTAAAATATAATATTATATAACAAGCACTAACCCCAGCCAGTGGACCCAGGAGCCTACCTAACCTTACCGAAATTCTGGCTGGCCTAATCCCAAATAAAGCCTGCTACCTACCAACCTAACCTAACGACCCAACCAGTTTAACCTAATTTTTACGGTTGCGCCCTGGTTAACTATCGGAACGATAACCTATCCCCTACCTATCCTAAAGCCCGATCTAATCTAAGGTCTGCAAGACTTCTTTAGCAGGCGACCCATCTGTCTGGGAAAGCCGTTCGTGGGGTATGGGCACAATATAATAAAGAGTATTGTGGTATGGGTCTGGACCATGTTTCGGGTCTAGATCCATGGCGTGAAGTCGTGGACGCTCTGGCTATAGCTATATGGAGTTCCTACCTTGTCATAATTTCTTTCAATGTGCAAATGCACATGCATTTCAAAAGTTACAGAATAAATTCTTAGATACCCAATTTTGTTTAGTTAGTTAGTTAGTTACCCAAGCCAAGTTTGAGATAAAAAGCTCTACGAAGCTGAACTAGCCGAGGCGCACTTTTTCGCGCTGACATATTATGCACGTATCTAACATTTATTATGGATATTAATAGTCCAAAAAACATATATAAAATGCAGTCTTATAATTTTATCTTTTGATGGCGACAGGCTATAAAAATGTCTGCCGTGTGGGATTCTTTATGCTGTGCATGTGTGTTCCTTTAGATTCATATTCTGTGCCTTCAGTTATGTTAAGAGTAGGTGAGTACTTTTGGCGAGTGTTGTTTGTCAAGTTTTAATTTCGCAAAAAGCACTCAATATAATTAATTGAATGTGATACTTTTGTGTGTCCACATTGTTAGGTAGGTATCTACTAATAGCGTGGTTATTCTATTTTCTGCCACAGTGTCCGTATGTTGGCGAGTGATAAGCATCTTTAAAATTACAACTATGGTACTACAGGCTGCATTGAAAGTGTTTTGCATAGATTTTTACGCCAGTGATGTAATAGATAAATCTGATCGCAATTTATTGAGAACAATAATTACACTTAGCGTTGTGGGTTTAGTGAATTTCAGTGCATGGTATTATAGAATGAGCACGACATACGATGCGCTCAATGTCTCTATTGCAATAGCAGACACACTTCATGCACTTTATGATTACTGTCTGTATTTAGTTGATGTTTACTTTGTTCTTAGATATGGACAGGAAATAGCTTTTCAATATTTTAATCAGAGGGATTATATCGACAAAACTCTCCGCCTGACTGACAAAAGCATCGCAAATAAGAGACTCGCGAATTTAGTGTGGTTGTTTTCATTTATTTGGCTGGTGAGCTCGGTGGGTGATTTCATCGGTTGGTATTTGAGTTACGTCTGGGACGTACCACTGGCCTTCTCGACCATCTACATATTCTTCCTAATAAAAATTTTATCTTCGCTAGATCTCACTGTTCAGGTTATTCATATCGAGGGCCATTTACGGGGCATATGTGCTATGGTAATGGGGTGTTACAATAGATGTCAAAACATGCCTTTTGACTTATCATCCAACAATTTCGTGTCTGATCCCGTTTGTGATCGACATTGGTTTTATTCGAATAGCCATTACCCAACGTCGATACAACCCCAGCTCAGAACATCCAAACTATATCCTGACGATTACAAAGGTGAAATTCCGCGTCTTCATAGATGCTATTTGTTAATCTTGGAACAATGTTACTTCATCAGCAAAATGTACGGAATACGGGTGAGTATTATTGCTTGTAATCAAAAATCATCTTTGATGTTGGTGTAATAAGCCAGAAGTTTGCTATATCTACCAAAAGCACTGTAGACTATATCCATACTTATTCTTACTTACTACCTTCTATCACTTTAAGAAAATCAAGTTAAAATCTTATGTGGAATGAACTGTAACCTATAACCAATAATCATCTTTTTAGATACTTCTAAGCACTGTCAGTTTAGTGATCGAGATGATTCGAAACACGAACCTGAGCGTGAGAATTTCAGTTGGTACGCAGGTGAGTATTAAATAGTACCTACCAGTAAAGTATTTATACCGACATTGTGAGTTGTGACACGCGATGTGACTGCATTTAAGTATTAAATTAAGTACTTATCGAATGACCAATTTACGCTGTCGTGCAGCAGGAGCGCCGGACGATTTCCGCGACTCGCGGATCGGAATGATATTATCCGCCGGGCCTTTATCTCCGCTCGAGGCGCGAAGTGACGGCACTTGGAATACCTAAGAGATTAAGTACTTACTGAATGACCAATTTACACAATTTCTAAAACAAATAATTACTACTTACAAGTTTAACACAACTAAATATAAGCCGCGTCTTGCTGTATGGTATATCGAAGGGCCACATTAAGATGGTGGGCCACAAGACTCGAACATTACAAACGGATAATTTATAGATAAATAATCGTGGTCAGGTTCCCCTGGTAGCAGGGTCATGGAAGTCAGATGGCAGTCGCTCCACTATAATTACCTGACCTGCCAAATCCTGGATCCTCTTTCTCGAGAGCACAACCGGGATATTAACGCCAAGATGATGATGAATCCGTTTGTATATTACGCTTACATTTTTATTTCTTATACTATGAATAAGATCTAACTACTATGTTATTTTCGTAATTCAGTTTATAAAACTTGTTCAAACAGCTAAAAAAACTCTCAAGGAGTTCCCCAAGGTAGCACATTGGGTCCCCATCACCATCATATCAGATGGAAGACGCCCACTGCTTGACCTTCCCTAAAGACCTCCACAAAGGCCGGTCTTACCCGGACTATGGTAGCGGTCACGTTAACGGCGGGGCAGGGGGTGCGAAAAATCTCAGGAAACGACGAGGCTACCAAAAATGACGACCTCTGGCCCTGGCTACTTATAATTGAGTCCCCATTTAGTCCTACTTAACGATAATGAACAACCTAAACTTTAAGACCAAGCATAATGTTCGCAATTGCCGTGACAATTTTTTCACACGATTCCGGTAAGTCTAAAGAAAATAATATACTAACTGTAACTGATACGTATCTAGTGCTCGTAAAATCTCTTAAAAAGATATTTTATACTAAAAAAAATTTGGTACTCCATTAGATTACTTAGACCGAATTACGAATAATAATAATATCTACAATTAAAATGTTAAAATTAATTTTAAATACGGGTGTTTTGTTTCTGTAGATAGATTTTTTTCAATGGGGTTCAATAATTAGGCAGTTTATAAATTGTGTATATAGCATGTACTGATTAAGTATTTATGAAGTTAGACGTTACGTCCAAAATGTATGAGAGTATATGGAAAAATATGGGGTGGTCCGATAATTATGCTCGTAGGCTTAGTTATTTTTAGACGTACAACTAAAAATACGTTTACGAGCGCTACAATATAAGCATTCAATAAAATGGTGAACAGACAACAACATACAACTCAATTGCGCCGTCGGTGTTCTGCGTGGGGCGCGGACTCGCCTGCGCGTGCGTGCTACTGAGCCTGGTCGTGCACTGCGAGCGCGCCGCTCTGCAACGCCGCAAGATCATCGCCGTCATCGATCACTTGCTTGCCAACAAAAACTTGCGTGAGTATAGACATTATTTAAAGTTATAAACGACCAGTGGCTCTATTTCGCTCGCCTCAATTCGAACGGTTATCAAATTTATTTTTCGGGATGAAAAATTTAATATATTGAAACGGCGCAAATATGCTGGTCTCAGCGGAGATCATCTATTTGCGCCGTTTGGCCGTGGGGTCCAAGCGATCATACTCTCTTCATAGAGTTGTCTAAGCGCCTGGTTAACGCTTCGCACGACCAAAAGGCTGGCCGATACCTTGGCCAAAGGATCAGCCTCGCGATACAGCGAGGCAATGCGGCCAGTCTTTTAGGAACAATTCCTTTAACAAGGGACTTGGGGCAAGTTTTTTATTTGTTCTGGCCGTGTGGTGTCCGGCAGAGTAGAATAGCACCAACCCCTTACATTCATGGGTGTCGTACAAGGCGACTAATGTTTTCGAGGCAAAAGATCAAGAGTCTCCGTAGTCTGGAAAATGGGCAGCAGCATTTTCCAATATTTAAACACTGCGATCTCCAACCCGCCTGCCAAGGGTGGAGATTATAGCAATAACCTCCCCTTTCGTGGGAGAGGCCCTAAGTCCTGCAGTGGACTGTTACGGGCTGTGATGTGTGTGTGATTATTTAATTTATTTCTATCATGCAAATATTTCTTTTAATAAATAATTCCGTATGTACGTCCGTGTGTATGTCAAGTGGATTGCAAGTAACACAAAATAGATAACTACCAGAAGGTCATCTTCATAGAATGCTACCTATACTTTCACCTTAACTTGTTTGGCTTGAGTTCTGTTACAAAACCGGATATTCCAAAAAATTCGCACGATAAATTATAGAGTATTGTTTCCAGTTTTTGTTTATACTTTAATTAGGCGATTGAAAAAAAAATTAAATCGTATCCGCGGCGGCTTTCCATTTACAAAGATATTAAAAACGCATTTTGAGTGATTTTGATACGTTGTTGCCGTCGATTTGTCACTTCCAAGACATTCATTTGTCACAATTTCGAATAGGGCCAGAGTAAATAATATAGCTGACGTGCCATACCGTCGGGGGAGGCATTCTTTATACAGTACATTCTACCACTACTATACATTCTATAAACACCCACTGTCTGGTTGGTTTTATAGCATCGATAGAGTCAATAAAGGGGGTCTTGGTACGGGAAAGCTCCGACAAGTACATTTTAGAGCTGGTCTTTATATCTATTCGGACTACTACTGAGGCTCTCAATTATGTCATGTACCTAGATAAAGATTATGGCACACCCAGGGACACTCGACTACCCTCAGATCGATTACCTGCGACAACCTATTATCTACACGAAACATGGTCATAGTCAAACATAACCTAATTCTTACACCGCGTGTCATTCTTCCCAAACATCAAATCCTTTGTTGTTTGTTATGTACCCATATTAAGTACTTCAATAGTTAGTATTAATATTCTGTGCTTATATTCTTTGTGGCGTGCGTGTTTTAGATAAGAGGGCGATAAGAAAATCGATAATTGTTTATGGAACGAATCTAATATGATAATGTGGTAGGTACTAGTCTGGTCTTAGTACTTTTAGTGCAGTGTTGACTTTAGTACCTAAAGCCTGATCAGGAATACCTGAGTATAAAGTGTCGCCAAATTACGGATTTTTTAGGACTCTGTTCTTACACTAGCAACAGCAAGTAAAACCAACAGTAGCTCCCTGTTAACACTCTTGACAGAACTCATAATACTCCTGGTAAGGCCACAGAAAATTAGTAGGTACTTACTATTTTTTATTGTCTAGGGAGCCAATCTATTTCAGAAAGTGTTAATTTCACAGATGAGGAGCTGAGGTGCGGTATTGCTGAGCTTCGCGCGTTGATGGAGTCACGCCCAGTGTCATTCAACATGGCCGGCTTCTTCGATCTCAACTATTCGCTTCTGATATCTATAACTTCAGTGGTCGCCACTTATACCATAATATTATTGCAAAATGTTTAAAATATGCAAACATGAAAGCATGAAACAATAGATATAGGGCTTTTAAAAACTACTCTACTAATCTAACATATAGTGGCAATAAATACATACTTAAATATGAAATATCTATTATAGTTTCTACCTACTTGTTAAACGATCACACGATATTGTTCAACAATATGAACATTCACTTTCATCGCACATATTATTGGGTTTGTCACAACATTTTGATATGTACCTATTAAACGTTGTAAACGTTGGTCTATAAAAACCGCACCTTTATATCTAATATCATGATGCCATGTCGGTGATAGCTCGTGAGCAAAAAACCTATTTCATCGTAACAGAAGCCTATTTCATTCACATGTCGACATCAATATTTAATGAAATGATTCGTATGAAACGCTTGCTGTAGATTAATAACAGTTAGTTGTAAAGATCGCTACGGAAGTAGACGTTTGAGTTTCGAGCGGAATTTGAGAAAGTTTTATTTGTAGCAAAGTAAAGCCGCCGCAATGAAAGTCTTGCATTTTCTTCTATCTGTATTTTCTATGGATTCTGACTGTGGCGGTAAACGAAAAAGTGTAGCACGGCGTTCCCTCATAAAAAAAATTCTCACAGCTATCGTAGTGGGACTTCTTAATTTTTACACTTTATCTTACAAAATACTTTACATATTTCCAATTGCAACCAATTCTATTAAAATCACTGACTTCGTTCAAACATTCTATGACTATGGACAATATATAGTGGATTTGTATTTTGTCCAAAAGTATGGCGGTGACATCGCCCAAGAGTACAATGCGCTGTACGAAGACATCGACAAGATTCTATTCGCATACCACGAGTCCATTATCAGGAGGAGAATGGTGAAATTAATAGCAATTTTTACAGTTATATGGTTTACCAGCTCGATAACAGATTTTACCGCATGGTATTTCAGTTTTGGGATTATAACGCCGGTTATGTTTTCTGTGGTATATTTGTTCCTATTGATTAAAATGTTAACCTCTCTTGACTTCACGGCGCAAGTAATCGGCATTGAGTCCCGACTTCGCGTATTAGGAGACTTCGTCCATTCCTGCTACATGACGACGCCGGATCTCCTAGTCGTAGAACATTCAAACATGTGTATAAAGGATACCATCAGCAACAAAAATTGGCTTTATTCGGGCGACTGCAAAAGAGCTACCAAGATGCAGACGAATCCTCGCTCCATAAAGACAATTTCTTGTAAAAAATCTCAGGAATTGGTTTGGCTCGGAAGATGTTATCTGCTTATGACTGAGCAATGTACTTTCATAAATAAAATGTTCGGAGTAAGGGTAAGTAATTATTGCAACTTATACCTACTTACCTATCAATTAACAACAATTACTTCATTATTATAAATCTGGCGATATATTTAGCGAGACGAAAGGAAAAGGAGAGATTGATATGGACACATTGTCGTAGAACGAGGATGTATAAAGGGTTATGAAACAAAATAAAATAATTTAAAAGTGTTGAAGACGGAGATGACAGTAGTAACCCATTATACTTATGGGAAAAATCTACAGCACGATCATTAGAGTGTTGGGCTACCAAAGCAACGGATGACAGCCGATGCATAAATCAGAATGTTAAAATGGATGTGTAAGTGACGCGAATGGGCAATATAGGATATGAGTATCAGGAACCATGACCATCGGGAGAGATGTATGTATGTTATGGTAGTATGTCAAGCGAAGGCACGGTACGGCACTTAATAACATTACCTACATTGGTAGGGGGATAATGATTATGAAATTACTTACTTCATGCACAGGTGTCTTATAGGTATTTCTATGTTTTCAGATTTTACTGAACAGTTTGAGTTTGCTGATCGATATTATCAGATACACAAACATCGCGTTCAGAATCGTGATCGGTTCACAAGTAAGTTACGTTAATTTTACGAAGTACACTCATACAACTAATTATCTGACCCATTACTCCATTGTCCTATGGAATATCAAAAGGTCGGGGGGTCAACTATTTACTTAATGACTGTACTTATAGACGGAAAGATAGCGTTGAAAATCTAACATCAATCAATTTTATAAAAGCCGATCACAGCGGCTTTCATCCGCGCGCAGTTCGGATCTCTTTAAACATTCAACGTCCCCACGGGACCCTATAATTATTCCGGGATAAAAATTAGCCTATGTAAGTCGGTAATAATGTGGCTTCCTACAAGTATTTTTTTTTTAAATCAGTCAAGTAGTGTTTGTGTTTATTCATTACAAATAAAAACACAAACCTTTTCGCTCTTTATTCCGTACTTAGTATTTTTTCTCTATGATAGTAGATATAGGTGAGAGTAGGTAGTGTAGTTGCGTTGGCATGTTTCTGGTCTACCGTTATGACAGTTTTTCAACTGACCACAGTTGCGTTACAGAGGAGAGGTGGTTCTAATATTTTTTTTGATAAAACTGGTACACCACACAATTAAAAAGCTATTTCTTTCCCAGCATACAACATACGACGCGGGTTACGCGCCGGCAGTCTCGTCCGTGATGAGGATGGCGTCGTGCGCAGCAGTCCTCGTCAGCTTGGTGCATCACTGCGAGAGCGTTTACTCGCAGCGGGAGCGCACTATCAGCATCATATACCATATGCTCAGCGTAAAAAATACCGGTAGCTATCAGCTAGACCCCTATATCCAGGCATTTGTTTAACAGGATCATAATAGTAGTTTATGCAACTGGCATCTATATTCTATAAGGGGGTATTAAAACATGAGTGTATGTTTATCATACGAGGCGTAGATGAGTATGATAATTGTTCGACACGAGTGTTTTAATAGATACCTAATTATATGACTTTACTTTATCTACACTCATATTTTCATGTTAAAATTTCGTACCTATAATTTTCTCAACTTTGCTGGAAGTAAGCTGCGAGTCAGTTCTGTTGTACCTACGCCTCGAGGATATCAAGCGGTGGGAATTTCACTCCACTACTTTCACATTTATCTTCATTTGCTTCAAACAAGAAAAATCATTCACTGATATAAATTATAACAATTAGCAAAAATATTCTGTTTAGTGGGAAAATAATTCCAAACATACATAGTCACAAATATAAACAGGAAAATTTGAATTTTGAATTTATTAAAGACATTTAGGTATTCAGCCTACATTTCGCCGTAACCCAGTGCCTAACAAAAATAAAAAAAATAAAAGTGTTGCATAATGATTGACAAGTTATTTTATGTTACAGCTGTAATAAAAAATAGTATGGGAAATGCTGTATCTCATATATATAGTTTTTAGTCTGTGCTATATCATACAGTAATTTTTTTTAATTTTATAGGCTGGCGTGAAAAAGTTTTTTCTTTAAACGACTGTTTTCGAATATGTAATTGGAACATACGCTATGAGTGTCTCAAAAGAATGTTGCACAACGGAGCGCTAAAACTGTCGTGTAGATAGATAATGACGCTGAATTGTGTAATATGTTAATCTCATTGGTCAGAACACATACGAGGGCATTCAATAAATAGTGAGAATGAGGCAAACTCTTTGAAACCAAAAAAATTAAATACTGACTTGTAAAGTTGTAATGTTGGATAGATTAGATTGAGAGGTACAAAGACTTAGACATAATATCCTTAGATAATTTTTTTTTTAAAAGACCGACCTCGAATCACAAGAATAAAAAAAAAATGTTTTTTGTCATACCTACAATACGAGTAAGTTAGACATCATTATTTTAGGACCCGGTGCCAGCACAGCAACACCTTTATTTTCGTACGTTATCATATCGTACTTACCTGAGTAAGATATGATAACGTAATAAATACCCCATACGTGCCTACAATTTTCGAGGTTTGCCCTCGATTCCAAAGGGATTCCATCGTCAGATCCTAACCTGATTCAAATGGATCCACCTCAGGAGCCTGGCCTGCTGAGGCATTGCACCACCCATTAAAACAAAAAAAAAGAAATTTTCAAATCGGCCTATAACTGACGGGGTTCAGAGGTAACAACATTGAGGAGTTGCGGTGGCCTGTTGTCTTCATCACCAGCTCCACTTCACAAAATGATACTTTTCTGAATGCTATGTTCCCTTATTTCTTTCTGGATTACATCATCAGAATTGGCTCTGATAAAAATGTAACCAAACTGGGAATATATTATTATTCAAATCGGTTTATAAATGACGGAGTTAACAAACAACCGAATTGATAACCTCCCGAACGCTGCCCAAGCGAAGTGAACTCGTTGATCAACCTCTTTCTTGAAATTGGACCTACGTAGCTGGACTATGTGTCCTATGTATGTATAGTCGTCAACAACTTCAACTTCACTGGAGCGCCTACAACTGTTACGGGATTGGGCACAACATCATTCACATAACCTGATTTCATTATTTGACATGATTTTTCTTGTTATGAGGTTCTTCAGAGGTCGTCGAGCATTCTGCCTTAGTCTTCCAGGATATCAGCCATGACTACGATATCGTCAGCAAATCTGCGAGGCAAGTGAGGTACCTACTGGCCAATGATATTGATGCCAAGACTATCCCAGTCCAGAAGCCTGAAAACATCCTCTAACGCAGCGGTGAACAACTTCGGTGATATGACCTTCTCTAACTCAAATCTGAATAGGCATTGAGTTTTGATCCTGAAGTCGTACCGACATAGTGGCGTTTTCGTACAAACATTTTATTGCTTCGATATATCGATATAAGAGCGTCTGTGGCCGAGCGGTTACAGTATCCGACACGTAAGCCAGAGGTCCCGGGTTCAAATCCCGCTCCGGCCATGTACCAATGACTGTTTTCTGAGTTATGTACATTAGTTGAATACTAACCGATGCTCTTGCGGTGAGGAAAACATCGTGATGAAACCTGCACATTTTCAGACGACTGGATGTGTAACCACGATCCAATCTAGTCAGCTTCCCCTGGTAGCAGGGTCATGGAGGTCAGATAGCAGTCGCTCTACTGTAATTACCTGAGCTGCCAAATCCTGGATCATGGTCAAGGCGAAACCCGGGCCCTCGTTCTCGAGAGAACAACCGGGACATTAACGCCTAGATGATGAATATTTATTATCGACAGTCGATTTGGCACCGCTGAGACTGAAGCACAGCCCAAGTTTAGTTTCGATCGAATCGAAGCCTTTCTCATAGTTCACAAACGCCAAGCAATATTACCGGTTATACTCTTCGGTCTTTTGTATGACCTGCCGCAGCGTATGATGTGGTATATGGTAGTAAAACCTTTTTGGAACACAGCTTGTCCGGGATGTTGGAAGTCATCAAACCTGCGTGTGAGACGATTCGTAATGTCTCTCGAGAACAGATTATACACATGGCTCAGCAGTGATATTGGTCTAAAGTTATTCAAGAGAGTTATATTTCAGAAAAATAAGTTGCAGGTGAATTATGCTAAATTGCGACTACATCGAAAAATAAAATTACTTTTTATAAAAGTTACCGGCAACATAGTCATTCTCATTTTTTATTGAACGCCCCTAGTAGGTATACATATATGCAATCCTCCTGCCACCTGCTTAGCTGCAGACATATTGATCGTTCACATCACTTTCACCCTGCCACAGAGTATATTATATGTATTATGAGTACATTATACATTATATACATTACATTCTATGCCTACCTTGCCAAAGGAATTTGCATGGGATTATTGATCCTTCGCAGATCGTTTATCGTTTATTGTTCCTTGCCAAAGACCAATATGGACGAATAATTCCTAGACAAATCCTTTGGCACGGTATTAAATGTACTCTATGTCAGGGGACTTCGTATCGTGAACGATCACTATCTCCTCTGTTTTTGTCAATCTTTGGTGCTGTTAGGTTAGGTTTATATGCGTCCGCGCAACCGAGTGGCCGGACAAGCCACCACGGCGCGCGGCCTGGCCGCTCGGTCGTGTCATATCAGAAAAGGCTAATAAGAAAAAAATTGTCTGTGACAGATGCAGAACTGCAAAGCGCGGCTACGGACTTGCGTACGCTCATCGAATCACGCCCAATATATTTCAACATGGCCGGCTTCAGTCAACTTAATTACTCGTTATTGGTTTCTACGGTTTCTGTAGTGGTCACGTATACTATAATATTTTTACAAAGTATGAATTAATAAAATAAATCATAATTGAATACAGAGGCTTGTAGCCTCATAACCATGATTGGTTGTAAAACTTGCTTCCTCAAAAACACTCCATTTGAGCTTTGGCAATGCAAACATTGGCCGTACAGACCTGGATACTACAATGGTTAGGCTGAATCACCTTGAACAGGAAAACTCACGTCAGCAGCAGTGGAGTCGCCTACAAAACATAGAGATAGCAGGAGTACCAGAATCTAAGGACGAGGACACAGTGGAGATCATCACCAAAGTAGCGGAAAAGTTGGGTGTATCCGTTGACACTTCCGAAGTGGAGTTCGCACATCGCGTGCAGGCGCGCCGACCGAGCAGTGCAACAAACAGCCGCACGATCGTCGCCCGGCTCCACCATCGACGCACCAAGGATTCCATTGTCTATGCCGCTTGGAAAAAACATGGGCTCAAACCGTCGGATATAGGACTACAGGATTCGGACTCGAACCATGTCATTTATGTTAACGAACATCTAACCAAAACCAACTGCACATTACTAAAAGAATGTAAAATGAAAGCAAAGGAGACAAACTATAGGTTTGTCTGGACAAAAAACTGCATAATCTACGCACGTCGGGAGAAAGAGTCACCGTTTATCACTATCCTAACATCTACAGATCTCACAAAGATCAACTAACGGTGGTTGTACCAAACGTTAGTCATATTGTAATGTTGTTATCCACTCTGTGCTCGACAAAACTCATACTTCATACTCGTAACACAATACACCGTACACAAACTTTTCGCCTTACATTTACCCATACTTACTTTAAAGTAATAAACATTACTCAAATAAAATTCACTCGAAGTCACTTCCACGGAATATTATTACTGTGTCAATACTTGATACTAAACGTAGGTACCATATGGAACCACTACCCTCAACCTATAATAAAAAAATATTATCATTGTTGTTTACAACTATTCGCATTGGTGCGACGCGTTGCAGTCACGGATCACAATGCAAAGTCATACTCCCAAATAAAAATTTTAATCAAGCTGTGTACACTAGTCCCTTACATTATTTATCCGATAGCCTATTATCCGACAATTAAGCATGGTGAATGATGGTAATTGTTTGAGAATGATTTATCAAAATGTCCGTGGTTTACGCACAAAAACCAACGTATTCTATAATAATTTTGTACTTGAAAATATCGATATAGCTCTCATAACGGAGACGTGGTTGTGTGACGGAATTTTGGATAGTGAGCTATGCCCTCACGACCGGTACGAGTTGTTCCGACGCCGACGGGATCGCGGCTCGCTCGGCGGCGGGGTGATGGTCGCCTGCGCGGCGCGCCTTGGCGCTAGCTGCCGCCCCGAACTCGAAGATGACGATCTCGAATGCATCGCTGTTCGTATACCTGCGATTACGCTTCGCACTGCAAGGGATCTAAATGTTGTTTGCGTTTACATTCCCCCTAATCGCGCGCTAGCACAACGAATGCTTAATTTCCTATCTATTATGAAAAGATTATTTGACTCATGCCCGGATGACTACTATGTTTTGGGAGGTGATTTTAATTGGCCGTTTGTAGGGTGGGACACGGGTACCCCAGTAGTTTTAAAAAAAGGTTCAATAGAAAATCAAAACGCCGCTCTCGAATTGGTCAACTTTATGTCGTATTTTAATATGTGCCAATATAACTTTGTACCCAACTCGCAAAATAAACTACTGGACCTAGTTTTCGCGAACACATTTTTAAACATTACGCAAAGTAAGTATCCCCTAGTAAGCGAGGATAGTTTTCACCCGGCACTTGAGATTAACATTACAAATCTAAAATCGGACGCAATTAGGCCTCCTGGTCGGAAAGTTAATCTGTTTAGGCGGGCCGATTACGACGGCTTGAACGAGTATTTTTTAAATTATGATTGGTCAGCCATTACAGATAATCCCACCCAAAACCCACGAAACCTAATGGATGAATTTTATGTAATAATAAAAAATGCTATCTCTAAATTCGTACCACAAAAGACCTATTCCACCGCAAACTCATATCCCGCTTGGTATAGCAGCGCAATGATTAAGATGATTAAGGAAAAGGCAAAATATCATGCGTTATGGAAAAAATTCAATAACCCAAACGATTATGAATCCTTTTCAATACTACGATCTAAGCTAAAAAAGTTCGAAAAAAAGTGCTACACGTCTTACATAAACCACTCTCAAGAAACAATCAAATCTACACCGAAATACCTGTGGACTTACTTTAAATCGAAAAGAAATAATAAATCCAATTACCCATGTTTCATGAAATATAAAGATAGAGCGTGCTGTAATGAACAAGATATTTGTAACTCCTTTAACGAATTCTTCTATGAGAATTTTAATACCCCCAGCGACAATTATTCTAGTTTCTCGGAGGAAAGATCCGTGGGTGATGACATCATTAACAATATTCATATTTCCATTGGCGATACGTGTAAACTGATGAAACAACTGGATTGCTCTAAGGGTGCTGGTTCAGATGAAATTCCGCCAATGTTCTTTTCTAAATGTGCTGAATCACTGGCTGCTCCTCTAGCATACATTTTTAATTACTGTTTTCGTGAGGGATATTTTCCAGAGATCTGGAAGACAGCCAATATTGTACCAATTCATAAAAAGGGTTCCAGGAATGACATCGGGAACTACAGACCAATCTATAGAGATTTAAGAATAGTCTTAACGTATTAAGCAAAATGATGGAACAGGTTGTGCGCATGCACATTTACCCAACCATTATCAAAAATATTCCCACACAGCAGCATGGTTTTATCCGAGGGCGGTCAACAAATACTAACTTAGCTATATTTTCTAATGACGTTCTGCTTGGAATGGATGGTGGGTCCCAAGTAGATGCAGTTTATACAGATTTCCAAAAATCGTTCGATCGTGTAGATCATGTTATTCTTCTAAGGAAGCTTCAGGAGCTGGGAATTCGCGGTAATCTCCGCCGATGGTTTGAGTCATACCTGAGAAATCGATCGCAGGCAGTCGTCGTGGCTGGTTATCGTTCTAACTTTGTCACAGTCCCTTCTGGAGTCCCACAGGGCTCAATCTTGGGGCCGCTTTTGTACGTCGCATATTTATATGATATTCAACACTGTTTCCGATTTGCAAAATTTTTAATGTATGCGGACGATACAAAAATTTATGCATGTTTAAGAAATATGATGGAAACACTTAAGTTTCAAGAAGATTTAGACCGTGTGTGCCAATATTATCGCGAAAACAACATAACAGTCAATGTCTCAAAATGTTTTCAAATAACTTTCACACGCAAAACAAACGCTGAGACACATCAATATTTCTTGGAAGGCACGCACATTAAACCAGATACTAGCGTTAGGGATCTTGGCGTGGTTTTCGATTCAAAAATGCTTATGACAGAACACATATCCGCAGCAGTTACTAAAGCCTACAAAAATCTCGGTTTTGTTCTGAGGGTGAGTCGCCCTTTCTCTGATATTTACTGCATTAAGGTTTTGTACTTTTCTTACGTCCGTAGTGTATTGGAATATTGTAGTAACATTTGGAACCGCTCAAGATGTTGAGCGGATTCAAAAGAAATTTTTCAGGGCCCTTAACTTTCGTACTCAACACAGAGGTATTAGTTATGCACTTGCATGTGGGAAACACGACCTGATGGAGCTGAAAGACCGGCGTTCCTTACTGCAGATGATGTTTTTGCATGATATTTGCAGTGGAAAAATTGACTCACCGGAACTAACAGCACTTTTCCTTCAATTCAAAACGCTCTCGAGGCGCACTAGACAGACTCCGCTCTTTCACGTTCGTCCTGGTCACTTAAATTATGCTCAAAATTCCGTGGTAAATCGTACTCTCGAAACTTACAATAATGATTTCTCTTCAGTCGATTTATTCTGTCGCAGTAAAGTATCGTGCCAAAAGAAGATAAAATGCATTTTGGAGGGTAGAACTTCAGAAATCAGTGAATGAGTAATGTGTCACTTCCCTCTCTCTCTCTCACACACACACAAAACACACACTTAGATATACACACACTAACACACACACATACATACACACACACAGACGCACAGACAGATGATTAGAAGAGTTAAAAACGTCATTTTTTTTGTAATGGTAACTTTTATTAATAATTTACTTCTACAGAGTAAGAATCTGTTATTGGCTTTCTGTTCTTTACGAATAACTGATGTAAAAGTTTTAAGAGCTGTTGATTCAATGACAAAAAAAAAAAAAAAAATCAAAAAGGCTATACGCCTTTGACAAATATCAGATATATAATCTTTCCAGTTTAAATTTTTGTCTACTATTAATCCTAGATATTTAATTTAGGTCAACTTGTTCTAAGTATGTGTATGTCATTATAATTTACTTTAATTGTCAAAGATTTAGAGTTGTATGATTCAAATTGTATTTTTTTTTTTTATCTTAAATTAATATTAAAGTTTAGTTATTAAATTAAATTAGTATTAACCTGTTTGTAATGTCAGTCCTCTGGAATATGTCAATATTTTCACACTTTCCCAAAATTTCTTATTTCTTTTATTATTTTGTTAAATTATTCTTTTTTTTTATTTCAGTAAGGAAGATCATTGATTTAGAGTATAAACAGCCAAAGGCCCAAGAACACTGCCTTGAGTCACTCCACAAAAACTATCATCATCATCATCATCATCATCATCATGACAGGTCATATTAAGCGCAGTTTACGATGAAGCATTCCGCATGCCTATTAGAAAAGTAGCATTGCATTTGGAAAATGATGGAAATTTCGTCTAATCTACAATGACGTTCCTACACCTATACAGCACAACAACACTATGAAATCAGTATATGAGCAATCACTATGCAATGGCAGTTGCAGTGAAAATTTGTTCCTTTTCTAACAAGACGCAATAAGCTATAGGTAATTGACACCTAATTTGAAAATGATAATTTCATCGTTTCCATTTATTACCCTCGACGGAACGGAGATTGTGAGTTTGGGGTGAGGTTGTGTGCCCCATTGAATGTTGTCATACATACGGTTTTCTAAAATATATTTATTATTTACCAGCGATGGTTCTTAGGTAGGTGTTATTGGGTTTACACTCCAGGGGGCGCTGCATCCAACTTTTTTCACAAATGTTATCATTTATCTCTAAAACGGCTTAACCGATTTTGATGCGGTTTTCTGCAATGGATTTGTGATTCATCAGCAACTATCCTTAGGTAGGTTTTATGGCGATAACTTGCGAAAGGGCGCTGCAATGAACATTTTTCGGTAAAAACAGTCTTTCCCATTTATCTCGATGGTCTGACCAATTTAGAAGCGATTTTCTACAATGGATTTACTTTATTCGGCGATTTATCTTAAATAAGAATACGGAGGTAAGAATGTATGGAAAACAGGATACGAAAAAACTGGTCCGGACGGACGACCGCTTGCTAAGAAAGTTTTAGACATGTAAGTTGTAATCGAAAAAGAATAAACAAAAAGCAAAATTAAAATTTTTAAAAACCCGTAGTTATGGGATAAGATAAGATTATATAATAAGCGCCACCGAAGTTTGAATTCCGGTATGGATCAGGTTTCCTTCTAGTCTACTTACTGTAATAAAATAAAGTAAATAAACAATAAATAAATAAATAAATATGCTTTGACAAATTCACACAGCGTCATCTAGCCCTAAAGTTGACAAAGTTTGTGTTAACTAGCCCTGTCATTCCTAGATTTAGTCTCAGAAAAACTTGTCTAGACGAGATCAGGGGCCCTATTTTTGAACGGCTCGCTCGAGTCGAATGGTTTTCAATTTTGATTTTGGGCATGAAAAATGATTTTCCACATTTTTGAAATATTTGATTTCGGTGTTGCCAATGTAATTTAAAAGAGTCAGACTTCATGTCAGACAAATCAAATCACCAAACGACGCCATGATCGTCAAAAGATTGGTCTATTCCTAATCGACAAACCATTATGTCCACCTGGTTGTTCGGTTACCAAGTAGAAAATCGTCCCACCGTATTAGTGCAAAAATGCGTATTATAGTAGGTACAGCCAGCTGCAGAATGTTCGCACCCCAATCTTTTTTTTTTTTTTTTTTTTTTTCTTTTTTTTATGTTATCCGGCAGACAAACAAGCATGCGGGCCACCTGATGGAAAGTGGTCACCGCCGCCTATGGACATCAGCATCACCAGGGGTGCTACCAATGCGTTGCCCGCCTCTAAGGAAACCTCTAATATACCTCTTGAACGATCCCATGTCATAGACCAAAGGAAACTCATTCCACATCCGAATCGTACGAGTGAGAAACGTTCTTTCGAATCTTCGCGTGGACAATGCGCAGACCTGCGTCTGAGAGGGGTTGAATTCCACCAGGTTCAGTCTGCCTCAGTGAGCAACTTGCTCCAAGGAGTGTTCAATATCTGACTTAAGTCTTATTCGGCTTTCCAACACCACGGAACGAGGGATATTCGCACGGCCAGTATAACGAGCATCTGCAGTACTGTCATCTGCATAGCAATGAATACTGGGAATATTCAGCATATCATTGATATGCAGAAGAAACAGCGTGGGAGACAGCACTGAACCTTGGGGTACTCCAGCATTAATACACTTGGTATCGGAGCAGCATCCGTCGACAACGACTTGGATGCTCCGCCCAGACAGAAAGCTGGATACCCAATTGCAGAGTCCCTCGAGGATACCGTACTTCGGGAGTTTTGTTAGCAGTGCCCTGTGCCAGACCCGATCAAATGCCTTGGCTATATCAAGACTTACAGCCAGAGTCTCCCCCTTGCTATCGACAGCCTCAGCCCACCGGTGTGTTAGGTACACAAGAAGGTCAACAGGTGAGCGACCATGACGGAAGCCATATTGACGGTCACTGATCAGATGATCAGCTGATCTGTTCCGTTCCGTTCACTCTGCATATGACTGGACCATTTACGACTATCCTGATGTTAATATTGATTAATACTGCGAGATCACTTGGTTCGGGTTTACTAATAAAATCTACATTTTATTCGCAATTAAAATCTACATGTGGTGAGAGTGATGGGAAAGAAGAACAAATTTCGAAAATAGTGCAAGTACAAAGGAACGGAAAATATCGTAAGTACGAGAAGTGAGTTACATAAAGCGTACTCCACATGTCCGCCGAAACTTTCGGCGAAACTTTGGCCGGGACTTTGGTCGACCCTCTACATTCTCGCCTATTAGGGATGTGGTGGGTGTCAAAACGCGTCGACATTATATCGATTCATCGGTGTAATATCGCTAATCTGCTGTAAACAGGGTCACAGAGGTGATGGCAGCTGCTATACTGTAATTACTTGATCTACTAATCAAGTGTAGATCATGATCAAGTGTACCCCGAACCTGTTACGGGAAAAAACGCCAGGAATATAGATATGAAATCGACAACGAACTATGTCTACTTAGTCTATGAAATAGGCGAGACATGTCAAACATGCACGGGACTACACGAATATAGGCGAATACGCCCTCTATACTCTCGTGTTCCCGCGGAACTGTCCACATGTGGAGTGCGCTTAAGTGTTTAGTCATAATTTAAGCAAGGATCCGCCGTCTATAACAAAATTTTTCGTCAAGACAAATTAAACGACCTCAACACGATGTAGGATCAAAACATTGTTTTGTCACGAATCTACTCTGTGTAGGCATAACATCTGTCTCGATCACAGAGAAAGGAAAGTCACTCGGTAGGGCGCGAGCGACATTCGATTCCTTGCTCTGTGGTCTCGATTACCAGACCTTATGCACCACCTTGGACTGAAGTCCTCGTCAAGACAAATCATACAAGTCGAAACTCGATAGGAATGCAGAGGAACTCGATATGTAATACAGAGCTCTTGTAGCTACATTCCGTCATAGTAATCGTCTCCATCATCTATCCTGGGGCCCTATTTTTGAATCGCTAGACTCGTTTCGAACGGCCCCAGCTCAATGATATGTACAAAGCAAGTATTAACTTTATTAAAACAGCTTGTAAAAAGAAACCTGAGTGCGAGTAGACAGGATACTTATCTATAACCGACGATAAAAAGATATGAAGGACAAGAACACAAAAGAAATACTTAATAAAAGTCACCTATCACAATCACGTCCAGACACGTACAAACGAGCGAAGCATTTCTCGAATATAAAAATCTTGTACTTCTATCTCTATATTATAAAGAGAAAAGATTTGATTATTTGTCGGTTTATTTGTTTGTATGGGATAACCTGAAAAATTACTTATCAGATTTTAAAAATTCTTATATTTACACCTATTAACCTAATTCTTATTTTTTACGTTTGTATAAGTTAGGACAGGGTTTGTATAAAATGAAGAAAGGGTAGGTAGGGTAGAGGAAGAGTAGGTGTAAGGTAGGTGTAGGGTAGGGGCAGGGTAGGGTAGGAGTAGGAAGTCGCGCCGGGCCCACTACTAAAATAATAAAATGATAATAATAACGCATACATAGAGCACACTGAAACTTTTGCGCTCCTGGTCGCTCATAAATGTTTGAATTACGAATGTTATATATTTTCTAACTAAAGAAACTCAATTGTTTATTCCAAAACATTGGCAGGAAATCTCGTGTGATATAGTTTTTTATCACAAGTTGAAATTCGCTGTCCGTACCAAAAATTTAATTAATCCGAAAAGATTTTAGGGCGACGATTTTTTATGATTTTGAAAGTTCTCCGCAAGACTGCACCGCTCGTCTTCAAAATGTTTTTGCGAGAGAAGCGCCCGATTTGAGCACCGTAAGGCGTTGGTACGCAGAATTTGATCGTGGCCGTGTCTCTCCGTAATGAAATCCGTGAAGGTCGGCCCTCGACTGCGATCACTGAGGAAAATATGGTTGCTGTCAGGCAACTAAAGAAAATTGCGTGTCACCTAGAAGAAGCTTCGAGGACAGTTTGGGGTATGAGCCAAATTCAATCTCCTCATAAACTGGATAGAGAAAAACGGACTGCAGTTGATTGGTGTAAAAAATGTTGTTGGAGCAGGATCACGGACGCTCAAATGCTGTGTATTTTGTGTGAAGTTGTGACAGGAGATAAAACATGGATATATCGTTACATGCCAGAAAGAAAGCAACAACCCTCTGTACCTATGGGTGTTCGAAGGGGACAGCATACCAACAAAATTGGGGCTCGCGAGAAGCTTAGGCAAAAAATAATTGCGTTTTTTGGTCTCGGACAGGGCCTGTCTGCACGATCCCACTTGAAGAACAAAATACAGTTGATGCTGTGTGGTACAACCCCATTTCTTTGCCCAGTGTCTTTAAAAAAGTTAGGGAAAAACGACCAAGAAGTCGCATACTATTGCAGTTGACAATGCTTTGGCGCACACGGCTAACAAGACAAAGTCATTTTTGGCTTCTGAAAAGGTAGAGCTAGTGACCTATCCCGCACATAATCCAGATCTGGCACTTCTTTATTTTCCCAAAATCATATTTGTTGAGAAGTTTAACATTTACGGGGCCGGAAGACGCCATGATAGCTTAACCAGCACGTATAAATATCAACCAGACCTCATGTTTTCAAAAATGGTTTGACCGAATGAAAAAGTGTATAAAAGACAATACTTCGAAAAGCAGTATACATATTGCTTTACATGTAAATCGTCTTATTAATGAGTTACGGAAAACTTTTAGTGTACGCCGCGTAACCATTGTGTGATGTCTAATCATTATCATAATCATAATCATTTATTTGCAAGAACATAGTTTTACAATTAGGTGGTTTTTACATTAACGTATCATATGTTCAGCCAGCAACGGCATGCAAATATGTACACAGATTTCCTATATTAATTAGGTGCTAAAACTTTATTTATGTAACATTTCTTTTATAGATAAAAGCATTTGTCTAGAAGCCACCCTGTTAAGGTACTTTTAAATTTATTGTAAGGGCAGTCCTTAACACTCGCTGGTAGACTTTTGTATACACGAATCGCCATACAGAAGGAGTTATCGCGGTGAACATTCAGACGCATTTGCGGTAAATTTATTCGATTTTTGTGCCTTGTTGCTCTTTTCAAAAGTTCTACGTGTGTTTTAAAATATTCAGGATTTTCCTTGACGAATATGCACATTTGCTTAATATACATGCATGGCAGAGTCAGTACTTTATTTTCTTTAAAGAGAGGCTTACATGAGTCTCTGTTTCCATTAGGGCATTGACATACCGCGCGAAGACATTATTTCTGTGCTATAAATGCTCTATTTATGTCGACTGAGTTTCCCCAAAGCATAAGGCCATAATTGAGCACTGACGACACGTAACCGTGGAAAGCAGTTAGAGCAACTTCCTTTGAAGTTGTCCTACTTAGACGACGAAGGGCAAAAACAAATTTATTAATTCTAAGACAAACACTATCTATATGGCTCTTCCAATTGCAGTGTCTGTCAATAGAAAAACCTAAAAATTTCGTTAAATTTACATGATTGATTTTGTTAGTATTATAATTAATATTCGAAGGTATATCCTTCGATTTATGTGTTTTAAATTGAATAAATTGTGTTTTGCTAATATTAATTGTTAAATTATATTTGTCCAACCATTCTATTACTTTTATTAATGTATTATTGATTTTATCATTAACATTATTTAGTTTGTCATCTTTAATTAATAATGTCGTATCGTCTGCAAACAATATTGATTGCTCTTCTATGCAATTTGGCAAGTCGTTAATGTAACATGAGAAAAGTAAAGGCCCTAAGATACTTCCCTGGGGTACTCCACAGCAATTTAATTTGAATTGAGATCTGTAAGTCTCGAGTTGCAAATTTGAAATCCTCTGAATTTCTGTGCATTGTGTACGATTTTTGAGATACCTTTTTATCCAATTATGAGCAGAACCTCTTATACCAAGTTTATATAGTTTGGCCAACAGTAAAGAATGACTTACAAAATCGAAGGCCTTATTCATATCCAAGAAAATAGCAACAATTGGAATTTTATTATTTAAACTCTTTGTTACTTCCCTTAAAAGGTTTAAGCAAGCTTGTGTAGTAGAGCCTCCTTTTCGGAAACCATATTGGTTTTTACTTAGAAGGTTATTTTAATTGAGATAATGAGTGAGGCGATTATGAATTACTTTTTCAAATATCTTAGAAAATATTGAAATGAGTGTTATAAGGCGATAGTTATTCATTGACTCCTTGTGGACAGTCTCGCGCGCTTATGTTGTGTTAATAACGTCTGTATCGACCACCGGCTCCGCGTAATACCCTCGCACCCGTGATTTTTCGTTGGTTGAGGTCGACACATCTACCTCCCAGCGGGAAACGTCGAATACAGCTCCGCACGAGCCCCGTACAGCTGTCGGAGGTTATTTCTGATGGAATAACCTCTGGCCCCCGCTCCGCAAGGATCCGGCGAAACCAGACGGCAACGTCTTCGGGCTGCGGAGAACCGCGCGACAAATTGAAAATCTCCAGTGAAATTGACACCAGTGGCAGTGCTAGTGCAATGTGCGACTCGCCTGCTACGCCCCGGGGGACGGACCCGACTCCGGTCCCCGCAACGCCGACCGACACCATGCTCCAGACGCCGACGAATCCCACCAGCCCGACGGCAGCGCCACAGGCGGCCAGCGCAGCGGCCCCATCACCGAGAGTCCGATATGAATCGGATCTCGTGATGGTGGCCCGCATCGCGCAATCTGGCTGCCTGAGCGCCGAACTACAACGATGGATGGCGGCCTACCTGCGCGTACGCGAGTACGAGCTGGGAGACGCCCCATCGCTCTGCCCCGCGGACCTGACAGCGCTCCAGGCCCTGGAGCGACGCGCCCACAGTGCAACCCCCGACCCCTACCCGCGACCCCCGTCTGCGTTCCAAAGGCCACCCGGCCAAAACGCTAGACCTGGCCGCCAAACAAACGCCGTCACCACCACCTATGTCGCCCAGCGTCCAAAGGTGGCGCGACGCCTTCGGTGTAACGCCGTCGACTCTGACGGCCACAACACCCCTGCCCCAGCGCCCGCCGCGCGGGGCAACGCCGCCGGCCGCTACGCACGGCCACTCGCCGACCGCTCCACAGCGGCAGCAGTGCGCTCCCGGCCCGTCAAGGGCCGCCGCACCGCGACCGCAACCGCAGCCAGCACCCCGGACGCAACCGCAGCAGAGCTACGCTGCGGCGGCGGCCAACCGACCGGCCGGACGACAGCCGGCCTCGCCACGATCCCCCCCGCCACAGGTGGCGGCTCTGCGCCCGCCGACCCGCCTAAGCGGGAGCGCTACCCGCCACTAGTGGTGGAGCGGCTCCCCGACTGGGCGAAACATTTCGCCGCCCTGGCGGCCAAACTAGGCCACCCACCCTACGCGCGCCCCTATGGACAGGGCGTCCGCTTCTCGCCGCAGTCAGCGGAGGAATACCGGCTGGTCCAGGGTTACCTCACAACCCTGGAAAAGGAAGGAATAAGCTGGTTTTCCTACTCACTGCCGGCGGAACGCGGCCACAAAGTGGCGCTGCGAGGCCTACCGGCCGACACGCCGCCAGAACAAATTCAAGCCGCGTTAGAACAACGCGGCTACACCGTTGAATATGCACGGAACATAAAGGCGCGACAGGGTCGCCCCGGATGCATCTTCCACATCGTGCTCCAGCGAACTCCTAACCTGATCCCCGGCATCTACAACATAACCGAGTTGTTGAACATGCCGGGAATCACAATTGAAGCCTGGCGGGGCAAGAAGGGCCCCGCACAATGTCATCGATGCCAGGCCTTCAGGCACTCATCCAAGTGCTGCCACAGCCCGCAGGCGTGTGTGCGATGCGGGGACGCCCACGCCGCCGCAGACTGCCCGCGCCCGCGAACAGACCCAGCTACGTGCGCAAATTGCCGTGGCCCCCATCCGGCGAACCACTCGTCCTGCCCGGCGATGCGTCGCGAGATGCGGAACCGCAGGGCGGGAACCGTCGCCCGCACAGGCCCACCATCGCGCCCGCTACACCCTACACAGGTGACGGAGTCGGCGCCGGCGACACTCATGGCACCGGCGAACGACCCACCAACTAATTCCGCTTCCAACAGGCGGAACAACAAAAGGCGCTCAGCCCGCTCCCCCCGCAGCCCAGCCAGCCCCCGCACTCGCCCGCCCGCCATTCAACCGGCGAGGCGGCGAGGCCCCATTCACGCAGCGTGCCCCCGCACCCCCCGCCCCCACTCCCGCAGTCGCCCGCCCGCGCGCAAGGCCGCCGGCCGACCTTGCACCGGAGGGCAACGACCCCGATGCAGAGCTGCGGGCCGCTATGGCGATGTTGGCAGCACTGCTCGCTAAGCGCGCGCAACCTACTACGCGCCGCGCGCCCGCCCCGAGACCTTCCGACGCCGTGTAACAGCTCAATGGATAACAACAAACCACTGAGACTGGTACACTGGAATGCGAGCTCACTCAGAGGCAAGCGTCGCCTGCTCCTGCACTTCCTTCGGGAGCAGGACATCGACGTTGCCCTAGTGAGCGAAACGCATCTCCGGAGCATTGACATCTACAACTTTCCAGGCTACATCGCGTATAGACAGGACGAGGTGTCACCAGATGGGAGGGCCTACAGAGGCCTTCTCGTCCTCGTCCACCGCCGTGTAGTCCACCAGCCAGCACCACCACAGAGCCTCCAGAGCATGTACGCGCTGGGTGTCGACCTACACGTAGGAAGTGTTGACATCCGCGTGTACGCCACCTACAGGCCCCCCGCTACCCCGCTAATAGTGCGGGAATTGCGGGGCCTCCTGCTGCAGTCTCCCCTGCCGACCATCCTGGCGGGGGACCTCAACGCGCACCACACGGCCTGGCACTGCACTAACATCTGCCCTGCCGGCCGAGACCTCATGCGCGACTCTATGGACCACGAGTACGACATCAGCGGCCCGGACGAGCCGACCCGCCTGGACCCAGCCGGGAGGGCCGACAACGTACTCGACATCGTGGTCCACAGAGGCTTGGGCGCAATGCAGCTGACGCAGGAGGTACTGTACGACCTCCCATAAGACCACCGCCCCGTGCTGTGCGAGCTGGCCGGGTCACCCGTAAGGGTTGCCACGCCGCCGCAACGCCCGCGAGTCGACTGGGAGGCCTTCACCGCCCATCTGGAGGCCAACACCCGGACCATCCCTATCTCCAAGCCGGACGACGTCGAACGAGCCACTGGGGAGCTAACAGCCGCCATCCAGACCGCACTGACCGCATCCACTCACACCGTTCCGCGCAGGGCGAGGCACGAGCCTTTGCCCGCGCGGCTCCAGGCACTCATCAAGGAGAAACGCGACCTGCGGCGGCTGTGGCAGCGCACCCGATGCCCAACCATCAAAACCAGGCTCAACAAACTGGTGGAGAGGGTGAAGGCAGCGCTCGTTGACCACGCAGCTGAGTCCTGGGAAGAACACATCATGGAGGTGAGCGACCACGTGCCCTCCGTGCATCGTCTCTGCCGCCAGCTGTCTTCCAAACCCCAGCCCGGCCACTGCTGGACTCCGACTGCCGACCCAGGTACAAGGCTGAAGACAGGCCGGAGATCTTCGCCGAACACCTGGAGAAGCAGTTCACACCGAACGACACCAGGAACCACGACCACCGCGAGGCAGTCGAGCGACACCTGCGAAAGCGACTGACAGCACCACCCCCGGCAGACGAACAACCCCTGTACGTCTCCTCGGGCACCGTGCAGCGCGCACTCAACCGCACCAATCCCCGTAAGGCCCCGGGCGCGGACCGCATCACAAACGCGGCGCTACGCCACCTGCCGCCGCGCACCATGGCGGCATTCACCCGCGTTTGTAACGAGATACTACGCATGGGTCACTTCCCATCAACCTGGAAGCTGGGGCGCGTCATAATGCTGCCCAAGCCCGGGAAAAACCATATGAAGCCAGAGGGAAACCGGCCCATAACGCTGCTGTCGATGCTGTCAAAGGTATTCGAAACGCTCCTGCTTCGCTTCCTGACCCCGCACATAGAGCCCAGGCCGGAGCAATTCGGCTTCAGGCCGGGCCACTCCACCACACTCCAGCTCACCCGGGTACTACACAGCCTAGCCTCCCGCCGGAACAAGCGTGAGTACTCGGTCGTGGTGATGCTGGACATGGAGAAGGCCTTCGACAGGGTATGGCACGAGGGCCTGCTGTTCAAACTGTCAGAGAGTGCCACTCCACGCAGAGTCCTACAGGTCGTAGCCAGCTTCCTGCAAAACAGGGAGTTTCACGTTGCAGTGGAGGACAAGACCTCATCGGTGCGCCGAATCCTCGCCAGCGTGCCACAGGGCAGCTGCCTCTCGCCTGCACTCTACGCCATTTTCACTGACGACATCCCCGTGAGCATCGGCGTGCTGTTGTCGCTCTTCGCCGACGACACGTCGTACCAGAGCTCGTCGGTCAACGTCACCCACGCCATCAAGCGAATGCAAGCCCAACTCGACACCCTACCCGCCTGGCTCGACAAGTGGGGAATGTCGGTGAACGTCGCGAAGACTCAGACCATGATCGTCAGGCGAAAGACGAACATCGCCGAACTACCCCCACCACTGAAACTCCAAGGACAAGACATCCCGTGGTCGCGCAGGGTGGACTACCTGGGCCTCACCGTCGACTAGGGCCTCACTATGCACGACCACGTCCAAAAGACGGTCGTCGCAGCAAAGGTGGCACGAAGCAAATTGCGTCCGGTCCTCGCTGGCCCGCTACCACTGCGGACCAAGCTGGGGATCTACAAGACCTAAATCAGATCCCGCCTCACGTACGCCGCGCCAGCGTGGTACGCCCTAGCCGCCAACAAGCAGCGGCAACGCCTCCGTGCGCAGGAGAACCTCTGCCTGCGCACCATCGTCGGCGCCGGTAGGTACGTGAGGAACGCCACCATCAGCCGCGATCTCCAGCACGAGGGCCTGGACGACTTCGTCGTGCGTCTGGCGCGGCGGATGTACGAGTCCGCCGACAACTCGGTGCACCCGCACATCCGCGGCATCGCGCCACTACACGCACGCCCCCCCGATCGCAGCTCCAGAGCGCTCCCACGTGAGCTCCTGGAGCCCATGACGACCGCAGCACCAACCACGACACCCGCCACCGCGGGAGCCCCCAGCCCGGGGAGCTCGCGGTAGCCCCACCACATTAATATCATTGCCGCGGGAAGTCCTAGCCCGGGTGAGTCCCGCGGCAACGCCACCGAACGAGACAGCGTCGCCGCAGTCGTTTTTGCAAAAAAAACGAAATTGCCGCGAAAAAAATAAACCCGAGACCTCTGCCGAGTGAAGCTCCACCGAGTTAGCACACGGCTGCGCCATTAGCGCTCAATAATGGCGCGAAACGATACTTTTCTCCAACTACCCGCAAAATTATTTTAATAATTTTTGTAAACAGACAGGGCTGCCAACTTAACCACATGACTGCCGCTGCCGTTGGGGCTCGGGAGAGTTCTAGCGGTAGCGGTACCGGTCTGACTCCTCGCCCCCCTCGCTGCAGGATGTCAGTGCATGAAGTTTTAAATAAATAAATAAATAATAAATAAATGTCGCCTGCTCGCTGGTCGTTTGCCGGGCCTCCCCGAACGGGGTCCCACTCGGCAGGCTAGTACCGCGCCGAGGGCGACAAAGAAGAGCTAGCGAGGGGTGCGCACCCCCACAGACCGGACTGTCATCACCATGGCATCAACCGGCACCACACTACCACAAGCCGAGGCCCGCGATCCCGTGCGTGAAGAGCCGGGAGCGCCAAACCAAAAGACCGGCCCGTTTTAACGGACCGCGACCCTACATCACATGCCCAAAAGCGGTCTCTCCGCACGTGCGCTCCGCGCACGTGCGAGACGAAGTATGAGTTGAGTTGACTCCTTGTTATCCTTTTTAAATAGAGGTTTAACAACGAATTTTTTTTTTTATTTCAGGGAACACACCTTGCTCGAGGGAAATGTTAATTACATAACTTAGGGGTCTGCTTATAGCAGCTGCACAAAATTTTAATATACTTGTACTAATATCGTCATAACCAACTGCTGTACTGTTAGTTAGACTTTTTATTATTTTAAATACAGGGTGGCCAAATAACAGGTATACACTTTAGTTTTGTAATTTTATTCTATGAAATATAAAATATATCAAGTATTCCTTGTTAAATATAGTATTTAGAGCCGGCAATTAAACATGGAAAATAATGTCAGACAAATGTCCACCTCTAGCAGCATCGCAGATGTGAACCCTTTTCATCACATTTTTACACATTTCCTGCATTATCTCAGTGACTGTGTCTCCTCTTAATTCCGAGTTGTTGAGATCGTCGCCTGGTAGACAATGTGGGTTCTTCGGCTACACTTTGACGAACAATTTGGATATTCTGCTCTGTACGAGCCCTTCTGACACGATGAGGAACTGCTTTATCTGTTACGATGCCATACTGCTCAAATTTATTCACTAAACGAGCTATTGTTACCCGCGAAGGTAAGTTATTTCTACCAAAAATCGGCCGCAATTTTCTCAGAGTTTCCGCAATACATGATTGGGTTGAGTAAAACGTTTTAATAATTAAAACACGTTGTTCCCTCGTAAAACGCTCCATAATAAATTTGCCGTATCTACACAAAGTAAAATTCATGCATCAACTATCATAATTACCTCCAAAACAAAATGGCGGCAAAAAAAAGTTGTATACCTCCAAGTTGGCCACCCTGTACTTCAATTTCATTGGTTGGCGTCAAATAAATAGAATTTAAATTCATGGGAATGTCATTTTGATTGCACGAGTTCGACTTATTACAAGATGTATTATCAACATGGACATCTTGTAATAAGTCGAACTCGTGCAGTCGAGTGCAGTGGACGGGCTATAAAATACAAATAAAACCAAGTGCTATTTACAAGTGATTATAATATAAAACGACGGTATCTACACATTCACATCTCAACTTATTCTAATATCAAAATAAACAAATCGCTATACTTAACTACTTAATATATAGCAAATGCGCAAGGGTGTCGCACCGAACCTGCGTCGCGGTAACCGAAGGACAGCCCATAGAGTCGTGGGTATGCCTGGATTGCAAGACCAGGCTGCCAGTGGGAATCGGAGCTTCACCAGCACAGGGCGTGGATGTCACGGAGGGCGCTAGTGTTGTGCACCCGAGTGTCGCTGTCGCCAGTCAAAACGAAATCGCTACAGTGGAATCGCAGCAACCGTCACTAGCTATAGAGCTGCGTCGGATAAGCGACGAGTTGCGCGAGACAAGACGCGAGCTTAGAGCATTTCGTGACCAGTTCCAGGAGCTGCGAACGCAGGTGCAATCCTGTGAGGGGCGGGTGGACAGCCTTGAAATGAAGCTAGACACATTTATCGCGCGAAATGGATCCAGCGAGGCCGTTGGAGCTCTGGAAGCGACTGTGCTCAAACTACAGGTGGACCTTAACGACCGGGACCAGGAACTGCTGATGAATGATGTTGAGGTGAGCGGTATACCGTAGGAATATGGCGAAAATGCGACGCATTTAGTAATGACGCTTGCGAACAAACTAGGTCTACAGCTAGAGGACCGAGAGATTGTGAGCTGTTCAAGAGTTGGCTCGAGCAGGGCGGAATCAGAAGGGAAGAAGCGGTCGCGGAACATCGCAGTGCGGTTTGCGCGTCGAGCCACGCGCGATCAGCTGTTACAGGCTGCGCGAGTTCGCCGCAATGTGGATACGGACGGTATAGGTGCCGAATTACAGCCACGGAGCGTCTATATAAACGAGCGCCTCACCAAAACAAACAGGGAGCTATTTTATTGCACGAGAGAAACAGCAAAAAAAATTAAATGGAGGTACACGTGGACGCGAGAGGGTAGAATATACGCTCGTAAGGAGCAAGGCGCTCGGGCACACCGTGTGCGAGTGGAATCCGACCTTGTCCTGGTTTTTGGGTCTGACTACGTTCGCCCTAGCAAGCATAATGCTGATAAAACAGCATAACTTCCATAAATTGTCCTCGTGTTCTATACCTATTTTTATGTTTCTTAGTTTATTGTTATTGGGTCCCGGTGTCATTGTTTCGTCTCCAGTGCACAGTAAGTACTACCCAAAATGCACACTTAGCTGGCAACACACATTTCTCTATTTATCCAATATCTATAAAAACTTAATTTATTTATTACTACAATATCCTATACGCGCAAGTAATATTTTAAACGTAACTACCGAAATACACACCTCCAGTTTGACGCGCGTGCATAATGAAATGTGTTTCACAGCACTTCATACATATTTTAAAGCGCGCACAAAGCCCGTCGTTATGAGTTCTAAATGTTTAGTTAGTCGTCTAATATCAGTTCTAACATATGGTATTCAGTATCTTCGCGACCATAGTGACCTTACGCACAGGTTAACATTGAAAAATATTAAAATTTCGTCCTAAACAAAAATTCAAGTTAAGCCTATGGAACGCAGGCTCTCTAGGTACGAGACACGACGAGTTTGTTGTTGCTATGCGGAGATACGACGTTGACATTATGGCTATCAACGAGACGTGGCTGCGGGAGGGGGAAGAGGGGCGAGCGCCATCGGTGGCTGGATATAGGTTGCGACACACCCCGCGCCCCGTGACGATCCGCGCGCGTGGTGGTGGGGTCGGCTTCTATGTGAGGCGAGGAGTTACCGTACGAGTACTACAGCACCCCCCAAATGCGGCTGTCGAACAAATGTGGCTTAGGGTCACTGTGAACGGGAGGGCAATAGTGGTGGGAACGGCATACAGACCGCCGTGGTTAAATGTTGGTACATTTCTTGAGGTCATGTCGGAATCACTGGGGTCATTTGCATGGAGCGATAATATAGTATTGATGGGGGATTTTAACATAAATATTCTCAATACACAAGATGATAAGGTAAAGCAGCTCATCAGTCTACTTGAGTGCTATGACTTGTCTCAGTGTGTAAACGAACCTACTCACTTCACGAGTCAGAACGCCACATTGATCGATCTTGTATGTACAGACTGCAAGGGTAGTACCGCAACAGCTTACCCCAAAGCGGACCTTGGTTCGCATGCATTTATAGTGTGTGAACTGAATTTAGCCAAGTATAAGCCGCCACTGATTAGGAAATATTGTAGACCAATAAGTGGTATAAATCAGGAACAGTTTATGGAGGGTCTGGCGTCCATGGACTGGCGGCGCATAGAAACATTTGATGACGTGGACTCTATGGTAGATGTTTTTGTCCAAATGGTTAATTTTGCTTTCGACTTATACGCGCCAATGAGACTAATAACGATTAAAAATCAAAAGCATCCCTGGATTACGTATAATATCGAGCAAATGATGAAGGTGCGAGATCAAGCCTACATCAGAACGCGGAAGACGGGCGTGGATTCGCATAAATTGTATTACAAAGAGCTGAAGGGTATGGTTAGTTCGGCAATGTACAGAGAGAAAACTTTGACCACTTCGTAAACAATAATACAAACAACTCAAAACTGCTATGGTCGCACATAAAAACAAACGTAAAAATAAAAAATCAGCCCGATTTACCCTCCCATCTCGTCTCCGATCCCGACTTAGTAAATGTCAATTTTTTTAAAGTTCCAGGCGACAGTAATGTTGCTAGAACTACCCATAATTACTTTGAAAGTCACTGCGCCGTGTCCAGCACGATAGAACTAAAAACGGTCGGAGAATCTGAAATATTAAGGGCGATACGATCGATTAAAACTAATGCGACCGGAGTCGATGGTATCTCGTTGGACATGCTTCTCTTAACGTTGCCTATAACCTTGCCTGTGATCACTGCCATTATTAACAAGTCTATAGAAACCAACGCGTACCCTAAACTTTGGCAGAAAGCTATCGTGAAACCTATCCCTAAGAAAGGGAATCCAAGGGAACTGAAGGACTTGAGACCCATCAGTATTCTTCCATGTATGTCGAAGATACTGGAGCGCGTTGTGGCTGACCAGCTGACGGCATTTGTGGAGAGTAATGACATACTACCGAAAATGCAGTGCGGTTTTCGAAAAAATTACAGCACTGTGACGGCTATGACGCAGGTGACCGACGATATCTTAACCGCACAGGATATGGGAGAGGGAACAATGCTCACCCTATTGGACTTCTCCCGAGCATTTGATAGTTTAAGTGTTCCACTTTTACTATCCAAGCTTCATTACTATGGGTTCGGTATGTCTGCTATTAAGTGGTTCGAAAGCTACTTCAGCGACAGATCCCAGATTGTGGAAATACGGAAGGATGATAGGTCTATTGTTACATCCAGGCCACGTGTCGTAACACGGGGAATTCCCCAGGGTTCCATCCTGGGACCTATTTTGTTCTCAGTTTACAGTGCTGATCTAACTAAAGTAATACACCACTGCCGTTACCACATTTACGCAGATGATATCCAAGTGTACACACACTGTAAACCAACGAATATGATGAGCTCTGCTAACAACCTAATGGAGGACCTTAATCGAATCGCGCGGTGGTCGGAAGAGAATGCTCTGGTTCTGAATAGTGCAAAAACTAAGTACATGCTGCTGGGTTCGTCTAGTCAGATAAAAAAAATGTTACACTGTAAAGTACAGGTTAAAATTGGAGACGATCAAATTGAGCGTGTGACAGAAGCCCGAAATCTGGGACTACAGATGGATGAGGAGCTACGGTTTGAAAGTCATGTATTAAATACAGTTAAAAACTGCTTTTATAGGTTAAAAATCTTATATAAAATAAGAAACTGTCTAAATATTGCAAATAGAATTGCACTCTGTGAGTCTCTAGTGCTTTCAAAATTAAACTTCATGGATGCTGTTTATGGGCCACGGCTACTGGTGCGAACTCAGAAAGTGGTACAAAGGGTACAAAACGCTTGCGCGCGTTACTGTTTCAATATTCCGCCTCGCACACACGTTACACCTTATATCAACAGTGCCAGAATACTTAAAATGGGACTTCGCAGACGATTACACTATGCCACACTTATATTTGGTATAGTCAAGTCCGGTACACCTTCCTATCTATACGATAAGCTAACGTGGACTCGCGATATCTCAGCTGTAAAAACGCGCGGTAACAGCTACTCACTAGTTCTGCCCAGGCATCGAACAACAGGATATCGGGCCAGCTTCAGGTTCCTTGCTTCCAAGATTTGGAATGATCTGCCACCTCCTCTACGTTGTCTGAAAACAATAACAAATTTTAAACAAAAGTTCAAATCTTACTTATTGGAAATGAATCAGTAGCATAGATAAATGGTAGTGGTTGGTTTAGTATAGGTATAGGTACTTGAGTAGTGTTTATACACCTCGCCTTGGACCGGTTTCCCGTTTGGGTAAACAAATTACTAAATGCACAGAAAAATGCACTCATCAATCCTATTGAACAAAGGAGCAGTTGTGAGTTCACATCGTGGGTCCCTGAGCGTCGGTGGCCTAGTGGTTAAGGGGTCCGACTCGCAGTCAATGGGTGCCGGGTTCGAACCCCAGTGCCGCCATGTACGAATGATTCCTTTCTAGGTTACCTACCTATGTAGGTATATAGATTAGTGGAACACAAACCTATGCCCTTACTTGTTGTAATGCTGGTCTAGGACAGATTTTGTACGTGTGGCAGAACATTGTTCGGGTGGGTAAACTACGAGAAGAAAAAACTAAAAATAAAACTATGGAGATGGATGTGTATTTGGTTGTAGGAAATGGCTAGGTAATTCAGTAAGTATATATTAATAGTAATATTCACCTCAATGGATCCAGACAAATGACGTTGATGGCCCAGTGAAGAAAGGAGATTGGTCCACGATGATCCACATGCACTGATGCGACACTGTATCGAGCTCCACGCTCCACGTGCGTCGATGCGCAAAACAAAGTACACACACACTATCACATGGTAACCGTTTTTATTTAAATAATTTGTAGGTTGATTAGTTGTTAGGTTGAATAGTAATTGCTTTTGGTTGGCATCACTGTTGTGGAAATGTTAATCGAATTATTAATATTACGCACGCGTTTTACGAGTTTCTCAGTTAGTTGCATTGAGGTTATGCAATTTATGTGCGATGCGCGCGTGACGACGGTCCCGGTCGACTGCAGGTAAATAGCGCGTGGTAGGGGTCCTCATGGTGCGCCCCGGATACCTATGTGTTTGTACACAGTCACTACTCATGAGTTGCCGCTTATATTTATATATTTCACGATATAATATGTATCTATAAATTATTAATATATTTATTGTATGTATTTATAAATTATTAGTATATTTCTGACTGGGCGGTGTTTCCGGGTAGGAAATGGGCCCACTGAAAACCAGCGGTGTGGTTCGCGTCAAGCGGCCACAACATTATGCTGAGGGGGTCCAGTTGCTCTGGAAGCCGCGACACGGAGATTAAACAATGCCACTGGGAATAGATACTCGTACAGTTATTATTGTTATTCCTTTATTCCTTTTTATTTTTTATTTTTATTTTCAAATATTATTTGTATTTTATGTTGTACCTAATTATCGTGTCGTGGTGTCTACTGTAATAAATGTTTTCTTTCTTTCTTTCTTTCTTTCAATATAAAAATAATTAAATAGTTCAGCAATAGCTGCTGGGTCACTATACTGTACATTTACTATCTTTGGTTAAAATGTCAATATCATTTTTTGTGTTTACAATGTCATCATCGTTTATTATATTCCATGTCGTTTTACATTTATTTTTAGAATTGTCAATTAATTTTTTGTTTGATAATTTATGAGATTTAGATATACACCTTTTTAGAATCCTAGTATATGTGCTATAGTTATCTCTGTGCGAACCTTATTTTCATCTATATTAATATATTTTAGGTAAAGTTCCCTTTTAATTTTACAAGAGCGTTTCAGACCTTCTTCGGGCATCTTTTATCAATTTTTATGCGAATGTAGGGAAAACAAAGGTTATTAAACAGTGTAATCAAGCTATGAAACTCATTAAAGGCCTCATTTGTATCCTTTTTACATAAAACCTCCGAGAACGTTGGGGAACTATTACATCTTTTAAATTTTTCCAGGTTTTCCTTACTATAGTCACGTCTTTTTATGTAGTATTGCTTCATACATTTAATTGGCTTAGCTTTAAATTAAATAGTTTGCCCTGTTTCGTGATCTGAAAGGGCAAGTTTATGCACCACAGAGTTAACACTACGGATGTTACTGGCTATTTGGTCAAGGCATGGTGTGTGTCGCGTAGGAGATTTTATGTGTGGAATTAAACCATAATTGTTTAATAGATTAGTTAACTCGGATGTTAACCTATTAGATTTGCAAAAATCAATATTCCAATCGCCACATATTATAATTTTTTCTTTTTTGTTCTTAGATGTTAGATGATGCAGTAAAGAATCAAGTTTTTCTAGAAAAGGTGCTTCATATGTCCGTTTTGGTACCCTATAAATATTAATAATAATTTGTGATCTGAGGTTTCTATGCCACAACACTTAAAAATATATGGCACACTTAATTCTTGACTTAAGTGTACCATATATTTGAATTCTCTGTAGTTTTTAAGTTTTATATTACATTCGTTACACAAAACACAAAACATCTATATTAGTTTGATTTTTCTGATAGTTCTTTCAGAGTGGCTTCAATTATATCTATCTTATTTAGTATACCTTGGATATTCTGATGTAGAATAGTAAACTGATTAGTCACGAAAAAGCTTCTTTTTTACTTCTGTCTTAGACTTTGTTGAAATTTGTGAAATAGGTTAGGTCAGCAATAATTTGCGAAATTCCCTTTTTATTTAATATTCCACTTCGTCTATAAAACACCTCATTAGGAATAAGATTTTCATTAGAGTTCATTTCATAAGCATATTCATGCATCCAGTTATTTGCACACAATAAATGATTAAATATTTCAACCCGTTGGGTGAATAAGTTAGAATACAGACAAACTCTGTATGTCGGTAAACATATAATTACGTTAGTATGTCCTAGCTTTTGTAACACAGTTTTAATGTGGTCAATTAAATTACAGTACTTGTCGGTCAAGATAAAATCTGCATGACTGATAAAAATTATACAAAAGTCTCTTAACGTAAATTCCTTAACTTCACTATCAATGCCTTCCAATATTTGTCGTGTTCCTCCGTTAGGCGTAATATAGTGTTGAATTTGTGAATTGTGAAAAGAATTTTCAGCTCTTGTCAATATTTTATTTTGGTTATCTATATATATTTTATTTTATTTTATGGTTATCTATTTAAATTATATTTTTGTTTCTGTGATTCATTTTAATGGCATACAGGTTGTTTCATAATATATGTATAAAGCCGTGAACTGGGTGGAGTGCTACACGTATTAAAACGATAGGTACAATCATTTTTTTCTTGCGTGGAATAGTTAGCGAGAAAATGACTATCGAACTTTTTCTTTTTCAATGTCGATAATGACATTTTAAAAACGAAAGACCGCATCTCTAGAAATCAGTTGTAATTCCGACAAACGCCCCGCCCCGCCACGGGCCGAGGCGAGCCGGCCTGTGGCGGTGCCTTTGATCTACGGCGCGGCTTCCATTGACGAAATTTACCTACTTTCGTGTCGTGTTCGTTGATTCGATTTAGTTGTTCACTTGAAATAGAGCTGCGCTTCAACGTAGTCGATATGATTATTTTTCTTTAAAAACGAAGATTTTTTAATGAAAATTAAAATTCAATGTCCGGATAATTTGAAGTCGCTAGTGTACTCTTTGCAAGCTATACTTTAACACTCTTTCGGCTTTATACATGTATTACGTAACACCCTGTATATTTTTTGTAATTATGGCCGACATCTCATCTTTTGTTCCTTCTGTAATTTTTTCTGATTGTGGTGTAGAGTCACCACAATCAGAGACTAAACAATGACGGAGATTAAAAATAAATAAAAATATAATAAAATCAATTTATTTCAGACAATGTCCATATTAGTGTTAGTAAAACCTTATTGCCTTACAAACTACATTAGTAAATTCAATATTAAAATTATCATGTCAAAATTTAAAATTAAATCACCCATCCAATATAAAATGTCAGCAGTAACTCACAGTACAAAATGTCATAATAATAATAATTTAGAATATAAAATGTCAAAGTAATAATAATTTTGATAACGTAGAATATGGCATGTCAAAATAATAATAATTAAGAATCCAAGCAAATTATACAATTTCCAAAATTTGTCTACTCAATTTGGAATGCAAAATGTCAACAACAATAATACAATAATAAATAATAGATCGGTGAATTTAACTTAGGTATTTTCTATCTGGGACACCAGGCACTTGCTTATCACTGATGACCCTCAAGATGGTGTTGGCGCTCCCCCGCACCCTGTGCAGAAGCGAGGCGATGCGGCGCCGCAACACTGTGTGGAAGCCGTCCATGTGCGCATGCGCAAACATCGCTGATGCACTGCAATAGCGCGGGAGCCCCAACAAAATCCTGAAGGCGTCATTGTACTGTACTGAGAGCATTGAAAGCACGCTGCGTATATCTCACCCACAAACTACACGTGTACAGCGTTTGACAGAAGGCTTTAAAAAGGGTAACCTTTACCTCCACACTGCAGCGCGCGAACCTGCGAGCCAGCATATTACAGCGGACTGCCAACGCTCTCCTTTCCCTATCAATATCGCCATCATCTCTCAAATCCTCAGTAACCACGTGGTACACACGTCACCTTACGTCTTCCGGTTTGAAATATCAAGAGCTGACTTTTGGTAACATTGTACGAAAGCCCATGTAATTTCGCATACTCCTCACACACTCCCATCAACTTCCTAAGCGCTGCAATCGATGGACTGAGCAACACCATGTCGTCAGCGTAGCTGATGCTGTTGATACAATGACCGTCAATCGAGCAACCCACTCCGGTGCCGCTCAGCCCACGACTCCGGCCATCCATGTACAGGTTGAAGAACGAAGGCGACGTTAACCCCCCCTGTCGCACTCCGCACTCCAACCTGTACTCTTCAGAAAGTTTGCCGAGCCATTTGACCTGGTTAGTTTGATGTCCATACCAATATTTTAAAATATTGGTAATTTCACCAGGCACATCACTGTTTCTTAGCTTCTCCCAAAGAATATCGTAACTAACCAGGTCAAACGCCTTGGAGAGGTCAAGAAAAACAGCGTATACAGGGGTATTCCTGTCAGTGTAATACCTAACGACATGCTTGAGAGACAAAATAGCGCTTTCAGTCGAAAGCCCGGGTCTAAAACCGAACTGCGCGTCATGGAAATGCAGATGGTTTTTTAACTGTCCAGCACTTTGGATGGCATTGTGGCTAGAGATATAGGTCGGTAATTACACTTATCGGAAGCGTCACCCGTTTTATTTTTAATAATGGGCACTACGACTGTTCTCATGAGCTCCCCTGGCAGATAGGAATGCCTAATCCAGAGAGTGAACAATAAGCCCAACAACCTCGGGAGGTGAGGCCCCGCGTTTTGAAAGTGTTCTATGCTGAGCCCGTCGTGTCCGGGTGACTTGCCCCTCTTCATGCCTTTCAAGGTTAAAACAATTTGTTTGGCAGTAATACGTTCCGGCAACCCCGACACCACGGCCTCAGCACCCCTCGACTGTTCATTTTCTAGTGGAGATTCCACTTGAAAATGCTGTCTGAACATATTCGCTATGTCCTTAGAACCGTCTACGCCGCTAACACTCATCGGGACGCTAGGTTTTGGACTTAACTTTTTGGTATGTTTCCAAAATCCCTTGAAATATTTGTTGTTATGTTTCGATGCTAGAATATTAATTTTGATTAGGTCCTGATTATTTTGACAGTACTTTAATTTTTCTTTAAATACTTTTCTAGATTCATACATTTCTTTATGTACTATACCAGCTCTGGGCCGACCATACCACACCCAGTTTAGGAACTTATCCCTAGCGTCTCGATGAGCGGCACGTACGTATTTGTTCCACCCTACGGTCACACGTCCACGGCTAGACCTGCCCCCTCCCTTGCATCCTACATAACTGATTACTGCGGCCTCCTGCAGTGTCCTAACAATGTTACCGTATAATACGTCTATTGCGGCTGTGTGTACCGTGCTGTCATTTTTACACATACAATCACAACACATATAAAATTCCTGCGGAAAGTCAATGTCACGGAGCTTATCACTACAATACCTACTGTATAGTACCGTCTGTTTTTATCCCTGTCTCCCCATAACACTTTGTTAGCCTCGGCGGCCGGCAGCTCAGTTGATAATGAGTCTAAGTTTAAATTACATCTAATCTCTAGCGGGTAATGATCAGACCAATAAATGCCATAGTGTATTTTCACCGATAACACCGACTTTAATGCTGCCTCAGTGACTAGGCAGTGGTCAAGCCACCTACGGCTGCCGTGCGCTTCACTAACAAATGTGTATGAACTCGAAATTAAGCCCAACATTTTCATGTCAACACATGTCCAGTTTTGTTCTATACAAAAATTTTGCAGTTCATTGCCAAAAGCTTCCCCGGGATGTGCATTAAAGTCGCCCATAATATACACATTTTCTACATTGTTACTGTCAACTATTGCGGCTATTTCACTGAAACACTGCACGTATTCCACCAAGTTCTCGGATGAGTCCGTAGGCTTGTACACGGAGAATATGAGAATGGGGCGCCCCGAAGCAAATGTTTTGATCGCCACAATGCGGTCACTTTTACACGTAATTGCATTAACGCAACTAAACTTGCTATTCCTCCATAAAAGTGCTACACCGCCATACGGTTGCCCACGCACTATCCCATTGGAAGTATCTACAGCCGATTTTCCATAGAAACTAAATTCACTACTCACTTTACTAAGCTCAGATATTTCGTATGGCATTAACCAGGTTTCCTGTAGTGCAATTATATCTGCCTTTTGACTGAGCATTTTCACACAATCCAAGGATCTCTTAAACGATTTGCAATTAAAGCTGATTAGACTTGCTGTTGTATTCACCAATATTAATTAGTATTTTTTCGCTATCGACAGACTTTTCCCTATCTCGTTTTCGTTTAGGGAATTCAATAAAACGACGGAATGTTATGCCGTCTGGCCATAGCTTGCAATCCATAAACATATTTAATTTATTTATTTATTTATTTATTTAACAGTTTATTGCACACAGTAAAATACATAGAGAAACATCATACATATAGACGACACAACAGGCACTACTTATTTCTAAAAGAAATTTCTTCCAGCAGGCCTACAGAAGAGAGATGTGATAAGTAAAGCAGATCGACGTGCGCGATATAGAATACATACTAAAATACTTAAACATAATTAACTTCTCAAATAAAATATAATAAATATAATATAAACATATAATAATAATATAATATATATTATAATACAATACTATGCATACATATCTATGTACAACTAGACAGAGATAGATAATGTTCCTTGACACGCTTTTTAAAAGTCTGTAGTGACGGACTGTCCCGCACCTCATGTGGAAGAGAGTTCCAAAGTCTCGCAGCATGAACAGTAAAGGAGTAGGAAAAGAAATCGGAGCGATGGATAGACGAATTATTTTTAATTTATGCTTAGGAACAAATATCTTAAATGAGCTGTGTTGTTTATGTTTCCTATTTTTTATTTTATGAATAGTAACTCCAACACTCGTTCTACTCTTTATATATTTTATTATATCATCCTCCGAGGTTTCCAGGTGTACATTATTTATAAAGAGCGGTATATTCGTATTCGCAGCTTTAAAACATCCTTCCATCTCCGTACAAGTCCCCTTCTCTCCTACAAAGCGATTGCGATTTTTTCTTCTTTGAACTGTTTGCCATTTGTCGTCCTTATTTTGTTTACCGTCTAATGCGTTCGGGCGCGCATCAAACAGCTGTTCTTTGTTCGCACTTACACATGCCACGCGATTAGTCATCGCTTCCAATACCGAGGTGCGGGCCTCGATATGCCGCGGTCGGCTCGCGCGAAAGGGACGGCGAGCGATGCGCTTGCACCGGGGACGGCGATTGATGCACCTGTGTGCGTTGCGAGGCCGCGCTATCAGTCAAGGTCGTTTCTACCCGGTCTTTGTCAGCGGTCAATGACTCTTGCGGAATATGAAGCAATCCTATAGGGCCACTCTCACGGTTGTACTCATAGCTGCTTATTTTATTGTCACTTAGTTTCTGACCTGTTAATTTCATATCATATTCAAAATTGTTCACTATTGACGCCTGTTGTAAATTCGTGAACTCATTTCTTAATTGGATAAACTGTTCCATTTGCACATAATCGCCCTTAATCGCTCTATATCATTTTTTTAGGATGACTAGGTCCTTAAACAGCCTTGTCGCGTCCAAGTGGTCGAACGTGACCGGGGGTAGTTTGTGAAGGTCACGGGCCACGAAGACCGGTATTTTTTCTGGGTCTACTTCCTTAATAAGGGATATTATATCTTCCAACTCACGCTGGATTTTACCATTCCTTTTTCGGCTAACGTTTCTTCTTGATGTTATAACCGAATTAAACAATAAATTTTTTGCAGCACTAATATCCTCTGGTTTGAAGGCCGTGATGCACAACCGAAGGATACTTTCCTCGTCCATAACGTCACATTTATTCTGTATAAATGCCAGAACCTCACAAATAACAATATTGCAACTGTTGCGCTTTAACATCTTTGGGGTCATTGACCCCTCGGCTTCGCACATTGTTTACGTTCGCGTGCAACGGCGCGTCGCACAGTGGGCTGAAAATCGAGCTTCATAGACATAGGCAACTCAACTTTTAATGTGTCGTTTTTTTGGCGGGAATTGCTTCCATGAGCTATAACTATACATAAAAATGTTATCCGAGTTAACTCTGCGCAAAAACAAATGAATTATATTTTTTTTACGAAAAAAATGTATGGAGCCAATATGAAAAATCCAATTATCTCTGAAACCGCTAGGAAAACCGTAATATCCTTACAGATGGTTATAAAACTAATTATTCATGATTTTTTGACATACTCCATATAACGGTTACTGCTGCAGAATTTTTTTTAAAAATCGTCGAAATATTTTATTTATTTATTTATACACGGTTCCTTTCGGTGAGAATTTAGCAACACGTTAAATCATATAGTATTAGACTTGGTTCCTAGAAATAGTAGGTAGATGTAGGTAGGGTAAATTCTCACCGAAAGGAACCGTTTATAAATAAATAAATAAAATATTTCGAAGATTTTTAAAAAAAAATCTGCAGCAGTAACCGTTATATGGAGTATGTCAAAAAATCATGAATAATTAGTTTTATAACCATCTGTAAGAATATTACGAAAAAAATGTATGGAGCCAATATGAAAAATCAAATTATCTCTGAAACAGCAAGGAAAACCGTATACCCGTAACCTAAGCGAGACATAACTGCACCAAACAATACTTTATAGTCAAATGAAGTACTTTCACTTTTTAGAAGAACAAACAAGTCTAAATTAGTTATTAAACTTTCCATTCTAACACTTTTCAGTCGCAGGACAAATGTAATGTTAACGGTTACAAAGTTTTGTAAATACTAAATTATAACACAAAATTTTAGTCCTTTTATTGTAGTGGTCGCTCATTAAGGGTAGTTAACTAATGATCATCATTAAGGGTAGTTAACTAATGATCATTAGGTAACTACCCTTAATGAGGGTAGTAATTAACTAATGAGCGACCACTACAATAAAAGGACTAAAATTTTGTGTTATAATTTAGTATTTACAAAACTTTGTAACCGTTAACATTACATTTGTCCTGCGACTGAAAAGTGTTAGAATGGAAAGTTTAATAACTAATTTAGACTTGTTTGTTCTTCTAAAAAGTGAAAGTACTTCATTTGACTATAAAGTATTGTTTGGTGCAGTTATGTCTCGCTTAGGCGATTGCATTGGTGCCGAAGATTGTGTGACTTTAAAAGAATTTTGTCGGAAATTCACACGAGCTGCATCACAGAGATGGCAGAGATCTCACCGAATTAAAGATACATTCAGAAAACAGTACGATAATTGGCTACAAGCAAATATCGATTGGCCAAGTTGCGTACAAACAATGTTAAACACTCAAGAAGCAACTGTTGATGAACGACCAGTCTCACCAGAGCCATCGACATCATCCTCTGTTGGAACAATGACCAAGATACTTCGAAAACCTTTTGAAGATCTAGGAAGCAAACAGAAAAAGAGAAGATCTGATGATCATAAAGACGAAGACCCAAGTGAATTGGCATATACAGCTGCACTACGTTTAAAAGAGAAAGGCCACGAGGATATCGCATCTGTCATCGAATATATATTAAAAAATCCTGAAGCAGCTGGTCAAATTAAGGAATCAATAAAAAAAACTGTGAAAACTGATATATTTACCCCAGAAAAAGCGCTTGGATTATTGCTCTCTTTAAAACTATCGAAGTGGCAATATATCACATTGCGAGAGACGGCCATTAGAGAAGGTGCTAAGGACATTTATCCATCGTACTATAAAGTGCAACAAGCGAAGCTTGAATGCTATCCGCCAAAGCAAGCAGTGTCGGTGACGGATTCATCAGCCAGGATTACACTTCAAAGTTTACTTGACATCACAGTGAAGAGAATCCTCCACACTCTTTCTAACAATGTGCAAAATAAACATTTGAAACTGATATCAAAGTGGGGAATTGATGGTGCTTCAAACCAAAGCCGATACAAGCAGAAAATGGAGGGTGAGCAAGATGATTCCAGCATTTTTATGACGTCCTTAGTGCCACTTAAACTGACTGATGGAGACAACACTTTATGGACGAACCCGAAACCGTGCTCAGCGGTGTATTGTCGCCCAGTTCAGTTTACTTTTGTGAAGGAGAGCGAAGCAGTCGTCATTGATAATAAAAGACACATGGATGATGAAATCAAGGCTCTTATTCCCACAGAGTGCAATAATGGAAATAAGGTGAACCATCAACTGATGATGACAATGATCGATGCTAAAGTCTGCACGTACCTATCTGATGCCAGATCAAATTCATCATGCTATCTGTGTTTAGCAAAACCAACTGAAATGAACCGTTTGGATGCTGTGACGTCAAAGACCGTGTCCGCTGCCGTTTACGAATTTGGGTTGTCATCTCTACACGCCCGTATTAATTGTATGGAATGTTTGTTACATATTTCGTACAGACTTGATTTCAAAGAGTGGGCAGCGAGAGGAAATGAGCACAAAGAAATGTTAAAAAGAAGAAAAAAGATTATCCAGGATAAGTTCAAAAATGAACTCAATCTTTTGATTGACATCGTAAAACAAGGCTCGGGAACTACCAATGACGGAAATACAGCAAGAAGGTTCTTTGAATTCCCAAATAAAACTGCAGCCATTACCGGGTTGGATAAAGAACTTGTAAGAAGATTTGCTGTAATTTTGCAAACAATCACTTCGGGTGAGAACATCGATGTCAGTAAGTTCAAAGATTATGCTCGCCAAACCGCAGAAAAGTACGTGGAGTTATATGACTGGTATTATATGTCTTCAACCGTCCATAAAATACTTATACACGGGGCAGATATAATCCAAAATAATGATATTGTACCGATTGGAAGTCTCTCAGAAGAAGCATCAGAAGCTCGAAATAAAGATTTTAGAAGGTTTCGAGAACATCATTCGCGGAAAAAGAACAGGCAAGATAGTAATCAAGATATCCTTAATATGCTTATTATTTCTTCAGATCCTATAATAAGTGCACAAAGGCCCAAGTTAGATACCAAGAAAAGGCAGCAGTATTTTTCTGAAACTCTCGAGATAATTCAGTTTCGAGAAACTGACTTTGAGTTTCTAGATGTTTCCAATGTGCATTATGACTCAGAAATGGATACCCAAGACGACGAGAGTGATAAGGAAAATGAATAAACTGAATAATGTGTTTTAGATTAAGTCATATTTAATTATTTTTTGTTATTTTTTTTATTTCAATAATATTATTGCATGCTATTGTTATTCCTTATTTCTTATTACTTGTACATAATAATAAAAAGTGAAGAAGTTAAGTTTCTTCTTATCAATAGTTTGTAAGATATTATAAATTACTATCTTTTTATTATCAATACATATTATATTAATAAAAACCACATTTTTGTAACCCACCATTTTATATAAATGTAAATTATCAATATAAACAATTATCAATTTGATTAAACGGTTTTTATATACATATACCTATTATATATATACCTACTAAACATTTGAGCAAATATATTTGCCTACCATTTAAAATTTGAAAATACTTTTTTTCAATAATTTAAAAAAAAATCTGCAGCTGTAACCGTTATATGGAGTATGTCAAAAAATCATGAATAATTAGTTTTATAACCAAGCAAAATATTTCAGAGATAATTTGATTTTTCATATTGGCTCCATACATTTTTTTCGTAATATTCTTATAGATGGTTATAAAACTAATTATTCATGATTTTTTGACATACTCCATATAACGGTTACTGCTGCAGATTTTTTTTTAAAAATCTTCTAAATATTTTATTTATTTATTTATAAACGGTTCCTTTCGGTGAGAATTTACCCTACCTACATCTACCTACTATTTCTAGGAACCAAGCCTAATACTATATGATTTAACGTGTTGCTAAATTCTCACCGAAAGGAACCGTGTATAAATAAATAAATAAAATATTTCGACGATTTTTAAAAAAAATTCTGCAGCAGTAACCGTTATATGGAGTATGTCAAAAAATCATGAATAATTAGTTTTATAACCATCTGTAAGGATATTACGGTTTTCCTAGCGGTTTCAGAGATAATTGGATTTTTCATATTGGCTCCATACATTTTTTTCGTAAAAAAAATATAATTCATTTGTTTTTGCGCAGAGTTAACTCGGATAACATTTTTATGTATAGTTATAGCTCATGGAAGCAATTCCCGCCAAAAAAACGACACATTAAAAGTTGAGTTGCCTATGTCTATGAAGCTCGATTTTCAGCCCACTGTGCGTCGCGACGTAAACAATGCCACTGGGAATACATAGTCGTAAGCTGTAGGTAGGTAGGTACTATTGGTATTATTGTTATTCCTTTTTATTTTTTATTTTTATTTTCAATTATTATTTGTATTTTATGTTGGTATGCTTAGTTTTGTTGTTTTTATGTTTATGTTGTTGTACCTAATTTTTATGTCGTGGTGTCTACTGCAATAAATGTTTTCTTTCTTTCTTTCTTTCTATCTCTGTAGAAGAACAATCTTTTTCCGTGAAAAGAAGCGCTTTCCTCTTACTATTCTTCTTAATATGATGTTTCAAATTATTCCTGGTAGGAGTGGATTTTGAATCTGTGGAACGGCAAATAGTTGACAGATGCTGGCACTTCGATACATATTGCGATACTTTCCGTTTAAGTACAGTATTTTGATATGAAATTGTATCTATTTCTTTTTCCGCAGTTAGTAGCTTTTCCTCTAACAATTTAATGTATTTCTTCAGTTCAATCTCTGTACTACTTAAAACATTCACTTCGGGGCAGCTTCTATTTAAGCCTTGTCCAGATGATACAAATTCATCATCACTATCATCATTTAGCGAACTGAAAGAGTTTTCTGTCGAAATGTTCACTTTAACTTTATTGCGGTGTGTCACATACTCAGGTACTTTTCTCATATTCAGGTGAAGTAGAGCAGTTAACGGAGTATTAAAGACTAGCGACATGATAAACTTATGTTTTGTCGAAGTATATATAAAAAATAAAAATAATATTAAAAAGAATTTAACGGTGCGAGATTCGAACCCTGAACCTTCTGCGTGTAAGTCGCACAAAAAAAAAGGGGAAAAAGTGGATCTGGTGAGATTCAAACCCTGAACCTTCTGCGTACAAGTCGCACCGTTTACCGTACGACTATTGCAGTTTAGTCAGACTTGGTCAAAATAAGGTATGTATTGTAGAATGATGTATTGTAGATCAGTTTATATTGCGATTATCTTGTTGGCGGTAGTGTAAAACACTTTTATCTATTTTTAACCACTTCTATAATCACTCTTTTGTCTTGTTAGCACTTTTTGTTGATAATATTCACTTGTTAGAATTGCACATAAGTCTGAATTGCACTTTAATTTAACGGTTACTTGAAGAATAATATTTGTCTAGAGTTTCACTTTTGAGTTTCTTGACTGTAAATGATAAAAACAGCATTTCCACTTTTAGACACTTATCTCGTGTTTAACATATTTAGGTGAAATAACAGTTATATGAAGTTATTGTCGACTATTATAAATTATGCGACTCTTTATTTACATAGATATCACTTGTATATATTTTTATTTACAATATTACGGGACCACTTTGTTTACTATGGCACTAGCGCCATCTACCCATCTAGTGTCGCGGTATGAGATAGTTCGTCTCAATCCCTTATCTTCACATGGTCTACTGTGTTAAACTGTCCACTGCATGAAAATGCCCATTTTAATAAAGTATCCACTCCAACAATATGTCCACTGTACAGAAATGTCCACCCTATCACCCTGCCGTGTCCACCCTGCCACTGTATCGAACTGTCCGCCAAACATACCTAATCCCTAACCCATCGAAACGATCACCTATAAAACCCACGCACAGGGGACGAAAGTACCAGTGGCGGTTGCACGCCGTCGTCTACAGGGAATGCGCCGACAAGACCAGTAGCCGTATTCACAATGGTTCGATTCGGATTCGGATTCGAAAAATTTTTCGAATGACCTTGAAATTTGACAGTTCAATTTGAAAGTGGTCTATTATTCGGAAATTTACACGAATGCTATTTAGCTCGCGGGAAGTTTTTGTGAATTGTGGATTATAACGCTTTTCTTGGAAAATGCAGATTGTACTGGCGCTATAACACCGTAATAGGATAAAGGCGAAGCAGAGAGCCGATACAATGCACCTAAATCGGCAAATAAGGGATTTGTCGAACCCATTTAACATGCACAACTTTAGTAGGGTTTATCGCTTCTTTGCGGAGACTGCGATCCGCATTATAGAAGATATAAAGCCCTATTATCCTAGAACCTCATATGCTTGTGCGATTCTGGTGGAATTGAAAGTAAGTATGACAAAAATGGTGCTAAACGCTGAAAAATAACCTAAATGTTTTTACAATAACAACAATACAAAACCATTGAAAATATCTGTATTAATTTCAGTGTCTATGTGCGCATAAACCCACCAGACGAAATGGAAACTGAGGATAGTGATTCATTTGCATCTGCCACTAAATTTCAAGAGAGGGATATATATAGGCAGAGGCACTGAGTGTGAGAAGGCAGTTAGTACAGAGGCTCTGCCATTGATTATGGTTAAGTGACTCTCTATAATAACTTGGTTGCAAAAGCACCAGCATATCACCTTGGCCTTTGGGACTATATTAAAAAACACGCTGGAAAATTGTAGTGTTTGTTCTGAAGAAATATTTGTCTTGATGCCTACAGCTACTTTCTATCAACGCACCGCTCGCCTTCGGCATAGCTCATCCTCACATCTTGGTCCCAAAGACACATGCGAGTTCTTCAAGAAAGTGGTAAAAGGATTTTACAGGGTCGGCAACATGGAAATTTAACCACTGCAATTGAAAACGCCCATAGATTGCGGTAACTGTTTACCATCGGGCAAACCACAAGCCTGTCTTCTTTGTTTTCTGAACATTGAAATGTGTTTTTTTTATTTGTCCTATATGCACTATATGTAAATTTTTTATATCTTTCCTTTTATTTCTGTTAAGTTTAAATTAGGTAACTAATTAAATTATTATTTATAAAAACGTTTATTCTCTTTTTCTCATTATAATAACCCTTAGAAACCCTCTAAAAAATTAAAACTGTTAGTTTTTACTTACAACAGTACCGATCAGCTGATCACATTTTTATAGAGAGTTTAGTTCAATGAGTAGGACATTCCTTTTGCGGACTTCTTACACTCTTCCTGATATAGGTATATTAATAAAAATATATACAGTTGTAAGAAATACTTTACTAATTATACTTTTAAAATTACAATTCAGTTACTAATTTAAATCAGACTCAGTAAAATCACAGCAAAAATTAAATGATCACTACCTTATTTACTAATAACCTAATTATAGGTACATTTAAAATCACAATTCAGTTGCTAATTTAAATCACAGAAAAAATGTACTGATTTTATAATGTAAGAAAATATCCTATCAACGGATGTACAAAGTCCAACATAATATTCAATTACATATTTTTATTTTATTCTCTTCTGCTTACGTGTTACGAAACGAGTTTTCGGATTTATTGCGGTTTATATAATATTTTATCTACGCTCATAGCGTAATGTTCCAATTACATATTTGAAAACAGTTGTTTAAGGATACACTTTTTTCACGCCAGTCTATAAAATTTTAAAAAATTACTTTTCGTAAAATAACTTTTTAATCATTATGCAACACTTTTATTTTTTAAATTTTTGTCGGGCGCCGGGACACGGCGAAATGTATGCTCAATACCTAAATGTCTTCACCAAATTCAAATTTTCCTGTTTATATTTGTGATCAGTTCATAGTCTGTGGTTGTGATTGTGTACATTTGGAATTATTTTCCCGCTAAACAGAATATTTTTTCCAATTGTTGTAATTTGTGTTTGTGAATGTTTTTCTTGTTTAAAGCAAATAAATAGATAAATGTGAAAGAAGTGAAGTGAATTTTCCGCCGCTTGATATCCTCGAACATGAAAATATGAGTGTAGATAAAGTAGTGTATGCAACTGCATATAATTAGGTATTAAAACACTCGTGTCAAACTATTATCCTACGGTACCTACTTAAACTCTAAGGTACTTAATAGTACCTACTTTTTACCCGATTGCGCCGAGTGGATGGCTGGACATATTGTACCTATGAATAACTATTTTTGGTGGCCTCGGCGTTTCGGATTTTAATGCATAAGAGGTAGATTAGATAGATATTCTTGAGAGAATGCTTATTTATTTGAAAAACACCCTTACCTAAAGCAAAAAAGTGTCAGTGGGTAACATCGGTGATAGATAAATGAATTGTTGATTTGTTTATGGTTAAATAAATAGAAGTTTCGTTCTACGACAGTGCGGGTTTCTCGAAAGAAACTTTTACTCTAAATTGGAATTTATTTTAGTTTATTATAAATATTTTTGTTAGGTTGACCAAGGTACACATACACACACACATACAAATACACACAAACTCACACAAAAAGACATACGTAAACAGGCGGTCCTGTGGGATACCTAAGCCTACATTTCTGTTTCTTTATTTTTATTATTATCTTATAAAACTAGCTAATGTAACTCACGAATAGAACGGTAGAAGCTATGCCTGCTGGATGGTAATTTTATATTTAAATTAATTGTTTACTTTGTTATGTTCTTTTTAATTTGCGGCTCTTAATTGGCACATGTTTGTTTCATAATGTTTTTATGATAAATTTAATGTTGCTGTGATATGCTAATAAATAAATAAAATAAATAAAAAAGGTCATCCGCTGGGGCGCGGAGACTGAGAGAACAGTTTAGGGCCTTAAATTAATTTTTAATTAATAATTAGTTATGGCTACGTATTGAAGCGCTGACTTGGCACCTCGGTATTTAAAGCAAATTTTAAGATGTTTAATCGATTGAGCGCTGAGAAAACAAAAGATTTATAATATTTTTGTTTGTGTTTCCTAAAGGCGCAAGCTCAACGTTTTGACACAAATAACTGGTTTCTTGGTTATTTTGACTTCTCATTTTATTATCGTAGTTTAATAATTTCTGATAACGAAGAGTAGGTATTGTTATTTGTGTAGATTCTGTCCTTACCTATCTATGTGTTTTGGTTTGTCCATATTGTTACCGAAAACAGTCATCACTACGCGTTTTGTTCGCGGCACGCAAACCCGCAAATTTGTCATGTCGCTGTGTTTTTGGGGTTCCCTAGCGACTGCTGCCACGGCATCAGATCATAACAACAAATAATAAAAACTAGTCAAAAGTGAGTCGGGCTCGCGCATCAAATTTTCGAATGTAATAGATTTTGACGAATTACTTGTTGTATTTTATTTACTTAGAAAATCACTGACGGGTATTGTTTTGTCACTAATAAAATTACTGTTTTCTTTGTTATTCTGACTTCCCCTTTGTTTGCAGCATTGCTACATTTTCACATCGTCGCTGCTACTACTTATAAACATCTTAAGAGGCACGCAGAACTTTGTACGTTATTCTTTGACGACCAACAAATTGATAAATATTGTGTAGCACTTGCTCTGAGCATTTAATTCTAACTATCTTGCTATTTCTCGTTGTTTAATTTAGTGAGGTGGAAATAGTTAAGTATAAGGGACTTGTCTATCACTGTACGTAAGTGTTTGTGCTATAATCTGCATTTATTAGCGTAAAAGTGCATCGAAAAGTTTTTTGTGTTCGTGCCGACATACCGTCAACAAGTCACAATAGAAACAGGTGACCGGCCGCCCGACCGACCGGCGCGCGGGATTTTGACCCATCCGCGAGCTACCGAGCCGTTAAAGTTGCTTTGCGCTTAATAATTGTGTCGCGTAACGGTCGTACACGACCGATTAGCTTGCGCAGACCGGTCACGCATTTCGAGTGTACAGCATATTTCTCTGAGAGACAAAAGTTATTATTTTATTCATTATCATGAAATACGCAATGTGTGACGCGGAGTTCAATGATGGCGTGCAATGTGCGGCATGTAAGAAATACCTAAACTATCGATGTGCTGGTATATCTGAAGCTGGGTACCGCAAGTTGGGGGCTGATCTTAGGGCTGCATGGAAGTGTGGGCAATGCAAGCTTAGCTCACCGGCACCATCAGTGGGCACGCCTGATGTATCTAACGCGCCTGTGGCCACTAGCAGTATGAACTCGACTGTACTCGATACTATCTTGGCAGAAATACGGGAACTAAAGACTTAACTTTCTAGCTTGCCCTTGCTTGTCACTGAAATAAAGAATATTAAGACGGATTTGGTGGATTTGAAGGAAGCACGCAGGTTTAATAGCGAGTCACTGGATGATATTAAGGTCAAAGTAGATAGCATCGAGCGCGAGGTACGGGAAGTTTCAACTCTTCGTACAAGTACTATCGCCGCTGAAAATGAGATAGGTACTGGCACTGCGTGGTGGGCTGATAGTTAAGGACCAGTGGGCCAGACTATATAATGTCGAGATTAAGGAAATACCGATTAAAAAGGACGAAAATCTATTTGCTATTACGGAAAACATCTGCAAGGCTGTGGGCTACACTTTTCCTAAAACGCAGGTTAATTATATCGCCAGAGTCCCAGTTTTTAATTCAAATTAGGGTCCTTAATATATTCAAAGAGTTATTTAATTATCAGTGAATGTAATCGACATGCTTGTTGATAGCTTCAATAGTCTTAGCATTTACTATCAGAACACGCGTGGCCTGCGCACAAAAACCTTAAATTTCCACCGTGGCACGTGTAGTTGTGACTATCATGTAATAGTGCTTACCGAAACATGGCTTTTCAAACCAGGGTTTTTCCTTTGCAGATCAGTTGGAGCATTTCTTTGAAAAACTGGAAAGGTCTATAACTCAGTTCCCAAGTGATAAATATTTAATTGTGAAGGATTTCAACATGAGCAATATTGTATGGACTTGGAGCACTAGTGATGGCTCGCTAGATCCATCTAAGTACACATCTCTCAATGAAACCACACTTATAGATGAGATTAATGCATTAAACCTTAAACAGTTTCATGGAGTGCGTAATTGCTTCGACAAAACCCTTGATCTAGTATTGTGTAATGATGTTGTGAACGTAAGTGAATGCCCAGATCCACTTGTCCCTGTCGATCCTCACCATGGGTCGCTTCATCTGTATGTCAACTTTATTAACTACGACCCTTTAATGAATGCACCCTATAAAAAGTTTCTATTTGATAAGGGCGACTACCAATTTATTAATAAAGAAATTTCTCGTGTAGATTGAATGGGTGATTTGTCATCTGGAGCAGTTGAAGATGCGACTGAACTATTTTATAAAGAACTATTTATTAAATCTGTAATATATACTTATATACCATGTGTAAATATTTATGAAAGCCGGTACCCAAAATGGTATACATGAGCCCTAAAAAAAGTATTAAAAGAAAAGCACAAATTCTTTAAAAATTTTAAAGTGTATGGTAATAGATCAGATGGCGAGTCCTTTAAATTGCTTCGTGATAGAGCTACTGTCTTAGAAAAGGAATGCTATAATAATTACATTGCACCGGTCGAGAACTCTATTAGCTCAAACCCGAAGTATTTTAGGTCATACATAAAATCTAAAACAAAATCCAACTTAATGCCTAGTTCTCTCAAATATGGTGATTCCGTGGTAACAGGTGGTGAACAGATCTGTGCTGCATTTTCCTCATATTTTGAGTCTTACTTCTCGGGTTTCAACCACCATCAGTCTTCGTCTCGCAACGGCCAATTGATCTCTGACAGTCCTTCAGCTTATGGATTATCTGCTGTTATTGTCGAGGAGGATGAGGTATATAAACTGTTGACAAATTGGATTCATCTAAATCTTCTTGGCCCGATGAGTTACCTGCTCGGTTCCTCATTAATTGTGCGGAATCTTTGAAGGCTCCGGTGGCTATATTGTTCAGGCGATCCCTGATCGAAGGTGTCGTCCCTAGGGTCTGGAAACGTGCATTCATTACTCCTGTACATAAGAAAGGTACTAAAAGTGATATTACTAACTACAGGCCAATATCTAAACTCTATATTTTATCAAAAGCTCTAGAGAGCCTGGTATATAATCAGGTCTATCCATCAATAAGACAGTTCCTTAGCCCATCTCAGCATGGTTTTCTAAAGGGACGCTCAACGGTTTTGAACCTGGTCCTTCTCAACGATTTCCTTACGGCGGCCATGGAGGGTTGGAAGCAGGTCGATGTCGTTTACACTGATTATAGCAAGGCTTTCGATAAAATTAATCACCACATGCTTTTAACGAAGCTTTCTGCGATTGGAATATGTGGCGATTTACACCGTTGGTTCTCGTCCTATATTGAGAATCGATCCCAAGCAGTGGCCTTGCATAATTACTGGATTGACATTCCCAGTGGCGTGCCGCCACTAAGGGCCTGCGTTGCGTTGCGAAGAGAGTCATTGGTGCGTGACTTAGGTGTCTCTCATGACTCTAAATTAATTTTTGATATCTATATCGATTAAATTATATCGAAGGCTTCCAAGGCTTTAGGGTTTGTATTGCGTTGCTCTAGGGACTTCCATAGAGTTAAAACATTGAAGATCCTTTATTGCACATTTGTGAGTAGTAATTTTATTTTTTTAACAATTTATTGTACACAAGAAATACATAGCAAATAACAGGCAAAGTAATAAATGGCACAACAGGCGCTACTTATTTCTAAAGAAAACTCTTCCTTGAGTATGCATCACAGATCTGGAATCCTAGATATATGACATATATTACTAGGTTGGAACGCATCCAAAAGCGTTTTATAAAGCATTTGTGTTTCCGCACTAAAGATACGTATTCTTCCGACGACAATCTTGACCTATGTAGAAAGCATCACCTGATTCCCCTTGAGCAGCGGAGAAAGATAGCTGATTTAGTTTTTCTGTTAAAAATAGCGCAAGGAATGCTTGATTGTCCTGACCTGCTCTCACTTTTATCCCTATCTGTTCCCCGTAGTGTGTTAAGATTCAACGTACCCATCAGTATGGAGAGTGCATCCACCAATTACAGACTTAATTCCAAATTTGTCGTGCAAGCAATGTTTTCAATAGGGCAAGTATTGAACTCGATTTTGATTTGTTCAACACTAGCGCTGTGTCAGCGAGGCGTTTGCTGAGTAACAAGTTTTTTATTAAGCAATCAGCGTTTTCTAAAATTATATTGGAGTTTATAATTGGCAAAATTGTAAAGTTTATCTTATAGCTATGTACTTATAGAAAGATAGACCGATCTGTAATTTTTATGTTAATTAGGTGCTCACTACTTTTTATTTTAATTTTTTTGTTGTGTTGTATTATCTGTGTTAGTTTGATACCTATCTGTGGAGACCTATAATTGGCATTCTATTTCTTATATGAATAACTATTGCATTATAAAGCTGTTGGTCTTCCTAATAAATAAAATAAAATAATTATAAAATAAAATAAAAATTCTTTATGTTCTGAAATTCGAAGATGACTTGTTTTGCTCAAGAAACAGAAAACGTCCAAGAAGAGCGCCCCCGCTCAGAAAATAACAAACAACTGCTGGTTTCATCCTGGAAGTTTACGAGTACGATCGTTTGTTAAGCTTGTAGTAGAATCCTCTGAGTTCCATGAGTTCAGTATGTGTGCCAGCCTCGGCTACTTGTCCGTCGTGTATGACGCAGATGCGGTCCGCGTCGCGCACGGTGCTCAGCCGGTGCGCGATCATCACGCACGTGCGCCCCGCCTTCGCGCGGTCCAACGCCTCCTGCACCACCTGAAACACCACAGAGTCGTCATGTCTTCCTTGCTACACCTTTAATAAATATCACATTATTTACCATATCTACAAGCATATTCACCTTTTCACTCTCCGTGTCCAGCGCACTTGTCGCTTCGTCCAGCAGCAGCATCTTCGGTTTGCGAATCAACGCTCGCGCTATTGCCATCCTTTGTTTTTGTCCACCAGATAATTGTGTGCCCTTCGATCCAATATTTGTTTCGTAGCCCTAAAGAAAACAATTTCTTGAGTAACTAATGCCAAAAGCAACGATATTGTTCGTGATATGAGTTAATTATTTCTACAGAAACACTACTTACCAAAGGCAGCGATGTTATGAAGTTATGAATATTGGCTTGTTTGGCGGCTTCCACAACTTCGTCCGTACTAGAATATCTTGAATTATCGCCATAAGCGATGTTCTCAGCAATTGATCTATCGAACAATATTGGTTCTTGTTGCACGAATCCTATTGCACGTCTTATGTCTGCTAAGCGCAGATCTTTTATGGGAATGTTGTCTTGTGACTGTAAATATAGGGAACGGTAAGTTGAAATTAATTAAGCTCTTTGTCAGCCTGAAAAGTCCTTTAAGATAATATAACCAAACAAATTTTATAAATTTGATTCTCACCACGACGCCGTCGTCGGGATCGTAGTATCGCTCAAGAAGTTGTATGACGGTACTCTTTCCACATCCACTGGCACCCACCAATGCCATGGTTTTGCCACGTTCGACTTCCAACTCCAAGTTTTTCAGGACTTCTATCATCGGGCGTGTCGGATACCTGAATTGAATTTTCTTAAGACTTGCTGCGCCAGTGCCATCCTGAAAGAAGTGACGAAATTACAATTTGATCGATATAGGTTCGACTTAAATATGTATAAATAAAATTCTAAAACTATACTTACGAATTTCTCAACGAGAGGTTCTTGGGGATCCGTTATTTTCGATTCTCGATTTAGAAATACAATACAACGTCCTGCAGCTTTAATTCCCTTCTGGAAATTAGGGGCGAATGCAAAAGCTTGTGCAGCGGCTGAGGATCCCGTGAGAAGTGCTTCTGCTGATCTGAATACGTTGTGAAGTGATTAGGTAAGTACTTAATACAAACATTGTTTAAATTGGTTGTAGGAACTTACTTTATTACATCTTCATAGGAAACGCCGTAATTCACGATTACCGTTCCGCCGTAGTACATCGAGGCAGCGTATATAAAGTTAGGCACGCCTCTTGAAAGGCCGAAGACGATGCCCCTCCAGTGAGCCGATTTCTTGGCGAGAATGAGTGCAGGCAGTAGTTGCACAGCATAACTTTGTGTAAAGTGCTGCTCCCGTCCTAACGAGGCGACCGTGCGGACATTGGCCACAGCTTCTACGGCTATCTGTGAAGTTTTAACAAACTTCAATAAATCTACTCAACTTCTTTCTTCTATAATAAGACCACACAAAGTCTGAATCGAATTAAAAAAAAATCTCTGTATGGCAACTTATTGCCACGTCATAGAACGTCATAACAAACAATTTGATTTCTGTAGGATTGTTTATTTTCGTGACTTATGAAAAACCAATTAAAGAGAACGTGCGAGAGATAATTTTAGCATGATTAATAATTTAGGCAAACTAACAGTACAAGTTCAAGCCAAATAACTGAATGTTTACAAAAAGGACTGACAAGGACAGATTATCGCCAGATTATTGCCACATCCTCATTTTATAATTTTTACTACTGTCAGTCAATATGAACTTATCGTGGTCCCATTATATCTACTTTATACCTATTTCTGAAGAATATGGATTCTTCAAGTAAATGCTTACTTATACTTTTTATTTATGAGATTTTATGGAGTGTACTGAGACAACTTACTTTTGAACTAGACTCCATTGTCTTAGCAGCACCAAATGATTCAGCACTGACCATTCTTCCTTCTTTGTATAAAATCGCAGCAAGTACAGGTACAAAAGCTAAAGCCACCAAAGCCACTCGCCATTCGAAAATCATTGATAGAATTAGTGAAAATCCAAATGTTCCAATCGCTTCTAATACAGTTCCGATCCTTTGCCCAGTTGCCTGCGAAAGTAATGTCGAATTAAGTAAATACCGAGGAATATCTATCTAGATACAGGGATGATACAGTTGAAAAAATATTCATTTTCTCTTACCCCTTGTACTGTAGCTGCTTCTCCGGCAAGGCGAGCACATAGGGCTCCTGTAGAATTTTGCTTGTCGTCATAAAAAGCTATTTCTTGTTGAAGTATTTTTTGGAACATAAGGTATCTTAATCTTTCGGTTAAGTATTCGCCTGCTACCGCGTAGAAGAATACCTGACAAAAGAAGAATACTTATAGAAGTTGTATTATTTTTTAAATTTTCGCTCCAGCTTAGTGCTCATGCCTTACTGTAATAAATCTGGTAACTCCCGAAAAAACGCCTACTCCCAAAAATATATAAGTAAATCTTGCTACTTCTTGTCGTGCGGCGTCTTGATCCTCGAGAGACAAAACCTGAAATGGTACGTGAATTAAGTTACCTATGCATAAAGTTAACTAAAAACAGCATTCAATATAATTTTACTTACGCCAACGAAGTCCCCAAGGATGATTGCAAGCACCGGCATTGCCAACCCACTTAATAGGGAGGCACTGCTAGCTACTGTTACCGATTTCCATTCAGGTTTATTGAGCTTTAGAACTCGCCAGAATGATATATCGGGTGGACGATCATCTACTGCATCATCCTTTAAGTATAATTTAATTATTTGTATTAAGTTACCACACTTTCTCATACAAATTGATTGAAGATTTATACCTATTATGTCATCAAATCAAACTTACCTCTGTTTTTTCCATGACAAAGTCATCTTCATCTTTTTCACTTACTACTGATATTTCTCGAGTTATCTGCTTGGGTTTGTCTAAAATAAATGATTTATTTAAGTACCTAATTTAATATTACACATTACCTCGTAAATTATATTATTTAATTCTCTTACCAGTGCCGGTGACGTCGTCAGGGTCATTCAATGTTTGGAGCATTACCATATCATAATAATGCCTTTTTAATCTCATTAACTCTTCGTGATTTCCTTTCTCTACAACTGTTCCACTTCTGAATACGTAAATTACGTCTACATTTCGTATAGTTGTGAGCCTATGCGCTACAACAATAGTTGTCCTTCCTTCTTGAGCCTAAAATTGGAAATATTAGTTATCTCTTATAAAGTACCTGGCTAATTTATAGCAGTCTGTGATTCTAAGCTTACGTTACCTTATCGAGAGCCTTTTGCACTCTCGCCTCCGAGGCGGTGTCGAGCGCGCTAGTGGCCTCGTCGAGGAGCAGGATGGGCGGGTTCCGCACGAGCGCGCGCGCGATCGCAACCCGCTGCTTCTGCCCGCCCGAGAGAGACGCCCCGCGCTCGCCCACCAGCGTGTCGTACCCCTGCGGCAGCTTCATGATGAACTGGTGCGCGTTGGCCTGTTTGGCGGCGGCCTCGATGTCGGCGTCGGAGGCGTCCTCGCGCCCGTAGCGGATGTTCTCACGCACGCTCGTGTTGAACAGCACCGGCTCCTGCCCCACCAGCCCCACCTGCGCGCGCAGCCACCGCACCGACACCGACCGCACGTCGTGACCGTCCACTAAAACCTGTACGGAATACATATATGCAGGTATATCATAGAATTCAGAACTTTTCGAACGGACTAAATTAAGTAGGCATACATGCATACGTAGGTACATAAAGCTCACGCCTCCGTCCCACAGGTAGGAAAGGCAGGGACTACGGACCGTCACTTTCCTCTGTGCTGACACAATTCTCTTCATACATCACCTTTTATTCATGCATTTCGGATTCCATCTTTTCAAACAACATTACTGATCTGGTTAGTGAATGTTTTTGTAAGTCGCCCTCTTAAGGGCCGGTTTTCCATATTTGTGCTATATTCCTCTTTCGTTAATTCTTTCATCAATCTGCTCTACATGCCCGAACTATCTCAACATCCCTCTTTCTATTTTTGTCACTACATCGTCTTACATGCCACACCTTTCACGGATCACTGTATATCTCTATTTACTCTGTCGCTCAATTTTATACTTACCAGACCTTATTTCCACCTTATTTATTTTACTGTCATTCCCATTCTGCCATAGGCATTTTACAGAAAATACAAAGTATTTTCTGTAAATTGAAGGATGACCTTACTTTTATCATGGTTTTTTAATATTATACCGTTGCGGGGTGTTAATCGGCTTGAGACACTGTTCAATCAGTCTCAGGGTCCCCAGCGGTAGACTTTGGTCTATTAAAAGGCACATCTAACGACTGGCGAGCTTGTTGCGGTGATGAAGTTCGACTAGCCTCAAAGTATGGAACGGTCACCCATCCAGTTCCCGCAGTCTGCGAGCTTTGTCCAACCGTGCTCATCGCTCTCCACTATCCAGTATCTATATCGTGCGGCCACTAGACCAGCTTTATCGATTTATGGGTTAATGTTGTCTCTTACTTACGAAATATATATTAGTAGGTATTCGATGATGCTGGTAGTATGTTAGTTATTGATATTGTGAACTATATTAAATCGCTTCAAACTACTCTATTATCTTGTAAGTTTTATAAAATGTTGTAGCACTACATAAAGAGTGTGACAACTTCCCTAGCTAAGTGTTTACTTACATTTCCGGCGACGACGTCGTAATATCTGGATATGAGTTGAATGATTGTGGATTTTCCGCAGCCGGAGTGACCCACTAAAGCCACCGACTGTCCGCGAGTAACGCTGATGTCTACGCCTTTCAGCACCTGAAATATGAATTTCGTGGTTGTAAAGAGTTTTTGCTGTGGATAAATTCTATAGAAATTATAATTTTTTTATAAATACGTACTGGGACGTCAGGGCGCGACGGGTAGTGGAAGACGACATTTTTTAACTCGATATTTCCTTCAATCGATTTTGGTACATCGCCTTCATTTAATAATGGGTCAATGGTGGGCACGTTGTCTAGTAAATAGAATATATGAGCTCCCGCGCCTTTTGCAATGCCGAACACTTCCATCAAAGTCGAGGAAATGCCGAAATTAGCTGAGCCCATGAGCACACCGTAGAACACCTGATTAGAATAAAAATATTTTGTAGTCCTCGTTTAGTATCTTAAATTAACAAGACTTTCGGAGAAAAAGGTCACTTACAGAGATCATTGTAGAAACGTCGTAGTTCTCTGGGTCGCTAGTTATAAACGAATACCCAAACCAGAATGACATTGCATAGGCTCCAAATATGCAGAAATAGAGTATCCCCATAGCCAAACCGTTGAAAATACCTTGAAAAATTTGATGCGTATTATTTTTAAAAATAACCACACCATATTACACAGATCTTGTTATGCAGATATTAGTCTTTAGAAAAATCGCTAGAAGTCACAACTTAAAAAGAAGAAGAATGTAAAATGTTACCTTTCTTGATGTTGATTTTCCTCGATATCTTAAGGAATGATTGATATCTGTTCAGTTCTTTCTCTTGTCCCGAGAAAGCGTATACTGTTCTTACCGAACTAATAACTTCCTCGGTAACTGCACTAGCTTTTCCAGAACACACGGTTTCTTTCTTAGACAATATTGAAGATATCTGCATGAGAGAGAGAGCGAATGATCCAAACGTCATAAGTATTTTTCAATACATAGATATAGGAAACGGAAGTTCGACATAAAGTTCTGTTCGTGTTCTTCTTTTACTTCTTATTTATTTATTTATTTATTTTCAGTTTATTGTACACATGAAAATTTGAGGAAATATACATAGTTATAGATGACACAACAGGCGCAGGCTTCTTTATGAATTTGTTGTGGGTTCCAAGATTACCACAGTCAAACTGGTCTGCCTCTAAGGCATTAGTCGCCCTTTACGACATTTGGCAATTGAAGGGTCACATTATATGGTCAACACACGGCCAATACGAAAAAGATGTAGTAAGTAGATAGATAAGAATGTCAGTGGCGGAATGGTTAAAGTATCCGTAAGCGAGAGGTAGCGGGTTCGAATCCCACTGTGGCCATACACCAATAACTCTTTTCTGAGTTATGTACATTAGTTGAATACTAACCGATACTCTTATGGTGAGGGAAAACATCGTGATGAAACCTGCACATTCAGGCCACTGAATGCACCCACGATGGTTACCCATGATCCAATCTGGTCAGGTCGCTCCACTGTAATTACCTGATCTATATAATCCTGGATCATGGTCATGGCGGACCCCGGGCCCTCGTGAGCGAGAGCACAGCCGGGATATTAACGCCAAGACGATATTTAAAATGAAGATGTATATTACCAGCCCAGCCATTCCCACGAGAACCATTGTGATGGGGAATGTCACTAGACATAGCAATGCTAGCTTCCAGCCTCTGACAAGCGCCATGATCACAGAGCTTACGAAAGCTGATTGATAGAATATGAAAGTTCCCAGTTTCTCTCCGATGCCATCTTCTACTTTTGTCACGTCACTGTTGAAATAGATTTATTTATTATTATTTATAGATTAAGGGCGGAACGAACAACAATCACGTTTTTGTTTAATTACGCTTCCATAACTTACCTTGTCATTTTAGAAGCAAAGTGCCCGGTCTGATGTGTATCAAAGTATTCAAAATCTTGATTTAGAGCGGCCTTTAAATATTCCTGTCTTATCTTGTAAATCTGGAAAACCATTTAATTGATGTGTGTTATAGCCTTTGCATATTTGAAAACGATACCTTTACACATTTATTTAGTCATATAGTGTTACTTATATATTTCACAACAGCTTACTTGGCTATGACGTCCACGAAAGACGCGCATATTTATCTACTTTTATTAAATTGTTATCTTCTATTATTTGTGTTAATGAAATTTTGTGAGTTGATTTTGCTTACTTTAGGCACGTGTTTACCCACTGTTATGAAATTAAAACACATACAGACTTTGATGTGGTGGTTTGAAATAAATACTTCTATGACATAAACATATTTAGCTGCTGAAGATAAACCCGAATCCTTTTTTTCTATACCACTAAGGTGGCAGGCAACCTTACGGCCTGTCTGATGGGATGGTAAGCAGTACTATCCTACCTAACAATGCTTTTAGTAGGACGATAGATATCGTTATACCTGGTTAAAGGCGGAGATGTTCATGAAGACAGTGGCGCCGTAAGAGAGTATGACCACGGCAAGGCCCACCGCACTGTTATAGATGGCGAATAATTGCAGCTCCCGTAGGAAGGCCTCATCGTTCTGTGTTCCCGTGTTCAACGCTATGCCATAATTCACCATGCTTTGGAGCAAGTCCGCGAACAGTATCATGTTTACTGGGGTCGAACATCCACTTATTATGGAAAATATTATTCCAAAGAAGATGTATAACTTGTCAGCTGTCGTTGCGTATCGAAACTGTAAAATATTTTTTTTATAATTAAGATGATTTGTAATAAATAGAAAAGAAGTTTTATTGTAGGAAAGGCAGCCCTTACTAGTTTGAAGAATGATATGCTTGGCACTTCATCTTTCGTTTCGGTTTCTGTTAAGCTGAAAAATGAAAATAACGAATAAGGTAAAATATTTATATTAGATGTATGTACTCTTGTCTGAACACGAACATGTATATTTTATTTCTTTGCGAAAGGTTGCTACGGCTGCTACGACTACGGGGCCTACGGACTCTCTACGGCGTAACGGGTCGTAGCAACTGTTATACCTATCTATACATAACTTACTTTTGGATTTATTATTTCAATTCCAGTCACCAAATTGACAGTTCACTTTTTTAATTTCCCGTGTTGAAAACGAAACAAATTATATTTAATTTAAATTATAAATATGTTAGAAAAAATCATTATTGTGTGGGAAGTACCTACTTATTAGTTTATTGGTATAAATTAGAATATAAATTGCAATGTAGCAGTAAGGTAGGGTAGAAGTGTGGGAGAGTCTAAGTAGACCTTCTTTAAATTGAAATAATGCGAACGAAGTCGCAGCGGGCAACTAGTTAATATTAATCAAGTCTTAAATAGGATGCCTATCCTAATTAACTAACTTATCTTTGCCATTTTTGGTCAACATTATCATGATCGTAGCACAGATCACATCCTAACATGTACGAACATGTTTCAATCCAACTTGCGATTTTGAGCAATATAACTACTTAGTTTCATATATGTACCACAAAACACAGCCACATACCTATCTTTTTCCTTCGCTTTATCTCCAAATCCGTTAGCACTGTCTTCTATTTTAGGCTTTTCCTTCTCATAAGTATGTTCGAAACCATATTTCTTTTTCACCATTGTAGCAAATTAGACCGTGCGGTCTGTCATCTGCGCTCGAAATCACTAAACTGAAGTTGTGTTATCTCAACATCGCATTATATATAATAAACCGTCTACAACAAAATTTAATTGCACATTATTAATCATAGCGTGTTAAACATATAATATAATCACATATTTATTTAGTAGTAGGTGTCCGTTCGTTTATCTGGGTTTGTACGCAAAGTATAATAATGGCGAATGAATTTCGTACCTTAACATTATCTATACCAAACTATAATAAAAAACGTAAAGTGTTAAGTTAAGACGTTCATTTAATTAATGTGTCTCCTTTTAGTCCCTTTCCTTAACTGAAACTTAGTCGCCTGCCACTTTGAAAAGACTCATAGACCAAACTCAAAGGGCAGGATTAGTGTAAGATGCCTGCTTCGTCTATTCGGATGATGTCATTATCATTGGTCGTGATTTTGAGGATAATTTGCGTAACTTGGAACAAGTCTTAAGGAAAGTAAAGGATGCCGACCGGACGTTAACCCCGAAAATCGCGATCTATTTAGAAGCAAACTCACCTCCGTAACTACCTCGGCCTTGTCCAATGAGGGTATCCAAATACAGCCAGAAAAAGTTTAAGCACTACAGAAGTGGCCTACACCCAAAGACAAAACGGAAGTTCGGGCATGCCTAGGGCTGTGCTCATACTACAGACGGTTTGTTAAAGGATTCTCTTGCACTACATCGTCTGACTGCATCCCACTGCAAAGCCACTACATCGTCTGACTGAAGACATTTTATTTTTATTTATTTATTTTCGGAAGACTTACAGCTATACTAACATTGCAATGCAACCATTGCGTTGGGATGAGCTCAATAATTCCTTTCAAAGACTGATAAAATGCACGACGAATCGAGCAACTACAGGAGTTGACTATGTCACTGAATACGGCAGCGGGAAGGCTCATAGAAATGCTGATACTTAGACAAGGAGGACTGGCTCGGAGGAATGTAAGCACTGTGTTAAACAGGAATTGAAAGGATTTCCAGTTAGGCTTACAAGGGCAAGCCCTTCACGACCCTAGGAGAATGAATCTATGAGGGAAGTTCGAGAAGATAATGAAAATATCTGACCAATGAAACCAAAAAATGCAGAGAAAATAAGATGGGCTGAAGTGGCACCTACAAGCGCTATATTAAAGCGTATTGGGCCCAATGGGACGCTGTTTCCTGCAGAACGGTATACTTTACCGAAAATGGAAAAAACCTAACGGCAGAGAGTACCACCTATAGATAGTTGTTCTAAGGGTTAAGGTGCAAGACGTTCTCCAGGAGATACATGATGGTGTACCAGGTGCACATCTAGGGGTAAAAAGAACACTGACCAAAGTAAGACAAGATGTTCAGAATGGGTGTCGCAAATGCAGAATTTGCGCCGCTGTCAAAAAACAGGCAGAGGTACGGCAGTTGCAAAAACCACCTCGGGTGCTCTTGCTCTATTGTCTCTCGCGATCGCGGGTCGCGGGTCATCGGTTAGCGCGGCCACTCGGGCATGCGCGCTGGCTGCTGTGCACAACGGTATGTACCTAAGCGGGTACGCTGCGGCTGGGGCAGACTGCGCCCGCGATAGGCATACCAGTATAAAGCTCCCTTTTAAATTGTTTCTTTAAGTAAAGCCTGATAGGTAATGCGTACATATTCATCTTTGCTAGACAGTTATCTGCTTATTATTATAGTCGAAAAAATAGGTACCTAATGTTACCAATCCCTAAACCAACATGCATTACACGCTAAGTCGCTACTATTCTAGGTAAGTCTTTTTTAGATTTCAAATTGGTCATCATCATCCTGGCGTCATGTCCCGGTTTCGTCCCCGCGCAGCACGCGAGGGCCCAGGGTCCGCCGGTCAAATTGGTGACGGAGAAAAATTGAAATATCTCACATGTTCTGATTCTGATTGCAATTATAAAAATTGTTTTGTATAGCTTAATAATGTGCTTTTATTATCTTACTACATTATTTTGCTGTAAAGTTACTTGTAAAGTTGTTAAAAATTACACACGAATTTATTTGTTGCAAAATTTTCATAGAGTTGAATGTTGTGAAAATTGCTGAGTGAACAATATTGTAGCACATTTTATTATTCTGCTTCATTTGATGCCCCACACATACTTGTAAGTGCAATACAGTCTGTTTTAAAGGCAAATTTCAAAATGCGGCGGCGGTAATCTTGATGACGTCACAGCTAGAGAACCAAGCACTTAAGATATTGTCTCCCGGCTGTTTTTTAATTAGAATAACATTCTTAACAACATACTAAAAGATGGTGCTGATTTCCTGAAGTGAACTATCCGGGCCATATTTGAACCTAAGGGAAAGGACTATTTGTCGATGCAAAACAAACGATGCCAGGAGTTTGTAACTAGAGTAGGTATCTAACATGCGGTAATATTAGCCGAAAAGATTACGGAAGACTTTATGATAATTACTTACGTCTTTAGACACCTAGATGAATTAAACTGTGTTTATATTAGGTAATTAGGTATAGATAAGAATAACTACGTGAATCTTAATGTTGAAATAGTAGGACACGCCTGATTCTGAGTGTATGTTGTGCCGACTCTACCCATAGTGAGATAATGGGTAGCGACTCATCTCTTACTGGTGTGATACTAGGCTATTGATAACATGTTACTGGCAACCATTTACCTGTTGTACTCTGTATAAAACAGAGCAGCAGCATTTTCTTTTCCGACACATACTAAAAGGAAAGCCCGACACTGGACGGAAGGTCCTTCAGGACTGTAAAAGAGCCTATCAGTTTAGCGACAATTAAAACCGAATTCCATAATATTCTACCACACCATTTACGCTGATGTCACTACTACACCGCAGGCATCATTATTGGTTAGATGTCTACTTTTGTTATTAATCATACCGTAGGTACCTACCAATCTAATCTTGTGCTAAATATAAATAGAAAATAGCGAATAATTGACAACTATGTTTGCATTGTTTTAGCACAGTAATAGTCGAAGGTTTATATGTATAATGAAATTGGACAGAGGCGCGCCCGGAACCGAAATGCGTATTTCATTCGGTCTGTTTTCACGGACACTGTTACGGATCGTGGTTAAATACGAGTATAGCGAGCGCGCATGCGTGGCGCGGGCGCACCTATCCCAGCTAATTCTGTTTACCCTAGGTTCGTTTTTCCTAACGGTTTCGGGCCAAGGCCACCTAGAGCTCATAGCATGCTATAAACCACCGAATCATCCCTTAACTAATCGATTAGCCTACTAACTAGACAATTAATGTTTTCTAACATGCAGCGCAAGCCATGCATATGTATTTTTCTGGAACCCACCAGAGAGGTTAGGTTATTGTTGCTAAGGACTTCAGTTTTGAATTTTATAATTTTTTTAGACATTACTGTGGCTTAGAGTGATGTTTGTATGTAACTACGCTTGTGTTTCACTGAACCTTACTTAATTTCAATTACTTAAATATTTCACTCTAAAAGTTTAGGTATATACAGGGTTACAGGAAAAGTCGTGCTAGTTGAGGGCGTGGAGTCCCATTATTTCTGACTTATTTCAGTAAGAAACACCCTACCCTTAACTTAACCCTTTTCGAGATATTCGACTTTTAATTTTTTTATTTAAAATTGATGATTTTTAGGACACTAAATTTAATTTTGTTTAATTTGTGTGTCTTATTATTATTATCAGTGCATTTTTACATGTGTAATAAGATGATTTAGGACGTCATTCATTAAAATCATACATAAATTAATTGAATATTCCGTAGTAGACAAGTCAAGAAAGTTTATTTTTCTCTAAGGAATATCTAAAAAAAATTTTCATGCCATCATGTTGGAACTACATGTCCCTGATAAAGTTGAGTGGCAGATCTTTCAGCAAATCACTCGAGTCTCCTCTCAAGAAGTTTTCGTAGCTTACCCCATTTAGATTGTCCGGGAGAAAGTAAGGTCCAATCAAATGATTGGAGATAATGTCCATCCACACATTCACGCTGAATCTTCACTCTTTTCTAATTGGGATTCCTTAGTTTTTTTTGGGGCCCAGTAATGGGCGTTGTGATAGTTGGTTATGCCATCTTTATCAAATTTGGATTCACAGCAGGATTTTACAGCAGGTAATAAAATGCCTTTCGACGATACCTAAATGTAATTTGGATTTATCGTTTAGTTTAGGTTTACAGAGAGAGAATGTTTCAGTCGTTAGGGCGCGCCATCTATGAGAATTGTTACTCTTGAAAACGGCTCATCCCGGTAATTAAAGCGATATTGAAGAGGTTTCTAAGCGATCGGTAAGTGGTTTTGAAACAGGTTATCCCACCCAAGCGAACCCTCTTACATTCACACAAAACAGTAGACTCATGATGAGTTTGCAATAATTTATGAATTAAGTACCTACTTAGTCCTTATCTATCAGTACAGGGTGAAACATAAGTATGGGATATAAAATACTATATCAGTAAATGTAAGTAAGTAAGTAAAAACTCTTTATTGCACACACAAAAGTAAAGGATACATAAAAAGAAAAATATAACAATTTACATGCGCGCAAAGGCGGCCTTATCGCTTTAAGCGATCTCTTCCAGACAACCTTTGGGAAGAGGTAAGTTAGCACATTATCTTATAGCAGTGCAAGAGGGGAAAAACTAAATAATATATAACTAAATTTATAAAGAGAATACCATAAATATATTATTATTAAACTATGAATAAATAAATAAAATTCTATAAAATATAAATATTTATATTTATATATATATATATATATATATATATATATATATATATATATATATATATATATATATATATATATATAAACAATAAGAACTTTAATCATTGCAAACAAACAGTTTTTGACAGGAAATATTCATGTACCTTCTTTTTGAAGAAGGGTAACGATGTACAGCGACGTATTTCTCTTGGCAAAGCATCCCACAGATGGGCAGATCGGATTGTAAAGGATTCCTTGTAATAACCCGACCGCGTAAAAGGGGCTTTAAGTACATTGTCAGATTTGGACCGGAGACCACGGTTGTGCTCAGCACCAAGGAACTGGAACCTCTCCGTCAAATATCCAGGTGTGAGTGGATTATGCAGGATATTATAAATTAATGTGAGTGCATGTGCATCTCTTCGCAACCTGATCGGAAGCCACCCTAATCGAGTACGGAAATCGGAGACGTGGTCGAACTTGCGCAGCCCGAATATAAACCTGATGCAGAGATTTTGAAGACCCTGAAGCTTATTAAGCAGGTTCTCATTGAGGTCTAAATAACAGGTATCCGCATAATCCAATATGGGAAGCAGCAATGCTTGCGCAAGCTCGACTTTAGTCTTAAACGGCAACAGGTTTTTCCACCGCCTCAGCGCTCCAGCAGCAGCAAACATTTTCCGACTCACCTCCGATACTTGCGGTGCCCAGGACAGCGAACTGTCGAAGTAAACCCCCAGATTTCTAACGACTGTATTAAAAACTAGTGGCGTATTTTCGAACATAACTGGTCGGAGATCGTCCAAGCCAAACCGAGCCAGCTGCTTCATTCCACCAATAACAATTACTTGTGATTTACTTGGATTTACTGTGAGGTCATGATTACGACTCCAATCAAGAATTGCCGCCAGGTCGCCGTTAACCATATCAATGCCTGCTGCAATATCATTAACAGGTACCTGTGCATAGACTTGGAGATCATTTGCGTATAGGTGGTACTGGCACTTAAGGAAAGGGGTAAGGAAATTTATGAATATGGAAAATAAGAGAGGCGACAGGACTCCGCCCTGGGGCACACCAGCCGCGACATCGCAAAAGGAAGACGCTCCTCCATCATGACGGATACACTGTCTCCGTCCGTAGAGATAGCTACAAAACCACTCCACCGCCACAGGAGATACCCCAAGTGACTGTAACATCGCAAGAAGAATATCGAAATCTACCGTATTAAAGGCATTACTAAAATCAAGTAGTGCGAGGATGGTGATCTGTTGATTTGACATACCCAATCGGATGTCGTCAGACACCTTAACAAGAGCTGTCACTGTACTGTGCCCCGGACGGAATCTAGATTGGAAAAGACTGAGGAGGGAATTAATATTTAGAAATGAACACAGTTGATGGTGTACAAGAAGTTCCAAGACCTTAGAAAGGAATGGCAGGATAGAGATTGGACGGTAATGGGAAGGAGAAACAGGATTACTGGATTTTGGGATCGGGATAACAGCAGCCTGTCGCCAACAGTCAGGGAACGTACCATTAAGTAATGTATCATTGTTCTATGGGTATTATTGAAATTGTGTACTGAAGGCGACAGACTGCATTGTTTTGAATATATTTGTAATGAAACTCGCCAAAGGAGACTATGTACTTAAGCAGAAAAAATGGACTGTGCCCAAATAACGACTTCGGTATTTATGTTTAGCACCGTCAAATACATCCTTGTAAAGAAGGGCATCAAAATACTTTAATTTAAATACGTATTGTTAGATATACTGATCAGGGCACACAAGTGAAACCAACGGCGATTGGTGACGCACTGTTTATTGTATAGAAGGTAGGTAGGTAATTCGTTATAGGTAGGTGTACATAGCATACATAACATTTCCTCCCTCTATTACATAGTACATAATAACAAAAATATTAATTAAATAAGTGGTTCGAAGTACCTACTAAAAGAATTTGGTATAGTCTACGTTGGGACGGTCACGTAACAATCGCATGGGCCTGACTGAGGATCGTTCTGATTCCTCCGTTTGTTCTGCCGAGTCGTCTGCCTCCTGGAACACATCTTCAGATAAAAGGTACGCTGGGTTGCTCGCATCTGATAGGCTGGTTGCGTTGTGCGCAACATCTGATTGAACAAGCGTTTCATCTGCACTGACATTACCCTCGGTGGACGGAGATGGTGAGGTCTGGTTTGCGATATATATTTCGTCTCGCCTTCCTTTCTTCGGATCGTGTGTGTCCAGTGCAGGTGAGGAGTACGATGATGATCCGGGAACATCGTCGAACGATGACGAGCTGGTAGGGTCCGTCGGCGAAGCAGGTGGTGATGGACACGGCGGCGGCGGGCTTGGCGTAGCAGGCGACGACGGCGGTGGAGCTGCGGACATTGATATTTGCGGTAAGTCTTTATCGTCTATTGATTGTTGGTCCCATGTATTGTTATTCGAGCCTTTATATGGTATCAGTTGATTTTTATGTCTTTTAATTTTTTCTAAAGTTGTAGAATCTTGTACTATATACGTTACTTTCCCTAATCTTTGTAATATTATCCCTTTACACCATGTGTATACATTTTTATTTTTATACTTTTTATTTTTATACTTTTTATATAATACAGCACAATTCTTAGTGAAATATTTGATATTGGTTTGCGTGTTACTTGCTGAGCACTGTTTGTTTTTAACATGGTTAGATACGGGAGATGACATGGGCGACGACGGTTTTGGATTGATTAAATCTAACCGCGTTCTTAATTTATGACCGAAAACCATTTCAGCAGGCGAAAACCCCGTGGTAGTATGAATGGAGTTGCGATAGTCCATTAGGTATTTTAATAGCTTCGTTTTCGCTTTCCTAGAATTTGGAGTGATGGAAACGCAAGATTTAATGCCCTTTTTTATAATTTTAACGAAACTTTCAGCTTGGCCATTACTGGCCGGGTGATAGACCGGTGATGTCACATGCTTTATTCCGTTAGTGTAACAGAACCTTTGGAATTCTCGTGAACAAAAAGCCGTGCCATTGTCGGTTGCTATAGTTGCCGGTAATCCGAACTTTGAGATAAACTCGTACAATCGGTCTATTACCGCACGAGTATTGGTTATGATATTCATGTCGTATACGTCCACCCATTTAGTGTAAGCGTCCACTATGACCAGGTATGTATGACCACATATTGGCCCTAAAAAATCCATATGTAACCTATGGAAGGGCTGGCCTGGGCAATCCCAGCGTGACGGCGGCGCGCGGGGCGGGGAGACGCGTAACTGAATGCAAACATCGCACGAAGATATCATTCTTTCGAGCGTTTCATCGATGCCCGGAAACCAAACCCGTGCCCGAGCTTCGGCTTTCGTTTTAACGATACCTAGATGAGACGAGTGCAGTTCCTTTAAAACCTTACTTTGTAATTTTTGTGGTAGTACGACTTTGTGCCCTCGCATAACACAACCGTTTTCGAGTGATAGTTGAATTCGACATAAATAATACGGTTTAAGGCGAAGGTCACTTACTTTTGGCGGCCAGCCTTTTAAAATATGCTGAATCACTCGGCACAAAATTACGTCCCTTTTTGCCTCTTCACGTAATTCACTCAGCGTGACCGGCATGCTGTCGTCCGTCACGAAGCACACGTAACTCGCGCGGTCACACGGGCCGGCGCCCCGGCGCACTGCTCGGTGCACGCGCACTCGCTAGCGCGGCGGCCCGCGCCGTCCTTCGGGTCTTCGCCCCGCGGGGGCAAGCTCGCACGAGACAAATAATCTGCATTGTTATCAGCGCTCTTTATGTATTCAATTACATAATTATAACCGCTCAAGAACAACGCGTACCTCTGTAATCGATTGGCGGACACCTCTGGAATTCCCTTTTTATGGCCAAAAATTGCAACGAGTGGTTTGTGATCTGTTCGTAATGTAAATGGGTCAGATCTGCCATACAAATATTGATGGAAGCGACGAACACCGAATATAATTGCGGTCGCTTCCTTTTGTATCTGCGAATATCGTTTTTCTGCGGCATTTAACGTGCGTGACGCGAAACATATTGGCCTTTCAACTCCATCAGAGTCTACCTGGGCCAGAATCGAACCAAGGCCACTGATGCATCAACAGTTAAAATAAGTTTAGCCTTCGGATTGAAATGTGTTAACACTTGATCCGAGGCTAATATTGTTTTTATTTTGATGAAGGCCGCGGTATGGTCATCCGTCCATGTCCACTTTGTACCTTTTTTCAATAAATCATACAAAGGGCATAGGATGCTGGATGCGTGAGGAACAAAACTCCTGTAATAATTAACTAGGCCTAAAAATGATTGTAATTCATTAACATTGGTAGGCACCGGTGCATTTGTCATAGCTTGGACTTTGTCTATTGACTTTTTAATGCTGAGTGTAGCCGGTGTAACACCTCGTGAAGCCGCTCCATGTGCTGGGCGTGGTCCGCGCCCGTGATGAGCACGTCGTCGAGCAGACAAAGGACGCCGTCCAGCCCTGCCAGCACGCCCTCCATGGCGCGTTGGAATACCGCCGGCGCGCTGGCCAACCCAAACACTAAACGAGTGTATTGGAACATTCCACGATGTGTATTTATACATGTGAATTTTTGTGAATGTTCATCTAGCATAAACTGGTTGTAGGCCATTGACAGGTCAAGCTTGGCGAACTTCTGCCCCCCATATAGTTTTGAAAACAACTCGTTCACTGTTGGAAGTGGGTATTGATCGACGTGTAACTGTTTGTTAAGACTCACGGAGTAATCAGCACATAACCTAGACATAGACATAGACATAGACATAGCTTTTATTTGGCAATAACTACAAATATATATGACAAGTTGTAATAATATCAACAATTTTAGGTATAACATGTTAAGACTAGGGTACATTCAATTAAAATTTATGGTGAATTTGTAGTGTCATGCCAAATTAGAACTCACCTAATTGATCCATCCCGTTTTAGAACTGGAACTATCGGTGAGGCGTACTCGGATTGTTCTACTGGCTTTAGGATACCTAACCCTACTAACCTGTTTAGCTCTTTTTCGACTTTGTTACGTAAGGCAAAAGCGATCGGCCGTACTTTGAAAAAGAATGGTGTAGCGTCTTCTTTTAAAGTTAACTTTACCGTGTAATTTTTAAATGTGCCTAATTCATCAGAAAATAGTCGCGGATATTTCTCTTGTAACTGGTTAATTAAACTATCAGTAGGTTGACAATAATTGACCGGGGTTAATTGCAATTTAAATTTCGAAATGAAATCTCTTCCTAAGAGTGGCGGGCCGCCGTCCCGGACCACGTACACGTCCAGCGCGCGCGAGCGCCCCGCGTAGCGCACCGGCAGCCGCGCCACGCCCGCGCACGCGATGCGGTTGCCGTTGTACGATACCAGCTGTTTACGCGTACACGACAATGGCACGTCTTTGAAATGACACTTGTAAAAATCTTTAGAAATAACAGTAACACCAGACCCGCTATCAATTTCGAAACTATAAGGCACGCTATTTATTTAAATGGTTTCTACCATGGGTTCTCCCCTCATGGAACGGATATAATATAACTTACCATCATCGTCATCGTCCATGTCATCGTCACACGCATTTACGTAATTCACTTTTGAACACATTTTACGCAAATGTCCTTTGACGTGACACTTTTTGCAAACGTAATTTGCATATTTGCACTCGGCCGTTTTGTGATTTGTGTACCCGCACACTTCACACTTTGGTTTTGACGAACTACCACCGCTGCGGTTGCGTTTTTCGATCTTGAAGAGCTGGTTCCCCGGGGCGTCCTTGGCGCTGGCGGCGCCGCCGGCGCGGGCGCAGCGTATGTTCTCTGCTAATTCTACGGCCTTCGTAAGCGACAGCTCGGATATGTTTTGAGCATAAAGCTTCTCTTTTTCGACTCCAGGCAACATGCTCATGATAAATTTATCGAGAAGCGCTTCTTCAACCTTCGCAAAATTGCAATACGCCGTGAGGCCCCGCAGGCGCGCCGCCCACTCCGTGTGGGACTCGCCGGGTTGCTGGGTAGCCGAGTAGAACTTGTGTCGCTCTCCGAATCCAACCCGCTTCGGAGTGAAGTGTTCGTCCAACAAGGTCAATAAATCTTCATAGGGTACGATTTCGATGTCCTTCGGCAGTGCCAAATCCGTTGCGAGTTTGTAAGTGTCCTCGCCGAGTGCGGTTAAAAGTATGGCCTTCCTCTTGATGCCCGCTGGATCCGATTTCACATTAATGTCGTTCGCAAGGAAATATTGTGAAATACGACTTTTGTAGGTCTTCCATGTGTGCACATTGTGATCAAAACTGGCCAATATTCCAAATTGAGCACCAGACATTTTGACCGATTTCACTTTTACGCGGATAAATGTGGGTAAGTTAAACCGTCGCCACTGTTTGATATACGGATCAGGGCACACAAGTGAAACCAACGGCGATTGGTGACGCACTGTTTATTGTATAGAAGGTAGGTAGGTAATTCGTTATAAGTAGGTGTACATAGCATGCATAACACGTATATATTTCATTTATTTATTTATTTTATTTATGCTGTGTCCTTCATGCAGGTCTCCTTACAGTCAAGATCCCACTGAAAATCAGCGCTGCAGCACTTGTTGTAGCTAATGCTGAGCTGGGGTCTTTTTTTGGCATCGCATTGGTCCATGATTTATTGTATTTGTGTGTTTGTACCTAATTTGCTTTTGTTTAGTATTGAAGTGTTCTATCATTTTCTTAATATGTAAACGCTTATGGATTTTTGTGATGTCAAAATAAATCATATCTATGTCTATGTCTATGTCTAAAATCAGAAGGGCGCAGTTCTGAAAAAGACATGAATTTTTCTCGAAACTGCCGGGTCCAATTTTGATGTAGTGCAGCATAAGAATATAGTTGTCGCTGCTAGTTTAAAGAATACGGCACTTGCCATACAAATGTAAAAAATTAATGCTTTTCTCTCGAAACTGCCGCGACGGGGTTTAATGCCCTTTTGTTATAAAGAAATATATAAATACCTTATACCAATATGGCAAATGACCCCATAGCCGAGTTAGCCCGACACTATACCGAAGATATGCCGGACATCGGTCTGTACGAGATTAGTATGGCTCTCTAAAAGCTCAAGAACAACAAGGCGCCGGGTGGTGATGGAATTACGGCTGAGCTTTTAAAATCTGGTGGCAAATCTGTGCTTAAGACCCTTCAGAAGCTGTTTAATTCCGTCATCCTCGAGGGAAAATCGCCGGGGGCATGGCAGAGAAGCAAAGTGATATTGTTTTTCAAGAAAGGTGATAGGACTCTATTGAAGAATTTCAGACCAATATTACTGCTGACCCATGTGTGTAAGTTGTTTTCGAGAGTCATAACGAATCGTCTCGCACGCAAGTTTGATGACTTCCAGCCTCCCGAACAAAAGGTTTTAGTATCATAGATCATATGCATAGGCTGCGGCAGGTTATACAGAAGACCGAAGAGTATAACCGGCCATTATGATTGGCGTGTATGGACTATTCCATGGAGAAAGCCTTCGATTCGATCGAAACTTGCGCGGTTCTTCTGTCTCTATAGCGGTGCTTAATTGACAATCGATATATTGAAGCATTGAAGTGTTTGTACGAAAGCACCGCTATGTCAGTTCCTCTCCAGGACAAGACGTCAGAGCCAATTCAGCTGCAGCGAGGAGTTAGACAAGGTGATGTCATATCGTCGAAGTTATTTCCTGCTGCACTGGAGGATATCTTCAGGCTTCTGGACTGGGAAGGACTGGGCATCAATATTAACGGCGAGTACCTCACTCCATGAAACCTTGGAAGACTTGGGCAAAATGCTCGATGACCTCTGTAGTGCCTCTCAACAAGTAGATCTAAAAATGAACATGGACAAAACGAAAATTTTGTCAAATATCCATGTTGTGTATCTACTCCAGTGACAGTTGGAGGCACTCTACTTGAAGTTTTTGACGAATATACATACGTAGGACAAAAAATTCAGCTAGGTAGGTCCAATTTTGAGATAGAGGTCAATAGACGAATCCAACTCGGTTGGCCAGCGTTCGAGAAGCTAATGCCATATATTTTCGTCCCAATTACCGACGTGTCTCAAGACGAAGGTCTTTGACCAGTGTGTGTTACCAGTGATGGTCTACGGAACAGAGACGTGGCCGCTCACTATGGGCCTTATATGAAAACTCACTGTTATCCAAAGAGCAATGAAAAGTGCTACGCTCGGCGTCGCGTTGCGCGATAGAATCAGAAATGAGAAGATTCGCAAGCCAATCAAGGTCATCGACATAGACCGAAGGATTGCCACGCTAAAGTGGCAGTGGGCATGGCATATATGTCATGCTCACTGCCCAGTGCTTGAAGAACAGATGGCCGATGGGACAGTAAAGTTCTCGAGTGGCGCCCACGTACCGGAAGACGCAGCGTACCCGGGTAGGCCTCCCACAGATGGACCGTCGACCTGGTAAAGATCGCAGTATCAGCTGGATGCGGAAGGCACAGGACCTGCCTCTGTGGTGATCTCTGGGGGAAGCCCATGCCCAGCAGTGGGCGTCCTTCGGCTAATATGATGATGATGATGATTGTACAAATGTACCCAAATCCATAGGTCATCACTGTAACGCTGCTGGTTTGTTGACCTCTTTTATCCAGTCTCGTTGTTTCAATAATTTCCCCTGATTTAGGTACCTACTAATTACATATCTCTAACTGTAGGTACCTTTCGTTCAGTGAAAAATATCCAAGATCATCCAACGCCGGGTCCCAGGCGTAGGTACCTAAAGAGCCGTAGATCTACCCTACTTATTTGCCGGTCTTCGCTACGACCTCTCTCAGTCAGTATGCTACCTGCAAGCGAAAAGAGTTCTAAAGCGCTATACCGTATACCCTGAAGTCTAAACAGTCCAAGGTCCAGTCAGCTCCAGGACAAAGTCCGGGTTATGGACTATATATTTGAGTTTGGCTTTTCCCGAGTTAAATTTAGAATTGTTTATTTATCAAAATAAGGACAAAGCATGATGACGCTTTTTTTTGTGAATGGGTTTATCCAAACGAAAAATTTGTAAAATCACGATGAGTTTGCAAGAAAGCCTTGTCGTAATCCATGTCATAATAGTTAAATAATGAGTCAGGGAGAAAGTGTAGGTTAAGGTAATTAAGCAAATCCCTGTCCTTATCAATGTCACCGTAAGACCATAAAAACTATTATTCTACATAGTCAGTTAATGAACTATTTAGCTCGCTATAAACCGAATTGCATAATATTTTACCACACCATTTATGCTGATGTCACTACTACACCGCTGGCATCATTATTGGTTAGATATCAACTTTTGTTATTAATTATACCATAGGTACCTACAACCATAGGTCCATAGGTACCATCGGTCTAGGTGGACTGACGACCTGGTAAGGATCGCAGGTACCAGCTGGATGCGAAAAGCACAGGACCGGCCTTTGTGGAGATCTCTGGGGGAGGCCTATGCCCAGCAGTGGGCGTCTTCTGGCTGATATGATGAGGTACCTACAAATCTAATCTTGTGCTAAATATAAATTGGAAATAGCGAATAATTGTCAACTATGTTTGCATTGTTTTAGCACAGTAATAGTCGAAGGTTTGTATAACCAAATCACATGGGTTTTTCTCGAAACTGACGAGACCGATTTTGATGTCGTGCGACATAAGAATCACAAAAGACTCATGATGAGTTTGCAATAATTTATGAATTAAGTACCTACTTAGTCCTTATCTATCAGTACCGGGTGAAACATAAGTATGCGATATAAAATACTATATCGGTAAATGTATCATTGTTCTATGGGTATTATTAAAATTGTGTACTGAAGGCGACAAACTGCATTGTTTTGAATAGATTTGTAATGAAATTCGCCAAAGGAGACTGGGTACTTAAGCATGAGAAATGGACTATGCCCAAATAACGACATCGGTATAGTATTTATGTTTAGCACCGTCAAATACATCCTTGTATAGAAGGGAATTAAAATCAGAAGAGCGCAGTTCTGAAAAAGACATGAATTTTTCTCGAAACTGCCGGGTCCAATTTTGATGTAGTGCAGCATAGGAATATAGTTGAAGGTGCTCAACATATAGTCCGTAACCATGTCCCTGCTGGTTTAAAGAATACGGCACTTGCCATACAAATGTGATAAATTAATGCTTTTTTCTCGAAACTGCCGCGTCGGGGTTTGATGCTCTCTTGTTATAAAAAAATATATAAATACCTGTTACCAGTATGGCAAATGACCCCAGAGCCAAGTAAACCCGACACTATACCGAAGATATGCCGGACATCGGTCTGTTCGTGATTAGTGTGGCTCTCTAATAGTTCAAGAACAACAAGGCGCCGGGTGATGATGGAATTACGGTTGAGCTTCTAAAAGCTGGTGGCAAATCTGTGCTTAAGACCCTTCAGAAGCTGTTTGATTCCGTCATCTTCGAGGAAAAAACGCCGGGCGCATGGCAGAGAAGCATAGTGATATTATTTTTCAAGAAAGGTGATATGACTCTATTGAAGAACTTCAGACCAATATTACTGCTGACCCATGTGTGTAAGCTGTTTTCGAGAGTCATAACGAATCGTCTCGCACACAAGTTTTATGACTTCCAGCCTCCCGAACAAGTCGGTTTCCGATAAGGTTTTAGTACCATAGATCACATGCATAGGCTGCGGCAGGTTATACAGAAGACCGAAGAGTATAACCGGCCATTATGATTGGCGTTTGTGAACTATAAGAAAGCCTTCGATTCGATCGAAACTTGGGCGGTTCTTTAGTCTCTACAGCGGTGCTTAATTGACAATCGATATATCGAAGCATTGAAGTGTTTGTACGAAAGCACAAACAAGAAGACAAGACTTCAGAGCCTATTCAGCTGCAGCGAGGAGTTAGACAAGGTGATGTCATATCACCGAAGTTGTTTCCTGCTGCACTGGAGGATATCTTCAGGCTTTTGGACTTGGCATCAATATTAACGGCGAGTACCTCACTCCATGAAACCTTGGAAGACTTGGGCAAAATGCTCGATGACCTCTGTAGTGCCTCTCAACAATTAGGTCTTAAAATGAACATGGACAAGACGAAAATTATGTCAAATATCCATGTTGTGCCTACTCCAGTGACAGTTGGATCACTCTACTTGAAGTTTTTGACGAATATACATACGTAGGACAAATAGTTCAGCTAGGTAGGTCCTATTTTGAGATAGATGTCAATCGACGAATCCAACTCGGTTGGCCAGCGTTCGAGAAGCTACTGCCATATATTTTCGTCCCAATTACCGACGTGTCTCAAGACGAAGGTCTTTGACCAGTGTGTGTTACCAGTGATGGTCTACGAAACAGAGACATGGCCGCTCACTATGGGCCTTATATGAAAACTCACTGTTACCCAAAGAGCAAAGGAAAGTGCTACGCTTGGCGTCTCGTTGCGCGATAGAATCAGAAATGAGAAGATTCGCAAGCCAATCAAGGTTATCGACATAGCCCGAAGGATTACCAGGCTAAAGTGGCAGTGGGCATAGCGTGTGTGCCATGCTCACTGCTCAGTGGTTGAAGAACAGATGGCCGATGGCACAGTAAAGTTCTCCAGTGGCGACCACGTACCGGAAGACGCAGCGTACCCGGGTAGGCCTCCCACAGATGGCCCGACGACCTGGTAAAGATCGCAGTACCAGCTGGATGCGGAAGGCACAGGACCCGCCTCTGTGGAGATCTCCGGGGGAAGCCCATGCTTAGCAGTGGGCGTTCTTCGGTTGATATGATGATGATGATGATTGTACAAATATACCCAAATCCATAGGTCATCACCGTAACGCTGCTGGTTTGTTGACCACTTTTATCCAGTCTCGTTATTTCAATTATTTCCCCTGATTTAGGTGCCTACTCACTACATTTCTTTAACTGTAGGTACCTCTCGTTCAGTGAAAAATATCCAGGATCATCCAACGCCGGGTCCCAGGCGTAGGTACCTAAAGAGCCGTAGATCTACCCTACTTATTTGTCGGTCTTTGCTACAACCTCTCTCAGTCAGCATGCTGCCTGCAAGCGAAAAGAGTTCTAAAGCGCCATACCCTTTACCCTGAAGTCTAAACAGTCTAAGGTCCAGTCAACTTCAGGACAAAGTCCGGGTTATGGACTATATACTTGAATTTGGCCTTTGCCGAGTTAAATTTTGAATTGTTTATTCATCAAAATAAGGACAAAGCATGTTAACGCTTTTGTTAGTAAATAAGAATAAGAATAAGAATTTTTTATTTACACATAAACACCACAACACAAAAATTTGGAAAACACGACATTTTGTAACAGAATAAATGAAAACGTACACAATAATTAACAAAAAGCAAATAAATGCAGAAGCAAACAAAAGCACAGTGTCGATGCGTATGGTAGTAGATGTGTGTTAGTGGTGTAATGCATGTGTAAAAGGGACCTCACTCAGCATTATGCCCCGGTGCGAACCGAAGCGCTGGTTTTCAGTGGGACCCGCTGAGTGAGGTACGGACGAAAGTGTGTAATAAAATACAAATATATTCATCTAATACATAAACCATAATGCTGTTGGGTAATGCATACGGGTTAGTACTGAGTATTCCCAATAAAATACCTATGATATAGCGATTATGGTAATATCAATACACAGTTTAATAATATTAAAAATAAAAATTGTGATTCAATAAAATACCAGAAAAATACATGTCAATGTAAATGTTTTAAGTGTTATTAAATTAATGTCAGAAAAATGAAAGTAAATAAATGTCAATGTGAATGTTAGTGAGCCACATAAGCAAAGCAAGCAACAAGCAATGAAAATCCGCAACGAGACAGGACATAGCAACATATATAGGTACAAAATATATACTGTAAAAAAAAAGGTAAACATATGTACAGGACCGGAACAAACTCGCGCACCCCAGCGCCGCCAGCCTGCAACCATTGTGGTAAGGGTATATCACTGTTTATTCTTTTGCAAGTTTAGTAGTAATACTCTGACGTGCGTGTTAAAAGTGTGTGATGATTTCAGGTTACGAAGCGGAGGCGGCAAGTCGTTCGAGCATTTGGTGGCTGCGAATTTGAAACTTCCGCGGAACGCAGTTGTACGGTTAGTACGGTGACTGGGCAGTACCAGAGAATATTGAGATGCTCAGGTCACGTTCTGGATGTCGCTAGTCCATTGAAGTTTGTCTGCAAGGTATGGTGGTGTTCTAAACCTAACTATACCGAATAGTAGGTTTGCCAAGTGCAACTCCCTGCGGAAATGCATCTTTAAAATATTTGCTTTGTTTAGATACGGGGTGATGTGCTTGCGAGGAGGAATAGGAAAACAAAACCTAGCACATGCATTCTGCACTTTCTGAATTTGCTTCTGTGTTTTAGATAGTAACCGAGGGCCATAAACTACGTCCAGATAATTAAGCTTGGAGAGAACAAGCGTGTCGCATAATTGAGTACGTATAATAGTCTCAAGAAAAGGTCTTATTTGGAATAATACCTTAAGCCTATAATAACATTTGCTTACCACCGTAGATATATGTTTCTCAAAGCGTAGCTGCTCATCCAAAACTAACCCTAGATTTCGTGCCTCACTTACACGTTGAATAGGTTCATTTTGTATATGTACCCCTACGCCCTCCGCCGATATTTTTTGAATTTGCTTTGGACTACCTATAATCATAAACTTGGACTTGTTTCCGTTAATAATTAATGAATTACATTTTGCCCATTGAGCTATTCTGTCCAAATCATCATTCAACCTTGCAACAGCCGAAGCAACTTCACCAGGACTACACGGTATGTAAATCTGTACATCGTCAGCATAAATATGGTATTTGCAATGCCGGATCACCCTTGGAATGTCAGCGGTGTAAATTATAAAGAGAATAGGGCCCAGGACCGAGCCCTGAGGCACGCCCCGTGTGACAGCACATGGTCTGGACCTATGGGTTATCCCATTTCCATCCACTATTTCGACTTGCTGCATGTGGTTCTCGAAATAACTGGTGAACCACTTCAAAGTATGCCCTCCAAACCCATAATATTTCAGTTTAGCTATTAATAGGGACACATCTATGCAGTCGAAAGCTCTTGAAAAATCGAGGAGTGTCATGAGGGTGCCCTGGCCACTGTCTTGCGCTTCCAAGATGTCATCCACCACCTGTGCCAAGGCTGTGGCTGTGCTATGCCGCTTCCGAAACCCCGATTGTACCACGGGTAAAATATCATTACCTTCTAAATATTTCAGGACCTGGTCTGCCACCACCCTCTCCAGAATCTTAGAAGCGCAAGGCAGTACGCTTATGGGTCTTAGGTCGTTTAAACTCGCCGGATTGTTATTTTTAGCTAGAGGTCTAACTATTGCATGCTGCCAACCCGTGGGGAAGTTCCCCGTTTTAATGGATTTATTTATTATACCAGTAATAACCGGTAAAACGTGTGGCATCATCATTGAAAGCATATCTAATGAAACGTCATCAACACGGAGTGCATTTGATTTTAAACTTTTGATAATTTTATGGATAGAGTCCTCCGTTACCGTCTCTAATTCAAACTGGCAAAGATTACCATAATGTGATTTGAAATACTCCACTTCCAAATCTGAAACCACCAGACTCCCTGGAGGTTTCAAAAAATGGTCGTTGACAGTGTTGGGATCCCCCAGTAAGTGGTCGGGTATCTCACAGGTGTTCCGAATCCTGACATTGCGCTTTATATGCGACCAAAGACTACGCGGATTTCGCCCAATTGAATTGACATAAAAATCAAAATAAGCTTGTTTCTCTGTAACAAGGGCCTCGTCAACTAACTTTTTGAGATCCTTGTAGTATCTGATGTGTGAATCTAGTCCAGATGAGCGGCCACGAGCATGAGCCTGGTCGCTTTTGGACATCATTTTTTTTATATTATAAGTTATCCATTGGGGACTGTAATCTTTAACGCGTATATTTTTCAACGGTGCATACGAATCAAAAATCATGAGCATAGTTTCATTCAAATGTAGTCAACCGATTCTAATGAAGAAATATAATTCCAGTCAGTTTTACATAAAGTCATGTTGAAAAGTTCCAAATTTATCGATTTTAAATCCCTACGTATTAAGTTGAATGGTGCGGGCTTTGGCATCATAATATTAACCTCACATGTCACAAATGCGTGGCTACTGAGATCTTTAATGTAGTCAACACGAAGCTCACTTACCGTAAGATCCGAGGCTACAATATCAATTAATGTCGCACTTGTATCTGTGAAATGCGTCGGCTGTGTAATGTACTGTGTAATCCTGAAACATTGGAATAGATTTAAAAGCTTCTTAGTGTTTATGTTATTGTCCAGTAAATTTATATTAAGGTCACACAGTAAAATAATACTATTCGCCCACGAAAATGTGCCTAGTGTGTCAGACAATGCATCAATAAACGTATCGAAGCTTAACCACGGCGGCTTGTAGGCTGTACCGACCACAATAATGGACCCGCGGACAGAGAGCCGCAGCCACATCTGTTCGACTTGGGGAGGCGCGGGCGGTGGGACCAGCGTCTTCGCGGATAGGCCGCTCGCGATGTAGAATGCTACACCGCCGCCGCGCGAGCGCACGCCAGTCGATCGAGCGACGTGGCGCAAGCGATAGTTCGGCACCCTTGGCGCTCTTCCGGTCTCATTATCTCGCAGCCAGGTCTCATTAATAGCCATGACGTCGACCCTGTGACGGTCCATAGCCACCAGGAATTCATAGTGTCGTGTTCCTAGGGAGCCCGCGTTTAGTAGTCCTAACTTTAGTCGCCGTTTATTATTGAATTTTATTGTAGATTATCTGTTTATTGCACATTTTTATAATTACGATTTTGGGCTTCGGTAGAATAAACAAATACCGGATTGGATGTGAAGTGTAATGGAGTCTGTGTATAATAATATGCATAGGAGTATATTGGCTGTGTGTGTTTGAAAAAAATGAATAGGATATTATAGAATATAATAGTGTCAAGTAAAATAAGTATCGGTGTCGGTAATAAATATAATGTATTCGTAAATATATAATATAGTATATATAGGTTAGGTTTGTGCGTGCTAATAAGAAACTGTGTAGGTAGTGGGAATGGCTTTGCAGGTATATATTTATGTTTATTTTGTTGATAGTGAGTGAGTAATGTTGTATGGGTTATATGTATGTTATTGTGGATAGAATATGTTGTATTATGAGTATGTTGGTTTTGCCTAGGCAACGACACTGTGCGTCGAAGAGAGTACAGAAAACAATTAAGATAACAACATGAAATAGTGAATTCTTTGAGATTGGGGACAGGACATTAATGTTTAGCGTCGTTGGTACGCAGGTGAACGCATTCGGGCCCAAAAACCCGAACGAGGTCGGATTCGGCGCGGATTCGGTGGCCAGGGTCACCATGGGCTTTACGGGCGTAGATTTTGCCGTCCCGGGTCCAAATGTAACGCCATTTTAGTAGACGCGCTGACTCCCGGGCCGCGTAGTGCAGCCGCCTGTTTTCTCTGGTGAGGCGCTCATTCACATAGAACCGCGCCGGGTCCGCCGCGAGGCCGACGCCCTCCGTGGTAGGCGCTCGACGCACCCGCGCGGCTCGCAGGAATTCGTCCCGTAGGGAACGACGCGCCAGCCGCACCGCGATCGGGCGCGGGCGCACCTCACCCCCGCCGATCTCCCGAACGATACCCACGCGCTGGCAGCTAACCAAATCTTGCTCGCTTAACTGGAGCCCGACTTTAGCCGCACACCCTAACACGATGTGGATGACGTTTTCCCCACTAGTCTCCGGTACTCCGCTTATATCTACGTCATTGATAAGGGAGTCCTGTTCTCGCCCCAATAGATCCAGCTTAAGCCGGGCAACGGTGGCCTCGAGTACCTGGATGCATTGCGTAGTCCCTTCGTCCGCCTTCTTAGCTGAATCACGGTCCAGATCATCTAGCCTTGCCTCCAACGCATCCATCCGTGTGTTGTAAGAGGCCAGCGCTGCCCCCACCTGACTCATCTCCTCCCTGAATTCAACTACCCTCGTAGCTCCTCCCTGAACTGACGCAACTCAATGACGAATTCAGAGCCCCGCGATGATGCGGCAAATGCCTCCACCTGAGTTAAGTCCGCCATGGACTGATCCGCAGGCAGTGGACTGAAACCGCTCTCAGGTGTCCTCTCTCTTTCAGATCTAAGCGGCTGGGCACTACAACTCGGACACCTCCATGTCGGGAGCACCTGCGCGTCCTGCGGGATGCCGACGCACGCGCGGTGGTAGCACCCGCGGCACCCGCAGGATACTCCGTCCTGCGATGACATAAACTTTCCGCATATAACGCATTTAGATGACATTTTGAAATATGTTTAAATGTTTATTTTGAAATATGGTTTAATAATTTGAATATGAGGGTACTATGTTCGGATATTAAAGTGATCACTAAAGTGAAACTGGTTTAATTGTCGTAATTGGACAATTAAACCAATTCTTTTTTGTACGGAGCTAACGTAAAGTAAGCAAACAGAACTGACGTCCGTGACGTCACTCAATGGGTTTATCCAAACAAAAAAATTGTTAAATCACGATGAGTTTGCAAGAAAGCCTTGTCGTAATCCGTATTTGTAGGTATCGCGTGGAACATAGGTAAATAATTGTAAAATAATGTGTCAGAGAGAAAGTGTAGGTTAAGGTTATTAAGCAAATCCTTGTCCTTATCAATGTCACCGTTAGACCATAAAAACTATTATTCTACATAGTCAGTTAGATAGATAGATATACCCGGGCGTTCACGGTAACTCGACGACCTTGCGCCTTTTTTACGTGAGGGTGAAACATTATTTTTTTGTTTGGATAACACTAATGTTCCTGCCAACCCAATTCCTCAAGAAAACTCAGGAGACCCTTCGGTCTCCGGAAGATCCCCGAGAGTGCGGTTCATAGTCAGTTAATGAACTATTTAACTCGGCACAACTTCGTGCGCGTGTTGTCCTACCCTACCCTTCCCTAACATTACTATTCCTACCCTACCCCTACGCTACACCCGCCCTACATCTATCTCTATCCTATACCTACCCTACAACTACCCTATACCTACCATACACCTACACTACCCTACCCTTGCGCTACGTCTATACTATACAACTTACACTTTTTACTTCCATTCCACCTATAGTGGAATAATAGGCAGCAACTCATCCTCTCACTGGTGTGATACTAGACTATTCTTCTTCTTATCGTGTCAATGATAAATAGGTTAATTGTATACATTTTTATTTTATTATTATTACTTATATTTTCCCAGTCCAAAACCGAGCGACGCGGATGGCACTGTCCGAGGCCTTAAATAAGTCTTCGAGAGAGCATGAGTCGGGGCAGGCCGGGCAGACGAGCAAATGCGCCATGGTCCGTGGCGAGACTCCACACTCACAGGCGCTTTCTGTGGAGGCGATGTACCCCCATCTGCTTAAGTTGTCTTTTGATCTGCCGACCTGGGCACGCAACCTGTTCAGCGTCCTCCAAATCGGCCACGGCAGTTCATTGCCAGGTGGCAGTTTCTCCTCGGGTGGGACAAACGATTGAGAAGCAAATTCCTCTCGGCACAGACTATTGATAACATGTTACAGGCAACCGTTTACCTGTTGTACTCTGTATAAAACAAAGCAGCAGCATTTTCTTTTCCGACACATATTAAAAGGAAAGCCCGACACTGTGCTGAAGGCTGTAAAAGAGCCTATCAGTTTAGCGACAATTAAAACCGAATTGCATAATATTTTACCACACCATTTACGCTGATGTCACTACTACACCGCTGGCATTATTATTGGTTAGATATATACTTTTGTTATTAATCATACCGTAAGTACCTACCAATCTAATCTTGTGCTAAATATAAATTGGAAATAGCGAATAATTGACAACTATGTTTGCATTGTTTTAGCACAGTAATAGTCGAAGGTTTGTATAACCAAATCACATGGATTTTTCTCGAAACTGCCGAGACATATTTTGATGTCGTGCGGCATAACAATCTAGTTTAAGGTACGCATCCTATCTTCCGTAACCATGTCGCTGCTGGTTTGAAGAATACACTTGCTATACAAATGTGACACATGAATTAACTTTTTGATGTTAAATGACGGATTTTGATGCCCTCTTGTACAAATACCAGTATTGCAAAAGACCCCAGAGCCAAGTTAAGTCGACGCTTTACCGAAGATACATAAACGACATTAGTATGTCTCTCAAGCCGCTCAAGAACAACAAGGCTTCTGAAAGCTAGTATCAGAACCTGTGCTTTTAAACCTGGTCTTTAGACCCTTCAGAAGCTGTTCAATTCCGTCAGCCTCGAGGGAAAAACGCCGGGGGCATGGCAAAGAAGCATAGTGATATTGTTCGTCAAGAAAGGTGATAAGACTCTCTTGAAAAATTTTAAACCAATATCGCTGCTGACCCATGTGTATAAGCTGTTTTCGAGTGTTATAACGAATCGTCTCGCACAAAAACGTCTATTGCAAAAAGTTTATTTTCGTTTTGTTTCCAGATATCCGTCTATCGCGAACAGCTGAAATAGTTTAAAAGTTTTACCAATGTTCCAGGCATCAGGACTAACTAACACTCAGGGATAAGGACTTGTACTAATTTTTCTGCTTTCGAGTGTAGGTACCTATTATTAATATTAGTCTTGTCATCAACAACACGCTTAAGTATTCATTTATTAATTTAGAATGTAGGTCCGTATTTTACACCAGGTAATAAAATGCCTTTCAACGCTGCCTAAATGTAATTTAGATTTTTCGTTTAGTTTAGTTTTTCTGAGAGAGAATGTTCCAGTCGTTAGGGCGTGCCATCTATGGGAATTGTTAGGAAGCCACTCGTAAAATTGGCTCATTCCAGTAATAAAAGCGATATTGATGAGGTTTCTAAGCGGTCGGTCAGTGGTTTTGAAACAGGTAATCCCACCCAAGCGAACCCTCTTTTATTCACACAAAACAGTAGATTCATGATGAGTTTGCAATAATTTATGAATTAAGTACCTGCTTAGTCCTTATCTATCAGTACCGGGTGAAACATAAGTATGCGATATAAAATACTATATCGGTAAATGTATCATTGTTCCATGGGTATTATTGAAATTGTGTACTAAAGGCGACAGATTGCATTGTTTTGAATAGATTTGTAATGAAACTCGCCAAAGGAGACTGGGTACTTAAGCAGGAGAAGTGGACTATGCCCAAATAACGACATCGGTATAGTATTTATGTTTAGCACCGTCAAATACGTCCTTGTATAGAAGGGCATCAAAATCAAAAGGGCGCAGTTCTGAAAAAAATAAAATATTTACGTGGCACATTTTGTACGGGAAGTGCCCTATATCTACTACGAACCAATGGCGGTATGCTTACAGTATGTAGGTTGAGCATCTTCTACTTTATTCATAGTATGCTGCACGACATCAAGGCGGACCCGGGTTTTGCTCATTTGAATGACAAGTGCCTTTGACCCAGCGGCGACATGGTTACGGAGTACAGGTTGCATCTTCAACTATATTCTTATGCTGCACTACATCAAAATCGGACTCTGCAGTTTTGAAAATAAAATATTTTTTTTGCACGTTGGTATTGTTCTGGAAAATTCCGGAGGCGATTTTGATGCAGTATAAGGACATAGCTGAAGGTGCTCAATCTATACTTCACAACCATGTCGCTGCTGGTCCAAAGAATACAGAACTTGCCATACATATGTGCAAATCACATTACTGTGTTTATACCAGGTACCTACTATTAGGTATATATATGAACTAGTGTTTCGCTCTGTTCTCGGCCAGCAAAGCTGGCCTCGTGGCTAAGTGCCAGCGGGGGGATGCTTGGGAAGCGTTAATCTTGTAACTTTTCCCCAAAAAACGGGATATTATTTTTGTGTCTGGCAAACAGTGCCGGGAGTCGCTTAAGAAATGTTAATAATTTAGTCTGTTATTGTCGGTCACCCTCGATACGTCTTTTTCCCAAGAAATGGGGAATTCATTTTCACCATGGTAATATCAGACTTTATTCATAAAAATACCTTATAGTAATATAGGTATAAAACGTTCATAAGCTAAAACACTCATTAGATGTTTAAATCGTATTTAAATTCTTTGTCAGAAACCTCTATTAGCTAAAGGTCTAGTAAAATATAGATTTGCATCATCATGTTGTCACTCTGATGAATTTATAGCCTAAATATAAAATCGCTAGAAGCCAAATCTCAAAAAATAGTTGATTGTGCTAAAATTTGTCATCAAAACGGAGATCCCAAGAAAATTATAAATTATAATAGTCATGGCTGTATGAATGCAACCCTCTTGCTGATTCTCTTATTCCCAAGAAATGGAGAATTCATTTTCACCCTGGTAATCACAAACTATGAATTATATATAATATCAGACTGGCTTCGACTATTAATTGTTTCATGTAGGGCACATATTGTAAAAACAGTCAAAACGCGCTAAAAATCATACTTTAATTGCATAATAGGTCACATATTTTAAAAACAGTCAAAACGCGCTAAAAATCTACCTTGTATTGCATTACTAATTTAACAATAATCGGAGTCTTAACAGTTTTACTGTATAGCAACATCTTGGGTAGAGTCACGGAAGGGAAAAAGAAGCATACCGACTTAACTATTTTTATAATGATAACTTTCCTAAACACCGAATCCACAATAAAACTGAGGTACAAATTGTAAATAGTGTTAACTGTCATCATTGTCATAAAAGGGGGCAAAATCTTTATTCAAAACAACACGTTTCGGCAATTCATAATAATAACAGTGTAAATTTCAAACGGGTACTACACAGTCAAAACGCACTTTATATGGATAGTAGTGTACAACGTGGACTTTACGTTAACCGGTTAAAAAATAAACACAATAGTAACATGTTAATACAATGTATGTTTTTACTCAGGTAGACGTAGAGGAGAGTGGACATTTTAGTTTATGGTACTGTCCTTTGAAAGGAATCTTTCATAATATTAAACAATATTTTTTTCTTCGTTCTTGCGTTGCCACAGCATTCAACAGATTAAGATAAAAGTTTGTCAAGTCATTGCTTACACTTATGGGAAAGTTGTAGGGTAGGGTAGGTAAGGGGTACAGTAGGGTAGAATAGGGCAAGGAAGTGTCGGACGGGGAAGGCAAGGGTAGGCTAGAAGTAAGAATAGGGTAGGGTATGATGAAGGAGTAGATACTGAAATAAAAACTGAGATATAAAAGATACTGGTACAATGTTTTAGATATGTAGGGTATGTAAGATGAGAAAGGGTAGTGCTACATAATGATGCGTAGAAGTAGGTTAAAGTAGGGTAGGATAAGGGTAAGTAGGGTAAGTAAGGTAGAAGTTGAGTGTAGGGTAGACGGGGATAAAATATGGTAGACTAAGGTATGGGAAGAATAAGATAGCGTAGGGTAGAAAATAGGTATAGGGTGTGGTAAGGTAGTAGTCGTAGAATGAGGGTAAAGTTGACGTAAGGTAGGGAAGAAGTAGAGAGAGTCCTCTCTAACCCTTGCCTACCCGGGTAGGCAAGGGTTAGAGAGGAAGGGGAACGATAGGGAACTGGTAGGGTAGGGTAGGGGTAGAATAAGTTGGGGGTAGGGTAAGATGAGGGCAGGATAAGATAGGATAGAGAAGGGTTAGAGTGGGATAGAGTATGGTGTAGGGAAGGGTCGTTTAAGGTGTAGCCGGTAGAGGTCGTGTAGGATAGGATATGGTCGGGTAGAAGTTGAGTAGGATAGGCTAGGTTAGATGAAGGATATAGTGGTGTATGTAGGGTATGTATGGTAGGAGTAGGGTAGTCAAGATGTAGAGTTTTTTTTTATACCACTAAGGTGGCAAACAAGCTTACGGCCTGCCTGATGTTAAGAAGTCACCGCAGCCTATCGACGTTTGTCGTTGCTAATCCCGTGAAAACCTTTTACCCCCTTTCTTGAAGAACTCCATATCTCTCCTATACTCCTATACTCTCCAGGGAAAACCTCTACAGGTAGTTCATTCCACAACCTTTAGTGTGCGTGGGAGAAAGTTCCTTTGGAACCGCACAGTTCGCTACCAATTTGGCTCCAAGGTGTGAGGATGAACTCCCTGTCGGTGGTGAGCGGTGCGATGATAGAATATAGCTGTGAGTATAGTAGAGTAGGGGTAGAATGTGGTAGGGTTAGGTTATGGCTAGTAGTGGGAGTAGGGTAAAATATGGTAGGATATGATAAATAACCTATGGTCTATAAAAAGCGTGTAAAAAGCATATATTTCAAATATATTTGAATTCCTAACCAGCCAGTGCTATGTGTGCTTAACAAGGCAGTCTACAGACGTTTCGATCCCCATCATCATCCTGGCGTCATGTCCCGGTTTCGTTCCCGCGCAGCACGCGAGGGCCCAGGGTCTGCCTTCCTGCTATTCCTGGCCCACCTCGCTCGGTCTTCGGCATCTCTCGTGGTAAGCTTATTCCCACGCATATCGTTCTTGACTACGTCAAGCCATCGCTTCTTGGGCCGGCCTCTCCTTCCCGTGCCCGGCGGGGGCGGCATAGCCAGACACTTGTTCCCCACATAACTTGCCGGTCTGCGCAAGACGTGGCCATACCATCGAAGGCGGTACTCTTGCAGCTTATCTGCGATGTCACGGACGCCAAGGCTACCCCGAATGTGGGCGTTTCGAACCCGATCCATCCGTGAAACTCCACACATCCACCGCAGCATCTTCATTTCCGTGACACGCAGCCCCTGCTTGTGTCGCTCTAAAAGGGGCCAAGTCTTGCTACCGTAAAGAAGAGCAGGTCTAACGATGGTCTTATAGACCTGTCCCTTCAACTTAATCGGCATTTTGGGGTCACAAATGACACCTGTTACCTCCCGCCATTTGGCCCAAGCAGCGGATATTCGGGCCTTGACGTCGCCATCGATGTCCCCGGTTGAGCTAAGCACACATCCCAAGTATCTCACCTGATCCGTGCACTTGACTTCCTCATCGCCTATGCGCACGGGTAGGGGATCTGCGCTGTTGCAGGCCATGTACTCTGTCTTCGCCACATTTATCTTCAGATCCCCGTTCTCAAGTGCCTCCTTCCACTTTTTTACACGTTGGATTAGCCGCCCCTTGTCAGAGTCCGTCAGCGCGATATCGTCAGCATACATGAGCAGCCATGGAGGTACCTCATGATAATCTCGGATGCTGTCTGACAATACGTCTAATATCACGTTGAACAGAAGTGGGCTGAGCACAGAGCCCTGGTGTACCCCAACGGTAATCGGGAACGGTTTAGTGTCACCAACGACAGTCCTTACTATAGAATCGGAATCGTGGTACATGTCTCGGATAATATCAATATAGGCCTCAGGTATCGACTTGGACCGCAACGCCCACCATATCATCTCCCGAGGGATACAGTCAAAGGCCTTCTGCATATCCAGAAACAGGAAATGCAGGGGTGTGTTCTTTGATCTGTATCCCTCCATGAGAGTTCTCAGGGCAAATACGGGGTCCATGGTCCCACAACTCGGCCGAAACCCATACTGACACTCCGAGATTGTACACTCCCGTCGGATCCGAGAGTCCACAATGCGATCGAAGAGCTTCATGGTGTGAGACATCACCTTTATACCGCGGTAGTTGGTGCACTCCCGCACCGAGCCCTTGCCCTTATAGACTGGAGTAATAATACTTATCTTCCATTGGTCTGGTATCTTCCAGGTGCGGAGAAAAAGGTAAAGGTCGGTTAGGATGCTCACACCACGAGAGCCTATCGATTTCCACGCCTCGATAGGGACTCCATCGGGCCCGACAGCTTTTCGATTCTTCATGCGGCGAAGAGCCGTCTCGACTTCCTCAGGCGTTATCGGTGGCACAAGTCCTTGGTTCCGAGGGAAGTTCGGGGGCTGCACCTCTTTGTGCTGCTTGTTGAGCAGCTCGTGGAAGTACGAGCGCCACCTCTCCTTCACCGCGCGGTCCTTGACGTAAGTGGTCTCGTCTGGCTCTGGCTACCGCTCGTTTGCTAGCAGGTTTGGCATCCCTGTACGCAGCGTGGTCTTCAGGAGATCTAGACGTTTGCCACTTTTTAAAGAGGGCTTTCTTCAGCCTGGTCTAACTCTGGACTGTATAGTTCCACCACCAGGTCTCCTTGTCAAGCCTGCGACCACCCCTAGACACACCCAGCACCATCCGCGCTGCCCGTGCGATAGCTGCCTGAGTTCTGTCCCAGAGTTGTTGGACGGGTTCACCGTCTGTCGCAACACTAAGGTCGCTGACAGCAGCGGCGAACTCGTGGGACTTGGTTCCTTCAAGCAGCCACCACCGGGTTCGGCGTCGGCACTGCTCCCGGTATTTGCCTCGAGGCTTAACGCGCAGGTCCATCACAAGGACCCGATGCTGGGCAGTGAGACTCTCTCCGGGTATAGCTTTACAGGTGGCTACTTTGCCAATACTCTCTCCGAGTGAGAAAGTAATCGATCTGGGTGGCGCTCCTCCCACTCTTGTAGGTGATCAGATGTTCGGATTTCTTTTGAAAAAACGTGTTTACGATGGCCAAATCGGCAGCCGCACACGTCCGAAGAATTTTTTCCCCTTCAGCGTTACGGCTCCCAAAACCAAAACCGCCATGTACACAGCCAAACTCCTCACACTTCTCACCCACATGACCGTTCAGATCGCCACCTGTGACAACGGAATGTTTCGTAGCACTTCCCCGACCTGCTCCCAGAACAGCGCCTTATCCGCATCGCTGCAACCGACCTGTGGAGCGTAGGCGCTTATCAAGTTGGTCACGACCCCTTCGACAAGCACTCCTACAACCATCAGGCGGTCGCTTATACGCTTCACATTCAAGACGCTGTCCCGAAACTCCTCAGAGAGCACTACCCCCACGCCGTTGTCCCCACTCGGAGAGCCACAAACGTTTCGATCCTCAGTATAACCAAATCTAACCGAAGAGCACTCACACCAGAAAAGGGTGGATAGAGCGTACAGATCTAATGTGCGAATTTAACTATTTAGAGGATATTAATTAGGGTGGCCTATCAAAAACATATGGTGGAAAGCTGAATTAAATAAAAATAGGTAAAATTAATTAATTATAAAATTTCTGTTTATTCAGGACAGAAGAAGCGTATTTAAACAACACAGACAAGATCAAATCAGATAACTTATTTATATAGTATAGACCATCATATTAAACAAACTTACATGGGCAATATGACAATATAGGTATTCTGAACATAACAAAACGTAGCAAAATATATTTGAAAAGATATTTCTCTTTAAATGAAGGACAGCAGCTATATCGCCAGAATTACACAAATAAATCGATTACAAACAGCAATAGACACCAAAGTAATACAATGCAAGTTTATACTTAACTCTCTGTCTGGCCTGTAGCTGAAAAAGGTCCTTTCCAGTCATTCGATTTGGTTTATGTACACAACATTTAAACGTAAATTCGAAACCGTTACAAATTTTAGACGTTATATAAATATTACAATTAACTATGAGCTTATTGTGCAAAACTACTAACCAAATACATCGAAATATTTCTTGAAACTATTTTCAATAATTATCGGATTTCTTACATACTAATCGAACCGGCGCAACTTCATTCGCGTACAGAGGGCTTAGTGTGAGTTTCGTTTCGAATTTACTTTACTATCGCGTTTGCGTTTTCGTCGAAATTTGTATAAAGAAAAAAACTTCGTTTACGTACCACTAGACGGCGCTATACATTTTTCCATACTAAATTTCACGTAAACGCAAACGCGATAATAAAGTAAATTCGAAGCGAAACTCACACTAAGGCCTCAGGTGTACGTTTTTTTTCTTGCTTATGAACCTTCCTCTTGAATCACTATCTTTTGTTGAAAACTGCAATAAAATCCGTTGCGTAGTTTAAAAGATCTAAGCGTACATAGATACAGTCAGCGAGAAGCGACTTTATTTTATACTATGTTTAAATTTAGAAACCTGACTTTTACAGTTCGCTCATAAATGTTAAAACAGTTTTGCAATATTAAAAATCATTAACTAAGATTAATTATGTTTTAAATACTAAAAAATAATATCTAACTTTAAATCACAATAAAAATAGACTAAAATATAATAATATAATAACAAGCACTAACCCCAGCCAGCGGACCAAGGAGCCTACCTAAACTTACCCGAATTCTGACTGGCCTAATCCCAAATAAAGCCTGCACCTAACGACTCAACCAGCTTAACCTACTTTTTACGGTTAAGCCCCGGTTAACTATCGGAACGATAACCTATCCCCTACCTATCCTGAAGCCCGATCTAATCTAAGGTCTGCAAGAGCATGCTACAGTTCTTTGGCAGACAACCCATCTGTCTGGGAAAGCCGTTCGTAGGGTATGGGCACAATATAATAAAGTGTATTGTGGTATGGGTCTGGACCATGTTTCGGGTCTAGATCCATGGCGTGAAGTCGTGGACGCTCTGGCTATAGCTGTATGGGGTCCTACCTTTTCAAAATTCTTTCAATGTGCAAATGCACATGCATTTCAAAAGTTATTGCAGAATAAATTCTTAGATACCTAATTTTGTTTAGTTAGTTAGTTAGTTACTCAAGCCAAGTTTAAGATAAAACGCTCTACGAAGCTAAACTTGCCGAGGCGCACTTTTCATATGTACGTATCTAACATTTATGGGTATTAATAGTCCAAAATATATATATAAAATGCAGTCTTATAATTTTATCTTTTGATGACGACAGGCTATAAAAATGTCTCCTGTGTGGGATTCTTTATGCTGTGTATGTGTGTTCCTTTAGATTCATATTCTGTGCTTTCAGTTATGTTAAGAGTAGGTGAGTACTTTTGGCGAGTGTTGTTTGTCAAGTATTAATTTCGCAAAAAGCACTCAATATAATTAATTGAATGTGATACTTTTGTGTGTCCACATTGTTAGGTAGGTATCTACTAATAGCGTGGTTATTCTATTTTCTGCCACAGTGTCTGTATGTTGGCGAGTGATAAGCATCTTTAAAATTACAACTATGATACTACAGGCTGCATTGAAAGTGTTTAAACAATAATTACAATTAGCGTTGTGGGTTTAGTGAATTTCAGTGCATGGTATTATAGAATGAGCACGACATACGATGCGCTCAATGTCTCTATTGCAATAGCAGACACACTTCATGCACTTTATGATTACTGTCTGTATTTAGTTGATGTTTACTTTGTTCTTAGATATGGACAGGAAATAGCTTTTCAATATTTTAATCAAAAGGAATATATCGACAAAACTCTCCGCCTGACTGACAAAAGCATCGCAAATAAGAGACTCGCGAACCTAGTGTGGTTGTTTTCATTTATTTGGCTGGTAAGCTCGGTGGGTGATTTCATCGGTTGGTATTTGAGTTACGTCTGGGACGTACCGCTGGCCTTCTCGACCATCTACATATTCTTCCTAATACAAATTTTATCTTCGCTAGATCTCACTGTTCAGGTTCTTCATATCGAGGGCCATTTACGGGGCATATGTGCTATGGTAATGGGGTGTTACAATAGATGTCAAAACATGCCTTTTGACTTATCATCCAACAATTTCGTGTCTGATCCCGTTTGTGATCGACATTGGTTTTATTCGAATAGCCATTACCCAACGTCGATACAACCCCAGCTCAGAACATCCAAACTGTATCCTGACGATTACAAAGGTGAAATTCCGCGTCTTCATAGATGCTATTTGTTAATCTTGGAACAATGTTACTTCATCAGCAAAATGTACGGAATACGGGTGAGTATTATTGCTTGTAATCAATAATCATCTTTGATGTTGGTGTAATAAGCCAGAAGTTTGCTATATCTACCAAAAGCACTGTAGACTATATCCATACTTATTCTTAAGGTAAATACTTGCTACCTTCTATCACTTTAAGAAAATCAAGTTAAAATCTTATGTGGAATGAACTGTAACCTATAACCAATAATCATCATTTTAGATACTTCTAAGCACTGTCAGTCTAGTGATCGAGATGATTCGAAACACGAACCTGAACGTGAAAATTTCAGTTGGTACGCAGGTGAGTATTAAATAGTACCTACCAGTAAAGTATTTATACCGACATTGTGAGTTGTGACACGCGATGTGACTGCATTTAAGTATTAAATTAAGTACTTATCGAATGACCAATTTACGCTGTCGTGCAGCAGGAGCGCCGGAGGATTTCCACGACTCGCGGATCGGAATGATATTATCCGCCGGGCCTTTATCTCCGCTCGAGGCGCGAAGTGACGGCACTTGGTATACCTACGAGATTAAGTACTTATCGAATGACCAATTTACACAATTTCTAAAACAGATAATTACTACTTACAAGTTTAACACAACTAAATATAAGCCGCGTCTTTCTGTATGGTATATCGAAGGGCCACATTAAGATGGTGGGCCACAAGAGTCGGACATTACAAACGGCTAATTTATAGATAAATAATCGCGGTCAGGTTCCCCTGGTAGCAGGGTCATGGAGGTCAGATGGCAGTCACTCCACTGTAATTACCTGACCTGCCAAATCCTGGATCGTGGTCAAGGCGAACCCCAGGCCCTCTTTCTCTTGCACAACCGGGATATTAACGCCAAGAGATGATGAATCCGTTTGTATAACATAGATTGCTAAGATATTTAGCAATATATGTATATAGACTATTACGCTTACATTTTTATGTCTTACTACTATATAAATATAAATAAATTATTACTACTATGTTATTTTCGTAATTCAGTTTATAAAACTTGTTCATTCAAACAGCTAAAAAAACTCTCAAGGAGTTCCCCAAGGTAGCACATTGGGTGCCCATCATCATCATATCAGATGGAAGACGCCCACTGCTTGGCCTTCCCCAAGGTAGCACATTGGGTCCCCATCATCATCATATCAGATGGAAGACGCCCACTGCTTGGCCTTCCCTAAAGACCTCCACAAAGGCCGGTCTTACCCGGACTATGGTAGCGGTCACGTAAACGGCGGGGCAGGGGCGAAAAATCTCAGGAAGCGACGAGGCTACCAAAAATGACGACCCCTGGCACTTACTATTTATAATTGAGTCCCCATTTAGTCCTACTTAAGGATAATGAACAACCTAAACTTTAAGACCAGCCATAATGTTTGCAATTGCCGTGACAATTTTTATTCACACGATTCCGGTAAGTCTAAAGAAAATAATATACTAACTGTAACTGATACGTATCTACTGCTCGTAAAATCTCTTAAAAATATATTTTATACTAAAAAATAATTAGTATGGGTACTCCATTAGATTACTTAGACCGAATTACGAATAATAATAATAAAATTAAAATTAATTTTAAATACGGGTATTTTGTTTCTGTAGATCGTTTTTTTAAATGGGGTAAATAATTTGGCAGTTTACAAATTGTGTATATAGTATATACTGATTAGTATATGGAAAAATATAGGGTGATCCGATAATTATGCTCGTAAGCGTAGGTATATTTAGACGGACAACTAAAAATACGCTTACGAGCGCTACAATATAAGCATTCAATAAAATGGTGAACAGACAACAACATACAACTCAATTGCGCCGTCGGTGTTCTGCGTGGGGCGCGGACTCGCCTGCGCGTGCGTGCTGCTGAGCCTGGTCGTGCACTGCAAGCGCGCCGCTCTGCAACGCCGCAAGATCATCGCCGTCATTGATCACTTGCTTGTCAACAAACACTTGCGTGAGTATAGACATTAATTGAAGTTATAAACGACCAGTGGCTCTATTTCTCAATCGCTCGCTTCAATTCGAACGGTTATCAATTTTAATTTTCGGGATAAAAATTCAATATATTCAAACGGCGCAAATATGCTGGTCTCAGCGGAGATCATCTGTTTGCGCCGTTTGGCATAAAACCCCTTGGGCCGTGGGGGCCAGGCGCTCATACTCTCTTCAAAGAGTTGTCTAAGCGCCTGGTTAACGCTTCGCACGACCAAAAGGCTGGCCAATACCTTGGCAATGCGGCCAGTCTTTTAGGAACAATTCTTTTTACAAGGGACTTGGGGCAAGTTTTTTATTTGTAAATAATATTTTATAATTTAGTATTAGCATTATTTAATTTATTTCTGTCATGCAAATATTTATTTTAATAAATAATTCCGTATGTACCTACCCTAAATATCGGATTTTTAATGCCGAAAATCAAAATTAGAGTGAGTCTGTCAAGTGGATTGCAAGTAACACAAAATAGATAACTACCAGAAGGTCATCTTCATAGAATGCTACCTATACTTTCACCTTCACTTGTTTGGCTTGATATCTGTTACAAAACCGGATATTCCAAAAAATCCGCAGGATAAATTATAGAGGATTGTTTCCAGTTTTTGTTTATACTTTAATTAGGCGATTGAAAAAAAAATTAAATCGTATCGGCGGCTTGTCATTTACAAAGATATTAAAAACGCATTTTCAGTGATTTTGATACGTTGTTGCCGTCGATTTGACACTTCTAAGACATTCATTTGTCACAATTTCGAATAGTAGGGCCAGAGTAAATAATATAGCTGACGTGCCATACCGTCGGGGGAGGCATTCTTTATACAGTACATTCTACCACTACTATACATTCTATAAACACCCACTGTCTGGTTGGTTTTATAGCATCGATAAAGTCAATAAAGGGGGTCTTGGTACGGGAAAGCTCCGACAAGTAAATTTTAGAGCTGGTCTTTATATCTATTCGGACTACTACTGAGGCTCTCAATTATGTCATGTACCTAGATAAAGATTATGGCACACCCAGGGACACTCGACTACCCTCAGATCGATTACCTGCGACTACCTATTATCTACACGAAACATGGTCATAGTCAAACATAACCTAATTCTTAAACCGCGTGTCATTCTTCCCAAACATCAAATACTTTGTTGTTTGTTATGTACCCATATTAAGTACTTCAATCGGTAGTATTAATATTCTGTGCTTATATTCTTTGTGGCGTGCGTGTTTTAGATAAGAGGGCGATAAGAAAATCGATAATTGTTTATGGAACGAATCTAATATGATAATGTGGTAGGTACTAGTCTGGTCTTAGTACTTTTAGTGCGGTGTTAACTTTAGTACCTAAAGCCTGATCAGGAATATCTGAGTATAAAGTGTCGCCAAATTACGGATTTTTTAGGACTCTGTTCTTACACTAGCAACAGCAAGTAAAATCAACAGTAGCTCCCCGTTAACACTCTTGACAGAACTCATAATACTCCTGGTAAGGCCTCAGAAAATTAGTAGGTACTTACTATTTTTTATTGTCCAGGGAGCCAATCTATTTCAGAAAGTGTTAATTTCACAGATGAGTAGCTGAGGTGCGGTATTGCTGAGCTTCGCGCGTTGATGGAGTCACGCCCAGTGTCATTCAACATGGCCGGCTTCTTCGATCTCAACTATTCGCTTCTGATATCTATAACTTCAGTGGTCGCCACTTATACCATAATATTATTGCAAAATGTTTAAAATATGCAAACATGAAAGCATGAAACAATAGATATAGGGCTTTTAAAAACTACTCTACTCATCTAACATATAGTGGCAATAAATCAATACTTAAATAAGAAATATCTATTATAGTTTCTACCTACTTGTTAAACGATCACACGATATTGTTCAACAATATGAACATTCACTTTCATCGCACATATTATTGGGTTTGTCACAACATTTTGATACGTACCTATTAAACATTGTAAACGTTGGTCTATAAAAAGCGCACCTACATATCTAATATCATGATGCCATGTCGGTGATAGCTCGTGAGCAAAAAACCTATTTCATTGTAACTGAAGCCCATTTCATTCACATGTCGACATCAATATTTAATTAAGTAATTCGTATGAAGCGCTTGCTGTAGATTAATAGCAGTTAGTTGTAAAGATCGCTACGGAAGTAGACGTTTGAGTTTCGACCGGAATTTGAGAAAGTTTTATTTGTAGCAAAGTAAAGCCGCCGCAATGAAAGTCTTGCATTTTCTTCTATCTGTATTTTCTATGGATTCTGACTGTGGCGGTAAACGAAAAAGTGTAGCACGCCGTTCCCTCATAAAAAAAATTCTCACAGCTATCGTAGTGGGACTTCTTAATTTTTACACTTTATCTTACAGAATACTTTACATATTTTCAATTGCAACCAATTCTATAAAAATCACTGACGTCGTTCAAACATTCTATGACTATGGACAATATATAGTGGATTTGTATTTTGTCCAAAAGTATGGCGGTGACATCGCCCAAGAGTACAATGCGCTGTACGAAGACATCGACAAGATTCTATTCGCATACCACGAGTCCATTATCAGGAGGAGAATGGTGAAATTAATTGCATTTTTTACAGCTATATGGTTTACCAGCTCGATAACAGATTTTACCGCATGGTATTTCAGTTTTGGGATTATACCGCCGTTGATGTTTTCTGTGGTATATTTGTTCCTATTGATTAAAATTTTAACCTCTCTTGACTTCACGGCGCAAGTAATCGGCATTGAGTCCCGACTTCGCGTATTAGGAGACTTCGTCCTTTCCTGCTACATGACGACGCCGGACCTCCCAGTCGTAGAACATTCAAACATGTGTATAAAGGATACCATTAGCAACCAAAATTGGCTTTATTCGGGAGACTGCAAAAGAGCTACCAAGATGCAGACGAATACTCGCTCCATAAAGACTATTTCTTGTAAAAAATCGCAGGAGTTGGTTTGGCTCGGAAGATGTTATCTGCTTATGACTGAGCAATGTACTTTCATAAATAAAATGTTCGGAGTAAGGGTAAGTAATTATTGCAACTTATACCTACTTACCTACCAATAAACAACAATTACTTCATTATTATAAATCTGGCGATATATTTAGCGAGACGAAAGGAAAAGGAGAGATTGATATGGACACATTGTCGTAGAACGAGGATGTATAAAGGGTTATGAAACAAAATAAAATAATTTAAAAGTGTTGAAGACGGAGATGACAGTAGTAACCCATTATACTTATGGGAAAAATCTACAGCACGATCATTAGAGTGTTGGGCTACCAAAGCAACGGATGACAGCCGATGCATAAATCAGAATGTTAAAATGGATGTGTAAGTGACGCGAATGGGCAATATAGGATATGAGTATCAGGAACCATGACCATCGGGAGAGATGTATGTATGGTATGGTAGTATGTCAAGCGAAGGCACGGTACGGCACTTAATAACATTACCTACATTGGTAGGGGGATAATGATGATGAAATTACTTACTTCATGCACAGGTGTCTTATAGGTATTTCTATGTTTTTAGATTTTACTGAACAGTTTGAGTTTGCTGATCGATATTATCAGATACACAAACATCGCGTTCAGAATCGTGATCGGTTCACAAGTAAGTTACGTTAATTTTACGAAGTACACTCATACAACTAATTATCTGACTCATTACTCCTTTGTCCTATGGATTATCAAAAGGTCGGGGGGTCAACTATTTACTTAATGACTGTACTTATAGACGAAGAGATAGCGTTGAAAATCTAACATCAATCAATTTTACAACAAACTAGCCGATCACAGCTGCTTTCATCCGCGCGCAGTTCGGATCTCTTTAAACATTCATCGTCCCCACGGAACCCTATAATTATCCCGGGATAAAAATTAGCCTATGTAACTCGATAATAATGTGGATTCCTACAAGTAATTTTTTTTAAATCAGTCTTTAGTTTTTGTGTTTATTTAGTACAAATAAAAACACAAACCTTTTCTCTCTTTATCCGTACTTATTATTTTTTCTCTATTATAGTAAATATAGGTGAGAGTAGGTAGTGTAGTTATGTTGGCATGTTTCTGGTCTACCGTTATGACAGTTTGGCAACTGACCACGGTTGCGTTACAGAGGAGAGGTGGTTCCAATAATTTTTTTTATAAAACTGGTACACGACACAATTAAAAAGCTATTTCTTTCCCAGCATACAACATACGACGCGAGTTACGCGCCGGCAGTCTCGTCCGTGATGAGGATGGCGTCGTGCGCAGCAGTCCTCGTCAGCTTGGTGCATCACTGCGAGTGCGTTTACTCGCAGCGGGAGCGCACTATCAGCATCATATACCACATGCTCAACGTAAAAAATACCGGTAGCTATCAGCTAGACCCCTATATCCAGGCATTCGTTTAACAAGATCATAATAGTAGTTTATGCAACTGGCATCTATATGCTCTTCTATAATTCTTCATCCTCTGTTTTTGAAAATCTTTGGTGCTGTTAGGTTAGGTTTATATGCGTCCGCGCAACCGAGTGGCCGGACAAGCCATCACGGCGCGCGGCCTGGCCGCTCGGTCGTGTAATATCAGATAAGGCTAATAAGAAAAAAATTGCCTGTGACAGATGCAGAACTGCAAAGCGCGGCTACGGACTTGCGTACGCTCATCGAATCACGCCCAATATATTTCAACATGGCCGGCTTCAGTAAACTTAATTACTCGTTATTGGTTTCTACAGTTTCTGTAGTGGTCACGTATACTATAATATTATTACAAAGTATGAATTAATAAAATTAATCATAATTGAATACAGAGGCTTGTAGCCTTATAACCATGATATGTTGTAAAACTTGCTTTCTCAAAAACACTCCATTTGAGCTTTGGTAATGCAAAATCAAAACGGTCTAGCCTTTGACAAATATCAGATATATAATCTTTCCAGTTTAAATTATTGTCTACTATTAATCCTAGAAATTTAATTTATGTCAACTTGTTCCAAGTATGTGTATGTCATTATAATTTACTTTAATTGTCAAAGATTTAGAGTATTTAGAGTTGTCTGATTCAAATTGTATTTATTATGTTTATCTTAAATTAATATTAAAGTTTAGTTATTAAATTAAATTAGTATTAACCTGTTTGTAATGTCAGTCCTCTGGAATATGTCAATATTTTCACACTTTCCCAAAATTTCTTATTTCCTTTATTATTTTGTTAAATTATTCTTTTTTTTTATTTCAGTAAGGAAGATCATTGATTTAGAGTATAAACAGCCAAAGGCCCAAGAACACTGCCTTGAGTCACTCCACAAAAACTATCATCATCATCATCATCATCATGACAGGTCATATTAAGCGCAGTTTACGATGAAGCATTCCGCATGCCTATTAGAAAAGTAGCATTGCATTTGGAAAATGATGGAAATTTCGTCTAATCTACAATGACGTTCCTACACCTATACAGCACAACAACACTATGAAATCAGTGTATGAGCTATCACTATGCAATGGCAGTTGCAGTGAAAATTTGTTCCTTTTCTAACAAGACGCAATAAGCTATAGGTAATTGACACCTAATTTGAAAATGATAATTTCATCGTTTCCATTTATTACCCTCGACGGAACGGAGATTGTGAGTTTGGGGTGAGGTTGTGTGCCCCATTGAATGTTGTCATACATACGGTTTTCTAAAATATATTTATTATTTATCAGCGATGGTTCTTAGGTAGGTGTTATTGGGTTTACACTCCAGGGGGCTCTGCATCCAACTTTTTTCACAAATGTTATCATTTATCTCTAAAACGGCTTAACCGATTTTGATGCGGTTTTCTGCAATGGATTTGTGATTCATCAGAAATTATCCTTAGGTAGGTTTTATAGCGATAACTTGCGAAAGGGCGCTGCAATTAACATTTTTCGGTAAAAACAGTCTTTCCCATTTATCTCGATGGTCTGACCAATTTAGAAGCGATTTTCTACAATGGATTTACTTTATTCGGCGATTTATCTTAAATAAGAATACGGAGGTAAGAATGTATGGAAAACAGGATACGAAAAAACTGGTCCGGACGGACGACCGCTTGCTAAGAAAGTTTTAGACATGTAAGTTGTAATCGAAAAAGAATAAACAAAAAGCAACATTAAATTTTTTTTAAACCCGTAGGTAAGGGATAAGATAAGATTATATAATAAGCGCCACCGAAGTTTGAATTCCGGTATAGATAAGGTTTCCTTCTAGTCTACTTACTGTAATTAAATAAAGTAAATAAATAAATATGCTTTGACTAATTCACACAACGTCATCTAGCCCTAAAGTAAACAAAGTTTGTGTTAACTAGCCCAGTCATTCCTAGATTTAGTCTCAGAAAAACTTGTCTAGACGAGATCAGGGGCCCTATTTTTGAACGGCTCGCTCGAGTCGAATGGTTTTCAATTTTGATTTTGAGCATGAAAAATGATTTCCCACATTTTTGAACCATTTGATTTCGGTGTTGCCAATGTAATTTAAAAGAGTCAGACTTCATGTCAGACAAATCAAATCACCAAACGACGCCATGATCGTCAAAAGATTGGTCTATTCCTAATCGACAAACCATTATGTCCACCTGGTTGTTCGGTTACCAAGTAGGAAATCGTCCCACCGTATTAGTGCAAAAATGCGTATTATAGTAGGTACAGCCAGCTGCAGAATGTTCGCACCCCAATCTTTTTTTTTTTTATCCGGCAGACAAACAAGCATGCGGGCCACCTGATGGAAAGTGGTCACCGCCGCCTATGGACATCAGCATCACCAGGGGTGCTACCAATGCGTTGCCCGCCTCTAAGGAAACCTCTAATATACATCTTGAACGATCCCATGTCATAGACCAAAGGAAACTCATTCCACATCCGAATCGTACGAGTGAGAAACGTTCTTTCGAATCTTCGCGTGGACACCACTAGAGGGTCCACGTAATGGGGATGAGTACCCAGCCCACGGCGGGTGGTGCGATGGCGGAATTGTGCTGTGGGCACCAGATCAAATAATTCCTCAGAACACTCCCCATTGTACAGCCGGTAGAACACACACAGGGAGCCAAAGTCCCTTCGATCAGCCAGTGGTTATAACTTGCCTGTCAGTATGGTATCGTCGACAATTTGTACGGCGCACCTCTGTATGGAATCCAAGTGATTAAGCAGGTCGGCGGTTTCCCCGGCCCAAAGATGGGAACAATACTCCATATGTGGCCGCACCTGTGCCTTATACAGCAACAGGCGCTGTTCTGGGGTGAAGTATCGCTTAGACCGGTTAAGCACACCAAGTTTTTTCGAGGCTAGTTTAGCCTTACACTCCAGGTGGCTTCGAAACCGTACGTCGTCTGATATGTCGACACCAAGGAACCCGATACTTTCTGAGATGGAGAGGGATGTTCCTTGGAACTGCGGCACCATGACAAAAGGATCCTTTTTGGCGGAAAATGCGCAGACCTGCGTCTTAGAGGGGTTGAATTCCACCAGGTTCAGTCTGCCCCAGTGAGCAACTTGCTCCAAGGAGTGTTCAATCTCTGACTTAAGTCTTATTCGGCTTTCCGACACCACGGAACGAGGGATATTCGCACGGCCAGTGTAACGAGCATCTGCAGTACTGTCATCTGCATAGCAATGAATACTGGGAATATTCAGCATATTATTGATATGCAGAAGAAACAGCGTGGGAGACAGCACTGAACCTTGGGGTACTCCAGCATTAATACACTTGGTATCGGAGCAGCATCCGTCGACAACGACTTGGATGCTCCGCCCAGACAGAAAGCTGAATACCCAATTGCAGAGTCCCTCGGGGATAACGTACTTCGGGAGTTTTGTTAGCAGTGCCCTGTGCCAGACCCGATCAAATGCCTTGGCTATATCAAGACTGACAGCCAGAGCCTCCCCCTTGCTATCGACAGCCTCAGCCCACCGGTGTGTTAGGTACACAAGAAGGTTACCAGGTGAGCGACCATGACGGAAGCCATATTGACGGTCACTGATCAGATGATCAGCTGATCTGTTCCGATCCGTTCACTCTGCATATGACTGGACCATTTACGACTATCCTGATGATAATATTGATTAATACTGCGAGATCACTTGGTTCGGGTTTACTAATAAAATCTACATTTTATTCGCGAATTTACGAAGTGTTCTCTCAGTGCACACACACATGTGGTGAGAGTGATGGGAAAGAAGAACAAATTTCGAAAATAGTGCAAGTACAAAGGAACGGAAAATATCGTAAGTACGAGAAGTGAGTTACATAAAGCGTACTCCACATGTCCGCCGAAACTTTCGGCGAAACTTTGGCCAGGACTTTGGTCGACCCTCTACATTCTCGCCTATTAGGGATGTGGTGGGTGTCAAAACGCGTCGACATTATATCGATTCATCGGTGTAATATCGCTAATCTGCTGTAAACAGGGTCACAGAGGTGATGGCAGCTGCTCTACTGTAATTACTTGATCTGCTAATCAAGTGTAGATCATGATCAAGTGTACCCCGAACCTGTTACGGGAAAAAACGCTAGGAATATAGATATGAAATCGACAACGAACTATCTCTACTTAGTCTATGAAATAGGCGAGACATGTCAAACATGCACGGGACTACACAAATATAGGCGAATACGCCCTCTAAACTCTCGTGTTCCCGCGGAACTGTCCACATGTGGAGTGCGCTTAAGTGTTTAGTCAAAATTTAAGCAAGGATCCGCCGTCTATAACAAAATTTTTCGTCAAGACAAATTAAACGACCACAACACGATGTAGGATCAAAACATTGTTTTGTCACAAATCTACTCTGTGTAGGCATAACATCTGTCTCGATCACAGAGAAAGGAAAGTCCCTCGGTAGGGCGCGAGCGACATTCGATTCCTTGCTCTGTGGTCTCGATTACCAGACCTTATGCACCACCTTGGACTGAAGTCCTCGTCAAGACAAATCATACAAGTCGAAACTCGATAGGAATGCAGAGGAACTCGATATGTAATACAGAGCTCTTGTAGCTACATTCCGTCATAGTAATCGTCTCCATCATCTATCCTGGGGCCCTATTTTTGAATCGCTAGACTCGATTCGAACGGCCCCAGCTCAATGATATGTACAAAGCAAGTATTAACTTTATTAAAACAGCTTGTAAAAAGAAACCTGAGTGCGAGTAGACAGGATACTTATCTATAACCGACGATAAAAAGATATGAAGGACAATAACACAAAAGAAATACTTAATAAAAGTCACCTATCACAATCACGTCCAGACACGTACAAACGAGCGAAGATTTTCTCGAATATAAAAATCTTGTATCTCTATATTATAAAGACAAAAGATTTGATTATTTGTCGGTTTATTTGTTTGTATGGGATAACCTGAAAAACTACTTATCATATTTTAAAAATTCTTTCGCCTACTGATTAGTACTACATTATCAGCCAGTATCTAACATAGGCTATAAATACCTATTTTATCTTTTAAAAAATGAGAGTTCTCAAGGAAAATTGCTATAATATAACCCCAAGTTCGTGCCCCTATTTACACCTATTTACCTAATTCTTATTTTTTACGATTGTATAAGTTAGGACAGGGTTTGTATAAAATAAAGAAAGGGTAGGTAGGGTAGAGGAAGAGTAGGTGTAAGGTATAGGGTAGGAGTGGGAAGTCGCGCCGGGCCCACTACTAAAATAATAAAATGATAATAATAACGCATACATAGAGCACACTGAAACTTTTGCGCTCCTGGTCGCTCATAAATGTTTGAATTACGAATGTTATATTTTTTCTAACTAAAGAAACTCAATTGTTTATTCTAAAACATTGGCAGGAAATCTCGTGTGATATTGTTTTTTATCACAAGTTGAAATTCGCCGTCCGTACCAAAAATTTAATTAATCCGATAAGATTTTAGGGCGACGATTTTTTTATGATTTTGAAATTTCACTGTCTCCGCAAGACTGCACCGCTCGTCTTCAAAATGTTTTTGCAAGAGAAGCGCCCGATTGGAGCACCGAAAGGCGTTGATACGCAGAATTTGATCGTGGCCGTGTTTCTCTCCATAATGAAATCCGTGAAGGTCGGCCCACGACTGCGATCACCGAGGAAAATATGGCTGCTGTCAGGCAACTAAAGAAAACTGCGTGTCACCTATAAGAAGATTCGAGGACATTTTGGGGTATGAGCCAAATTCAATCTCCTCGTGAACTGGATGGAGAAAAACGGACTGCAGTTGATTGGTGTAATAAATGTTGTTGGAGCAGGATCACAGACGCTCAAATGTTGTGTATTTTGTGTGACGTTGTGACAGGAGATGAAACATGAATATATCGTTACATGCCAGAAAGAAAGCAACAACCCTCTGTACCTATGGGTGTTCAAACCAACCAAATCGGGGCTCGCGAGAAGCATAGGCAAAAATAATTGCGTATTTTTGTCTCGGACAGGTCCTGTCTGCACGACCCCACTTGAAGAACAAAAGACAGTTAATGCTGTGTGGTACAACTCCATTTGTTTGCCCAGTGTCTATAAAAAAGTTAAGGAAAAACGACCAAGAAGTCGCATCCTATTGCAGTTGACAATGCCTCGGCGCACACCGCGAACAAGACAAAGTCATTTTTGGCTTCTGAAAAGGTAGAGCTACTGACCTATCCCACACATAATCCAGACCTGGCACTTCTTTTATTTTCCCAAAAATCCTATTTGTTGAGGGATTTAACATTTAAGGGGCCGGAAGACGCCATGATAGCTTAACGAGCACGTGAAAATATCAACCAAACCTCATGTTTTCAAAAATGGTTTGACCGAATGAAAAAGTGTTTAAAATGTAAAAGAGAATACTTCGAAAAGCAGTAAACATATTGCTTTACATGTACCCCACTTAACGATTCTGTGATATCTAGTGTCGCAGTATGAGATAGTTCGTCTCAATTATGTTCACATGGTCCACTGTGTTAAAATATCCACTGCGTGAAAATGTCCACTTTAAGAAATTATCCACTCCAATGATACGTCCACTGTACAGAAATGTCCACCCTATCACCTTGCCGTGTCCACCCTGCCACTGTATCGTACTGTCCGCCAAACATACCTAATCCCTAGCCCATCGAAACGATCACCTATAAAACCCACATCGAAACGACCCTCAGGGCCCGCACGGGGGACGAAAGTACCAGTGGCGGTTGGACGCCGTCGTCTACAGCAAATCCGCTGAATGGACCAGCCACACCAGGGTCGGGGACTTGAAATGGTATCAACACTCCAACATTCATAATTTCGGATGACACCTGGCAATCTGACAACCACATGATAATTATCGATATATTTCAAGAAAATTTTGACTTTTATACAAGAGTTTAACGAGAGCGTCGTCCCTGTTGATGTTTTTTATATCAATGTAATTAAATTTTGTACCAGTTTTCTATTGCTCTAATTTAGAGCTCGGGTTAAAGGTCGAACATTGGTGTTACTGTTTTACATACGAGTATACACAGAAATATATACAGTCAATAAAATTACGGCATTTTAAATGTACCGAATGTAATGTTGCATTACTTAAATGTAATGTTAAGAGTTCAATGGGAGAGAGGCCCTCGTTGATGTCTTTTATATTTGGACGTAATTTAAATTATATGTTTGTACCAGTTTTCTATTGCCCTAATTTTGAGCGCGGTTAAAGTTATAACTGACTTCAAAAACCAAAGAGGGAGGAGGTTCTGAATTCATCGGAATCTTTTGTTTTTTTATGTTGTTAGTGCAGCGCAATAACAGGCATTTTATCTTAGTCCTCACAGTTACGATACAATGTACCTGCGGTTCTGCATTTTTGTTGCCTGCAACCTAAATGCATGAATCGTAGATGTTATGGGCGACGGACCGCTTACCATCAAGTGGCTTGCCTGCTCGTTTGTGAGTAAAAGATAAAATGTACATTTTATCATGTACACGCATGAACAGCTCTTTAATAAAACGTAGCTCTATCAGTGGATCTCTGAATAGGGACGTGCGCTCAAATTTTCACGCTACTAGCGATTTATACGATGTTGATAAGAATTAGGCTTTAATAACTAACCTACACTTTCTTGCCAACTCATCATGAATTACAATTTGGTATTCTTCGAGAGATAACATGTTGATGTCAACAGTGTAAAATCTAAATGAATGTAATAAAGAGAAAAGATTGGATTGTTTGTTTATGTGGTTAAACTCAAAAACTACTTACCCGTTTTTAAAAATTCTTACACCAATAGAAAGCTACATTATCGGCGAGTAGAATTATAATAATAACCCAAAGTATCAAAATGTTGCATGTTTGCACATAACTTCAGAACAGCTGCACCTGTTTCACTAATTCTTTCTTGTTGGATTTGTAATTGCCTGGACAAGGTTAACAAAGCCGAGCAAAGTTCGCCTTCGTTAGCAGAATTGGGGAGCGAGTACTATAAATATTTAGTCAGGTACTTACTGTTGACATGGTTTCTTCGATTAGATTAGATACGAAAGGGTAAAAATTAATTTATTCACTAAACTAAATCGCTCGAAAAAAAACGGGGAAACTTACCTACACTTTCTTGCCAACTCATCATGATTTTACAATTTGGTATTCTTCAAACAATAACAAAGTTGATGTCGTAACAGTCTAAAATCTAAATTAATATAATAAAGAGAAAGATTAGATTGTTTGTTTATGTGGTTAATCTCAAACACTACTTAACCGATTTTAAAAATTCTTACATACACCATACATAGCGAGTGGAATTGCAATAATAACCCCAAGTATAAAAATGTCGTATATTTGCGCATAATTTCAGAACGGCTGCACCTATTTAACTAATTATTTTCTGTTGGATTTGTAATCGTCTGGACAAGTTCGCCTTCGTTAGCAGAATTGGCGAGCGACTCACGAGCTACCCTTCTAGTAGCCGGGGTTTCAGGTCGCTTGCCAAAGCTGCCGAGGGAAACTTTAGTCAGTCGTCCTGTCCACCACTGCGTAAACCTGACGGTGCCCTGGGTTATAGTGCAAAAGATAAAGCCAATTTATTGGGTGCTCTCTTTGCCTCAAACCCCAAAAGGGTTGACCCTGAATGACGGAGGCGCGGACTACTACGGATATCCCGGGGTGCGGCAAATCAATGCCAGAAATATTCATTTCTCAGCGGAAGGTACGGCGGGCGCTGCTCTCTCTAGATTGTGCAAGTGGGTAACTAGCTTTTTGTCCAGCAGATGCATCAAAGCCGTAATTGACAGCTGTTGCTCCGATAGCTTTGACATTAACGCTGGTATCCCGCAAGGCTTGGTGCTCTCTCCAACTCTGTTCCTTCTTCTCGTTGACGGCATTCATTGCTATGCGGATGGCAGTACTAGAGACACCGTTTATACGGGTCGTGTCGATATCCCTCGTGTCATAGTGGAGGAAAGTCGCGAAGTAGGTACTTGTGTCTAAAATCAAGAGTACTCTGTCTAGAATCTCCGATTGGGGACGACTAAATTTGGTTCAATTTAAGCCCACTACGTTCACCGCCAAGAAAGCTCCATTCGTTGTAGGTCCTCAGTTCCAGTATACACCACTTACTATCTCTAAGAGCATCCTAGGTGTTGACATCTCCAGTGACATCCAGTTTATTAGTCATCCGGAAGAAAAGGTTATGCTGGTTATATAAAACACTGGGTGTGATGTGTATATTATACACAATAATATAGGAAAAAAAAGGAAATGTACCTCGCCATTATTAAATGGCCCAAACCTTAAATGGCCTAAGCCTTTACCACCGTCTTCGTCATCGTTTACCTTCTAAAAGTAGTCAGTTCGAACAGGAAACGGAAGGAATAACTATTGTGATAATGTCACTACGAAAGCGTCAAAATAAGTTCATAGGGATGCAAATGGTAAAAAAAGTATCGATATCGATCGGTTCCATGTAATTTTAATATTTTTGTCGATAACCAGAAAAGGAAGATTTTAGCACGGATGTACCTACACAATTTCGACAAGTAATTATATTATCATCGTGAGGGATACCGCGAATAAGGTTGAGGGGGCTCGCCTGCGCTGGTATTTATTTATTTATTTAGGACAATCAACAAGACTTACACTAACAAAAGTTATAACATCTTATAGCTAAAAATAACCCGACAATATGTGTAGTGAAAGTGAAGTGAATAACCACGAAAGTTTTAAAACCTATATTATGACTAATAGTTGTATATTATTTATAATTGCACTGTTGTTGAACTGCTTTATTTTGTATAAACCGTAATATGTAAACCGTATAACCGTAATGGCTGCTCTCGAAGCAGGCTCTTTTGTGTGGGGTGGTGTGTGGGGTTTGACGCTGCGCAGTGAGGTGGCTGGCTAAGTGCTTTGGTGGCTGTGTGCTTTTAATTTGTGTTTCTTGTTTTTTCCCCCTCTTCAACTTCGTGTGTGTGTAATAAATATATATTTTGAAGGGAGTGGCAGAATAGCAGGGGGTAGGAGTTGTGTCACGCTACCCTCAGCCATAAGCCTATTTATCATCGTGTAAATTTTCAATTCGTTTTTCTTTTTGTTATGTATTTATAAAATTGTTTTTTTTTTTTTTCTTTTTGGTTCTGTTACATTTATTTTATAAATACATTTTTTTTGTAAGATGGTAAATAAACGATTATTTATTCATTTAATAAAGGTACACACTCAAAAGAATGAAAGAATGGTAAGAGAAATTTAGTATGGGTGACGAGCCACCTTAACTTCTCCGATATTTCTCAGGTAATAAGGTATAAGACAGGCATGATGTGATGAACCTATACATATATGCAGTACTAGATTTTGCTTGCATCTGCGTCTGCGTCTTGCGTATGCGTAGAATTCGGTTTTACATTGCCTACCCGTTCTTGCAGGAATTTTTTCCCCCAATTAATTGTAGCCTACGTGCTATTTTTGGGCATATTTTATCAATAATAAGAAGTGATAATTAAGTCATTTAATCAAATTATTGATTAGTTGATTAGTATAATATCAGTAAGATAGGATGTATGTATACGGAAACATAAATAGGTAATATTTATTATTATCTCAACATTTTATTCAATAAAAAATAAATCGATATTTAAAATGTACGATCACATCACTGTCCATCTGACATTCTTATAGCGCCATATAATCTGACGACAGATTATACAACTTACAGTGTTGCTACATAAAACGCAGAACTAGCGCCACCATTGACAGGTCACCTCTGTGGCTGGTCAAGCTATATAATAAGACCATGCTAAGTCCAAATCAACTACAAAAAAAAATATCTCTTTATGGTAACTTATGACAGGTTTTTTAAAAGTAATAGAACGTCATTCATAAAAGTTATAACAAACAATTTGATTTCTGTATTTATGCAAAATATTATTAAATAATGGGCAAAACAATTAAAAAGGAAGTGAGAGTGATAATTTTCAACATGATTAATAATTTAGTCAAACTAAAAGTACAAGTTGAAGCCAAATATCTGAATGTTTACAAGAAGGACTGACAAGGACTGCCAAGGACAGATTATCCCCAGATTATTGCCTTATCCACATTTTATCATTTCTACTACTGTCAGTCGATTCGGACTTAGCGTGGTCCTATTATATAGGTAGGTAGGGTGGGTGTAGCGTAGAGGTAGATAGTAATGGTAGGGAAGAGTAGGGTAGGACAACACGCGAACGAAGTCGCACCGAGCTAAATAGTTCATCAACTGACTATGTAGAATAATGGTTTTTATGATCTTACGGTGACTCATTATTTAACAATCAGGTACCTATGTTTCACGCGATACCTACAAATGCGGATTACAACAAGCCTTTCTTGCAAACTCATCGTGATTTTACAAATTTGTCGTTTGGATAAACCCATTTACAAAAAAAGCGTTATCATGCTTTGTCCTTATTTTGATAAATAAACAATTCTAAATTGAGACGGATAAACAATGTAAAGACGGATATATCCAGCCTAAATATGACATTCGATCAACTGAAGGATGAAATAAATGATTTTAGACTGGAATAAGCGGATCTCAAAGCCGCCACTTCGAGTTTAAATAATAGAGAGATCAAAATCGACGAGGAGGTAGGTGAACTGCAAAAATCAATGCAGTTTTATTCGGATAGCGAGGACCAACTTAGCGCAAAAGTGAACTCATACAGCCTGCTATGGGATAAACTAAGTACGACTACGCTCCCACTACATAGTACTGTTGTTGAGGTACCGGTATGAGAACCAATAAATAATGTGAGATGGGGCGACTCCAACTCTAGTGATTATAGACTAAAGTGTGGAGTGCGTCAAGGAGGCCTGACTTCCTCGGACCTCTTTAACCTCTACGTAAGCGGTCTAATCGAGGAGCTGAGGAGCACCAGGATTGGCTGCCACTTTGGTTCCACATGTGTGAACAACCTCAGCTACGCGGACGTCATAGTGCTCCGCAGCCCCTCGATAAACGGTTTAAGAAAGTTATTGGGTATATGCGAGCGCTATGCCTGTAAGCATGGCTTAGTATATTACCAAAAAAACCGTTATGATGGTGTTCAAGTCCGGTGGAGGTCCGGAGCGGGTCCCGCCAGTGACTCTAGATGGGGCTTTAGTGACTACGGTGGAGTGGTTCCGGTACCTAGGCCACATTGTGACGGGAGACTCTCCGCGACAACGAGGACATAGAGCGGGAGAGAAGGGCCCTGGCTATACGTTGCAATATGCTCGCGTGTAGGTTTGCGAGGTGCAGTGAGTCAAAAAAGTGACATTGTTTAGGACATATTGTCTATGCCTCTATACATAGCAAACGCAATCTTCGGACGATTAGAGTGCACTATAATGACGCATTCCGCATTCTTATGAAAATACCCAGATTCTGTAGCGCGTATGTTTGCCGAGGCCAGGGTTCCTGACTTTTTTGCTATTAAACGCTCACGTGTGGCTGGTTTCTGGAGCCGTATTCGTTCGTCCGAAAACGGTATTTTATCGCGATGTCCGAGAGTATAAATTGCTCTATTTTTCGACATTGGCTTTCCGTGCACCATGACTTAAATTTGAAATAATATATTATGACTGTTTATTTTTTCTGACCTGTGAGCCTTTCTTTTTTTTTAAGATTCAAATGTTCTTTTAAATTTTACTTTTTAAGTTGACATGTCTATTGACTAAATTATTATTTTATATTTTTGTAATTTTTAATCATTTATATGGGTTCTAATAGCCTGCAATAAAAATATTATTATATTGTAATATTATTATGAAACATTAAATCAATATTTTATGGATATAGATTGGCCGTTAAAATTCTTCAATTAATCCACAGAGGCGCTATAGGAGAGCTATAGACGAGTTTATTCCTATAAAACGCAATTCAACAGGGCATAACAATCCTGTATGGTATAACAAATCACTAATTAAGAATACTAAGGAAAAGTCAGAAATTATACAGAAGGGATAGATATATGCGTTCAACAACTTCTTTTATAGCGTGTTTGGAAAACCAATAGACAACAATATGCTCTCTCAAACCAATGTCGAGGCGGACAAAGACTTTATACCTATTGGTCGTGTCCCAATCGGCCGTGGAGACCGAATTGTGCGGTTTGGATACGTCCGAAGGTCCTGGTAGTGATGGAATTCCACCTTTGTTTTGGTCAAAATGCGCAAAATTCTTAGCTAAACCTATCACTCATTTATTTAATATTTCTATTAAAGAAGACTGTTTTTATCTGGAAGACAGCGCATATTGTTCCCATCCACATAAAGGGGCTCACTCATGGATAAAGGAGGCCAAATCGATGTGATCTACACCGATTATGAAAAAGCTTTCGATCGTGTAGATCACGTCATTTTGCTGAAGAAGTTCATAACTAGGCATCCGTGGTGATCTTTTACGGTAGGTAAACTCTTACCTAAGTAATCGTTCACAGGCAGTAGTGCTTGGAGGCTATAAATCTGACTTCATGAAAATACGTACAGGCGTGCCACAAGGCTCACATCTAGAACCGTTGTTTTACAATGCGTACCTATATGATATCACAAAATGTTTCAAGTATGCTCATCACTTAATGTATGCAGATGACAAAAAAGTATACCTTAAAATTTGCCACATACAAGACTGTAGGAACCTACAATCGGACGCTTTGGTCAGATACTACCAAGAGAATAGAATTACCGTTAATATTGGAAAATGTAAGTATCCTTTTCCCGAAAAAAGCAACCACTTAATTATTCTTATAACTTTGATGGCAAAGTAATATAAAGAGTAAAGTTAATCTGTGACCTGGGGGTTTACTTCGATAGCAAAATCTTACTTAGTGATCATATTGATTACATATGTGATAAAGCGTTTAAGAGTCTGGGGTTTGTCCTGCGTTCGTGTAAACCATTTACAGATGTCACCGCGATTAAAATGGTATATTTCACTTATGTGCGTAGTATACTGGAATACGCGAGTCCTATCAGATTTTTAAAAGACTGATTGAACGTATTCAAAAAGGCTATCGCCTTCGCTTGTCTTCAGAATCATATCAGGAGGACTGTCGTCAACATAACTTATTAAGTTTAGAAACAAGGCGTGATGTAATGGACATGACATCTTCTATTTGGTATAGTTCGTGGCCAGGTAGATTGTCCTGACTTGGTGGCAGGTATCACCTACAACGTCCCAACGCGCCGCCCTGGTTTGGCCTCAGGGATACGTGGGAAATAGGTGCCTGATTCTGCCGGTATCAGAGCGACCCAAAAAGCGAAGGATTGACATCGCTGAGTCGAATGCGAGAGCCAACGGCTTACGACGAGAGGATGACGAAGACCGGGCGAATGGAGAAGAATGAGTAGGAAAGCGGACCCTGGCAGAGGCCGGGATGAGTGCTAGGACGATGATGATGATAACTTCAGTGCTTCGATATGTCATATGGCGATTGACAATTTGGCACCGCTGTAGATACTGCAGCACCGCCCAAGTTTCGATCGAATCGAAAGCTTTCTCTTAGTCAAACGCCAGTCATAATGGCTGGTTATACTCTTCGGTCTTCTGTATAACCCGCCACAGCGTGTGTATGTGATCTATGATACTAATACCTTTTCGGAAACCGGCTTGTTTGGGAGTCTGGAAGTCATCAAACCTGCGTGCGAGACGATTCGTTATGAAAACATCATATACACATGGGTCAGCAGTGATATTGGTCTAAAATTCTTCAAGACAGTCTTATCACTTTTCTTGACGAACAATATCACTATGCTTCTGTGCCATGCCCCCGGCGTCTTTCCCTCGAGGATGACGGAATTGTACAGATTCTGAAGGGTCTTAAGCAGAGGTTTGCCACCAGCTTTCAGAAGGTCAGCCGTAATTCCATCATCACGATAGAGAGACATACTAATGTCGTACAGTCCGATATCCGGGATATCTTCGGTATAGTATCGAGTTAACTTGACTATGGGATATTTTGCCATACTGGTAACATGTATTTGTACAAAAGGGCAACAAAATCCGTCGCGGCATGTTCGAGAAAAAATTAATTCATTTGTCAAATTTTTATCCCAAGTGCTGTATTCTTTAAACTAGCAGCGATATGGTTACGAAGTATAGGTTGAGCAGCACCTTCAACTAGATTTTTATGCCGCACGACATCGTTTCGAGAAAAATCAATGTGATTTGCGCATTTGTATGACATGTTCCGTATTCTTTGAACCAGCAGCGAAACGGTTACCGAGTATAGATTGAGCACCTTCAACTATGTATATGTCAATTACTGCATGTCATCCCACCCCCCAGAATTTTCCAGAACAATACCAATGTGCAAAAGACATGCATTTTAAGTGCAGCATAAGAATAATGTTGAAGATGCAGCCTGTACTCCGTAACCATGACGCAGCTGGTTCAAAGGCCCTTGTCATTTAAATGAGCAAAAGCCGGTAAAAAAATGATGTCGTGCAGCATATGAATATAGTAAAAGATGCTCAACGTATATACTGCTATGAACCAATGACGGTAGGCTTACAATCATACCGCCATTGGTTCATATTCAAATATTTATTCATAAATAATAATATTTATATGTCATTTTTATAGTAATATCAATTTGATAATATATTGGTATAATATATGTCCATTATTATAATTATTTGTCATAGATCGACTCGTTTCATTATCATCATTTTGGCGTTAAATCCCGGTTGCGCTCCCGCGCGGGGAACGGAGTCCACCTTCCTAGTTTTTTTAGTCCACATTGCTCGGTCTTCGGTATCCTTAGTGGTGAGTCCGTTGGCACGCATGTCACTCTTAACGACATCCAGCCATCGCTTCTTGGGCCTCTCCTTCCTGTGCTTGGCGGGGGCGGCATGGCCAGACATCTGTTCCCCACATAATTTGCTGGTCTGCGCAAGACGTGGCCGTACAAGGCGACACTCTTGTAGCTTATCTGCGATGTCACGGACATGAAGGCTACCGTGGATGTGGGCGTTCCGCACGCGATCTTTGCGGGAAACCCCACACATCCACCGCAGCATCTTCATTTCCGTGACTCACAACTCCTGCTTCTGTCGCTCTAGTAGAGGCCAAGTCTCGCTGCCGTATAAGAGAACAGATCTAATATTGGTCTTGTAGACCTGTCCCTTCAGCTTCATCGGCATCTTGGGGTCACAAATGACAGCCGCCACCTCCCGCCATTTGACCCAAGCCGCCGATATTCGGGCTTTGACGTCGCTGTCGATGTCACCAGTTGCGTACTGTCAACACTTAGTACCGACCCCAGGTATTTAGCCTGATACGTTCGTTTGACCTTCTCTTCACCTATGCGGACGGGTATAGGGTCTGTACTGTTGCAGGCCATGTACTCTGTCTTCGCCACATTTATCTTCAGACCGCCGTTCTCAAGCGACTCCTTCCACTTTTTCACCCGTTGGACAGGACGCCCCTTGTCAGAGTCTGTCAACGCGATATCGTCAGCATACATAAATAGCTACGGAGGTACCTCATGATAGTAACTCTAGACTCGTTTAATTACATTAAATTCGATTCGATCATAGGTACCTATATACATCATATGATTTTTAATTTTTGTCATTCGATTACATAAAAATATGTCAACGCTTTTGAATTAAAAAATACATAAGGTTAAAACGTCGAAACCAAGGTTTCATGACTGAGTCAACGATTTTATGTTCGTAAAGATTTCATAATAGATTTATAGTAGGTTCATAGCAGATATAGGGCACTTCCTATATAAAATGTGCTAAGTAAATGTCTGTTTTTTTTATCAGAACTGCCAGTCTGATTTTTATGCCCTTCTATACAAGGATGTATTTGACGGTGCTAAACGTAAATACTATACCGATGTCGTTATTAGGCCATCATCCACTTCCCCTGCTTATGTACCCAATTTCCTTTGGCGAATTTCATGACGAATCTATTCAAAACAATGCAGTTTTTGATTCGAGCGGGGCGTTGACTTCGTCTATCGCCCTTAGTACACAATTTCAATAATACCTATAGAACAATGATACCTTTACCGATATAATATTTTATATCGCATACTTATGTTTCACCCGGTACTGGTAGATAAGGACTAAGTACTTAATTCATAAATTATTGCAAACTCATCATGAGTCTACTGTTTTGTGTAAACGTAAGAGGGTTACCTACCCGTTTCAAAACCACTGATCGACCGTTTAGAAACCTCTTTAATATCGCTTTAATTACCGGAATGCTCATTCTCATTCTTCAAGAGTAGTTTCTTAACAATTTCCATAGATAGCACGCCCTAACGACTGAAACATTCTCTTTCAGAAAACCTAAACTAAATGGAAAATCCAAATTGTATTTAGGCAGCGTCGAAAGGCGCTGGATGTCCGAGTACAGCAGCCGCGAGTCCGAGTACTGGTAAGCCCAGCCACCCCGGTGGGTACTCATGGTCGATGAGGGTCCGGTGTCCGGTGTCGTTGAAGTGCACGACGTTGATGGTGCCGCGCTGGATATAAACCCGGTACCCCCCTCCTATATTAGGGTACACCCCTACCCGGTAGACGGATATCTGGAAACAAAACGAAAAGAAACTTTTCGCAACAGTTGCAGTGTCTGTGTTTGTAAAGCACCTTTAAGAGCACCAGAATGTGGTCGTTAGAGAGCATATAAGTGCCGTGGAGCTACGCTACACAAGGGGCCTAATAGCACAAAATTATGAAACTTTAAACTACGAGAAACTATAACTATATTTATAAATACCTAAACTTTTGGAGTGAAATATTTAAGTAATTGAAATTAAGTAAGGTTCAGTGAAACTTAAGCGTAGTTACATACACCCATCACTCTAAGCCACAGTTATTTTTTAAAAAATTATAAAATTCAAAACTAAAGTCCTTAGCAACAATTCCTAACCTCTCTGGTGGGTTCCAGAAAAAAACATATGCATGGCGAGCGCTGCATGTTAGAAAACATTAACTGTCGCTAATCGATTAGTTAAGGGATGATTCGGTCGTTTATAGCATGCTATGAGCTCATGGGTGGCCTTGGCCCGAAACCGTTAGGAAAAACGAACCTAGGGTAAACAGAATTAGCTGGGATAGGTACGCCCGCGCCACGCAAACGCGCACGCTATATTTAACCACGATCCGTAACAGTGTCCGTGAAAACAGACCGAATGAAACACGCATTTCGGTTCCGGGCGCGCCACTGACCAATTTCATTATAGAAACCTTCGACTATTACTGTGCTAAAACAATGCAAACATAGTTGTCAATTATTCGTTATTCCCAATTTATATTTAGCACAAGATTAGATTGGTAGGTACCTACGGTATAATTAATAACAAAAGTAGATATCTAACCAATAATGATGCCAGCAGTGTAGTAGTGACATCAGCGTAAATGGTGTGGTAAAATATTATGCAATTCGGTTTAAATTGTCGCTAAACTGATAGGCTCTTTTACAGTCCTTCAGTCCAGTGTCGGGCTTTCCTGTTAGTATGTGTCGGAAAAGAAAATGCTGCTTCTCTGTTTTATACAGAGTACAACAGGTAAATGGTTGCCGGTAACACGTTATCAATAGCCTAGTATCACACCAGTGAGAGGTGAGTTGCTACCCATTATCCCACTATGGGTGGAGTCGGCACAACATACACTCAGAATCATGCTTTTATACTGCCTATATTATTCTGCCTCAACTTAATGTTCAAATAAGTGTCCTACTATTTGAACATTAAACTTCACGTAGTTATTCAAATATATACCTAATAGTTGGTATCTAATATAAACACAGTTTAATCCATCTAGGTATCATACCGATACAAAGACGTAGGTAATTATCATAAAGTCTTCCGTAATCTTATCGGTTAATATGAACGCATGTTAGATACCTTACTCTAGTTACAAACTCCTGGCATCGTTTGTTTTATATCGACAAATAGTCCCTTTCTTTAGCTTCAAATATGGCTCGGATAGTTCACTTTAGGGAACCAGCACCATCTTTTAGTATGTTGTTAAGTATGTTATTCTAATTAAAAACCAGCCGGAAGACAATATCTTAAGTGCTTGGTTCTCCTTCTGTGACGTCATCAAGATGGCCGCCGCCACATTTTGAAATTTGCCTTTAAAAGAGACTGTATTGCACTTACAAGTATGTGTGGGGCATCAAATGAAGCAGAATAAAATGTGCTACAATGTTGTCTGCTTAGCAATTGTCACAACATTCAACTATGTGAAAATCATAGTTTGAGAGATATACAAGTTAATATGAAAATTTTGCAAAAAATAAATCTGTGTAATTTTTAACAACTTTACAAGTAACTTTACAGCAAAATAATGTATTAAGATAATAAAAGCACATTATTAAGCTATACAAAACAATTTTTATAATTGCAATCAGAAACAGAACATGTGAGATATTTCAATTTTTCTCCGTCACCGATTTGAAATCCTAAAAAATACTTACCAGGAATAGTAGCGACTTAGCGAGTAATACATGTTGGTAAAGGGATTGGTAACATTAGGTACCTATTTTTTTCGACTATAATAATAAGCAGATAACTGTCTAGCAAAGATAAATATGTAGGCATTACCTATCAGGCTTTAGGAGCGTCGGTGGCCGAGCGGTTACAGTATCCGACTCGTAAGCCAGAGGTCCCGGGTTCGAATCCCGCTCCGGCCATGTACCAATGACTGTTTTCTGAGTTATGTACATTAGTTGAATACTAACCGATGCTCTTACGGTGAAGGAAAACATCGTGATGAAACCTGCACATTCAGGCGACTGTATGTGTAACCATGATCCAATCTGGTGAGGTTCCCCTGGTAACAGGGTCATGGAGGTCAGATGGCAGTCGCTCCACTGTAATTACTTGACCTGCCAAATCCTGGATCATGGTCAAAGGCGGACCCCGGGCTCTCGTTCTCGAGAGCACAACCGGGACATTAACGCCAAGATGATGATGACCTATCAGGCTTTACTTAAAGAAACAATTTAAAAGGGAGCTTTATGCTGGTATGCTGGTCTATGGTGCCTATCGCGGGCGCAGTCTGCCCACCGCAGCCGCAGCCGCAGCGTACCCGCTTAGGTACCTACCGTTGTGTGGCCGCTCCAACCGATGACTCGCGACCCGCGATCGCGAGAGACAATAGAGCAAGAGCACCCGAGGTGGTTATTGCAAATGCCGTACCTCTGCAAATTTTTTGACAGCAGCGCAAATGCTGCATTTGCGACACCCATTCTGAACATCTTCCCGATAATGGAGCCAGTGAACCCTTCTCTTACTTTGGTCAGTGTTCTTTTTACCCCTAGATGTGCACCTGCTACACCATCATGTATCTCCTGGAGAACGTCTTGCACCTTAACCCGTGGAACAACTACCTAAAGGTGGTACTCTCTGCCGTTAGGCTTTTTCCGTTTTCGGTAAAGTATACCGGTCTGCAGGATACAGCGTCCCATTGGGCCCAATACGCTTTAATATAGCGCTTGTAGGTGCCACTTCAGCCCATCTTATTTTCTCTGCACCATCCATGTGGTGATTGGTCAGATATCTTCATTATCTTCTCAAACTTCCCTCATAGATTCAATCTCCTAGGGTCGTGAAGGGCTTGCCCTTGTAAGCCTAACTGGAAATTCTTCCAATTACTGTTTAACACAGTGCTTATATTCCTCCGAGCAAGTCCTCTTTGATTGAGTATCAGCATTTCCATGACCCTTCCCGCTGCCGTATTCAGTGACATAGTCAAACTCCTGCAGTTGCTTGAAAGGAATTCTTGAGCTCATCCCAACGCAATAGTTGCATGTCTTCAGTCAGACGATGTAGTGGCTTTGCAAGAGAATCCTTTAACAAACCGTCCCTAGGAATGCCTGAACTTCCGTTTTGTCTTTGGGTGTAGGCCACTTCTGTAGTGCTTAAACTTTTTCTAGCTCTGTTTGGATACCCTCACTGGTGATAACAAGACCGATGTAGTTACGGAGGTGAGTTTGCTCCTAAATAGATCGCATTTTTCGGGGTTAACGTCCGGTCGGCATCCTTTATTTTCCTTAAGACTTGTTTTGCTTTTTCAATCGGTATTTGCCTTGTTCGCTGACTGACAAGATGCAGTTGTACGCTGACACGCCTACATACATCGTGACTGACATCTCTTCTAGGACGGGTATTGGCTGGCCGGAGGCAGTAAGAAGATGGCAGGCAATTTTCGTGATGCGTCCTGTTACAGCGTTCACCAAGTCCCGCTTGACTATTGTCCTGTCCTAGAGGCTGCTGTACCAATCGTCATCTTGCAGTTTGCTTTAAGTTTTGCTTGCATCCATACCATAACCATACTCTTGTCGGATGAAACCATGCCAAACTAGTCACTAATTCGCGTTAATTGAAGAATTTGTGGTTTACAAGTGACACAATTGGCCGTGTGGTGTCCGGCAGAGTAGAATAGCACCAACCCCTTACACTTGTGGGTGTCATACAAGGCGACTAATGTTTCCGAGGCAAAAGATCTAGTCTTCGTAACTGGAAAATGGGCAGCAGCGATTTCCATCGTTATATTTACAACACTGCGATCTTCAACCCTCCTGCCAAGCGTGAAGATTATGGCCATAACCTTCCCTTTCGTGGGAGAGGCCGTAAGTCCTGCAGTGGACTGTTATGGGCTGTGATAATAAAGTGACACAATGGATGAATATTCTTCCAACGCAAGACGCACTCCAACATGTAAAAAGAGCTGCATACAGGCCCAAATTTCGACCCACTGACTGAATAAAGACCTCAAAGTAGGATCTGTGCAGGTGGGGATGGCAAAATAGTAACAACGGTTATGGAAGACACTACCTGATGCTAGCGTCAATTGCAAAGACCTGTCTTGTAAGTGCAAAGAGCAGTGCACAAAATATCGGGGCGTGAAATACGAATTAAACTCAACACTTCTTGTGCATACAAGGATAAATCCGAACTATTCTCAATGTAATATAATACGTTGATAGTCATTTATAACATAATAATACGTTTATTTTGCATACAAATTACTTAACTCATTGCTTTTTTTAATTTAAAGTCATTAATTCACGCAATTTGTGCAAATTAAAACAAAGTATGGCGCTTCAGGTGATGCCCGTTGCTAGCGAAAAATTACAACATCTCGCTTCTTTATTAACCGATTGGGATTATAAAAATAGTTTTGTATATCTTTATAATGTGTCTTTATTTTCTTCGTACATTATTTTGCTGTAAAGTTATCGGTTAAGTTGTTAAAAATAAAAACGGAATTATTTATTGTATTTTTATATAATCTTGAATATCTCTGAAACCATAATATTTACACGGTTGTTAGTAATATGTTAGTACTCTTTAATCTGCGTCTTTTGATACCCCACACATGATTCCAAGTGCAATACACTTGGTTTGCGGTGGCGGCCTTGTTGATGACGTCACAGCTGGAGAACCAAGCATCGTAGAAATTGTCTCTCGACTGTTTTTTATTCAGAATAACATACTTTACAACATACTAAAAGATGGTGTTGGTTTCCAAAAATGAACCTTATTTCAGTTAAGGAAAGGGACTAAAAGGAGACACATTAATTAAATGAACGTCTTAACTTAACACTTTACGTTTTTTATTATAGTTTGGAATAGATAATGTTAAGGTACGAAATTCAATCGCCACTATTATATCTTGCGTACAAACCCAGATTAACGAACGGACACCTACTACTAAATAAATAAGTAATTATATTAAATGTTTATCACGCTATGATGAATAATGTGCTATCAAATTTTGTTGTAGGTTTATTACATTTAATGCGATGTTGAGATAACACAACTTCAGTTTAGTGATTTCGTGCGCCGGTGACAGACCGCACGGTCTAATTTGCTACAATGGTGAAAAAGAAATATGGTTTTGAACATACTTATGACAAGGAAAAGCCTAAAATAGAAGACAGTGCTAACGGATTTGGAGATAAAGCGAAGGAAAAAGATAGGTATGTGGCTGTGTTTTGTGGTACATATATGAAACTAAGTAGTTATATTGCTCAAAATCGCAAGTTGGATTGAAACATGTTCGTACATGTTAGGATGTGATCTGTGCTACGATCATGATAATGTTGACCAAAAATGGCAAAGATAAGTTAGTTAATTAGGATAGGCATCCTATTTAAGACTTGATTAATATTAACTAGTTGCCCGCTGCGACTTCGATCGCATTATTTCAATTTAAAGAAGGTCTACCTAGACTCTACCCACACTTCTACCCTACCGTAGAGCTACATTGAAATTTCTATTCTAATTTATGCCAATAAACTAATAAGTAGGTACTTCCCAAACAATAATGATTTTTTCTAACATATTTATAATTTAATTTAAATATAATCTGTTCGTTTTCAACACGGGAAATTAAAAAAGACAACTGTCATTTTGGTGACTGGAATTGAAATAATAAATCCAATAGTAAGTTATGTATAGATAGGTATAACAGTTGCTACGACCCGTTACGCCGTAGAGAGTCCGTAGGCCCCGTAGTCGTAGCAGCCGTAGCAACCTTTCGCAAAGAAATAAAATATACATGTTCGTGTTCAGACAAGAGTACATATACCTAATATAAATATTTTACCTTATTCGTTATTTTCATTTTTCAGCTTAACAGAAACCGAAACAAAAGATGAAGTGCCAAGCATATCATTTTTCAAACTAGTAAGGGCTGCCTTTCCAACAGAAAAACTTTTTTTTTGATTTATTACAAATTAACTTAATTATTAAAAAAATATTTTACAGTTTCGATACGCAACAACAGCTGACAAGTTATACATCTTCTTTGGAATAATATTTTCCATAATAAGTGGATGTTCGACCCCAATAAACATGATACTGTTCGCGGACTTGCTCCAAAGCATGGTGGATTATGGCATGGCGTTAAACACGGGAACGCAGGACGATGAGGCCTTCCTACGGGAGCTGCAATTATTCGCCATCTATAACAGTGCGGTGGGCGTTGCCGTGGTCATACTCTCTTACGGCGCCACTGTCCTCATGAACATCTCCGCCTTTAACCAGGTATGACGGTATCTATCGTCCTACTAAAAGCATTGTTAGGTAGGATAGTACTGCTTACCATCCCATCAGACAGGCCGTAAGGTTGTCTGCTACCTTAGTGGTATAGAAAAAAAGATTCGGGTTTATCTTCAGCAGCTAAATATGTTTATTTCATAGAAGTATTTATTTCAAACCACCACAAAGTCTGTATGTGTTTTAATTTCATAACAGTGGGTAAACACGTGCCTAAAGTAAGCAAAATCAACTCACAAAATTTCATTAACACAAATAATAGTAGATTACAATTTAATAAAAGTAGATAAATATGCGCGTCTTTCGTGGACGTCATAGCCAAGTGAGCTGTTGTGAAATAGATAAGTAACACTATATGACTAAATAAATGTGTATAGGTATCGTTTTCAAATATGCAAAGGCTATAACACACATCAATTAAATGATTTTCCAGATTTACAAGATAAGACAGGAATATTTAAAGGCCGCTCTAAATCAAGATTTTGAATACTTTGATACACATCAGACCGGGCACTTTGCTTCAAAAATGACAAGGTAAGCCATGGAAGCGTAATTAAACAAATACGGGATTGTTGTTCATTCCGCCCTTAATCTATAAATAATAATAAATAAATATATTTCAACAGTGACGTGACAAAAGTAGAAGATGGCATCGGAGAGAAATTGGGAACTTTCATATTCTATCAATCAGCTTTCGTAAGCTCTGTGATCATGGCGCTTGTCAGAGGCTGGAAGCTAGCATTGCTATGTCTAGTGACATTCCCCATCACAATGGTTCTCGTGGGAATGGCTGGAGTGGTAATATACATCTTCATTTTTAAAATCGTCTTGGCGTTAATATCCCGGCTGTGCTCTCGCGCACGAGGGCCCGGGGTCCGCCTTGACCATGATCCAGGATTATACAGATCAGGTAATTACAGTGGAGCGACAACCATCTGACCTCTGTGATCTTGCTACCTGGGGAACCTGACCAGATTGGATCATGGTTACACATACAGTCGCCTGAATGTGCAGGTTTCATCACGATGTTTTCCCTCACCGTAAGAGCATCGGTTAGTATTCAAGCAATGTACATAACTCAGAAAAGATTGATGGGTGTATGGCCACAGTGGGATTCGAAACCGCTACCTCTCGCTTACGAATCGGATACTTCAACCATTTCGCCACCGACATTCTTATCTAACTACTTACTAAATATTTTTCGTATTCGCCGTGTGTTGACCATATAATGTGACCCTTCAATTGCCAAATGTCGTAAAGGGCGACTAATGCCTTAGAGGCAGACCAGTTTGACTGCGGTAATCTTGGAACCCACAACAAATTCATTAGGAAGCCTGTGCCTGTTGTGTCATCTATAACTATGTATTTTTCCTCAAACTTTCATGTGTACAATAAACTGAAAATAAATAACTAAATAAATAAGAAGTAAAAGAAGAACACGAACACAACTTTATGTCGAACTTCCGTTTCCTGTATCTATGTATTGAAAAATACTTATGACGTTTAGATCGTTTGCTCTCTCTCTCATGCAGATATCTTCAATGTTGTCTAAGAAAGAAACCGTGTGTTCTGGAAAAGCTAGTGCAGTTACCGAGGAAGTTATTAGTTCGGTAAGAACAGTATACGCTTTCTCGGGACAAGAGAAAGAACTGAACAGATATCAATCATTCCTAAAGATATCGAGGAAAATCAACATCAAGAAAGGTAACATTTTACATTCTTCTTCTTTTTAAGTTGTGACTTCTAGTGATTTTGCCAAAGACTAATATCTGCATAACAAGATCTGTGTGATATGGTTTAGTCATTTTTAAAAATAATACGCATCAAATTTTTCAAGGTATTTTCAACGGTTTGGCTATGGGGATACTCTTTTTCTGCATATTTGGAGCCTATGCAATGTCATTCTGGTTTGGGTATTCGTTGATAACTAGCGAACCAGACAACTACACCGTTTCTACAATGATCTCTGTAAGTGACCTTCTTCTCCGAAGGTCTTATTAATTTAAGATACTAAACGAGGACTACAAAATTTTTTATTCTAATTAGGTGTTCTTCGGTGTGCTCATGGGCTCGGCTAACTTCGGGATTTCCTCGACTTTGATGGAAGTGTTCGGCATTGCAAAAGGCGCGGGAGCTAATATATTCTATTTACTAGACAATGTGCCCACCATTAACCCTTTATTAAATAAAGGTTATGTACCAAAATCGATTGAAGGAAATATCGAGTTAAAAAATGTCGTCTTCCACTACCCGTCGCGCCCTGACGTCCCAGTACGTATTTATAAAAAAAATTATAATCACTATAGAATTTATCCACAGCAAAAACTCTTTACAACCACGAAATTCATATTTCAGGTACTGAAAGGCGTAGACATCAGCGTTACTCGCGGACAGTCGGTGGCTTTAGTGGGTCACTCTGGCTGCGGGAAATCGACAATCATTCAACTCATATCCAGATATTACGACGTCATCGCCGGAAATGTAAGTAAACACTTAGCTAGGCAAGTTCTCACTCCATATGTAGTGCTACAACAATTCATAAAACTTACAAGATATTATTTAATATAGTTCACAATATCAATAACTAACATACTACCAGCATCATCGAATACCCACTAATATATATTTCGTAAGTAAGAGACAACATTAACCCATAAATCGATAAAGCTGGTCTAGTGGCCGCACGATTTAGATACAGGATAGTGGAGAGCGATGAGCACGGTTGGACAAAGCTCGCAGAGTGCGGGAACTGGATGGGTGACCGTTCCATACTTTGAGGCTTGTAGAACTTCATCACCGCAACGAGCTCGCCAGTCGTTAGATGTGCCTTTTAATAGACCAAAGTCTACCGCTGGGGACCCTGAGGCTGATTGAACAGTGTCTCAAACCGATTAACACCCCGCAACGGTATAATATTAAAAACGATGATAAAAGTAAGGTCATCCTTTAATGCCAATGGCAGAATGGGAATGACAGTAAAATAAATGCGGTGGAAATAAGGTCTGGAAAGTATAAAATTGAGCGAAAGAGTATAGAGAGATATACAGTGATCCGTGAAAGGTGTGGCATGAAAGACGATGTAGTGACAAAAAAAGAAAGAAGGATGTTGAGATAGTTCGGGCATGTAGAGCGGATTGATGAAAGAATTAACGAAAGAGAATTATAGCGCAAATATGGAAAACCGGCCCTTAAGAGGGCCACTTACAAAAACATTCACTAACCAGATCAGTAATGTTGTTTGAAAAGATGGGATCCGAAATGCATGAATAAAAGGTGATGTATGAAGAGAATTGTGTATATATGTTAGGCTAGAGAGTTGTGTCAGGACAGAGGAAAGTGACAGTCCATAGTCCCTGCCTTTACTATCTGTGGGACGGAGGCGTGAGCTTTATGTACCTACGTATGCATGTATGCATTAATTTAGTCCGTTTGAAAAGTTCTGAATTCTATGATATACCTGCATATATGTATTCCGTTCAGGTTTTAGTAGACGGTCACGACGTGCGGTCGGTGTCGGTGCGGTGGCTGCGCGCGCAGGTGGGGCTGGTGGGGCAGGAGCCGGTGCTGTTCAACACGAGCGTGCGTGAGAACATCCGCTACGGGCGCGAGGACGCCTCCGACGCTGACATCGAGGCCGCAGCCAAACAGGCCAACGCGCACCAGTTCATCATGAAGCTGCCGCAGGGGTACGACACCCTGGTGGGCGAGCGCGGGGCGTCTCTCTCGGGCGGGCAGAAGCAGCGGGTTGCGATCGCGCGCGCGCTCGTGCGGAACCCGCCCATCCTGCTCCTCGACGAGGCCACCAGCGCGCTCGACACCGCCTCGGAGGCGAGAGTGCAAAAGGCTCTCGATAAGGTAACGTAAGCTTAGAATCACAGACTGCTATAAATTAGCCAGGTACTTTATGAGAAATAAGTAATATTCCCAATTTTAGGCTCAAGAAGGAAGGACAACTATTGTTGTAGCGCACAGGCTTACAACTATACGTAATGTAGACGTAATTTACGTATTCAAAAGTGGAACCGTTGTAGAGAGAGGAAATCACGAAGAGTTAATGAAATTAAAAGGGCATTATTATGATATGGTAATGCTCCAAACATTCAATGACCCTGACGACGTCACCGACACTGGTAAGAGAATTAAATAATATAATTTACGAGGTAATGTGTAATATTAATTTAGTGACTTAAATAAATCATTTATTTTAGACAAACCCAAGCAGCTAACTCGAGAAATATCAGTAGTAAGTGAAAAAGATGAAGATGACTTTGTCATGGAAAAAACAGAGGTAAGTTTGATTTGATGACACAATAGGTATAAATCTTCAATCAATTTGTATGCGAAGGTGTTGTAACTTAATACAAATAATTAAATTATACTTAAAGGATGATGCAGTAGATGATCGTCCACCCGATATATCATTCTGGCGAGTTCTAAAGCTCAATAAACCTGAATGGAAATCGGTAACAGTAGCTAGCAGTGCCTCCCTATTAAGTGGGTTGGCAATGCCGGTGCTTGCAATCATCCTTGGGGACTTCGTTGGCGTAAGTAAAATTATATTGAATGCTGTTTTTAGTTAACTTTATGCATAGGTAACTTAATTCACGTACCATTTCAGGTTTTGTCTCTCGAGGATCAAGACGCCGCACGACAAGAAGTAGCAAGATTTGCTTATATATTTTTGGGAGTAGGCGTTTTTTCGGGAGTTACCAATTTTATTACAGTAAGGCATGAGCACTAAGCTGGATCGAAAATATTAAAAAATAATACAACTTCTATAAGTATTCTTCTTTTGTCAGGTATTCTTCTACGCGGTAGCAGGCGAATACTTAACCGAAAGATTAAGATACCTTATGTTCCAAAAATTACTTCAACAAGAAATAGCTTTTTATGACGACAAGCAAAATTCTACAGGAGCCCTATGTGCTCGCCTTGCCGGAGAAGCAGCTACAGTACAAGGGGTAAGAGAAAATGAATATTTTTTCAACTGTATCATCCCTGTATCTAGATAGATATTCCTCGGTATTTACTTAATTCGACATTACTTTCGCAGGCAACTGGGCAAAGGATCGGAACTGTATTACAAGCGATTGGAACATTTGGATTTGCACTAATTCTATCAATGGTTTACGAATGGCGAGTGGCTTTGGTGGCTTTAGCTTTTGTACCCGTACTTGCTGCGATTTTATACAAAGAAGGAAGAATGGTCAGTGCTGAATCGTTTGGTGCTGCTAAGACAATGGAGTCTAGTTCGAAAGTAAGTTGTATCAGTACACTCCATAAAAACTCATAAATAAAAAGTATAAGTAAGTATTTACTTGAAGAATCCATATTCTTCAGAAATAGGTATAAAGTAGATATAATGGGACCACGATAAGTCCATATTGACTGACAGTAGTAAAAATTATAAAATGTGGATGAGACAATAATCTGGGGAAAATCTGTCCTTGTCAGTCCTTGTCAGTCCTTGTCAGTCCTTTTTGTAAACATTCAGTTATTTGGCTAGAACTTGTACTGTTAGTTTGTCTAAATTATTAATCATGCTAAAAATTATCTTTCGCACTTTCTTTTTAATTGTTTTGCCCATTATTTAATAATATTTTTCTTAAGTCACGAAAATAAACAATCCTACAGAAATCAAATTGTTTGTTATGACGTTCTATGACGTTCAAAAACCTGGCAATAAGTTGCCATACAGAGATTTTTTTTATAATTTGTTTCGGTCTTGGTGTTGTCTTATTATAGAAGAAAGAAGTTGAGTAGATTTATTGAATTTTGTTAAAACTTCACAGATAGCCGTAGAAGCTGTGGCCAATGTCCGCACGGTCGCTTCGTTAGGACGGGAGCAGCACTTCACACAAAGTTATGCTGTACAACTACTGCCTGCACTCATTCTCGCCAAGAAATCGGCTCACTGGAGGGGCATCGTCTTCGGCCTTTCAAGAGGCATGTTTAACTTTATATACGCTGCCTCGATGTACTACGGCGGAACGGTAATCGTGAATTACGGCGTTTCCTATGAAGATGTAATAAAGTAAGTTCCTACAACCAATTTAAACAATGTTTGTAGCATCATCAACGAACATAATTAAGTACTTACCTAATCATTTTACAACGTATTTAGATCAGCACAAGCACTTCTCATGGGATCCTCGGCCGCTGCACAAGCTTTTGCATTCGCCCCTAATTTCCAGAAGGGAATTAAAGCTGCAGGACGTTGTATTGTACTTCTAAATCGAGAATCGAAAATAACGGATCCCCAAGAACCTCTCGTTGAGAAATTCGTAAGTATAGTTTTAGAAGACTTCAGTTTCACGAATTTTATTTATATCTAAGTCAAACCTATATCGATCAAATTGTAATGTCGTCACTTATTTCAGGATGGCACTGGCGCAGCAAGTCTTAAGAAAATCCAATTCAGGTATCCGACACGCCCTATGATAGAAGTCCTGAAAAACTTAGAGTTGGAAGTCGAACGTGGCAAAACCATGGCATTGGTGGGCGCCAGTGGATGTGGAAAGAGTACCGTCATACAACTCCTTGAGAGATACTACGATCCCGACGACGGCGTCGTGGTGAGAATCAAATTTATAAAATTAGTTTGGTTGATATTATCTTTAAGGACTTTTCAGACTGACAAAGAGCTTAATTAATTTCAACTTACCGTTCCCTATTTTTACAGTCACAAGACAACATTCCCATAAAAGAACTGCGCTTAGCAGACACGAGACGTGCAATAGGATTCGTGCAACAAGAACCAATATTGTTCGATAGATCTATTGCTGAGAACATCGCTTATGGCGATAATTCAAGATATCCTAGTACGGACGAAGTCATGGAAGCCGCCAAACAAGCTAATATTCATAACTTCATAACATCGCTGCCTTTGGTAAGTAGTGTTTCTGTAGAAATAATTAACTCATATCTCGAAGAATATCGTTGTTTTTGGCATTAGTTCAATAAATTGTTTTCTTTAGGGCTACGAAACAAATATCGGATCGAAGGGCACACAATTATCTGGTGGACAAAAACAAAGGGTGGCGATAGCGCGAGCGCTGATTCGCAAACCAAAGATGCTGCTGCTGGACGAAGCGACAAGTGCGCTGGACACGGAGAGTGAAAAGGTGAATATGCTTGTAGATATGGTAAATAATGTGATATTTATTGAAAGTGTAGCAAGGCAGACATGACGACTCTGTGGTGTTTCAGGTGGTGCAGGAGGCGTTGGACCGCGCGAAGGCGGGGCGCACGTGCGTGATGATCGCGCACCGGCTGAGCACCGTGCGCGACGCGGACCGCATCTGCGTCATACACGACGGACAAGTAGCCGAGGCTGGCACACATACTGAACTCATGGAACTCAGAGGATTCTACTACAAACTTAACAAACGATCGTACTCGTAAATTCCCAGGATAAAACCAGCAGTTGTTTGTTATTTTCTAAGCGGGTGCGCCCTTCTTGGGCGTTTTCGGTTTCTTGAGCAAAACAAATCATCTTCGAATTTCAAAACATAAATAATTTACAAAGTTCTGCGTGCCTCCTAAGATGTTTATAAGTAGTAGCAGCGACGATGTGAAAATGTAGCAATGCTGCAAACAAAGGGGAAGTCAGAATTATCAAGAAACCAGTAATTTTATTAGTGACAAAACAATACCCGTCAGTGATTTTCAAAGAAAATAAAATAAGCGATATAATAATAACAACAAGTAATCCGAGAAAATCTATTACATTCGAAAACTTGATGCGCGAGCCCGACTCACTTTTGACTAGTTTTTATTATTTGTTGTTATGCGCAAATGTCCATTCGCCCAAATAACTTTCGCGCAAATGGATTCACGCAAGTGATCTGATGCCGTGGCAACGGTCGCTAGGGAACCCCAAAAACACCGCGACATGACAAACAAACCCGTGCCGCGAACAAAACGCGTAGTGATGACTGTCTCCGGTAACACTATGGACAAACCAAAACACATAGATAGGTAAGGAATCTACACAAATAACAATACCTACTCTTCGTTATCAGGAAGTATTAAACTATAATAATAAAATGAGAAGCCAAAATAACCAAAAAACCAGTTATTTGTGTCAAAACGTTGAGCTTGCGCCTTTAACAAACACAAACAAAAACATTATCAATCTTTTGTTTTCTCAGCGCCCGATCGATTAAACATCTTAAAATTTAAATACCGAGGTGCCAAGTCACCGTTTCAATACGTAGCCATAACTAATTATTAATAATGAATTAATTCGGGGCCCTAAACTGTTTTCCCAGTCTCCGCGCCCCAGCGAATGGACATTGGTCAACCTAACTAAAAATATTTATAATAAACTAAAATAAATTCCAATTTAGAGAAAAAAAGTTTCATTCGAGGAACCCGCACTCTCGTAGAACGAAACTTCTATTTATTTAACCATAAACAAATCAACAATTCATTTATCTATCACCGATGTTACCCACTGACACTTTTTTGCTTTAGGCAAGGGTGTTTTCCAAATAAATAAGCATTCTCTCAAGAATATCTATCTAATCTACCTCTTATGCATTAAAATCCGAAACGCCGAGGCCAACAAAAAAAATTATTCATAGGTACAATATGTCCAGCCATCCACTCGGCGCAATCGGGTAAAAAGTAGGTACTATTAAGTACCTTAGAGTTTAAGTAGGTACCTAGGTAGGTATATTTGGTGTTAAAACACCGCATATTTGTATTCTAAAATATTTAGATAATTGTTATTGTGTTGTTATTATAGTAACTACGTGTTTAAAATGTATTAGTGGAATTTATATTCAATTTTTATTAGTAGGTATAATTACGTAAATACGTTTTAGAATAAGTATAATGTGCCTATAAATAATAAAATAAGTAAAAAAAAGTAAATTTAAAATATTTTCTAAATGGGCCAGTTCTTAACGGTTTAATTGCGGATATATTTTATTTGGTTTTTGCATAAAATTAAAATTAAATAAGTTTAAAGTAAAATATTATATAAACCGCAATTAATCCGAAAAGACGTTTCATTTGTAATATCTGAGCAACGTAAGCAGAAGAGAATAATATAAAAACATGTAGGGTAAAAGCCGGATACTTGTCCCAGTGGGATAGTTGCCCCAGTTTCGAATACACTATGTTAGGGATGTTGGTGGCGTTAGCGCTTTATCACAATTGAAAGTACCCCTCCCGAAGGCCTCAGTGCCATATAATCCATCAGCGTAGGCGCACGCGTTTTGTCCTTGTGAGCAAAAATCTTCCGCGCTGAAGCTTTGACGGGCGTCAAAATTATTTTGGTAAGAAATTAATATTCAATATCTTTATTACTGATTATGCTATCAGTTTTTGTTTCTATTCACGCATTAGGGTTTAAATTACATTCTTGTTTAATAAGTCTTATTTTTTTTCACAAATAAAAAAGGGCAACTATCCGTATCAAAAAGCATAGTTGCCCCTAGGGGCAAACTGTAAAATTATATGACAAGCAAAGGCATTTTTTTCTTATGGCTTTTTCCCAACCTATAATTCTTAAAGAAATACTTATCTGTCTCTGGTGAGCGAAATGCCTCACAAGTATAAACAAAAGACGTGGTGTCCCCACTTTAGCTAGTCAGAAGATAGTTTAGGGATTCCCTTAGGGCAATTAAAAGGGGGGGGGGGACTACAGATCAACCTCATCAGTTCATGCTATCTTCTGAACAGATTGTGGTTGGTGTGGATTGAAAGATTGTTGCCATGAGTGGCATGATCTATCTAGATGAGACCCAAGACCGGATGAAATAGAGGACAAAAAGCAGTAAAGCGGATCCGGCCTGACAGACGCCGGGATGGTTATGATTTTATTATTGAAATCATTAAAACTAAATACTATGTTTTTACAATAACTATTAATATTTTGATTAGTGCATAATAAAGGATCTCAGTAAATAATAAACATTGATTAAATTCAACAAAATCATAGTGAGGCGTCCATCCCCGCATGAGGCAACTATCCCCCGAAGCATTTTTACCGTGGAGCAACTATCCGCTACAGTAGGCAACTATCCGACTTTTCAGAGGTGAAGTAAAACAGGATTTACTCAAAACCAATAGTAATTAGATTTACAATTACATTACATTACAATACATGCTATTATAGAAGATTAAAGACCTATGTTTTGATACACATGTTACATATTTCTTAGTAAGTACATATTTCTTCATAATAGAGCTTTTTCGAAAAGCGGGGCAAGTATCCGGCTTTTACCCTAATTTAATATTATGTTGGACTTTGTACATCCGTTGATAGGATATTTTCTTACATTATAAAATAAATATATTTTACATTTTGTGTCAAATTGTAAGTTGTATTATTTATTGACAAAATCCAAGCGTTTTTATGTGCGCCCTGGCAACGTCTGTTGATATCGTACATAATGTGTACTCAATTAGTACCTTTTTTTTTTAATATCAATAAGCTTGCATTTGACCTCAACTCACCTGATGAAAAGCGACGATGAGGTCGAAGATCTAGCATGCGTGCCCAGAAGATACCTATTCACTCTTGATTTGAAGATCCCAAGGTATACTTATCGGGGAACAATGACTCAGGCAGAGAGTTCCAGTCCTTTGCAGTGCGCATAAGAAAAGTGGATGCAAAACGCTTAGTACAAGATGGTGGGACGTCTACCATAAATAGATGACGATCTTTAATCCCCCTCGTTGTTCGATGATAAATTTCGTACCTACATTATAAATATGTAGGTACCTTAACAAGGTACCTTAACTGTTGTGAGTCAAGGTGAGGCACTGGCCGTTGGCCTCGTTATAGCGAAGGCGTTCAATCGGGTCTGGCATAGGGGTATTCTATCGAAGCTACCATTATACGTGCTTCCCGAGGGATTGTGCAAATCGGTAACTAGTTTTATGTCCAGCAGATACATCAAAACCGTATTTGACGGTAGTTGCTCCGATAGCTTGGACATTAACGCTGGCGCAATTAGTCTCGCAAGGTGCTGTCACCAACTCTGTTCCTCCTTCATTTCAATGATTACCTACCGCTCGCCATCGTCAGGGAGTTCATCCTCACACCTTGGAACCTAATTAGTCGCGAACTGTGCGGTTCCAAAGAACCTTTTGCCGGTTAAGGTTAAGGTTGTGGAATGAGCTCCCTGGAGAATACAACATAGTGTTGAAGAATGGGGTCAAACGGGTTTTACGGGGTCGGTAGCAAAAAACAACATATGGAACGTGAGCACGTGAGTGATACCCCTGGTATTGCAAACATCCATAGGCTGTGGTTACTGCTTACCATCAGGCAGGCCATAAACTTATCTGCCATCTTAGTGGTACAATAAAACTACGGAGCTACGATGTAATCGACAAACACACAGATCCATAGGTCCACATATACACGTCAAACAACCCTCTTTTTATGTCGAGGTTTAAAAATAAATTATGAATGACAAAGGATAGGTAAATTCATGGTTAGGTAGCTTGTAGGTATATTGTTCTAAAGATGTCTGTAAATAAGCACCTTATATATGTACGCTCGCAGAGCGCCGATGCAGATAAACTAAACTGTAGTTTACAGTTTAGTTTATCTGCATCCGCATTATTGGTAAAAATGTCTGCTAACCGAAAAACTATTCTGTGTTACTAAAATTCGTTCGATACATTAAGTATGTAGGTAGATACGTATTTCTATCAGATGCCGATTATTGTTGTAGTAAAAAATCGATACTATCAAAAGCGATCTCTTGGGGCACTCGGCTGAGTTTTATCTACAACTTTGATAACACGTTATCAGATAGGTACCCAGTCGATTCATGGTCCGGATGGCGTGTATACGTTGGAATAAATGTGGCGCGCTTACGTGAAAACCGGTGGCAACGGTCGCTAGGGAGCCCCAGAAACAAGCGACATGACAAACAAAGCGAGAGTTTCGGACAGTGCCGCGAGCAAAAGGCGTAGTGATGTCTCCGGTAACAATATGGACAAACCAAAACGTAAAGATAGGTAAGGAATCAACACAAACAACAATGCCCTTCGTAGCCAATCAGGAATTATTAAACTAACAATACCGTTACCATGACTGTCTAAAAAACGTGAATACCTACTTACCTACCTACATAGCTACGATAGTAAACAATTGCCGGACAAATAAGTTCACTAACCATTGATTTATATATACGCTAGTATATAGAACCCTTTGTCACTAACATTCATTGAAAAATATAAAACCGGATATACGCGATACTACACCAAACATTAGGTATTTATGGAATTATATTCATTGCGTATTGGATACATCCCTTCTGATGTTATTTCTGAGTGAGTGATATGAGTTCTACAAATTAGATTTCAGATTTCAATTTGAAAACCATGTTGAATTGAGACAAGAAACTAATGTAATATTAGTGCTACCTAAGACATTAGCATTTTGTATGACGAAATTGACGTAATGGGGAATTCTCATACAAACAAATTTTGTCATTTTTTGAAAATGGTCAATCCGAATTCGATAAAACTTTGTAAGTGCAATTAGACAACATTAAGCTCACCGGCATATCGTTTTATTTTGAAAACCTTGTTCATAAAACTAAATCTGGTTAAAGTGTGAGGGTAGGAGGGTGAGAGGGTAAAACCTATAAAAAACTTAAGAAAATATTTTTAATTCAATTTTAGGGGCTTACAGGCATCTAAACATACTTTATTTTCGAAATCTAGTATTAATTTTGATAGGTTTTATGTACAATTAAAAATATTTGTTATTGCGAAAAGAACGTTAATTTCATGGGCAAGAATCCATATGACTCACAACTGTCCTTTAACTCTAATATTATTAAGTCTACGAACTTCTTATACAAGCAGCCAGACCACTGAAGCATTGACATCGTCCATTACCCGATTTACCCGTCACCTCACTGTATGCACACTACTTACACAATAAGTAGATTCTATACTCATTATAATAATTGATTTTCTTCTTAAATATTAGTGTGTGTGACTTCCAAAATATAGAGAAAATAGTGGGATAAGGACCGGGGCATGAATAAGTCTGTCTTTGTATACTTCCTTCCTTTTATTCTCTGTGTAACCATTATTGTAAAATTACTGTGTGCAATAAAAAAAATATTATAGAATTCGAGAAAATAAAACTGTTAGCAAACAGAATAGAGCAATAGAAAACATGTATTACACTGAAAAACAACACCACAAAATGAAATTATGTACAAAATATGACAAAAACAGAAACGAAATCACAGCAAAAATACTAAACCAGGAAAAACACAATCATTTTAGTGTATCCAGCTGGACACCGTGTACATTGTGTGTACAGCTGGACACCGTGTCTCTACATCGATGATAAAAGTCGACACATCCATGCCAACCGACATTTTTGTGACTATTAGTGTGAAGGCCAAGATAAATTATGTCAACAGATTGTATCTATCGAGCTTCTGTTGCGTTGCTAAATTTCGATTAAGAATTTCAATTTCCTTATTGTGTGGTATAATGTTACCTATATGATATAAACTAATGTTATAAGTTAAAGAAAGCCAATTAGAAAGTACCTATGAGTTGCATGAGATCTTCAGTCCCATCGTCACCTACCACTAGATGAAATGGCGGTCAAAAGCGTGGCTAGATGTTATATAAAACAAAAAAATAAAAAAACACACTTCATTAATTAAAACAGACTAAAAAGTATTAAATATTATTTCAAATTAATATTTATTGAATTTGTCACTCTCTTTTGACAATAAGCATTTAATCTTAATTTTAGATGTCACGAAAATGAAATTATAGTGTTAAATAAATAAGCTGCGATCGGCATCAAGATTATCATACTATATTTGAGTGATATAATCTGATTCAGTGACTAAACGTGGTGCGCGTTTTTCATATTGATTGCAATGTATGACATGCAAAAAGCGCACCACGCTTTGGATCTTGGTCACCGAATTAGACGATATCACTCAAACAACGTTTTCTCTTTTATAATCTATCAATTTTCATGATTCTAGGTCAACGGGAACCCTATAGGTTTTGATTCCTAAGCGGCATAAACGGAGCATAAACGGCCGTATCTTTTGATTGCATTAAATTCAAAAATGGACAATAATTTATGAGCAATACATTCTACTTAACTTTTCTCACGCTTTTTGAGAAGTTTGATTTTTTGACTAGAGTATTTGGTACCTCCACGCGTTCCTGAAAAAAAGGGTCTTGACAGACGGACAGACGGACGGAAGTTTATTTATTTATTTATTTATTTAAAACTTCATGCACATTACAGTTTATAAGTACTTACCCATTTATTTATTAAGAACATTACTTAAACACCTACCCATTACATGTAACTTTGAGTAACAAATTCACACAGCGCACAACCTCTGCGTGGCGACCGGCATGGTAACCAACTGAACCACTCAGGTCAATCAACAGTACAAGAAAAAAAATTCACGAGATAATTAAATATCACGTAACATTATGCGGTAACGTAGGTGACGAACAGAAGTGTAGTTACACCACAAAAGTACAACTAGTTTTATTTCTCGGTTGGTTTCTCGGAAAGGCTGCAATGATTCAGTAGAAAATCAGCTGTTCACAGTTTTTGGAGTCGATATCAAATTCAATGTATTTCAAGTTGTATTTACTTACTTCTGTTATAGGTATCTAACATAAAGCAGGCAGGCGATGGATACATCCACTGATAGATTCTCAAACTTCGATTAGCCTTATTTTGAATAAGTATTCATATTTTAATTATATTTCATTAACATACGTTACATGGTATATTTATCTACTCCACGCGAACATGCGTGGGCTTCGCGCATTAAATTACTGCATTTATAATAGTTCATAAAAACTATGTAAAACACTGTAGTTAATTATCGGCAGAGTCGGTTCGCATGCTTCTGTATTTATTGAGTTCAATACTGCAATCTTTAGTTAGGTACTTACAACAGCTGATAAATGTGTAAGTATGTGCAATAAAACCAAGCAAATACCACTCGACCGATGAGCTAAGGTCGAGCCTTACAAGTGGCTATAGACATGTACACTATTTTCCAATTTTAAGTGATGATGAGATGATTTTGACAAAACCAAAAATTACACTGAATTATTCTGCTAACGTTACAACGCATTAGGTTCTAATTAAAATAGATTCGAGGCAAGCAACCGTTTGATTGTAGCAACTAGTCAGTATTTAGGAGTGACCTTATGGAGCATATAGTGTTGTGTTATAATAATTGCAGTGCTAATATAGAATTTGCAAAATGTTCGCGGCTCGGCCAAGCGCAACGCATGCGTTCACTAACCGAATATTATATAATTCAATGAGAAGAAATAAACGAAAGAAAAATGAAAATCAGTTCGGGATAAAATTCTATCTGTAAGTTAGATACCAAATTAGAACCAATTTCAGAACTCGTATCAAAAAATGATAGGTGCCATCATAGGTCTGTTAATTTGGTACCTAGGTTTGTTAACAGTACCAACATAGGTTCACACAAATGTTGGCTACTAAATAATTTATAATGCATGAACAAAGTTTGGGCGCCACAATTTGTGTTCGAGTCACACCATGACATCTCACATTAATAATCATTTTAACCACTACCTACACACAAAATGCAGTAGAAGGTCATTAAGTAAAGTTTGTCCCAAAAGTAACTTTCACTTATATATATATAAATAATAGATAGCGCAATTGTATCCTTAGTGCATAAATAAACTTCATCATCCCATGATCTTGGTGTCGCGCCCGAGATTGGCCTCCCTACTTTCCTTGCCCACTTTGCTCGGTCTTCGGCGTCCTTAGTGGTGAGTTTGTTGGCACGCATGTCATCCATATCCACGTCAAGCCATCGCTTTTTGGGCCGACTTTTTTTGCCATGACACGCATTGACCCATCGCTTCTTGGGTCAACCTCTTTTTCCCGTGCCTGGCGGAAGTGCATTTGCCGAAAAAAGCCAGATTTGGCTAAACCATTGATGATGGCACTCTTGCAGCTTATCGTGATGTCACGGACGTTAAAACTACTGCGAATCTGCCATGTGCGCGTTTCGGATGCGGTCTTGGCGTGAAATTACATACATCCACCGCAGCATCTTCATATCCGTGACGCGCAGCTCCTGCTTGTTACGCTCTAGTAGAGGCCAAGTCTCGCTGCCTTATACACGGGCAGGTCTTATGGACCCGTCCCTTCAGCTTTGGGGTCACAAATGACACCCGTCACCGTCCGCCGTTTGGCCCAAGCCGCGGATATTCGAGATTTGACGTGACTGTCGATTTTTAAACACATACCTACCTGATCCGTGCGCTTGCCAACATCTTCGCCTATGTGTCTTCACCACATTCAGTTTCAGACTGCCGTTCTCAAGTAGACATAGACATAGACATAGACGTATCTTTATTTGGTCCAATAACACATTTAAAAAAAAACTTTACTCCTTCCCCTATTCACACGCTGTATGAGTTGCCCCTTGTCAGAGCTTGTCAGCGCTATATCATTAGCATAGATAAGCTGAGCACAGAGCCCTGGAGTAGATACCCTAACGCCAATAGGAAACGGGTTGGTGTCACGAACAGTAGTCCTGCAACTCCCACCAGATCATCTCACGGGGAACACAGTCAAAAGGCCTCTTCATGTTCAGAAACGGGTACTGCAGGCAGAGGAGTTTTCTTTGATCTGTATCCCACCATGAGAGTTCTCAGGGCAAATACGGAGTCAATGGTCCCACAACCTGACCGAAACCCATATTGACACTCCATGACTGTACACTCCTGTCGGGTTCGAGTGTCCACAACGAGTTCGAAGAGCTTCGTATAGCTTTAATAAAGTAAACGTTTAAAATAGTTGAGACTTAAATTTGAAACAGATAAGCGACACTTAATAATTCTATTACAGCAGCGCTTCAGAAGCTGAAACAGTTGTCGAAGAAGTACCAAGCATCTCTTTTTTTAAATTGGTAAGTAAACATTATGCGATGTTAGTAGACTTTTAAACAGCACTAAAAAAGATTATATAATTAGTATAATACATAATTTATAACTGTGAAATCATGTAGAAAGAATAGGTGGGGGTAAAATGGAGCAGTAAAAATACGACGAAGCAGACGAAGTAGCGGGAAAAGCCGGTAAATACGCAAACGTGGAAGAACACTGACTCAAGTCGTAATCGTAATTAGTATCTCATATTTAAAAATAAGTACATATTATTTTAAACCTATGATAATAGAGCTGGATATCAAGATATGTTTGAGAAATTATGTTACAAATCAATATGATCTACCTAACTATTTTGTTATTTACAGTATAGATATGCAACAAGACTGGATAAAATATACATCTTCTTTGGTATAATATTCTCCATAGTCAGTGGGTGTTCGACCCCGATAAACATGATACTGTTTGCCGACGTGCTGCAAAGTATGGTGACGTATGGAATATCGCTGATTGAGGGAACCCAGGACGACGACGCTTTCCTGCGAGACATGCGCTTCTTTGCCATATGGAACACTGTCGTGGGTGTCGTGGTGGTTGTTTTGTCTTACGGCGCCACCGTGCTCATGAACATCGCCGCCTTTAACCAGGTCCGTAACTACCAAAACAGCGCTTTATGTTATCAATACACGTGCGTCATACCCGTCACGCTATTTAACATTAACAGCGTCTATTACTGCTTTATCTGATAAACTATAGCTGAAACAGCAATCTACTAAACTAATTCAGAATGAAATTGTGCAACAATTTGCAGATTTATAAAATACGTCAAGAATATTTGAAGGCTGCGTTAAACCAAGATTTTGCATACTTTGACACCCACCAAACAGGAGATTTCGCATCAAAAATGACTGGGCAAGTATCGTAATAACACTCAATATTCTGACACACGATGTCTTCATCTATTGTATTAAATGAACAAAAGTTTTGCCAACAGTGACGTAATAAAGTTAGAAGACGGTATTGGTGAGAAACTGGGCACGTTCATATTCTACCAATCGGCATTCGTAAGCTCAGTAATCATGGCACTAGTTAGAGGCTGGAAGCTGGCATTGCTGTGTCTAATAACATTCCCTGTTACCTTGGCACTTGTGGGAGTAGCAGGAGTGGTAAGGACCTGTCTTAACAATGTACGGTCGGCTAAGAAAATAGTTTATTAGTTTTGAGAATACTTTCCATGTAACCAAAATGTCTCAAAGGTAAGGTTCAGCCCAGAATTTGTCCAAAAACAAAATCAACCTTGAATCAATCAAATGACCTGCATCGTAACTTTTAACTTTATTTTTGGCCAACTGTACCGCTATCTAAATAACAGAAACTTCTAAGTATTAAATAATTTTCTCAATATCAGATAGCGTCGAAACTGTCTAAGAAAGAAGCAGTTGCATCCGGTAAAGCTGGCGCTGTTACTGAGGAAGTACTAAGTTCGGTGCGGACCGTGTACGCATTCTCTGGCCAACAAAAAGAACTAAACAGATATCAGTCACATCTGGACATTGCCAGAAAAATTAATATTCGTAAAGGTAATAAAACAGTAGAACTCAATTAAAACAATAAATAAAAATAAGTCCCTAATTAAATTAAAATGTAAATATTCAGGAAAATGTACAGGAATTATGGTTGACCGTGACATGAAAAGTAAAATAAATGTGGGATGAATGACATGGCGGCAGGTTTCAGAAAAAACACGCGATCAGGATTCCCTAAGTTAAAGGGCAAGACGTTCATCTGATTGTTTGGCAAAGAAGGCGTCGGATGAAAGGCGAGTGCATGTGGCGGAAACGAAAATGTTAAGGTGGATGAGTATAGTGACGAGAATGGACACATATAATAAGGGCAATTTGAAAGTAGCGCCAATGACGGAATAGATGAGAAGCAGTAGACAAGGGTGGTGCACGCATGCGGTAGATGATGATGATATACACAAATAGTCCTAGTAGGTACCTACTTCCTGTGCTATTGAGTACCTAATATTAACTACTATTAATTGCAGCATTCTTTACTGGCATTTCAATGGGAACTCTTTTCTTCTGTATATTTGGAGCATACGCAATGTCGTTTTGGTTCGGTTACACACTTATGATGGATGATCGCTATAACTATAATGTTTCTACAATGATCTCGGTAAGTTAGTATAAATCATCGTAGCTACATATTTATTAACATCTATCTACATAAAGTACCTAAATCATATTAATGGCAAACATTTCAGGTGTTCTTCGGTGTGCTTATGGGCTCCGCGAATTTCGGAATATCCTCCACATTAATGGAGGTTTTCGGCATAGCACGTGGCGCTGGCGCGCAAATATTCAACCTACTAGACAACGTTCCCACGATCAATCCTTCTCTTAATGAAGGGCTGCAGCCGGCTTCTATCGAAGGAAACATAGAACTGAAAAATGTCTCGTTCCACTATCCGTCACGGCCAGATGTCCCAGTGAGTCTTAGCCGTATTCTGTCATAATATTCTTTGCTATGGCAATGGAATCCACAAATAAGTCACAAATATGAAATATAAGAGATTTCACAATATTACGCTTTCAGGTACTAAAGGGTGTAGATTTGACAGTTATACGTGGACAGTCAGTTGCGCTGGTGGGCCACTCTGGCTGTGGCAAGTCCACCATAATTCAACTAATATCCAGAAACTACGACGTAATTGACGGAAATGTAAGTTGACGAAATGCGTCTGCAAGATTCACAAATCTGGAAACCCAAAGCATAAAATTAAAGAAGGGCAATATTGTAAAAGGTTACAGTGGACGGTCACGACGTGCGGTCGGTGTCGGTGCAGTGGCTGCGCGCGCAGGTGGGGCTGGTGGGGCAGGAGCCGGTGCTGTTCAACACGAGCGTGCGTGAGAACATCCGCTATGGGCGCGAGGACGCCTCCGACGCCGACATCGAGGCCGCCGCCAAACAGGCCAACGCGCACCAGTTCATCATGAAGCTGCCGCAGGGGTACGACACGCTGGTGGGCGAGCGCGGGACGTCCCTCTCGGGCGGGCAGAAGCAGCGGGTTGCGATCGCGCGCGCGCTCGTGCGGAACCCGCCCATCCTGCTGCTCGACGAGGCCACCAGCGCGCTCGACACCGCTTCGGAGGCGAGAGTGCAAAAGGCTCTCGACAAGGTAACGTAAGCTTAGAATCACAGACTGCTATAAATTAGCCAGGTACTTTATGAAAAATAACTAATATTCCCAATTTTAGGCTCAAGAAGGAAGGACGACTATTGTTGTAGCGCACAGGCTCACAACCATACGAAACGTAGACGTAATTTACGTATTCAAAAGTGGAACTGTTGTCGAGAAAGGAAATCATGAAGAGCTTATGAATTTGAAGGGGCATTATTACGATATGGTAATGATGCAAACATTTGACGACCCAGAAGACAGTGACCCAGGTAGGATACATTAATATACCAGATAACACTACCATAGATATCGTCAGAATGAATGAATGATGAATACGATTTACTTTCAGATAAAACGGGGTTAGCACGAGAATTATCTGTAGTAAAAAGCGAAGAAGATGAAGACGAATTTATCGAAAAGAAATATGACGTCAGTGCAACTATTACGTTTATATCTGTTATCTGCTTTTAGTTATCGAATTTTATTTTATCTCCAATAAGTGTATGATTATTTTCAGGAAGATGAATCTGGAACAGAAGAACCTGAGGCATCTTTTTGGCGCGTTATTAGACTTAACCGCCCAGAATGGAAATCTATCTCGCTAGCCAGCCTCTCTTCTTTATTGAGTGGGTTTGCAATGCCTATGCTTGCTGTACTCCTTGGTGACTTTATTGGTGTAAGTTAATAAGTCCAACATGGAGTCACAATCATAATTTTAATAAAAATCACTAAAATTTCATAACATTATTTCTAGGTTTTGTCCCACCCCGACGAAGATTATGTTCGTGGCGAAGTGCGAAAATATGCGCTTATTTTTATAGGAGTTGGTATTTTCTCGGGGATTTCTAATTTTATTACAGTAAGTAATTCTTACCTATACAGGGTGTAAAAAGACCGCTAGCATTAATTGAAACCCCATATTCTACCCATGAAACGGAACAACTTTCCCCAAGAAACATACCCGCGGAAATGGCTTCATAATTTCGCTACCTCAAAAAAATAATTAATTGCGACGCGCAATGCACATCGTCCAGCGCACGGCTCTCGCTCGCCCACGTGACCAGTGGCCATTGACCCCGCGCGGCGGCCGCTCTGGCGTATTCTACCTAACTAGTAGGGATACCTAAGCTTGACTATTGAGTACCTACCTATCTTCTTTTTTTTTGCTTTAGTCTCCACGGTTCGGTCGTATGATAGGAATTGGGAATATTCGTAATACAAACATGTTGGTTTGGTTCATCCGTTCATTAGGTAGTTACTACCACAGGAACTACGTTCAATTCTCATGTTCCTAGTAGGTATTGGACTATCGATCGTGATCTTTACTGCACATATCGACAGTAGGTAGGTAGTAGGTACTGGGCTCGATTCTCGTATGATGTGAATGTCCGTAAGTAAAAGTGTACGTAAGTTAGGTAGGTAGACAGCTGATCCTGTGCCTGATCATGCAAGTGCGCGCCGCGGTAAATACCTACTATGTTAAATTCTCATGTTATGTGAATGGTCGTCATACAATCATTTACCTAGGTAGGTAGAACTTTACTGCTTATATCGACGATAGGTAGGTGCTGGGTACGATTTTCGTATAATGTGAATGACCGTAAGCAAACGTCTAGGTAATGCATTAAGGTATGCGTACCCCTGTCTTGTTGAACTTTACCGAGTGGGAGCATGGCAGTGTTGCTGTCCCATGGGCATAGGCCCACGGGCGGCCGGTGGCGGTTGGCGCGGGCGCGGCTGCTGTAGCTAGTACCTACCTCCGGGCGCGCGGCAGCGAGTAGGTAGGTAGTGAGCGCAAGTGTGCGGCCGAGCGGCGGCGCTTTACATTGCGTTCTTTTACTTACAGTGCATTTATTGTAACTTAAATTTGAACTTTGAGATTCTATATTAATTGTGAACGATTTAGTTATCAATACTTGATATTTTTTAGTACAAAAATACAACTTTTTATTTTATTTTTAATCTCGATTTCTGCCGAAACTAAGAGTTTCCGCGGGTGTGTTTCTTGGGGAAAGTTGTTCAGTTTCATGGGTAGAATATGAGGTTTCAATTAATGCTAGCGGTCTTTTTACATCCTGTATATGATTTACCAAGTGCTATAAAACACAAAAATAAACACTACTTCACCACATTACAGGTATTTATGTATGGAATTGCCGGTGAATATTTGACAGTAAGACTACGGTATCAAATGTTTGACAAATTACTTAAGCATGATATTGGATTCTACGATGACAAGGAACATTCTACAGGAGCTTTATGTGCCAGACTGGCTGGAGAAGCGGCCTCAGTGCAAGGGGTAAGAAATATGTATATCATACCAGCTCGAAGCTCGATACACACATGCAAAATAATATATCTATCGAGACTCAGTAATACTACACGATTTCGTGAGTTTTGAGCCACAGAATTTATTAGATAGAGATGCAATAAGGATCATTCACGATTTTTGTTTAGTGAGTTTTCCATTAGCTTATGATACCACATGAATGACTGTAAAGAAATTTCCAAGATACCTCTTAAACCAGAGAAGAACCAGAGAAGATATATATGGGTTAGAACACTGTGATTTTGGCATATCTGATGACGTCATTCAACACCTTACGTATCTAACAAGTAAACCACATATTTCATTGCGCTTGACATTTCCTTCAAACCCATATAACATAGGAAGAAAATGCGTTCAGATTTTATCAACACATCTATAAAAATGTTCAACCATATGATTTATCCTCATTTACGCTGCATTCGGTTTTATACAAAAGGACGATTTCATGCATTGGACGACGATGTAAAAAGATTTCGGAATTTCGATAGAACGAACTTGAACCATTTGAGACGGGACCAAAATTAGCGCACAATCCTCTATGTATCTATATGTCAAAATTTGCGCACAATTCATAAAATTACACTCGCGTCTCGTGGAAAACGTAATAGAAGTCATACATCGATATGTATACTTTGAGTATCGTCTAGATCGGACACAAATCACTTTACAAAAACCTATCCTAGTTTTTTGGAATAATTAAAAATCTGTTATATTTCCACAGGCAACGGGACAACGCATTGGTACACTTTTGCAAGCAATTGGTACTTTCGGATTCTCTCTCGTTCTTTCTTTATACTACGAATGGCGCGTTGGGCTGGTTGCTTTAACTTTCGTACCTATCATAGCATATACTTTGTACAAACAAGGTAGGATGATAAGCGCAGAATCGTTTGGTGCGGCCAAGAGTATGGAATCTAGTTCACAGGTAGACATAGAATAATTTTTTTTACTTTACATAATTAAATATTACTTAAATTATCTGCAATGTTACCGATATTTTACACTTTTAGATCGCAGTAGAGGCCGTATCGAACGTGAGGACGGTGGCCTCGTTAGGGCGGGAGGAATACTTCGCGCAAACTTACGCAAAACAGCTGCTGCCAGCGCTGATCCTCGCCAAGAAATCGGCTCATTGGAGGGGCGTTGTCTTTGGCCTCTCCAGGGGTTTATTCAACTTTGTATACGCAGCTGCGTTGTACTACGGCGGAACGTTGATTGTAAACGAGCACGTGGACTACGCTTTGGTAATCAAGTAAGTAATTTGGTGTGTAAAATGTACATCATTTGGTATTTTGAACGAAAATTGAGTTACCTATAGGATTAAATTTCCAATATTTTAAAGATATCTGGTATTAAATATTCTTAGGTCTAAATAAGCATAGAAATTTAATCCAAAAAAATCAACTATAACTTTAAATATAACCGTTTTGCTTGTTTATCTACCAATTTATTTACAAATCTGTATCCGACAGGTCAGCGCAAGCGCTTTTGATGGGTTCCTCGGCCGCTGCACAAGCTTTCGCGTTTGCACCTAATTTTCAGAAGGGAATCAGGTCAGCAGGGCGATGCATTGCTCTTTTAAATCGGCCATCGAAAATAACGGATCCTGACAGACCTGCCGTCGAAAACTTCGTGAGTTATTTGATTATCATTTACGAGATTGATAGAAGATTGTAGGTATTGCATCTGTACATAGTACAAAACAAAGTCGCTTCTCGCCGTTTGTCCTTCTGTATGTACGCTTACATCTTTTAAACTATGCAACGCATTTTAATACGGTTTTCAACAATAGATAAAGCCCTTCAAGAGGAAGGTTTAAAGGGTAGCACAACACGCGAACGAAGTCGCGGCGGGCCAACTAGTTAAGTATAAATGCTGACAAGTATACTTCCCTATAACATTTATTTATTTATTTTACTTTATTTATGTCTTTATTCTATTTTCTATATTCTTTTACAATTTTACATCCATAATATTACAAAGCTAGTCTTAACATTTAAGCCAATTATATTAAATTATTGTCTAAGTAAAATTGCGGAGTCGTACTTTGGAGGTATAGAACTATTGAATATCAACAGTATAGACTTTCAGACTAGAATTATAGAAACCATTGCGGTTTGGTATCTCACGCACATACGGAGATATAGTGAATTAATTGTGCCCACAAAAATAAACATTGCGCATGATAGCACATGACAGACATTGAAGGCCAATTCAATCTAAGCCGCATAACTGCCAGTGCAAATACAGTTATGGTACAGTCCAAACTGCTTCAAAGACTGCTGGTTAATTGTTTATTAAGACTTCGCTTCCTGAAATTTACCAACAAGCCAGAAGCTAGAACTCTACCGACCATAATTTTATTTTGTAAAGTAGCGAGTGCCGAGATATCGAGTTAGTTACGGTTTAGTTCTTTAAGAAAGGGGTGAAAAGGTTTTTACGGGGTCGGCAACACGTGGGTGACTGCTTACCATCAGGCAGGCCGTACGCTTCTTTGCCATCTTAGTGGTATAAAAAAATGGAAGCAAGAGACAATGTTGTCTTGACAAACCGAGCTCAGTGGGATATAGGAACGTCACCCTCTTTAAGCAATACGATCGCAAAACAACTTCTACCAGTCGCAGCAAGGTAGCTCCGCTGCAATTGGTAGAAATTGATTAAAGATGGCGACAGTAAATTCGAGCTAGGCAGCAACCCAGGTCACATAAACCAAAATAAGATATTTACATATTATTTAGATTTATGTGGGACGGGTGGGTATGGTTTATAATAATGGTAATGGGCAATGGCTTAAAATGATAAAAGTCTACACAATGAAAAAACGTTATATTCCAGAAAGGTACTGGTGAAGCAAGTCTTCAAAGAGTCGAATTTTGTTATCCAACACGTCCAATGATACAAGTACTGAAAAGTTTAGATCTAGAGATCGAACGTGGTAAGACCATAGCATTGGTGGGCGCCAGTGGATGCGGCAAGAGTACCGTCATACAACTCCTTGAGAGATACTACGATCCCGACGACGGCGTTGTGGTAAGTAACTCTTCAATAACTCAAATTTATTGTCAGTGCAAAATGTATAAAAAAATTATGTTGGTGTTAATGTCCCGGTTGTGCCCTCGCGCACGAGGGCTCTGGGTCCACCTTGACCATGATTCAGGATATCGCAGATCAGGTAATTACAGTGGAGCGACTACCATCTGACCTCCGTGACCCTGCTACCAGGGGAACCTGACGAGATTGGATTGCGGGTTTCATCACGATGTTTTCCCTCACCGTAAGAGCATCGGTTAGTATTCAATGTACATAACTCAGATAAGGGTCATTAGTACATGGCCGCAGCGGGATTCGAACCCGGTACTTCTCGCTTACTAGTCGGATACCCTAACCGCTCGGCCACCGACGCGCCAGTGCAAAACGTATAATACTTGTAAAATTGTATAATGCCATTTGACAGGCACAGGACAGCATTCCCCTCACTAAGCTCCGCTTAGCAGATGCGAGGCATGCAATCGGATTTGTGCAACAGGAGCCGATATTGTTCGATAGGACTATCGCTCAGAACATTGCTTACGGCGATAACTCCCGCAAACCTCACATGGACGAGATCGTGGAAGCGGCGAAACAAGCTAATATTCACAACTTCATAGCGACATTACCATTGGTAAATTATAAACGTTTATTTGAAAACTGTTGCGTGTAATTTATGTTGAAAGTTAGCATGAACACTGCGTCTGAATTCAGGGCTACGAAACGAATATCGGATCGAAGGGCACACAACTATCCGGTGGACAAAAACAAAGGGTGGCTATAGCGCGGGCGCTGATACGACGGCCGAAGATGCTGCTTCTGGACGAAGCGACCAGTGCTCTAGACACGGAAAGCGAAAAGGTATGATTCATGACGCTTCCCTAATCGAAATTCATTGTGATCATCATTATCTACAGTCCGTAACCTTCCACTGTTGCTTCTATTAGCACCACACTAGGCAGGCAAATTTGTTGAAAATACACAAAAGAAAATACTGCTACCCATTTTGCGGACTCAGGTCCCCGACCTGATATGCCATTTAATCAATCAATCATATGCCTTTGCTGGACACAAGTCTCCCAAAGGACTGTCATTTTGTACCATACCATATGAGAAAGGAGAGGGAATACTTGATAGTAGGTATTACACTAACCACACAGCCAATAACAACGTAATCTATTTTTATGGTCACGACATGACCACGCACGTGGTTCGTTGCAGGTGGTGCAGGAGGCGCTGGACCGCGCGAAGGCGGGGCGCACGTGTGTGATGATCGCGCACCGGCTGAGCACCGTGCGCGACGCGGACCGCATCTGCGTCATACACGACGGACAAGTAGCAGAGGCCGGCACGCACGCTGACCTCATGGACATGAGGGGACTCTATTACAAACTCAACAAACGAGCGTTCTCGTAAACAGGGCCGGCAATAACCAAGGAAAATGTTCAGAGGGTGATACCCTGGTTTCGGTGGAGTAAAGCATTAAATATAAAATATGGAGACAGAGTAGATTGTAGAGAGATCTCTACAAGGGGTACCAAAGAAGATACAACCTTCCTTTTTATAAGTACAGTGAATTGCTATCGTACAGTATTATTATACAGTAATTACTCGTTTATTAGTAGGTAGGTACAATTAATTTAGACATGTAAAGTTAAGAATACTTGAATACGTTGTACAAGTTTTATATTAGATAGGTACATTTTAATTACATTTACCTACTTGTTCGTGGATCCATTGTATAAAGCTTTTCTATTAGGTGACTATAAAACATCACATTCACTATGTGACCAACACGTGTCGGACCACATTTTGAGACATGTCTTTTTTATAATTGAATCAAAGAATGTTTCCAGAGTGCGGTGTGTGTCCAGGGGCATGTATTGTGCAATGTAGGTGTACTTACAATCTCTTTAAACATGTCATTTAATCCCTTCAGCTTCCATATGAGATGTGTTACTTTATTAGGTATTGTCAGTTGTAAATTGATTAATTAAATAACCTTTACCTTAATTTATATGTACAGAAGGAAACACCTCAATCTACCCTATTAGACCATTTATAAATACAAAAATACATAATTATAATCTTATCTTCAAAATTGTAATAATCTATGATTGAAGGCAAGATTTATATCTTACTAATTATGTTAAATATCTACTAGTTATCTTTGAAGAGGTATACCAGAACAGTTGTTCAAAGATTTACATAGACAAATAAATACATAGGTTATAAATGTAAAAAATCTGTTTGTTTGTGCAGTTTTTATTAGACATAAGTAAAAAAATTACAATAAAAAAACCTCGAAGTACTTATTTAGACATAATACTTTTCTTCATGATTTAAAAGCCACTCTTTACGGTCTATACCACTGCTGAATCCACCTTTGGAACCAGATGCAACCACTCTGTGGCACGGAATAACCAGAACATGAGCATTAGCCCCACATGCTGCTCCTACGGCACGAGAGTGGCTAGCTTGCCTGCCCATGTCCTTGGCAATACCCCCATATGTCTGGGTTGATCCATAGGGCACCTGTTGAAGTCTATCCCACACATCCTGTCAAAAAAATATAAGGTATTTTACCAATTCAACAGTAGATTTTATTACTTAAAAAACATTTATTCAATGAATGAATAAAAAAAAGTTTGGTACCTTTTGGAATTCTGAGCCGTAAGTCTTAAGTGAAACTGAGAACTTTTTAAGTTTTCCATTGAAGTAGTCATTAAGTTCACAATGAAAACTATTCAACAACTGGTTACTTTTCATAACGAAATTACAACTCAGTTCTTTTGCAAGATTTTCATAAATTTTTTCCAAGTTCTTGGAATCCTCAAATGCAACTATGTACAGAAAATCATCATCAGCGGCTGCACATATCTTTCCGACAGCTGATTCAAAGGTATCAACACACAACGTACAAATAGCCGTGTCGTATTTTTTTGTTATTATGTTATTCAAAGCCATTTTAATTTATTGCCTTCCTCACAAACTATGAATGGTCTTCCTGCCTGACGAAACAAAACAAACAAGACAAATAACGAAAAAAGCGCGCTAAACTATGCCAAGGAGCAACAACCAAGACAGATCAAGAGAAGAGGAATCTACAGGTTAAATATTATAAAAATTAAAAAGGAATCTATTGTGCTACAAACTTATTTGACTCGTGGTCAAAGATGGAACAAAATTTCGCTATATTGAAATATCATGTCTAATCTTCTGTATATAAATTTTTTTCTCTATGGAAATATTATGTCTAATCTTCTGTATATAAAATTTCTTCTCTATGTGTCTAATAGAGAAAAAAAATTATATACAGAAGCAGAGAGTACATTTCTAGTTTAAATACGAGACAAAATGTCACACATCTATAACACACACACACTAATGCAAATGCAGGGACAGAACAAGGCAGCCCATCTGCAGATAAGTTTTATTTTGCTTTCTACTCGTAACGAACACAAACAAATCTGACTCGTATTTCGCTCCAGATGACTACGAAATTTTTTAAACTTGTCTAACTAAGTAGGTATCTACTAACTTATCGTTGGAAGCGTCTTCATTGTTCACAGGTTGGAATAATGTGAATAATGAAAAGCATATGTACATTAATATATTAAAGAGACAGCATATTCTTTATTTTCAGTAAAAATTTATGTAATGCTGGTGCACCAGGGCAAAAGGGCATCTAATTATTATCTTGTTCAAAATGTTTACAACGCAGCACTTCCAATTTGCAACCCAGACATCATCATGTCTGGTCTTCAGGAAACCTAAAAAACAAATATTTATGTAAATAAACGTAAATACGCGATTAATCCGTCCCCGGGCCCTCGCGTGCCGCGCAAGAGCGCAACCGGAACATAGCGCCGAGAAGATGATGATGACGCGATTAATCCGTTATTTCATAAACAAACATTGTCTAATCATTTAAAATGTCATCTAGGTATATTTTTGGTATGAAACCCTAATACATATAAAATTGAGGACCGCTATTCACAAGATTTGAGTAATAAAATACTAAACAATAAATACTAAGTCCGACCCTGTTAGCATCAAAATATATTCGTAACTATTTAGACACCGAAATATTGCTCAACTTGCCAATAATTTTAAATCTATCTCTAATGGCATGTTGTTTTAAGGTAAAGCATTTCAATTATTGCAAATTTCAACAAACACTATTTCGATGCATATTTTTGTCAAAATTTCTAAAATTTATTTCGGATCGCCGCGACCACGAATGTTTACTTACCGGTGAAAGGATAATCCAGGTGTATTTCCATACTTTGCGCTTTCACATAAATGTGCACTAAATTACACACAAATTTACAATCTTTTAAATGGTTTGATTTAAATTGTATTAGGAAATTATAAAATTTACACCGATGTTTCAAAAGAAACGTCAGGTCGTTAGGCCCTCGAGCAATATGTCGAACGTTCAAAACATTGCGCGCGTCATTTTCCGTGAACTTATTCCAATGGATGAAAAAACGGGATAGCAAGATTCATAATCATTGTAGAGCGAGCGACCAGGGAATATTTGTGATTTGTGTTTAGTCTGTTATGTCTGTGGTTGCAATATATCTCAAAAAAGCCATCGCCAAACTACCTACAAAACCAACATTGTCGAGTTGTAAGGGCTGATTAGACCATCCTTAATTCTGGTACGGATAAGTTAGGATACGTTAAGGGTAGGGTAGGTGTGGGGTAGGGAAGTGGCACAGTATGGGTAGGGTAGGGTAGGGAGGTAGCTATTACATGCAGTATCTATAACGTACGCTCGCTTAAAAGTCTGTATGGCGGTTGCGTGGGGGCCGGATTGCGTGCTGTGTTTTAAAAGCAAGATTGAAATATATATTTAATTTCCTAATAAAAATAAATTATGAGTTCGCTACGCTCGCTCGTTATAGCGCTTATCCTGTGAAATGGACCGAAATGTACGATTATGAATGACCAAAAAGTCGGCCATAGACTACATAGAGGAAAGAACGTCCGCCAACCATAGAGAAAAAATTTTATATACAGAAGCAGAGAGTACATTTAGAGTTTAAATACGAGACAAAATTTCATACATCTCTATAACACACACACTAATGCAAATGCAGGGACGGAACAAGGCAGCCCATCTGCAGCAAAATATAACTCATCATGAGTTATATTTCGATAACATACCCTCTATAAATTATGAAGCCGATAATGAGCGTTTACGAATAATGTTTTTTAAGAACCATATTTTAGGAAGCTTAAAACATTATACAATCCTCTCATAACTTTTTATGAATAAGACTGAGTCTGTGCACGTGATTTATTGTTGAAGAAGAATGCAGTAAAAATTGAGAACAAAACGCTGCTGCTACTTTTCTAATCAGCTGGTCCACCGATATGCCAACTGTTACTTCTGCTCCTAGAAAAAACGTCGTGCGCGAATGCACAGCATTAAAAATGAGTAGACAAAAAATAAGAGCGCCACTAACTTGGAAACACTGAACAATATTGTATTATGAAATATTTAAACTCTATTTTATTTCTAGATTAAAACACTTTCATACACTACTTCCACTAAATATAGTTCCATTTTTTTTTATTTCTACTCTTTTTGTACGACTGTAGCACGTTTGCAACTTAAATTATAACACCGGCCGGCCGCGTCATGGCTTCTCGGTCGATAAAAACTAACACTAGTCGAAGAATTTAATATCGTGTCATCCAGTGTATTTTACCGTGGATGAAAAATGTGTTGTTGAGCCATCTAGTGTACTCTGGTGAAACAAATAAGAGCTGTAAAACTGAATTGGGGACTGTATCTCATCCCCATGGATGTTTGAGCCCAGGGTCTACACTCCCCGTAAACGTCTGAGTAGTTAGCCATTAGTCTGGGCTTTTTTCGATGCCCAACAACCGTGTTTGGATGAGATGGTGCTATACACTACGCGAACATCACAATGATGCAATTATTTCTTAATTAGGTGATTTGCACCATTACGTTGTCCATTATGTTGTGAAATTTTAATGAAAACAAAATAAATATGTTTTGGAACTTATTTGTATATTTTTCATTACTTTACTTTGACTATAGCTTTCCCGGTGTTTTCTCCTCTTAACATTCCTAACAAAGATTCAACCATATTCTCGAAGCCGTGGTATATCTTTTCTTGATACTTGATTCTGCCTTCTCTTAACCAACTCATATTAGCGTTAATACCCTCATCCCATCTGTCGGTCCAGCGATTTATGACAAATCCTTCAATCGTTAATTCTTTTAGTACAACAGACGGCTGTATAATTGTCGCTGCAAGTAAAATTTTAATAGGTATTAATAATATGTAATTTTAGGTAACCGCGGTTATTATCAGAAATTATTTAAGTGATAACTTCATAGAAGTTGCTTGTAATATTATACAAGCGACTTCGACGTGATCGTGAAATCAAGGTCGCGATAAGAAACCAGTAAAATAATCATTAATTGATTCAAATTTGTATAGGTATATATGTAAGTAGGTAAGAAGGTACTTAAAAAGTTTCAACGATATGCACGATACCTTTTGGTAATTTTGCATCATTGTAGGATGATATAGATCCACACACAGCAACTCTTCCATATTTGTTCATAGAGTTCATTATTATCGAACTTATTTCTCCGCCTACCTGTTTAAGGAAAAATGTTATATTTTTATTATTACTCCGATTATTTTTTAATATATTATAATATAGAGATTTAATTAGTTCCCGTTCTTACCTATATTTAATTTGGGTGACAACAAAATTAAAATTGTCCCCTATTTGAGGGACAACGGGAATGATCGGTTAATTATATTGATAAGTTTAAAAAAAAAAAGTTTCCGAAAAAAATACATCATCATCATCATCACCCAAGCGGCTGTTGCCAAGGTCGCTTTTCTGCTTTGCTTTCTCCACTTTGTCCGATCTTCATCATCCTCACTATAAAGGTAGACTATAGTCGCCACTTGATGAGATTAAGTATTAGTGTGGCACTGAATAGTACAACGTAGCATAGTAGTGCAGTACAGTTTACTGACTATACTCGCCAAGTGAACTTACAGTTTATTTTGTTAATTTGTTAATTCGCATTTGATTATCGATTAACGGAGCCTAACGGAGATAGGTATCATTTACCTATTTGCATAAGTATTAAAGGTGTCTAATAAATAAGTATTGTGTACGTGGATGAGGGCACCTGTTTACACAATCGGTCAAAATGATTTTTAAACACAATTTTCGTAATTAATATATCTGTTTCACTGTGCGTTTGTGATGATGTTTGGACGATTTTTACTTAACCACACGTCAGCAGGTGAACGGACGTGGATGAATTTTGTTTAGAGATAGCTTGGAACTTCGCGCATTTTTATGGAAGTAGGTACCTAGATGATGCCGCGGACAAAGTATAAGTAGGTTATTGGTGTAGGTAGGTACTTACATTATCGAAATAACAATCCACGCGTTTTGGTGCACCTTCTTTTAAAGCAGTTTTTATGTCGACAGTTTTGTAATTATAGGCATGATTAAATCCAAGTTCTTTTACCAAATATTCACATTTTTCATCTGTCCCCGCAAAGCCAACAACGTTACATCCTACAAAATGTATTCATAGTTTTAGAAATTAATGACTAATAGTGATATCAATCACTGTGCAAATTAATAATGTTACTACCATATATGTTGTTATTGTAACTAGGTAAGTATTAATAAGGTAGGTATTCCAGAAATCTAAGTATTTTACAGTTCCAACGAAAATATTTTTATTATTAAGAATTTAAATTTGTCTCGGCAGTGGGGCCTTACTATTATTATGAAGAGACATCTACTTACCCAGTATTTTACCAATTTGCCCTACGTGTGATCCAACAGCACCTGCGGCTCCTGTTATTACAATTGTTTCGCCTGGTTTAGGGCGACACACTTCTTTTAATCCAAAATAAGCGGTATTTCTGAAAAACAATTTTGCAAAGATTTTTATTGAAAATATTTTAGGCTACGCAGTAATAAACAAGCAGACAGCCGACCTGGTGGTAAGCGGTAACTGTGGCTCATAACATCTACGATTCATGTATTTAGGTTGCTGGTAACAAAAGTCATTGTGAGGACTAAGATGAAATACCTTATGCCTGTAATTGCATGTTGTTTTCGAGGCAATAGATTTAGCGTTTTCCATTGTTATATTCATAACACTACGATCTCCAACCCGCCTGCCAAGTGTGGAGAGGCCCTAATTCCTGCAGTGGACTGTTATGGGCTGTTAAGATGAATGTCCAAGGGGGTCGTTATCTACTCTGATACGTTTTATCGCTGCTTGATGCTTATAGTTTTTCTTATTTTTCTGAAGCTAAGAATTCATTTAAAAGTCATCACTATCTTTGCAAACTAAATTGAAACGAAAATACTCTAATTTCCAGAATTAAGTAAATACTAAACCACAGACCTATCGAGCTAAAAACTCAATTTTTTTTAGATTTCGGCTCAAAACAGTTGGAGGCAAGGGAGAACATAATAAAAATAACATAAAAAAAATTATGGAGTTCTTTATATTTTTTCCGGATTGAGCGTGCGGAGCGGGCGGTATAAATTATTTAAAAAAATTATGAATACCGCAATATCAAAATCGGTGGCTAACAAAATAAAAGTAACAAATTCATTAATCTTATACCGTTTGTGAAATCGCACGCCATACATGGCATTATTTTGCAGCTGGCTGACATATTTCCAATATTTGTTGCCAGCTGCTGTCACTTTAATCAAGCATTGAGCCTGATACTAGAGACATGGTGTCTTATGCCACTAATTCACATTACACTTTGTATCATATACCGCTAATGTCAACTTTACTTACTTAAATCAAAAATATATTTTCAATATCAATTAATTGTGATCAAACGTACTGCGTAAAAATAGCGCGCTGCGCTGTGATCTGGCGATTTCCATTTAACGCGCGTGAACTGAACGTCTACAGAGTCGCGCGTAAGATTTGTGTCTTGCGAATGCCGCGCCCTTTGCGAGCTCTGTTTAAATACACCTTATAAACTAAAATTTCATCCCTATCTGCTGTAAAAATAGGTAAGTACGTATAATAACAAACTTACCCTGGCATTCCTAGAACTCCCAACGCCAATGATATGGGATATGGACTAATATCAGGTACCAAAGTTAGAGGCAATAACCCCATGTTCGTGGAATTATTTGGATTGCATACTGTATGTGTACGCCAGCCGAAAGAGCCAGCCACATACTTACCAACAGGGTATTTGGAGTTCCGACTGGCTATAATTCTAAAATAATATTAAAAGTATATTCAAACAGCTGTCATTAATGTTATTCATAGTAAGTATAGTAAATTATCAGAGTATAATACTTTGCTACTTGACCACCAATCATATCAGTTGGTAACTTATATCCAATCATGTAAGCTCGCATATAAGGATCCACACTCAAATATTCTGCCTCCGCTAAAATTTCTGTAAAAATGTTTAATGGCTATTTCATTAAGGATCAATCAATGTACCTACAGTTATGTATTTGTTCAATAAAGTAGTTATATTTGAAAGTCAAATAAAATATTTTACATACCACCATCTTTTAGATCCGGAATATCTTCTTCAACTATTTTAAAATCGGTTTTTTTAGGTTCGCCTTGGAAATGTTTTGTGAGCACATATTTCTGAGCGCGTAGGTTGCTGGGTACATTAGAATAATAACGGCGTGTCAATTTAAAAGTGCGTGAAATCATTTTCTTATTGAAAGAATGGCAATCAAATCAGGTAAATGTCTGAAAGAGAAATAGAGTACAATTTATAGAACTGTAGGTTTTCGAATTCATTTCCATTCGTGTTGGCAACTAGAACGATGTTAAAAGCGTTTCTACAAAGCTAAGTGTACTGTTCGTAGAACTAGGATCTCGATTACACACACCTTATTCAGCATCCTACATGACTAGATTGCTGGACGTTGTGTGGTGTAATCACATGTAAAGATGTAAGAACCTTACTTAAGACTATTGAGAGCCCGACCGCCTACATGCTGCATGCACGGTAATTGTAGTAAGGTAGGACGGATAATTCACGTTGTCCCGTTACATTCGCACTGTATCGACTGTACTAATTTAGTTTAAAAATGGGGGACAACAATTCCCGTTGTTCTCAATACAAGTAATAACATTTGGGGGACAACGGTAGGACGGACGCCTACATAGAGCGCCAGTATTGCCCATTTAGCTTACTTTATGTTAAATTTGGCATATTCTCATTTTGTTTAGCATTTCTTGTGGTTTAGCATAACACTCGCGCAGCTCGCCTCTTTTATTCATGCCTCACTTTTTTTTTTAATTAGACTATACGGGCATTTGACCTCCATCTCACCTGTTGGTAAATGACGATGCGGCCGAAGATGGAGCATGCCCGTCTTGGAACAGCCTATTACTCTAGGCTTGTAGGCGTAAAGATTATATTAATTAGGGAACCCACTTGCAGACAACGTGTTCCATTCCTTAGCCGTACGCATTACAAAGGTCGAACCAAAGCGGTTCGTGCGGATAGTTGAAAGATACACGATATAAGGATGAAGGGTTCGCCTGGATCGCGTCTCCTAATGACGGAAATTCAAGGCAAAATCAGACTCAAGTGAGAGGTGAAGCAGGCGCGAGGCGTTACAATATCTTATCTTCATGCTAACAAGGAACAATAAAGTTATCTACTGAAATTTTGGAACAGAGTTTATTTCTGTCGTGCGTGGTATAGTTGTACCTATCGTTTTAATACGTTTTGCACTCCATCCAGTTCACGGCTTCATACATATATTATGTAACACCCTGTATATAACATTGCACACGTAGATTTTATTAAACAGATAATATATTATAGATAGATATTTAACCATGGATATTCCATGAAATAAAAATATGTGGTCACCCTATTAGAAAGAGACATACGGCCTCTGTTCTTACTCGGCTTTGTTTTACCCGAAGAGTGCTTAGTCCATTTAAATATGATAAGTCCATGGGTAGGATTCAGCAGACGTACCGCCTATGTCCAATTATACACCGAAATTTAACCAATCGCTGCAAGACCTCTCTGGCTCTGACTTGCTGCTATTGGTCCACACCGAATTGCATCAAGATGCCAGCGTACTATCGGAGATCGGCGGTAAGGCCTGAATTAGGGTGGTGTAATCGATCCATGAAATATTGAACATATGTCGTAAAGAAAAGGAAAACCATGAGCTTCATCGAATCAATTATAAAAAATTGTATACAAGACATACAATTGTGGCACTTCGTTTCATAGTTCATAAAAATATAGAAAGCACATTTTTTTGTGGTCTGCAACGACTACCACAGAGTAATAATTATTAAAAGGACACGAGCCGACGAACGAACGAAAAGAAAGATGGCGTACGTTTGTTTATTTGCTTGCGAGTAGATTGCATATTATAATATTTTATTTTAAATTAACTATTGCAATAATCTGCAATATATTAACGTAATACACTTTAATTGAATAAATTACAGGTAATGGTTTGCGAATAATTGTAATGTTGTATGAAATGTGATTTTGATAAACACTTGATTTTGCAATGACTTCTGTAAGTGAATATAATTGTGTTTTCTGCAAGGAATCTTTTGAAAACAAGGAAGATTTGCAAGTACATTTCAGGTGATACTATTGTCCTTATTATTTTACCTATTAGTTACACAGGGTTCAGTACCTAAACATCTTTTCCATCCAAAGGTACTTTTTACTCTCAATCTCTATTTCAATGTACATCAAAAATATAAGTACTTAAATAAAATTCTAGGAAGCATGGTGATCCAAAATTCAATCAAAATGTGAAAAGCAAAACTGAAATGCAATCTCAATCGAATTGCGAGGAGGGCGAAGTGGTCAGCTGCGACGTCTGTACAGAGATATTCCCAACGATTTCCAAAGCTATTACTCACAAGCACAAGTTTCACCCTGATCACGATGCCAAATACTTCTGCCCTTGGTGCGGAAAGCTCTTCACAATGAAGGTAAACAGTTGATAGTGACACTTACCAGTGTTAGCAGCAAAACACACGAATCGCGACCTATGCACCCATCCCCACCACCTTTATCTATTTTTATCATTTACATTATCTGTTATCATTACTTATGTTTGGGAGTATTTTGTTTTATTGCATGTGTTTTAAAAAATATGTTTTATTGTTGTTTTTAAAGCAAGATTAGATCAGGCAAGCTTAATTTTATTGAATTTGTAAACTACAAATCTATTGTAAGTCAAAAATTTATTTCGTTATTTTCTTGCAGCATCTTTACAACAAGCATATAGAAAGCAACCATGGCTCAAATAACAGTTGTGAAGAAAAGTGTTTTCACTGTGACTATTGTGAAGTAGATTTTTTCATACCATCAGCAATGTTGTACCATAACAAATTTTTTCATCGACAAGACACTGAATTAGCTACTATAGGACAGTCCAGGAAACTGAAGATGTTTGAAGAGGTAAATATCACATACCTAAACACAAATTAATGTAAAGAGCACTTTATATTTCTCTTAGCCCCATTTAGACTAATTCAGAAAGTGGTCTTTTTATACTTACAAACATAAAAATTCAGCATTAAATATGAATTCTAATTAATATGCATGATTAGAAATTGCAGTTCTTCTTTGGTGCTTCTTATCACCTACTTTCAGTAGGTAAATACATAAGATATACATTAAATTATAAAATAGGTCTGTATGTAAAGTTTAAGCAGGCTCTTAAAAATTTTATCATCATTATCTGCCTGTGTAAACCCAAAAAAGTAATTAAAAGTAATGAAGATAATGTCGCATCAACGGCCCATAACATTCCACAGCTGAACTTAGGCCAATAAATGTGTGAATCCAGAAAGGCCTCAAATTAAACTGATTGACATTACAGTATCAAGATTATCTAGTACTTAGATGATTTTAGCTATTTTATATATTTTAGAAAACAGCTACTACTACTAACTACTAACTTCTGAAAACAAACAGATTGAAGTCGTAGTCTATAAGCGGTGGTGATCATAGACTAGATACAGTCCAAATATTTAGGGATCTCTTTAACTGTCCATTCTGTTACCAGTAGGGTGGCTGTGTTTTAGGGCAACTTTTGAGCTTTACTTAACATAATATGGGTAAATTACTTCTATACCACATAGACTACTTGCACAGGAGATTAAAAGTGATTAGTTTTAAAAGAAACAGTAGGAATCCACTTTGTTTCAATAAGTCTTGTCACCAGGTTCAAGGACAAAGTTATTCTTAATTTACACCAAAGCGCCATGGCCAGCGGTTCCATCGCCACACCATTCCAAGCTTTATCTCTATTACAAAATGTGTGGAATAAAGTAGCTTGAAGGCCGCGCGTCGCATCTTGCATTGAGTATTTCTATGGGGATACTCATAAAGCTCAAAATGGTGCATCACTGACAATGCTGGCTACAGCGCTGCCAATCTGGTATGAATATACTCCAGGGGCCATATCACCGAACTCGATTGACCGTCGCCATCTTGAACTAATACCATAGAATACATCACAACATCCAATTCGTATAGGCTCTATTCATATAGAGCTTATCCCTATTCAATGGACTGAAATGTACTGTTTTGAATGACATGAAGTTGGTTGTACTCAAACTTCATGGAAGTGGATTTTATGTTCCATTCTACTAACATTATTTTCATGCTTTACAGTTTTTATTTGCTCTCGTTTTATAAATAAATTTAACTTTGCAATGCAAATAATGTCATATTTGATTCTTGATCCTCGGTCATGGCTCCAATCCATATGTCAAAAAAGTTTATATTTTGCCATCATTCACCTCATTCATTCACTTACACAAACTTATATGTATGTAATACTTGTGTATGTGTATGGGTGTATGACCCGGTGGCCAAAAATACCAACTACTAAAAAACGGTGTCCTTTTGCGAATAAAGTGTTTATCTATCTATCTATCTACCTTCAGCAGGCCTTATTCATCTCTAAAAAACACTAATATGAACTAAATATTGAATTACAAGGCTAAAAACGTATTTGGAGCAGTCATTCATTCAATCTGGTCTCTGGGAGCATCGGTGGCCTAGTGGTAAAAGTATCTGACTTGCAAGTGAGAGATACCGGGTTCGAATCCCACTGCCACCATGCACCAAAGACACTTTTCTGAGTTATGTACATTAGTTCAATACTAACCAATGCTCTTACGGTGACGAAAAACTTGATGAAACCTGCACATTCAGGCGACTAAATGTGTAAGCATGATCCAATCTAGTTCCTCAGGCAGTAGGGTCACGGAGGTCAGATGGCAGTCGCTTCACTGTATTTACCTGATTTGCTAAATCCTGGATCATGGCCAAGGGGGACCCCGGGCCCCCGTACGCGAGAGCACAACCGGGACATAAACGCAAAGATGATTATTTTATTCATTAATTCCATCTGGGCCTATTTCCACCATCGCAGGGGCTATTTCCACCTTCGCAGAAGCTATTTCCATAATACTATTCGTTCTAAACGTATGAATGAATGGAAATGAATGAGATTTACGATGACTAAATACGATGTTTCAAAATCAAAATGCGAAACGGATCGTTACTATACTCCCCAATGGCATTAATTTCGTTCATTCGTGACCGATATTGAGTTAGGCGGTGCCACCCCTGCAGCGGTACCGCTAATATTTTCAAATTATTTTCGAATTTTGTTATTTTGAGTGCATTTTAAGTATTCTGCAATGTTAAATTTATTTATAAAACGAGATCAAATTGAAACTAAAAAGCTTGGAAGCTATACATATTATTATATTAGACGGGACTTACACGCGACGTACCTTTTCGATTTGTTTTCCCGACGATTCGGTGGGGTTACACCCACCGTGGTCACGAGAATAATAATATGTGTAAAGAACGCGAGTTTACTTTGAAACAAACTTGGAAATTATGTTATTGAGAGTAGAGCCTATGCGAAATGCCTGTTGTGACGTCATTTCACAGGGTGGGATTAAAATGGCGGCGTGCTATCAGTGATTGGCGGTGCCGCTGCTGGCCTGAGGGATAACGCGTTTGAATTTCCATTGACGAGTAAGGTTCGCTGTCAAAATACGCCGCACTTTTGGTTAGAATCAAACGCTCCAGAGTTGACAGTTGGATTTAAGCCAATGAAACGGCGTTATTTTTTCAGTGACAAGACCTTACTCGACAGTAGCGCCAGCTGGTGAGCACAAAAATGGTTGGTGCACTCTAAAATACTAAGGGATGCTCTAATTGGTATTGCATTCTAAATGTAAAGCGCTAAGGAGCGCCCTAACTCTGTACAGGTATGAAGTGTGGTGCTTCCCTGGGGTTGGCGTAAGTTAGGTTAGGGCCATACTTACACGTAACCTGCCTGCAAATTGCGCTCGCGTCAGTCGGTTCTGTTGTTAGCTCCAAGTTGTACCTGCACTTACTTGTGTTATGATTGTTTTCCAGAAAGCTCTGCCACTTTATTACTGTCCTTTTTGTGGGGAAGAGTATTATAATAAAGTAAATTTACATGTAAGTTATTCATTTTTACAATGTGTTTTGGGTTTTATTACAAATTTTCAACTTGATGACTTGATAATTTTATTTGGGTTGCACAGAAACATATGGGCGATGATCATAGTGATGAGAATCAAAGCCCTGATGATATACTGAGATGCCCGCTTTGTGACGCTGTCTTCTATCATCTTGATGCATACGAGGTGCATCTAACATTCCACTCCTCGGAAGATATCTACAGTGAAGAAAATGAAATGTAATTATCTCAAACTGCAATCTTAATTCACAAATTTTTTATTAGTATATGTATTTGAAAAACATGATACTTTTTTGAATGGAACACTAATATCAACTTTTATTTGTTAGGGTAAAAGATGTCACTGAATATTCCTTAGAGACAGTACCACCTGTAATGGAAAAAGTTGAAAATGACATCCAAAATAATGCTGAAGCAGCTATCAGCTCTATTGGAATTGTAAGTTACACACATTCACTCATTTACAATATTTTTATTATAATAATAAGTATGTGTTCTATCAAGAGATCATGATATATGTATGTAGTACCTACTTTTTATCTTTCTACGCCTATCAGAATCTGCACTTAAAATGTAACATGGTTCAATAAATAAATGAATCTTATTCCCATTTTACAGGAAGAGTTCCTTCAACAAGCAATGAATGAATCAGTTGACAATGATAGCAATCCTGTCCCAGAAAAACGCAAGAAACATAAAAAACACAAGAAGTCCAAGAAGTCTGCTATAACACTTGATGAGTTCTTTAACATGAATAAAGATGTGTTTGGTGAAGGAATCGATTTTCAAGGCGTTGAAGAAGTGCCAACACAAGTGGTTGCTAAACATTTAAAAAAGCCAATAAGAGCCAAAGCTGGGCCAAAAGTTATGCAGTCCTTAGAATTGCAAAAATTAAAAAGTCAAGGCATTGTTGTTAAAACGAAATCTGGAAAATCTTTTAATTTACCAAATAAAGCCGCTAATAAATCCATGAATATAGTTAAAAAAGCAAATGCAAATAACAATATGAAATACATCTCACAACCAAATGAAAAAATTGTTAGTTCCAGTGATATTTTGTCAAAATTACTTAACCAAAGTAATAGTCAACTTAAAATAGTGAAAAAATCTACTCAAAATTTAGTAAATGAAATGGGTAAACCAGACAATGAAAACGGAGAAAGTGCAAATGTGACTGAGTCATCTGATATGAATATGAATGATGGGGAAAGGATGGATCTTGAGAATAAATCTAATGCTAATAATTTAGATACGTTTGTGGATAGAGAACAAGAAAATCACCAGCAGGATGTTGACGATAAAATTGATAACAATATTTTGGATAATTCTGATAATGGCCCCACAATTGAGACGATACCTAATACTGAAACCGGTAGCTCTAGTATGAAAGATACAGAACTGTATGACATATCCAATAAAAATAATCAACACAGAGACAACCCACTTAAGAATTTTAACCAACATGTAACTGTAAAATCGGCATCTCAAAAAATTACTACCAAAGAAGATAATATTCCAGATTCAAATATACCAGAACCAACCCATGAAGTGAGTTCACAGGGTAAAAAAATTGTTGCTAATGAGTCTATAAATGTATTAAAACATTTAAGTCACCTTACAGTAAAAAGTTCAAATCTGGCGAAAAAAACATCCCCACATTCAGAAAACTCCATTGCTCAATCGAAGACTGATTCTAGCGAATCTGGTTTAACTGAAAAGTCTGCTGCACCACTTACTAAACATGAATCTGATAGTGTTCCCATTCAAAATCAGCAAACAAAAAAAGAATCTGATTTATTTAAGAATAAATCATTGGAAACCTTAATGGGTTTGAATAAACAGTTAACTGTCAAATCACTTGTACATTCTACAAACATAAAAAATGCAAACGACAATAGCTCCCAACAGACAATAATTGAGAAGATCTCACAAGATTCTGAGAATGAATATTTTGATGATAATTTTTCAGATGAAGATATGGAAACTACATCGAATACGGCTGACAAAATTATGAATAGTCCTAATTTAAAATCTATTTCTGACATTAAGCAAGTTTCCACAAAATTCGTGAACCCTCTAGATATTAATAAAAAATCCCCCAGTAACTCCCCAATACCTCTTAAATACAAAGTCATGAATATGCAACAGGAAAATTTTGATATTTCGTCAACAGACAACTCAATGAAAAAGCATTGTACAGCGATATTAAAAGAATTTCCTAATGTAACTGCTAAACCATTAATTGAGAAAAAGAGTCCAAACCAGTTTACATTACCTGTTAAGACAGACAAACAAGTACAGAGATACACTGGAAAAGGAAATCAAGGTCTACAGAAAATAACAAACATAGAACACCAAGATATTGAAACGTTTAATATTGATGATTCTGAAGAAGAGGAAATGGATCAGGTGTTATCAGAAAAAAATATAAGCAAGAACAAAACAACAGATGCAGAATCTGAATTAAAAATTAACAAAAATTATTCTACAGATGTACTGAAAAACTTGAGTAAAAATATAACTATCAAACCCACAAATAAAAATAAAGCAATTGAAAGTCCAGTTAAAGTATCGGGCGTGGAAAATGTTAGACAAGCAGGTAATGAATATAAAAAAGACATAAATATTGATGATTCTGAGGAAGAGGAAATGTCGGAAAAATTCGGAATAAGTAAGAATAAAACGACTGATATAGAATCTGAAATAAAAAATGATAAAAATGCTTCTACAGATGTACTGAAAAACTTGAGTAAACATATAACTATCAAATCTACAAATAATAATAAAGCAATTACAAATCCAGTAAAAGTCTCAGGCGTTGAAAATGTTAGACTAACAGATAATGAATGTAAAAAAGACATTAATATTGATGATTCTGAGGAAGACGATATAGATCAGGTGTTAGCGGAAAAATTAAGAATAATGAAGAATAACCCTAGAGATACAGAATCCGAATTAAAGAACGTTAAAAATTCATCAGCAAATGTACTGAAAAACTTGAGTAAACATGTAACTGTCAAGTCTACAAATAAAAATAAAGTAATTGAAAGTCCAGTTAAAGTATCGGGCGTAAAAAATGTTAGTGAATCAAGTGTAAAGCCTGTCAGTCGTAAAGATTCTTTACTTCAAAATACGCTTCGAAATCTTAGTAAAAACATAACTGTGAAGTCAAATAATTATTTTAGCAAATCTGTGACGGTAGAGCAGTCTCATTCTATCAATAAATCTGCAACGGAAGATTATGATAGTGGCTGTAATACTAGTCCAAATAAAGTTACAATCACCGAAGTCGACAACGGGGATCTAAGTGAAAACGATGATCTGAATGAAAGTAATTTTACAGTACAATCACCTGATGACTCGAATAGTGAAAATGAAGATTTCAAACATGATAATGAGTTTACCGAAAATAAATTAGATATCCCTAATCTTAATAAACAATGTTCACAAAACTATAGTGATGAAGAGGACGAAACAAATACTGGATTTGGGACGAAAATTCCAAATTTTTGTAATGAATTATCAATTAAACCTTACAAACTAAATCAAAATGGTTCCAGAGATACAACAAATATAGGAAAACAGTCAACAGGCGCTAATAAAGCGTCTAATTCCCAAAACCAAATTAATACTATTAACAAGGAAGTTAATGTGAAAACATTCCAGTCCAAAACCGTAATAGAAGAAATAACTACAACAGTAACGAAAACTATACGAACTGTACAATCGAACCAAACCGTTAAGCAAGAAGTCCGTAACGTAAGTCAAGCTTCTAGAAATTCAGCGATCCGTAACGTAAGTCAAGCTTTTAGTAATTCTGCAATCCGTAACATAAGTCAAGCTTCACATAATTCAGCAATACGACCACAAAGGTTTCGTGGACCGAGACCTGCACAGCATGTACAAAATTTTCATGGTGTCACAGTCAGGCAAGCAGCGCCATTAGTGGCCCCTAGAATAAGAAACCCGATTCCACCCTTTAGGTCTGCAGGAGGCGTTGTGGTCAGACCATCAAATCAGGTAATACCTTTCCGACCGCCTTCAAACATTTCACGGCCTAATATACCAAGAACTCCAATAATAAGGAAGCCTCTCCAAAAATTTGGCCCGCGGCAACCTGTAATGGGAAAACCACTTAAAATGTCTCCCAATGCTGTCATATCACCAGCCAAAGTAGTAACGCCAGAAGGACCATTTAGTTGCTTCAAAAAACAAAATGAGTCTCTTATCCCTGTGCCTGACATACCTAACTTTGATGATAACGAAGACGGGGGCACTACGCTGTTCGCGTCATCATCACAAGTAACCAAATCAGATTTTACCACCAAAATTACAAAGGATAATTCCTTGATCAGTGCTAAACAAACTAAAAGTTGTGCATCTGAACATATTAGCAAACTAAGCAACATGTCTGGTTTAAAGGTAACTAAAACCATTCAGACGAAACAGATCTCTCAAGTGGAAAAAAGTGAAGTTAGTGCTTCTAAAAGGACAGCTCTTGAAGCGATTGCAAAGCTGCAAAAGCAAGGTTTATTAGTGAAGAAGCCACGCCATGACCAGGAATTAATTAGTGACAGGTCACATTCTGGTGAAGACGATGACAATTTTAGTTAGTAAAATCATTTATCACATTATTATTACTTATTTCATTATTTAAGGAAATTTGTTTTGTAATTTAATTTGTAGGGATTAAATTAGTTTAAATGTGTTTAGTTTTGTAGTTAACGGACTGACTGGTTTATAATATTTTCAATTTCGCCAATATAAATTTGGGTTCCTACAATATAGTGTATTACAGCTTAAACAACAAAAAAATTGTCATGTACAAATGTATATAAACGAATACATCTAAGGAGTAATGTGTATTGTAAATAAATGAGTGAAATAAAAAGTCAATATAAGCTGTTTGAATAAGCAAGACAAATTAATAATCCTTTCTTTTTGTTATTTCAAGAGAAGAGATAAATTACTTTGATCTGACTGTTTTCATAAAATGTTTAATACTTTATTAAAATCTTGATATTGATATAAAGTACTTTTATTTATAAAATTGAAAATTAAATTCAAATTATTATCTCTATCAGGTTACTATTACATTTCGGGAAGTGTGTGAAGGAGTTGCACGACTCATTATTCTTCGGTAAACGCGATGCATTCGGACGTTCCATCCATATTATATCGAAGTCCTTCCAGCTATATCCCGCACAAACTTTGGTTCGCCCTCTAAAGTAGATTTTTGTTTAATATTGTTTGAATATCAAAATCGCTTGTTGCTATTTTTTTATTACAATTTAGAATCACTTTGTCAGTTCTACTTTTAAGTTAAATTGACTTAATAAAAAAAATCCATAATGTGCAAATATTTTTTAATTTATTGCAACCATACGTGTATACTTAATAAATTAAAAATATAATTTTGAGACTATTATCAAAATATATTTTAATTTATAAGAAAGTATGGAAATTAATTAAAGCAATTTTCATTTATTATTTTTTTTTAAATCGGCAGTTTTAGTATGAGTTGCTGGTGCCTAAGGGACAGCTAATAGGCCCTTCTTTTAGCCAATTCCATTTGTTTAACATCATCATCATCACAGCCCGTAACAGTCCACTGCAGGACTTAGGGCCTCTCCCACGAAAGGGGAGGTTATTGCCATAATCTCCACGCTTGGCAGGCGGGTTGGAGATCGCAGTGTTTAAATATAACAATGGAAAATGCTGCTGCCCATTTTCCAGACTACGGAGACGCTTGATCTATTCCTTCGAAAACTTTAGTCGCCTTGTACGACACACCCACGAGTGTAAGGGGTTGGTGCTATTCTACTCTGCCGGACACCACACGGCCGATGTGTTGTGTTGTTTGTTTAACAATGCACCTAATATCCTGTATCTGGCAGCTAGTATATATAAGTCTTTGTATGTGGCAGTAGCTACCTACAAGACTTTTTCTAAAAAGTACTCATGATTACTTTTCTGGTGGGTGAAAGAGGAGCTAAATTTAAGAGACAGCCGGCCAGAATGCTCCCAACAAGGACGCTTAGATCAACTAAAGTTCTGGAATAGTTGATCAAAGCAGAGACGCCATATTATAAATGCTGATGTAGCGACATCAATCGCTCCAATAGGGAAACTCAACGATACTCATATTACGAGTACACGAACACAAGGTTGGCAAGCATCCACACATAGATGGCGCTGACCGTCCTACATCGCGCTAGAGAAGTGCGCCAACTTCCGCGGCATTTATACAACTTCCGACGATCAACTGACGTACCCATTGTCCCCTGGTCACAACACCTGGCCAGGTGGGTAATTACCCTTTTCCACCTTCTCCATCTTCGCTTGCCAACATTGGCGGCTACCCTCCCTTCACCGCCAAACAGACTTATCTTACGCGCACTCTGGATCCTGAACAGCTGAGCTACCTTACTGCGATTGGTCCCTATCCCTGTAGGAAATGGCGGCGTTCCAATTCGAGTTAGGCGGTCGTGCTGCAGGTGGACTAGTTTCGATACGATTTATTATATTTGAAAATCAGTTTAGGTAATCGAGATGGTTTTTAGCTTTGTTTAATTAAATTCGGTTTAGTAAAGCTCCATCCAAACCACCTGGCTAGACGAGTGGCGGTCAACAGACTATTGTAGTTACCTACGTTTTTCAATAAAGTTCCTGCTGCGTACCATGCTATGAAGAGCTCGCTGCAGTGGTATCTATTAGAGCCTTCAAGAAACGAGAATAATAAGAAGCATAATGATTTTTTGCCATACTTAAAAAAAATATCTGGGCGTTAATATCCCGGTTGTGCTATCCGGGGGATGCCCGGGGTCAACGTTGTCCATCATCCAGGATTTTGTCAGATCACGTAATTACAGTAGAGCGACTGCCATGTGACCTCCGTGGACTGTGTCCCTGATAACAGGAGAAGCTGCCCACTTTGAATCATGGTTACAGTCGCCTGAAAGTGCAGGTTCTCTCACGATGTTTTCCCTCACCGTAAAAGCATCGGTTAGTGTTCAACTCAGAACAAGTCATTGGTACCTATATGTCGGCACGAGTCCCGACCCCGCGACCCATCAGCTGTTGGGCCACTGACGCTCTTCGATGATTTTCGACGATGTAGATAATGTGTAAAGTTATTGGTACCTACCTACATGCCGGCACCGGTGGCTGCGGAGCTTCCCATAGTAATCCTTCACTCCTTCACTGTACACTGCGCGTTTATGGAACTCCATACCTCCTAACATCCGTGCTAGTCCTTCTCTGACTAAATTTAAAAGGAAATTAAAAGAGCATTATCTTTCTCTTTCTAATATACAGTTATAGTACGTATATATTCATTGTATTCATTATTATTTATAGTATTTGTGTATTATTAATAATAGTATTTAGTTTACTTGTGTGCACTTCCTATGCCTAAATGCTGACTTACGGTTTCTTTGACTCCAAGGTTTGCTGGTAGAAAACTCAACTGTTGAGTTAAACTCGCCTTTGTACTTAAGTTACCTTCTGTTAATTTATATTTATTATTTTGTGTACAATAAAGAATAAAGAGTAAGTGACCGAATGTGATGGTACCGTCTGCTTGGCATGAAATATCATTGTTGGTAGTGCCCTGAGTCACCTGGTTATGGTAGAATAAAATATAAAAGCATTTATTTGATACTCCATTCGAATTTTCTCAGGTCACGATCCAGGAGGTGAGGCGTGAGAAAGATTTTGTTACCGGTCCGGAAACCGTCTCCCGCTTCGATACATCGTTAGATATAATCCTGGACATAGTTCCTGCCGATTCTGACCCAGGCCCGTGGTCCAGGTCCAGAGATTGAAGACAAGAAAGTTGGGACTGGTACGGAAACCAGTCAAAACGTTTTGGCTATGTTTGTGCATTCTTGAGGGACGAGAACCATTTTGGCAGCCCTTGGAAATTACCGTTTTGCCAAATTCTACAATTTCAGTAGAAAATTCACAAAAAAAATTTTTTCGGCTTAATACTTTCCTGGTTGATTTTTCTTGTTATACAATAGGAGAAATAGCTAGCAGAGGTTTTCACTGCATGTATTTATAAATTTTCAACGAACAGAAAAGGTCAAGCTCGCATCTAAAAAGCTGGGTGTGCTTAACAGATTACAGCAATTCTTCACGCCGGGCAACGACTTCTATATAAGGTTCAAGTCAACCCATTTGGAATATTGCTCCCATATATGGGCGGGAGCACCGGCATATCAACTTGGTCCTTGTGACTCGATCCAAAAGCGCGTTGTGAGAATTGTCGATGATATAATGCTCACAAGTCGTATTGAGCCGCTGAGTCAGCGGTGGGATTTCGCCTCCCTTTGTATGTTCTAACGATTGTACATCGGTGTTTGTTCTGAAGAACTGTTTGACATGATGGCTACAGCTACATTCTATCATCGCACCGCTCGCCACCGACAGGGAGTTCAACCTCAAACTTTGGTGCCAAATTGGTCGCGAACTGTGAGGTTCTAAAGGAACTTTCTTCCACGCACACTAAGGTTGTGGAATGAACTACCTGGAGACGTTTTTCTCAGAGAGTAGGTACAAGATGAAAGGGGTTCAACGGTTTTACGGGATCTGCAACGCGTGTTTGATGCCCCTGGTCAGACAGGCCGTAAGCTTGTTTGCCACGTCAATGGTATAAAAAAAAAATAGCACAATTTGCTAGTAGTTGGCATATTTTCGATAATTTCAAAGTGCTGGCAAAGTGGCCCTTGACTTTTCTTATCCCTCACGAAAGAAAACACAGCCAAAAACGTTTTGACCGGTTGCCGTACCAGTCACAACTTTCTGGTCTTAAATCTCTGGACCTTGCGCACGATATATCAAATATATATATATAGTCAAACTTTGCAGAAGATATATCAAGGATCATATCTAACGATGTATCGAGTAGAGGCAACGGTTTCCGGACCAGTCACATTCTGAGTCTTTCAAACGCCTCTCCTCCTGGACCTTGACCTTAAGAAATTCGAAAACCAAAGTCCGACCCGCTAGCCATTAGGACTAGGATTGTAACGGAACCTCGCCTCCGCCTCCGTTACTGCGGAACTTCCGCAAGAAATCAACCTCCGCCTCCGCAAAACTTTTGCGGAGTTGTAACGGAGGTTTAGGTATTTTCATAATACAACGCGCGAGCAGCGACGCTGACCTGAACTGAAATAATATTTGCTTCTTAATTTTGAATACTAGTAGTTAATATTTGAATTTTTAAGAAAGTGTACTATTTATGTACCTATTTGATATAATGACTTGACTTTCTATTACGTCGATCAACCATGAATTACAAATGTTTCCACTTCCACTTTCTCCTCCGCCTCCGTTAACCTCCGCATCCGCCTCAACCGCCTCAAAGAAGGCCACCGTTACAACCTTAATTAAGACACACCCGACACTCTCCTGCATTTTTGGCAGTGTGTAAATGTTGCATGGAGACCCTACATCTTTCCGCAGGGTAGAGGAAGCGGGTGAACACATCGGCGTCGACAATAAATTCGGGTCGGCAGATGTTAAACGCGATCTTTGGAAAAAGCTGGTATTAAGGTTCCCCGGCCCAAAGGTTACTACCAGTCTTTAAATACATTACAATCGATTTTAGTAGTGGATGAAATAACATAATGAAAAAGTATTTGATACTTTATTTACACAATAATCATACATAACACCATTAATACTATATATTCTCAACCACCTTTATATACGAAAATATAAATTATATTCCCCTATAGATAATAACTTATAAACATGATAGTGGTGTATTATCACAATATAATATAAACAAATTTATTCAGATTTGTTGTCTAATTTATTTTGTCGCCATTTTTGTTCCTGTAACGGAAAAATCATTTACATTGCAGTGGTACACAGAAAGCAATTTATATACATAAGTAAAGAAAAAAAAAGCATTTGAGTTAGATGGATCATTAGTATGTAGATTTCCTATGAAATTAATTATCCTCCACAAATTTTGAAATTCAGAGAGAAAATTCGGGGGAACTCACAGCCAACTTGTGCGCATTAGCGCATACATTGTAAAAGTATCTAGACTCTGTCTAAAAAGTCAAGGAACTTGGGAAATAAAGTACCTAAGCAACCTGATTTTGAATAATGAAGACCTCTTAGTTACTATTCTTGTTGTATACAGACGGACGTCTGCATTATTCAATCGCTTGACTTTTTAGACAGTGTCTACCTAACAAGTGATATTTATCAAAGCTGTAATTCTCGAGACTTTACATTAAGGGAACAATTCATCTGAATTTTGTTTCTGAATCTCCCCTAATGTTATCAGTTGTTAGGGCAAAAATGCACGGTGGGTGTTGCTGTGCGGAGCTACGCAACTCAATTCCGGAACGAGTACCTACATCCGTGGCAAGCTTAGCGTGAGATACATTGTGGGTAACATCGAAGAAGCTCGTCTACACTGGTTTGATCTCCTGCTGCGTATGCCCTCGGGAAATGTAGGAAATAGGTGCATAAACCTACCGGAATCAAGAATCGATGAATGTCGGATAGGTACGAGAACCAACGCCCTACACCGTGAGAAGGCTGAAGCCCAGGAGAAGTGGAGGAAAAAATTGTAGGAAAGCGAACCCTGGTAGAAGCCGGGAATGACTGTCCGGATGATGATGATGATGATAATGATGATGTTGATAAATATAATTGATTACCCAAATTAGATGTGGAAACAGCGTAGCGTAGGTATGCTAAAATCCAACTGCGATAGGTAGGTACTTACAGACTCGCCACATTTTTATGGCGTCTCGGGACGCACCATCAAAAAATAATTCTTAAGGTCATTTAGGACGTACGTACCTATGTATTAGTACCTATCATGTAGGGCTACCAAAACGTACTATGGTCGAAGGGGTTTTGTATCTAAACTTCCGGAGGAAATAAGTAGGTACGATACGCCACATGTTGGAACCAGATTAATTTGTTACGGTTGGGCCTATATTAGCTACACTAGGTGCTACACATATTATGCATTACTACGCACACATCAACTATACAACACCCAAGTAATGTTTTCCACGAGAATTAATAAAAATTGGCACAGGATTTATTTGTTTGGCCAGCAAATTTTAAATAATTGTAAGTAGGTACTATATCTCTATAAATATTGCATAATGCTTGACTCAATTTTATAATTCTCCTGGACCTGACCAGACCACACGAAACACAAAGCAATAATAAGAGCGAACCTTTTCTCAAAAAACACATAGCACTAGTCTCAAACACTCAGAAACACAAATAAGGATCTAGAAATGGCGTCACCTGTTTCGTTATTCATGCATTCTTCTTACTAGTGTAGGAAGTATCTCCCTATGCAGGACGATTATAGACTAGAAGGTCACAGGAAAATTTAAAACGATCGTGGAAACGTGTAGCTTTATTTTTATGGGTTTGTAGTCCCGTGATCTGATTTATGTTGGTCTGCCTGTTCGAGGAACAGCGCTTGAAAAGGCTTCATTGTTGTGAAAAAGAAAACGATAAGGGAAATAGTCAGTTTTGGTATGTATTAGAAGAGGGACATCTCCCACACTGAGAAAACCCGTAAAAATAAACCTTTTCGTATCCATGATCGTTTTAAATTTTCCTGTGACCTAGTCTATAAGGTTCCTACGAAAAGTTTAAATACCGAATTGGTACTTTTCGTATTCGTCCGTAAATTAATGTTAAACATGGGACATATCGAAAATGATCGATCGACAAACTTTGTAATCACTTCACGATAAAAATATCATAGTAGGATATCCCAGCACACAAATAAAACAGGACAATCACAACGCAGGATAATCGACGTTTAGACATTCGAGTAAAACGTTCACATCCAGCAGCAATCGGCTAAGATAAGTCAATAGAAGTCATATTTTGCCCACAGTAGGTATCTACCTATAAGAAACCTGAGAGTTATTGCGCAGTAGTATGGTTATGCGCAGTAGTGGCCGAGGTGGCGACAAGCGTTCTCGATAGTTTGAAAAAAAAAATTTGATAATTACTACACCTAATTATATGCCAAATGATAATTTGTGCAACCAAACATTTGATAATTACTACACCTAATTATATGCCAAATGATAATTTGTGCAACCAAAGTGTTTTATGATTAGTTATTGTTATATTTTCTTTACATTTTTATTTTTCAAATTCCATAAGGTCCGCCTTTCCCCTATAATGCTGTCGAGTGCGTAATTACCAATACGCATCAGTGTCACGTTTTTCATGAATAGCTAATATTAATTAAAATTGCATTCAACTGCTAACCATCAGGCAGGTCGAAAGCTTGATATGAAAAAAACCAAGCCTGAAGTCAAATGAATGTACCTTTCATTGTTTATTGTATTATTTGTATAATAGGTCTTTCTTTACCTGTTATTTACTTGTCGTTCGGTTATATTTTTGTCTTGGAGTACTGGTAAGTTCTAGTAGTGAAAAATATTTTTAATTGGTAGTCTGTCATACCTAACTACATTTGATAATAAAAGCTTCCCATTGTTGGCTTATGGTACAGGAATCGCTTACGACAGACTTAAGTCAATATCCGTTAACCGATAGGATATTCTGTGTTCCTACCTCAAAATGTATCCACGAAGCAGTATGGTACAGTCAACATAGGCATGTTAAATGTAAACTACTCACTCGCTCAAACGTAACCGAGTAGGATGGCGATGTATCGAGAATTCAATAATATAATAGCATGCTAACGCTACTCGAATTATTTGAGCGAGCGTTCCCGATGGACATGAACTCGCGCGCGCACCGTACCAGCCACTTTGGTCGGAGGTATACTTCTTCTTCTATACTATACTTCTTACATACATATAGCCCATATGTATGTAAGCAGCCACTTCATAGACTTTTGTAATTAATGTAGTTTTGAAAGTAATTCATAGCCCGTTTTGTTTATTTATTTTTAAACTAGTAACAGACACTCCGATTTGGCTGTAGCCGACCAAATCCTTAACGTGTACAAAATAAAGTCGCTTTTGGATTAATTCGAATACGCGGCCGGGCCAACCTTAGTCGGACGTCCGACCACGTCCCCCGCACGTAAGAGCGACTTTATTTCATACTTCGTAAGGATTAGCATCACCTGCAACTGACGGTTGGTTGGCTCCAGCCAAAACTTAACGTCTGTTACGAGTTTTATCACTGGTCGCTTATTAGACCAACCTATTTGTTTTGGATAATATGAGATATATTTTTAAACGCGGACATTAGCAGAATCTCCTAGTCCCAAAATAAGCGACACAGAAATATAATACGACAACACGTGGACGATACGATCCCACTCCCACATTTAATTGAATATACCAAAGACGTGAGTACATCATAACTATGTAGTGTACTGCGAACGTACCAAGAACTCATTGGACAATCGGTACGCGATCGCTTTCAACTTGTAGCTCAGTTTCAAAGCGCCTGTAGTTTTCTTCTGCAAAGTTTGCAGTATCGTGAACATGTTGAAGCAGTGCAACACAAGAAACAGGCCCGCCAGGTAAGGCATCTGTCGAACATTGCAAATTAAACAAAAATGAAAATAACAAAATCGAAAACATTAAAAAAAACTTAGAAAAACATATTTTATTATTATATCATTACAATACAGTACAGTAGAAATAAATAATAACAACGTAATTACAAATTAATCAGTGAATATTTGAACAGTAAGAACTAAAATACAAAGCACATTAAGTACATAACTATATTGACAGTATTTGACAGCAATTGACATTGTTTTATTTATACATTAGAACAGTTTGCTGTGTGGAAGTATTGGCAGTTAATGATTATTGATTCGATAATAAGCACCGATAGGTTATCAACGAAGCAGTGTTCGTTGTATGCGGCTGCCTGCATTACTCCACTCCCCTCACTACTTATACTTAATATACAGACACATATTCACCGCATTATCATATTTACGACTAGTCCACCATAATAAAAGAATAAAAATATTTATCTAACATGTTATGGATATTCCCATGGCTTACTGTGCAAAAAAAAAAATATTTCGCAAACAAGCTAAGTCACAAGTTATTACGCCTACCATTATGAACAATCAACCCGCATTCTTAACACCCACCACAACTGCTTGAATCACACGAAATCCCGTTAACAAATTTACCTACTATTCTACAACGAACCAATCACCGATAACTATACAGTTCACTAGGTCATGTGATGTAAGTAATTATACATATGTTACAAACATTTACATTATAAATTACATTAAATGCTAAACAAATCATCGCCGGCTATACCTACCTACATAAGTATAGTGATGGAGGATTGTAATGCAACCGATTACCTAAAATATATCACGGTCAATCAGGAGATCTTTCCGCAGTGGAGATCTGTTAATCTTCCATCGAATCGAAGTCGGTACAAGCCTAGAATGTTAATTTGTGCGTTACAGAATGAACGACATTAAAACATCGGACCCGCCAACTTTACTGTCTCTCGTTATATAACAGATTAAGAATGCCAATTTATCTGCAATCGGATTCATCACGAAAGTGCATAATAGGCCTAAGCCTCTCAGTAGGGGGGCAATTCATACATTGGCTATGATTCAGAGCAAGGTTTAAGTGACCCTCTGGGTCCGGGCTTCAGATGATAGGCATCAGAATAATTAATCAAATGCGGACTATCACCGCAGAACCCATAAAATAGACATTGCTTCCAAAGCGAATTCAAACTCGTCACGTTTATTACTAGTTCTTTTGCACACTCCCGTTTCATAAGTTATTATAAGGAATTGCTGTACATAACGAGAGCCCATTAAACTACCTACAATTCCACCATTAAAAATATGTTTTATTATACACTTACAAAATATTATTCTAATCGACGTAAAAACCAATATTCTTTGGTAAAATAAAATCTCGAAATTTGTATACCCACTTTTGGAGATAATCGTATTTAAAAACACTTTTATTTTTTCACTGGCCCGGGCCAGTGTACCTTCAGGAACTAGTAGCCTGTTTTAAGAAGTTATTAGACAATTTAAAACGAAATATAATAACTGAAAAATTCTCTAATCCATCCGTTGGTGGTGCGGTGCGATTGTTTCCGGTATTTTTTTGAAAACGAGGGTTTTTAATAATAATAAAAAATTGACGTTTCTTAAACTGCTCTGTCTGTCAATGCTCTTTCGATCACAAAAACCATTATTTACATATTTACATATTTCTCTTGAAACCCGATTTTATCTGAAAGGATACATGCTTCAAGATTCTTTCAAAGAGTTTTGGTTTTTATGTTAATTAGAATTTGTTTTATAAGTGGCCGTGGAAACTTGTTCTTTTTTTTTCAAAATGACTACTTCTAAGTATGCCAAAGAGGTAAATGGCCTTAATTGGGGCATGATGTCCTGAGAAATCCCTAGCCAGATCAGACCAATCCATTGTCGAGATTAATTTGTCACACAGACTCATATAAATGCTGTAAGTAATTAACTATAAACATGCACCAGAACCAAACTTCATGCATAACAAAAGTCACAACACAACTTAGTTGTTTTGGCACAAATATTAGTTTCAAACACATCATACGTTTGTTGTAATGAATATTAAAATAAGTTGAAATTCATATAAGTATAATATAGTTGTTTCAAAATTATCAGATCTGTGTCACAACAACAAACACTCATACACCCTAATTTTCAAAATAAATATTACATTAAAAAGTATTATTTGTATTCAAATAATTTACAATATCCATTAAAATATTCAGATTCGTGTTTTCATAAGTCATATTAGTGGACAACAACCCTTATCACAACATTAATGGATAAATCAATTTCGACTTAAGTTTAAGGTAATATTGAAATATGTCTAGAACAAACAATAAATGATCAATAAGAACACCAAATACCAAAATGTATGGTGCGGCTCCATGCGCAAAAAAAAACAGACTGATTGAACTATTAATTATGCAAATCTACTTCTAAATCATTTAGACAAGTGTCAAGCCTTAATTCCCCAAAGAAATAGTTTCCTGGTGAATCGGCAACGAGGTTGAGGGTTATCGCGATTTCAAAATACACCAGATGGCGTTACTGAGAAGTAACATCCGTTTTAAAATACTGTCGTCGTATTGGACAGAAACCACTGCTATAAATGAACAGTATTCCAAGAGGTATTTATAGCATTGCTAAGCATTCACTATGCTATGCATGGCGCAGTCGATAGTTTTGGTAATAATTGGATGCAAAATCGGAATTACAAATTCTTTTAGGAATTATTTTAAACGGGGAATTAATTATTGAGACTATGTCCAACAGACTAGCAACAGAATTTCTAACATTACTATGTTCTACTAAACAATATTGATTGGTCCACATTACAAACATTCAACAAATGTATTTGTTTATCTCCTTCACAACCACTACGGGTAGTATGCTGCTCTTTAAGCTCAATTAAATTCAATATTGTTTTATAAAAGTATTGAGAAATACAGGTAGGTACAATTTTCTCTAAAAATAATTCTTTTGTGAAGGAAATAATGGTAGGATTATAGTATGGAGAGCATTAAAAAGTGGCACAACAAACCATTGTTACATTTCAAGGCCGTAAATTACGTACATACAGGTCGTCTTGCAAATACATGGTTCATATTTCCCTAAGTGTTATTAAATGTAATATGAAAATGTGACTGGGTTTACGTCATTAGAAGTATTCGCTCGTTGTTCTCTTTTCCGTCCATTGATAGGAACAATGAGGGAATGCTCTTCTATCTCTTTGTTAGCTGTTGAATCTTATTAGAGCATTCACTAGCTTGATGTATATACCTTTAGGTATATCAGAGGTTGAGTTTGGATAAGTAATTCATAAATACGGAAAATGGGGTTTATATAACAATGGCGGCGGCACCAATGAGACATAAATAGTCGAAATATATAAAAGAACATAATGTTAGGATCTCACTGATTTCTATTCAGATTTTAGGTCAATTTAATGAAAACTCTAATTACGCTGAATTGACTAATTGAGGCAAATCTTGCCAGTTGAGCCGTTGTCATTACATAATATGAACTTTCATCTTTCTAAACATGAGCCTGACGGACTGACGACCTGTATGTTCAAAGCTGAGATTCTGAGTCAAAACTCAAAGGGAACAGACGTTCAAGTGCCTAAAAGGGCGATTTTACGACGGTTTAAAAAGTAAAAAGTGTAGTTCGGCGTGCATCACTAGATGGCGTTGCTTAGATTGAATACTCTTTTCGTAGCAGAAGTTCCTTAAAAAGGTATTTCGTAAATAGATATTCGTACTTTAGGTTTAGTAGCATCCCCAATAAAAAAAAGTGCAAAATGTGTGCTTATTTATACATTTAAAAGTCGCGTTTTGAATAACTTTGGGGATTTTGAGAACCGCTTCTGATCAACACCATCTGTTACAATTATTTGAACTATTTCTTTCTTTTTAATCCGTTGCTAGAAAATCTAATATTACGTTGCCCGTATAACTCGCTTGACACTTTGAACCGCCGAGTTACGTTTAAAGATACATTATTCTCAATAAATAAAAAAATATCACTTGAGTTCAGTCTGAGTTTCGTACCTGAATATCAGCTAAATAGCCTCAAGTTCACACTACACACAACATTGCGTGCATGCCGCGTTCCATTGCACGCTGCGCGGTTCAGTTCCACGATACCTGCTCGTTTAGCTTCTGCGGTATCACCATGAGTGTCGTCGCCGTGTTCCCGATGCCGATGGAAAGGAACGACAAACTTAACGCAGCCACCTGTTGTCGTGTCGTTACACGGAAATGCTCTTTATATGATGTGGGACAGTAAACAGTGAGATGGAGTGGACCCATAAAGAGTTCAACTTTGTTGCCTAACATAGCAGTTTCTATCGGAATTTGATTTGAATACTTATAATCATACTTTGTGTCGGTTTCGTAACATTGCTTGCCAAGACTCAATTTGGGTCGTTGCGTCGACATAGTAGAAGTAGTAGTAATTTACTATATTTTTGAAAAAAGTTTTACGAGAAACAGCTATATTTTGCTACAAAACGGGTAAACACAAATATGGGCGAGTTAAATGACAGTTCGTCAAGTGTAAAAAACTTCTCAAATTTGGGAGTATTTCAAGACTTTTAAATTTTCGGTTCAACTGATTGCGTATGTCTTTGGAATACCCTTTACTCCCCACTCGAGGGAAATAAACGTAATTGTTTTAAGACTTTCGTAGTTATTCACTAAACTTTCATCACACATGTTATTGGGTTTGTTACTATGGTTGCTATCGTTTTTACGTCGTTATTTCGACGCAGTTGCACGGGGCATGGTCACGAGTAGACTCCGTCGTAATATCAAAGTAAAAACAATACTAATTGTGGTAATAAACCCGATTATGCGATGAAAGTTCTTTTTTTTTTAAACTATCACGGCATCACTAAATCATTGGATTAAGCTGTAAGGCGCTTATTAAATATCGATTAGTCTGGCTTACACGGTCAGAATAGCGTCAGTCTCTTTGCTACAGGTACTTTGACGAACCAATTTAACGAACTGAAACGACTGATCACCTGATAGGCGCTTTTGTAATAAGTAGCGTGAAAGGTGGCATGAAGAAACATTTTTGTTGTAGAGGTTACTCTAGTAAATGCTATCAATACATGCCACCTCTAGATAATATCGGCACGTTACAAAATATAAAAGCACCTAATAGGCGCCTTACTTTTTAACGAAAAAAATAATGTCTTACCTGCCAGGTAGCATCAGGGTGGTAGCTCAGAGTATAAAGCGTATAGGCTATATACAATTGAAATACGTAGCCTCCGAACAGGAATGGCAATAGGTACGAGAGTCCCCTCCACATCCACGAGTGGAATCCTTCAATGGTAATGTCCATGTTATGCCTCGCGCCGAGTGCCTTTAGCCTGTACAGTACTCCACTTTGGTATCTGAACTGCATGAATTGTACGACACCTGAAAAGTACAATTTTTATTCGATATTAAATCTTATATGGGATCGTTCAAGGGGTATATTAGAGGTCTCTTTAGAGGCGGGCATCGCATTGGTGACTCCCCTGGTGTTGCTGATGTCCATAGGCGGCGGTGACCACTTTCCATCAGGTGACCCGTCTGCCGTACAACATAAAAAAAAATGTAACACCTGACGAAAAAAGAGGGGCGGTGTATATCTGTCGATCTGCACGTCTGTGTGTGGCGTCGTAGCTCCCGAACAGATGGACAGATTTGGATGCGGACTAGACCCGTAACAGAAATTAAAATTCATCATTTCAATTTCTGCCCGGTCGGGAATCGAACCCGGCATCGGCATGTTAACCAACTTAACGTAAGTGACGTCGTCACAATAATAAAAATGTAAAACAAGCCGTGGCTTTTCAACTTACTGATATATGCGATGAACAGCAAGAATGTATGCTTGAACTCTTCCCACGGTTCGTTCTGGGGCCAAATGAGAAGTATGCCAGCGACCACAGTGGATATGAAGTGGTGCATCCGCCACCAACCCTTGATCCTGGAGCCATTCACCTTGAGGATACTCTCGCGGATTGTGAGCGTACAGTAATACCACACCAGCAGGAATATTAGTATTAACTGTAGCGGCCTGGAATCAATGTGAACGTAACGTCATCATCATATCAGCCGCAAGACGCCCACTGCTGGGCATAGGCCTCCCACAGAGATCTTCGCAAAGGCCGGTCCTGTGCCTTCCGCATCCAGCTGGTAACTGCGATCTTTACAAGGTCGTCGGTCCACCTTGTGGGAGGCCTACCCACGCTGCGTCTTCTGGTACGCGGTCGCCACTCGAGAACTTTAATGCCACATCGGCCATCTGTTCTTCGAGCTATGTGCCCTGCTCACTGCCTCTTTAGCCTGGCAATCATTAGGGCTATGTCGACTACGTAATTATTTTTTAATATTTATGTCGGGTGCGTGTTGATTTGCATAAAGTTCGTAGGCCTAATTTCGAATGTCATAATTATTTTTAGCCGTAAAATTAGTAACAGACTTTCCGTTTTGGCTGGAGCCGACCAAGCGTCAGTTGGAGTTGATTGATACTAATCCTTACGCAGTATAGAACAAAGTCGCTTTTGGGTGCGGGGGACGTGGTCGGACGTCCATACAAAATAACGACCTGAGATGTTATATCTTTTGGCCTCAGATAGTGTTTTATTACACATAAATAAAATTGACCTTTCATATACAACGCAAGGACGTACACATTCAATCGGGCACACATATTTTTAGAAAAAAAAACGATGCATCAATTGTTTTCGTCAATACATGCCAACCTACGAAAATGTGCGATGTGCAGATGAAGTAACAATCACAGTCAGGTATTCTGAGTAATGACATCACCTCATAACAAATCGCCTGACTCTGGTCATGACTTTGTTTATTCTTATCGTAATATGAACTATAAACGACGGTGTTTTCTCAGTTCACATAAGGACAAAATTGTAAACAAAAACCATTCCTACCTGAAGTCGATGTAAAGATTAGTTACAGCCAAAACAAATGCTATCGCACTGAGTATGAGCTTAAATTTTTCGTATTCATCTTTGTATTTGAATCTGGAAAGAAAAATAATCGAAGTTAGAATGAGTTAAGTACTTACATACTGAGAATTTATAAATCATCATCACAGCCCATAACAGTCCACTGCAGGACTTAGGGCGTCTCCCACAAAAAGGGAGGTTATTACCAAAATCTCCACACTTAGCTTGCAGGGTTATAAATATAACAATGGAAAACGCTGCTGCCCATTTTCCAGCCTACAGAGACTCTAGATCTTTTGCCTCGAAAACATTTGTCGCCTTGTACGACACCCACGAGTGTAAGGGGTTGGTGCTATTCTACTCTGTCGGACACCACATGGCCAAATTATAAATTTATACTTTAAATAATATTATTGCTATGGAGGTCACACACATCATTACTTCATTATCATTTATCGTAAACACATTGAGGAATCATTAGAAAACTATATCATTAGTGCACAATATTTACAATAGTTCTTTAAACATTGACCGTCAATATAGATAGATAATGAAGCCGCAAAATAATCGTTTGAACTTACAAGTCATAAATCTTGAACGTGAAATAGATCTGAACTTGGTACTTTGATCATAATAAATGATATACCATGACGGGCTGGTACTAAATCACCGATTACATTATCAATGGATTCATTGCGCAATTTTTTATTTATTTATTTAAAAAGGTAGTCATGGGTCACTAACAGTAAAAGTTTCAAATCAATTATTTGTATGCCTAATGGTAGACCACAGCGCTCTAACCTAATAATGCCCTAAGACATGCATTTAATGTATAACCTGTGTGTCACAATAAAGATATTTGATTTGATATTTGAATTTTATTTTTTATTTCGCACAGTAACCAGTTGCGAGCTGATTTCAAGTTAGAAGTAGATAGGAGTACGTATACGTCGCGGCACCTATGTCGAGCGGTGGCCGTTAATGCGCAAAGTCAAAAATAAGGGCGCAGGGCAGTAGCACGCAGCATGTGTGAGCATTTCCTCCCCCACACTGATACGACACCCCGCGGACTTCTGGTATACAGTCTCGTTCATAATAATTGTTATCGATCGATTCTTTCAAGGAAATTCTTTGAATGTTTACATTGTTTGTGATTAGTGTGATTCCACAGTTCAGTTAAATATGCCAACACAACAGAAAACATAATAATGTATTATTTCGTGACCCGATACCGAGTTACCGGAACGTGAAGATCATAATTGAGGCTGTACGGCTAACCCCTCCCAATTCGTTCACCGCTCGACTGACGTGTCGCGGCCTGTATCTATCTATTATGGTTCCAAAGTACAGTAGCCCTACTAAAATAAAACAAAGACAAAGATGTAGGTCATAGTTGTATAATTCACATTTTTTGTAACAAATTTATTTTATCTTGCAATCAGTCTTTAAACTATGTAGGTATGAAAAGATGAGGTGAAGGACAAAAGGCTTTAGAATCTCAAGCCTTTTGTCCTCTAAGCCCACAGAATAATTAATGAGTTTTACACGTACATATTACCATTTGGGACTTATCTAATCCTTAGAACATTCCCCAATAAATGAAAATATCTAATGAATTATTTTATCTTTCTGCTCTATTTATGGTAACAAATTTAATTAATTTTCCTGATAAAAATGAGTGTGTTTGCTGACCAAAAGGTATCTACACGTACTTACCTAATTATATTTTCATTATTATTATGACTACTGTAGTTCAATTAGTATTATTACTGTTTATGTAGAAAGCGAAGGTGGCCTAACAGGTCTGACTCATAAGCGAGATGTACCGGGTTCGAATCCTAGTAGTGCTGCAATGTACCCAATGACATTTTTCTGAGTTATGTTTCCATTGCGATGAATTCAGGCGACTGAATGTGGAATCATGATCTAATCTGGTCAGGTTCCCCTGTTAACAGGCCTGTTAATGGCCAAGGGGCATCCGGGCGTTCGCGCGCGTAAGCACAACCGGTATATTAACGCCAAGATAATTTTTATTGTTTATGTAATAGTGGTTTTTATTCTTTTTTTTCTCTCCTTTTTTTACTGCAAATATTCTTATTGTCTGTAAATTAATATTTAGACCTAACCTTAATTAATTCTGAGCCTTTTTAAAAGAAAGAAAAAATAATAATTGACGAAAGCGAACTTATCTTTAAGAAATAATATTTAGGCAACCCAAATGATCTCAAGCTTTACTTACTTGTCATTTTTGTTGAGGATAGAAACATTCACGTTGCCAAGTATTATCCGCAAGTAGAGACTGTTCTGTTTAGGTAGTGTTGCTTCAATCTCATGAAGCATGGCTTTCCTCTTCATTACCTCTTTTTCGAGCTCCAACACCCTGTCATCTTTTGGTACACCTTTTTTTTCTAACCTGTTGCATGTTAATATAAAAAACAAATTAAGAATACAACTTAATGTCTATTGTTGAACCAATTTAGCCTAATTAAGAATATCTAATAAATATCCAAACAGGAGCTGAGTATCGTAGACAAGGGTAAATAATGCTTCATTTCTGACATTCTGGTATGAAGGATAGTCACGTCTAGAATTTGCAGTGGATCATTACCTCTTTGATTAGATGTCAATTAGAGTAGTATATAAAACATTCATCCATAAAGAAAAGCAAAAACGCAATGAATTAATTATTAATTTAACACTTTAATGCACGTTAGTGGTCTCTTGTGGTTTCAACCGCATGCAGTTCGGAACTCTTATAAGACGTGACCATCCTGGGGGATGCTATTATTTTCCCGGGATTTAAAGTATTGGAGGAACGAATTTCCAAAACCGTTGCAGTAGTTTCAGAAATTACTTCCAACATACAAACTGTTTCTGTCTACAATATTAATATGGTTAATACTACTTTTCTGTGTTGTTGATGGACTTTCGTGAAATAAATTTATTAATTTGATAAATAAAATGGCATACTAAGGTTATTACAAAAGTATTGACATAAAATGGCATTTTAATATCAACATCACTATCGTAATTTAGGCTTAGCTGTTGGCATCCTATTTGTTATCAGTGAGTCAGTTCAAGGGATTAGTTCACAATTCATTTATAGGCTCCATAAAAGTGGAATACAAACATGAATCTAAACTAAGATTGCAATATACTTGATTATGAGGTATGAAAAATTATATGGAATGTTTAACATAATGTTTTATGTATTAGTTGTATTTAAATAGGTTTGGACAAGGCAGATCCCAGGCCCTCCTGCACGAGAGCACAAAAGGGACATTAACTGCAAGATGATTATTTAAAGTATTGAAATCGGTTAAGAAGTTTAGGAGATTACACCAAACATAAAATTGTTAATTTACATCCAACCGTAAGCCTATAAATCGTTCCATACAGTACATAATTACGAAATTGGTCACTGATAACATTTATCAATTGACACCTGTTCTTAAATCATTCCAATATCAGACTCGATATCACCTCCCCGCAAGAAATGTTGACATTGGTTGGACTGACCTTTTTAATGTTCCATTGATAATCGCCATACGATACCGCTGGTGCGTCAACTCTTTCATGCATGATGCTTGCAGATCACCAACTTCCTCTAGTTTTGTCGTATACTGTTTGTTCACAGTCTGAAAATAAATAATTATATTATGAACTAGGTTAGGCTAGGCTATTGAAATAAATCATGTCCACACTCAAGTTTAAAGTAACATCCACAGCCAATTAACAGTCAGCTCATGTTTATGTAACATCTAATACTACAGCAGTTAACACTTTCACTGCAACCGACAGCAGCACTACAGGTGTACGCAAGATTCTTCTAGCCTGTCCATTTTAATTTTTTTTATTATTTGACTAGCTAGGCATTTGACCGCCACCTCACCTGGTGGTAAGTGATGATGTGGCCGATGTCGGAGCATGCCTGTCTAGGAACAGCCTATTCACTTTGGCCCTGTAGGCATCCCAGTTAAATTGATCAGGGAGCACACTTGCAGCCATTTAATATACCATACACCATTTAATACATGCACTACTATACTTAACACTGCTGTAGCCTTTTTGGTACTTGAGTTAGCAGGGGAAGTGTTAACAGCACCATGTTATGCTTTACCACAAACTTGATGCTTCCTGGTCACTCTGATATTTGTAGGTAAATTATTTAAATATTAACTGTATATGTATTCAAGAGAGTTAACTATAGAGGAGCCCACCTTATAGAATACCGCAGCCAAACAATGCTATTTTAAATAGTATTGTGGTCCTACCGTGAGTAAGGTCTCCAGGGCACCATGAGGTGGGGAGTTTGGGGAAGCAGTGGATTGGCGATTTGGCAGTGGATCCCTCCACACATTTGTCTTTTTACTGCCACAGCAATGTGACCCGAGGTTTTAGAGGAGGAGAGAGCAACACGTTAGAGATACCCCTAGTGTTGCTACCATATTTGTCTACCATATAACATAATAAATGGATAGTGGATTGCCTCAGTTGTAATCCCCATATTAAGTTTAAGTTCAATACTTAGACACGATACGTGTTCTTATACGAAAAAGCACGTTGGTGTGTGTTATCAGTAATCCAAATATGTTAACTTGTTTTTAACAAGGTATATGCATATTTGCTAAAAGGGCGTCATACTTCTATTGCATATAATAATATTGTAGTACATGCGTATTTACAGCAACGTGAGTAACAAATCCAAAGCACAATTTTTAATGAACACAGTCTGGCAGAGGCAATTACAGTGAACCTTACCTCTAACCGTTTATAGTCGGCTAACAAATCCTCCCACTCTTTCAAACAATCATCTACATCCATTGTTGTTTTTTCTTTTTTCAAGGATAACCAATTTGCAGTAATTTCCGAAAGTGCACACAAAATACAAATCGCCCCGATTAGAGAGATAAATCACACAATAATCTGCATCAATGAAATGACAGACTGCACAAACCAGCACAAACTATGACAGACTGAATGACAGGACGTTAGATCATGGACTTGTCATATTTAACAGGACTGAGCACACTCTTCTGGTAAAAACGAGCAGAGCAAGAGGTGTAGAACAGAGGCCGTATGTCTCTTTCTAATAGGGTGACCACATTTTTTTTATTTCATGAAATAACCATGGATAAATATCTATCTTTAATATATTATCTGTCTAATGCTTATGTTCTACGTGCTTATGTCATATATTTTTAGTCTGGGAAGACAAAAGAGCGGGACACGCCGCCTCTGTTCTCGCTGTCCCTCTCGGCTCGGGTTAGCCTCTGTACCATAGCCTCCTTCATATTTCTGTACCCATGACGAAAATAGACAATAGCATATAAACATAAGGTTGCTTTTTGCAATTGTAATTTTAGGGAGTTTTCAGTCCTGTTATATATGATAAATCCATGGACAATACGCAACTACGCAAGCAGTGTGACTATCTGAAAAACAGAATCTACCAAACTTAGCTGAAAATCTGCCAGGTACGTTGAAAAAAAACACCAAAACCAGGTCACACATACTTTTAGTTTACAAGTCAGCGTTAAATCGTGTAAATAGCCAAAAACTATTATTTTTCGTTTAATACAGTACTATGAATAGGGGGGTTACGGGGTCCAACCACCATCTCATGGGCCCAAGCCAACCTCAACTGCACGCGGTCCCCCTGCAGACAGACGAACGAGGCTCTGGCGAACCGACTTTTTCCTAACGGGTTGCGGGTGCGGGCCGGATGGTAGTTGCTGCAAGTAAAAAGCCAAAACACCACAAAAATGGTTATGAAAAGGTCCGCTACTAGAATCCAACACCATGCTAGGGCGTCGCCACTGAATGACGCGCAGGCATATCGCCCTACACCTGCGATAAGTGGGCTAGGGCTTCCCTGTCACGCGTGGGCAGGGTTAAAGAAGTAAGCGCCTAGTAGTAGGAAGCTCCGCTTCGCCACGCTTAACGTTGGCTCTCTGACGGGCCGGACTCGAGAGCTGGCCGACTTGTTGCACAGACGTGCAGATGGCATTCCTGCAGGTGGCTCCAAGTCTAGGGAAACCGGGCAGGGATATAAGCTTGTGTATACCGGGTCGACAGAAGGGAAGAACGGGGTCGCTCTTGTGGTGTGCGACGAATTCCGGAATGGCATCTTGGAGGTGAACAGAGTGAGCGATCGGCTCATGCTGATCAAGGCGCTAATAGAGGGATCAACCGTGACGTTGGCCATGTATTCCAGTGCAAGATTATCCAGGGGGAATGCCTCACTGCACAGCACCGAGTCCTTGCAAGCCGTCTATTAAGTGGTGGACTCTAAAAAGCAAGGGCCAGGAGTTAATGAAGGCAGCCGAACGTCTCGTTTGGAGCACGAAGGGTGAAACCACTAATGAGCTCTGGGGCCATTTGCAAAAGTCCATCCTCAAACTCGGACGAACAGTACTCGGTACGTCGAAAGGCGGCCGAAGAATTGATAAGGACACGGGATGATGGAATAGTAAGCTGCAGGAAGCAGTTAGGGACAAAAAGGTATGTTTCAAGAAATGGCACAGTAACTCACCTTTGGATAAGGAGGTGTACTTGGAGGCAAAGCGGCGAGCTAAGACGGTGGTGGCAAAAGCACGGTCGGCTCAGCTGGCTCCGCTCTACGATGCGCTGGATTCCGTGAAGGGGCAGAAGCTCGTCTACAAGCTGGCAAAGTCGCGGAGTCGAGCCAGTTTAGATGTTACAAAGTGTGTTGCCATAAAGAGTGTAGACGGCGTGTTGCTCACAAGTGCAAACTCTATTAAAGACCGTTGGTGCTGTCATTTCAGGGAACTGTTTAACGAGGCCAACAACCACGTGCCACCACCACAGCTTTCTGCAAACTTTGGCTTGATATGCCCGATTACCCCGGACGAGGTGGAGAGGTCTCTGCACAATATGAAGACCGAGAAAGCTATTGGCCATGACGGAATACCCATAGAAACTTGGAAAACAATGAGGACCCAAGGCGTACTCTTGCTCACTGAACTATTCAATAGGATCGTAGCCACGCTTATACCTGAATCTATAAAGGAAAGGGCAGTGTGCAGGAGTGCGGCAACTATCGAGGTATTAAACTCATGAGCCACACAATGAAGCTACTCGAACGTATTATAGACCAGAGACTTCGCCAGGAATGTTCCTTGTCGGATTGACAATACGGCTTCAGGCCGGGCTGCAGCACCATGGATCCAATATTTGCCCTCAGAGTCCTCCAGGAGTCTCACTGCAGTAAGAATAAACCTCTGCATTACGCATTTCTCGACCTGCAGAGGGCTTTCGACCGAGTTAATTGAGTAGGCAAGCGGACCCTGGCAGAGGCCGGGATGAGCGCTAGGACGATGATGATGACAGTACTATGAATAGCCAATGGGTGTTATAAATTTCTTGATGGTTTTTAATTAATTGGCTACTTATGGGTACCACATACAAAGTTCAACCTAGTTGATTGAGAGAGATTTACCGGACTCAATTCTTGCTCTCTGTGTTATTTTATCTTAAACGTATGTAGAGCTTGTCTAAGCTGAAATGACGCGCCACACTACTTAATTAGTTGATTTCGATGTGTGAGTGCAAATATTAATAACAACACTTCATCTGTGTGGGAGCGTCGACTGCTCAATTGAACGACGCGTGCTCCTACGTTTGTATTACTATCTTTACAACGGCATTTGTATATGTATTGCGTCCATATTTTAAATTTGCTTGTGTGCGTTAATGCGATAGTGGGGCGCGTCATTTCAGCTCAGACGAGCTCTACCTAGGTTCAAAGTCATTTTTTCTCATTAAGACAATAGAATACCTACTTTAGTCTTTCAAATAATAGTAGATCAAGGGGTCTAAAAAGGCCACATTAAGGTTACATAATATGATTCATATTAATTTGTCACAAACTTATCTGTTGTTGACATTGACATAATAATTCAAAACGGTGTCAGATAGTTCCGGCATTGGCCACCGGATCATATAAGTTTGTGGCACTACACAAATGGACAGTTCCGCGGGAACACGAGAATGTAGAATACTCCCTGTATTCGCTGACATTCGTGTAGTCCCGTCCATGTTTGGCATGTCTCGCCTATTTCATAGACTAAGTAGAGATCGATTTTATATTCATATTTCCTAGCGCTTTTCCCGTAACAGGTTCGGGGTACACTTGACCATGATCCAGGATATTAGTAGATCAAGTAATTTTTTTTTTTTATGTTATCCGGCAGACAAACAGGTATGCGGGCCACCTGATGGAAAGTGGTCACCGTAATTAATTATTAATAAAAAAGTAATTAGTGGTGGTAATTACAGTAGAGCAGCTGCCATCACCTCTGTGACCCTGTTTACAGCAGATTATCGATATTACCTCGATGAACCGATATAATGTCGACGCGTTTTGATGCCCACCACATCCCTAATAGGCGGGAATGTAGAGGGTCGACCAAAGTCCCGGCCAAAGTTTCGGCGGACATGTGGAGTACGCTTTATAGATTTTTGATCCGAAACTGACCTATATTTCCATAGTGTCGTGACAGCTATGGCGCCATTAATGTAACTCAGTCGCGTTCGTTTTGGTAACGGGCCACATTAACATAATAAGTTATTTGACAGCATTATCTCGGATAGATATACCCGGGCATTTCCCGTAACTCGGCGACACTTTTATGTGAGGGTGGAAATTATTTATTTTATTTATTTATTTAACCATTTATTGTACACAAGATTTTTACAAAACTATATGACAGAATATATCAGACACAACAGGCCAACTTATTTCTATAAAGAAATTTCTTTCAGCAGGCCTACAGCAGAGAGATCGTGACAATTAAATGCAGTTAAGACGGGCATTATTATAGTTTGGGTAACCGCCAATTCCTCAAGGAAATTCAAGAGACCATTCGGTCTCCGGAAAATCTCCGAGAGGGTGGTTGGTTGTCCTAAATACTTAGACCTATATGAAGCCACGCCACTACATTTTAACAGGACATGGGCAGCTGTTTCTTCTTCCTCTAGGCATGCTCTGCACGTGGGGCTGTCCGTCAGACCTATGGTAAAAAGGTGTTTATTATACGGGCCGTGTCCTGTTAGTGCCCCGGTTACCATTCGGAGTTGTTTCATTATCTCGGATGTCATATCATAAGATAATATCTATTATCTCGGATATTATCTTCTGATTATCTCAGATAGTGCTGTCAAGGCAATGCGAGTTTAAACTTTTCATTATTTCTATCTCTCTCTTTCGTATGAAACAGATGATTTTTTTACTTAATGTGGTTTTATAGGTATAGTCTACAACCTGTCGCATTCGTTTTATAGATACACCTTCAAACAGAGTCGTTTTAAACTTTTAAGCCGTCAAATTTTGCCACCAACGTCTTTACGGGTAGTGCGTCATGGATCATAATGAACATGAAAGAGAGCGCTAGGTCTTTTTCATAGAGGTCAGTATCCTGTTTTTCCATATCTATCGCATTATTTGAATCATTTCATGTCTGACACAGAATACTTAATGCTTCCGTTGTTGCTACTTGAAAGGGAAGTAGTGCCATATTTGGCTAGATATGTGGTACCGCGTTCAAATAAATTGGCCATAACCTGTTGGCAAATTTGGTGGCCTTGATCATCTTAATGTTTTAGTTGGCATTTGAATGAGTGAGATGGCGATATAACGTTTAATTTGAATGAGGCGGTCGCCACCCTGGTCGAAAATAAGAGGACCGTGCCCCGCCGTCGTTTCGTTCTTTGTCTCTCTGTCAAAATATGCCATGCCACGAATACGATAACGACCCGTTGCAATAGTAAAACGACCGAGTTACATAGTTGCTCATTTAGTATTCTTAACGTATTTTACAACTTTAGATTCGAGTCTTTATGAGCCTGTCAGTTCAAAAAGTTCATATCGATTGAACTGATGGGAATCGTTAGCGGCAAACTCTTTGGTCTGCGGAGCAGTAGCGCGAGAAGTTTATGATTTATCCCATAGCCTCCTTTATCTATGTTTATCCTTATCCTCCCTTTCTCGACATTGGCAGAATCGCTATTTCTTAACCGCGAGAACTGAGAACAAAAAAATATCTTCCCACTCGCTCCGCTATGCCACCTTGTAGGTCCAAATTTGTAGGTCCATATAGTTATATGCGCATTGGCCGCTCTTTGTGCGACACGCTAATGGGCTCGTTAATTATAAACTAGTGGACCCGGCGCTACTTCGTTAGTATACACCTACTTTACCGCTACCTACCCCTTTTTCTTGCTTAAACCTTACTCTTCACTATCTATTGTTGAAAACTGCATTAAAATCCTCCGTTGCGTAGTTTAAGAGCTAAGCGTACATATACATACATAGATACATAGGGACACATGGCGTGAAGCGACTTATTAAATAATTTCTGAGTTTTGTCTTTTTAAAGAAGGCGGCTACAGGTTACGGGGCTCTTTCACTTCCAGGCATTAATATCTACGCTTAGAAATGCAAGGTCCGTGGGCCCACAACCGCATTTAGGATATGGCGCTGCTTCTCCGAGCTCTCTTCTTACCCATCGTCCACCATTTGGATGAACCGTGCCAACATATGCCAGCCGCGAGGCTGGCATATGTTGGCACGGCTCATTGTAGCACGACGGGGCTTGCGCAGGTAGGTACGATCCGAAACAACCATCCGAATAACACCGGCACAAAACGGTACGAGAAAAAGAATCCTCACGGGGTGATCAGGAAAAGGCGAAGTCCAAAATGGCAACGGTCGCGAGGCCGGGGTCGTACGGCGGACGTCGCCCGACCAATAGGAGACCTCAAAACCGCCCGTCGCACGACCGTTGCCAATTAGAACAGCGCCGAAGACCTTACCCACTAAACCCCGCGGCGCTCCAGCATCGCCTGAAATCCTAATACAGCCTCATTAATATCATCATCTTTGGCGTTAAGCCTGCGCGCATCCGGGGACCGGAGGGCTTAGTGTGAGTTTCGCTTCGAATTTACTTTACTATCGCGTTTACGTGAAAATTAGTATGAAAAAATGTATAGCGCCGTCTAGTGGTACGTAAATGAAGTTTTTTTCTTCATACTAATTTAGACGAAAACGCAAACGCGATAGTAAAGTAAATTCGAAGCGAAACTCACACTAAGCCCTCAGATTTCGGATATCAATTCCTGCGTTTTATAAATGAAAACTCCTTTTCGAAATAGGACGAACGGTGTTTAGATCATAGAAAAAAAAATTTATATACAGAAGGTTTAGATAGATCTGAATAGGTGTTTCTGAATCGGAACAACATTTCTTGCATAGACTACTGTAGTTTTGCAGAAGATAAACTTCTAGTGTGTTTTATTAAGTAAGTAAGTATTTTTCTTCATACTAATTTCTACGAAAACGCAAACGCGATAGTAAAGTAAATTCGAAGCGAAACTCACACTAAGCCCTCGGAAGGCTACAGCGAAAATGAATGTTTCGGACAGGGTCGTTGCTTGCTACTCGTTTTTTTAAGTTTAAAAGTCGGGCATAAAATCGAGTTATTAATAGGAAGCAACTATCTGATGTGCCGTTGGATCTCCAAAGAAATTTCACAAATACAGAAAGGATTTCAGAAAATCTCTCGATAAAGCAGGTTGGGTTAAGGAAAATTAATGGTTCCAATGTCTGTGACCCCAGCAGGGGTCAAATAGCTTAGAAACGATGCCCTCATGCCCATTTTGTGTACAAAAAATAATACAAAAAATCACAATTTGTACTTGAGTAGTTTCCGAGATATTTTATGTCAAATGTGATCCCGCTGGGTTCATCTCAGAAACAAAAATTCGCTACACTAAAAGTTTCACAGTCACCGCAAGTGGCAGACGCAATGGCGCGCCCACATCAAGGCTTACAACGCGCTGGGTATAGCGTTGCGCATCGCCTTGAACAACGTCATGCGTATGGCGTTAACGTGACGTGTGAGTTTCGCTTCGATTTTACTTTACTATCGCGATTGCGTTTATGTGAAAATTTGTATGAAGAAATGTATAGCGCCGTCTAGTGGTACGTAAACGAAGTTTTTTTCTTCATACTAATTTAGACGAAAACGCAAACGCGATAGTAAAGTAAAATCGAAGCGAAACTCACACTAAGCCCTCAGATTTCGGATATCAATTTCTGCGTTTTATAAATGAAAACTCCTTTTCGAAATGGGACGAACGGTGTTTAGATAGATCTGAATAGGTGTTTCTGAATCGGAACAACATTTCTTGCATAAACTACTGTAGTTTTGCAGAAGATAAACTTCTAGTGTGTCAAATGGCAAAGCAATATTCGATCATTCTTATTGGCAACTGGTTGTCATTTAGGATTCTATCGCTGTCACAAGGACGAACGTCTTGGAACGATAATGTCCGTGACCCCGGCTTAAAATAGCTTTGCAATGATGCTATTCACATTTTGTGCTGCAGTTGTGTCCGAGATACTTCATGTTGAAGGTGGTCCAGTATGTCGGAAAGTATAATACAGGGTATTTCGTGCATCGTGTGTAATATTGAAATAGCTGACTGAAGGGATGATGCACCAAACACACTGGACTTATCTCCAACATGAAATATCTCAGAAACAACTAGGCACTAAATGATGTCATCATTTCGAAACTATTTTAAACCGGGGTCCCGATGGGGTCACGGACATTATCGTACCAACAGAATCGTTCGTCCTTCGTCAAACCATAGGTTTTGCTGGAGTCAAAAGCTCATGATATAAAAATAAACATCTGTTAAATAAATTAGATATTTAATAGATTTATTTACAGAAAATATTAAACCAAATTCTATGAAATTTTGGTAGGTAGATATTGATATAAATTTAGACAAAATACAACATGGATTATTTATGGTGATTTGAGTACATACAAAATCCTGCTTAGTTATTTCTGCTGATCTATATCTATATCCGCTCCATAGGCATATAAATATGTGTTCCAAATGACAAGAGAATTTCATGCTTTTGAATGCACACAATCATGTCGGCATTATTCCTAGGTTAAGCATATTACGAGGGCATAAGTGCAAATACCTACTTTAATCGATAATTGTAATACAAATTCCTTAACGTATATTATAGTTATAATTGCAAGCTATATTTAATGATTTTCTGTTGCGTCACCCGAGGAGATTGTAAACTTTTTGTATTGACTTATTCGTAAATATGTATTGCTGACAATGTGGAACGCGTCGCGTACGGTGTGGGGGGAACACTACCTTGTTGAGAAGCTTTCGTGAATGACTAGATAATGCGATGTAAGTCGGCAAAGCACGATATCTCATTCTTGTCATGCGAAATATCTTAGAACGAGTCTACGCTATTGTAGCCTACAACCTCCCTGGGCAATAGTTCTATTAACAGTACGAATCATCACTAGCAAATAGCGGCCATGATGCCATATCGATACATTGATAATTTTCATATCTTAAATAACGGGTACGAGGGAACGAGATTACAGATGTCTATTGTAAATGAGTCTAGATAGGCTACTTTGCGCTACTACACATAGGATAATACGGCAAAGCTAATACAACCGTATCTTAGCAGCCTACGATACAACTAACACTAATTACTAGCAAACCAGGCAACCAAATTCCACAATATGCCCTAAATAAATAACTAAGTTATTGAATAATAGGCTCCATCATCATATTTGCAACTATCTACCTCAAACAGGATTGAAAATTAAAATATTAAATTATATATCACACACTTTTTAATTTACGTAAAATTCGTGTAATAGAAAATGAATACACCTCACGGATAAACGTCATACACCAATGATGACCGTGGTAAACATAGAATCATCGAACACCCTCAACTCTAATAATGCAATGTACTTGTTACATTGACCAGAATTATGTTTGAGACAATGAAATTGAATATTGGACATAAAAATAAATAATTAAAAACATTAATATATCGCTCTAACTTATAGTTAAAGTTTTGAGTGGCCAAAACTTAAAATAAGCCCCTATGAAACTACAATGTGTTTTATAGCAGCGTCGGTTTGTAACGATGAGCTAAATAATTACAGAAATAATGTGAAATAGTAATATGCCTCTGCGGGTGCGCATTAATGCTGTTGGCACTCGCGCGAACAAACACAATGACCACCAATTCGAGACGAGACAACATCGAAAGCGTATGTACACTGGCAGAAGGAACTCCTCGCGAAGAACTTCAATCATATTCATGTGATTCAACGTGTACTCATAAGTTTATTACCAAAATGATTGTCATGAATAACCATCAATATCAAATTTAATAAAACTAAATTATTAATAACAAATCAAGGTACAAGTTTTCTATAGAGGACACGTAAGAAATTATAATATTATCATTAACTATTCGTATGAAATAAAATTTATATCTAAACGCGCTTATGAATAAACAATAATTATAAAATAAAACAGAATAATGAAATGTTAAATTATAACACAGCTTTTTCTCCTCATCCCGCCGTTCCAATCGGGTACATGACGTATGCTACGCTACTAAGCCGTACGGCCGTCCTCGGGTAGGCGACCCATCTTTAAAATAAACTCAGCTAACCTAACGTACAGAAACTATCAGTGAGGCGTTACTCAAAATGGAATGTGCTGATGAAAAGAACAAGTGAAGATTGGACACAGGGAGGAGCGGTGCCGTACCGATGTGGAATAGAGACATAGCATCGTCAAGTAAACCAGAGATACCGCAATGAGTTAGGAAGAGACCTCGATAAATTACCATACTATTCCTCCGTTCCATAACGATTTGACCATAAAAATCGCAACTCAATGCTCTCGTTGCAGCTATAATCGTGAAAATAATGATAAGGATATCATCGGTGAGTTTAAGTTACTAAAATGGCAACGCTCTTAGCGACACTCCCAAACTTTGACGGTCTGGTCGACGCTGCCCGATATCACGTATGGCAAGTTCCTGTGGAAATCTGAAACAAACAAAAAATAATTATTAGTGGTTTTATTAACCCTATGCTCTAAGCTTAACATTTTTTATTCATCTTTATATAGTGAGACACGGCCGAACTACACTTCTTACATTTTAATGTAGCTGTCTTAAAATCCCCAAATAGCCTACAGGTTGTAGCCCATTTGCTCTCCGAAGCCCAACCCACTCACCGAGGCTGATGGCTAAAAGCTGATGCGCATACAGCGTCTTCAGGCATCGGGTGTGCGCCACGTCCCACACGCGCAGCGTCTTCCCGAGTAACTTTGGTTACCAAATTCAATACTTGAGCCTCCTGTCCAAGCAGCGCCATCTAGTGAGGCACAGCCGAAGATCCCCCATTAGCCCATTCGCCCCACGAAGCGCATGATAGACCCCATAGACTCACCGAGGCTGGTGGCAAAATGCTGATGCGCATACAGCGTCTTCAGGCATCTGGTGTGTGCCACGTCCCACACGCGTAGGGTCTTGTCGTCGGACGCGGTGAGCAGGTAGCGGCCGCCCGGGTGCCACGCCGCGCCCCGCACCCAGTTGTCGTGGCCGACGAGCGTGGCTAGGCACTGGCCGGTGCTCACGTCCCATATCTGTGGATGGGGTGGGTGGTTAGGTTTCTCTACTTAGGTAATAATAATACAAAGAGATAATAGATTTGAATGAAAAATTTGAAAAGAAAACAAATTGGTCCAAAAGGCTCAGTTATGGAATTTATAACAGAGAGACGAGGTCAATTTTTCAAGGATGTTCATCATATCAGCCAGAAGACGCCCACTGCTGGGCATAGGCCTCCCCCAGAGATCTCCACAAAGGCCGGTCCAGTACCTGCGTTTACCAGGTCGTCGGTACTCCTTGTGGGAGGCCTACTCACGCTGCGTCTTCCGGTACGTGGTCGCCTCTCGAGAACTTCACTGCCCCATCGGCCATCTGTTCTTCGTGCTCTGCCCACTGTCACTTCAGCCTGGCAATCCTTAGAGCTACGTCGGTGACCTTGGTTCGCTTGCGGATCTCCTCAGGTACAAGGATGTTCAATATAAACTAATTGACGAGTGGTTCAGTTGGTAAGCATGGCCGGTCTGCCACGCAGAGGACCCGGATTCGATCCCGTCCGAGCAGAAATTGAAATCTTCGTGCTCATGTGTAGGTGTTACCTTGACGGCCTTATCCCTGGAGCCGGTGGCGAGGAAGGGCCCCAGGTGCGCGGCGCGGCGGTTGTCGCCGCCGGCCGCCTCATTCACGGCCGCGGCAGCCGCCTCGGGCGCCCACGACACGCACTCCACCACGTGCTCGTGTTCACGGAGCTCCATCTAGACATAGACATGATTTAGTTTGACATCACAATAATCCATAAGCGTTTACATAAGGTGGGCGAACAGGCAATCGGGCCACCTGATGGAAAGTGTACCAAGAGTATCGGCAATGCGTTGCCCACATCTATAACACGTTGCTCTTGCAGTAAAACGGCAAATGCCCCCATTTGCCCACTGCCAAAGCCACGGTTCCCCAAATCCCCATCCCCTGGAGCTAAGATTCGACATTTTCTCTAGCCAAATATTAAATCATTGTTGTGCGCAATTACGGGCATGAGGCTTTCATCTTAGTCCTCAGTGACAACGTACTTGCGGTTCTGCATTTTTGTTGCCTGCCACCAAATGCATGAATCGTAGATGTTATGGGCGACAGTTACCACTTACCATCGGGTGGGCTGTTTGCCCGTTTGTCACTGAGTAGTATAAAAAAATATGTTTTAGAGGTCGAAGCGAATTATCGAAAAGTAACAAATTAACCCTTATCTCAAACATGTAATGCTTATAGTTCTTCATCCTTCTGGGATAAAAAAGATGCGCGAATAAAGACGACTTAGAGGGGCGATTCTCGCGCTGTGACATCTTGATTTCGACATTTTTTCTAGCAGTCTATTGCAGCCAAAAACTTTCTCATCTATCTTCGACAGCCGTGTATTGTCGAATATAAATCTCAGTGATTATTGGCTAGCTATCTGATCAGTAAATGTTACATAGTACATGACTCTTAATAGAATACAATAGAGACCAAATCACCTTGCACTCATTAGTGTCGGCGTTCCAGATGCGAACGGTCTGGTCGTTGGATGAGGAGGCGAGCAGCGCGCCGTCGGCCGACACTCGCACCATCCGCACCCACTCGCGGTGACCCTTGTACGTCTTCACGCAGTATCTGTGAGGGGCAAAGGTTTATTATCACGAATCATTTTAATTGTAAGTTTCGGAATGTGGAATGCGGAAGATTATTATATTATATTATATATGAAATCGGTAATTTCATTTTAATTATGATGTCATTTTTTCAACATTTTTATATCATTAATAACAATTTTGGGTCAACTATACTTTTGTGGAAGTCATGAATGTTGTAGCAGGCCAGTTTTATAAGATTTTTTTTTCAATCTAATATTAAAAAGGCACTAGAACTGCGGCAGCGCATTCTACAGGCTCAAGCGCGCGACCGCTATGCCTCGTATGACCCTTCATCATATCAACCGCAAGACGCCTACTGCTGGGCATAGGCCTCCCCCAGAGATCCACAAAGCTGGATCCTGTGCCTTCCGCATCCAGCTGGTGCCTGCGATCTTTACCAGGTCGTCGGCCCACCTTGTGGGAGGCCTACCCACGCTGCGTCTTCCGGTACGTGGTCACCACTCGAGAACTTTACTGCCCCATCGGCCATCTGTTCTTCGAGCTAAGTGCCGCCCTGCCCACTGCCACTTTACCCTGGCAATCGTTTGTAGCTTTTAGGGCGCCGCAAAGTTCTCGAATGGCGACAAAGTACCGGAAGACGCGAGGGTAGGCCTTGCGCAAGATGGACAGACGACCAGGTAAAGACAGGCACCAGCTAGATGCGGATGGCACAGAACCGAACCAGCCTATAATAAATCATCTGTTTCATAAATTTTTACAGAATTGGTTTTACATTTTTGTATGAAATAGCAGACTTTTGCACATCCTGAATCCATCGGTTTCCTTCGTCTTCACTCCATCTCTTGGAGGATCTAACGATGTTTGTGATAATATCACATAGTATAAACTAATGTCGCTTTCCGCGTCTGTCTGCATTACCGCCAACTCCTGAACTACGCAACGGATTTTAATGCGGTTTTCACCATTGGCTAGAGAATTTCTTACGAAAGCTGTATATGTATAATATATACATATTATTATTATATCAGCCGGGGCGGGTCACTAGTAATACCATATATTTCTATGGTTTCTATCGGTGGAAACCTGTAATTGGCTATGTGCTGCCAGTATTATTTTATATTGTAATCATTGCTGTTGGTTTTCCTTAAGTAATTAACATAAAATAAAATACATATATCCCTTACCCGGTAGCCACCTCCCAAGCCTTGATGGTCTTATCCCGGCTGGCCGAGTAGACGATGTCGCCGCTGGGCGAGAACGCCACCGACGAGACGTTGTGGTCGTGGCCGTGCATCGTCTTCACACACTCGAACGTCTGATTGAAGTCCCACAGCTTTATGGACATGTCCGCGCTGCAGGACACTGGAACGACCAAAGGGTACGAGTTAGCTTTATTGCAATATCCAGAGTGACAAAAGCAACGACGGATGTTAGAAAAATATTCTCTGATTAGTTCACTCAGGGCTGATTTTTCAATCCACTAAAAATGTATCTGCCCGATAAAGTAATATACTACCAAGTTAAAATAAATAGTAATTCCACATAATTAAGAAGTAACTATGCGATTCCATCTCCATAACGTATCAGAATGTTATGTTTTTTATCTGAGGATTGAAAAATCAGCTCTTAAATATGTAATTATCTTACAAACTATAAAGATATCCACGAAACAAGGTTCTGGAACATAGCTAGAAAAATGTATGATGATATAACGTCACAGGGTGCCATTCGGCTCCCGAGATAGTGAAAATTGCTACAAGTAAGCCATTTAGTTTACTATTGTAAGCCGGAGCCAAGCCGGATACTTATTAAAATAATTTAACATGATTGTTAAGTAAGAAAATAAGTAGGTTCAAATCCAAACAGAAATCGTCGATACAGAATTTTCAAATGCCCCTGTTAATATAGCCTAGGTTGGGATTGAGCACGAATTAAGTATCTGGTTGTGTTTAGAATAGCGTACTCTTCAAGTCCACAAAGTTTCATTCAATTAGGGGTGTTCGGGTGCGTGGACTTCCCTTGTAAGTACAGTCGAAGAAACATAGGGCTACACAGAGATCTATTTGTTCGACCACACCTGTAATAATAACTATTTTGGTCACACATCACGCACAAATTGTACCCGTAACCAATTCTACTAAGAGGCCAATACACACATTATCGTACCACATATCATTATGTATGATTCATTGGTATAATATAAAAATATACAGCGATAAGGTCAACAACTCGTGTTGTACCAGATGCTTATAACAATAAAAGATTTAAATAACAATAATACGAGTAGTGGTCAGTCAGTAGTGAGTGTAATCAATACAGTCATTTTTAAAACAACTACGGTCGCAAACAAACGTAAGTTCGTCTGAGGGTAGCTTATGATGGATGGTATGGCAAAACCGGGAGCGCGCGTCATTCGCTAACTGGCTAGGCTACTCATCAGAAAGCAGTAACGACTTTAGTACACCTTTGTAGAATAGAGGACTAATGCACGATTTCACCATAACTGCCTAAGTTTTAGGGGACCCTTGTAGCACTTTAAATGGATGATTTGCATGCAAAATCAGTCACATAAAACTTTTAGGCTAGGTTAGTCCCTTAAAACAGGCATAAGCAGTCTCTTGCCTATTTTTAATATCGTCTGAACAGATTTCCTCCGCCGCAGCTTTTTGAAAAGCCGGCTTTATCCGAGCTTAGATTACAAGATAGGAATTCCATATTATATTTACCAAGAAGTTTCCCGTGGTGGTCGAACGCGATGTCCTGTACGGAGTCGGTGTGCCCCTTCAGGGTTCGTTCGTACTCGCCGCTCTCGAAGTCCCATACCTTGATGGTGGCGTCCTCGCTCGAGGAGACCATCAAACTGAACACCGGGTGGAATATCACCTGGAAACGAGGTTGGGGAACGTGGTGAGTCGATCTGGTATACAGCCTTTTTTACTTGGGCAAATCCAATTACGCATATTTTTTTTAATGTTATACGATAACCAAACAGGCAAGCGGGCCACCTGTTGGAAAGTGGTCACCGCTGCCTATAGACATTAGCAACACCAGGGGTATCTTAAAACGTTGCCCACCTCTATAACACGCATATCTATTCTCCGAAGAATTGCCAGGCTAAAGTGACAGTGGGCAGGGCACATAGCTCGAAGAACAGGTGGCCGATGGGGCAGTAAAGTTTTCGAGTCGCGACCACGTTTCGGAAGACGCAGCGTGGGTAGGCCTTGTACAAAGTGGACCGACGGCCTGGTAAATATCAGATACCAGCTGGATGCGGAAAGCACAGAACCGGCCTTTGTGGGGAGCTCTGGAGGAGGCGTATGCCCAGCAGTGACGTACGTCTTACGGCTGATATGATGATGATGACTCTCTGACCTTTTTATTTCTCTCATTTTGTTTAATAATAATAATAGTAAAATAATAAAAGTTTGCCACAAAAAGCACGCCTTGCTTTGCATAACGCAGTTTTGCTTCCCACACTAACATACGGTAGTGAATGTTGGGTATGGCAGAAGAGGAATGAAAGTAGAATAAATGCGGTCGAAATGAGGTCCCTAAGGAAAATATGTGGAGTGAAATTGAGTGATAGAGTGAAAAATATAGTGATCCGTGAAAGGTGTGACATGAAAGATGATGTAGTAACAAAAATAGAAAGAGGGATGTTAGGATGGTTCGGGCATGTAGAGCGAATGGATGATAGACGATTGACGAAAGAGGTATATAGCGCGAATCTGGAAAACCAGCCCTTAAGAGGACGACCCAGGAAAACATTCACTGATCAGATTAGTAATGTTCTCAAAAAAGCTGGGGTCCGAAGTGGTAAGAATAAAAGGAGATGTATGAAAAGAGTTGTGGATATATGCGAGGCTAGGGAGTTGTGTCAGGACAGAGCAAAGTGGCAGTCCATAGTCTCTGCCTACCCCACCTGTGGGACACAGGCGTGAGCTTTATGTATGTATGTATAATAATAAATAAATAAATTTTCGTGTACAAATTCACACAGCGCCATCTAGCCCCAAACTAAGCAAAGCTTTTGCTATGGGTGCTAGATAACTGATAAACTACTTAAATACTTTTAAATACATACTTATTATACATAGAACACCCAGACCCGTAACAGAAATTAAAATTCATCATTTCAATTTCTGCCCGGCCGGGAATCGAACCCGGGACCTCTTGCGTGGCAGACCGGCATGTTGACCATTGCACCACTCAGGTCGTCAATGGCTGAGCCTTAAGCCACACGTCACACAGCGCTACACTTTTGTCGAACATCGGTCTAACGCTACAGTGTCATAGATGGGTCTATCTAGTGGATCTATCTATGAGTGTGTAGGAGAGTTGAAATTGACCGGAAATCGTAAATTTGTGCATACAGGTACTGAAACATTGTTTTTCAATTAACCTTGTAAACGCTAAACTTTTTTCTTTGTTCTTGCCCTCATAGCCAAAATTACCGAGGTACTTAAACAAATTACACTAAGAAAACATGAGGAAGACACTGAAAACTTCTGACACTCTGCTCTGGACTTTGTATTTTATTCATGTCAGGCAGTATAAAAAAAACAATCGAATGTGATATCCACACAATAAATGCCGTCATTTCACAACGTTAGAATCATGAAACAACGTAACTGGCTACAAGATTTTTAATAATCCAAAAGTGTGCTACTTGAGTTTATGTGAAATTTGTGTGCATCTAGATTAGATAGTGAAGTGTATATTTAAATATGTATGTGGATATGTAAAGTGTAACAAGTAGAGCATAGTAGAATAAAAGTGGAACGTTTTTCTCATATCATTTACAAATAATACTACGAGGAATTATAAGCCACAATTTTTTTGGTCACGTAAACCAACCTCTGATTTTATAGCTAAGCAATGGGAAAATAAAAAAGCTTCTAATAAACTAATTCGTCTTTTTTTAAATGTCCAAAGAAAGCGTCATCATATCTTATAACTTAGCATGTGAAATAATACACTGTGTTATTTTATAATGAAAATAGGGATTGCACGATCTGTTTGGCGCATTAACCTGGTTAAGGGACCTTGACCTTAAACGCGGTCAGCTAAAGCGCAAGCTGCATGATTACTTCCAATAATAATTTATCTTTCTTTTAATTACTACAAAAAATAGTATGCCATAATACAAAGTGATTTTCTTTAGGTACATTTTGATGATCAAATAATATAGGACGAGTTATAAATTATTTAGGTTTCTAGATGATATCCGATACAATTACTATATTGGTGTCATATATGTATACATATTTTAGAAGTTTTCTGCTTGAATATATGTTACGAATGTAGTTGCGGTGACTACTTACTATCAGGCAAGTTGTAAACGTGTTTGCCACCTTAATGGTATAAAACAAAACTACAAAGTTAAGTTGTATTTACAGTAGCTTACATCGAAAATATATAGTGGCTAAGATAGCATTTTTTGACGCGCATTGATAGTGGCTGACTTAGTAATTTATTTTTAGAGAATAGCTCTATTAAATAGCAGCCTAATACTACTACTAGCCGCTAGCGCTAGTCAATTACGTTAACTGTTATTGTTATGAGACTACTCATAGTAGTGAGAACTCTAACGGAGATATCGTAAAAAGCGTAACAATGAAGTCCAAAACAATACGTCAATAAAATACCAAGCATTGCGTTGTGATGACAACTTTCTGTGGCGTAGAAAGTCTCAAGACGTCGACGTCAGCCTTTGTTGTTGTTGTGTACAAGATTACTGCAATAATTCGTTATTTTCTTGTCTGACGATGACCAAGTTTATGAATAAACAGCTTCTTGGGTGGGTGGGTCATACTTTTTATCGATATTGAAGATAGCGTTCAAATTGTAGGAGCAGACGCCGTTAATGCTTCAGAAAGTGGTTTCGTTTTATACGCAATAAGTTGCTTAGATGGCGCATTTAAGTGTTGTAGTATTTCCCCGAGTCATAAAACGGTATACGCTAGAATTTTCGCTTTCTCCGTGTACGGAGTGACCTTTAGCTAACGCTTGCAATGTTAGAGATTCTTCTGGGTCTTACTTTTGAATTTATGAATTATTTAAACTATCAACACTAGAGACTAGACCCAGAGTCTATACGAGCCAATGAAGCGTGCAGCCGCTTCGAAATATCTAGGTGAAATAATGGAAACCGTGTTGATAAGTGCTAGAATTTGGACAAAAGTGTAGTAAACGTATGAGAAATTTTATTTTACATTTTATAGAGGACGCACGAATCTCAAGCGTCAACTTTATTTTGAGTGAGACATACATGTATATATCGAATGACCCGACACGTATATGTTAAGTAGCAAATCTTGTAGGCACCATCCGAATTGGCAACGGTCTTACGACTGCGGTCGTGCAACGGGCGGTGTTGGGGTCTGCTATTGGTCGGGCGACGCTCGTCCGTTGCCAATTAGGATAGCGCCTAAGGGTAATATTTAACTGGCCACCAAAAAATACTAAACCTTACCTACATTGAGTGTGCAACCTACAGTTTATTATTTTTCTACATTTTAATTCGTGTACTAGTGTATTCGAATATGAGCTACAAATACTACAATGTATGTGGATGTGGAAGAGGTAAAAGAGGTATGTCAGGTCAGGATCGTAGAGTGTGGCACATGATAGTCTACCCTGCGAGCTGCGAGATGCGGCCGTCAGAGTGTACTCGTATGTCAAGTCATCATCTTGAGAGCGGTCAATCCCGGCTTCTGCCACGGTCCGCTTTCCTACCCTTTCTATCCACTTCGACCGGCCTTCGACATCGTCGCGTCGTAAGGCATCCATAAACCACGTGGTTCCAATTTGCCCACTTTAGTAACGCCCCCTCCCGTCACGTATCCTACCGTGGCATTAGCTTTGACCCCTCTCCCAGTTGAGACGTAGTTTTTTCCAAGACATTTGCGCTGTTTTCTGTTGCTTTTTTTAGGAATACGAGTAGAATTAACACACGAGGAGGTTTTAATTCAAGAAGTATTCCAGAGGTCTCATTATTGTGGCTCCCCTGGTGTTGCTGATGTCTTTAGGCGGCGGTGAACACTTTCCATTAGGTGGCCCGCTTGCCTGTTTGCCTTTGCAACCGTCACTCCATCGCTTCTTAGGGCCTCGGGACCTCTGATACAGGCACCCATTTCGCAATAAAGTGTTAAAGCCTCTCACCTTGGTGATGGTGGCCCGGTGGCCGGTGAGGCAGAACTTCTCTGGCGGGCGCGGGATCCATTCCGCCGGGGTGCGCTTCCCTCGGGTGGGCGCGCCCTCGATGAACTCCTTCTGTGCCTCGGAGAGCTTCGCCTCCAGCTCCATTACCTGTTGGACCAGGAAATAACAAAGGTTTTCGTATGAATATCACGTGTACACTGTGCTTTTTAGCGAGATTTCTAAAATATGTATTTTTATATCACTAAAGTGGCAAACAACCTGCGCTCCATGATCTATGTTTTTTTCCGACATCTATAGGTATATTTATACGAATATTATAAAGAGGAAAACTTTGTATGTTTGGGGTAACCTCCGATCCTACTGAATCGATTTAAAAAATTATTTCACTATTTGAAAACAACCGTTAGTTGTTTCTAATGATACCATATATTTAGTTATCAGTGGAGTAAGTATCTTCTAAAGTCTGAAACACGGGAGATATCGTAATGGCGGAATAATACTATGTCCAGTAACATTTTCATAGACTAATAGGTTCCCACGAGATGGATTAATGAGTTCATAAAGGTCATAAGGAGCGTGGGTGGAACTAAGTTGGAAAATGTCGAAGGCTCGGGGGTAGGTGTGTGTCAAGCATTCGACGAGCGGATGGTGACACCATAAATGTTACCCACAGATTTTTACCACGGCACTAAACAAAATATCGTCGAGCCTCTCAGTGCGAACAAAAAAAGCATCAATGAAAATTTGTATGTTTACTTTTGTTGCTTATTAACTTTTTAGATCAAGGATAAATGGAATAGACGTTAGAGCGAGGTTCATGATCGCCGGTCGCCTTGACGTTGTTTAGTTTCGCCGCATTATTTCTGGAGCGCGGCGCGCTGTCGGCGAATGAGACGTACGAGCCGCCGCCCGCGCCCGCTGCGTTGTTTAGGATAATAGCAGAGCGACCTATAAATGTCAACAACGCGACACAGATCGATTGAATCCATTGCCTTGCAAGACCGAACCGTGTCGGGCGACCATTAAGCTTTTTATACCCAACATCCCACAAAGAAAGCGTTTAACCGTGGCCGGTTTAGTAATGGCTTTGACAAAACATACGTCTCTGAAGAATTAATGATCATTTACGTAACCGGGTGCCGGGCGATTGCTCGCTAGTTACCTTGCCCGCGTAACACGTGTAATATATCATATTTTAGTGTTTATAAATCGATTACGAATGTCATCAATTATGGAGGAGTAAAGTTGCAATAGTAAAACTGCGTAATCCATCATCACGGGTAAGCCGGTGCCGCCCAATGCATGTAATACTGATCTGTAAGTGTTGAAGAGCAGGTTTATTAGTGGTTTTGGTGCGGCAGTGTGAGAGTAAATTAGTAGGAAGTGGCCGCGCAGCTTGCTTGTAACTTGTAACACGTTCTCTATGTAATCAGGTACCTTTTTCTGCAGCCTGATGACGGAAGTCCACTTCTTCTCTAGCAGGCCGCCGAACTTGCGGTCCATTTCGCCGCTCATATCGGCCTCCTTCTTGAACGCTTCCAGCGCGTCCGTGTAGCCATTACTGCCGAGGTAGTCGGCGATGGCTTTGTTCCTGCAACAAATACATACTCAGTCAAAACTACAGTTTCATTTCATAGCCGTGACGTCTAAATTGACGTCTGCTTATGGAAATGGAAGGCATTATGAGGCATCCAATTACACAATACACAGTTTTAGTTCGCGACCGGCCATCCACAAACCGTAAATCAAAGCAAGAGTGCCTGAATAGAGCACGCCGAGTCACTTTACTTTTTGCAATCATTCGGAGAAATAGGACAGTTTTAAAGTAACGGTCTTGTAACGCGTATCCATTTGCGAGTTGACGAAATGCGAGGAAACGAAATCGATGACTTTTTACGACTTTTATCGCAACGAAGAAGCTTCGAATATCGAGCATTGAATAGTTGGCCTAGTATCTATTTATTATTTCATAACTTTGGTTTCAATTACATCTTTTTTGGGTTCATCGATTTAGAATTTTTAATAAATTAAAAACTTCAAATAAGTCTCAAAAAAACTGTGACTAAAATATGGATTCGTTAGTAGCAAACGGATTTTGTTCGTTTGACGTAAGGCTAGTAAAAAATTCTTAGAAAAAAAAAACAGAGCCGCAGATGTTATATGCAGAAACTTGAGTTTCGTGCCATAAGGATCCATAGCGAACATGTGTTTTTAAAAGCGAGGAAGTAGCATTTGGCGATAAGGAATGCCACATTTTGTTCTTGTTGTGAACACAACTGAGTAGCTTAAAATTTGATACGGTCCTTATGATCAAACATACATTCAACATTATTCAACATCATGTTGTTTACCCACTACCTGTACCTATTGTATTGTTTTATAAACCATCTAAAAGAGTGAGGTCGACGAACGAATACCATCTAGTATCGACTAAATGAAACAGGGTCATTTGAACCATCTGTATTAACTCTGACGCTTCTTTCCTCATTCCTAAGCAGCCACATATTTGTGTCAGCATTAGATTGGAATTTCAGACATTTTTACAAACAACATAATTTGTAAAGCTAGTAAAGAATCTAGTAGCGCCGACATTTGTAGTGTTCACACACACACGCACTCACACCAAAGTCTTTATCTAAGTACTTATGTCTATTTGTTCTTTTACTTTTCACTTTCTTTTTTATTGTAACCCACAATAAAGTTATGTTGCCACCCACTGTATAGTTTTCCTAGGCATAGATTAATCCTCGGATACAATCTGGCCCCTCGAGACAGGCTTGCCTTAGTGTAGAGGCCATAACAATCTTTACATCTATCTGTAAGACTGTTCGATGTAGGTACTGGGAACGTGTAACAACGTGTATGTACTTAATTCGATTTTTTCAACAAACTTATTTGTATTTCTATTTTGTTCCGTATACGATGTCTTACCGAGCCCCGTGTATAAATGCAAAAACGTACTAATGAGAAGCATATTGGCGCGTGATAATCATAAAAAGCATAGTTCAGACAAGGACAGACCGCATGAAATGTGCCTTGCGTACAACCGCGTATCGACTAATTCATGCACGGAACTGGGTACGCTACATCGCGTCGTGGCAGCCGGGGTCTTGTGCCAATTCGATAAGCCGCCCTTGTCCGCCGCCAGTGTATCCGTAATTACTAAACTATGCCCCCAATCTACGAGAGAATTGCCTAGCGTCGCCGTGTCCTGATGCAAATTACTCTGTTCCACTTCTATGAAACGGCAAGCGATCGACAATGAGACGGGCGTAATAGGATGAAAAACATAAGTTTCTATTAGACTGTAAGGAGCACTAAAAACAATTTTTTTTTGTGCCAGGCAGTTCACAGGCGGACCAACGTTTTGTGGGTCTAAAAGCGTCTACTATCACAACAAAGTAGATTTATTCTTGTACTCGATGACGTAGGATAACCTACGGCGCCCTCACAGTCCATAGAGAGTATAAATAAATAGCAGTTCGGCTTTCGTAGATCACTTCACTATCGATTTAGATATTACGCTCCTAAGAAGTGTTATATAGACAAAAATACGTCCTTAAATGTGTGTTTTCGCAATTTGTAGCTGCAGCTTCTAGAATTGTTTAAATGAGAGGAAAATGATTCTGGCCCCTTATGAAATCAGGACTATTAAAGATATTAGAATTAATAAAGAAAATTAAGAATGAATTACTAGGTAAGAAAATGAATAAACAATACTTTTAGACAAATGATACTGCTTGTGCCCGAATTACTAATAAATGACAAGACTTATTTTTGGAACGCACATATCGGGTTTACAACCACGGCTAGTATTATTTACTATTAACTGCGTCGAAATATCGATGTAAAAATAATACTAACCATGGTATTAAATGGCATGGTATAATAGCCACAAAAAGTAAAAAAAGGCCTCGGATATTTCCACATCTAGTTTTGTGTACTCACTGCTCACATATAAAACCACGTGTACTGCGGACCGTGCGGACCCTCTCCATACTGTCCAGGCGGCCCGTCATGATGTCCTAACATCACAATCTACTCGTGCTGTATATTGATATGGGTAAGAAATTTTGGCCGTCTCAATTGCCGCAGATGGCTGAAGCATCAACACGCACACGATTGCTTCAACCTCCACCACTACATAATGTCGTCCCTTGAAGTGTTGTATAGTGGAAATATAAATACCATGGTAATAAACCCGATAACATGTAGTAAATAACCACGAAAGTCTAAAAACCTAAATTTTTTAATACTATATTTATAAAATCTTTGTACCTAAGATTTTTAACACGCTGAATTAATTATATCATGGCTAAATGAATTTCATCATGCTGTATTAACTATTAATACTTGTGTATGGATGTAATTTCATTCCATGAGCATTTCTGTTGCGCAAACTTTTGCTCGCGTCGCGAATTTGACCACGAAATTTGCGCAACAGACATTTTTGTGTATACGGTGAAACTAACATCGGATGCTTCTAAAGAAAATATTGTTCTTGTATGCAAGACAGGGATCTAAGGAAATACATGCACAGTGAACTACTTTTTTATTATTTGTCTTTAAATTTATAAGGCGAACTCCCTATCATCAGACAAACCTATTAATGTTTTTCAGTGGTAGGTACCTGCACGTTACAAAATGTTACAATACTATTGTTTTGATCAATAAATAATGAAATATTTTAGGCTACACAATTTATAGTTATCGCATTTTACATTGTATGTGTCGTTTAGTGTTTCGTTCCACGCAGTTTTTTCAATACATGGTATTATTAAAAATCGGAAGTTTAAGGTGAGAATCCGGGACATCGGGAGACATTTACTAAAAACGGTAGATCTCCCAGAAAATCGGGAGACTTAGCAACACTAACTGGTATAGTTGTTCGTTGAACATGAAAGACACTTAGAATGGGCTATGTTTAAGTAATATCACGTCACTCCACTCGCTCCTCGGTGAACGATCTGCGTAGTTGCAACACCGTATCCGGGAACATTTAGACATAAGCATCTCGTTTTTCGTTTAATGGAAAACAAAAACTAATATTAGACGGAAAATAATTATGTAGCTACGTAAAGTTGGCTGCTTAAACACGTAATTTAGGCGGTTGGCTTTTTAATTGGGTCAATTTAGATTGTCGAGAATGCGTCTAACGGTAATCCTATTTATCAGAGTTTGAACCCGTCTCGCTCAACGAATCCGTAACGTATGTAACGAACTTCGCATCACGTGACACATTTTTGTCCCCGCGTCACCTATGAGGTCATCTACCAACTCGTTGACTACTTGAACCATACAGGTTTGGAAACAACCATGTAAAGGCCATTGACTAAAATAAATAAAGTGCCATGTGTTATGTACTTTTGCATGTGGGACAACATTAAAAACGAATATTATGAATCATTGCTAAAAATATTGTAAAGTTGCATCATTGCTGTCGTGTTCTGTTACCAGTGATAATATTTGCCCTTGATAGAGAACGTCTAATAAGAAGGTGACAATGAGCTACGAACTGAATTATCTTTTCCACTCAAGTTGGTTTAGTGTAAGAATTATTAAAGTTTACATAAGTCCAGCCAGTAAGTAAGTGGATTATTTAAACTTGTTCAATGTGCACTTGTTTTTAAGACTAGCCAGTCATTTGACCGCCATCTCACGTAAGCGACGGATGCAGCCGATGATGGAGCATGCCTGTCTAGGAACAGCCTATTCACTCTAGCCTTGAAGGCGTCTAGATTACAATTATCAGGGAAGACACTCGCAGGCAACGCGTTCCATTCCTTAGCTGCTCGTTATGAAGCGCTCGCCCGGATAGCGTTTCTAGCGAAAGGGCAATCGAAGTGCATACAAAATTTCGAAGCGTATTTCGTTTAATAGTTTTGTATCTCATCTCAATCGATAGATTAAAGAAACAAATAGATAGACGACGTAGGTACAAAAACGATTGGCGCAAACGCCCTACGGCCATGTTAATATATGAGGCGACAAGCAAGGGTATGTCTTTACTGTCCACAACAACTTTCTAAGTGAAATTATAGCAGTTACTTTGGTCGGTCCGTTGTACTTTGCAACAACTAACTTAGACTTTAGGCACTAAAGTAACAACCACTGCATGTGGGCGGAATCTTTGTCTGGTATAAATACTTCAGCCACCTTCAGCTTTCTACAAGTCCAAATGACATTGTAAGCGTAATTTATGGAGGTTAGTAAACACAAATTAGTATATAATTAGTGGCTTCATTACAGGGTTGGCACGATGAAATCAAGATTTAATTGACGATTTCAATCAAATGATTTTTTCAATAAAAATTAATGATTTAATCAAATTTATTCAATTTTACTTTCTTTCACAGAAATCAACATAAAAAGACATATCTGCTGCTGGAAGTAATTATATTAGTCGTTTGAAGGTTGGACCCGAAGGACAGGTACCCATCCATTCATGTTGTGCTGACTACAGCACTTATCTTTGATCCGTATAATCTATCAAACGGAGTACTCACGCCATTCATTCATCAACCACCATATTACGACCGTACACCTGAATACAGTTTCTGAATCACCGCCTGTCGAGTCCAATAAACGTAAGGCCCGCCTGAGGGTAAACATCAGTGAGTTGTTCGGTCTCTGCCCAGAGTCTAAAAACAGATTCTTAGGAAGTTAACTAATGAGTTGCAATAAACGCGACACGTTTAATTCGCGGATTCTTACTCTATTATGTCTAAGTAGCCCTCTAAATTAGTAGTTTTGCCACCAATTCGAAATATTATAAAAAGCTTAATTCAAATTACCAGCTCAGCGGCTGAATTTTACCATAAACGCCGATATATCGGTGAAGTTAGGACGCAAGGCTCACATTACATGGTAAGTAAGTAAAAATTGCTCGGATTTGACGTGGGGTCCGATTAGAAGCCGAAAAATGTTTTTACGTTCAAATACGGATAACAAGTTAAATCGGTTTTATGTTAGTTTAAATGTTAAATTCTGATGCCGATATCAAACTTTTGTCGCTATCTAAATTCAGTCAAGTAACAGAATAACACCATATTTTCGAGTAATGGATACGGGACACGGGTGGTTATAATACGAAAGTCATACATCCATTCATCTAAATATGCTAATTTAATCAAAAATTCAAAATCATATTCGAAACCAGAAGACGGGTGTAGGTAGAGACGTGTTATTCAATGTTTTTCGGGTCAACTGGTACAATCTCGAACACATTAGCATACATAAGTGCCGGTAAGAGCTTTAAGTGTTTTGCGAGCCTTCAGCTTATGTCATACGACTTCTCAGGTGACACTTGCCTGGTGACTCAACAAGCCGATTTAAACAGTCTAATTTGATTAACTTTACGTAACAGATAATCCTGGGGAGCTAAAAGTAGAAAAGTTACCCGACTGGAGTTACGGAGTCAACGTTCGCCGCCGCGTAAGGAATTCGGTGAAACCGTGGGCCTTCTCGTTTTTCGGATCGAGGCAGAGCGGAGCGAAGTGGTTACGTCCACGATCTGCACGTGATACGGCGGCCGGAGCCAATTTCTTGGTTATTACAATACAAGGCAGGCACCGGGCGCCGCTGTCGGGGTGTGGAGAAACTGAATCGAACAGACAATCAGCTTCTCGGTCTCCCCATTGTCCGCGTGGGAGCGATCTGTGCAAACACTTCGCACAAGTGAAGAGATTTAGCGACTGACACATTTTATACGTAACAAAGATACATCATTATAACGAAACATTAAGCGTGACTGTAATTTAAGGAGAGACCTTGACCGCATGTGTGGCTGGCTAAGCTACAGCCACGGTACGATGGCCAATTTCGATTACATCACACTCGCTGAGCTCTCCGCCGTATACGGTTTCCGTCGCTGTCAACCAGCCACCAGCACGTTTTATTATGTCCCGTTCGTGGTGCATTTAAAAAGAAATCTCTTTGTCGAATCTCATTACGTGTTTAGATACGTCTATCCCCGACAATGAGGCTTGATTGGTCGATGATTGGAGGTGCAATGAGTTCTATTGTTGTGACCGCCATTATTCTAGACATTGGACAATATTCGAGTTCGGTAGCGATGTTGGGGCACAGCGAAAGTGGTTCCGTGCGTAGTTGCGGTCCAATCGGGCCTCGCCTGAGAAAATAACTTTCACGCTACATTTCCGTCGCAATGCAATGCCTACCATTGCAACTAGGGAGTAGGGACAATTCGAGCATTTACTTTGCGTATCGGCGACAAGGAAGTAAACTAACTCGCCGCCTTTACTATGTCAAACTTGTAGTGGCTGATAAGATTACACAGCAGTTCCTGAATGAATTACTTTACATACTAGGTAGTATACAAATATAGTCGGAACTTGTTATAGCTAGAAGTAATACGCAGATAACGAAACATCCATAGCCGAATTTACATGTTCTATCCATTAACATCGATATTACGTGACAATCAATGCAGATTAGCAATTCAAATACGTGATACAGTGTTCGCTGAGACGGATACATTGCACAGAAACAATGTTACGATAAGATTTCAAGACAGATGAATTCGACAGTGGTATCAGGATTGGGCGGCAGCAGGATGAATGATCAACAATGACAATGTGTAATATTATTGAGTTTGAGTCGTTTTGTTGCTGTATGTACCTATGCCACACAACACATTATCAATTACACTACATAACAAATAAATAATCAAGTAGCTATATAAATCGGCACTGTGTAGTGTTACCGTGTATTTATGTTGTAATAATTGTATTTTTTATGTCTTTTGTTGTCATGTGTCTTTTTCAATATCGTGGTGTTGTTCTCTGTGTCAATAAATGTTCTTTCTTTCTTTCAAATGGATACCGGCCGGTAGTAGGTGTGTATTGATTTCGTTTTGATACATAATAAATACATATGATAAAGTTATGGTCTTGTCAGTGTACGCTAAAATATAAGTAGTTATTCCAACAAGAGGCCAGCCTTGACTCGGAAACATGTCCAAATGGGGGAGGAGGAAGAGGCGGACCGAGGAACAGCATGTCTCGACGGAAACACTAGTACGCGGAGTAAAGCATGCGTCATGCCACTCGCGAGCCGATAGTCGATAACAAGTCGCACTTGTAGTTAATGACTCGAGTGTATTTATATAGCCGATGGCATTTACTGACAAAGAAATCGGAAACGTCGTAAGAAATTATTGGAGTCGCATCATCATCATCGTTATTTGTGAACAGTCTTAAACCTGGCCCGGGATAAGTGGCCCAAACAAACTAAAAACATTAAATAAATACATCAAGAACAATCCAATTTTATGTATGTCTGTTTATGTTATTTACGTTAAAAAAAGGAAAAACAATATGTCGTCCCGTATCGTTACGATATTTCCTCAAGTTTCAAATAATTTAGGAGATTTAGGATATCGAGTCGATTCGATACTCGATTCGAAACCAATTTACCTGGCACTATTTGTCTAGCAGTCTGTGCTTACATATCCCATACTAATAAACAAAGTCAACCATCCCCATACCAATAAACAAAGTCAACCAATCGCTAGTAGTGCTACATAATACCTGAGAGAATACCTAGAAAATGTTACCGACAACGGCACCTGATAATTATGCATTCAACGGTTAAAACTGAGTTAATAGATAGACGTATTACATGCATTGTAGCCCGGACGAACCCTGTCGAAAACTCTCAAACGCAATTACAGCCTTGTCAGTATGGAAGGCACGTAATACGAAATTTGCATGCCCACACGTGACCTGAAATAACCGTCGTGCCACTGTTCACTTCCGTAGGACTTGCGTAAACGGGATTACGGTCTTTACAAGATGTTTCTTCACGACGACCAACGGTATACGAACGAAGGTGGGCCAGACGTTGGCAATAATCCAAAAGTGGATGCACGCCGATAAAATTAACTTGACAATTTATAATGTTTCGTTTCCAGTTACGTATGCAACTATGTGAATCTTAGGTGGCACATTTCATTAGAGCTAGAATATCAGCTTTCAGTCGTAACGCGATTTATAATGACTATAAAACATTGTAGTAAATATCTTACATCATCATCATCAACATTAACACCCCTTATTAATCATCCACAGTAGGAAATAAACGTCTTCCTTCATAATTGTAGCATTACGCCATAATCTCTTCGCTTGGCAGACTGTGTGGTGTGGAAAATGCACACCATGTCACTGTGTGTTTTCTTACTACATTTCTACTTTTCGACGATAGAAGATATTTTTTTAGATAAATATCTCTATATTTATTGTCCTATTGAGTAATAAATAAATTTGAGCAAGGTTGGCACGATTAAGTCATTTTGATTTAAATCACAATGTAATCAAATTATCTTTTCAATAAAAGTCAATAATTAAATCAATGTATTAAATTTTACTCTCTTTCACACAAATCAACACGAAACATATTATTTAGAAATATGTATGTGTCTTTTACACTAGGGTCTTTTACATCTGAGAAATCGAGTTCATTCATTACCATACTTTAAAAAGCTAGTTTTCCAGCCTTTTCAATTTGTTTCTTAATTTACTATGAATCTAATTCCAAATGTGAAAAACACAGCTTTCTTTTCACAGCAGCTGAAAAAGCAATAGCCCCAAACAATTGCTTAACCATTCCGGTTAACGTAAAAAAAGTATGATAAAACGAAAAAAATAAAAAAAATAATGATTAATTAATTTTTGTTAAATCGTGTTTTATTCGTTTTCTTTAATGAACCGTGATTTTTTCCAACCCTGATTGTAACTACTTAGTGACAAACGAGCAGACATGCCACCTGATGGTAAACGGTACTTTCCACCTTGTAGAAAGATAAAAAGTCTGACCTAACCTTGAGCGCTTGGATTTAAGTCGTAGATTTCTTGTTAATAAATATTAGCGGTCGTCAAACGAAATTGCGTCTTAAGGCTCGTAAATAGAGGGTTGAATGTCGTGTGGTGGGGGGTGGTGCGCCCACGCGAGCGGTATCGATCGGCCGAGGCGCCGGCTGGCTGCCACGGCTACGTCACGGCCCGGCTGCGTCACTGCGAATCCCTTATCGCCCGGCCAATTCAATCGACATCCCCAGAGGTTAGCCTCGGCAAAATAACAAGCCAATGTTATCCTTGGGACTGAGGAGAATAGCAATGACAGGACTGGGTTAAATTTTTGTACGATATAAACACTTGCTACTTAGGCACACGGACTGAAAGCAAAGTTCTAGAACTTTAAAACGCCGCCCACGCTAAAAGGGGCCTTTAAAACTTTGAGACATAAAAGCGTAACACATCTCCATTATGAAAGTAGGTACGTAGTTTTCTGAAAATCTACAAAGTAACCCTGAGCGCAAAACGAAATGACGTGACTGTTGACGTCGCTCGTGCTGGCAAATGGCTAATAAAGGGGAGTTGTAGCTAAATGAAAATTGGGAAAGCCGACACGGGATATAGGGGGAAAACATCGTTAATTCCATATTACAGAGGGTGAAAGGTCAAAGACTTTCCGTACATTATAGCTATTTATAAATGTATGTTACAATGTCGCAGTATCAGGTTGGGCGCCATGTCGGCGATGGAACGCGAAAGCAATCAATAAAGTGTGCGACACGCCAGCTTTAGCTGAACGAGGAAGTTTCCAGTATGGTAATTCGATTACATTCGTGACCGGAGGCTTTAATCCCGGCAACGTGGCCCGGAGAACGTATCGCATAATTAGTCTTGTGTCAAACGTATCTTTCAGAATATTTTAAGAGGAGTATCTGTCGAGCGCGCTGCATACAAACGAAGTTTGATCCTAATTTCAATATTAACCAATCAAAGACAATGAAATTTTGAAATTTCGACGGTGCACGATTTTGCGGACGGATGCGGACCAGCCCGCACCGACGCACCGTGGAAAGGGTGTCGTCCGTGGTAGCGCAGACATGCCACAAACATATATCTGAACCGGTGACGGCGCCGTTCTTGACAACAAAGTGACATTTCAAAATGGCGACACTTAGGTCCAGTTTTGGCCACCGAGTCTGATATGTTTGTGGCACTCCGTCCGTGGTCGTCCGCCGTCAGAATCCGCAGAATCACGGACCGTGGAACCTCGCCTTTAGTCGCACACATGACATGATAAAAATCAGTTCAAACAAAAGGCTACTTATTCGGAGCTATATTATACTGCAACACTTACATATGTTTAGATATGTTGCGAGATATCTTCTCGACAAAGCGTTAACTCTGCGTTAAAAGCGAAGAGTGTGCAAGCTGGCGCGGTCGGCATGCGGCAAATGACTGGCGGCGGCCACGACTGCATTCCACACTCGGCGCAACGGGGTCTGGACCTTACAATGGCTCACATGCCTCATTCCTTGTTATTAACCGCGCGATACTTGCTACGGTACTCGTCTATGAGCGAGCGTTGTTGTACACTACTACAATATTCACAAAATATGTGGTTGTAAATTTTTAAGTACTATTCATCACCACACAGTTAAAAATTTCGTATAGATCGTGCTTCAGATTAAGGAGACTAATATCTAGGTATATTACATATACTAGCTGGCCCGCTACCGTGTTGTCCAACCCAATAAACGTACCTTGAATAATTGAAAACTGCATTAAAATCCACTGCGTACATACAGAGGGACAGACGGCGAGAAGCGACTTTGGATTATACTATGAATAGATAAGTAAGACACGCCTTTAGAGTTGCTTCAAATATGGTGCGTAATGGCGAAACCGTAACAGGTCATCAAACCGAAGCTAAATTTCAAAACACATGATCGACCTTCGGTTGCGAACAATACTATGGGCCAGTAAAGAACAGGTTGACATTGATGCAGCTTTATCTTTATGACAAGTGTTGTATATCTGAATGATGAATCATATTCGTGTCTGCGTAATACATTGAGCGCTTAATACGCAGCGGACGGTAAGACAGATAGAGCTCTCCACGAAATGGATGTATTACATTCAAGGCTCCCGGTGTAGTCGTTACAACAAGCGATTTATTTTTAGAACGCACCTGACGAAACTATCGAGAATATCTGGGTATTTATAAACTAGACCACATTCCGAACTTGCAAAGTTCAGTGGGCAAGTCCAAACTGTGCCAAAACATACACACACTTTCTATAATGTTAGGTTACGTAATGAGATTATGATCTTGATCGATTATGGTAATAAACTGTGCTGCAATCGTTTTTTTTTTCGTTTGGGCGTTTAATATACAAGTCTCCGACCTGGTTCATCATAGCTACGGGAGGTCTCGGAGCCCGCTGCAGACGCCCAAACAGATCATTATCTGGCGCAGGTAATTTGAATAAGTATATTACACCTGGAGCAATATGCGAACCCGTTGTCGGGGACTTTCACTCTTACTAAACTGCCGAGCAGCTGATGAAATTGCTCGATGGAATTACTGACACCGTAATCGTTGATAATTGCATGACATTTGGGAAATGTTAAACTAAAATAACGTGATGTTCTCCTGGGAGTGTATTTGCAGGATAAACAAACACGAAGCTTTATACTATGAAATGGATGAGGCAATAGTCATAAATACAGGGCAGCTGCTTTCCACTCGTTTATGTCCACGGAGCAAGGTAAATAAACACGCACCTGCATAACGTTATTTTACGAAAGTTGTGAAAGATACTTATGATAATCATAGTCTTCTACTTCTTAGCGAGTCGATGGCAAAAGACTATTATTTTACGAGTAGATGCCCAAAATTTGGCTAAGACACTGCACTTTTAGTGGCTTCGTAGAGGTCTTTCGTGGTGCAGGTGTCAGGGCACAAATGGCAGCATTAAAGGTGGTGTGTAGTGTAGTGTTTAACCACAGTAAGAGCACGTAAATTGTAGTTATGACTAAAGGTTAAGTTATCATAACATTTATCAATCCTCAATGCCACTTATTACCTAGTTTCCGCATTATAATATAAATACTGATAAATCTGAAATCGGCCTTATATTTAGGATTCAGTAAGGAAAAAAAAATTAATTCAATTTCCTCTTTTAAAGTTCTTTGACCATTTCATTAAAAGTTTTTGATTAAAATAATAGAATGGTGGAAAATAAAAGTATTTTAAAGTCAACAAAGGAGAATGTATGTAACCTACAAGACTTGACGCATCACAAAGTTATCTATTATCGCAGTTTTTATCTTTCCTACGTATCCTTTTTCTATCAACTAAAGACTAAAGTTAATCAAGATAGCGTAATGTAATTGTGGGATTAAATCTTTTGATAAAACAAACACTCGGATGCCTGCTACACAATTAAACGTTCCGAAATGCATCAGCCATGTAATTTATAAAATTGAACAATCTACTTAAGCTGCTACGATTAATATGGATGTAGTTGCGTAAGAAAGTTCTCAGAGCTCGTTTAATATCACTCTATCAGATGATACAAATGAAGAGTTCCCATTACCGCAAATGTGGTCGAGTTTTAATTTGCACCATTTGCGGTGGCTTTTTAATCGAGTAGCAAGTTCGATGACCCCGTTCGTAGCTCGAGCGAGATTTTGGCCGGTCAGCAGTGAGCCCGTACTCGCCGAAGGCTGACGCTGAAGGCGTGTACGTGTAGCCGACAATGTCACCAGAAATTATCTAGGACAAAATGCATGCAATTACGCTATATAGTTCACCTACATGACGCAACCACCGCTCTTACGTATCAGGGCTCTGTTGTCATTCAGGCGGAGCATTCAACGTAATAATATTTAGAGTATAATAGCTGTTTCTAACTAGCTTATGTAAGGTCGGTGTCTTTAATTCGGTCGGACAGGTTGAACCTAAAGAATGCACTTGTCCGACAAAATGCCGTGTGAATGAATAGTACGGCCACTTCTTTGTTCTGATCGTGGAATCTATTATTGTTCGTGGTTCTCCTTTCACTTGGAGAGGCCAGTCTAAAGGGTACGAAGGAATGCCATGGTGGTTTAGGTCAAGTCGAGCGATTCAAAGGCATTTGTAGGCAGACTTAAACTTCGATACGACGAACGATTGCATAATGACCCAGAATCAACTAGTTCGCAATTTACAAGACAAAGAGCAATAAGACAAAGAGCACGAATTTACGATTGGTGCATACGCCTTAAACCTTTGCATTGGCCTTTCCATCGTTCGAGCTGTCTACTCGTTTATCACTGTTTGTAAAAAAAAATAGTTATGAGGGCACTGACACAATAGGTATTGTGTGTTTGTGAGCATTATCGCTCTACCACAGAAACAAATCAGGCAGTGGCACCCATGCAAATGGAGTCTCCAAACAGCGTGACAGAGCCCTACCATGGATAACAGACTATAGTAAGTGGTAGGTAATAAAACAATCTCGGAACAATTACAATATTTCCATTCACAAACCTAGGCTTATGACGTGACATTATATAGTAGGTACGAAATAGGTATGCTACCTACCTAGCTATAAAGTATTCATTTACGTTTTGCGCACGTAGATGCCTATAACACATATCAAACAAACATACTGTATACGTTGTATTTGAACAGTGCTACCTGCATCGTAACGTGTCCGCAATTAGTGTCAGCGCAGGCTGATCATAGCTCGCGTTCGCACATCAAGAAACATAATGATGATGGCATTTCTGGGTTCACGATGAAAGTCGGGCTCGGGTGCTCGATGTGATTGGTGGATGCCGGGTCAAAGCCCCGCCGCAACAAGAACACTGTTACTTTCAAAGGTCGCGTTCAACACGGCAACCCGCGACCCGAGCCGCCGCTTCCGAGACCGCAAAACAAACATATCTACCACGTTTAATTCTGGGGAACTCATCCAATTAGCTCTACGCTAATTTGCCGTATCGGATTTGCTCTGAAACAGACGTAGGTAGATTCATCCAAAACGGTAACGAGCTCTAGATCAAATCGAATTAAACATAATTTCCAATTCTGAGACCGTATGTGTGATCATTGGCGTTAATAACTGTTTAGACGTCACGATGTTGCAACTGAAGTCTAACCAAAGGAGCATATCGAACAGCGAGAAAGATAAAATAGAAATTGGTATGGAATTAAACAGATTCTGCGTAAAGAACTGGATTTGTCGCTACATTGGAGTCCTAATATCTCGATAAAATGTTGGCAGAATTGCGTTAGGTGGACGACCTTGTGGCGCCGAAACTATTTGCTTGACCGAATTCATTGAAACTCAATTCATTTGTTCCAAAAACGCAACCGAACCTTTTCAAGACAATGCCGTTTCTTAATTGAAAACTCGATAGGATTATTTAGCAACGACGAGACGGCCGCTGAGCTGAGCCATGGATCATTTATATTTTAAGTATTAGACTACTAGGTGCACCGACGACCTGGTAAAGATCGCAGGTACCAGGTGGATGCAGAAGGCACTGGACCGGCCTTTGTGGAGGTCGCTGGGGGAGGCCTAAGCCTAAGCCAGCAGTGGGCGTCTTTCGGCTGATATGATGATGATAATTATACTACTACCTAATATTTACTTAAAATAAAATATACATTCTGAAACATCGAAATCGGCCTCAATCTGTACATCACGTCGCCTTTAAACAAACTAAACACGTACTAAAAATCTACAAGTGCTAGTTGAGCAATTGTGCCAATGATGTGTGATTTCCGATGATAACTTTCATGCAATTTCAAGGCGAGTACACAAAAATAATAAAAACGTAATTAGAAACTAAATTACTGTTTTCGATGGCCAATGAAAGTCTATGGTAAAGATAAAATAGGAACCCCTTTTCCCCGATAGTAGGAAGCTCTATCATGCTTATGAAACGTTTTAAAGTAATGTGTGGCTATTTAATTCATGATCGACTACTTCCACTAACGGCATTTATCGTGGTATATTAAATATAATTAGAAAACATTAAAAAAAAAAATTGAAACACTTGACAGTGAAATAAAAGCTATCCAAGTCTGACGATGTTTCCTTGTTATTTCCGTATGTACCAGTACTTCAAAGATTTTTAACATTAAATAGGATTCTACAGGTATCGGCGGTAAATAATGCACCTCGGCTAGTACTGCTTCGTAGAGCGTCGTCTCTGTCGCACGCGTGTGAGTAAACACGAAGCCGAAACTATCCTATGTGCATTATTTATGGCAGATACCTGTCTGTCTGTTTTACAAGAACGTGACGGGTAATATTGAAAAATTATTTTTTATTTCTTAATGTACCTATTACATACATACATACATAAAGGTCACGACTCTGTCCCAAAAATGAGGTAGGCAGAGGTAGGTAGTGTACCTATTGTACCGGATTAAGTTAAGTAATTCTTTGGCTAAAATGCTTCATTACAATTAATTTGGTTTGCACGTTAAAGCCGCTGATAGATCACTTTTCCCGCCATGGAAGCAGCATAATGGTTAGTAGGTACTACGCTGCAGACTGCCGTGAGATCAAGAAAACAAAGCATGACTGGGACCGCATATTATTATTCGGCAAAGTTTGGTTTTGGGCATCGAATATAACATCTCGTGCTTGGTTAAGAGCTAATTTCAAATTGTTGGTATTTGAGGGTGCGTCTTCAAAAGAGGTTTTGGAGTTCATGTTGTTCTACGGAGCCTTTGAAGACGGATGCTATGAAGAAGACTAAACTCGATGAAACCCTTTGTCACTAATTCGTTGAACTCGAGTCGAAATTAAAAATGACTTTTGCAAGAAGTCAATGACCCCAAACGCCGAACTCGTCTGGGTATCACTTGGAAATGAGATAGAAACATCGAGGTCTTGGAGTGGCCCTCATAGTCACTAGAGTCGAACCCAATCGCAATGTTTGGGCGTTTACAAAGCGTAAGTAAGGGACAAAAAATTCACAAACAGTCGCCGAACAAACTAGCAATGAAAAAAAAATATGGATGTCACTATGCTGAAAGCTTAATTGAAAATACGCCTTCAATGCGCAGATAATAGACCATAACGGAGACTGAACACCATTTTAATATAAAAACATAAAAATACACAACAAAAACAACATTTAGTGTGACTTTCAGTAATTAAAATCTATTTTTTTATTTGATTTAGTCTGTTACATTCTTATAGAACATAGTGTATTACTCAAGTCCATTAATATATTGTAGCAAGCAATTATAGGCCTAGTGGTGTCAGCTCCAGTAGAGTAGAATAAAGCACCGACCTCTACGGGTGTCATACAAGATAAGGCGACTAATACGTCTTATAGTAGACCACCTGGGATCTCAGTGGATCAGAAAACGGGCAGCAGTGTTTTGTATTTGTAATCTCCCCAATTTCCTACTTTGTAGTTGTGATCATTATAATTTGGGACGCTTCAAGGCTAGAGTGAATAGGCTGTTCCTAGACAGGCATGCTCCATCTTCGGCCGCATCGTCACTTACCAACAGGCGAGATGGCGGTCAAATGCCTGGGTAGGATCTATACGAGTAATATAAGACTGCCTGCTATGCGTCGAGGTTACGACAAACCCCTCCGCCTTGAAGAAGACTCAAGTCTCACAGTGATAATGAACCATTCAGTCACATTCATTACGGATAAAGTTTTATTTTTTCACTGTTTCGGACTTTCTAGACTGTGAGGGCGTCGTAGGTTATCCTTCTACAAGAAAATATTAACTTATCTTTTTGGTGACTTTAATGTGGCTAAAAATCGAAACTGCCAAGAGGATGTGAGGCAGACACTGCCAAGAGGATGTGAGGCAGACCAGTTTTTCTACTTACAGAACCCACACAAGAGGATATGTAAGTATTATCGCTACGAAAAGTTAGGGTTTGGGTAAAAAAATATTCTTTTGTAACAGATTGAGCACGGGAAGACCAACGTATTGGGGGTCTCCTAAACGTCTACTACGGCTAAAAAGTGGCACTTTTCTTCTACTCGACAACGTAGGACAACCTACACCGCCCTCACAGTCTATCCGAAACTACCTCCCATGACCTTTCAAGCCTAAAAACAATGCATAGTACTCACAGCTCCTCTCGTTGCCGTTGTGACAACACCATTTTCATCGTGGTCGGGTGGCGCTTGAGGCGGCGGGCCCGGCGGGTTCACTGCGGCAAGAGTCTCGGCTATTCACGCGGGCGACGGCGAGGCCGTTGCCATTATCACACCTGGATACAAGCAAACGGATAGATTTATTCATTTAATTGAATTTAACAAATAATAAAAATAAAGACAATTAAATACATAATATCTTGTGGCTGATATGCATACCGTTTACAGGTATGTACAGCATTCTTAACTTTTAAAATGTATAGGGAACGCTAGCTAGGGTATATTCTTAATTACTTTATAATGCTGTACTAAAATTAGAATTTAAGACTTATTATATATTGGTAGTTTTATGTTTATGTTCAGTCTGGTTTAGGCACGCATTTTCCGCATTTGGACTCAAAGTCAACCCTTTATAAGGCTTTGAGGCCAAATGAGATGATTGATAACCTGGTATAGAATCTGGCCCTACTTCTTTCCTGAAGTTCGTTAGTTTATTCGAACAGCCATAGGCTTCTCCAAGGGACTATGTGCCTAGTGAGGCTTCAGCCCTGTAGTCCGTCTGTTAGTCCCTCACATTCCAAAACTACATGAGCTGTCGTTTCAGAGCTGCTAAAATATTTCCTGCACAGGGGGCTGATGGAGAGATGTTACCAGAAAGCTAAAGGTCTGTATACAACATGGGGTGGGTAATTTAAACCCTAGAGTGGGCGCGCTATGAGATTTTTCCGCCTAAATAACGCGAAATAACGAGAAATCGCATTTAGTGTATTAACGAGATACATTTTATGCCCTACTGCATTAAAAACGAAAAATCGAATGTTAGAGGCATACTTCACAAACTTCCCAAATTAAAACACCATCTTGTTTAAACTGGCTTTCAAATATAACGAACCACACCGAAATTGAACACCACATCGAAATTCATTCAGGAGCATAGATGCTAAGAGTCATGAGGGCCATGAGGGATATATATTAAAAGTCGAAATAAACAATAGACATTCTCATGGCAATTATTAAGAAGTAATTCCATAAAGGACAAAAAGCCAAGGTAGTGTGAAAGGTCAGTGTGCAGAACCCATTACGTGTAGGTGGTATATGAAAGAACAAACAACAGATTAGGGCAGTAGGCTTCATAATATTGAGATTCATAACACACAAAAAGTCATCTCGGATTTTATAAAAAGAAATGTACCTACTATGGTTGACTGACAGTAGATAATTTATTTTTAAAATTAATTACATGTTAATTATTACTTAGATAACGCAATAATCATAATTTTTACAAATGTAATTTTAAATTGCTAGTTCTTCAAAAATTTAAATAAATTAAGGTATTAAATGCTAAATCATGTCATTGGACAAAGAGGAAGAGTTTGTTAGTTTGATGTTGAGATAATCTCCAGAATCACATAACCAATTTAAATTCAATTTCACTTTTAAGAAGCTACACTAGTGATAAGTGTCATAGGATACTTTGAAATGCAGTGATTAAATGTTTATTGAGATCAACTGTGCACAGGTGAAAACAGAGTAATACTTAAATATTATTTTTAATGAGCAAATGCGATGAAAGAAGTTTCTAAAGCTGGCCTACAGAGCTCATGACGTAACTTTTATTTTATTACTTTTCGGGAACATTCCCGAAATGACATTTTCATGCTGTATTATTGCATGCATGTGCATGGTTTCCCTGGTAGCTGGGTCACGGAGGTCAGATGGTATTGCTCCACTGTAATTACCTGATCTGTGAAATCCTGGATCATGGTCAAGGCGGACCCCATATTCTCGTGCGCGAGAGCATAACCTGGACATTAATACCAATTTTTTTTTTTATAAAATAAAATGACTTATTTCTAATTAAATATATAATACATAAATAAATAATTTACGCTAGTGTAATAATAAATTCAAATGAACTTATTCAATTAAACAACCAAAAAATTTTACATACATACATACATACACATACATACATAAAGCTCACGCCTGTGTCCCACAGGTGGGGTAGGCAGAGACTATTGACTGCCACTTTGCTCTGTCCTGACACAACTCCCTAGCCTCGCATATATCCACAACTCTTTTCATACATCTCCTTTTATTCTTACCACTTCAGACCCCAGCTTTAAAAATATTTTAAGATTTGGTATATCTGTTAATTTTAAACTAGTGGACCCAGAGTGACTTTGTTTGACACCTACTTTACCCCTACCTACCCTTTTTTTGCTGGATATAAACCTTCCTCTTGAATCACTCTATCTATTGTTGAAAACCGCATTAAAATCCAAGTTTAAAAGATCTAAGCAAATTTGCTTTATACTATGTATAGATGAATTGCACCACAATACATCACAATTTCCCCACTCTTCTACGAACAAATATTTAAAAACAGTTTTTTAAGTCATTCCTGAAAATTACACTAGTAAAAGAAAACATGAGAAACATGCATTCAGGTGACCGAATGTGTAACCATGATCCAAACTGGTCAGGTTCTTTATATAGGGTTTTAAAAATATAAACAAGACCAACAGCTTGTTCTACAGGTTTGGTGGACCACATACTCAATGCTCAAATGTTTATTGCTTCATAAAAGTAATTTTTACATTGTTGTCATGTTACCTCTACCATTTGGGCCACATCATGTGTGTACATGTAATTTGAGATATCTACTATTTTAAGGCTTCTATGTCAAGGCCCAAGGGTAAATCAACGTTTTGAAACATTAGCAAATGAAGCCATATAAGATAGAAGTTAGATAAGCACATCTACCTATATATATTGTATACTAGCTTTTTTGCCTGAGACTTCGTTCATGTAAAACTCAGTTACTTTGTTGAGGACCCACTCCCATTTGAGCCACATTTAATTTCAGGAAACGCTTTAGCATATGTTACTCACTGATAATATAGCTATCTACAGACGAAAGAATCTGTAAAATTGGTTAAGTAATTTTTGTGTTGATCCATTATAAATAAACAAATAAAATCTTTTCTCTTTATTATATTAGTATAGAAATACAAAACATAATTTCCATTTTGTCAGTATAAATCAAGAGTAAGTCATAATTGTCATCATCTTGGCATTAATGTCACCGTTGTGCTCTCATGCATGCGGGCCCAAGGTCTGCCTTGACCATGATCCAGGACTTGGCAGGTCAGATAATTATAGTGGAGTGACTGCCATCAATCTGCTACCAGGGAAACCTGACAAGATTAGAACATGGTTACACATTCAGTTGCCTAAATGTGCAGGTTCCATCACGATGTTTTCCCTCGTAAGAGTATTTCTTAGCGTTCAACTAATGTAAATAACTCGGTCTTTGGTATATGGTCGTAGTGGTTGTTCGAACCTGGTACCTCTCGCTTACGAGTTGGATACCTTAACCACTCGACTACAGACGCTCCTCAGTATCAAGAGTAAGTATACAATACATAATAATGCCTCTCACCACAGCTATTCAACTAAGCAAAAAACAAGCTTTGTCATGATATAACTCGATAGAAATAAGGGTTGCTAAATAGTTTAGATTCTAAATATAAGTAAGAAGTCATACATTTGTAAATTCCATAATCAAGGTTTAGGGAAATAGCTGCAAAAATTAGAAAAAGTAAGCAAGGAGCCAAGGATTCTAACATTATGACTCAGTAATCAAATGTCAAAACCAATGGGTAAGTTGTCATTTGAATTGCCACATCAACGTCTGCTGAACAACTTTGATTCATCTTCATCAAGTCTATATGCGTTTTTCCTAATTTCCTAACAAGCATTACGCAAATTCGTAGAAAAATATTGGTAAAATCCAAGTCCATTAGAACGGCCATATTGAACACAATAAAAATATGAGTAGACAGACACTTACTGAATTTGTAAAATGTTCCGTAACAAATTGAATAAGCTTTACAAACATATTTTCATACTTACAGAACGTAAAATCACTGAAAAGGTACACTTTTGAATAAATAACACACACTTTTCAAACACACAGCACACAAGACCCGAGGCAGAAAACCGTTTTCGTCAAAGCGAAGGCTTATACTCTATCGAGTTTCGATTTTTCTTCCTTTCTTTTTACGCAATATTTGGCTACAGCGCCATCTATGATCATATTCAGCTTACTTTGCATGTGAAGAAAGAGTCAAGATAATAGCGGATTGCTGAAGTGTGAAAGAGAAACAAAATCCATAGACTATAAAATTGACGGTTTTTACTTCGTCTGCCGAAAAAGTACATCACTAAAAGGTATTTTATCGTCACCCTAAAATACGGTATGATAATAACTATACTAAGTATTTACTCTATAAGACCTGCGCCATACTAGCCGTTTCATTCCTTTCCGTTAACAATAAAATGAAAACGGAAGGTGCAAATTCAATGTACTGTTAAGAATGACCGGTAAGAAAACTGATGCAAAAAAGACGGAGAGCGTAGCCGTTCGATCGTTTATATAGTTTTGTAGTATATATTAAGCACACTCTATATGTTTGCCGAAACTTTTGGCAAAACTTTTGCCGGGACTTAGTCGATTCTCTACATTTTCGCCTATTAGGGACGCGGTAGGTATCAAAATGAGCTTATATTATATCGATTCATCGGTGTAATATCGCTAATCTGGTACGTTCTGCTGTAAACAGGGTCACAGAGGTGATGGTAGCTGCTCCACTGTAAGTACCTGATCTTCTAAAATCCTGGATCATGGCCAAGTGTACCTAGAACCTGTTACGAGAAAATACGATAGGAAGAAAATTATAAAATCGTCAAAATGAACGAAAAGTATTGGTCAGAATGAACGAAATGAATGCCACTGGGGAGTATTACGGGGATCTAAGTCACTCACAAAATGGATGCACAAAAAAGATAGAGACAGCAATGCTTGCGCTACAAAAAGCCGAGCAACTATAGAACAGGTTCTGCTGAGTGTCCTGCCAACCTAATGGCCGAAAAGAGGTACAGTAACACAGCAGATTATGGAGACGCTTAAGAGCGCCAAAATATTTCTTACTAGTAGTTTAAATTTACATTAACAAATCTATTGCCTACCAGAATCCATTTAGTAATTAATTTATCATCACTGTTGGTGATGCAACAATAACCGACAACGTCGTTGTACAACCCTAAATCGTAACCCTAAAGTATGTCTAAGCAAACATTCGACAAATGAAATGGTAATAAAGTTGAAGACGATATAAGCAATTTTATGATCATGTATTAACAAGTGTTTAGTTCTGCTGACGCAAATATTTGTAATCTTACCTAATAATAACATTGATATTAATATCTAAGATAATTTGTATTTAAAATATCTATGTACTTAGTACCTAATATTGGTTTGTGATTATTTTCAGATGTATACAAAACTGTTGTACCTATTGCTAAATTGAGTTTTATTATTTTTCTCGTGAAACACAGGGTATCCTAGTTCAGGGAAATTAAATAAATAATAATAATCATCTTGGCGTTAATGTCCCGGTTGTGCTCTCGAGAACGAGGGCCCGGGGTCCGCCTTGACCATGATCCAGGATTTGGCAGGTCAGGTAATTACAGTGGAGCGACTGCCATCTGACCTCCATGACCCTGCTGCCAGGGGAACCTGACCAGATTGGATCATGGTTACACATCCAGTCGCCTGAATGTGCAGGTTTCATCACGATGTTTTCCCTCACCGTAAGAGCATCGGTTAGTAATTAACTAATGTACATAACTCAGAAAACAGTCATTGGTACATGGCCGGAGCGGGATTCGAACCCGGGACCCCTGGCTCACGAGTCGGATACTGTAACCGCTCAGCCACCGACGCTCATCTCGTTTTAGATGTAACAATGAAATGTATTCTACAAAGATTTAATAATGAAAATTTATTTTATATGTTTATAGTCACGATCCGTTTCTCATTTTGATTTTGAAACGTCGTACTTTTTACATTGTTTAAAATGATGCATTAATGTACTTTATAATTGAATATTGTAAGATTATTCTCATTATATGTATTCTGCAATGTTAAATTTATTTATAAAAGTATTGTTAGTGGAACGGTACATAAAATCCAATCCCATGAAGTTTTTATTATATTATTTAAGAAATCAACAGCATTACAATTTGCTTATTCTAATCTAGGTACTTGCCAATAACAGATTTCTCTCTTTACCTTTACAGTAAGTATATCACACATGTGAAAGAATTTGTAATCTAAATAACAGTTATACATGAAAGCATAATCATTATCTAACAAATATTTTAAGTTAAACTTTTTGTTACAAAAAGTAGGTTTAGAATAAGTAAACAGAATATAATGTGAAAATCTGTAAATATTTGTTGTTGTCACTTACTTAGGAGTTATTTAATTAGAGTTAATGCTTTATTCTACATAGTAATGCAGCACCAATGATTATACCACGAAAAAATATGATATTCACATAGACAACGTCAGGAGCAGACAGAGACCATAATGTTCCACATGCCACAATATTATTATCCTGCAGATATATTACGTGAATGAGTGCATGTGGAACAGTATGAATGGAAGATCCATTCTACTAGATAGGCTCTATTGGAGTAAGGCCTTTTCGAATTGGATGTTGTGACGTCATTCTACTCTATTGGATCAAGATGTCGGTATACTATCGAAGATCGGCGGTATGGCCCTAGGTTATAGTGGTGGCTCCACACATGGCTATTTGTATTTGTGTAGTTGCGTATTTGCCAATTAATTTCCACGTGTAAAGAGTATATTTGTCACAAATGTTGTCATTTTTGCCTATTTAGCAAATATGGTCCATAACTTTTTAGTATTTGCCTCCATGTGTAGACGGTCGTATCGCCTATTTGCCCATACGTCGTATATTTTGGCAAATACGGCAAACATGCAATCACAAATACGAATAGCCATGTGTGGAGCCACCATAACAGCTGCTTTATTTGCGTATTTCACTCGTTTTCCCGAATTGATACCGAGTGCTGGTATCCGCAAGGTGAGTCCGCCGTATCCGTATCGCCATAATGTTTCGATCACGAATTTGCCATGTCAAAGCCATTTACGTATAAAGGATTTGGTTTACTCATTTGTGTGTGTGTGAGTCATAAAGGTAGAAGTGTGAGTACGTCACTCGCGATATGAAAAATGCTGTCCGCGATTAGCAAAATAAGCCCCAAATATGTATTGGGCGATTCGGGCGGGCCTAATGCGCTTATTACACCTGGCTAAATTCAGCCGACTAAACTGAGAAGCTGTTGGAACTCCTTGTTCTTTTAATACTTTATCTTTGAGTTGTCAAATAATTCAATGACAAGAGATAGCGCATTGTAATATATTCTTAATGTCATAATAAACGACCGGGAGGAAACCGGCTTTTAAGTGAATTTACGTGTTTATTTCCTTAGAAGTTTGATGACCCGCTCCCGGGTGGTTACGTTGCTCCAGGTTCGCACATAATGGCGACCGACATAGTCATATTAAAAAGAAAGAGAACCTTAGGAAGAAGAATTTTCAGTAACGCAATAAAAAAATTCAAGCGGATCTGGAGCAGCAGCGAGACATTCCTGCCTCTTATAAGTACGTGGAAGACAAGGCAGAAGAGCTATTTACAATTGAAGCCGAAATTAAAGAGTTGCTCTTCCAAGATGATGATAACGATGAAATATTATTTGCGGACTTTGAAGGAGCGGAGACGTATCGGCAGAAGCTACACGAGGTACGTGCACAATATGAGTCAATCGTTCAAACGGCAGTGCCTCGGGAGGCGGCAGCTAGTGTCAGTGGGTGTACCGTACAATGCATGGCGAACAAAACATTTTGGTTGCCGACACTAGAACTTAAGAAATTTGATGGCCAGCCAACTGGATTACATTTTGGGGCCAATATAAACGTATTCATGAAGACCTCACTATTGATGACTTTGATAAGTTCAGGTATTTAATTCAAGCTACTGAGCCATTTTCTAAAGCAAGGGACTTTGTAGAGAGCTTCCCACCAAGCGGCGACATCTATGCTCGTGTGTTTTCTGAGCTGAAAGAACGATTTGCTCGTAACGATATTCTAATAGAGACATATATAAGAGGTCTGCTACAATTAGTGACTCAGAGGAAAGAAGATGTGATTCTGTCGGAGCTGTACCACAAGCTTACTTCACACCTTCACGCGCTTGAATCAATTGGAGTTACATCAGATAAGTACGCTGCTATGTTGTTACCCATGGTTCAGACAACAATCCCCTTTGATGTACTTAAGGCTTGGGAACGGAGTCGTGACAAAGGATCCAGACCACAGCTCACTGGTATGATGGAATACCTCAAGGCAGAGGTAGAGAGTGAAGAGCGCATAAACATAGCAACGCGAGGCTTTGATGCAATGCATGACAAGCAGCCAAAAGCATCCTGTCTGACAGCAGCGGTGGAAAAGAAGCCCGAAGTAAAGTGCTTATTTTGTGAAAAGGCATCACATCATTCAATAGAGTGTCCTAAGTTGGTTAAGTTGACACTTGAAGAAAAAAGAGACCTTCTAAGAAAGCACAAGGCTTGTTTCATATATTTGCGAGTGGGCCACGGAGCGAAGTCTTGCAGAAGCTTACAAAATGCCTTATATGCAGAAGACGACACCTGGTCGGCTTTTAAGTGAAACCGGCTTTTAAGTGAATTCACGTATTTATTTCCTTAGAAGTTTGAGGACCCGCTCCCGGGTGGTTACGTTGCTCCAGGTTCGCACAGAAGCAAAAAGCGTAAGAACAGGTCAAAGTGGAATGTATTGCTCTTAGAATACGGTCAATTTTTGTATAACTTATATTATATTTCGCGTCGCTTTGCTTTACGAAAGGCGTGATACAAAATTTATCTTATTTTGTGAGCCATACATTCCACTTTTATTTGCTCTCATACTTTTTGATTATGAATTTAGACGACTGAATTTAGTAAAATGTAATAATAAGCGCATAAGCTTCACAAAAACATGTATAACGGGGCTTTAGTAGCTAGTACGTTAAATTATCGTACGCTGATACCATCATAGAATCGGAATATTGTCTATTATAAAATACTTGATGAAACAGATGAACTGCGATACGTAGGTACGTACCCAAACAAATGTCCGATTCGTGCGCCCATTTCGTAAGTTCCTTGAACGATTATTTCGATTAACGCCCTGTAAAAATATTCTATATTATATTCTGGGCAAATGTGGAGTGTATATTTTATCCACAAGGTAGAAAAACACTAGATAGAACAATAAAATCTTTCTTTCAAAATTTTGATGTTTTATATCCATACGAGAGGAACGAAAGGAATCAAGTTTCATTAGAAATAATGGTGTTTGCATAAGTGCTGCAATATATTTGCTCAAACCAGATACAAAACATAAATAATCTGGTTGAAGACCGCTTCCAACCCTGAAGATGGCAGTGAAGTGTCCACCTTTCACCGAATAACTTGACTTTGGCCGGGACCATCGATGTATTACTCGTCTCCTAAGTTACGAGGCACGGGTCCAGACTCTGGGGAGCTGTGTGTGCGATGGTGATAGCAAAGAAGAAAGTGAAAAAACCTCTAATGAATAATACAATTAAGAATATGGATTTTAACTGGTCACCTGGACCGGAGCCACCTAATAATCCAGAAGCTGGTGTTCCCAGAGCGTTATTTATACCTCATTCTAATTCTTTGCCATTTGAAGAGAGACGTGTTACCCTTGAGCAACCTGTCAAGGTAAATATGTGCATTCCTTTTATGCAAGTAGACAAACATTTATGTTTTATGTGTTGCATGTTCTTCTAATTTTATTTACCTACTAAAGACCCGCCCTTCACACTCGTAGTAACCTTAACAAATTACACTTTTAAACCTTCCTCTTGAATCAGTCTTGGTAAAATTAAAACCCGTTCAGTTGTTTTTGAGTTTATCATGAACAGACAGATACTAATATGTAGTGATATGTTACCTACCCACACATTAAACATTACCTAACATAGAAATATTGTTGTTGTCATAACTACATAAACAAATTACTCCAATACATTTTAGTCTATAGTATTACTATAACATTGTTACCCTTTTGTCACTGTACCTACTGCTTACTAAAATTTGCCAGGAATATGGTTAGAATCCTAAGACTGGTAATCAATATGCAGAAGTCTGACATTAAATTACCTACAAAAAATCTAAATATATAGGTACCTACTGTCTTACTACATAAATTTTAAATATAATGAATGTTAAATGTATTTGTTATATTCCATTTAAACAAACGCAGTCACGGGTAAGCACTTGTTCAGGACTGTTCATAAGAAATCTTCATACTGATTGTATTTTGATTTGCTTTATTTGGTTTATTTATCTAAAAGCATTTATTTACATAAAACAACTAACTTTTCTTTTATTATTTTTAAAAAGATATTTGAGATACTTACATACATAATATGTCATATGTTTATCCATTTGAATATCCTCTCTAGCTCATACATACACTTCTTAGTGAGTTCCAAACCAGAATATTAGCTGTTCTATTGAAATAGTAATAAAATTAGCAATTCAAATGAGTATCAAAAGTTGCCAACAGGAATTGATATCGTTTAGGTAGAATATGTTAATGGGCTAGCTAGATCAAAGATGCAGTCAGAGTATTTTTACGTGATATAATTATTATGCTTATTATTCAAAGGTCAATGACTGTTTCGCAACTAAAAGGATTGAAGGGGCTAAAGGGCATAATATGTTTATAATTAATGCAAATAGAAATGTGTCAAATTGATTCTTGTTAATCCAGGGGCCTGACCATCAAACTCAAATTCAATGTAAATGGTATTGCCATCTTACTCGCTCAATTTAAGAGCAAATGAGGAATTTGCTATCACATTTATGTTCAATTTGAGTTCAGTCAAGCCCCCAGTATATGGAAAATTAAATACCCATAAAATATAAAATGTCAGATAATAGTTTATTTATATTATTACAAAATAATAGTACAGTCAGCTGCAGAGTGAGTGGAGTCCCCTAGCATATATTAAATGTATGGTCAGTTCTCTCTGTAGCCGACTGTACATTCTACATTGTACAAACAACTCTACCAAAAGTCAACAATGCTGATTTCATGGATATGAAAGCTATATCTTTATTTTAGATGTTATCTTCAGTTTATCTAAGATTAGGATTTATCAATTGAGTTTATTTTTTGCACTGATAAAGAGAAGATTCTGTTGACATTTTTATTGAAGATGGTACACTTTTTTAGGAAAGTAACAGGTTTCTTTTCTAAATGGTGATTTGGACAATTTTTATCATCACTTCATTAACTTTTTGTGTTAACAATGAAGAAATAATACGAAAGTCTAATAAATAGATTCTTCAAAGAAAATCCTAGTACATAATATGTATTAAAAATGTGACATTTTGGATGTTTGGAAACACAAACTGTTGAATGAATTCAGATAAAGGCACACAGATTGTTTATAATATCTGCATTAAACAGATGTTATGAATGTTAACCATTGATTATTTGTGTAAGCCGGAAAATGACCTGGAGCATTTTCTGTTGGGTATTTTCAACTTTCAGCCCACCTGCCAAGCTAGGAGATTATCGCGAGGCCCTCCATTAATGTGGAAAGGGTCAAGTCCAACAGTGGACCGTTATGGGCTGTTGATATTACCTGATTTTTTCTTGTAGGACGGCCTCTCACGGACGTAACTAGTAATAAGTGCTAGAGACTGGCGCTAAATAACGTCACAGTAGTATCACTGTGATTTTTTACAAAGGAGCTATGTTACAAAATCACATCATAACATAGAGGACATAAGATAATAAGGATCGTGAGGGGGCGTCAATGTCTTTTCATCAGTAGTTTCTCAATCGGCGGCATGTTAGGACAAAAAAATGTTTGCATCTGTTATGTATGCGATTAACGTCGTCGAAAGTCGCAAAACTAATGTTTGTACGTGGTAATACAAATATATTGATTAATAATGCATTTTTATATACGATTTTGTTCTCCAAGGTCTAAATAGAAATCTACTAAATCAACTGCAAATAATAATAAAAACTGAAAAACGGAGACCGTTATACGGTACATAAAATTATATTACGGTTTAATATTATAACGTTAAAAATAACATAATATTTTTTAAAAGCATATCGTTACGTTATGTTATATGAATATAACGGATCCGCGCACGTCTACCTATTAGCAACAAAATTGGCATGTACATGGGATACCTCTTTTCTGCGGGAATTCGGTATATTATCCGAATTTTTCGCAATCGAAGTCTGGTAAAGCTATGCATAAATCAGTCCAAAAGCTAAGCTATCCATGGGAATCGTTGGAAGATCGATGTATGTAATCATCTGGGCGTCAATATCCCTTTTCTAAACTAGCGCGCGAGGGCTCAGGGTCCGCCTTAACCATTATCCTGGATTTGGCAGATCAGATAATTACAATAGGGCGACTGCTATCTAACGTCCGTGGACCTGGTAACCAAATTAGATTATGGTTATATAGAGTCGCCTGAATGTCCAGGTTTCCTCCCGATGTTTTTCCTCACCGGAAGAGCTTCGGTCAAGTAGGTACATAATGAATCGACATAACTCAGATTGGTAGGTACATGGCGGCGCTGGGGATCTAACTCGATATCTCTCGCTTACGAGTTGGATCCGTGTTAGCCGAGCCATTAGACCACCGACGCTTCACGATTGAAGATTGATGTATGTAAAATGAGATGAAATAACTAGTACTACGTCAGTGTACTAATAAGGAGAGTTAAACGCTAATAAATACATGATACGAATTATTACAACGTTTTAATTCATTAGTTTTAGTTTATAGTTGCATTGCAATTAACATTTTGCGCTGCGAGCGCTATCACAATCAATCTTAGCAGCTGGATAATTATTATACTCAATCATAACAACAATATATACGTACGCAAGAGAGATTGTATTAAAAACATGCGACGAGCGACTAGCTCAGTGCACTGACTGACCAATGCGCTTAGCATTCGGAATCATGTTTGGTCGCCGCGTCAATCATACGGCTATTACTTCGTATGCGGCGGGAGCGTGTCCGCATGCCTGCGGGTGTGTGCGAGCCTTAGTCACTCAGTGACCCACGCCACGGGTGGTTGAGACAAGCAACTGTGCATTGACAATAATGAAGCGTAATTAAATCAAATTGTGCTATTTCTGACCGCGAGCCCGCAACCGTAGCGGACGCTGAATCCCTTTATCGGCCACCGGCGCAGGATGTTTGTTGATTCTATCCGAAAAAAAATCAGAACTATGTCAATACAATGATAAATGTTTGTTTGTAAACTCCACAGCCATTGTGTGGCTCGCGTCAGCTTCTAGATCCGATTGCATCTTCAGATGTGGCTGCGACTAAATCTTGCGACCAATTAGTAGGTAAATAAATACAGGGCACGGGTCAGCAGCCGACGCGGACGCAGCGTTCGAAACATGCGTTCATACGATGCGCCAGTGACGTCTAAGAATAGGCGATTCATTGCGTATCTGCTCTATAGTCGATCTCGAGTTGTGCGTAGCGGTTGCTTGGAAATTCGCGCGAGCTAGTAAGCTAGTTCCTTGAAAGGGCCGCTGTTAAGTCGATCGGTTGTCCACTCGAATGCAACGCGACGCAGCTGCGGGGGCTCGGGCAGACCGCGCTGCGCGTGCGCACGCTACCGGCAATTAACTACATAGGTACCTGTACACGCAGTGTGAAACAGCAAAAACTCGTCCGTTGCTAATAGAGGCCGATTACAATGTTACATAATGTCATGCGTTACTTAACGCTGTCTTCTTTTTGTTGAAGACACTGATAGGTAAACCGTGTGCTTCTGTAAGTGTTACGTTGGTTCCTATTGCTGAATGGTGTGAAGTCCTTCATTACTTAGAGAGGTACATATTAGCATGCGTTCACGAAAATAGTTAAGCTCTCTTAATAAAACTATGGATGCTTATGAAGATTTTAAACTAACTCGCATGCCACGCTCAAAGGGGTGATGTCCCTGGTATTGCAAACGTCCATACGCTGCGGTGACTGCTGTAGGCCGTAAGCTTGTTTGCCACCTTAGTGGTATAAAAAATAATTATTTAAAACAATATGTAATTTAAATATGTTTTTTTATAATATTCCTTCCCTAGTATATCCCTTCCCTATCCAGCTATATTCTATGTTCAAAATGGAGTAAATACAATATTAACCATGATCTTATACCGCAAGCCGAGTTCCTCTACGTTTGTGTGACTGCGCGTTTTCTCTGTTGGTAGTTGCTGAGCGGATTTGATTGCCGGTAATAATGGCAAATTGCATATCTTCTCAACATAATATAATCGTCGGAAACGTGTGTGGACCGCGGTTATTTACGCGTAAAGTAAAAACTTCTGAGTAAATTTGATTGAAACCTCTGCTGTGAATAACAGTACGATTTTATATCGATGAAACACGATAATAAAAAAATGCTACGACTACGAATAAAATTCATCAAAATATCAACATCATCATCTTGGCGTTATGTCCCGAATTACAATAACTTTATATTAATAAATTGTGTGGAATCAAGCTTCATATACTTTGTTTCAAACCAATTTCCCATCCCATCACTTCCAAAACGACAAAAGTAGCCTATTCTGTCTTTCCCCAAGATCCAATTCAAACAAATCTAATCTCAAATCTCTCCTGAAACATACTGTCACAGCACGACTAGCACTAGTGTGCCCGCGTCATAGCTCGCGCGAGAGCCTTTGTTTGCTTCTGCCAAGATGAAAGAGACAGCAGTATCTATGTCGCGCCTTTTCTCGTTTATCGCACGCTAGACACTTGTGCTAGCCGTGCCGTGCAGTCTACTTACGAGAAAGTGCGTGCCTATATAAATTGTCAATTTTAAGGGTATGTTCCGGGTTTCCTACCGCGTACCTTTGCTGACAGTAGCCCGATATTTTGATGCAGTTGCATGCATCATGGTCACGGGACGACTGTCTTCAGTCGGTCCCGCGGTAGGCAACCCGGAACATACCCTTTACAAATGTGTGATAATAACCGCAATTGTTTAAAAGATTATGTTAAATTGTAAATTGGTGTTTCAGATCGGCCGCAACGTGTACAGAGCGACCCCGAGTCCGACGAACATCATATTCGAATGCCGTGTGCTATCCAGGCACCACGCCACGCTGTACTATGATAGGGGACATTTCTACCTTGTCGTAAGTTTGCCTCATTATATTTGTCTTAAGTTACCACTTACTAGGGGGGCTGTTGACTATCTCAGTGGACAACTGACAATTTGACATATAATAATCTTACACTACTCTTAATTTGGTAGACGCTATAACCAGTGGCCAACATAGATCCACTAGACTTGGAGTCTCCTCCACGGCAAACCACCTGAAATTCGTATGGTTATACATATTCATGGCGCTGACAAAGCTGTAAAATAAAGTGTAGTTGTATAAGCTAACCCTATAAAAGCCTTGTTTGTAGTACGCATATTATGATTGGTAAGTGCGGAACTTTACTCTCCACGTGGCCCGAGACATCATGGCCGGTTTATTGGTCAATGAGTCTTTGTAGGTTCTAGTTGGTATGCAGTTGAGACTGGCCCTAGTCGGCTCGTACAGTTTTTTTTTTGGTAATAGGGCGGCCTCTCACAAATTTCATTCGAAATAAGTGATAGATATGGGTACGTCACGCATGGTAGTATCACTGTGACTTTTCGCAGGAACTATGTTACAAAAATCACATCATAACATTAGGAGACACGATAATAAGTGCCGCGAGGTTCTTCAGTGTCTTTTCATCAGTAGTTACCCAATCGGTAGCACGTTAGAACAATAATGAATGTGGTGTAAAAAGGTACTAACTAACATGCCACCGATACTGGTGCCGTTATTTGTCACCCATCTGTAACACTTCTTTCGAGTGAAGTTCCTGAGAGGCTGTCCTGTTAACGATCAAATTGGCTAGTAATTGTATTCTAGGAAGGCGTCCGTACAGTCCACAGCTGACTCGAAATCGAGTGACAATTTAAGGACCTATTTGTCTGTAAATAAAATGTAAAGTATGTAATTTTATGATGATTCCGTTCCTTTCCTGTGTGACAGTCGGTAGAATTTGACTTTTAAAATATATCTTCGTGAAATACGGCCCTGATGGCGAATTAAGTGACAAGCACTTCTGACCCATGGATTGATCTGATCGTTTATTTCCGCTCAATGGATTGAGCCATTGACCTTGAGTCCATTCAAATATTACCGTGTTAATATAATGAAAGGGAAGGTGATTATCTATATTAATAAAAATGAATAGAAGTGAATGTGTTACTAGGCGCCAAAATTTCACGATCGGATTTAAGTTTCAAGTATTCGTCGAAGAATAAGGAAGATCTTTAAGAAGAGAAAAAATGGAAAACTTGCTCGGATAGGAGTTGGTTAGGGTAGGGGTAGGGTTATACCCCTACACCTACCCTAACCTATTCCTACCCTTACCCCTTCGGCTGCCTACGAAAACGAAAGAAGAAGATGAACTACATGTGCCATTATATTTGTTTTTATATCACCCGGTGCACTAATATTCTGTGCCGGGACAAGGTGTCTTGAAGTGAACATTGCAGCAAAAGTCATTTCAAAAAAATGTGGTACATGTAAATATTTGAATTTGAAATTTGTATCATTACAATGAACAAATACTAATGAGTACCTAATGACGAATAAACATGTTTATTTTCTGCCTAGGCATTCATATTTCACACAATTTCTCCGATTTTTTTTTATCGAATCTCATTGTTATTCACATAGCAAATAAATTATTCTTATTCTAATTCTAATTCGTCGAAGAATGAGAAAGGTCTTTAAGAAGAGAAAAAATGGAAAACTTGCTCGGATAGGAGTTGGTTAGGGTAGGGGTAGGGTTACAACCCTACACCTACCCTATCCTATCCCTACCCTTATCCTTCGGCTGCCTACGAAAACGGAAGAAGAAGATGAACTATATGTGCAATTTTATTTTTCTTTTTATATCACCCGGTGCACTAATATTCTGAGCCGGGACATGGTGTCAGTAAAAGTAATTTTTATAAAATGTAATACATGTATTAGTATGTGTATATTTAAATTTCAAATTATTCTTAATTTTGTATCATTAACATGAACAAATACCATTGAGTACCTAATGTTAATTTTCTGCCTATGTATTCGTAACTCGAAACTGTTTTTAAGAAAAAAGAATTTTTTTGTCGAATCACATTTATCTACCTACTTAGAGTTATGAGTATGTACAATAATAACAAGCATATTGTACAAGTATTATCTTGGAATAAAAGGGGTAGGCAGGAGTAGGGGTAGAGTTAATTAAATGAAAACCATGCGAGCGAAGTCGCGCCAGGCAGCTAGTTAACAATAAAATAAAAGAGATTTAACATTAAATTGTCATGAGATTGTCTTGTTCGAGGTTGATCAGTGAAGCACAAGGGTAATAATTATTATAAAAGGATTGACATTTTTTAAACAAGACGCTGCCTCAATTGCTGCAAGTTTATAAAGTTCATATATTTTTAGGACTAGTGGATCCGGCGCGAATTCGTTCGCGTACACCTACTTTACCTCTACCTACCCTTTTTTTCTTGCTTATAAACCTTCCTCTTGAATCACTCTGTCTATTGTAAACCGCATTAAAATCCGCTGCGTAATTTAAAATATCTAAGCATACATATCTATGTACGTCTGAGTGTACCGTCTGTCCCTATGTGTATATGTATGTATCTACATACATATAAATCATTTCCACATATAAATCAATCATATCCATAGGGATAGACGGTGGGAAATGATTTTTTTTTGTACTATGTATATGGATGTCGGTTTTCGTGATCTGTGATGTTTCGTATAGGGAATTTAAAAATCGCCAATCTTAGTTATTTCTCAATGTCACGTTTGTATCCCTTCATAGTTTTCTCCGAAAAGTTACATTTGAGCTTGATTTTTAAGTTGATTTCGTCTTACTATTTGGTTCGCGATAGAGCATATCGACGGGAGTTCGAATCCGATTGATAGATATCGAGATAGCGGTTGTCTTTGAACTTCCAGTACGATTGTGTCGTAAAGCGTCAAGTGGAACAGAGAATCCGGTGGAAACTAGGCTTTGACGTAATTACGAGTATTCTCGTTTCCACACAATACACTATACGCGTCTCGCCGTGTTACAAATACTTTCCGTAGGCATTCGTACGTTTGCGTTTGAAACGGCGCCGCGGAAATCGCAACCCGGGAGCACAGAGACAATAACTTTTTCAAATCTCATTGTTGCGATCGACGATAGACACTAAAACTGCAACAAAAATATGCGAGCTCGATTGTGATTGATTGTACTATCCGAACTATGTTTTGCTTTCTGTGTTTATAATCGTTACACTGCTCTCCTCTCCTCTACGGCCTTGTGTGAGTGTTGATTGTCTATAGCGGTTAACCTTGCTTAGTTTGAACAATCAAACCCTCAGTCGAGACACCGTGCATAAGCACCGGGCACTGAGTAATATCCTGTGCGCAGGCGCACATAATCGCTTTGTCTGCGCGTTTACTTGGGATACGGTCAGATAACGTCTTGTTTATTATGAACCTGTGACCAACATAGCGGTTTGTGTTCTTTGGTACTGTACAATAAATTACGTTACGATTTGTTATGAATTGATACTGTTTCGTAAATAAACTTTACAATTATATTTATTGTGTTTACTGCGACACTGCTGGTGAATCGGTGTCACGTTTACTATATTCGTAACTAGCGACCCGCCTCGGCTTCGCACACTTTTTCTCTTTTCTTATTATGTATGTATTATACCTACATATAAGCTTTTCGGAATAAATTATCTAACTGATGCTTAAAAATTATATACTATACTTTACTATAGACCACCGCAAAGAAAACCGCATCAAAATCCAATGCGTGGTTTAGGCGGTTAGCCGAAATACACACAGACAGACAGAACAGCTGTGAGCGACTTTAATTTACACTATATATAGACTAAAAAATTTAAACGTTACAGTTTCAAGTGCAACGCTGTCCAGATGTCTATCAAAAAATTGAAGAGTTTCGTATCTTGTCGAATATATGTTTCGTTATCCATCCTTGAGTGTTTCGTTGCCAAGATTGGGAGCGTTGTGCGGAATACGCAATAGCGGCGTATTAGGCTCGGGGCCCGTGCGTAGGATCACCGTGTTCACCGTGGTCTGGGTCGCGTTACGACAGCGCCGATCTGTGTCGTCCTACACATAATTGTTATCCAAGATGCTCGGGCAGAGACAGCGCGCTGAACTTGGTTTCCGCCCACTGCGCTGATTTCTAAAGCGTACGCACCTCTGTTGTCTCCACGCTAATTGACCCGAGCCTCGCGAATAGGCTTATGTTATCGTCCACGCGTAGTTTCCTGATGCGTCGGTCGGTTTTACTAATTATTTCCTTAAAAAACTTCACTCGGTCTTTTGTTCTTGTATTGTATTATCTTTGAGACCCTAATGTGGGTAACTAACGTTAATGTAATGTGATATTAACTCGTTAAAAGTTTTTGGAACTTTCTCATCTCGTTAGTGAATGTTACGCATGAGTAGTGTGCTCCAAAGGCCGCTCGGTGTGTTTAGTTCACCTAATTCTGATCGATTATCACTACCAACCGACGTTGCACCAACGTTATTGTGCGTCCAAGAAGTGCTTTGTGTTATTGACTTTAAATTCATTAGTTGCTCCTTTGCATCGAGAGAACAACAACAACAATTGCAAGCAACTTTAGACCACTGCAATCACCTTGCGAGGAATGACGGTCGTTGGCTATGTGATAGGTCGTGTCGTATTCGAGCTTCCAGTTTGTTGTTGAAGAAAATATCAGTGGTAGGCATCTCAAAAGATTAGATGTTTGTAACTATTACTTACGCTAGAATAACTTACGTTACAAGCTATCACGAACTTATAAATTGTAGTTTGGTATTATTTTAAACGCGGTACTGGTCTAGTGGCCGCGTGCTAGCGAGACCGATTACCAAGGTTAAGCAATGCTCGCAATGTCCGGGAACAGGATGGGTGACCCTGTCGTGCTTTGAGGGCTAGTCGTGGCGTGGCGAGCTAGCACCGCAACTAGCTCGCTACGCCACTTGTTGGATGTGCCTCCTAATACAGTTAGCGAAGAAAGGTTGGCCAAGGTCTGCCGCTGGGAACCCAGAGACTGGGTTACACAGTTTATGTTTATTGTAAAGTAGCTGTAGACTTTGTTCGCGTGGAGTACGTGATGTTTGGTGTGTCTAATATTAAGCAACACCGTGGTCTGGTGAAGCACTCTTATCAAAAAAGAAGTTTTTTACTTGGATTTGAAAACTCCCAGCTTGTATTTATTAAAAGACAGACAGACAAAAATGAAAAAAAATTAATACAGTTTTAGCTTAAAGAGTACCCAGTATCGTTTATAGAGTACTCTCCAAAAAAAAAGTCTTTAATGTACAGAATTTGACTTGTTACAGTTTTAATGTACCTATATAGGTATATAGATAGACCAATCAATGCCTTCACTAGATGACTCTATGTATCGAATGTAACTATAATAAGCACAGTGGTTTTCGTGTGTGGAATTTTATCGTATGAATAAGTACCACTGTACACATGAATACAAACACAAGCTGACGTATCAGCGTACGATATTTTATGCGCATCTACGTAACAAATACACCTTTTAGTATGCACCTAATGAGTGTATTTGTTGAGTGAATCAACAAATCGTGAGCAAATAAATTTGAATTGTTTTATGGTCTTAGTCTAAACGTGTGTGCATTATTGGTCGATCCGTTGTAGTAAATCTAGTAATACTAATGGAGCGTTGGTGGCCGAGTGGTTAAGGTATCTCACTCGTAAGCGAGAGGAACCAGGTTCAAATCCCACTGCGGCCATGTACCAATGACTCTTTTCTAAGTTATGTACATTAGTTGAATACTAACCGACGCTCTTACGGTGACTCTTAAGACGACTGAATGTGTACCCATGATCCAAACTGGTCAGGTTCGCCTGGTAGCAAGGTCATGGAGGTCAGATGGGTGTCGCTCCACTGTAATTACCTGATGCCGAATCCTGGATCATGGTCAAGGCGGATCCCAGGCCCTCGTGCGCGAGAGCACAACCGGGACATTAAAGCCAAGATGAGATGGTTGTAGAAGTACTAGTCAATTAGCAATTACAAAGGCGGTTCGAAGCTATTGTTAGTGTTTTGGGAACTTCGCGAGAGATATGCGTGTGTTGATATACGCTGGCGGTTGGTTTGTTGTTATTTCGCATGATAATACATCTATATAGTTGCCTACTATGCGATTAAAATAACAATAGGATGTACTATTGACTAACTTCACTCGAATAAGTGCTAGAATATCACTGTAGTATCATTGTGATGTTTCATAAAAGGCACTATGTTGCAAAATCACGTCATATCATAAAGGTCACATGATAATAAAGGTGTCAGTGTCTTTTCATCATATTTAATGAATGTGGCGTAAAAAGGTGCTAACACCTGACGACCAAAGTAGTTCAGTTGGTTAACATGCCGGTCTGCCACGCAGAGGTCCCAGGTTCGATTCCCGGCCGAGCAGAAATTGAAACGATTAATGTATCATAAGTTTGTATTGAAAAAAGATTTATCACTTATCTAACACCCATAACACAAGTTTTGCTTACTTTGGGGCTAGATGGCGCTGTGTGAATTTATACATGGTTACTTATTTAATCTTATTATTATTATTATTAACATGCCGCCGATACTTGTGACGTTATTTATCACCCATCTCTGGCACTTATTCGAGTGAAGTTAGTAAGCAGTCCATGTTTAATTGCGCAGTACTTAATATTATTAAGAGGTAAAGCTGTTATTGAGAGGTTAAGCTGTTTGTACTCGTATACATATAAGTAGGTACTTATGTAACTATTTACCGAGTTTTATGTAGTATTATATGTAGGTAATTAAATTAGGTATGCATGGAAGACATTGGACGATTGGTAATCTGAGGATTTGTTTTTGGCTATATTGCATTTAACCTTATCTTACATGTTGCGGGTTACCGAAGACAGCAGAGAGTTCTACTCCTTAGCAGAGCTTGTAACAAAGTGGATGCAAAATATGCAAATCTATACATAGTATAAAACAAAGTCGCTTCCTGCCGTCTGTTCCTATGTACGCTTAGATCGTTTACTCAACGGATTTTAATGCAGTCTTCAACAATAGATAGAGTGATTCAAGGGGAAGGTTTATAAGCAAGAAAATAAGGGTAGGTAGGGGTAAAGTAGGTGTAAGCGAACGAAATCGTGCCGGGTCCACTAGTCGCTGATAAAACTATTTTTCCCATCTGCCCCGTTAACGGCACAAACCCACCGGGGTGAATGGGATCGAAGAATTATAATAAAAGTTGTAAAGATATTTTACTTAACTGCTAATTTTAATCTGTATAAAAAAAGTGTATAAATGAAAGTGTATAAATGAAAGTGTATAAATCTACTTTGTAACCAAATGGAAATAAATAATGATTTATTTATCATTATTATTTATTTTCTTTTGGTTATAAAGTAGAATTATTAGTTAATTACTATGTATTTGGAAATCTAAAAACTTACACGAACTTTTGTCCCAACCCATGTCCCATGGAAATGTTTTATTATAATGTTTTAAGTACATTTTTTGTTTAATATATAATCATAACACAATTTTCGTTACATACCGCTGCTTTTTTGGCAGGATGTACAGAAGTTAACATGTCCACAACCAGTATAAGATAAGCTAGCGTCTCTACAGACGCGCACAGCAATGTTAGCTCCTTTTATTTTGGTTTTGGGTAGATCGATATGCTGTTGTTAGTACAATTTCGCTGTACAATTCGTGATATGTCTGTTTCTGATTATTATTTATTGAATAGTAAAGTCTATGCAAAGCACCCTAAGACAATAGCTACAAAGGAAGTAATATAAATATTTAAGTTCTCCTTAGAACATATTGCAAAGGAAAAATCGCCCTAAAGGCGCGTATTGTGCGTTATTAACTCTTGGTTCCCGTTGTTTTTGTTCTGAATCATCGTTAATATGACTCGGTCAAGCTTGAGGTGCTTGAGTTATGTCGCGTGCACATTTGTGTTAGCCGTGCAGCAGGGCTAGCACGAGTGTGACCGCGACAAACCTCGCGCCGCGAGAGAGCGTTTGTTACCTTCTCTCAATACTAAGAGGAAAGAGATAGCAATACCCTTGTCGCGCCTTTTCTCGCTTATCGCGCGCGAGAGCAACTTGTGCTAGCCCTACAGGTGGGCTGTTTGCTCGGTTGTTACATTTTACTTACTTCGGAAGCGAGAATCCGGCCGAAAATGGAGCATACCTGCCTAGAAACTACACTCACCCCTTCACTTCTAGATCTGTAATGTGGTAATATTCTCTCCCAGGACAACCAGAGCAGCAACGGCACGTTCATAAACAACAACCGGTGCTCCATCTCGAAGGACCAGGAGCCGCACGAGGTGTTCTCCGGGGACGTGGTGCAGTTCGGGATCCAGGTGGTCGAGAATGCCGCCAACGCGGAGAAGGTTTGTCGAATGATTTTTTAGTCATAGAATAAATGTAAAATTATATTTATTTAGAAGGTCGAAAAGGATTTGAACTCGGAGATGGAATTGAAGATCAAAAATTTAAACACACAACTGTCAATGTCACAAGTGACTCGGGCAGGGGTATAAAACTTTTTTTTCGAATGTCTTTATTTACCAAATACGAGGAGAAGCCGATAATTGCTTATTTTCAAAATGAAAATCTAGGTTAGCAACCTTCATTTTTTGATTCAACGGGATCGAATTAGTAAGAAAACATCGGTTACTAAAAAGTAATACGATTTACTTTTAGACTCATAACGGACCTTTTTTTTCAAGTTTTTCTGGTCTTTTCATCATTATGTATTCAATCATTATCATAATTGTGTTAAATTAAAGTTAGAGTATAACTAACTTCATGTCGCTCAAAATCGTTCAAAATTTCAGTCCATTCTATAGGATAGGCTCTATAGAAGTAGAGTCTAAACAAATTGGATGTTATGATTTCATTCTATACTATTGGATTAAGATGGCGACTTTCAAAACATCTACCAAACCAGGGGCGGCTGGAGCCGACAAGTTTCAATCCGATCGGAAGTTATTGCTTTTTTAACTTCGATCTGATCGAAACTTGCCAGTCAATCTTCTAGAATCAGTCTAAATATAAAATGTATAAAATTTAAAATAACGGGAATGTCCAGCCAACGTCCATAGGCTGCAGTGACTGCTTATCATCAGGCAGGTACTCAGCTTGATTGCCATCTTTGTGGTATAAAAAAAAGTACTGTCAAGTATTAAAACGTACATACGTCGTATCTCGTACTACATGAACATCTTCTCACACTAATATACCCAAATAAAATATATGTAGTCAGAAACCCTTCTCGAGAACGCGTTGCTTTGTTACACAAAGCGTGGAATGTAATTATCGATGTTGCGACCGAGTTCTCAAAGGCATGACAATGGATAGTCTAATTTATGAATGTCGTGCATAGCGTTACACAATTGTTCGCTGATGGATGCTAATTTGTTTGGTTACTATAGTTGTTTTGAATATAATGAGGTTAAGTAAGAGTTAGTTTTGGAAATATGCTAAACGGGAGTAAATAAATACGTCATCATAAAATTGCTCTTATTTGAAGTACAAAGTAAGATAATTAGTTAAGAGCATTATAAGATATTTATAAAAGACTTACTCGTATGTTTTAGCAGTGTATTGAGAGGTATAAATTTTGGCAATCAGTATTAAATAAAATTATTGACATATAGTGTTCTTTTTGAAAGACTAAACAGCCAGGTCGTAAAGAGTTTTAACAAAAAGTCTTTGTCTTTTTTTTTGTCGGAATGGAGTACCTACCCTATTAAGTTATAATAACTGAAATTGAAAAAAATTTATCGTCTTAGCAAAAAGTTCGGCAACACGAATCCCAATTAGTTGGCCGGTTGGTTAGCGGCCTCTCTTAATTCTTTTTCTTATTAGAAAACTTTATTATTCACGAGTGCAATAGAATCCTTTTAATTTGATGGAGTGAACTCTATCTACTCTACTACTACTACCTAGACAAGCATGCTTCATATTCGGCCGCATCGTCACTTCCACCAGCTGGGATTGACAATATTATGTAACCGACTACAAATTTACTGATATATAATAATAATAAATAAAGTATTTTTATTTTCTCTCCCTCACATCACTATTCTTTTAGCATAGGTTACAAAATTAAATATACGAGTGAAAGACAGGAGCCCGAACTAGGTAATCCTGTGTGAAGGGTCTCCTGTCCCATCCATTCGATTTTGACGGCAAAGAAGTATATAGATAATGAGTAAAAATGCTATATAAGGTACTAAAAAAAACTAAAATCTACTGTACCAAGTATTGTATATCTAATTTTTATGTAAAAACAAATGTATATCTTTCAGAACACGTTCCCGCCCGTTGTGGCACTACTCAAACTGTACCATCCTGACGGCAAAGAGGCGAAGATGTCTTTCAATCCCACAATGTCTACACCACTACATCTCAAGGAGCTGTACCAGCTCAACAACTTCGTTCAGGTGAGTGTGGGACTTGGAATTGTGATGTAGATGCAGTAAGTGGTATAAGCGGAGTTTGTATGGTTGTTGCAATGACGAAAAAACTTATCTCAGGAGGACAGGGCATGTCCCCAAAAACAGCGTGTATACGTAAACATGCCAATAACAGAAAATGGCGGACGATGTTGGGGATGAGCACAAAAATCGATAACGATAAATTATGAACAACGTTTAATTATTCACTTAAGAACCTACCTATGTTTAATTAGTGCATTTAAAATAAAATATATTATACAGCTAACCCAAATGAGACCATTAAATTTGTAAAAAAGCAAATATTTTACATTTTTTATCAGCAGTAATGCCAACTACTTTTTCAGGTATATGATATAAGTAATTGTATTTGATTTTTTTTATTGTTATTGTTTGTGACGCTCTCGTTTCATCTTGCATGCCAATTCCGTTGGCTTTATATGTGATACTAAATACTCTATAACATCATGTTGTAGCGATAAGGCCGCCTTTGCTCATATGTGTTCCTTGTTATTGTAAGTGATTGGTAGTGTTATATTTTATGAGCAATAAAGTGTTTATCTATCTATGTTGTACATACACACTTACCACATTTACTGCAAAAAATAACATACATTGTTACGATAACAACTTTCCTCCCTGCGCCCCCCAGGAGGCGATCCAACGCGAAGCCGCTCTCGAGGGCCGGCTGCGCACGATGCGCGAATGGGTGGAGCGCACCAGCGCCGAGGCTCGCAGCTCCTGGGAGCTGTTCGTAGGGGAACAGAGGTTGCTGATGAGGGTGCACACGCTGGAGACCATGCATGCGGTGGGACGGGCCCCGGAGCCACATCACCTGGCCCAACTGTTGAACGACAAGAGGAACTATCAGGTGGGCTGGACTTTCTTTTTACTACTTACAGCGTGGGTAGCCCCACAAGGTGGGCCGACGACCTGTTAAAGATCGCAGGTACCAGCTGGATGCGGAAGGCACAGGACCGGCCTTTGTGGAGTTCTGTGGAGGCCTATGACCAGCAGTGGCCGTCTTTCGGCTGATATGATGATGACTTGGCACGCATTTGAGGCTAATGGGAAGCCACGATGTGGCCGACGATGGACCATGTCTGTCTAGAAACAGCCAATATAGAGCTGGTGTTCTGGGAACAATATGTTTTCATAGCTGACGGACGGAGTCGCGACGAAATGGCCATTTGGTGTTACTGTACCTATTTCTGTATCTAAATCTGATGTTAATAATAATTGTAACATCTATCTTATTTTTTTTGTTTAGTATTTGTAGTCCGGTGGTGCCGGGCGGAATAGAATAGCACCAACCCCTTACACTCGTGGGTGTCGTACAGGGCGACTAATGTTTTCGAGGCAAAATATAGATATTTTGTCTCCGTAGGCCAGAAAACGGGCAGCAGCGTTTTCCATTGCTAAATTTATAACACTGCGTTCTCCAACTCGCCTGCCAAGCGCGGAGATTATGGCAATGACGTCTCCTTTCATGGCGGAAGCTCTAAGTCCTGCAGTGGACTGTTATGGGCTGTGACGTTAATGATGATGATTTGTAGTCGTTAACTATTCCGTACCTTTTCGGTCGTTCCTAACTCTATCCCGTACGTGTTCCCATAGGAAGTGGCGCAGGAGAGCCTCCGCGCCGCCCACGAGCAGCGGCTCGCGCTCGAGGAGTCGCTGGAGCGGCGCAACCGCGACGCGCAGGCGCTGCACCACCACAATTGCGCGCTCCGGCTCGCCGCCACCAACGCGCTCGCCGAGCTGCAGGTGGGTAGGAGGGGGAGACAGGCCATATACACACGTACACACACACACCCACACACCCACACACAACCACACAAACCCACCCAACCACACACACAAACACACACACAAGCACACACCCACCCACCCACCCATCCACACACACAAACACACACACACACACACACACCCACACACACGCACACACACACACACACACACACACACACACACACACACACACACACACACACACACACACACACACACACACACACACACACACACACATGCCACATTCTTTTTTGCGACTATCGCAATGGGTATATGGCACCCTCCGGACTATCGAGAGAAAGAGGCAGACCAAGATCGCACGATCGTTGCCAATTAGGACATCGCCGTAAATGCACACACATACACCTTCACAAACACACGCGTATTCGCCTTAATACCTGCATACATACATGAGTGAACAGCGTTTCGCATTAGAGGAATCGCACCAAAGCGCTTGTCGAGTTGCAGATGGGAACACACACAGAAAGACACAACGAGTGTGTGCACAACCACACAATCACACACGACCATATAACACGCATAGACTCAACGTATTTACGAAACGACACAGCCACAAATATCCACAAAATAGCTACCCACACCCTCGGACTGGGGCTACAAACCTACACGCACAATAGCTACGCAACTACACATCTTCACATGTACATCCATACATATTTACAAGCACATGCCCATTTCACGATCTCATCACAATTTAATTTCCCCGTTGAAGTTAGATTCGCACATGTTTTTCTAAATCCAGATTGAACCACCCACATTTTTGTTTCCATGACAAACGTGAGTTTTTGTCTCTTTACCTTAATAATCTCTGTACTTTTTGATTACAACGATTAACAATATTGTAAGCCACACGAACATTATTTCCAACAATGTTCCTATCATAGACTGTAAACGTTCACACTGTTTGTTTATTTACTAAACTCGAAAACGATGTAACGCGGTACTAAACTCGCTTCGCGGTACTACAATGTTATTGGGGCGTAAGAGAGACTTCTGTAGGCTACGTAACTCTGTTGCTAACAATTCTCTGATTTCAATGATTGAAATTGTTACTTTTGCGATTTGCCTCGCAGAGGTCCCGGGTTCGATTCCCGATGTAATTTAAATCACGAATTTTAATTTCTGTCACGGGTCTGAGTGTTATAATATGTATGTTTTTAAAAGTATGGTCATCTTGGCGTTAATGTCCCGGTTTGTGCTCTCGAGACCGAGGGCCCGGGGTCCGCCTTGACCATGATCCAGGATTTTGCGATCAGGTAATTACAGTGGAGCGACTACCATCTGACCTCCGTGACCCTGCTACCAGGGCAACCTGACCAGATTGGATCATGGTTACAAATTCAGTTGCCTGAATTTGCAGGTTTCATCACGATGTTCTCCCTCGCCGTAAGAGCATCGGTTAGAATTCAACTAATGTACATAACTCAGAAAAGAGTCATTGCTACATGGCCGCAGTGGGATTCGAACCCGGTACCTCTCGCTTACGAGTTGGATACTCAACCGCTCGGCTACCGACGCTCTTAATCTAAAACTTAAACACTAATGATTATGATTACAATGTCAATGTTGACACGATGCGTCGATCGGTGTTTGCAGAAGCTGGCAGCGCGGTGCGAGCGCAAGATGTGCGCGGCGCGGCTCGCCATCGCCGCCGCCGAGGAGCGCGAGCGGCTCGTCAGGGCGCACCTGCCTCTGGCGGTGAGTACCCTTACGATGGCGGTGCCTACCCCACCTGTGGGACACGGGCGTAACCTTTATGTATGTATGTGTGTATGTACACTTACTGTCCATATGATACGATAACGAATGGTCGCTTTTATAATTTGTAACGTGACGATGTTATTGTGGACGTGCACGATGTAGGGGAGGGATAGCATGACAGAGACACGTTTTGGAAGGGATAAGTCAAATAATCGGTAAAATAAGAAACGTCTGGACGCGACAATATTTTTGTCCTGTGGCAACCCCGAAGCACAACCATTCACACCTAAAACGTCACACTCCTGTTTTATTAAATAATGTCCCCTTCATGCCGCCTCTCCTTTATACCCTGGACGTCCACGATAATATTGTCACGTTACAAATTATAAAAGCGCCAAAAACCTAAGGTATCATAACCATAACCATAACCATACATACATAACCTACTTTGGAATCAGGTGTGACAAGTTATTACAATAGCTTGAGATGAATCAATGTTCCATACCGATAGGTGTTTAAGGTTCATCATCATCTTGGAGCTATATCCCGGTTGCTCTCCCGCGCGGTACGCAGGGGCTCGGGGTCCGCCTTCCTACTCTTCCTGGCCCACTTCGTTTCACTGGCGGGGGTGGTGTGGCCTGTAGGTATGTAGGGTTGCCTGGAAGAAATAGCTTTAGGCGATAAGGCCGGCTGTGGCTTTTTATTCTTTGTTTTTATTACTATATACAAAAGGATAAGCGATAAAGAATTTTCATTAATACGAGGTCTCGCGGGAGAACCAAGAAGCGATAGATTCACATCACGTAGTCGGATGCCAGATCTAACCGCTTACGACGAGAGGATGCCGTAGACCGGGACGAGTGGGGGAAAAAAGAGGAGGAAAGCGATCCTTGGCAGAAGTTGGCATCGATCGCTCGGATCATCATTATCAGCTGAACGGTCAATTTGGGATATTCAGACAGCTATTTTAAAAAGTAAAATGTGTCTCACAGGATAGCGATGCTTAGACAGGATTCTCAAGTATTGAATTTGGCCGTGTGGTGTCTGGCAGCGTAGAATAGCACTAGCCCCTTACACACGTGGGTGTCGTATAAGGCGAATAAAGTCTTCTAATGTACTCATGTGTGAGTCTCCGTAAGCTGGGCAGCAGCGTTTTCCATTGCTATATTTACAAAACTGCAATTTCCAGCCTGTCAAGCGTGGAGATTATGGCAACAACCTCCACTTTCGTGGGACAGGCTCTCAAGTCCTGCAGTTGACTATTATGGGCTGTGATGATAGTACGGATGATGTAGTGTAGTGTACAGTAGATATGGCGAATCGGCCCGCTAATGACCTGTCACTTATACAGAAATTGAACCATAGGATCATCGCACCACCCGCCGTGGGCTAGGTACTTATCCCCACTACGTAGGCCCTCTGTTGGTCACCACACGGAGGTTCGAAATAACGTTTTTCGCTTGTACGATTCGGATGTGGAATGTGCTCGCAGCCACAGTGTTTCCTTTGGACTGTGACATGGGATCGTTTAAGAGGTATATTAGAGATCGTTTCAGAGGTGGGCAACGTATTGGTTACTCCCCTGGTGTTGCTGATGTCCATAGGCGGCGGTGACGACTTTCTATCAGGTGGTGGTCCGCTTGCCTGTTTGTCTGCGGTATAACATAAAAAAAAAACTTCGATCTCTAACCCGCCTATTAAGCGTCGAGATTATGGCAATATCCTCCCATTTCGTTAGAGAGGCCCCAAGTCCTGCAGTAAACTGTTTTGGGCTGTGATGATAGTACGAATGAAGTACGGATAAGTACTAAATTAGTGCAGTGTTTAGTAGATTATGGCAAATCGGTTTGCTCATAACCTGTTATCATTATCAAAATTGAACCATAGGATCTGTCTTCCTGATCTGATCTGTTCCTTATTATGTACTTATTCTGTTACTTTTAAGTTTTATTAATGTGTTATTGGACCAAATGAAGATACGTCTATGTCTTTACGGAGTTTCTTTCGTCATTGTAACCCACCCACCCTCACGACCCGTATCCATGTCCCCAGTACTCGGTGGCGAACGGCGAGGCGCGCATGCTGGTGGTGAGCGCGGACAAGGGCGCGGGCGGCGCGGCGGGCGCGGGGGGCGGCGGCGGGGGCGCGGGCGGCGGGGGGCGGCCCGCCTTGGAGGACGCGGTGCGCGCGCTCCCGGACTACATCAAGCTGCTGTTGCCTCAGCAGCTGCTCGCCAAGGTAGGGGATAGACGTAACAGACGTAATGTTCAATTCCCAGCCAGGCAGAAATTTAAGTGATGAATTTTAATTTCTGTTACGGGTCTGGGTGTTCTATGTTATTAAGTATGTATTTAAAAGTATATATGTAGTATGTCAGTTATCTAGCACCCATAGTACAAGCTTTGCTTAGTTTGGGGCTAGATGGCGCTGTGTGAATTTGTCCACGATTATTTATTTATTTAATGTTTTAAACTATCACACATTTTAAAGGTTCCGGGTTTCCTACGGGATAACCCGTGACCATGATGCATGCAACTGTGTCGAAATATCGGGCTACTCGTCGACAAAGGTACGCGGTAGAAAACCCGGGACATACCCTTAAAATGTGCAGTAACAGACGCTCCGATTCGGCCGGAGCCGACTAACCGTCAGTTGCAGTTGATACTAATCCTTACAAAATAAAGTCTCTTGAGTTAATTCTAATGCGCGGCCGAGCCGACCTTGGTTGGACGTCCGACCACGTACCAACTAGTAGTGCCAATTAGTACCAACTGCAACTGATGATTGGTCGGCTCCAGCCAAAACGGAACGTCTGTTACTGTTTTCAAAAGAGGCCCAGCGACCTACATCCAGCCCATGGCACTGGCAGCCAGAAATGTGGTCTACAACTTGAAGTTATAAAAATAATCTTGAAGTAAAGATTGGAAGTTCTGTACGTCTAAAATAAGAAGGTTGATTTTCTCTTGCAATTATATTCTAGGCTCACCCTTAGTGACATTTAGGCGACCGATCTTTTGTTAAAACTGATGTCCTAAACGACGATGGCCACTATCCATCAGGTGGACCGTCCGTCCGTGTGCCTCGCTATGCAATAAAAAAAAGGCTTGTCCTTGATCGAAAATTCTATAATGTCTTTTACGCAAAAGCGTTTCTCCTTCGTCCTCTATGAACTCGGATTTCGTCATAATCATCATCATCATCATATCAGCCAGAAGACGCCCACTGCTGGGCATAGGCCGCCCCCAGATATCTCCACGAAGGCCGGTCCTGTGCTTTCCGCATCCAGCTGGTACCTGCTATCTTTACCAGGTCGTCGGTCCACCTTGTGGGACGCCTACCCACGCTGTGTTTTTCGGTACGTGGTTGCCACTCGAAAACTTTACTGATCCTAGTCCTTACGATGTACAAAATAAAGTCACTTTTGAATTTATTCGGATGCGCGGTCGAGCCGGCCTTGGTCGGACTTCTGACCACGTGCGTAAGGATTAGTACCAAATGCAACTGACGATTGGTAGGCTCCAGACAAAACGGAGCGTCTGTTACTAGTTTTAAAGAGGTCCAGCGACCCACATCCAGCCTATGGTACAGGTAGAAATGTGATCTAAAACTACCTCAATATTGAAGTTCTGTTCGCCATAAAACAAGGTTGATTTTCCCTTCCAATTATATTCTAGGCTCACGCTTAGTGACATTTTGGTGACACGGGATCCTTTGTCAAACATGATATACCACTTTTTTTGGCAAAGTGACATTAAACAAACTGGCTACACATACTTCCAGCCATTGGCCACCGGGTCAGATGAGTTTGTGGCATTGTACACCGATGTACCTGCGTAGAAGTCATAGTTTTAAATGGCGCGAAACTATGTCGTCCGCTAATAGGCTGCTGCGTACTCATCATTTTCGTTTGAACTCGGATTTAGTATCAGTTAAAATTTATTCAGGAAAAAGGAAAATGGATACTGATAAAATAATGTATTTCTTTCAGGTCGGAATAAAAGTCTTATCGGCCGAAGATAAGACAGCGAAGGAACTCGACATTATATTAAAAAGAAACGACCTCGTCATATTGAAGAAGACAGATTCTAATAGTAAGTAAACATAGTATTGTAGCTGCATCTATTGACCGTCTTAACATCACCATCGGCAATCGGTTGGTCCATTTCTTCGAGAGATACGATGCCACAAGCAGATACAGACATCAACGGATACACACATCAAACTATAACACCCCACGTTTTGGTCGGGTGTTAAAAATAGGCCGTAGCGTTATATTGGTTTTATAACACTGCTATCTTCAAGCCTGCCAAGTGTGGAGATTATGACAGTTCCATAGTGGCATGGCCGAGTGGTGGCCAGCAGAGTAGAATAGCACCAATCCCTCACACTCGTGGGTGTCGTATAAGGCGACTAAAGCTATCGAGACATAAGATCTAGAGTCTCCGTAGACTGGAAAATGGGCAGCAGCGTTTTCCATTGTTATACTTATAACACTGCGATCTCCAACCCGCCTGCCAAGCGTGGAGATTATGGCGAAAACCTCCCCTTTCGTGGGAGAGGGGTTAAGTCTTGCAGTTTGCTGTTATGGGCTGTGATGATGAAGAATGTGATTTGCTAATTAATCATAACGTACCTTTAGGTAAATTACATACCTTCCCACGTACTGGAAAGAAATAGCTGCCTAAACTTATTATATTACAGATAGTAGGACTAAATGGATTTTTCTCCGTATAGTCCTACTAGTAGAACTGAACGGTAGAACTATCTGGACAACTTGAATAAAATTGCATCATTATTATATTTTTTCGGTCTTTAATACAAATTTTAATAAAATATTTACAATTTATCCTTACTTAGACAAATCGTATCTATACTAGTACTAGTAAGTACGTATAATTTATTACAATAGATAACATTTTAAATAATATGTGATTAGGTGAACAGATTTGAGTTAAGAGTAGAAACTAGTTGTTACTGAGGGGAGAAAGCAGTGGACTGTCATAGGCTGTGGTTATGGGTTATAGTGGCGACTAATGTGGAGGGACCCCCTAGTAATACGTGGCTGATGTGCTGATATACCACCATTCGAATTCGCAGAGAAAATGGACGAGGACGAGACCGGTAATGGCGGCGGCGAGGACGGCGCGGCCGACGACGCTGACACCTGTACCGACGACGAGAAGCAGTCCAGGCTCAACCACGGTCTGGAATCATAATCTTTTTAATGTTTCATCTTGGCATTAATGTCCCGGTTGTGCTCTCGCGCACGAGGTTCCGGTGTCCGCCTTGACCATGATCCAGGATTTGGCAGATCAGGTAATTACAGTGGGGCGACTGACTTACTACCAGGGGAACCTGACCGGATTGGATTATGGTTACACTTTCAGTTGCCTGAATGTGCAGGTTTCAATAATCTTTATTGCTTTGCTTTGCTTCTCAGGGCACAACTAATTACAAATGATTATGTAGAAAGAGACAATTATAGGTAATATACGTGTTATGATCTACTCACATTACTGAGCTTTATATAATATTGGTTGTATTTGGTTGGTTAACCAACTGAACCACTCAGGTCGTCGATTTGTCTGGTTTGGCTGCCGTATGACATATTAAAAGAAATGTGAGGTAAAAACATACCACAAGGTGGGCGGACGACCTAGTAAAGATCGCAGGTACCAGCTGGATGCGAAAGGCATAGGACCCTCCTTTGTGGAGATCTCTGGGGTAGGCCTATGCCCAGCAGTGGGCGTCTTTCGACTGAATTTTTTTAATGTAATACGGCAGACAAACAGGCATGCCACCTGATGGAAAGTGGTCACCGTCGTCTATGAACACCAGGGGCGCTACCAATGCGTTGCTCTGACCTCTAAAATACCTCTTGAACGATCCCATGTCACAGTCCAAAGGAAACACTGTGACTGGGAGCTCATTCCACATCGGAATCGTACGAGCGAGAAACCTTCTTTCGAATCTTCGCGTGGACGCCACTAGAGAGTCCACGTAATGGAGATGAGTACCCAGCCCGCGGCGGGTGGTGCTATGGCGGAATTGTGCTGTGGGCACCAGATCAAATAATTCCTCAGGACCATCCCCTTCCTTTATAAAACAAATTTATACGACAACTGGAAATTGTAATAAAGAAGTATGACACATGCACATTGTAGTCAATCAGCCAGTGTGAAATTGTGTATTTGAGAAGTTGAGATTGAACTTAAGTCTAATGACAATGACTTATTTAAAAAAAAAATCGCAATGTGTTGCAGCATACGATAATGCGTCTCTTTATAAAACCATAGACCGCAATATATCATCATCATCATCACAGCCCGTAACAGTCCACTGCAGGACTTAGGGCCTCTCCCACGAAAGGGCAATAACCTCTATTGCCATAATCTCCACGCTTGGCAGGCGGGTTGGAGATCGCAGTGTTTAAATATAATGATGGAAAATGCAGCTGCCCATTTTCCAGACTACGGAGACTCTTGATCTTTTGCCTCGAAAACATTAGTCGCCTTGTACGACACCCATCAATGTAAGGGGTTGGTGCTATTCTACTCTGCCGGACACCACACGGCCAACATTTACCGCAATATATAAATAATATAAAATCCAAATTCCAACCAAAATTCAAGTCCAAAATCGTAGTCTAATCCCCAGAAACGTTAACTCGATGTCTTATAATTTTGCACAAGGTTGAGAAAGATGGAGAACATAACCAAATCATAACATGACTAAAGCCGAACATGACAGCCATCTAATAATTCCGACGACCTGGTAAAGATCGCAGGTATCAGCTGGTTGCTTAAGGCACAGGACCAGCCTTTGTGGAGATATCTGGGGAAGGCCCATGCCCAGCAGTCTCTGCAGTGACAGTGGCAGTGTCTATCGGCTGATATGATGATGAGATGATGAGTTGTGATCATTGTATCCTCAGACTCAGTGGTGGAGGGCGGTCCACTATCGGCGGACGGCGAGCCGCTGGCCGACAACAACGCCAACTCCACCTACGGCGAGCCCGACAACCGGGACACCGACGACACCGCGGTTAGTACCCACATGTGCTGTATTAATAAAAAAAAAAAAAAAAAAAGGTTTATTGTACCTATCTCAATATATGGGCACAATCCGCACAATACATGGGACAACAACAATAGCACAGTAAACAACAACAATGAGAAAGTTACAACAAATGATTGTTTCGCGGTGTCGAGTGGGAGCTACTGCTGTTGTCAGATTAAGAAATGAGTTAAAAAAAAAATATGCAATATGGCGACACCCCATATATTCCTTTATTTTTGGATTGCAAACACCGTCCTTCCCATTGAGCCATCATAGACTGTGAGGGTGACGTAGGTTATCCTATGTCATTGAGTACAAGAAAAATTCCACTTAGTAGCGATTTTTGGTCATCCTCACAGTCTATGATGGGTCAACGGGAATAACAGCAAGATAGACTCACCATGGCAGACCTCTGTCAGGCTTTCAATAGAATAGAATACACTTATATACACACAATATATCAGATATCTTTACATAAGACAGCGCTACAGAGACGTGAAATCTGGAGTTAAATTAAAGCCCTACGACGCCCTCACAGTCTATCACTTCACTTTCACTACACATATTACCGGGTTTGTTACCACGATTAGTATTGTTTTTACCTCGATATTTCGACGCAGTTGCATGGCGTCATGGTCACGAGTTGACTGGTGCCGGTGTGTTGTGTAGTGAAAGTGTAGTGAATAACCACGAAAGTCTTAAAACCTAGTCTTTATCACTTTACTCCTCAGAGTCTAAGCGGCGTGGAATACGCCAACATCCTCCGCGTAATGGGCGGTCTCAATGAAGAGATAAAGGCCTTACGATCCCGTCTGGCCGCCGCCGATGCCGAAGCCGCAGCTCTTCGTAATGTCCGGGATGAACTATTGGCGGCTGCCCCGGACGCCCCGCCGGCATCGGATGGGGACGAGGCTCCCCCCCCGGACGCTGGGGACGCGGACCCGGCTGAGCAGGAGGACGACTATCGGGCCAGGATCACGGACCTGCAGGTGAGCGACGTTGCTAGGGTTATATTGAAGTGTACCCCGCACCTCCATGGTAGCATGCTCCACCTTCGGCCCCAACGTCACTTACCAACAGGTGAGATGACCCGGCTGTGCAAGAGGACGACTATTGGGTCAGGATCACGGACCTGCAAGTGAGCGACGTTGCGACGATAATATTTAAGTGTAAGTCCATGCGCACATGTGGCCCGTCGTGCTCCTTCGTCGGCCCCATCGTCACTTACCAACAGGTGAGATGGCCTGGCTAAGCAGGAGGACGGCTATCGAGCCAGGAGTATGGACCTGCAGGTGAGATCGTCGTTGCAACGTTGCTACGCTGATATTTAAGTGTAACCCGCACCTCCATGCGCACACATGGACGGGCTCCATCTTTGGCCGCATCGTCACTTACCAACAGGTGAGATGTCTGTCTTGTATAATAAAAAATTAAAATATTTAAAAAATCATGGTCGCGTAGTGTTCGGCAGAGTAGAATAGCATCAACCCTTTACACTGGTGGGTGTCAAGGTGATGAATGTTTTCGAGACAAAATATCTAGAGTCTCCGTAGGCTGGAAATTGGGCAGTAGCATTTTCTATTGTTATATTTATAATACTGCGATCTTTAACTCGCCTGACAAGCGTAGAGATTATGGCAATAACCTCCCCTTTCGTGGGAGAGGCCCTAAGTCCGGCAGTGGACTGATATGGGCTGTGATAAACATCAAATAATAAAAAAAATTAAAAAACTTTTTCTAGAAGGATTTGTACAAACAGGTTTAGGCATAATAGGTTTACTAATAGTAGGTTGCTAATTATATTTGCACAAATTAGTTGTTGAACATTGAAATCCAAACTGCATCTTGGATGTCGGTGGGTAAAGCGAATACTTAACCGCGCTCTCGCGACTCATGCTACAAGATTTCGAATTTAATAAAGACGAATTACGTGTTGCTCTGGTATCAAAATCTTGGTAATAGTATGGACTCGTAATTGGCCGGTTTGTTTTTACAATATATTAGGCAGGTATTTGACCGCCATCTCACCTGATGGCATGTCTATCTAGAAACACGCCCCCATCCTAGCTTATTCTGACCTTGAAGGTCTTAAAGGTTGTACTGTTGGGAGAATATACTAGCAGACAAAGCTGTTTGTTCGCTGGTATCTCTACTATGTAAGAATGGAATGCCTGCCCGGCTCTTGTGTCCTAAAGACGGTAAGCGGCCATAGGGTTTTGTTGAGACTGGTCTAATGTGGTTCGATGAGCTGGTTGTCGCTGGGTCGGGTAGCGAGGACAATACGGTGTCGGACGATTCAGACGCAGACAACGCAGACTCTGTGGAGTAAGAGGATGATGAGAGAAGACGAGCTAAGAGATAGATGGGCTCGGATCACTGTACAAGTGAGCGGGCCTATGCAACTTCATAGCATAGCTGGTGTGGTGGCAAAGCATTTATTTTGTGGAGGGAGGCCTATGTTCAGCAGTGAATGTCCTGTCTCGGCTGAGATGATGATTAGGTAAGAATACTTAATAATATAATGCTATCTTGCTATTTGACAGAAGAGGTTAGGTTCTATTTTAGGAGGATCTATTGATTTAGGTCTTGTGACCGTGGTCTCTTAGTCCAAGGCCACATAGCTATTTGGTATTCGTTTGTCTTATTTCATTGATCGAAAAGCGATGACTTGTGATTGTGCAATGCGATGGCATCGAATTAGCATGGAGGTTCAACTCTGCGATTTGTATTAAACTTAAAACGGAGTAGTTGGTCTCTTCACCCATATCATCGTATTATCATAATAATGTCAGTTGTTTTTAGTCTGAATTAGTTTACTTACCAAAATATTGACACCCGAAATTTGTTACCAGGCCCAGCTGTCACGCTCCTCCGTGGCGGAGGAGGCGAACCTGGCCGAGATCCAGCGGCTGGCGGCCAGCGCCGCCGAGATGCAGGCCGAGCTCGCGTTCCGGCCCACGCGCCACGACCTGGACGAGCTGGGCGCCGTCGTCGAACAGCTGCGGGCAGACCTGCAGCTGCGGGACAGCCAGATCGAGCGCCTCCAACGGGGCTCGGACGACTCCACCGCCGTCCCGACCGCCGACAAATCCGTCGCCGCCTCCCCGGACGACCTCCGCGAGCGCCCGCCGGCCGACGAGCCCATCGACCCCGGCAAGATCTCCGCCGAGATCGACGAGATGTTCCGGCTGGACTTCGACGACGACGACGAGGAGACCGACTCCGCGGCGACGGCCATCACGCGCGACGACTCGGACGCGACGGTGGGCGCCGAGGGCGGCGGGGAGGCGAGCGCGGGGGGCGCGGGGGGCGCTGCGGAGGCGGAGGCGGCGCGGCTGGCGCTGGCGCTGGCCAACGGGTCCTGGGGCGCGCTCGAGCAGGAGCTGGTGCTGGCCAAGGAGCGCTGGGAGCAGGCCCAGGCGGAGCGCGCGCGCCTCGCCGCGCAGCTCGCCGCCATGCGCCGCAAGCCGCCGCTCAGCACCGCGCACGTGCTCGCCCTCGCCGTGCCCATCGCCGCCGCCGCCATCTTCTACCTCCTCCTGCCCTACCTCTCCTGATGCACGGCCACCTGGGACCCGCCCGGGTACGCGTAGCGAAGGCGCGCCCGGGCCCCGGCTCCCCCGAACTGTTGCTCACTGTATCCCCACTTTTTGACGATTTATAACTCCCAATCGAATGCAGGCGGGAGACGCCCGCCCGCTCGCGCCCGGCCGGCCCTCCGGCGGCGCCGCCGGGGATCTCGAAATATTTGCGGGCGATGTAATCTGAGTACTGTTAGTTTAATTTAGGTAGGTTCGCGGCGGGGCCCCGGAGGCCGCCGGCGCCGGGCTTCACTCCGTCGGTCGAGCTCGCATCGAAAGTGCCATTTAGCGGCGAGCGGGCGGGGGGCGGTGCACGTTGTTATTGCATGTATATATTATATACTCTAGCATTGTTTCTGTAAAAAGCGTCAGTATCGTATCGATAGAGTATAAATTGATTGTTGAAATATCTGCCATAATAAATAACTGTACATTGTATATCTTAAGGCCTAACGACTGTCCTAAGTTATGAAATTATTGTTGTGTGTGGTCTTTAGAATTTCTCAGTCGGGCGATGTTAGGGACTCTGGGGACCTGTCAGTTTCCGTTGGTGGATTCGATGATAACCTTCATAGTGTGTTCATTGATTATATGGGGTTATTTGGCCTCAGTCGGCCGCTCCGCGCTTGCGCTACGCCGCTTCGGGAGCCGCGCAGTACCTACATATCAATCGCATAGCTTTACGCGGGGTGGGGCCGCCGGGCGCCCGGCTGACCCCACCCGACTGACTTGATAAAGGTTTTGTATCGTTTGCATTTTCTAGTCTAGCATAGACGTACTCTTCTTTTCGCGTTTACGACGTTTTGGATTGTATACAGATATTAGCTAACATTTTCAATATTATAATTATTATTATTAACGTAGAAGAACCTTTTTTATATACGCATTTAACGTGCATCTTGGACATTTTGGTAAAGCATTTTTTGTTTGATGTGTTGTGCATGTAGGTTGCGATTTATCGATAGGCCAGTGAGCCGCGCGCGCCGACCTCGATCGCTTAGCTCTGTGATGTAAAGGCCAATAGATAATTTTGTAACAAAAGTGTATAACTAACAGTTTATTGATTAAAACATTTAGAACTATTGTAACTTTACCACGTTGAAGTCCACTATCTATAAAATATTTATTACTTTAATTGTTGCACTGATTTTTGTTATGTTCGATGTTTTATTTGTGTTTAATTGAACCACCTTGAATGTAAATACATTGTACCTTATACTCGTTCTTACGTTTAGTTTCACAAGTTCGACTTTATGTTTTATTTTATGGATGAAAAATTAATATCGCATTCAATGTGGATGTACTGATAAATTTATTGGAAATAATAATATTGATTTGTTTAGATGGTTGTGTTATTTGCGCTGTCTCTTACACGTGTCGAGCTAACTCACTACTCGCTGATATTCGGCGATCGTGGACGCGGCGCGAGTGGTCTGAGCGCTGAAAAAACGGTGGCGGGGCGTGGCAATGCGAGGGGGGAAGGGTGGGGGGCGCGGGTCGAGGGGGGTACGGGGCGCGGGTTGAGGGGTGCGGGCGCGGGGCGGCGGTGACGCGCGGCTGACTAACGCGCGCCGTCACGCCACCACCGCGCTGACACACACATCTTCTATTTCGGACGGGCCACGAAAGCCTATTGCTCGCGAATCTCGCCAATTGCCAATAATAACCACTGATTTATTATTGTTTACGTATGACTGGTAGTGCCGCTAAATAGCAGTTGTATGACGAATTGACGGAAAAGAGCGCGGCGTCATTTGGAATTTTGTAAGTGGCGATGAAATTTTTCTGGAAGGGTAAATTATGTCTGAAACGGATTTAGTTGTGGGTTTACTACATGTTTCTGTTCGTCGTTCGCGAAGAAGAACAAAAACAAACCTGTAAATTACATTGCACCTTACTTAAGTAGACCATTTACACCTTTCCCAGATCAAGTGTTACCATAGGCACTCGTATTTGGTTGACGTTCCGCGCGAATGTGTTTTCGGTACATGATAATCTGAACACCAAGGCCAGATCGAATAAGCTATTTCTAGACAGTCATGCTGCGGCCGCATCGTCCTGCTTTGAATCTGGAGCCTAAGTCTGATAATTTTATATGAGACTTAATTGCAACTCTAACTTAACAGATTTAATTGACTGTCAGTTATTGGTGTTGTCTTCTAAAATCTACCAAGAGGCTGCCGTTCCCTCCTTCCCCACCACACTACTAAGCTGCACTACTGGTAGTGTCGTAGGTATTTTTTTTTCCCTTCTGCACTACTGGTCCGGTAGTGCGCAAGGTAATTGTAAAATACATATATATACGTTCCCCATTACACCATCTAAATTATTTTCACAACTTGATACGGGTAACTATTAAAACAAAATTCCTGGGTTTATTTACGCCTGCCTGATGCTAACCAGTCACAGCGGCCTATGGACGTTTGCAAAAACCAAGGGCATCACCCATGCGTAACCGACCCCGTAAAAACCTTTCACCCCTTCCTTGAAGAACTCCATGTTGCACTCTCCAAGGAAAACCTCTCCAGGTAGTTCATTCCACAACCTTAGTGTGCGTGGGAGAAACTTTGGAACCGCACAGTTCGCGACCAATTTGGCTCCAAGGTGTGAGGATGAATTCCTTGTCGGTGGCGAGCGGTGCGATGATAGAATGTAGCTGTAGGCATCATGTCAAACAGTTCTTCAGGACAGCCACCGTTGTACAAGCGGTAGAACACAGAAAGGGAGGCTAAATCCTTACGCTGACTCAGCGGCTCAATACTACTTGTGAGCATGTTATCATTGACAATTCTCACAGCGTGCTTTTGGATCGAGAATTGTCTCTCCATTTGCCTGTTTATAATTATATGTATGTATTAATCGCATTAAATCACTTTATTATATGCCGTTGCGATTCCAATATTAATATCTAATCAATACTTTATCTATACAAGTGCAGCAGCGGGTAAATAAGCTCTTGTCACAAATTAAAAATGACTATTGGTTACATGGTTTATAAACAATTATGCTAACCCCATATTACTTTACTTATTACATACACACATGTCGAATGATGCTACAGATCTTAACTTCATACAAATTAATGGAGGGACAGTCTTACTGAAACCTTATTGATGGAAATATTGAAACTTAAACAGACCATACAGGAATCTGACGATATATTACTACAGCTTAAGAATAGCGGATATGATTTAGTAACAAAATCAACATTCGAAAATGTCAAACACTCGCTGTATGATGCACGGAACAAAAGTGCAGGAGTTTCAAAAACTGTATTCACTAACGTTTTGTATTATACCTATACGTATTAAGTTAATGACGTTGGATTGATGTTAAAGAAATGGATAAAAATAGGAATTTTGTTTTATAGTTACCCGTATCAAGTTGCGAAAATAATTTAGGTGGTGTAATAGGGAACGTATTTATATGTATTTTACAATTACCTTCGGCACTACCGGACCAGTAGTGCAGAAGGGGAAAAAAATACCCACGACACTACCAGTAGTGCAGCTTAGTAGTGTGGTGGGGAAGGAGGGCTGCCGTTTTAGTTCACAATCGAGTTACAATCAGACTAATAAATAGTGGCAATGGCAATGGCAGTTCATTGGAAAACCATTGGTCTTTAATACTTCTATTAAAATCTATCTGAGATTTTATTGAGGCACTTTAACTGAGTAAATTAGCAGACCTGAGCCGCAGGTGAAATGCCTGACTGGTTGAAAGTAAAGATATAAAGTGGTACCCTAGCCGTGTAAATGTAAACCATATATGTGTATGTTTCGAACATAAACAACATGTCACCTACCGAGTTTACCTACAAATAATTTTGTGTAAACTGTAGGTAAACTGGGTGAATTTTGCTGAGTCGAGACAACGTTTTGTTTCTATTCTTCCTATTCAAATCTTTCTTTCTTGCTCTCTCTTGTTGCTTGGGGTAAACCTCCTCGTTCTAATCGCCAAGATTCTTTTTGATTATCTGCCACATGACAAAGATTCAGAAATCATCGCTGTATAAATTGTGATGTAAAGTCTGTAGTTAAAAAAAACAATCTAAAGGATCCTTTTCAAACTGGTAGAAAGTTGAAATTTGAGCAGGTTAGGATTTATAAACTGCAACTCTTACCGTCCAAGGGCCCAGGTCTGAATATAAAATGAAATGTATAGGAAGCTGGATTTCACATAAATGAGAAAAAAATTAAGAAATCTGCAACTTTTACCCTTCAACCTTAAACTTAAATGTATAGGGCACTAGGGTAAAGGGTTGGTAGAGTTACGGGCTTGGCTCTTCATGAGATCTGATAACTTTTTCACAGTAAAAACTCACTTTAAGTTTTCTAATTACTTACCTAAGAAATCACCACTTTCACCGAGTGTGGAATTTAATTCTCTAAAATCTTAATGACATAGTAACATAGTTACTTAAGTAAGTTACATAGTTGATTAAGTAGTAGTTGATTATAACTATTCACTTTTTTCAACAATACTATGAGGACTTTCCTTACCCATCAATTTTATCCACAAACTCGTAAATTCTGGTCGCTTTTCTTAACAAACGCTATTTAAAATAATGAAATTACCTATGAAATTACCTACGATTCTGGAATCGCACCCTTCAACAATTGAGGATACAAGGGCCAAAGTCAGGATCAAAATCAGCACCAGATGCATATGCTGGTCCAGGCCCAGGTCCTAGTTCTGGTTTAAAACCAAGTCCAGGTCTTGGTTTTGCTCCACGCCCAGTTCCATGTCCAGAACCACTGGCAGGCCCTGGTCCTGGTCCCAGTTCTGCTGATACTGGACTTGTACATGAGCCTCGGCATGGTACAAAACCAAGACCTGTAACAGATCTTGGTCTTGGAACAGAACCAGAACCTGTGTCTGGACCTGGCGCTGGTCGTGATAATTGATTAATACTGAATAGTTGAATACTTAGATGGGCAATTATTAGACTGAAAGGCGTGTTAAGAAAAGCGACAAGTAGGAACTTAAGAGTTTGTAGGTAAAATAAAGAAAGGTTCGAAAAAAGCGAATAGAAATAAAATCAAAATTTTGGGGTACGCCAGACTCCTTTCACCTGTGTTAGTGTAAAACACCAGACCGACGGACATTTAACTTGGTGGGTATCATTATTTGACTCTTGTTGTTTCCTTTCCATTTCTACCTCTTGTGAAGAATAAAAAAAATCACTGTTATAAATTAACATGTTCATTCAAATTAAAATAGGTCGGTTTGATAAAAAATGTAGTTAGAATACAACAGTCAACAACGGCTTCAAGTTACTGCAAAGAAACACAAATAAGTAACAAATGTACGCATAACTTTGTACCTACTTACTTAGTCTGCGTTAATATACCTAACGGTACTATTTATACGCTAAGCAAACGGTAGTTCATACTTTATTATGTGGTACTGTTAATAATGTGTTCATTTAATTTAAAAAGTAACGATGATTTATTTCCCCTCACAATAGAGTTAGGCGAATTAGCGCAGACTTTGAGCTTCTTAATCCCTACTAATATTGTTATTGGGAAAGTCATCATCATCCTGGCGTCATGTCCCGGCTTCGTCCCCGCGCAGCACGCGAGGGCCCAGGGTCCGCCTACTATTGTTATTGGGAAAGTAACTGTCTTTTACTCTTTCCCAGCTAAATCACTGCACCGATTTTGATGAAATTCGGCATGGAGACCGTTTAGCACCTGAGGATGGATATGTGCTACTTTTTATTTCCGTCCACTCGCAAAGCCGCAAGATATACGTACGTAAAGTTTGCGCGGGTGGAGCTGTGGGACGGGAAGCTAGTGAGTATAACTTTCCAAACTCTAATTGCGTGATTACGGAATGTCCACAATCAAAAGCGTCACTTTGTTCCCGTTATCATTTATCAGAAATATTTTATCAAATACGTGACTATCAAAATACTCCCATTTACCTATTAATTTATCACAAAATACTGTGTCATGTAGTCTGCGTTTGCTGTGTATGGGGAGTTATAGAACTGAATATAGTTCCCGACATGTAAAGAGAACACTGAGCGACATTGGATGAAGTTAACTTCACTAAGGAGGACTGAGGAGGACTTGACCATAGCGAGTACATCCGTGACAGCCTTGGCGTAAAAGACATCGTGTGCTCCGTAAGTCCCTGACCCGTATAGGCACCTGTCGGTATCAGGAAGGAGGCCGCGCGGGAAGTTCAAGGAGCGATGGATTAACATTGTTGAGTCAGTTGCGAGAGCCATAGGCTTATGACGTTACGATGCCGAAGACCGGACAAAGTGGTAAAGAAATAGCAGGATAGCAGACCCTTGCACAGCCGGGATCGACCGCTAAGATCATAGCAAAAAAAAATTTGCTCAGCCATGAGGGTAGCTAACTTTCCAATATTTTTAACTCATATGATGATAACTGTGCAGTATACCTACACTAGAGCCATATTTTTGTATTTCTATCTTAGATACCTTAGCGACAACGAATCTGAGGTTTCAAACTTTAAGTCCATGCCAAATTAAAATTTGAAAAAAATTGTTATTTGTTTCCATCTGGATTTGGCCAGAGAAGGGTGCAGTGGCGGAAGGAAGTTTAGTTTCCTTCTCGGAATATTGCCCATAGTACTGACGGTAGAGAACACAGAGAGTGACGAATCTTCGGGCGTACAGAGATCAAACCGTCTTTGATATGAGCAGGGGATCGTCAATAATTGATAGCCCGGTGTTGGATGGAATCATGTGGAAGGAGTTGGCATTGGGGTCCATAGCAACTAAAATTCATGATTACAATTTCTGCGTGGCGGGGGAATTGAACCCGGGACTCTGCGCTACTGGGTTCGTCTTCTGTAGTATTCTTCCTATCTACTTACTAGTTTTGTTAGGTTAATTTGTTTTGGAAGTGCTATAATTTATTGCTGTAAAAAGTATAACCTATGTACATGTTTTAAATGCAAGCAAAGCAATGAAAAGTCCATGTAGGTACATATAATATAGTAGATACGGATATACGTCACAATAAAGTAGAGACAAAGAAAGATAACAACAAATAGGTACACTACATATTGTAAATAAATAACGAGCATTTTTATAGGGGTTCACTACTTTAAATTAAAACAAAATAAAGAATAACATTTATAATAGGTATGTATGAGTGAAATGAACTGCATTGGATTATTTTCTTTGGAGATATGTCAAGTCACTTGTCTACGCCGATAAACCAGAGACGATTGAAGAAAACTCTGTGTCCGACGGCATTTGCGACGAAGTGTGTAAAAATTGGACATTCAAATTGCGCCATCTATAAAGTACACCCAGCCGCGGCCATTTAGTCAAAAGCATATCCAGTCCAACATTAATGACACAAAATTATCTTTACAATAAATCTAGTTTCACAAATAATATTAATATTTGTTTTATTTAATTTGAAGTTGTGAACCTCTAAAAATACTCTATATAACCACAAAACAGAGGAAAAATGTAAAAATAAGTGCTATATTGTAAACATACTGACATTTATTCCTCGAATTGCAACAATTACGAGTAAGTACAACAATATTCTTCCTTGAATAACTAAACATAAAATTTTTTCTTCTAGGCTCGCGTCGTATAAAGAATAATAATTTTCGTTGCAGTTCCGTTTCTTGCTAGAATATTCTTCTTCCGTTGTGATGAGACTCGCAGACAAGTAGAACATACGTATAAGCGATACAAACGGACGAAGATCCCACCGACCACCTCATCGGCCGACCTGGGAAGTTCGTCCGGGCGTAGCACTTGATACTTTTCTTCGTTCTTCCAAGGTTTCTTTCTTCGGTCTTCGTTTATATATTTTTCAGAATATTGTTAGTTGTTATTACAAAGTGAATTCGGCGAAAATAACTCCAGTATCACTTATATTGACAATAATATATAAAACAATAGCAATATATAAAAAACTTAAATATCTACTTAACTTATTTATAACAAAATAGTCATAGTTAAAAAAAAATAAAGCGCCATTTAATGCGTCAGAACAGTCACCTTACAACTACAAAGTAATTATTTCACCTGTGTTTATCGGCAGCGATGCTAATGAATGTACCCTGAGCGGGGCGGGCGATGCGAAATAAGTGCGCTGCCTCCGTCGACCTTCGGCGGCGCGGGACGGGGGGCGCGGGCGGCGCCGACGTCGGCGGTGAACGAACTCACCTTGACAAATGCACCATTTGGCATTGTTCGCGGGAAAACCGGCGGCCTTGCGCGCGCGCCGCCGCCTCGCGCCCGCCAATCGCGAGCCTTCCCGCCACAGCCTGCGCCCGTTTTGGCGGCAACCGCGCGCCGCCGCACCGCCGCGCCACCGTGCCGCCGCTTGGCGCGAACGGACAACCGCGATTTCAGCGTGACGTGAGCGACCTTTCGACGCAGCCGCAGCCTTCTATCGATTACCAATGTACGATATGGCCGGGCAGAGAAGATTTGACTGCTATATTTGGACAATAAATATTTGCATGAATTATGGCTGTTTTTAAATTTCATGATGATGTTCCCATGTTCTATCTTTATGACAAACACGACGTGACGTTTAACAGTAATGACTACGTATCGACACCCCTTTCAATTACTCTATAATTGAGTAATAAAAAGCGGTCTAGTGTTTTAAGTGAACACGCGTAGTTAATAGTAATTTGGTCACGGTTGAGCGAATGCTCAGGTGGGTAATGGATTGTGAAACGAAATTGCTGATATTGTTGCCTTTTAGTCTAGCTGCGCTATATGGTCTGATTCTTAGTTTTATACTTATGTAGATATTCGTTTCCTGTCTATGTTTTTATTGAAGTGTATTGTGGCCCATTATAAAAAAACTTAGGTAGGTATTAGTATTACTGAAAAGACCTACCTATATAACCTTGTACTTGGGAGTATGTTGGATAATTGATTAATGTATGGTTAGTCTTAAGTTATTTTGCTATTTTATACATTAGTGCAAACAAACAAAGTCCAGTCAGTCTAAAGTAGACAATAGCGAAAATCACTTTTCAATCTGTCCCATTGTGGGATAAACGCGCCTTTGCTTTGTAAAATTTCATTTTTCTCATTTCTGTATTTAAATATTATGCAATAAAGAGTTTACATACATACATACAGACTGAGCAGTGCTTTTGGTGTATGAACAAGGTATGAAATCTACTACTCATACACAACATTTAATTTAAACAGAGCATGTCGGGTTCCGTTCAAACGTACATTAAAGATACCGAAGAGCGTAGGAGTGGACCGGTGCATGTCCACGCGTGGCCTAAAAGCGATGCAAATCGCGCCTACGCACCTATTCACTGACCGTGCGCTCGACTGGTATCCAACTATTATAATGAGTCAATCGGATATATATACAGACAATTCATGATTAACAAATTCACGTACGTATTAACCACGTATAAGAAAATCTCGTTGCACTTTGTAAAAAAATATACTTAATTATTTTACGACATATTCAATAAAGCGTAGGCGTCTACGAGACCCCAGCGTAGAGCTACGCCGTAGCACGAAGGGATAGGGCTGGAGCTACGAATCGATTCAAATTGCACCTTTCAAACTGGCCGTTTACTGTTGAAGTTTAGGTAAAAGTCTTGTCGATTAGAGAATTCCGTTGACAAGCTTCTGAACTGAAAATGCAGGTAGATTTGCCAGATTTCTGTGATCGCCTTTACTACAATACTTTTGAGTGAGAGCGTTTGGTGAGATCATAGATTCTCCGGACTAATTATAAGATTCTATAGAAGACTCATAATTGATTTTAGTAATGAGTTGACTGATGTATTACGAACTAGAAAAGTTTGTAATAATCAGATGTAAGATTAATTTCTTTTAATTATTCATTATTTGTTTAAAGGACAAGGTAGCCTATATAAGGGATAGCAGCTTAGTCCTCACAGTGACAGGTGGGTGAAAGTTTCCACTCTCTACTGTTGCTGACCAAATAGGTCTGCTCGTTAAGTAGTAGAATTGAATAAAAAATTAATTAGGCATCGAACTACCTAAAATTAAATTAATTAAATAATAATTATAAGTTCATTACAAAATAATTTAATTTGGCAGAATATTAACCAATCACAAAATCTGTAACGATTTGACGTGGATTAGACAGATAATAGTAGATACCCTTATACGAGTGCGACACGTTGGTACCTAATTATAATTACACGGACGTTTCTCAACACATTTGAGAAGAATAAACTATAGTTAAGTAATATAGATTATCGTGGTTATTCACTACACTTTTATCGGACATATTATTGAGGTAAAAACGAATCTAACTGTGGTAACAAACCCCATAACAGGTGCGATGAAAGTATACTTAAGTACCTATTTCTTCAGTCAAATAATCATACAATGTAGTTTTTTTTTTATACCACTAAAGTGGCAAACGAGCTTGCGGCCTGCCTGATGGTAAGCAGTCACCGCAGCCTATGGACGTTTGCAATACCAGGGGCATCACCCACGCGTTGCCGACCCCGTAAAAACCTTTTAACCCCTTGAAGAACTCCATGTTGTACTCTCCAGGGAAAACCTCTCCAGGTAGTTCATTCCACAACCTTAGTGTGCGTGGGAGAAAGTTCCTTTGAAACCGCACAGTTCGCGACCAATTTGGCTTAAATACTTGTTCCCTTTCTCACATTCTATGCATTGGTAAGTATACCTGGTGGCGCCAAATCCAATATTACTTATAGTCACACCAGCTCTTCATAATTACATGAATGAAGACAACAACAATTATAACATTTGTCGAATATTTGCGAAAATTTTCCTTAAAATAGGTACCTACTGTACGAGTGCAGTAATTTTAACAAAAAGCACTCGTGGTTTAGCTTCACGTAAGCCAAAAATCCTTCACGAGCAAGTGTGTTCAAAAATAAGATTTTAATCTTAAGTTTTATTATGTCGATGCCTACACCTTCCTCAGTCTAAGGCGCACTTTTTGCAATACGTTTATAAATCAAAGTCGGTCTCTTCTGACACGGGATCCTTCCCAATATGGGCAGACTCGGATAATTCTGGGCTTAATGTCTGTCTGGGTCGATTTCGGACCATAATTAAAGTAATTTTCTACGTATTTTTTTAAACAACATATGTTTGACTCTTCATTTATTATTTGCAACAATTTTATGCGGGTCCTATTGTAAATGATGCCAGTTTTTCAGCGATTTTTGTAATAGGCTTGAGTAGATATTTAACTTTAGTACCGACGTTAATAAGTACCTATCCACTTAAGAAATAGTCGTACTAATTTTGGAATCCCATATTATTGATTGCTGGGCAATTGTTGGATTTACCCAGGTTTATTGTTTATTCTGACACAAGTACATAGATAGTTTAATATTTATTTCACAACAAAAATAATACCTGAAGCAAGTCCTATTTTAAGTGCTGTAATAAATTGCAGTCGTCCTACCATTCACAACACAATTCTGTGACATTACCGCATTATTTATCAACTTCTCAATAAAATAACCTCAAAATATTCTCAAACAAAGGAGATTTCGCGCCAACCACTGGGCCGGGTCCGCGCTGGCTGCGTGCGTGTGAGTCACCGTGATCCTTCGAGCCGCGGACGGTCCATCATATTTATATTTTGTTATTATTGAAGTTTTGTCTAACTCGCTAATTCGTCAAGAATCTTCCTTGAATTGAAAAACAACCAAAGTTTGGTAAGGTAGAGTATCGTACCGACGGGTGCTTTTGATTTGAAATCCTACGAATTATTTACTGTGTGTAGGAAATCTAGAAAAATGCTGGGGATTTAAAATGAATTTTCAAGTTGCCTTTTAGATATACCATTACTCATATTTTTAGTTGATTGACTTTAGTTGGCATTGTAGATTAGGAAAGCAGACCCTGGCAGATGCCGGGATTAACCATTACTATAATAATTGTTGAGTTTATTATTAGCAATAACAAATTCCATTCCCAACTCTCAATTTTAACCCTTTTAGAATTGTAATTAGAATAGAAATCATATCAACTGTAGTTAGGTAGCCGCGAATCTAGAGACATCCCTGATAAATCCAAAACCCTTCTAACCAAGGAAACGAAGATACATGTAGATGGAGTTACCTATACGGCAAGTAAGCAAGTATCCTAAGTATTAAAACAGAATATTATCCGTCGGTCGGTTGCCGTGTAAAATAAAATTGTTCAGCGGCGGGCGGCGGGCGGCGCAGGCGCAGCCGTGAGTCAGGTGTCATTGCCCCGATGGCCGCGTCATCGCAATACCTAGTCCGCCATTACATTACACTTCGCGAAACGAGCCGCTTTGATAAAAAGCGCGCCAACATGCGAGTGAGAGCACACGAGATTCTCCGACCTCTCTATCAATTGGCTGCAGATAGCGCGGAGACGACGGTCGATCACTCGGCTAGCTGGATTGTTATGACAAACTATTAGACGGATACTGGCTGAATTTAGAGTTTGGTGTGATTTAATACGATCTTTACACGGATTCTTTTGGAAAACTTGCGAGCAAAATATTGCGATGTGTAATTTTTACAGACTTCTTCTTGGTTGTCTTTTTCAATCTCGATATGCTTACGTTTGTCTAAAACTTAAAATTGTATCAAATAAAGTGTTGCTTCAAGCATGTCTGTCGACGGTGGTAGGTACTCTCAAAATATATTTTAGAGACTTGGATACGGGATTACGGATTTCATCATAGATAGAGTAATTTATAAGATAATTTATCAGACCTACCTATACGAAACTGGAGTAGGCTTCTAGTTACAAAAATGTTACGAATATGCAAGATAGAGCAACTTGCAGAGCTGCTTAACTGTTCTTGTTACCTACTACATTAGAAGTACAAGTATATGGGCACTTCTTGTGAATCCGTTAAAGAATGTGTAAACAAGTGAAGGATAAATATATGGTTTACCCATATTCTTGGGTTGTGGTCATTGTCTGAAATAGCCTAAACTGTCCGGAATGTCGAGACACCCCAACCTAACCTATATTAGATTGAACTATAATAAAATTGTTTTGGCGATGTTCAGCTGCAAACCCCGTTTTCTAGCACTTCCTTCCACGTGTTTACCATGGTCTCAAGATCCCACCTGAGCGTGCTCACCAGTGTGTTGTCATCAGCGTATTCCATTAGCCAACGAGGCGTGTCTAGAATTTCCGCTGAGAGGGCATCAAGCACATCGCCGAACAAGTAAGGGTTCAGGACAGAACCCTGGTGAACACTTACAATAATCGGTAAGGGATTTGGCTACGATGGTTTTGACGACGGCTTCAGTGTTGGCGTACATGTCCTGAATAATCCTAATGTACGCCTCGGGCCTGTGCCCGTCTGTACTTTGATCTCAGAGCCCACTAGATCACCTCCTGAGGAACACTGTCGAAGGCAATGACCTGCAGTGTCTAAGGTCTGCAAGTCGAGAAATGCGAAATGCAAAGGTCTATTCCTACTGCAGTACGACTCCTGGAGGATTCTAAGGGCAGATACTGGAAGAATCTATGGCACAGCCCGACCTGAAGCCGTATTGGCATTCGAACAAGGAGCATGCCTGCCATTCATGCCTCGTCCGTCAGCAAATTCTGAATAAATTTGTAACCATTATCCAATGGTCAGATTCGGCCAGGCGGACCCTGAACCCTCGCGTGCTGCGCTAGGGCGCAACCGGGACATAACGCCAAGATGATGATGATGATTCAATGGCAAGATTTCCCTGTTAATAGGGTCACGGGTTAAACCCTGCGCCGCAGTTAAAGGCGGACCCCTGCGCTAGAGCACAACCGGGATATTGACGCGAAGATGATTATTTCTATTTCTCTATTTTCGTGACTAATAAAAATGATTACTCGAGGTAAAATGGCTCTTAATAGAATAGAGCAATTGGTTAGCAGTGATGAATATGCATTAGTTGCGTAGAGCATCCGGGAACATGACTATATTATATGAGTCATTTTGTAGGCCGACCGACCTCGGGGTGGCGCGAGCGCCGCGCATACGGACTTGTGGCTGCGATTGCGACACTGCGCAGGCGTATGTTTCAACATGAACTATCTTTGCATAGGGTTTCCGGTTTACCCGTATGTGACGATGAACCAGTTTGTCACGAGATTGATATAAGCTAAAAATAAATTGTATAAAACGCGAACTTTAAAACAATTTTGCGAATCACACACACGTCACTCTGGCGTCAAAATCCCGATGTTAACCGAGAATAAATTACTTGTGTTAATGGTACGGAATCCCTCGTATGAGAGACCGACTATCACTTTGATTTTGACAACTACAAAGATGAAATGACAGCTCAGCTTATGAAAAATGTAATATAATAATCACCACCCTCCACCGTCCTTTTCCGCCATCGCACCATCCAGCGATCGGCAGATTTCATCCGTATCATTTGCATGTCTTGCATCCAACTAACATTTATTTATTTATTTATTTATTTAACATATGTGTATCGTGAGCCTATTTATCCGCACGTGCAAAATGTCAAATGATCTCACTTCATATCCCGAGCCTTTCTTTTTAAATACAACAAAGATTTTGAAATATACATAGAGGCACTTCAACTTGGGTTTCTTTAAAAGGCATGTTTACAGATACGTACCTCAAAGCACCTTATTAGTTCCCCATAACTGTGACCGCTTTCCCTCAGATGGATCGTCTGTCCATGTGCCACCCTATGCAATAAAAATTAACTATGACTTTGAAGATTTCCTCTATTTGCTTTTACTTTCATTGTCGAAGTATCGGTACCTATTAACAACAGTTTCGTAAGTCGTAGAAGTATTGGCGAGTCGTAAAGTAATACCATTGACCCCGTCATGACGACCTTCCGTTTTGTTATTCAGCGTAGTGTTCCAAGAAGTGATTGAATTAGATAAATTATTTCGACCCGACTATAGTCGTGTGCGCATACAAATTAGCGATATCACCGCTTTATTTATCACATTTTCATTTTGCAGTTCAATATGGAAAATAAGGGGTAAAATCCCTTTAAAATTTAGGTTTAAAGGGGCGATCAAAAGTTCTGTAAAGAAGTAACATAAACCATACCACACGTGATCAAAGAGCTGGCTCACTCCTCGGGCAACACAGCCAGGAATTAGAAAGCAGCTTTAGATGATATTTTTTATTGTAATTAATTTTTCTTTTTTTTCATAAAGTGTAACATTTATTGTCTCTGTAAATATTTTTAATAAGTAGCCATCCTATCAAGTAATATATTGTGTTAGGTAGGTATCTAGTATTTGCTGCCAGAGCAACGTATCCTGAGGATTTATAATAGGCCCTGGAGTTGCTGATGTCCAATGGCAACTCCATCGAGCAACCCGCCTACTTGCTTGTCTAAAAAAGTTGGAAATAAGTATTAAAATTCCAATGATGAATAAAATATTTCCTAGTACAACATTAATATTTTAAGGTACTTTCTTCCCTTCATAACACGCCTTTAATTTTGCTCTATGCGTCTTCATACGACGACGGCATAATGTGCAGAGTCACACCTTTATTTATTTAAATTCTATTTTGTGTTACCTGTTGAGATAGTTTACAGTGTTGTTTTTTATTAATTCATTTATTCTCAATTTACAGTAAATTATTGCCTTCATACTTACAGACGTGGATATGAAAACAAAAATTATTCATTTCATACTTAGTTAAGTCTAAATTTAGTATAAAAAATATGAACATACAAGAAGCACCTACAACTTAGAAAGGTATTGACTGTAATATAAGCATTTTATAAATGAACTTACATTATTTTTCCACACGCGCGAATTTATAAGTGTCTACACTTATTTGATGTGTGAATGAGTCTAGGTTACGGGCCATATCTGAAAAGAAAGAAACATACTTTTTAAAGAGGAATTTATAAAGATTTGTAATACTCTAAACTTCAACCAAAATGGCTAAGCCATACTTTCTAACCAAAATGTAGGGTTGGTAGACTAGGCTCTGTAGAGTTACGTGCTTGGCTCTTCATGAGATAACTCTTTCACAGTGAAACCGTTATGAGATTGCAAAGCTCGGCGAACCAATTTTTCATGTTATATTTTTGAGAGATTTAGGTTTCATGTCATGTTATGTTTTAGGGGTCTTGTTGCACCACGTCCGTAGGCTATAGACCCTAGAGAACCTACATGTGACCCCCGGATGGCGCTGAGAGTGCAGCCGAAATTGCTCGGTGGTAGTATGGAGCTGAGTTTGGCGCCAAGCAGCCTCTGGGCTGTGATCCTTCAGTTATCTCCGTGAGTAATGTCTGAGTGTTAGTAATGTTGGTATTTTTAAATTTAATTTAACTAAACTGTCTCAATCTAAATCCTAATCCAAAACAACTGTCACACCATGACTTATATCGAAAAACAGTAAACAAACATTATTTAGTATTGATTGAGGAAGCAAACAAACCAAAAATAACAAGTAAATCATCTTTGAACATTTACCATGTTTGAGGATATCTTTAATGGAGTTTAATTTATTAATAGAGTTGAAAAAATAGGGTCCAAGACTTTCTTCGTTGCCACACTACATTCTAATAACAGAATTGTAGAAGGAAGTGTTAGTTACACTTTTAAGCTGAATAGAGGCACAGGTGACATGTTATGTAAAGTGACAAATAAGATGACGTGGATCAATATATGAATGTATTATTTTGTAAAGATAAATTTGGTAAAAATATTTTCTTCGGGTTTAATTGCTGTTAACAGCATAGTAAGAGGACCAGATAGGAATATATTTGAGTATACTATGTACTACACTAAAATATAAGAATAGCACCCTGTGATCGTTTTTAAAGTCCTTAGTGACCCAGAAAATATCCAAGAAGTTTGCTCACTCTGTCTGTCATGTACTCGTAGTGTTTGATTTATGTCGGCATATAAAAGAGATTTGCAGGTTAGGTCATCAACTAAGTCATTGATGTAGATACTGAATAGCAATAGGTCTAAATGCGAACCTTGTGGGACTCCTGAAGTTATGTCGACAGTTAAGTGCAACCGATAGGCTCCACTTCTTAAGCTAGGGCCCTACCGTCCCAGTTGCCAGCTTTTCACATAATCCATTCTTCTGCAGCGTCCGGTAACAAAACGTGCCCAGCGGGATACCTATGTTACATGGACACTCCTTTCTATCCCTACCTCTTGCAAACCAATGGCAAGGGAAAACACGATTTTTCAAGGGCGCCCTTTCGAGTGGACTTTTGTAACATCGATGAATGTAACAACGGGGTAATCTGGATTCCGTACAGATGCGCGCGATCCCAACAAGCTAGTTAGAACCGCTAGCTAACGGAAAGGACTTTGCTCCTTCTACCGGCTGTACATACAATGCGGTCAGTTTGAGGTGTCCAACCATAAAATACCTAACAAAAAGCTGCCTAATTATTTTGAAAACTAGTGATATCCGTTTTCCTTGTATGTAAGCAATTCGCCATTTCCTAGGAAGTATGCACTGAACCACGGCTGTGTACGCTCAGTATAGCATGATGTCACCCAAACCGCGTTAACTTGAACTGAGTGAACTGAGTCGCTTGTTTGTTGCTCACATATCACACACAGTCATACCTATCGAATCATAATATTTTTTGCTTAGATTCTTGATTGGTGGCTTCAGTTGGATGTTTCGTATCTTTGCTTTTCGCGTATCGCGATTTAAACTAATGGAAACGGGATATTTTTGTAAAATGTTGTAGAGATTATAGTCGCGTATGTCGTAGGTATAGTCGCGAGTTCAATTGTAGTATGTAGTAGTTCAATTGTAGGTAATTATTATCAGATTTTTTAAACAAAGCAAAAGGGTAGTAGTTAGTAGGAAATATTTAGCACTGAACCATTGTTGATCAGTTGCTCTATCTATGCGTTACTAAGTTCAGAAAACAAGGCGGAGATTATTTGGATGTTTACGAACTTACATATTTTTTCATACAGGCATCACTGATAGTATGCAGTTTAGTAAATTTGACTTGTAGGTAAATAAGACCAAGCGCCATAACCTTTACATTCTTAAGCGCTACAAGGCGTCTAGCAAAAACAGCGAGCAGATTCACCGGTAAAAAGTAATGGGTGTAGGTAGCGTAATAAATAAACAAGCCGATTGCTACACAGTGGGACAATAATAGAGCAGCACAGAGCGCCCAAATTACACTCGTGGAATGTCGCAGGCGCAACCAGGCGCCAGCGGCGGACCGCCAAAAGATTAAGGGCTGCGCACGGGCACACTGTCACGATAATAGCTAATTTAGCAATCACCAACGTACACTGTTGCCAACAATACGTTATTTATAATATTTACATTGTTTGAAAAACAATGTGGGAGCGGCTTTGCGTGTTTATATGGAGGGAGGGCTTTGCAAAGATGCTAATGCTGCTTTGTATTTCGATGTAGATATGATTGTCTTATTCAGATAGCTAGATAAATAAATAAATATGCTTGTACAAAATCACACAGCGCCATCTAGCCCTAAAGTAAACAAAGCTTGTGTTATGGGTGTTAGATAACTGATAAGCTACTTATGTGCTTTTTTTTAAATTAGTAGTTACTTATTTTACATACTACACCCAGACCCGTAACAGAAATTAATATTCATCATTTCAATTTCTGCTCGGAAGTGAATCGAACTCGGGACCTCTGCGTGGTGACCGGCATGTTAACCAACTAAACCACTCAAGTCGTCAAGATGTAGAGCGACATAGCATTCAAAATACCTAAATATCATATTATCAGATTTTAATATTTTACTTATTGTAATTATATTGATACAATCTCACTAAAGTGTGTCATATAGATAAACCACTTCACTAATCACTAAATACGGCGACAGTTTCAAGTGTATTTTTAGATAATTCACCACTTTTACTTGCGCAGTGAAAGTCCCTTCTGCTACTTCAAAACCGGGTGTTGTGCCAAATGATCGCTGTTTCGCTGTGTTGCATCGACCATCTGTCATTGTCGATCATTAGCACCAACTGCACAGATCACAAGATATTGCGATGTTGAAAGAAAACTTGCTAAATGAACTCTCTAATGATTTGGAAGTTGTAGTAGCTAGATCAAGGAAAAATATACAGAGTGAGAACTCTAATTTTGTAACGTAAGATAGTGCACAGTGCAGTCTCTCATGTTGAGATGTACGTAAACTCAAATTAAGAAATAGATAAAGTTGTTTGGACAAATTCACGCAGCGCCATCTAGCCCCAAAGTAAGCAAAGCTTGTGTTATGAGTACCAGAAAACTGATAAACTGCTTACATATTTCTTAGTTACATACTTATAGTATACTTCTCAAATTTTGCCCGGCCGGGAATCGAATCCAGGACCTCTGCGTGGTAGACGGCATTAACCAACTGAACCACTCAGGTCGGCAAATTAAACACACTAGTTCAAAAAACGAGTAATTGCAAGTAGGTAGGTACTCCTATCAACCAAAACACTTTCGCTTAGCAATAGCCTCCGTGTACTATTAATAACTTGTCATTCACTTCGCCAGCCGCTCTCCCACGAACCGAGCCGCAGAGGATCCGTGTATGTCGCGGATAATTAGCTTTTGGCGGCGCGTGCGTCGATCTGGCGTCCCTCAGGAATGCGGCTATTACGCGGAACCAGTTTCTCAGCTGGTGCCCAGACGTGATATAACCCATAAGCCGTTCGGCGGCTGGTGTGGCCGCTGCCGGCATACCGCGCTACGCCACGGGAACGCACCTACGTCTGTAAGCAGCGTTGTCCTATGTTTAATGTTGTTTTCTTGTTAATATATCAATTAAGGTTGTCGGTAGGAAAACCGTTTTTTATATGTAATTCTTTTTGTGTAACATTTTTATTTAGGTTTCTAAATGGTAGTTTTAAGTTTGCATATTGTAGTATAACTATATGTAATGTACATAAAATAAATATCTTTACACCCAGGTAATTATAAATGGTTATACAAGTTAATAGATTTCCAGTTTTTCAGTGTGTGCTAGATAATTGTCAAAAATAATTTTTTCAGAAGGTTTTTGACAGTGTTTCTTTTGGTTATGCCAGTGCACGAAGTCTAGTAAAACAAAGATTTGTTGTCAATTTGTTCAATTCGTTCAATAATCAATTGTTGAATAGGATACTTTCAGAGATAGGTCGTTTTATCCTATCTGTAGATTCAGTTCCCCGTTTTGTTATCACCGGAAGTAGAAAAAAGAAGTCAGATTAGAAAAAACTTATCAGTCGGTAAAATTATTTCATACAGATTGTACTACAAACACAGGATGCAATAACGTTTTCTCACAGCAAATAAAAATCAAACTCTACACCACAACATTATTACTTTTATTTATTTTCAAAGTATGACACTCCTCAACATAGGCGGTATCTAATTTTGTACAAACATCCAAATACCAGCTGACGCTGACGTCACCTGTGACACGGCCATTATCAACCGGCTGATTCGATAACACACCACACACACCTCCACACACTACACACAAGCACATTTAAGACTCACTCGCGGTTCGTGTGGGCCGAGATGTGTGTGACTAGGAACTTGCCACTTGCTACATTTTTTAAATATAATTGACTAGCTAGCATGCCGCGCCTTCGTTCGCATGATGTCCTATCTCTAACCTGCCACTACCCTACTCTACCCCTACCGTACCCTATTGTACTATACTCTACCCCTACCCTACACCTAAATGCAGTCAACGATGAAGCACAATAGGGCCTCAAGTCCGGTAATATACTTGCCGCAGTTGAATTGTAATTGGATCGCAATAGCAGCTCAATAGGCGGTTTTAATTCTAGCAGAATATCAATAAATGCTTCAAACAGCCATTGAGCTTCGATTTCAGTCCAACTACAATTCTATCTAGACTTCGCTCCTAGCAACATAGATTTTGCTCCGAAACTATACTGTGTTCTACGGTATAATAAAAATAAAATACGAAGTAACTTGTTTCTGATAACAATCCTTTTATTGGTTATCCATCTGTCATGGAACGAATTATTTAGTACTGATTTACCTTATTCCATTTCTTTTTTAAGTTTTTTTTTTTATAAATAAACATTCATAAATTGCGATATTGGAAGGCTTTCAGTCTGACAACATTCCCCAGGTTTACCTACTTTGGAAATGAAATGAAGTAAAAGTCATTTTGAAACAAAAACCTACTTGGTGTCTGTCACCAGGCTTACATTTTAACTATTTACAATCAGTCTATTTTTTTTGTATTTATTGTAGGTATAGCAACCAAACTTCATGGCTTATCTTTATGACTTGGTATTTAGTTATACAGATAAGTATCAAAAGGAATGTAGACACCGGGAGCTACTTTGATAATATAGTTCATAGCCTTCTATTTTCGAATACATCCATATTTATCGTATGGATTATCAATGGTCCGGTATCAACTAATTTATGGCCATGGCCATATACTTCCACTATGGGTGTTTAGTGACAGAAATATAAAAAAAAAACTATAATATTAAAAAAGGGCAATATACTAAAATAACAAACTAAATAAATAAACTTAATTATCTAACTAAAATTAAATTAACCTACAACCCTAATCTAAAAATATATGTGTACAAATATCCCCTAAATCGCTGCCACTGTTGGGAATGGTGCCAATAAGGGTGGCTGCATTCCCCTGCTTGATAGCGATCTTATCGGTAAATCCTTCATTGTACGAAATACTGAAACTCTTTTATGCAGACTATCTTCAAGGCGATCATTTTGATAGGGAAATGCACAGATTTGATAAGTGATATTAGTAAATTCCTTCTATTTTACTTGTACGTTATATTTCGATGTCTGAAACAAATGAAAGCAACAATCTGTTATAAAAGCTTAACTTCAGCACTTAAAAACTTAACACGACTTAACTAACAGTGGGTACGACCGGCGTAATGGTAGTTAACGCCTGGTTTAATAGTTATGCCGACTATACACGTTGTCGACACATTTTGACACTTTGCAAAATGTGTCTGCTCTGTTGCACTTTTTATCTTTGAATTTTTTAACAATTGATAAGTTTAGGAGAACAATCATGGATTCCATGGCGCACTGCCAGACAAACATTCGCTGTCTGCACTGTGGTATATTTTAACGTCCTAATTAAGGAATTCTCGGCGTCTGCCCGCCACGGTTCGTTAACTGATTAGATTGTGCACACGCCGCCCACCTCCTCAATTTCACCAGGTTATACCTCAAGCTATGCACATGTTTCCAAACGTTCGTACCTGGCTATTATCCGAATAAGTGAAGTAGGTATGCGTTGCAGCAAACACAAATCTTCAGCCGTCTGACTAATTAAATTTTTCCACGATAGTTACTCGTACCTCGAAAGTGTTGAAGCTTAAAACATAATTAATTAAATCGTATATAATTTTAATATTTTAGTAATTTAGATTGTCCAGTGTTTGTCTTTCCATCTAACTGAAGTATTATAAACTATCCTTTCAGCACTTGTGTTATGCTCTTCGTATCTATTTATCTGCAACGATGATAACTCGAAGCAACCATAGCTGTTATCTTTCCGTTAATGAAATTAAAAGTGCCCGCGGTTTGCACTTATTCGGTTATTTTATGACGCTGCCATGTTGCTAACGCCATGCCTCCGGAGCTTGACGTAGCGTTTACCGTGCGCAGTGTAAATTCTCCATGCTCAAACAGCCGGACCCTTTAGCGAAGGGCGCGGCGCTTTTGCGACGCCTAAATGGAAGTGTTATGAGGGCAGCCAAAGCCTTGTCATCCACGACACCTCCGACGACCGCCTTACAAGGCGGGGCCGCAATGCCCTTTCGGGGACGGACGGGAATAGCCGGAAGCGCCGAACCATTCCCATCCGACGGAGGTGGAGGCCTGTGCAATGCAGGAGGAGATGCCTCCGCACCTCCGGCCCGCTGGCCACCATCGGGAGCGAGAAGAGAACGCGTAATTAAGTAAATCAATCTACGTTTTGATTTACTCTGTCAATTTTCCGGCTCTTTCCGATTTCACGCGGATTATAATAAAAAACAATCATTTGGAACTTTCTCCGTTACAATAAACATATCAGGTAATTGTCTTGGAGGCGGTCCAATGTTTTCCGGAAACGTTTCGGCCCGATGCTATGTCGTATTGCGTATCTAATGGCCGCTCTATGTGTATCGTTTGGGTAATTTTTCCACATTCCTGGCTAAATATACTAGTGACGAGGGCGTGATGGTGCGGCGTGACGCGCGCTGACGCCGAGCTGCCCACGTCAGGTGCGTGCGCTGGATCACGTGCGCACGGAACCGGGATACCGGCTCTTGTAACGCTCTGGCGGAGAGGGATGACAATTTGAAGGTCCATAGACTAGGATACACATGTACAGACAAATACCTTGGCCGAAGGATCAGCATCTCGATACAGCGAGGCAATGCGGCCAGTCTTTTGGGAACAACTCCTTTAATAAGGGACTTGGGGCAAGTTTTTTATCTGTAAATATTATTTTATAATTTAGTATTAGCATTATTTAATTTATTTCTGTCATGTAAATATTTATTTTAATAAACAAATAAATAATCATATGTTACAGTGAAATAAACTATACTATACTAATAATATGTAAGTGGTTCGATTCCCAGCCGAGCAGAAATTTAAATGATTAATTTTAATTTCTGTTACGTGTCTGGGTGTTATATCTATAATAAGTATGTATATAAAAGTAAATAAGAAGTTTATCAGTCGGTTTACTTTGAAGCTAGATGGCGCTATGTGAATTGTCCAAACATATTGATTTTAATACATAACACACTTAACTATACATAATTGTATGTGATTTGAAAGTTTAAAGGATTTACTATTCGCTTCTATTTAAAATATTAAACTGGCATATTATAAAAAATATTTTATTAGGAATGTTTAGAGGATTTATTTTAATATTAAGTAAATTCTATTTACTAGCTATACCAATATACGAAATTTTGCTAAGTATGACTTTTAGTAAAAATCGCATCGCAATTAAAAGGTTGTGCATTTCCACAAAAATAAATGCGGGGCAAAATAGGTTAAGATTTCTTGTGAAATAGGATAATCATTATGGCAATAACCTCCCCTTTCGTGGGAGAAGCCCTAAGTCCTGCAGTGGACTGTTACGGGCTGTGATGATGAGGATAATCATTAGGTAGCGTCATATTTTGATCATAGTATGTAGTTGTGTAAATACATAATTATTATATCTAATAGAAATAATTCGGCGACCCTAAACAGCTTTTGGACTTGGACGCCGAATACTGAGCGAATAAAATGAAGTCAGAGTCCACCGACACGATAAGAAGAATAGAGTTATCTAATAATATTTAAATGGTTCCGTCAATATAAATGTAAGGTACAGTTTCTACTCATCATCATCATCATCATATTGGCGTTAAATCCCGGTTGCGCTTCCGCGGAATACGCGGAGGCCTGGGCTCCGACTTCCTGCTCTTCTTAATTCACTTTGCTTTGCAATGGTGAGTCCATTTTTTACTGAACCATACTTTAGATATACCAGCGGTTTTCACGGACAATAATTCTAGGTTTATTTGCTATTCCGATTTTAGATAAAAGTGTGAACCCGCTGGAAAAAACTCATTTATGGCACTTTGGGGGAAAACACATTAATTGTTCTGTTTATTCATATCATCATCCGTGTGCTTAATCCCGGCCTCTGCCCGGTAAGTAAATTAACTTTTTTAATAGAAATAGAAAACAATAATATGAAACATGCAGAAGAAAAAAAAATACACAGAAAAAAATATTAAGTAGGAAAAGTGGAGATGGAAAAGTACAGGAGACAGCATCTCAACCCACCCTATTTAGACATTAACCGTCTCCGGTTTGTACGCGCACCCATCCACATAGGAATATTGCCTAAACTATGGCCTCATTTTATACTGCTTGGGGGTAGATTTTACTGCCCTCTGTACCTACGCAGGTATCTTAAATAATTAAATTAGTGTAAATCGTTAGATGTTTGGCATTAGCTCTGGGATATGAGACGATGACAGAGAATGCGATGAGCTCCAAAGGTTAAAAGTATGTTAATTAAAAATAGACTTTAGATAAAGGCTTGTCCGGATTACGTAACGTGATAAACCATCTGTTGCTATGGTTGCTGTTTTATCATAGTTTTGTAACTCAAAATACTGAAGCGTTTGGTTTTAAATCCTCATTTCTGTATTTAATGCATGGAATGATGAATTAAATAAGACGTTCTGTAAGAGACTATTCTACTGACACGTGTTCACATTATATTCAATTTTTAAGACAATAAATCTAAAATTAATTACAGATTATGTCAGAAGATGAAGTGACGTCAACATCGTCATAATAATTAATAGATATATTATACTTAAGTTATTCTCCTATAGACACGACCTTTATTTAATTCGAAAATATACGTACTAAGAATAAATAAATAAATAAAAATATCACTTTATTGATATAGATTAAGGTAAAAAGTACAACTTAACGACTCTACCATAGATAAAATTTCATGAAAAACAATGTTTTAGTCCTCTAGCGGCATAGCATATTATTACTTCTGCATTTACTTGGATAAAGACCAAACTTCATAGCTAAATTTTACTCAAACACGTTGACGAGAAACCGAATGTGCTTATGCTTAAGCTTACATGTAAGAACTAAGAAATGTTGGTATTTATTGTCAGGCACAAGCTAGCCCCAGTGACTCATTGTTTGGTCCAACAGGACACCGTATTGGATATGGCCGCGTGTTCACAAACGCCACTCCGACGGTCGCTCTACATTTTTTTTTCTTTGGAAAGAACGTCGTACCAATTTCTTCAGAAAGTGTTATTTAGTACTTTAGGCTTTATTTTATACTTTTTTCGATTTAATTTCATTGAATTATCTAATAAGAAAATTGTTTAAGAACCTACAACTTAAGTTACCCCCATTTTTATTTAAAAGTGAAAACTTATTTAATTTAATGTGATAAACAACCCTAATTTTTATACGAAAATGAAAATTGGTATACTTAAAGTCAGGGGTCATTTATGTCCCGAGTCTCTACTCTACCTCTGTAGAGTTTGTGATTATGCGTTCGCGACAGGTCTGGACATGAAGCTGCGAGGCGATCGCCCTCGCCTCGGCCACGGGACCCCAGATAACCTCTACATTTATAAGTTTAAACTTTTTGCTCTACCCGCCTTCTTCGTTGCTTTATTTGCCACGTTAATTGAAGGGTTTATCAATGAAGGAGCACCAGTATTTTTTAATAGTCTACACGATTTAGGTTTGTCTACAAAAATATTGATAGCACAAATGTTTGTTGCAAGCAGACTCATTTTATGGATAGGTATGATTTTTTTGTTAAGCGTTATTAATTAATTCTCAAGCTAATGTAATGTAGAGACATAATTTTAAAAGAAATATTTGTGTCTCTATATAAAGTCATTACCACTAATTTAAGTTTGGTTCATCTCTTTGAAGTAATCTAATAATAAGTAAACAATATTATTAAATATAGGTATAACCGTAAATATGTTAGGTTAGGGAAGAAAGAGACCGTAATAATGACTCTCTCTATCTCACACTTCTAAACAAAGGAAAGGACAAATTCATAAATTAACTTAAAAGATAATTAGCAATACGTAATTGAGTATGTCAGTGGGCATGCAAGTGCGAGTTATCATTATCAACGCGGTGTCGCAAAGTTCAGCGCGGAGGGCGGCGGCCGCGGGGCTCGCGGGGTCGCGGGGCGCGGGGCCTGCTCTCTGACGTCACGTCTTCTCTGTCACTAACTGTCATTTCAGCTCACATGCACCATTTTCGGCTGTCCTTTCTCTACATACTGGTTTGGTCTTACGGGTCTACTCTATCCTATCTTTGGCCTACCACTTGAAAAGTAATTACCCAATTATTCAATAGGTATTTTGTAACTGCTTAGTAGTAGAACAATACCTTTATTGCGTGTAATTTCCTTGTTTTCAATAATGTAGAGCCAGCCGTTTTGATCGCTCTACATGTCATTAGGTAGGATTTAATATCCACGGGTCGAATTACTCGTTCGTCAGCGGTCGATCGATGTATTCGCCGTCCATAATAATGAGGTGATGGAATTGTGTATGACGGAAGAGCGGCTGACGTCAGAGGAAGAAGCGCTTTCGAGCCGCCCGCGGCCGCCCGCCGCGGGAGATGGACAAAAAGAGAAGCGGAAATACTCGTCCGTCTGTCATTGCGGCGACAATGTTGTGCTATTTGCGTTAAACGAGCGATTTATTTCAGTCGGTCGCGATGTGAACGTCCGCGGAGGAATTTCGGCTGGCAGGAATCTGATTCCGTTAGTTGCAGCAGCACGCGGCCGCCGCCGGGGCCGCTGCACCGGCCGTGCAAAAGGAAAATTCGAGACGCCGCTGAGTCACCGCCGCGTCGCCGGCGCCGCCGCCTGGCGACACTTTCCATCGCGCCGCTTCCATCCGAATTCGAGTTTCGACTTCCATTTTCCGCCTCCGTGCTGCGAGCACGCGCTCCTTCTTACCTTCGGGGGTGACACCGCGTGGCCGGCGGGGCGCGCGGGCGGCGGGGAGGCGGGATGGTCACTCACTGCATTGTGCACAATAATATCCGATCGTAAATCACACTGAACCGAGCGCGGCTGCGCACACGTCGTGCGTCGGCCGCGCGCTCACGGAACTGAGTGCGCCGGCGTTCCATTTGGGTCACTGTCAGCCCGTGGTGGGGCGGACACACGCTCGCCACTGAAAAATTAGCGAGTCGCGAATATGTTTCATCGCGCGGGCGTTTTCCCTCGCGACGTGCACCAATGCGCTTGCGCCGTTCACTGTTGCTGTAAATTTTCGGCGGCGGCGGTCGCGCGGCCTGCTCTCGCTCCGACGGCGCGCCGCTTCTGACCTCGGACACATCGCTGTCGTCTTAGCATCACTACCTGATAGTTAAGCGGTTGCATAGAGGATCAGACTATTGATGGTTAATCTTTAATCCGTCTCTTTTTATACCGTACGTGCTAGAATAATTTTCAACAAAGTAGTTGTTGATTGAATTATTTGAACACTAGTTTTATTCTTGTCGTTTTACGGTACGATTGTGCTTGGCACTTTTACTGCGCATGCTAACAAGCGTCATTATTTCAGCCTGATACGTTCCAGTTAACGTACTGTTCGCTGTAATTTGTTACTTTTACTGCACTGGGATACACTTGAAAGATGTTTTCTATTCTATTTTTTAATATTTTTAAGCTCTACAGAGTGTGATTGTTTTAGAGGCATTTTTGTATTCTTTCATTGCTGTTTTTTTAATCATGTAGTTACATACAAACGTAACGTATACATACTAGTAAATTAAGTTGAAATTTTTAATTCGCTTCATGACCATTTAGAGATTTTAATTTATCTTCATTGTAAGTAAGATGTTGCTATTCAAAACTAATCCCAGCTTTTTCATTCGATAGAAAACAATTGAAAATTTGTATAACCACTTTAGATTATCACAGTGAAATATAATAATATGTTTCACATCGTACAGATTTATTTAATTCAAAACATACTTTGATTTTAGATAATATACCTATCAATATATTCCAATTTTTTTTTATATGCCGGTTGCGACAGTGGGTACCGAGTTCGATTTCCACTGCCGCAATGTACCAATGACTCTTTTCTGAGCTATGCACATTAGGTGAACACTAACCGATGCTCTTTTTTTATATTATACGGCAGATAAACAGGCAAGCGGGCCACCTGATGAAAAGTGGTCACTGCCGCCTATGGACATCAGCAACACCAGGGGAGTCAACAATGCGTTACCCGCCTCTGAAGAGACTTTTAATATACCTCTTGAACGATCCCATGTCATAGTCCAAAGGAAACAGTGTGGCTGGGAGCTCATTCCACATCCGAATCGTACGAGAAACGTTCTTTCGAACCTTACCGTGGTGACCAACAGAGGGTCTACGTAGTGGGGATGAGTACCCAGCCCACAGCGGGTGGTGCGATTACGGAATTGTGCTGTGGGCACCAGATCAAAAAGTTCCTCGGTTCATTGTACAGCTCATAGAACACACACAGGGAGCCAAAGTCCCTTTGGTTAGCCAGTGGTTCTAACTTGCTTGTTTGTATGGGATCATCGACAATTCGTACGGCGCGTAGAGACGTACAGAGGTACGGAGTCCAGAGGATTAAGCAGGTTGGCAGTTTCGCCAGCCCAAAGATGGGAACAATACTCCATATGAGACCTGGGGTGAACTATCACTTGGACCGGTTCAGCACTCCAAGCTTTTTCGAAGCTAGTTTGGTCTTACCTTCCAGGTGACTCCGGAACCGCACTCTATCCGATATGTCTACACCAAGGATCCCGATACTTTTTGAGATGGAAAGGTGTGTTCCTTGGAACTGGGCACTATGTGAAAAGGATCTTTTTTTGCGGAAAATGCGCAGACCTGTGTCTTCGAGGGGTTGAATTGGACCAGGTTTAGTCTGCCCCACTTCGGCTTTCCGACACCTCGGAAAGAGGGACATTCGCTCGGCCAGTATAACTATCATCTCCAGTACTGTCATCCGCATAACAATGAATACTGGGGATATTTAGCATTTAAATAAATTATGTGCTGAATGAATGCAGAAGAAACGGCGTGGAAGATAGCACTGAACCTTGGGGTACTCCAGCATTTATAGTTTTGGTATCGGAGCAGCATCCATCGACAACGACTTGGATGCTCCGTCCGGACAGAAAGCTGTATACCCAATTGCAGAACCCCTCGGGTATACCGTGGGAGTTTAGTTAGTAGTGCCCTGTGCCAGATCCGATCAGAGCCACCCTCTTGCTCTCGGCCTCGACTCGTCTACCGGTGCGTTAGGTACACAAGAAGGTCACCAGGTGAGTGACCATGACGAAAGCCATATTGACGGTCACTGATCAGCTGGTGGTCCTCTAGGTATCCGAGGAGCTGGATATTGATAACCCGCTCCATCACCTTAGAAAGCAAGAAGGTTACCGCTATAGGCCTGTAATTTGATGGGTCTGAATTATCACCCTTCTTGGGTATCGTATGCACAAGGGCTAGCTTCCACGAAGACGGCACCATTCCAGAGGAGTAGGAAAGATAGATAGATAGATAGATAAACACTTTATTGCTCACAAAACATAACAGCATCAATTAGTTACAGTAACAGGAACACATATGAGCAAAGGCGGCCTTATCGCTACAAGCGATCTCTTCCAGGCAACCTTTACAGAAATTGAAACAGGAATATTACAGCAGGTAGTGTTGAGCTAAAGGATACAAGAGAATGCGTTGTGCATTTATCTAAACACCAACAAACAGCCAAAAACATGAAATAATCGTACATATGCAGGTATACTAAAATAAAGTTTCACAAATCTTTCGCTAAAAGGGATTTACGAAGTTTTGACTTAAAACTAGGCAATGACTCAGACTGTCGGACTTCCCTTGGCAGATCATTCCACAATCGAGTTGCCCTTACCGTAAACGAGTTGTAGTAGTACCCGGAACGCGTAAACGGGGCCGACAGAATGTTGTCCGAAGCAGACCGCAGCGCACGGTCATGGTCGTCTCCTAGGTAGCGGAATTGCTCTCGGAGATAAGCAGGAGATCGGGGATCGTGCAGGACGTTATACAGGAGGGAAAGGACATGCTCATCCCGTCTAAGCCGGATAGGAAGCCAGCGAAGCTTACGTCGGTATTCCGAAACATGGTCGAACTTGCGCAGACCGAACACAAACCTAACACAGAGATTCTGCAAACGTTGGAGTTTATTAAGGAGAGCCTCATTAATGTCGAGAAAACAGACGTCTGCGTAATCCAGTATCGGCAGTAGTAGGGTCTGCGCAAGCTCGGCCTTAGTTTTTATGGGGAGCAGGTTCTTCCACCTCCTGAGTGAGCCCGCAGCAGCGAAAATCTTTCTGCTTACCTCCGTGACATGACTAGCCCAGGACAAGGTGCAATCAAATTGCACACCAAGGTTTTTAACAACCTTGCTGTACGGTAGGCCAGTGCCATTAAAATTCACAAGTGGAAGCTTATCAAAGTCCAGCCGGCTCACCCGTCTAGAACCTCCCACAATGATGGCTTGGGACTTGCTGGGATTTACTAAAAGTCCATGGGATTGGCTCCAATGTAGAACTGTTTCCAGATCCACATTAAGAGCTGCAACCGCAGTGTCAACCTCGTCCACAGATGCCTGGCAGTAGATTTGCAGGTCATCTGCATATAGGTGGAAAGAGCACTTTAGGAGAGGGGTTAGGAAATTAATAAAGACGGAGAAGAGGAGAGGGGAAAGGACACTACCCTGGGGCACGCCGGCCATTAAGGATTCGAAGCGAGAAGTTTTGTCGTCAATGCGTATACACTGTTGCCGCTCGAACAAGTAACTGACAAACCAACTAATGGCAAGATCGGATACTTTTAAAGATCTCAGCATAGCTATAAGTATTTCAAAATCGACAGTGTTAAATGCATTGCTGAAATCCAAAAGAGCGGCGACGGTCACTTTCTGATTTGACATACCATGGCGTATATCGTCAGAGACCTTGGTAAGAGCAGTGACCGTGCTGTGCCCCGGGCGGAACCCTGATTGGAAAGGACAAAGAAGATTATGAGCGTTCAGAAAACGACTGAGTTGCTGGTGAACAAGACGCTCAAGTACTTTGGACAGGAAAGGAAGAATGGAAATTGGACGGTAGTGAGATGGAGCAGTAGGACTATTGACTTTGGGAATTGGAATAATAGCCGCCCTCCGCCAGCAACTGGGAAAAGATCCTGTGCTTAGCGAGAAGTTGAAAATGTGATGCAAGACTGGCAGAACCACTTCAAGACAAAGGATTATCATCTTGCGGTTAATACCATCCAAACCCTCGGCATCAGACTTGATAGATGTGATGTTCTTTTCAACCTCTCGCTCAGTAACTGGTTCAAAGTTGAAAGGTGGAGTATCAGCCGGTCCCGGAGGGAAACTATTTAGCGTTTGGGACTTAATGGAAAAGGGGATGGAAGAGGAGGGAGTGAAATGACGGTTCAAACCATCAAGGTCGAGTTGAGACGGGAGTGCTGAACTTTTCATCTTACCAATGCCCAACGAATTGAGAAACGACCACACCCTACCAGAGTCGCTGTTTTGAATAGATGAATGGATATAGCGTCGCTGAGCATCCCTACACAGTCTGCTACATCTGTTCCGGAGCTCCTTGTAACGGTTATGGTTTGCATCACAGGGGTCACCCCGGTACTTGATCTTAGCAGCATTACGTTTCGCCATTTGAGCTTTTATGTTTGAAGCTTGAATAAGCGCATTAGCTCGGGAGACAACTCGGGAGCATATTTTTTAAGAACAATAGCCGGAATGCCGTCATTCCACTGGACTTCCGGATGTCTTGGGAGAGAAGCACATGTCTTATAATTTTTTGGATGAAACAAACTTCAGGCATGCTGCCCTCACACCGCGAGATGGTAGGTGGTGCAACTCCCCCATTATCCAGATTTGAGTTTTTGACAAAGAGATTACCCAATAGGTCGGCTTTCTCCTTTACCGTGTGACCCAATAAGCTATCCGGCTAGCGCAAAGTTGGAAAGGAAGTCCGACAAAAGTTCCCCACAACAGCTTTGGAGAGAGATCAAAAAGCACGACTCCCAGATAGGTAGCTGATTAGTTCCTCCTCAATCCCGCTGATGAATTTGAACTTCCTCAATTATCCTCTCGCTTTTACGGTGAGGAAAAACATCGTGATGAAACCTGCACATTCAGGCGACAGAATGTGTACCATGACCTAATCTGGTCAGGTTACCCTGGTAGCAGAATCACGGATGGCAGTCGCTGCACTGTAATGACCAAATCTGCCAAATCCTGGATCGTTTCCAAAGCGGACCCTGGGCCCTCGTGCATTAGAACACAACCGGGACATCGACGCCAAGATGATGGTGAATCCTATCTAGTTTCAGCTCTTTTGTCTTGACGAGGTCTGTCTACTCTTTCAAATCTTTTTGGGTACCCCATTTTCTAGAGTAAGAAAGGACTGATCCTGTAAATAATTAAAGGTACAGGTACAGTAATTGTTTCATGATGAACTTCAATTTCATTTATTGTTCATCAGTTTCATGCGTTGTTTTAATCAAACCTTTTATTCTTTCTATAGTTTAGATCTCCAAATACTTTCAACCTATTATTTTAACTTGGCAATGTAGGTCAGATTCTTCAGATAGGTTAAATTAGGTTTGACGATTGAAAGAGATATTTAATGTCCTAATCAATAAAGAAATTTTGAGTTTGAGTTTGAGTTCATTATTTTCCCGGGATAAACAACCTGTGTCACTCGGGAATAATGTAGCTACCTATTGTTGAAATAATTTCAAAATCTATTAATATGTTTATCCATTACTAACAAACCGACAAGCAAAAATATATTTTAGCTTTAGCTGTACTAATATTATAAAGAGGAAAGATTTGATTATTTGTCGATTTGTTTAATTGTAAGGCATATACGTATCGTCGATACGGATCGTGGAATTCTGAATTTCTAGAAATTCTGTAATCCGTATCACGATCCGTTACTGCTACACACTCGATAAATATCGCAATCCATGTATCACGATAAATATCGAGCGTCTAGCATCCCCCTAACGGATAAACTCAAAAACTACACTACTTTATCAGCGAGTAACATAGACTATATTTTATATTTAAAAAATTAAGGATCCCTAGGGAAAGCTGTAATGCTCTTTGCATTACTTTTTATTAGATGGGAAGGCACGAGACTACATAATCCAAGTTCATCAAACCTTATGGAACTAGCACTCTGGCTTAAGGATACAAGCTTTTACTATTTTTATTTTTATTTTATAATCTAAAAATAAAATAGTATTTTTAATAGATACTGTTCTTAACATCTTGCAATTTAAATTTGACCCATTTCTCGGTTTTAAAAATTTTACACACTCATGTAAGTTCGGTGACAAATTGACAAATATGAAACCATAAAGCTGATCTGATGATGGAGACGGAAGGTGGCTATAGGAACTCCTAAACTACGCATGGTAAACCCATCGAGTTTGAGCTCGTTTGATTAGTCTTGACAAATACTCTGACTGATCGTAGAGAATGGTCGATAAAAGTTGCTATGAAAAAATATATTTCCTTTAATAATAATATAATAAATGCTTGGACAATGCACACAGCGCCATCTAGCCTCAAAGTAAGCAAAGCTTGTGGGTATTAGGTAACTGATAAACAATTTATATACTTTTAAGTACATAGGTACTTATTATACATATCTTTCATTTGAACTTGTTTAAATAGGTAAATGCTATTTTTGTTTGTGCTTTTATCTGTAATACGTATGTTTTTCCGCTCTCGATTTCTGAAGAATACTTTGATTATTATTCACTAGCCGTCCTTAACGGCTTGCAGATCCTCAGATCTCTGTTAAAAATCAACTTTCCCGCAGGACCTATTCTTTTTCCAGGGTAAAAAGTAGCCTATGTTTCTCAGTGACAATGTAGCATTCAATAGAATACGTAGTTCTTTCACTAATAAGTGAAAGAATTTTTAAAATAGGATTAGTATTTTTGGAGTTTATACATTACAAACAAAAATACAAATATTTTCTCTTTATAATATTGGTAGTTTTGGTTAGTTTTTTCCTAGTATTGGTTAATTTAATAGGTTTACAATAATGTAAGTTCCAAATAAGTATCCTTATGTAGGTATAAAGGTTTACTTATTTTATACTTATAATAATAATAATATTTTTGCATTTTAATAAGCTGTAAATATCCATAAAATTAACAATTCAAAATGCAGATTTCTTTCAAAAAAGCATAAAAACAATATGGAATTCATTCATTCATTAAAATAAAATAAAATTTACTTGAACTCTACTTGGTCAAGAGTCTGTCAGTTTTAGATTCTTTCACCTATAGGAAGCTACATTATCAGCAAGTAACATAGGCTATAGTTTATCTTCAAAAAACTAGACTAAAATAAGAAAATTGCAATAATATAACCCAAGGTATGTTCGCGTATAATTTCAGATTGGCTGAACCAATTTGACTAATCTGCTATAAGTACAAAAACAACCTTCAGAACTCAACGCACTGCTTTGTCAAATAATTTATTAAATGTCCAAACCAGAGATGGTGAAACTCCTCTTTCCATTTCTATAAGACATAGCGTTCCAAATGCTCGAACCGATGTCGTAACGGCGATATTTTTTCTGAGTCAAGTTCTCTAGATTAGTAGGTGAGGTAAGGCCTGCAGCCCAAAGGCCCAGTGTAGAAAGTGGCATGTACTTTAATTCAGTTAGTGTGCGCCGGCGCCGACACGTCTGACGGTGCGGCTATGGCGAGCGCCATGGGGAAATATAAGGCGATGACCGGTCTTGGTCATTTGACTATTCTTTGTAGGCACACTATCGACCCATTCGATTTTTTCTATTATAATGTGCTTGTGTTAAACAGGGTGTCCTTACGCTCTGAAGAAAGTCGAATGTTACTAGTAGAGTAGGGTATTTAAAACTGCTAAGTGTCATAACAATCAGTCTAGTATTTACTGAAAAATCAAGGATTTTAAATTTATCACTCAGGAGCAGTCTGTATGTAGTTGCATGGTCTATGATGTACCGTAATCATTGCAAACTCTTTTGAATTGCATTAGAACTCCATGCCAGATGATATCTTAAATTAAATAAAAAGAATTGTATTGTAATTTGACAATAATTTGAAGTGTGACATAGCGTCAATAATTAATTCATCCGTGTTGTCGTGATACATGTTGTAATTGATGCCGATTAAATTACAATTTAATTTGTTAGAAAATATAGTTTTGCTTTCTTTGTGTAACTAAAGAAATACCTATTTTATTATGCTGCTGAGTAGCAGTCTTAAGCAGGGTTTCATTATTTGTTCATAGGCTAATGTCAACCTGTATATGTAATTTATAATTGTATATGTCGTAGACGGTCACATGTCAGACGTAGACATGAGCCTAGACATAATTTTGACTAAGAAGCGCAACGTCAATCGAAGCGCCACCTTGCGGATAGCTGGAAATACTGTGAAGACGCTATAATCGGCGCACAGCCGCAACGAACACTTGGCATCCGACCGTTGACGAGTGAAGACGTGGAACTAGCTGCTCATTCATTGAAAAGAGAAGAAGTCTTGATTTATTGCCTAACGTCATATAGCTCTACTCCATAAAGGAGAGTGTGAGTACAGAAGGGACTACCAAATAACAATTTGTACAAGGGTGCACTTGAAAAGATTACCTAGCGCACCTTGGGCTTCAGCCTAGCAGGAGGCCATGGGTCGTGGCGGGTCATCCAGTGACCCACGTGTTCGATAGCCTATATGAATTCATCCTATTCTTTCATTGTTTGCTATTTTTATTGTAATAATGCTTTATTACCTCAATACACTGTTAAACTGTTCGACTGATCCTTATTTCAACCTACTATCCCGAAAATACCTTCTGATAAATCTTTCCCCTGTTAGAGTCTGCCCAAATCTACAACATATACAATATCTTGAATTTTAAAGGAATCCTAATAGCCGAAAAGCTCAAAGAAAGCCGTTGAGATTGTACAGACACGTCATGAGACGAGATGAGGACTACGTAGTGAAGCAAGCATTGATCTGCCAGAGAAAAAGAGAGACTGAGGACAACCACCACACACACAAATACACAAGCATGACCACCCTTTAAAGAATAAAAACCTTCCGAACTCGACAACACTAGGGAGAATGTCATGTCTCAGATAAATAAGGAGAGCCAACCCCACAAAACGTGGGATAGTGCGAGGAAGAAAAAGAAGAAAACGGTATAACAATCAGAAAACACAACGTCGATAGGCCTCTCACAAAGTGGACCGACGATCTGATAAAGATCGGAGGTACCAGCTGGATGCAGAAGGCATAGGACCGGCCTTTGTGAAAATCTCTGGGGGAGGCCTATGCAAATAGCAGTGTGCGTCTTTCGGCTGATGTAATGATGATGCTGATGTGATGATACATATAAACTATTCGGCCACATTGCCGGCTAGTCGGCCTAATCGGTAAAATCAAAATCATATTTATTTCCATGAAGTCCTTTCGCTATCAGTAGGTAAACTATCTTGTTTGTTTCACTCGGTTTTATTGTATTGAGGTACCTTTCACAGAGGTTTGCAAGAGATTGTGTCTAAAATTGCGATGTTGTTTCAATGAATATTTTGTGATGAAAAATAAACAGTGTTAATGCTGATTGCAGTCGAGTGTTCAATGCAATTTTAACAAAACGCAGACAGACGTGTTTGTGTTTTCCACCAAACGGAGCTTGTCTCGTACCGTCTTGATTACGTATGCAACGTACTTCAAAGCCAAAGCAAAAACTGCAGATCCAGGAATGACAATAAATTAACAAGATATCATGGAGCTGGTCTGATAATGGAGTCGGAAAGTGGGTTAACTACACTATGTCCTGGAATCTTGTGAGCCTAATTTAACCCACTTCCCAGAGTTGAATTGAGCTGAAATTAGGTAGGTATACTATATTACATGGATGACCATGGTATGGATGGTATCATGGAGCTGGTCTTAAAAACTAATAAATAACCCCATCGTGTTTGGGCACTTTGGAATGGTCTTGGTGAGTACTGTTACGCGATAAAAGCTTGTTACAAAAAATTATTTGCATTTGAGACTTATTCTACTACTAGCTTTTACCCGCGAATTCGTCCGCTTAGAATTTTTTCTAGGGCAGTTTATCTTTTTCTGAGTGACCATTTTAAATGATCTCCTCCATTATGAATGAAAGCTAGTAGATACTACGGAGAGGTCAAGCTGTGTTACTCAACCGAACTAGATGAAACATGGCCTAGATTTTAAGTTGGACCCCAAACTACGAAACTGTGAAGACCCCATCAAAAATATTCGACGCCATTTCCATATTTCTTATAGTTTAGCTGGTCTATAATGGTTCTACATCAGGTGTTTTAGTTTCGAAAATCAATTACACCCTATATGTTGCCAAGGTTTAATAGCTACACAACAAAAAGTTTCATTCAAATCCGACCAGTGCTCATTCAATAATTTTTCAGTATCACACATCATCACAGCACCTAAGCTAAAATGACAAAATATCCAAGCTCGCTCCGCTCGCTTATTAATTTATTGCTCACCCCAGCTTTTAAGACCCAAAATATTGTTTATTCATGGGTTTCAGTTACTTTTCTTACCTTTTACCAAACTCGTTGCAGTCACTCATTCATTAATTTCCCTAAGTTACTGTTGTAAAGATCACCCATTGCTGTTAAAACCAAACAAAATATCTAATATTTCTACCCAAAATGACAACGATTTCGAGGTCGCTTCGCTCGCTCTTTCATAGGATGCAGATACTTTTCTTAACATTCACCTAGCGCGGTGCGGTTACTCCTTCTTTGATTATTACTATTGCGAGGATTACCCATTGATGTTAAGACCAAAAATATCTAAAGTAGCGAGATCGCTGCGCTCGCTCATTACTTTAATGATCACCTCAAGCTCTCATAACGCAAAATATTATAAATTACAAGCTCATTCCGCTCGTTCATTCATTCAATTTACTCCAGCTTTTAAGACCTCAAACGTAAAAACGTTGCTCATGCAGCTTTGAAGACTCAAAATATCAAAAATTTCGAGTTCGCTCCGCTCGGTCATTCATTTATTGTTCACCCCACTAAAAAGGGATTTTTTTTATTCGGGGCGCTCGTTCTTAGTGTAGAAAATACCTATAATTAGAAGATACCTATATACCCTCAACTAAATCCTGGATCCGCACCTGGACATACTCGTTATTGCCAACAAGCTTACCACGAAGGATGCCGATGACCGAGCGAAGTAGGATAAGAGGAATACGAAGGCGGACCCCGGGCCCTCGCGTGCAGCGTGAGAGTGCAAGCGGGATTTAATGCCAAGATGGTGGCTATAGTAAAAGCGGACTCTACATCTATACATAGTATAAAACAAAGTCGCTTCTCGCCGTCTGTTCCTATGTATCTGTGATATCTTAGATCTTTATACTACGCCACGTATTTTAATGCGGTTTTCAACAATAGATCGAGTGATACAAGAGGAAGGTTTGTAAGCAAGAAAATAAGGGTAGGTAGTGGTAAAGTAGGTGTATGTAGGGGTAGGACGCCACGCGAACGAAGTCGCGCCGGTTCCACTAGTTTTTTATAAAACAATAAATTAAGTCTCTAGATATTATAATTTGATTGAGTCTGTTAATAGTATGAGTCATTCCGATGTAGGTCCGTTCTACAAGAAGGACGTCCACTATCAATAAATAATACGCAAGGCCCCTAAATCTCCAATCGTTTATAACGTTTCTAGACAGTTGTGACCATAAGAGAAGTGGATTCCACACGACCCCACCTCAATTAATTAACATTGACATGTACATGATCAAGCTATTAAGAGACAAGCTAGCAAAGATTATCATGTTGTTTGGCTAGTATCATACGGATGGATACAGACAGTTGTTGAACGACTATAGTTTCTCTAGCTTATTTTGGTATTGGAATGCTGACGGTACTATTGAGAATAGAACTTGCTAATTTTATCTAGGGTTCCAAAGACGACGTTGCAAGCAAAACCTGGTATTCTAATATCCTGATGACCTGAGCGGTTCAGTGGTTAACATCAGGCCAGTCTGCCGGTCCCGAGTTCGATGCCCGGCCGTACAGAAATTGAAATGAATTTTTATTTCTGTTACGGGTCTGGGTATTAGATGTACCTATAATTAGTATGTACTTAAAAGTAAATAAGTAGTTTATCAGTTGTCTAGCACCCACAACACAAGCTTTGGTTATTTTGAGGATAGATGGTGCTGTGTGAATTGTCTAAGCATATTTATTATAATATAGATTTGACCTAACTCGTATACAAAGCATTTTCCCACAAATTAACTTATTTAAATTATCTTATATTATATAAATTATATATATAAAAGTCTACGACTACCTAATATTCTGTATTCTCGAGGTTTCATTCCATGACCTAAATAGGTATGTAAACATATTAAAAATTTAACCTTTATTACTATATGTTTCTAAGTAAAAATTGTCACTATTATCACCTCGCGACAACTTGCCCACATGTCAGTTATTAATGTGCTAACAAATTGTCGGTGCACGCCCCCTGCGCCGGCGCACGGCATTCCACAGCCTGGCACGAGGTAGCATTTGTACAATTTATTACTGTTAATTAGTCAAATTAATGGCTATAAATTTGCCTAAATATTGTCCTGTTTGGAGAAAAAAAGAGAGTTAATAGATTTGGATTTTAAAATGTAGGAACGGGTAGGAATTGAAAGAGTTGGTAAACGCATAAAGGAAAGAAATCACGATATAGGAATAATCAGGTGCGAACGAATAAATGAACTTTAGACAAAGATCATGGGGCAACATAGTATGAAATCTACATATTACGTACCCATTGCGTAGATACAGCAACAAAAATTAGTATGTCTATATTTTGTAAAGGAATAATTAGGTTAAAATTTTCTATTAACCACTGTTTTTCAGTTTTATTGACAATTTATTGTTTTATAAAATAAATTCATGTCTATTCAAGAGATAAACTGGCTTTTGTTTGCGACTTCATTCGCGTATTCGGCTATAACGTTCCACACCCGTTCCCGCGGGAACCACATTTAATTTTGGGAAAAATTATAGCCTACTTGCTACTTTGGGCTAAAAGCTTTATTTCTGCCAAATTTTATCAAAATCCGTTTAATAGTTTTTGCGTGAAGGAGTAACAAACATCCAAACATCAATTTAATGTCAATTTAATACTGTTTCAGGCTGTCCGTCGCCATTCAGCGTGTCAACGCTGCTAGTGTTATGGGTACCGGGATTGGCAAAGAGCGGGTAATACCTCTACTTTAAATTATGTGACGAAGTTGTACTGATACTTAGATTTAAGTTTTAATTTTGACTACGTAAGTTATTTTGAATACGAAATAAATGAATTGAAATTGCGCTGAAGCGTCTGGCTATTGTAAATGTACTGTAAATTAGATCAACCCTTACGGGTTTTAGTCACTTTAGTGGACTTCCAAAAATACTATCTTTGTAAACCAGAGAAAAAAAATGTAATACTTTGTTACCCTTTCATTAGCTAGCCAGAGGAATATTGTTAGGTATCTTAATTCAAAAGAAAAGACTGGCATGCAGATTGCTATAAGTATAATGTAACCATACATTGTTGAGGTGAGTGTGGCACGGAATTGGGAATATTGTTTGTAAACTTAACCGTAAAATCACAGTATCTAAAAAATACCCAACCCTTCTTGAATATATATTTTTGGGTTAAGTTTAATATCTATCATCTCATCTTGGCGACAATGACCCGGTTATGCTCTCGTGCGCAGATAAATGATCCAGGATTTGGCAGATCAGGTTATTACAATGGAGCGTCTGCCATCTGACCTCCGTGAACCTGCTACCAGGGGAACCTGACCAGATTGGATCATGGTTACAAATTCAGTCGCCTGAATGTGCAGGTTTCATCATGATGTTTTTCCTTACAGTAAGAGCATCCACTAATGTACATAACTGAGAAAAGAGTCATTGGTACATGGCGGCAGTGGGATACGAACGCGTTACCTCTCGCTTACGAGATGGATATCTTAACAACTGGGCCAAATGACGCTCCTTAGTTTATTATCTAACACGTCATTTATTTTAACTTTTGACAAGTGACAGACAACAGTATTATCAACTGTACTAGTTATAAGATTTAAATCCCGTAGGTGAAGTTTAAAGATAAACGGAAATTGCAATTTGACAATAATATATATTTTGTAATTATACGTACATATATATTTTTAAAGCGTAGAGCGTTTTTTACAACGTATTGGGCACTTAACAATATTTTAACAAATATATGTTTGTGTACAATAGCTTCTAAATTCATCAGCTTGCCAAAACTTGGCCAAGAGGCGGCCAACACGCAAACTCGTAGTCACTAATAATAAAACACTCACCGTCGCCGGCGCACAAATTCCAATTGCAAAAAGTTTTCAAACTGGTTCTAGCACCGCACCGCGTTTAATTGAACACACTGGTCTCGGCCGAGAAAAAACCTAGTCGTATGGCAAATCACATTGTTGGGTTAGATCGATCGATTGATGGCTTGTTCGGTCCGACTCCCGAGCTATTGTCGCGTGCAAGTTTTGCAACATATTGCAGCGTAGATGACGCGTCGCTGGAGTGATTGAAAAGGCGCGGTGGAATGGCAGGCTGGGCGGGGCGCAGGGGCGGAGGCGGCGCAGGGCGTAGCGCCCTTGGGACCGCCCCCCGCCGGGTGCGACGCACGCGCCGCCGCAGCCGCTGCACCACGATATCGGATCCATCACTCCATGATCACACACATAATATTACATACAGTAACACACACCTCACGTTCAACTCTTTAGTTTTTCGAAGAGGACGATACCCTTCACATTTCCTTTAAGTTTTTAGCCCATAGACATTTTATAGGCAAGAAAAATATCCGAGAAGTGAGTGGATTTGGAATTAAAACAAATATTGAAAGATCAAAACTTAAGCAAACATTATACATGGACGAATGAGTCATGTAAACCTGCTCTGACTATCTGAGAGCTCGTCACGTAATGTCCGTGTATTAACATGTAGTTATCTATGTCTGTGTCTTACACAAGTTGAACATAATGCATCGATACATTGTAAAGTCAAATGAATAGCTCGTAGACGAGGCAGCGATGTATGTTGTATAAGAATTATACACGACAAAATCAGATAAGGCCAGCGTGCCGAATAGAATGTCGCTTAAGTATTTATTAATTTGGCGGTACTCGGCAAGGACGTTTCATAAATAAATATACCTGTACATACCTATACCAGAGAACTAGTAGTTCTAAGACATTTATAGAGGCAGTTATGATATTTTTGACAACCCTAATTAAATAATATTCGATACTGAAGTCATCAGTCAGTCGGTTAAAAGTGTTTTAAATAATATAAAAAATAATTTATGTGACAGGTGGTTGCTACTTCAAAACACTTCAAATCTTATCTAAATTGCTATCAGCGAAAGGCTACCAGTTATCAGCTATGTGAGGTAGTTTATATGCCAATAAACTATCGTGAGTAATTAAAAAGTAAAATTACTAGTACTATTTGTATACCTAGTGAATAGATTTAGATTAAAATAAATAAGGCTCAGTAATTTATGGTGGATTAATATTGGTTGTGTGTGTATGGTATGTTGGTCATTACCATGCCTACGAGGTAAGCTGAGCAAAAAGTAGGGGGCACAGCACTACCTACCTTATCTCGAAGCGTTTCGGCAAATTTTCCGACCCTCATATCTTCGGACTGGATAATGCTAACCAGTGCAAATTTTCAGGATAAGATATACGTAGCAGACTTATACACCGCACCATTTTTCAAATGTCTAGCTTTTATACTTTGGATTTTATTAGCACCTAAAATACGTCGATGTTGTCGATAAACGAATGTTTTAAGAACAGAAGAACAGGCAGTAACTGAACTAACGACGACAGAACGACGTGCTTTATTCAATGGATAATAAACGATCATTTTAATTTAATAACAGCTGTTGTCCTTGAGCAAAATCTCAATTCCTACATGCATGTTTTTATTACAACGATGTAATTTTATTGAATTTTAAATTTTAAAATTTTAAAAATCAATTAAAACATTTATAATAGTTTTGTCATGTCAGCATTTGACAAGTTATGAACAAGTCCGGCCCGAATTTACCCCATTTTTTCCACTATGTGGCCATTTGGCCCTTATGCCTGTGAAAAGATTGATGACCGCTGATTTTCATTGATTAATCGGAGTTTAATATAAATGTCGCAGCCGGATGGTTATGTAGCCGTTTAGTTAAACGGCTAGATCATATTTTATAAAATGAAATATTCAATTGAACGATACTCCAAAACCATGAAGTTTGAAAGTAACGTCGTAACTGTGTAAAGGTTGATGACCGCTTATTTTCATTGATTAATCGGAGTTTAATATAAATGTCGCAGCCGGATGGTTAAGTAGCCGTTTAGTTAAACAGGTAGATTATTATCAATTATTTAATTAAAAGATACTCTAATTTCATGAATTTTGAAAGTAGCGTCTTTACGATCGACAATGTCCCGAGTTTGCAGAGCTAATTCATGCATTGTCACAACACTATCCTAACCTAAGCGATAACAACAATAATAGTTTGGATTAGATTTTAATTCGATTAAAGGAGGGGGCTTAATACTTTACCTCGACGCCTTGTTGGTACATGTCATCGAGGGGTCGTTACCTCGAAAGGCCAGTACCTCGATGGTTCATTTCAATGATGGCTTGTTAGCTCGATAAATAAATAAATAAATATTCGTGGATAAATTCACACAGCGCCATCTAGCCCTAAACTAAGCAAAGCATGTAGAGGTAGAGGCTTCGAGGTAACGTCATTCTTGGTAAAGTATTAAACTCGCATCAAATACCTCCGTTAACTTATGTTTTAAAATTGTTTCATTTAAAATCATTTAAAATTGTCTTATAAAAGACATCAACGTGCTCTTCTTACATTGAAGTACAAAAGACGTCAACGAGCTCATCATAAACTATTGTACAAAAGATATCAACGATCTCATTTCAATCATCGTCCTCGTCATCATATCAGCCAGAAGACGTTTACTGCTGGGCATAGGCCTCCCCCAGGCCTCTCCACAAAGGCTGGTATTGTGCCTTCCGTACCCAGGTACTTGTGATCTTTACGAGGTCGTCAGTCCACCTAGTGGGAGAGTTACCCACGCTGCGTCTTCCGGTACGTGATCGCCACTTTCTTTCTCGAAATTGGAATTGGATTGTATGTTAGTCGTTACTAACCTCAAATGGAGCGCCTCCAACTGTCACTGTAGTAAGCACAACATGGATATTTGACATCATTTACATCTTGACCATGTTCATTTTAAGACTTGCTTTTTGAGAGGCACTACAGAGGTCATCGAACATTTTCTTCGAAAGTCTTCTACGGTTTAGTCATGACTACGATATCGTCCAAAAATATATGGTATTGATGCCAAGTCTTTCCCAGTCCAGAAGCCTGAAGACGTCCTCCAAGGCAGGGGTAAATATATTATGACACATCACCTTGTCTAACATCACGCTGCAGCTGAACGGGCTCTGAGAACTGGTCCTGGAGACGTAATAACATTGTGACGCTTTCGTACAGACAGACACTTCAATGCTTCGATATACCGATAGTCGATTTGGCACCGCTGCAGAGACTGAAGCACAGCCCTAGTTTCCTTCGAATCGAAAGCATTCCATAGTCCATAAACGCTAAGAACAATAGCTGGGTAATATTTTCCGGTTTTCCGTATAACCTTAATAAAACGTAAACCTAAATATAAATCACTGTATGTATGTGGTCTATGGTACTAAAGCCTTTTCGAAAACCGGCTTGTTCGGGAGGTTGGAAGTCGTCAAACCTGCGTGTGAGACGATTCGTAATGACTCTCGAGAACAGCTTATACACATGGCTCATCAGTGATATTATTCTAACAATTTTCCAGAGAGTCTCATCACCTTTCTTGAAGAACAATAACACTAAGTTCAGCGCCAAGATCCCGGCGTTTTTCCTTTGAAAATGACGGAGCTCAGCTCATTTCAAACTGTCGTGCAAAAGACATCAACGAGCTCATATTAAATTGTTGAACAAATACACACATAATATACTTAACTCATTTAGATTTTGGTGTTATATTCCCGAGGTTCTCCTCGCGTACCTAGCCTTAGTGTTTTCTGTTAAATTGCTGAGCGCCTTGCGCGTCCAATACAATAATGGTTTCAGGATTCTGATGGGACTCCCTCGTTTCTGCAGCGCCTCGACTATGTTTTCGGACGCAAGGGTAAATGGTTTTTAGGCCATACTGCGTAAAAAGACGGCGTCTTTACTGTGTAGAATTCAGGACAGCTCTAACAGTATCCTGAAATGTATAGGCGAAAGGTTTAATTCGACCATCGTTGGACACTTCGTCCGGCGAGTAATTGGGCACACTATATAAATGTGCCTTCTTTTTTGCTCTCAGCCTGGCGGGGTCTTTGACGATGAGGGTTTAAGCAGTACCTAATTTACTTACCAAAATTTTATAAAATTGTAAAATTGTGTTACTAACCTAGTTGTGTAAGGTAATATTATGTTACTAACATGTTTTATTGGATTCTGTAATAATCTGATCAATATACATATTTAATTTAATTTAAATTTAAATTTAATATCCTGCACTGTTCTCAAGTGCAGGAGATTATGCGCTATTGAGGTTGATATATCACAAAATACATCAACGAGTTCGACGATCATTATCACAACGCCTCTATCTGGATGATAGTTACCCATTATTATTTATTTGTTTTACTTTTAGAGGTAACGACCCTTCGATGAAATAAACTATCGAGATACTGACTTTCGAGATACCTCCGTTAACTTATGTTTCTTTGTTTAATTTAAAACATATTTTAACTTTCGTACAGAAGACATCAACGACCTCGTCTTAAACTGTCGTACAAAAGACACTAACGAGCTCGTCTTAAACTGTAGTACAAAAGACATCAACGAGCTAATTTCAAACTGATGTGCAAAAGATATGAATGAGCTTATTAAAGTGTTGTACACAAACGACATCAACACGTACAAAATACATTAACAAGATTTTAAACTGTCGTACATCTTGCGCTCGTCACGGCGCACGCGCAGCGTCTTCCCGCCAAATCGGACCACGACGTCAACGATGATAATTTCCAGCAAGGCTCCCATTTCTAGTGACACATGCTATGTGCCTGCGACAAAAAGTCATCCTAAACATCAATCTATGAACATCTTTTTATTTAGTTAACGCTTCGCTGGATCATTTAGATTTTAATTTTCATAAAGCATTTGCGTTGTCTCCTGGAATTTGCTATAGCAAGCATAGTCAAGTTTGTCTGCCATACAGTGACTCATGTTAAAGAGAACGCAGTCAGGTGACATGACTCCGTAGCTTGCGCCTGCGCAGATCTTGGTTGCGCCATACTAATTATGACATAATTAGCTACTAATTTAGGGCATTGTTTTATTAGCTGATTACATTTACGATTCCCTATGATTTCTTATTAGAGAATATTACAAGCTTGATAAATGTGACTGTCATTACTTTTACCTATAGTTACCCAACATTACAAAACTTATAGATCTGAGTCAATACGGACACTCGAATCTTCTCTTGTCACACATTTGTCTCTGTCAATATAAAATTAATTCATATCATCTAACCACCTATGTGCGGATTGTCGGGGCTTCGGCCACGGGCGGGGTCACCGACCGCCAAACAGCGCTAACCCGCGCAGCCATCGCCATCTTGCGCTCGTCACGGCGCACGCGCAGCGTCTTCCCGCCAAATCGGACCACGACGTCAACGATGAAAATTGTCTCTCATATTCGTCAGAGTTTTACCGCTGCCTGCTTAAAAATTAGCTAAAAATTAATGACCTTTGATCTTTAAAGTCGGAACTTTAAAGAAATTGGACCACTTTTTCTTGCTCTAGGCCAGTAACCTTACCGCTATCACGTGATAAGTCAAGTGGCAGTCTGGCTGAAGGTTCACTGTGCTGTCAGGTGGATTATACACCTACTACATTTAATTACGGAACGAAATCCTTGGATAGTTTTCTATAAGGAAGGCGGGAAAATCCGGAAAATATTTTAGTAATAGAGGTAGTAACAAGGGTATTAACGAATGGACAGACCATGTTTAATAGTGGTTCGTAAGTTTTTTAAACGTCCACAGACGATAAGCTTGTATCCACTTTAATAGTGCTATAAAAGTATCCAAAGTTCATACACCTTAAACCTGCACTGCACGTGTCGCGACACGAGCCGTTCTAAACATGTGTGGCATGTGCCTCAGATTGTCAATGACTGGGAGTCTTAAAGGGCGAGTGAAAGCATCATCAAAACGGTTACAATAGGAATAGATAGCATGCCACAAGAGGAATGTGTACAGCAATATCAGAATTCCACGGCCGCTGGTGAATGGACTGCGCGCGCGCATAGCAACAGTCTCTGCGAAGGCGGAGATCGTAACGAGGCCCATAAAACGTTTTTTTTTTAGTTAACAGTTCGACGCTGCCTATTTCCTTTTTATGTAAATTGTCTTTTACTTACCATCGTACCTGCTTAGACCATTATTGTATGTTAACAACATAGGTAGGTCATAGATACGTAATGTCTCTTTGGTGAAAGAAAATCCTCAATTTTTTGTAGGTACTGCGCTGGCATTTAATCGCTATTTTATCTGGTTATCTGGTATTTAGCCTGATTTTTATAAATACCTATACTTATAATATTACCAAGAAAAAAATCTAGGACAATTATGGTACATTACCCTTAGATACAGAATCTTTTGTTGTTTTCTTTTGGCGACAGTGGCAAATGATATCAGTCGGTTAAAGATTGCGGTAGTGTGTTATCTAGTAAATAATAAATAATAATAATCTTGGCGGAAATGTCCTGGTTGTGCTCTCGCATTCGAGGGCCCGGGGTTTGCCTTGACTATGATTCAGGATTTGGCAGATTAGATAACCCTGCTATCGGAGGAACGTGACCAGATTGGATCATGGTTAAACATTCAGTCGCCTGAATGTGCAGGTTTCATGATGTTGTCTTCAGGATTCTAACCCGGTACCTCTCGCTTACGAGTTCAATCACTTAGCCACCGACGCTCCTAATAGCGTGTCATCTAGTGTAAGATGTTTGAGAAATAATGTCAATGAACGAGACCGAATATTTACGAAAGATAACTACCGTTACTTCGGTGAATGGCGAATCAATGCAATTGGGCACAATAATGCTGCGTATGCGCAAATCCGTATCACTCGTATGTAGGTGACATTCTTGTCGCCGGAGAAACTAGTCTGACGGCATTCAGCCCTTAGGATATTTGCAGACGAACGGTTTTATCTGCTGATAGAGGTTACTAGTTAGTTAGTTAGTGGCCGAGTAGTTAAGTTATCCGACTCTTAAGCGGGAGGTACCGGGTTCGAATCCCACTGCGGCCATGACTCTTTTCTGACTTATGTACAATAGTTAAATGCTAACCGACGCTCTTACGGCGAGGGAAAACATTTTGATGAAACCTGCACATTCTGGCGACTGAATGTGTAACCATGATCCAATCTGCTCAGGTTCCCCTGGTAGCAGGTTCGCGGAGGTCATATGGCAGTAGCTCCTCTGCAATTGTCTGATCTGCCAAGTCCTGGATCGTGGCCAAAGCGGACCCCAGGCCTTCGTGCGCGAGAGCATAACCGGGACATTAACGCCAAGATGAGATGAGATGAATGGCTACTAGCCTTTCTACAGCACATGAAATGGTTGCTGAAGCGTTGACGGTTCTGATGCACTGTTGTTTATAAAAATCGCTTTTATATTAACCTGTGCACAATACAATAATAACCAGTTCAGGCCAATATTACCTACCATAGGAGTCACCAAAAATATTTTCCAGTTTAATGCATTGGTCACCTTTATGACGCCCAGTCTAAGATTTGGTGCAATTCTACTCTGCCACACTGCCGGATACGGCATGTCTCATAATAATTGTGCTATCTATCTATAGCTACATATACATATTTTCCTTTAAACCATAGACATACCGAACTGAGGCTATGTTATGTATATTGCCTGCTGAATACCGGCTTGCAATAAAAATGATAATCGTGTCAGTGTGCTTGCAGTACCTTTACATAGGAATCCGGATTCTATTCCCGGCATATAGGTAAATTTTTTAGGTACACAGGTGTTTTTGATTAGCAGTCAGTCTTATTCCAAGTATGTGCAGGAGTACTACAATTTTTACTATGAATCCTTGGTGCCCAGTGCTTAGCGCGTTTGATTTGTATGCGAATTTGCGAATCCCACTCGGAAGCTATGCCACAGATAGCGTATGACATCACAAGCTATCCAAAGTTCTTATCTAAACAACATTGATAACTTGAGTCCTTCAACATACGAGTACATACAATTATAGAATTCTTAAAATTTAAATTATGTACCCGTTTTTAACGCAGTATTGTCACTGCGATAAAAACGGGGCATACAGAGTAGACCTTCTGATCAAGATTTTGGGTTGTATGAAGAAGTTTTAAGTATGCCATCTCTCTCATCTTGGCGTTAATGTCCCGGTTGTGTCCGCTCTTGTCCATGATCCGGGACTTGGCAGATCAGGTAATAACAGTAGAGCGATTGCCATCTGACCTACGTGACCCTGTTAACAGGAGAACCTGTCCAGATTCGATCATGGTTACTAACATTCCATCGCCTGAATGTGCAAGTTTTATCACGACGTTTTCCTTCACCGATCGGTTCGTGTTAAGGTAATGTTCAAAACTTAGAAAAATGACATTAGTACATGGCGCCATGGGGTTTGAACTCGGTATCTCGGGGTATGAGCCCCTTAAGCAATAGGCCACCGATGCTCTTTATTAATGGTGACGAAATATTTATCGCACCCGAGACACTGAAGTCACAACGAGTGTGACGTTCGATTACATTTATAATCTTCCGACCACTTGTTTGTCACAAAGAAAACCTGTGGGCTGACATAGGGTTACCAGTTGTAAACGCAGCAATTTCTTTACCATACTGGATATTTGTGGTAACCAATGAACATGATATCCTACATTCTGGAACTGTTCTACCGGTAGTAGGACTCTGTGTGTTGTCGTCTACTTGAAACGTGCTCAGGGATGGGTATCAAATTCTTATCTATTACTGTGTCCAAGCAAATAGTGCTTGCGTAGTTGTGGTTCGGTTTAAAGGTATATAGAAATATATGGTTCTTACCGGATCGGCAACACGGGATACATAACTGCTTATCATCAAGTTTTAAAAAACCTTGTCAACTTATGGTTATACTTAGGTACATTTGTATTTGCATACATACAATAAACACTCATGGCCGTGCCCTATAGGGGTAGGTAGAGACTATGGAAAGGCACTAATTTATTATTTTATTTGTATAAACTTATTATCAGGTTTTTAGCACTGCTCGTCCGCAGTTTAGTTCAATTTTTTTTTCAATAAATTAGACAAGACAGGCATTTGACCGCCATCTCACCTGTGCGATGCTTCCAAAGATGGAGCATGCCCGTCTTTGAACAGCCTATTCACTCTCTAGCCTTCCTGATTATATTGAACAGGGAACACAGTCGCAGACAACGTGTTCCATGCCGTACGCATTATAACTTTACACTTAAACTAAAGCGGCAATTCAGTGCAAATAAGGTAAGTTCTGTTCCTGGGCAGCCCTATAGCCGTCCGAATATCAACGCTGCAATTCCCGGAGGCCGTGAGTCAGCCGGCCTCGGCGCCCGCGCAGTGATTCACTCGATCGCCGCGTCCCCGTTTATTTTGTTTTTCTCAACTTCGGCTGTGTTGCGGCAGCCATATTGGACATACGGTGATTATGCAAAATGTTCGATATTTGAAGTTCCAGTTTATGTTAGATAGTATATATTTTTATCCGCTCGGGGAAGTACCTTCCAGAATTTCGCAGCCAAATAGTATTATTGTAAATAATTTTATGTTTCTGACGGTAAGTAAGGTTTCCAGTGTTCGATGGGAATCGTAGCTTCGGCAGTGAAGGGGCAAATTGCTTAATGTTTCGCTGCCAGAGCAACGTGTTGTGCCTGAGAGAGGTAGAGGTGGGCAACGCATTGGCGGTATCCCTGGAGAGTACATAGTAATCGGTGACAACTTTCCATCATTGATTTACATTATGAATGAATGAACGTATTCATAATAAGACAAGGATTGAATGGAAAAAAGTGGTGTGCTGTCCAACACATCACAACATACATAACATAAATACACATGCCCGCCTTTGCAATGTATTTTATATAATTTTTGTTATATAGTTCTAAGGTATTTCATGCAATAAAGAGTTTACATACATACATACATACACATTAATTAAGCACACTACACAAAATATACACAATTAAGGGTACGTAATTATCTAAAAATCAATCGGTCCGGCTGCCCTGAAACACAATGTTCCTGCAAACAAATGGACCTCAATCAATCGCGCCTGGAGCGTGTCCCACGAAGTGCGATCCAGAACGTTTGGCCTTATAATTCATCATCAGCATCATCATCATCATCCTAGCGCTCATACCGGCCTCTGCTGGCTCTGGTCTGGCTCTAGTCTGTATTCCTACTCATTCTTCTCCACTTCGCCCGGTCTTCGGCATCCTTGCGTCGTAAGCCGTTAGCTCTCGCATCTGACTCTCATCTGAAAGCGGACCCTGGCAGAAACCGGGATAAACGCTAGGATGATGATGATGATGATGTACATATATAAACAGGCCCTAATTGTAAAAGACAGCAACTAATTATTTTGTCTGGAGCGGCAAATACCAGAAAATCTCTGTGTACAATGGCGGGCTTAATTAAACCCAGATTAGGCACTGTAAACAATGGCGGCACAAGCACTCGAAATAAGAGCAACCTACCATTCCAGAACAGGGTCATAAAGTGCCCACATTCAAATTAAAATAATCCATTCCTCCGCGGTGTGCGGCGGCAGCTCGACCACAAACCGTGACGAGTAAGAGGCGTTATTTTATAATTTCAAAAAATAATTAGGTATCTCACTTCGTGTCAGTTAATTAAAAGAATATTTCTCGGCGGGGCTCTAATCTTAAGTATGCCTACAGTTGGCTATTACTACTGCCTGAAGGTCTACAATAGAGCTGTTTTCTCTACCTGTGTGATATGGGACATTATTCGTTTCTTGACAACGTCATCGCCGTGATGCATTCCCAATGGGTATTATATACTTCCTACATTGTCTGTACCTAAGTAAATGTAGTTGGTAAAAGCCTGAATAGAGTGTTCAAAAATAAATATTATCTCATACCGAATTATTTCATCGAAAATCTATGATGGAAACGCAGCAGTTTATTTAGGGTCTGTGATTCAGGAAAGTCACGAGTACCTAAGTTTTTTTTGTAGCTTGCCTGTTTGTCTGCCGTATAACATAAAACAAATATGTTCTTAAACTCCCTCTGCCTTTACTTAATATTGGTTACTTGATGAATATTACCTACCTATACTAAATAAAAAACAGCACAGTAACAACGATGTACACTCGCCCGCTAAACGGCACTCAGCCCAGCAACTGAGCTAGCAACTAGCGGTGTACAAAACAAACCGCCTGGCCTACCTTAGAAGGGTTTAATTACCTGGGACACAGCAACATTGAGATCAAAGTCGGCGGCTCAGACGCGCGGCCAGACGGCTACTTGAGTGGGTGCAGTGAGGGGAAGCGAGGGGGGGCAGCACGGCTTGAGGTTGGAAGGGGGGAGTTACGTCACGCGTATCCGGGTTCGCGGCCGCCGCACGCGCCGACCCTCTGAGATCGACCATTGTCCTCGTGCATGCGCCTCGCAGCCTGCAGCGGGCAGGACGGCAGGTGGAGTGGTGGTGGATCTGTGAAGATTTACTTGCTCATGATAGCATGGGTGGAGATGGAACGGTAAATGCTACTTTTTGTTTACAAGAATGTAGAGCGTGAACTGTGGGCAGAAGCTTCTAAAATGAGATTGAAATTTTCAACATCATAATCATGTCAAAGGTGAAAGATAAGTAAAAAGGTAAAACTCAATAGGTGTCAATAATCAATGTATTTATTGCATTCACTACTAGTTAATTTAGCTTTTTAGCTAAATAACAAAACAGAAACTAACAGAAATAATTTATAATCCAAAATCAAACCACGACCAAAAACCCAGTGCCGAAAATTTAACCAGCTCAAAGCTCCCACAATGGCTCAATTAAGTTGATTTTCCGTAAGGCCGTGCGCATGAGCGCTGCGCTGCGCCTGCGCGGCTGTTGCCATGCGGCGGCGCGGGGGCCGGGGGCCGCGGCGATCGGAAATCGTCTAAATTCTAGGCCAAGACCGCGAGAATCTCCGTCTCACTCTTGCACGATTACGACAGTTAAGTTGCAAATGTCCCGAGTAGACAGGTAAATTAGAAATAGGGTTTTTGTGGAGAATGGCAAAGGTGAAATGTCCCCGTGATAATATGAAGTTATGACTTAACAATTTTGTACCTACTTAATTACAAAATGCTAGTTTATGATATATTATTTATGTAGATATATGTGGCCGTGTGGTGCCCGCCAGAGTAGAATAACACCAACCCCTTACACTCGTGGGTGTCGTGCAAGGTGACATGTTTTCGAGGCAAAAGATCTAGTCTCCATAGGCTGGTAAATGGGCAGCAGTATTTTCCATTGTTATATTTATATAACACTGCAATCTCCAACTCGCCTGCCAAACGTGGAGATTATGACAATAACCTTCCCTTTCGTGGGGCAGACCCTAATTCCTGCAGTGGATTGTTATGGGCTGTGATGATGATGTATAAAGATAACGGTAACGATAAATCAGGGTAAAGTAGAATGTGTTACGGCACAGCACACTCAACGTAGATGTAGAGAGAGAGTCTACTGAAAGATGGACGAGGCTCTGCCGAATCATCGGCTTTTCCCTTTTCCTTGTGCGGGTCTAGTGATTGTGTTAATAGGATAATAGCGGACTCCAAAGTGCGCCCTTGAAATCGCCTTTCTGATACCGGCAGGTTTAGCACCTATTTTCTACGTATCACTTGGGCTTATGCAACACATGACCAAAGAAGCGCCCGACTTCACACGGGTTTTCTCGGCTTTTCTTTACCATATTCAATTTATGTCGATAAATAAAAACTTACAAGTCAAATGTTCATACTTATTGGAAACAATTTTAAATTATTTTGTTTAGCTAAAATAATAACGTAATATAACGTTACCATAGTTATTGAATAAAATATGTCATTAAGTTAAATACAAATTCGGGATGTCACAATGTTGTGCTATTTGTGCATGTAATAAACAATATAAATAAACCTTTCGAAATATAATATCTAAACTGATGGTGAAAATCGCATCAAGCACCTTAGTGGTTTATCGGTACAGACAGACAGGCGCGGAAAGCCACTTCATTTTATAAGTACTATGTAAGGATAAGGACGCTCATGCCAAGGCTGCCACGGATGTAAGTACTCGTAACGTACTCGAGCTCGCGTAACTAACTCCGTACATACACTGCAACTTTTTCATTTTGTTGCCGTGGAGTTCGCAGACTTGCTTCGTCAGCGCCGGAGAGGTTTCGCAGCCATAGACCATCACAGCCCTAATTTAGTATTAGATATGCTCTGGAATCTATTTAAGCTGCTTGAACTTCATCAGGATTTTAGGGTCACAGGCAAATGCCGTGAGTAGATTATTATTTAATAATATCCCTTTTACGGTTATTATTATGTTACGTTGGAACAAGAAATAGGATGAGATGAGAGACTTAGAGAGATGAAACATATATATATTCTACCTTTTGGACTATGTACTTAGATACATTTAGATTTCTACTCTTAGCGGCTCAAGTAGGCTATTAAAAACACAACAGTGTATTTGCAACGCGTCTAAAACACATCCCACACAATCGCCAGCGTTTCCTGCTGTCGCTAAGCGCTGATCCGGCGCGCTAAGTGCAATTGCTCGCGAAAAGGTGAACCGGTTACCGAAAGCTGGTGTGCATAACATAACGGCACGGCTCGAGCGAGAGGCGCGGGATCGGCCGGCCCGTGGGAAGAGCGCGCCGAGCCAGTTCCGGCTGTGCCAGTTACCGGGCCTTTCACCGTGCCACGCCGCGCCGGTCGCTGGCAAGGTCGCTCCGCGGTCGGGCCACTTTCTTTTATATAACATGCGCCTGCGCCGGCGACACCCGAACTTATGGCGCGGTGACGTCACACCGCACCGTGACTCACGCCATAGCACTCCCGGGCGATCCTAGCTGGCTGTTACGTCACGATTAACATAATAAAACAATATCGCCGATCTCTGATTATGTGGTGGCGCAAGTTTTTTTTAAAGGTAAGTAGGCACATAAAATGCCGAGGACATCCAATGCCAATGTTTAAAAACAAAAATGAATGTGTTGAATATGACGTGAATATTATGTTGATAATGATGTGGTTCTTTAATACTTCAGTATAGAGTCTAGAGATTTTAGAAGATATTTTTTGCACAAATTGCAAAATACCTTCCGACGGCACAATCTTCGCATTAATGCTTTGCTCGTAACAGTCCAGTGCTACAATTGAGCCTCCTCCACATCAGTGAAGCGTTAATCACGGTTTACGGTTGTCAGGCGGGTTGACGAGCAGTGCTGAAAACATATACCTAATACAAATGCCCTCTGCCAATTTTCTTCTTTCTGGCTGGTCCGCAGCCTTAGAAATAACGTATTACATAAAAAAATGGGATGAAATGATTCAGACTTAGTATGTTATAGGTACATGTCTATAGGTTACTTTATTTATTAACTATCTATGTTAGGTAAATATTATATTAGCCTAATAAGTTCGAACTGCTTATTTCGAGAGTGGCCTATAATTTCCAAAAAAACAGTTTTCTTGGAGTCATTTGTTTCGGAATTATTTGTAGTGAGTTTATTGGCACGCATGTAATTCTTAACAAGCGTCGGTAGCCGGGCGGTTGAGTATCCAACTCGAAAGCGAGAGGTAGCGGGTTCGAAACCCGCTGCGGCAATGTACCAATGACTCTTTTCTGAGTTATGTACGTTAGTTGAATTCTAACCGATTCTCTTACGGTAAGGGAAAATATCGTGACGAAAACTGCAAATTCAGGCAACTGAATTTGTAACCATGATTAAATCTGGTCAGGTTCCCCTAGTATCAGGGTCATGGAGGTCAGATGGTAGTCGCTCCACTGTAATTACCTAATCACCAAATCCTGGATCAAGGTCAAGGCGGACCCCGGGGCCTCGTTCTCAAGAGCACAATCGGGACATTAACGCCAAGCCTAGAGAGAGGTGTAATTCTTAACAACGTCTAACCATCGCTTCTTTGGACGGCCTCTCCTTCTCGTGCCTGGTGGGGGTGGCATGGCCAGAAGTAATTTGCCGGTCTGCGCCAGAAAGTCCACACATCCACCGCAACATCTTCATTTCCGTGACGCGCAGCTCCAGGAGAGCAGGTCTAATAATGGTCTTATAGACACAAGTCTAGCAGAAGTCTTACAGCTTTACCAACATTTTGGGGTCATAAATGATACCTGTCACCTCCCATCATTTGGCCCAAGCAGCGGATATTGCTGCTAGGGCTGATAGGGCTGTCCACCAGACGCTGTCGATTTCCTCGGTTAGGCAAAGTACCGATCCCAGGTATCTGACCGCTGGACATCATCTTCGCCTATGCGACGGGTACTGTCAATATGGGCCTCATGTACCCATTGGGCCTCAACGTCCACAATCTCACGAGGGACGCAGATTAAGGCTTACTGTATGTAGAGAAATTGGAAATGAAGCGGCGTGTTCTTTGATCTCTATCCCTCCATAAGAGTTCTCAGGGCAAATACGGGGTCCATGGTCTCAGAACTCGTATATTGTCCACTCCTGTGCCACATCCGAGAAGACTATACTCTCTGCCGAGAGAGATACGTTAAAGATTCCTAGATTACACGTTTAACACAATCTTACCCAACGTGGTGGTAGTAGAAAGTGACAGAGCGGTCACATCCGGCCCGTTCCGGAACTGCGCGAGCGCCGCTCCGCGCCGTGGAATGCGGTTACATAATCCGTCATCATACGGGTCATCAGCTCGGTTACGATTGCCGTCACCGATTTTCTAAAGCACCTGATATAGTCATCGCCTAGATTCTTGCGGATTTTGTGATGCTTTGTCCGGCAAAGTTGTGACATTTAGTGTTGAGTAACTGGAAGGTGAATCGATATGTTACAAAATGTGACAATGCATTTAGATTTAGTCCAGCATGGCATGAGACATGGGCTAGCGTCTGCTATTTCTGCATGATACTTAAAAGCCGTTGAAGTTTGTTTTAACAGTCATTTGTTGAAATGCTAGGAATGACAAGATTACAAGTACCTACGTAATTCCAGCTAGGAACGACTGGGAATATTCATTCATCTCATCCGGTCGTGCCCACTGGGAACGTTATTAGGAATAAAATTCCTAGTTGTTCCTAGTAACGTTTCCTATATAGTAACGTTCCTAGTGGGTACGACCGGGAATAAATGTTTCTTTTTTCAAATAAGTGACAAAGTTGATAAAGTCTCAAATTAGGTGATGAAGTTTCCGTGACCGTAAATGCTATCCACAACGAGAATGCCTACAGTGGATTTGGAGGGCGAAATAGGGAAACCTATCAGCTGTTAGAGTGTCACAAACTTAATTGACCCGGTGGCTAAAACTAGTACTAAAGCATCACCATTTTGAAATGTCACCTTGTTGTCAACAACAGCGACGCCCACCATCGTTCATATGAGTGATATTTATTCGACGCAGTGACAAACGAGCAGACAACCTGCAATGGTAAGCTGTAACTGGCGCTCATAACATCTATGATTCATGCATTTAGGTTACAGGCAACAAATATGCAGCACCGCAGGTGCGTTGTCATTGTGGACTAAAAGATGGAATGCCTCATGTCTGTAATTGCGCTGGCTACCTTATCTTTTAACCGGAACACAACAAATGTAAGCATTGTTGCTTGGTGGCGGAAATAGAAAAGACGGCGGTACTCACCCACTTCACTCAGGCGGACTCCTCACGCTTGACAGAAAATCATTTTTAGGTATTGTACCAAAGAAGATTTAAAATGACGACCGACACAGCCTAAGGTTAATTCTATGATCTACTTTACTCTAAAGTAAAGTCATAAGTATAAAGTAGATCATAGAATTAAAAATCTGCCACAGTTTTAATAACTTTGTTACGTCCATGATGCCCTTAGACAAGGGTTTCTCAAACTTATGGCACCACGTACCCTGGTCAGTTTCCAGGTGATAGCAAACCCCTTAACCCCCACCCCCACCCCCAGCCCACCGAATAAAATAGTAAAATTGGCTGTTTATAATAAAAGGCAACAAATATAGCGCCAAACAAATATTTTTTTATATTAATGTGATGCGTGAACTTATTTCATGTCGCAAATTATGTAAATTTTAGAAATAGTTTTGACAATTTTAACAGTGCAAGGACAATTACCAGGTTGTGAAAATCCACTCTTACATACATAAGTAGGTATGTTGTAGCGAAGGGTAAAATTTATCTCTTTGCGCCAACACGCATGGCGCACGCTCCTGCCAGCTATACAGCCAGCATTAAGTATGTAAATCTTGTCGCGAGCCCCCTACCGTCGAATGGCGAAACCCTAGGGGTTCGCGTACCCTACTTTGAAAAATCCTGCTTTAGAGGATTCTGGTTTAATTCTTTAAGATGATGCCTCTTTCGAGTGAGGAGATTTATAAAGAACGCGCTACAGAGTGGCTCAACATATGGCTGTATGGACCGCGTTTCTTTTGCCTGATTATTACCTTAAAAAGTCTACTGTCAATGTCAAGTCAACGTCTGCGTATAGTTTTGGGATGGACAAGTGCCAAATATCGATATTTTTATTCATCTACGATAAATTGCAAAGTAAAATATCGATATATCGTTGTTATTAAAAATAAAAAGTTGAAAATAAAATGTGCGTGCTAATACGGTAGTTCCTTTAACGACTAGCACAAGTGTGCCCGCTACATAGTTCCCGTCGGGAAACTGTCATTCTGCTGTTTTCACTAAATTTAGGAATCGTCAAAGTAACTTATGTCCTTTCTTATCTCAATCTGGACGACGATGATTGGCTAAAATCTAGCTACGACGGAATTTTTGTCATACTTATGCTCAATTATCGACTCGGCTGCTAATGCCATACGAATAAATAAAAAAATACGTGTGGCACTCGGGGACTGCCGCGGTAAAGCTATTGCATAGCATTTTTTATCAACTTATGCAATTATAATTATTTATTTATTTTATTTATGAGGTATTTTTTTTTCTTTGATATCAATTCAAGTTTTTTCTTTGATATTAACCATATACATACACGTTAACCACCGCTGTGCCGGTCGGAGTGGGGGGTGTTAGGTTTCTTTTCGTTACGGAATTTCTTGATTCGGCCGCCGCGCTTAGAGCCCGCGATAAAAGCTATGCAATAGCTTAATAAATGTTTAGTGAAAGTGGCATTATATTTCCTTTTCTTAAAACTAAGATTAAATAAATAGATTATATGTTGCGCATTTGCTCGCTATAAATAAAAGTTACGGGTGTTCCTAATTCCTATGTTATATGTAATGTATGTATTCGCCGTGTGGTGTCCGGCAGAGTAGAATAGCACAAACCCTTTACACTCATGGGTGTCGTACAAGGCGACTAATGTTTTCGAGGCCAAAAATCAAGAGTCTCTGTAGTCTGGAAATTGGGCAGCAGCATTTTCCATTATTATATTTAAACACTGCGATCTCCAACCCGCCTGCCAAGCGTGGAGATTATGGCCATAACCTCCCCTTTCGTGGGAAAGGCCCAAAGTCCTGCAGTGGACTGTTACGGGCTGTGATGATGTAATGTATGTTTTTTTCTATTGGTAATAGATTGGAAAAGCTGTTAAAACGATTATCTACATCGGATTTAAAAGTACAATGCGATTGCGATAAGAATATGATACCAATTACGATAAGGGTATGACACCTGTATTATCAAGTAATCTCAAATTTATTCGTTTCAACATTTACCTAATAATTGATTTTCTTTTATTTTTCATTGTTTTATTTGCATATCTACCATAGAAAAGTGAAGATTAAGTTTAATTTAACAAAAGTTGTAGTGTTTAGTTAGGGTATAGTTTATAGTAGATACAAGATGGATTTTAAAATTAATATTCTATTTTATTAGAAATAAATTAAGAAAATATGTTCAAACTTCATTCCCTTCCATTTCATTTCATTCCGTTCCCCTTCCATTTGAATAAAGCGTTTCGGAAGGTAATGCAAATTTTAGTGAAAAATGGAGTAGGGGTCACCTACGACACCTCGAACGTGGACGTAGTGAGGCATCGGGCAGGAAGCATCCAGTCTACTTCCAACAACAAGTTATTTTTTTATATCATACGGTAAGCAAACAGACAAGCAGGCCACCTCATGGATAGAAGTTCGCTTTAATTATGTCATGAACTTATGACCCACGTTCGCGTTAATTCGCATCTTATCTCTTTTTACAAGGGGGCGTGCTACAAGCATCCCTGTCCCTAACAATCGTGGCTATGATTTTAAGAGGGTCTTTGAGGGTCAATCCATACATTGTTTATTTGACGGACTATTTTACGGATGCTTCGTTAATTACAGAAAAAATGATTAGTCAAAATTTGTGTTCCTTCATCACATCGAATAATCATGATCATCAGAGCGGTTAATCTCTTTTTCCTCCACATCGCTTGGTCTTGGGTATTGGGCCCGGAGTTATGAGGAGTACGGCCCGAGTCCCCACATTTTCCAGGTTTGCATAGGTATTCCCCATTGTCGATAGCTTTTCCGTTCTTTCCACTTTCATGTCCAGGTTTACATGTAGCTATAGTGGTGCTACTTATTTATTACCTAGATAGTTCTCTGAAATGGCAGTACCAATCTTCAATAGAGTTCGCACTTGTAGAGCAAAATGCCGGGCAGGTTTTTAAAGGCAACACACTTCGTCAGATCTAAACCGGCTCGACTTCTTGACTTGACTTTGCCAGTTTATAAGTATAGATGAGTTACTGACTGTAACGGAACCAGCTGTACAGCCCGCGCCTTTGCCAGCATAATTTTAGATCGGCGCTTTGCTCCTAAGTACACATGTTTATTCGTACATAGCCTGCAACAGTGCAAAACCCCTACACGGTCGCATAGGCGGTGCTGAGGTCAAGCGTTTGGATCCGGTCTGATACCTGCGATCGGTACTTAGTGTAACCGGGGACATCGGCGACTAACGGCGGGAGGTGACGTGGTTTATAATTTGTGACCCCAAAATGCCGGTAAAACAGAAGGGACAATTAGATCTGCTTTCCTAAACGGCAGTGAGACGTGGCTCCTACTAGAGCGACACAAGCTGGAGTTGTGCGTCACGGAAATGAAGATGCTTCGGTTGGTGTATGGATTTTCACGCAATGATCGCGTCTGGAACGTCCACATTGACTTCGCAGATAAGCTGCAAGAGTGTCGCTTCGATGGTATGACCAAGTTTTACGCATACCGGTAAATTACTGATATGGCCATGCCACCCCCACCAGGCACGGGAAGGAGATGTCGGCTAAAGAAGCTATGGGTAATAATCTTATCACCTGTTAAAGACCAAGCGAAGTGGACTACAACAAGTGGAAGCAAAACGAGCGGGAAGACGAGTCCCGGGAGGTCTTGCCGTGCGAGAGCACAAACGGGATTTAATGCCAAGACAATGAAGAACAAGACACTTTCTTTTCCGATGTGTAAATACCTACATCGCTGCATATTTTTGAAGTATGCCTGTTTATACCTCCCCGCTGACTGCACACCACTTCTACTTTCGTAATCCTGGGTCTTTGTCAATTCTCCGACCGCCTTTCAACTTGCCAAGGACGGTGCGTCTGAGTTTAAGTTATTGTTATACTAGAGCTCATTTGTGGTTTCACCCTACGCACTGAAATCAAGGCGTTCCGCTGCCTCCTTGATCTTTTGGATTCTTGTCGCTCTGAGTTGTCAATTTAGTTTAAAAAAATACAAAATCTTAATATTAAAAGGTAAGAAAGCCTGATTTAAAATAATAGCTATAAAATGAACCTCTTTACTTTTTTTAAGTTTTCATATATAAAACCTGATATTTACCTTTTTTCTGATCTGTAATAATTTAAAATGAGATTTTAAATAGATATACTTTAAATTTATGGGATTTACTTCATTTCTTTTTTATTTTCATTAACTACCTTACAAAATCATTACGCTCCAAAGTTAATCATTACACCATATTTCATAAACTTCCGCGCCCTCATTACACTATCGATTTCTTGAAAAGAAAATCATTTTCATAAAGGCCTTTCATAATAGTCTATAGCTATAATGGATAAGTTTAAGTAATAAATTATGTGCAACCAGTAACTTTAAAATATATCGATGTTATATGCAAGCACTAAGCGTTTGGTCGCTTGTTGGCTGTCAAATTAAATGAAATGTCAAGCCAGAGACTTTTTGGCGCGTTTGTGATTGTATATTTCGGGCATTCATTCAAATTTGTGTTAGTGTAATATGTAGCAAACACCTGTGAAAGTTTATAGTGATGGAAAACTGCAATAAAATAGCTGTGGCCTTGAATTGAACGTTATATTTTCCAGCAGTACCTGAACCTGGGACATATTGAATTACGGTTCACAACGGAAGACATGGTTGTATGGGCTAAACCTCTTTGCCTTTCCCATAAGGGAATTAAACAAAAAAACGACATAAAAAATGAAATGTCAAAAAAATTGCAAGACGCGTGATTATTTTGCGTGTTATTTGTATTTTGGAACTTCGTTATTCCAAACAATAGATACTTACATACTTTTCCGATTAATATGGAATCATAAATAATTAAATTCGTTAATTTTGTGTGTTGTGCTACTTCAAATATATCAAAATCTTAAACTTCTACAAATTTACCTGATGACCTCAACATTTTGAATCCAAATTAATTTGAAATATGGTGTGATTGATTTTAATGTTAATAATAATAATATGTAAACATGGATATCTCACCCCGGAAAAAGCTCAAGAGCCCAGCGTTAGATATAACTACCAATATCAATATCAAAACATCTGTCACGTGAGTATCTTCCTGGTTACCCACAATATTATGTTCGTATATCAACTCTTAATTTTAGAAAATTGAAGTCCATTATCTCTAGATCGAACCATAGAATTTTTAATTTTGATGCAATCTTAGTCACTTTAGAACACCATATATTCTTATAGTTGCACCAATGTCCCAGAGAGTCTTTTCGAAGCTGCTGCTGCCAAAAGACACTTCAGCAAGTTTGGACGTGTACAGAAGATCAAATTGTTTCCCAAAAAGCATATGTGCGTCATTGAATATGATCAGCCAATGTCAGCCGAGCGCGCAGTCTTGAATGCTGGTGCTTTTGATGGCTTTATGTTTGATGTTACACGGACAAAACCTAGAGTGTGAGTAGTGTAGAATAATTTAGATCATAATGAAATACTCAGTATCTAATTGAAGAATCATTAACATTTTACATATTTTTATAAAAATTAATGCTTACATAAGATGTAATTATCATCATCTTGTTGGTGGAGTCACTCCCCACTCTTATCTCCTATCTGCTTACCTCTTTACTTTATGGTTTTATGGTAATCACCTGCATTCACTGTAATCATGTACTATACTATTTCAGAAGGCGACGAAGCAGAAGGGATGATGATCCTGACTGGTTGCCAGACTCGGAAGTGGAGGAGGAGCTGTCTGCTATGAGTGGTGCTCCTACATATCGTGCTCCTCGTCAGAAACGTAAAGAAACACCATTTTAGCTTTTGTGTGTAATATGTTTCCCTGTTATTCAACTAGCTGAAAATTCAACAGGCAGGATGACAAACTGGTCACCCTGCTGGATGGCTGAATATTCAGTCCAATGAAACATGTGTGATATGTAAATTTGTTCGTATTTTCACACCAAATAGACCATTTATGGTCTTGTTTCCTAATTGGCCAAATTTTATCCAAATTATATCTTAAATCAGGCAGGCAGTTTAACAACTGAGCCTGTATCCTACTGATGAATGTGTTATTCTATGGTGTGTGTATGTATGTTTGCATTATTGGATTGAGTTTTCATTACACTTTTCTTGCAGCTATGGAAATAGCAACCCCTAATGCGAATACGGTAAACCTGAAGCGTGTTATGAAACAATCTATTAAGACTAAAACACCAGTTAAAGAGAAAATACCTGTACTGTAAGTATATTTTTGGATTTCTTTTTGTTTATTGCTTATGACAACAAAATTTAAACTGAACTAATCTCTTCTTAGATCAACACAACCTGTTGATACGGAATCTCCAGCAATTGTTGCAACATCTCACACCAGTATGAGCACTACTGAGGCAGCTGCGGAGCTGCACCAACTAAGATCCAGAGTGTCCCTCACTCCCGATGAACAATGGAGGACCCTGGATGCTAGAGACAGGTAGGTTTCTGACATATTTATCTAATAGGAGGCCCTGGAGTTACATTAGCAGATACCTGAATCATCTTCGTGATTTATTAAAATGTATTGCCTGGTAGAGATCGCTTGCAGCGACCACAACTAGTTATGGTTTTTGTCGTAACTTTTTAATGTATTTATTCTTGTGTGAGCAATAACGAATTTATCTATCTATGTATTGCCTAATAAATAGGCGAACAAAGAGACACATGGATATAATTATAAATCATCTCTCCTATCTGATCCTGATCTGACTTGGATGTGTTTGTCAAATGTTATATTGTAACATTTCTTCTTACATATGTAATTCTGTGCAGAATACTTCGTGCCTGGGGCGGCGCGGGGTCTCGCGTGAAAGTAGGCGGCGCCACGATCGGCACTTGCCCAGATATGTGTCCAGAGAAAGAACTTTTGCATAGACAAGCAGAGCATCAGGTAATTTTGAAGAACAATCAAACATACTTGTAGTATATTGTTATTAAATTATTTTATAGTGGTCTCTCTCAGTCATCCCTTGACTCATTCTATTATTCACCGCAATCCTTCTACTTTTCTGGGACAAGTGCCCTATGACACTCGGGAAGAACCGTAGGTATAGTACCTTCCATTCCAAAATTTGTTTAGTAGTTTTTAACAAAAGCTCTTTAGCTTTATAATGTATTTATGTCATTGGGCAGGTTGAGATCCTGCCTGAGGATATTGTTTTGACGTCATCACCGCCCTGAATTGACAGAGCCCTGCTTAAACAATATGTTTCGGTAGAGTTTGATCTGCCCAATTCGATGATTGGCCCACAACATATAGATTAATTGTTAGGGAGTTTTCAATCGCCATTGTGGTATTGATACTATTATAAATCTGTAAAACAACAATGTCAACCTGCTAACGGAATCATTTGCCATTGTGAGAATTATAGTATAATGTACTTACATACAGCTACTGCTATTTTGCAGTGATAAGTAGATTAGTAGAATATATATAGACATTTCCAAATATTATCTGAAATCAGTTTTAGCTATTAAATGATTTAGAAATAGGTTATGTAATGGAGGGTAATCTATGACTACACTATACACTTGCTACTAGAGCTGAAACGGATATCCGGTTACTATCCGGTATCCGGCCTATCCGGCCTTAATATACAATCCGGCCGGATACCGGATAGTCTTTTAATATCCGGCCGGATACCGGATAGTAAAAAATGAATGAAATGTTCATAAAAGTGATTTTGTTCCTCGGAAACATAATCCTCCTTCTGACGCAATCTGAAGTCGTATTAAAAAATTCAAAAAATTTAATTGAATCGAAGCACGATTAATTATGTCGGCACCTACGTAACTACTCGTAACGTTCATTTGGTAGGCTAGCAAAACTTTAAAAAAAAATCCAAAGTTTCTTCTTCTTTGTCCTACGCCTTTTCGAATTATCGTAGGGCGACTCATTTTGTCTGCTTCCACAATTTCTTTGTATTCTGAGCAGTAGCAGTAAATATTGTCCTTCAGGTCCCGTTGGACCTCCGCCAGCTAGGTGGCGTGCGGGGTCTTCCGCGGCAGCGCGTCATCGACAAATTTAGGGATACTTGCACCATGGTGGTCTTTGGGGCAACGGTGCACATGCCCATCGCATTTGTTGTTCTCTCATTTTCTCGGGGACATGTGTGACTTTATAACTTTAACGACATTACGTACTTTGCCCAACAGGGTGACCCGCTGACCAGCGTAAGTGCGCATTTCTGTCATGTGTAGTTTTGACAAGTGTTGTTTAGTATAATAATAATGTAGTGTAGTATTTTTTCCAAAGTCAAGCAAGGAAGATTATACTGGATTAAAAATACTTAGTATACGATGCTATTTGTCCTCCACGATGCTGGGGGCTAATGTGTAAGCCCGTATTTCGAAACTACGAATCCGTGCGAGGTTTAAAGAATTTTTCAGTTCAAACGTTCGAATTATTCACATTGAACAAAAACTTGAAATCACGTACCTGAACACTTGCAGCTCCACCCCGCGATAACAGCTTGCAAAACTTATTCAGATACTGTCCAGCCGAATATCCGGCCGCCGGATATTCGGCTATCCGACTTGGAGGCTGGCCGGATATCCGGTATATTCGTTTCATCACTACTTGCTACACTACGCTTCCTAAATTTCTTTCACTATCCCCTTTGACGATTGAAAGAGATATTCATGGCCAGTCTCCCGTACGTTAATCTATTGTAATATATCTATGGTGAGTTGTAGACAGAGAAGGAAATAGTTTTATTCGATGATTAGCATTGATAAGCGTTTCAGCATTGATCAGCCCTACTCAATGAAACTTTGATATTTGCAGGTGATGACCCTAGAGACAGTGCCGGAGTCGGACGGGCAGCTGTCGCCGGCGCGCGCCGTGAAGCAGTACAGCCGCAGCTCCGCCGACCAGGAGATCCCTATGTGCTATGAACTACGGCCCCCCGCCACTCTCGTGCGAACTTGCTCCTACTTGCTGCACGAGATAGCTGATACCAAGCGACAGGTGGGTTTTAGCTTCTACCTATAATAAATCAAGTGTGAGTTGAGCAGCGTGGGTAGGCCTCCCACAGGGTGAATTGAACTGGTAAAGATTGCAGGTACCAGCTGGATGCGGAAGGCACAGGACCGGCCTTTGTTGAGATCTCTGGGGGAGACCTATGCCCAGCAGTGGGCGTCGATATGATGATGATGATGATTTAAGTGTTTTTTTATTACCTGATGGAAAGCGACCACTGTAGACTTTTCTTTTTCATGGTATTAAATAAAATATTGTGTCAACATAAAAGCGTAGAAGGCGCCGCCTTTGGATCATTTGGATTATTTTATACACAAATGTAGGTAGGTAGCATTTTGTACGGACGACATTATATTTTTTATAAAGCATTAATGTATAGTTGGAGATGGAATTAAAAATAAAAATGTAAACACACAACTGTCACTGTCAAAGAGACTATTCAGGGGTATAAAACTTTTTGTTTGCATAACCAAATGGTTATGCATCATGAACACTTTCCAGTATGCTTTACAATGGTTGGTAAACTTTCGAAAACGAAACAAATAGATTTACCCACATTTATTCAATTTATTAAAAACGTAATAAGTAAATCGGAAACCATTACTCCAAGAATACTAGTTAGAAAGCTCCAATATTAGAAAGAAGTGGCCGCCATTTTGAATTTTATATTATTTTATGTATTATTATTTGAGAAATTAATTAAATATGTATTGGCGTCGGTAATCCGTTACTTTCCAAGCCTTTGCAATATACTGTAACAACGAACCAAATGTTTAGAATTTCTCACCATTACCAGTGGCATAAATGATATATTTGTTGAATAATGAATATTTTATTGAAACAGCACAAATATGTAACAAAAAAACATTGTTCCCTATTTAATTCAGTAAAATATTTTAAAATATTTATATGATTTTATTTCATTTCAAATGTAATAATTTTAATAAATATTTCAATGATTTTAAATAATCCACCATTTGGGTAATTTTTTTATAGTGGCAACCCACTTTTTTACATTTTTGATCTTTAATTCGATCTCATACCTTAGAATCAGTTGCCCGCCATGTGGAAAGCAGATCTATTTTGTAAATGTTTACTGTATTTACGGGGGTTGACAGTGCATTTAGTAGTACAAGGTCATCTTTCACTCTCTTTGCGAAACACCATGGTTTTACTCTTTATTCTATTATCATTATAGATAATAACAATAATAGCTGAAGAACTAATTTTCTTTTCGTAAACGAGTGTCATGAGTCTTGGTTCCTTATTTCAAGCCAGTATTAACCATAAAATAATGTTTATCTATTTATTTTTGTTTATTTACTGAGTTTATTGACCTAACAGGTGACACTAGCCGACTGGTTCCACTTTATGTGGGACAGACTCCGTGGAATCCGGAAGGATATTACACAGCAGGCTCTGTGCTGTGCAGGTAATTTATATTTGCATTAAATATTTGATTTTGATTGTCCGAGCATTACTGCCTTGCGAGACTATTCTTGTTAGTCGGTACACGATAGTGATGTAACGAATATTCGCATTCCTATTTGTGAAAATTCGCTTATTTCTTGATGTTCGCATTCGTATTGGCAAATATCAGAAATTAAAAAAAAGTAAAATATGGGTAGCGATGCACTCTTGTATAATCTTGAGAGAAGTTTGATTAGGCATTTTTTGTAAAGTTGTAAGCTCGTCTTGAATATAATTCTATTGATAAAAATGTGTTGCAATTAATTATCTTAATAATTACTAGTTACGAGGGAACAAATAAACATACATACAAACATCCAGGCCAAAAACATTAGCCTTCCTTTTGGGATTCGCCGCAGTCGGGTAAAAATAAAAATCGTCTTGGCGTTAATATCCTAATCATATGATGATATGGTAGCTGGCTGCGACAGTTTATTGCGCTTTCACACCGTCTTTCAACACGTTTTAAATCTTGTGTAAAGCATAATCAATATTTTGAAATTTTACTAAGGAAACACTTTTCCTTCCACGATGCTTTTAAGTTTAAAAACTGATTATTCTCAATAGTATTTGCATTCGCAAATGTTAAAAAGTTACGTTCGTTACATCACTATTATGCGACTCTTCCATTACCAAATTAATATTTAAATTCATAAATTCCAGACTCGATTAGTTTGGTAGAGATGTGCGCCCGATTCCACGCGCACTGCGCCGCACGGCTGGCCGACCTCGAACACACGCAGTTCGACCAGAAACTGAACACGGACAACCTCACCAAGTGTCTCCAGACCCTCAAGCACATGTATGGCGACGTCGGACAAGAGGAGAAGCCTAATGAGGCCGAGTTCAGAGGATACATTGCCCTCCTCAACTTGGGCGACGCCAACTTCTGGTGGGAGGTCAGTAATGCGTATTTGCTACTTGGTTTAGTTTCAGCTATGACCCTTTTCGCGATACTAAAATACTAAAAATCTTTCTGTTGTCAAAATACAGCCGTGAAATTGGAGAGAAAACTGCTCTTAAGTTTACAGATGCATATCCAATGACATGGCTTTATTATGACGGCAGAGATAACCTTAAGTCTCAGTGGTACCATCTGATAAGTTTTTATGTTACATGTAGGAAAAATGTCCATTGAAATGAAATGATACCTAACCTCACGTTTGTTACAGATAAAACAATTACCGCCAGAGATACAGAAATCGGAGGCGATAATTTTCGCGATTAAAATCTTCAACGCAATAGACAACAACAACTACGTGAGATTCTTTCGGCTCGTGAAGCACAATGCGACTTATATTCAGGCGTGTATATTGCTCCGGTACTTTAACGATGTCCGCGCGCGTGCTTTGGCCCGCATCGTGAAGGCATACGCGCCCCGCGGCGGCTCCCGGTACCCAGCCCACGAGCTTATGGAGTCTCTCGCCTTCGAATCGGTGGAGAGCATGACAAACTTCGTCAGACATTACGGCCTAAGATTCGGCAAAGATGAGCACGAACTCTGCGTTATTCTAGACAGGAACCAATTCATAGAAGATATGGACCCGTTCCCGGTCGCGAGAGCCGTGAACCTCATCGAGGCAAAACGGCACTGTAGTGTCGGAGAAGTAATTGCGGGCAACAGACTTCCACAATATAATCCCGATAGCTATACTCCATATTCTAGCTTTACCCCAGATGGAAAGTTAAAAGTAGCAGCACTGACGGTAGAGGACCATGGGTACAGTACAATAAATGACAGTAATAAAGATGTACGAGGGCTTCGGACTGAAATTCAAAGATTATCTCAAGGTGGAAGGACATTTAGTAGCATCGATAAAACACCTGAACAAAAAGCAAATTTTTTTGCTAAGCCAATGCCGAAATCTTCGAGCCCTATAAAAACAATCAAAACCTTTTTGTCGCCTCACAATATGGTAACTGATAAAAAGTCTTTCTTATTTACACCTGCTATACAGGTGGCTTCAACTGACATTATTAAAAATTCTCCAGAGAAGATATTTGAGAATAATTCTAAAAATATTTTTTCGTTTTCTAAACCGCAAGATTCAGGATCACTTTCCTCACAAAAAGGTCCAGGAAATCTATTTAAACTCCCAAATTCAATGGAAACGAAAGCCATTCCAGGTGACACTAAAATGTTTGGAGTGATAAGCCATGAAAAGAACACCAACACAAATGTGTTTAGTAAACCTACTGTTGATAGTGCGAATGCTTTTAGTAAGCCCGTATCTGTATTTGGGAAAACTGGGTTCAATAATAATAATGTGGTAGATCAAAATAATTCACTGTTTAAAAATGTACCAAGTACAAACCCATTTTCTCAAACCGCAGAGCAAGTACCTTTAAACCATAACAAAAATATATTCGGTGCTAAAAATATATTTGCCAAAGAAGAGCCCTCATCTATTCAAAATACATTTGCACCTGAGAATAACATTTTTGCTAAGGCGAAACAGGAAATGCAAAATGCCAATACCACAAAAGTTGGAATAACCACAAATGAAAACATTTTTGCGAAAGCTGTAGCATCTGAAGACACGAATACAAAACCTACAAATGTATTTGCTGCTTTCAACAAATCTTCAGACCTACAATCCAATAATATATTTACAAATACTGAAAACGGTGAAGTGACAAGCAAACCAACTAACTTATTTATGCCTAATGGAGGTGCCACTTTACATAATTTATCTCCAGGTACTTTATTTAAAAGCGCGAATGCCGACGGCAAACAATATAATATTTTTCAGAGTAAAAATAAATCTCCATCTGTGGCAGATAACATTTTTAATTCTGTGAATGTGGCTAAACCTTCTGTATATGACTTTGATCAAGGTGACGGAGAACCCTCAGACATTGAGCGATTAAATGAAGAGAAAATGGAGGAAGAACGAGAACGAGAGAGAAAGCTTCAAGAAAAGCTTAAGGAGCAAGAAGAAAAACTTAAAGAACTTAAACGAAAAGAAGAAGAACGTAAATTGGAAGAAAATCGAAAGGAGGAAGAAAAGAGAAAACAGGAGGAACTAAGAAGAATTGAAGAGAAACGAAAAAAGGAAGAAGAAAGAAAGCAAGAAGAATTAAGGAAGAAATTGGAAGCCGAACGATTAGCAGAAATAAAAAGAAAAGTCGAAGAAAAAGAAAAAGTTGAGAAAGAGTCAGTAGAACTCGTAGAAGAATTACTCATTGAAGTTCGAGAAGAAAGCTTAAGAGAGATTCTTACTGAAGAATTAGAGAATATGAAAAAGTTGGTTTCTTATGCAAATGTAATAACAGAAGAAATTTGGACTGAATTGAGTGATGAGATTAGTGAAGCAGAAATGAAAGCAGAGAAATTCTGGACAGATAATTTAATGAAGAAATGGTTTCGGGTTTGGAAGAAACAATCTGCCAGAAACTTTAATCGTCGAACTCTATTAGAGGACACACCTGTTTGGATAACAAATAAATCTCCTGAAAAAGAGGCAACACTTTTGAAACGTCTAGTAGAAAACTCTGCACTGAGACATATGAATGCAATTCACAGAGGATACAAATTTACTGGTGAATTACATCAGATTCCTCCGCCAGATCCTTACAATATTATGGAAATAATAAAGTCACCTTTCTTGAAACGTATGAAACAAATAAAGTATCCATACGACAAGTGTTTCTTCTGGAAAGTCACTATTTTAACTCCAGGCAAAAGTAAATGGATATGTAGAAAAATTGAATTAAATAAATGGATTTGTGATGCATTTAGTGACAAAAAAGAACATGATACATCGAATACTCTTATTCATGTTCAAAAACAGTCATGGAATAATTTGATGGATTTTGCGATTTCAGTCAGTATGACTTCCGACAATAATCATTGTTCGGAAGCTGTTGAAGGTACAAATGGTTTGCTGTTTTATTTTACTGAAAATGATCGTAATATTGCAGAAATCATAGAAAGTTCTCTGAAACACAGATATCTCTTGCAAGTGCTTCCAGTTGCTGTTATATTACCAGAAGCAGAAAATAAATTTTGCTTGAATACAGTGAAAGAAATGTTATCTACTTTTGTTAGACATGAGAAAATATCTGATTTCAAAGTATTTGTTGTGGATTCTCAAAATATTGTTCAATCTATGCACGTGTCTACTAAATCGGCCCTAAAATGGTTGGCTAAAAACTTTCCTCAAACTCCGCCGTTGGAAATAGATAACTTGAAGTCATTGTGTCAACGATATCTAGGGAATGAAATTTGGTACAGATTAAAATCAGACAGGAATAGTTTGAGGAATAATATTTCCAAAGATCTAATCATGTTGGTCAATTCCTATAATGCAGCTGTAGAGAGATTAACAAATATTATAACAGATGAAAATCTCTTCAATTATCCGTCATTTCCATTAGAGTTCAACCAATATTTGGATCATACGTCCCCATACCCAAAGCCCTACGAGTTTATTCCCACAAATGTAAGAAATTCAAATAACACTTCTGCAATTAAACATATTATGAAAGAATTGAAATTGCCATGTCCAATTAGAAGCTTCAATCCAGTTAATGTTATTACAATGCAGGATCAAATCCGAACATATTGTAATCAAATAGAATGGTTTGAGGATCCTGAGGATGTTGTGTGTAAAGTTGTATCACTTTTACCGAACCAGCTCTCCGATTTTGAGATGCCACATGAGGAATTCAAAATGTATTTCGAACAATACGATCTATTAGATTTTCTAAACGTTATTGTGTGTGAAAAGATGAACAGATTGGGCAATATTGATAGTTATTTTGCTGTATATGAAAAAACACTGTTAGCCAAATATCGGAATATCCATTGGTTATATGAAATTGAGGTAATATCAAGTATAAAACATAAAGTTTTGGATTACAAAGATGAGTTAGATGTGTTGATTGATGCCAAAAGACGAAAATTAGCTGCAAATTCCATGGAATACCTGATGCTTCAAGATAGTGATTGTACTATGGTTGAAGATAATATTAAAGCTACCACTGAAAGTATATCACAGTATAGTAGTTGCAAGAAGGCTGTCAAACAGCTGGAGTATCAAATTGAGGAAGAAAGAAAGAAATCTGTCGAGTTAGAAAAATTGTTGAAACTTGCTTTGTCTAATGTGTAGAAATTTTGTTAAATATAACTTACACACTATTTTTATATGGATGTTTTGTAATTAAATGATACAATAAAATGATGTGATTTTGAATGATAATAACTCGCCTTTTATTTTACTCCGCCAGGGTTTGTACACATCTTGTGAATGCGCCTGTTTGTGCAGTAGGTATAACTCGCTTGTGAACAAGGGTGCAATCCTCTAAGAAACGTCCTTGGTCGCAACGATGAAATGTAGGATGTTCTGTTGGATGATAACAATATTTCAATAGAAATTTGCTCATTGCTTGGCAACCTGGATACGATCTGGCATGTTTCATCGTTGCGCTCTCGGATGCTGTCTTAAACATAGCTCTTGAAGGCGTGTTATGTCTGTATATAACAGTGTTAACCTATCAGGTGTTTTCGTGATTGGTTAACAGGTGTGACACATTGGGAATTTCTTGCCCGTTGAGTAACCGTCGAGTTACACAAAGGGGTGTGACTCAAAGAAAACAAAAGGTTTTTTTGTGATATGGCCATGTAGTTGAGCTCACTCTTTAGCCAGAGTTCAGAATCTTACGTGCGCTAGTAAGGCGCCGTGTAGGAAAGTAAAAATCCGAATGGATAATAAACTGGCCCAACCAAGCGAAGCATTGTCGCTCTTTAAAATTATAAACGATTTCTGTTGTTCCTGTCAGAATAAGACATTGTCCAGACAGGGCGAACACTGCGAATCGTTTCCCCCCAATTCATGCGCGCGTTGGCGAGACTGGGCAACATACATTGCGTCCACAAGCAACACGCGAATTTAAAATACGCGCGAGTTTCGCCGCGAATTCGCCCCGTCTGTGACCAGATACAAGGTCTAAGACTCAACCAGGCAGTATTTTTGGCGTATTCAGACAGACTGGCTCAGTTCACACGCAAGGGATTCCAAAGCAACAAGTTTTCTTTGGGGATTTTTTTAGTCCTATGTTGGTCCACTGGGCAAAGGCTTCTCCTAAATGTCTTAAGTTGATCATTTGAATTTTTGATCTGTTCTTTAGTCGTCTCGTGGGCTTACGGTAATAGACCGTCATCCGCGGGACAAGAAAAGTCATTGCCCCACGCCAACTAGTGAAAACTAAACTCGCTAAGTCACTGTTAAGTCTTATGTGCTTAAGAATATCTTAAGGTACAATTATAAATAATAATCATCTTGGCGTTCCGGTTGTGCTCTCGCACACGAGGGCCCGGAGTCCTCCTTGACCATGATCCAGGATTTGGCAGATCAGGTAATGACAGTGGAGCGACTGCCATCTGACCTCCGTGACCCTACCACCAGGGGAACTTGGCTAGATTGGATCATGGTAACACATTCAGTCGCCTGAATGTGCAGGTTTCATCACGATGTTTTCCCTCACCTTAAGAACATCGGTTAGTATTCAACTAATGACAACTCAGAAAAGAGTCATCGGTTCATGACCGCAGTGGGATTCGAACCCGGGACCTCTAGCTTGCGAGTCGGATACCCTTACCACCTGGCCACCGACGCTCCTAACGCTGTTAGAAGGGATTCGAATCTAAATGAGGTTCTAACTTTGTTTACTTACTATTATGTACATATCAATGCCTACAACGTGGACTGCTGAATGAAGAATGTAGGTATAGTACAATTCGTTTTGGAAATTCACTCGCATACATGTTTGTTATTTAATAAAATATTACTATAATGTAAAAATTGAGACAAAAATAAAATTAGTTTAATCATTTACTTTTTTCATATTTAAATTTAACAGAGATATTTACAATGATATGATATCATACCGATAGCATAATATTTGGCAATGAGTACCAGCTAGTTACTATACGTATTTTCATCTGGCTGGACAACTTTGAGGCAGGCGTCAACAAGCTCCGTGAATATCGGCTCTCGCATGTATTCTTGCATCAACTCATCAGGATGTGACGCATTGTCTAGTATTTCAATAATTTCTCGTACATGTGGATTTTCTAAGCACTTCTTTATTTCTGCAGAATTATCTGAAACATGATCAATGAGAAATAAATATAATGGTGTACTGGAGGTGGATGTGCGGAGTTACGCGACTCGATCGAGTACGTAACGAGTACATCCGTGGCAGCCTTGGCGTGAGGGATATCGCAGATAAAATCGAGGAGGCTTGTCTGCGCTGGTTTGGTCGCGTGTTGCATAAGCCTCAGGGATACGTGGCAAATAGGTGCCTGAATCTGCCGGTATCAGGAAAGAGGCCCCGTGGGCGACCCACAAAGCGAACGATTGACATCGCTAAGTCGAATGCGAGAGCCAACGGCTTACGACGAGAGGATGCCGAAGACCGGGCGAAGTGGAGAAGAATGAGTAAGAAACCGCGCTAGGAAGATGATGATGACCTCGGCTACTATGGAATGATTTTCCTGCAGCGTTGTTGTTGAGCCGGTATACGACTTTTGTGATACCCCTGGGGCCCTATTTTTGAACCGCTCGCATCCACCCGAGCGCTCGCCTTCTAATGCCTGTCTTTTGGACTTTTAGCAAATTACCGCGACTGTGAGAGACAAGTAGCGCACGCGAGAGCTCGCGTGGATGCTAGCGGTTCAAAAATAGGTCCCCTGGTGTTACTAATGTCCATAGGAAGCGGAGGAAGCGGTGACCACTTCACATAACAGGTGGCCCGATTGCCAGTTTACCAACAAACTTCCCCTTCACCTATGCGAACGGGTAGGGGGTCTGTACTATTGCAGGCCATGTACTCTATCTTCGCCACATTTATCTTCAGACCGCCGTTCTCAAGCGACTTTCCACTTTTCCACCCGCTGCACAAGTCGCCCCTTGTCAGAGTCTGTCAACGTGATATCGTCAGCATACATAATTAGCCACGGAGGTACCTTATGATAGTCTCGGATGCTGTCTGATAGTACGTCTAATATGTACCCCTACGTTATTAGGGAACGGGTTGGTGTCGCCAACAGCAGTCCTATGGAATCTGAATCGCGGTACATGTCTCGGATAATGTTATTATAGGCCTCAGGTACTGACTTGGACCGCAACGCCCACCAGATCATTTCATGAGAAACATAGTCAAAAGGTCTTCTGCATGTCCAGAAACAGGAAAAACAGGGGCGTATTCCTGGATCTGTATCCCTCCATGAGAGTTCTTAGGGCAAATGTGGGATCCATGGTCCCACAAACCAGCCGAAACCCATACTGACACTCCCGTCGGATCCGAGAGTTCATAATGCGTTCGAAGAGCTTCATGGAGCTGCAGTGTTTCCTTTGGATTTTGGCATGGTTTCCTCCAAGAAGTATAATAGCGGAGCGCACGAGCTCTTAACATACCTACTAGGGATTGCAAATCCGGATTCCCCCGCAGTTCGACAAATATTTACTAAGAAATTTGGATTTGTGGGAGAAAAAAAGATCTTCACATATAACCAGTTTTCTGACCATGGTTATCTCCAAGGGACTAAGGTATATGATCGAATTAAAGATAAAAAACGTAAACAAATGGGTTGTCACTAAAAAAAATAACCCAAATGGTAAAATATTTAAAATCATTGAAATATTGATAAAAATTATTACATTCAAAATGAAATAAAATCATTTGGATATTTTAAAATATTTAACTGAATTAAATACGGAACAATGTCTTTTTTGTTACATATTTATGCTGTTTCAATAAAATATGGGTAGTTTTCATTTATGCCACGAGCTCGCCACTGGTTCGTGCTCAAAATTCGGTTAAGCTCTAAGTACGAAGCGGTCACACATCCTGTTCCCGAACATTGCGAGCATTGCTTAACCTCGGTTGTCGGTCTTGCAAGCACGCTGCCGCTAGACCAGTGCCGCTCTCCTAAAGTGTAATGCATGTAGGTTTAACCACTACGCAATAGAAAAAAATTAAATACCTCTGACATAAAATCACATTTCATGTATGGAGACCCCCCCTTATTTTAGATTTTTTATTATTATTATTCGTTGTTATCGCGGCCATAGTAACACATACTCTGTAAATAGTTCATGTATCTAGCTATTACGGTTCCGAAGATACAGTCACTAAGAGTTTCAGTGTATGGGTAGCCCCATAGTGGCGGCCGGGATGCCGGCCTGGTGACGTCACAGCTAGATCGCGGCAGCAATAATTTCACGAAAAAATAGGTAAACTTAAATATTGTATAACTCAGTAATTTCTGGACGGATTTAAAAATTTTTTTAACTAACTTGTTAGTTTTGATCTATATTTTAACACTATGTCATTAAATATGTCAATATCGATATTAGGAAACTTCCTCATTCTCGGATTTCAATGATTAAAATGGTTACTTTTGCGATTCTGTTATATCGATTTTATGGGTTCAGTTGCCAACAAAGTTCCATTGCAATAAACTCAAAAGTAACAATTGAATTCAACTATTGAAATCAGAATTGTTTGCAACAGAGTTACGTAATTAGCCTACTGTACTTCAGTCGTAATTAGGCGACTGAATCCATGATCCAATCTGGTCAGGTTCCTCTGTTAACAGGGTCACGGAGGTCAGATGGCACTCGCTCCACTGTAATTACCTGATCTACCAAATCCTGGATCATGGTCAAGGCAGGCCCTCGGGCCTTCATGCGCGAGAGCACATCCGGGACATTAACGGCGTAGGCTGAATACCTAAATGTCTTAAACAAATTCAAAATTCAAATTTTCCTGTTTATATTTGTGATCAGTTCATAGGTTGTGGTTGTGATTGTGTTCATTTAGAATTATTTTCCCGCTAAGCGGTATATTTTTTCTAATTGTTGCAATTTGTGTATGTAAATGTTTTTTCTTATTTAAAGCAAATAAATAGATAAATATGAAAGTAGTACAGTGAATTTCCCGCCGCTTGATATCCTCGATGCGTAGATACAACAGAACTGACTCGCAGCTTACTTCCAGCAAGTTGAAAAAATTATAGGTACGAAATTTTAACATGAAAATATGAGTGTAGATAAAGTAGTGTATGCAACTGCATATAATTAGGTATTAAAACACTCATGTGAAACTATTATCATACTCGCCTCGTATGATAAACAGACACACATGTTTTAATACCCCCTTTTATATGACAGTTGCATAAACTACTATTACGACACTATCACATGGTCACGTTTTTTATTCAAATAATTTGTAGGTTGATTAGTAGTATTGATAAGTGATTGCTATCGGTTTGGATCACTGTTGTAGTCAAATGTCAATCGAATTATTGTTACTACACTATAATTTTTGCGCACGCGTTTTACGAGTTTCTCGGTTAGTTAGAAGGTTATGCAGTTTATGTGCGATGCGCGCGTGACAACGGTCCCGGTCGACTACAGCCTGGGTAATCAACGCGTGGTTGGTCTTTTCATGGTGCGGCCCGGATACGTGTTTGTACACACTGTCTACTAATGAGTTGCCGCTTATACTTATATTTATATATTTCACGATTTATTATGTATTTATAAATTATTAATATATTTATTATATTTATAAAAACGTATGCAAAAAGCAGGTATATTGCTGACTGTGTGGTGTTTCCGGGTGGTAGGTGGGCACACTGAAAACCAGCGTTGTGGTACGCTGGGGTCCAGTTGCACTGGAAGCCGCGACACGGAGTATAAACAATGCCACTGGAAATAAATAAACTGTAGGTAGGTACGTTTATTATTGAATGAAATGAAATGAAAAATTCTTTATTGCATATACATAAAATAAACAAAAACAGAGGAAAGAAAGAAAAGCAACCGGCGGCCTTATCGCTTAAAGCGATTTCTTCCAGGCAACCTTAGACAACTAGACACAGAGAATATTATAGGATAGGTGGTAAGTCTGTTCTACAGAACATTACTGTGGTATATTTCTTTAATACTAATAAACCTATACATATATTACTACAATACAATACTATAAATACATAATACCTACTTATTAAACATCACAAAACAATATAAAGATGATAATAAAAATAAAAAAAAAATAATAAAAAAAAAATACAAATATTGTTGTGTATCATGTATCCGCATGAGTAAGGTGAGACGATGATGATGATGGATGGATGGACCTATATGTCAGCTTTGAGGAAGTGCGCTTTGACCAGCTATTATTATTACTCCTTTTTATTTTCTAACATAAAATTATTACTCCTTTTTTTTATGTAGTACCTAATTATCGTGTCGTGGTGTCTACGTGTAATAAATGTTTTATTTCTTTCTATTTATTATATGACTTTTTAAATTCAGTTTTATCAAATTAATGGGAGATTTTCCGAGCACCGATTAAAAAGAAAAAACAGTTCTAATATTGTAATACATGGCGTTGATTAGACACTATTCTCAAAAATAAACCAAAATGAGACCGTTAGATGTATAAAAATGTACACATTTTGCGCTTTCTTCTCAGAAAAGGTAATAAAACTAAGTATCATTTCCCGAAACACCTTTCACCTTCACCACCTTTGGTCACCTTTCACGTCACCTTTGGTAGAATCCTGTCTAATCTAGTGAGGCACGCCTAACTACACTTTGAAAAAATTGAAAGCAAACGTCATTGGACGATGCACCACCATCTCACTCGCTCAAACTGCAACAGAGTTTGCCTTCAATTCGACTTGGGCAGTCGGGACACTGGTGTTGCGGATTTGAATAAAAAAAACAAGTAATTCGTTTTCATTAATTTTTATTCAGTATTATGTCAGATTGTACATGATCGCGGGCGGAAGCTAATCTATTGTGTAGAAATTATATTTTGGCACTACTGCACCATGTCCTACTTTAACATACACCGTGAATGAAGTGATGAAGCATGAATTGTTCCCGCCCCATGTCTACGTTGATAAATTATAGCTCTAAGAGAAAACGAACTCATCGATATTGGGTTAGAATGTTCCAACTTGTACCTAGTATAAAATAAAGTGGCTTTCGGCGTCTCTCTGCCTGCCTGTATGTAAGTACCTATGCAGCTATTTCCTATTTCCGCTAACTCCTAAACCACACAACGGATTTTGCGCCTCTCACTAACTAAGTTATAGAATTTCTTACGCAAAGTTTATATTATAAATACCTACCATTAATACACTCACTGGCACTATTATCCGCCCACCCCATATTCCATCTAGGTACGCTCATACATTTCTGACGTTATAAATCAGTCTATAATTTCATAAATACTTAATTGATTTTATTTAATTATGAGGCGTTTTCTATACTAAAACAAATGGAATCAGAACAGCCTATAAACAATCAGTCTACGAAAGGAGCGCTCGTGTTGAAGAAATTAATAGTGATAATAATTGTCTTACTGGCTATCAACCCGCGAAAGCCTTATTAAAATCGATTGAGTATTTACGAAGTTAAAGATTGATTTGTAACGTCAGTACGAGTGTCTAATGGAAAAATAATGGGGGGGATAATTGTGCCGGTAAGATGAGATGTGTGATGAATAATACTACGTATATTATAGCCTATACTAAGTATAAATATACCTAAGTATATAACACATATATTATAGTAGAAAAAAACCGATAACCCACCCGCGCGAAGCATGGGGAATTTAATACATTATTTTTGACTATGGATGATGAAAGTTTCAAAACAAAGTACCTATCTACTGAATGGCATAACATAGAATTTTTGAGTACATTCTATTATAGACAAATACATAAAAAACCCACACTGTACGTACAGTTATAAAAAAGCAGTCAATATGTACCTAATATGGAGAAATTAGCTGTATATTTTATGGTAAGATCGATCATGAATCGCTTGGATCCCGCCAATTTTTTAAGCATAATTTGCTAACATAAAGAGGCTAAACACCCACATCTATGTTACGTCACATACAGTTCACTACAGGACTTTAACCTCCATCACGTTAGTGGAGAGTTTTGCAATAATCTTCACGCTTGTCAAGCGTATTGGAGATCGCAGTATTTGAGATACACTATACTTATGTTATCATAGAGAATCCCTAGTTTTCATGCGGTTTTTAATATCTAGATGCCTACTATAAATATTTGATGGAGATGGCTTATACAGATATTATATTAATAAACATTCAAAAGTAAAGTACACACGGCCAGTAGGGCCGAACGGAAATGCCAATGTAACATAAAAAAGGGCTACACATATTAGGACGGGGACCATCACAGCGCATCTGTCGCTCTTCTAAAGGTTATATTACCGTGAATGCGTTAAGTATTTGCACGACGTTACAGCTTTTCTTTCAAGACACATCACGCTGGCGGACGTTCTATTCTTATATCGTCGGTGGTTTGTAGAAAGGGCGAAAGCGCCATTTCTATATTTTTACAGTAGAGCAGTTTTTTAGTTTCAATTACAGTTTAAATTATTATCGTTTTACTTATTATCTTCTTTTTGTGCTTATAGTAAGGGTTTATTTTAGTTGTTGTTTACCGAATAATATTTTCGCTACCAATAATCTGTGTAAGATACAGATAAAAAAATGGATGTTCGCCCTTTAAACCGCAGCTCTAAAGTAAGCTTCTTGTACATTCCCCATAAACATTTAGATATTTGGCTTGAACTTGTACTTTTAGTTTGACTAAAAGTAGACTTAAGACTTAATCATGCTGAAAATTATCACTCTCACTTCCTTTTTAACTGTTGTGCCCATTATTTAATATTTTTCATAACTCACGAAAATAAACAATCCTACAGAAATCAAATCGTTTGTTATGACTTTTATAAGTTATGTTCTATTACTATTAAAAAACTTGTCATAAGTTGCCATATACCGTTTTTTTTTAATAAGTGATTTGGACTTAGCGTGGTCTTATTATATGAAAATATTGTTATTCGTGTCAGTTATCAACAAGTTTATTGTTAACTGGCAGCCCCCCTAGATTTTCACCTACGCGTAGTTCGGGTGTCAACATTAGAAGACTATCCCCCAGGAAACTATTATTTTTCCGGGATAAAAAGAAGCGAATGACAATCGGGAATAATGCTTCATAGTATGAAAAAATTATCAAAATTGGTTCAGCATATTCAAAAATTATCCCCTACAATTGGGTTAGTTGATTACAACCAACAGATCAGATCACTTATATTATTAGTTTAAATTAGCACAACTAGGGTTATTACTTGGTATTTTTTTAGTGTTGGATAATCGGTAATGCCAAATGGTAAATATGGAATGTTCATTTCGTTTATTGTTATGCATAAAAGGCGAACATACGTTATTCGGCAATTCACTTTGACATAGAGCCTGGCCTACGTGGTTTGTCCTGTCAAGAGTGTCAAGGAGGAGCTACTGTTGCTATTACTTGCTGTTTTCAGTGTAAGAAATGAGTTCTAAAATATTACGCAATCTGGTGGCACCTCACTTATATTCCTTGTCAGGCTCTAATTTTTTATGGTGATATGACGTAAGGGCGAATTTGTTGATATAGCCCTTTTTTAGTAACAAATAGTGGATATTCGCCGTTACACCAATCGAATATTGAGCTGTTCCCGTGGTCGTGTAGGTTTGTCGTTTATACAGATCTAGAAAAATGGATCGCAGTTCTAGCTAAACAAAAAAAGGTTTTTGCACAAAATGGCATATTCGCCCTTTCTACAAACCACCGACGATATTATGGATATTACAACTATCCGCCCAAACCACTTTGGTTCAAGGGTACGGCTAAGGAATGGAACATGTTACGTTGTAATCTGGACACCTTTAAAGCCTGTCGGTAGACAGGTATACTCCATATTTCGCCGCATCGTCACTTCTCATCGGTAAAATGTATGTAGTATAGGACAGGAAGAAGTATTATAAGTTTAATTCTTCTGCTTCAATCACAGCTTTAAACACTTTTCGTTTCACTTGAATTTGTAAATCTTGTGGCAGCTTTTTTGTTGCATCCGACATCGATAAAAAGAACTTGTCCATAGCATCTTCTTTGTTTAAAAGCTGCTGTATCAATTGCTGTCTTTCTTGCGTGTTTTCTCCTCTTTTGCGTGAATCTTCCCGAAGAAAATCAAGAATCTTATTTTGCCTATTTTTTTTACGTGTAGCGTGATACAAGTCTTCGCTAGTAGATTGTTGTGGTGAAGAACCGAAGTTCTCATTATATTCAATAGAATTTTGGGACGACTCCATTTCGAATTTTTCTGTGGGGTTCCTAGGTGAAAGACTTATTTCTTCATTCATTGTGCAGGGGTCAAACACATAATCAAAATTGATGGCCGCCTCTCGATTTTCATAGACGGGTACAAGGAACTGCATTACGTGGTAATACTTGTATGGTCTTACTTTTTTGGAACTTTTGCCACTTTGATGTTCCTTCTGCTTCTTCAAATATTCCCTAAAACTGTCCCGAAGGCTTTTCCATTTTTCTTTTGTTTGTGTCACTGGAAATTTAAAAACGCATGTCAAGATAATACTGAGCATACGTAAATACTGTATGGATCGTACCATTTTGTAACTAACTACAGCTTGCGGCTCCGCCCAAGTCATATTCTTGCTTTGCTTTGAATTTCATAGAAATTTTGTAGTCTTAATCATGCAAATAAAACGTAGTATATTCAGAACTATTTAAAATAGTACTATTATAATTTCAGATGGAGACTCATTTCCTAGACCACATCAACAAAAATGTGTATTTTATCCTTTGGATTTCAAACTCAAATATAACAAAGAAAAAAAAAAATTCTCTTAGCGTTAATCTCCCGGTTGTGCTCGAGAACGAGGGCCCGGGGTCCGCCTTGACCATGATCCAGGATTTGGCAGCTACCAGGGGAACCTGACCAGATTGGATCATGGTTACACATCCAGTCGCCTGAATGTGCAGGTTTCATCACGATGTTTTCCCTCACCGTAAGAGCATCGGTTAGTATTCAACTAATGTACATAACTCAGAAAACAGTCATTGGTACATAGCCGGAGCGGGATTCGAACCCGGGACCTCTGGCTTACGAGTCGGATACTGTAACCGCTCGGCCACCGACGCTCTTTATATTTAATATCAGTAACTAGCTTTATTGGAAAGCTAATGAAATGCCACTTATTTTTTAATATGATTATGGCAAAGTGGCCGTCGCGACTAGCGCGTATAGAGGGCCCTATTTAGACGTCCAATTTCCACACACATTTCGCAGCAAACGGCCGTATTTCGCTAATAACTTACTGAATGTTGTGTTCTTTCGTTTCTGCTTTATCGACGTAGAAATATCTACAAAGATAATCTTATGGAGTTAGATCGCACAATCTCGATGGCAAACGTGAAATTATTCCTTGATGTTAATTTTTTCCTACATACATTTTTTTTAACGATTATTTCAGTTTGATAACCAAAGGTTAAAAACACCTTTATAAGCCAAACACTGTTAGCAAATAAGTAAAACAATTACAGTCAGTTGCTCCAATGTCTTCCATTATACTCCTCCAAGCAATATCTTTCGTTGAACTGCTTTGGTTCGAACGCAAGTGAACATTCCATATGCACGGATATTTTCGGATACATCTAATTAGCTTTTCGGCGTCGTCCATGTTCAACTATCTCTGTTGCAAGCCTTTCTCTTGGAATTCAATAGTTTCTTTCTAAACGAAAGAATAGTAGGTACGTTAAGTTATGACACAAGTGAGCTAAGTGGTTGGATTGCAGGCCAAGCTGAGGATTAGGGCATAATGCTGCCGAGTTTGTAATTCCCAATTCTCACGAGCTTCATAAGAGTTTCACCTGTGAGGAAATACATTATTTATGATTGCAAGAATAGGTATCTATCTACATTGAAATAAACCAGTGGTAGGAATATGTCAACCTTCCAAGTAGGTAGTAACACTTGCATTATTATGTTCCGGTTTAATCCGGAATGATATTGTCAGCCAGCGCAATTACAGACTTACAATTAGAGTTCGCAGAATGACAGGGAAGGAGGATTGAAGAAACATGAAACTATTTTCCTTTTCAATGTATTCTCCCTTAACCTTATGTATTTCAGATCTGTATAACTTAGTTAAACCTTACAAAAAAAACGATTTGCCTTGGGCCGAAATGGCCGATTTGACCTAATCATCGTGGTCATTTTATTGTCACGTAGTTTTGTTTCCATTTTTGGGAATAAACAGCGGACCCCTAGGTCAGGTCTGGATTGTAGGGTGGATGGCGAAGTTGTTAGAAACCGCTTCAGTGGATGGCAGCAGTCGCAACATGACTTGTGATACTGGTACTGGTTCTCAGGTTTTCTGCTTCCTGTTGTTCCCGAATGGAGGTCTGCCAATGAGGCTGTGCCTCGTGCCCGGGCGTCTTCCCGACCAGCACGGCTATCACAAGTGTGTCCGCGACACAGCTCGCGAAAGATGAAAGAGATAGCAGTAACTTTGTAGCGCCTTTTCTCGCCTATCGCGCACGAGAGCAACACGTGCTAGCCGTACAGGTGCCACCCGGTCGGTAGATTTGGTGTTTCGTAGGATTCGTCGTCCGCGCCGTATAACAGGCTGTTGGCCGGCCGTCGCGGCGCGCGCCGTTTGCTCTCTGTCAAGGATGCCGGTGCGCAGCACTTCGAGGGCGACGATTAGCTCGCGTATGTAGAACGATTATGCCGTGTAGTGTCCAGCAGAGTAGAATAGCAACCCATTACACTCGTGGGGGTCGTACAAGGCGACTTATGTTTTCGAGGCAAAAGATCTAGAGTCTCTATAGACTGGAAAACGGGCAGCAGCGTTTTCCACTGTTATATTTATTACACTGCGATCTCCAACCCGCTAGCCGAGCGTGGAGATTATGGTAATAACCTTCCCTTTCGTGGGAGAGGCCCTAAGTTCTGCAGTGGACTGATATGGCCTGTGATGTGATGCGGTACGCGGCTTCCGGGCGACGTGCGTCGGAGTCTCGCCTGTATACGGGGATCTGCTTGATCTTGTCATATACATCGTATGACTTGTATGCGACGCGCGCCTTGACGTGCACAAAGAGCGAGCATGCTCTTTGTTAGTTTTCCTCTTCCATTTTCTTTTATAGCCTCTTTTATTTACTTATTTAAAGAAGCGAAGTACTTTTGATACACCTTACATTTTTTAAGAGCCATGCCATTTATAAATGGTTTTACCAGAAGCAGAGTCCTCATAAACAGCTAACAGCTCCTAAAATTGTTTAAGGTGTTTTTCCTTTATTTGTTTGGTGAGGAACTTTATGACGGCGCGATATTCAGTTCTGATTTGTTTCTGATTGACTTGTTTGCTCGTTGATAACTCAAAAGTTAATAAGCCGATTAAGCTGGAATATTGATTAAATATAATAGTAATAATGAGTCACTCAATTAGTGACTGGATGAGCAACCACACCCCCGCCAATCCCGTTACTCCGCGAACTTTTTGATGGCCTCTAGTAAATGTAAACTCGCACTGCCGCTAGCGCTGCTCATCAGGAGCATGAGAAGTATCGCGTTTAGGAATAAGAAATATTTATTTACACAAACAGATACACCACAACACAAATATTTGGAAAACACGACATTTTGTAACATAGAAGAAAAGAAAAAGTACACAATAATAAACATAAAGCACATAAAAGCAGAAGCAAATAAAAGCTAGCACAGTGTCGATGCGTGTGGTAGTAGATAAGTGGTGTGTGTTAGTGGTGTAATGCATGTGTAGGTATAGGGACCTCACTCAGCATTTTGCCCCAGTACGAACCGAAGCGCTGGTTTTTAGTGAGACCGACTGAGTGAGGTAAAGTGTGTAATAAATAAAGAGATATTTATCTAACACATAAACTATAATGTTGTTGGGTAATAGTAAAACAGTTGTTTAAGGATACACTTTTTTCACGCCAGTGTATACAATTTTAAAAATTACGTTTCGATACAGCATTTCCCATACTATTTTCATTACAGCTGTATCGAAAAATAACTTTATCTACACTCATAGCGTAATGTTCAAATTACATATTCGAAAACAGTTGTTTAAGGATACACTTTTTTCACGCCAGTCTATAAAATTTTAAAAAATTACTTTTCGATACAGCATTTCCCATACTATTTTCATTACAGCTGTATCGAAAAATAACTTTTTAATCATTATGCAACACTTTTCTTTTTTAAATTTTTGTCGGGCGCCGGGACACGGCTAAATGTAGGCTGAATACCTAAATGTCTTCAACAAATTCAAAATTCCTGTTTATATTTGTGATCAGTCATAGTCTGTGGTTGTGATTGTGTACATTTGGAATTATTTTCCCGCTAAACAGAATATTTTTCTAATTGTTGTAATTTGTTTGTGAATGCTTTTTCTTGTTTGAAGCAAATAAATAGATCAATGTGAAAGTAGTGAAGTGAATTTCCCGCCGCTTAATATCCTCGACGCGTAGATACAATAGAACTGACTCGCAGTTAGTTCCAGCAAAGTTGAAAAAATTTTAGGTACGTAATTTTAACTTGAAAATATGAGTGTAGATAAAGTAGTGTATGCAACTGCATATAATTAGGTATTAAAACACTCGTGTCAAACTATTATCATACTCGGCTACGCCTCGTATGATAAACAGACACTCATGTTTTAATACCCCCTTTTATATGACAGATGCATAAACTACTATTTTAATCATTATGCAACACTTTTCTTTTTAAAATTTTTGTCGGGCGCCGGGACACGGCTAATTGTAGGCTGAATACCTAAATGTCTTCAACAAATTCAAAATTCCTGTTTATATTTGTGATCAGTTCATAGTCTGTGGTTGTGATTGTGTAAATTTGGAATTATTTTCCCGCTAATCAGAATATTTTTTCTAATTGTTGTAATTTGTGTTTGTGAATGTTTTTTCTTGTTTGAAGCAAATAATTAGGTATTAAAACACTCGTGTCAAACTATTATCATACTCGGCTACGCCTCGTATGATAAACAGACACTCATATGACATCACTTCACTTTTATATGACAGTTGCAAAAACTACTATTTTAGAAAGTAATGTTTACGGGTGAGTTTACGTTTACATAGGTACTTGTCCTGCCTATTTTCCTGCTCACTGTTGTGGAATGCATGGATGACAACTGGGTATATTAGTACCCGGTACTACGTCTGTCTGTACAGGATATAGGTACCTACCTATCAAGATATTCGGAATTTTCGAATGGGGTCTCTGCCTACCCCTACGGGAAAAAGGTGACGTTTTGTAGGTACCTATGAATAGTATTATAGTTTAACATTTTCAAGTAATTTTTAAAACCGAATAAGGTAATTTCTTCAAAAACCTTGACGCGTCGCGCGTAACGTAATGCAATTCAGTTAAATTAACTTCACATATAGACGTAAAATAAATTAATAACACATACTAAATTTAACAGAAAATCACAACAAAACAACAGGTAAGAACATTGGGCCCGAGGCGGCATGCGTGGCCCAACCGGTGAGCATAGCGCGGGTGGGACGTGGTTCTTCACAAAACACTTAGTGGAAATTGCACAAACAATTTGATAAATTCAATTTTAATTAAATTAAAAATCCACAAATCTGGATTTTTCAGTAGATATGAACTCTTTACATATCCTTCCCAAACCCGACCATTACTACCAAAGAAGCACGTCAATAATCTTTCGATCATTTTCGTCCGTTTGTCTTTTAAAAGTCTGCCACCACCATGAGAATTGAAATTTTGACATATAAATTTAATTTATCATCATACCTCCACTGGGAAAGCAGCTATAGGCTAGTATAGTAGTTGATCTGATTCACCTCAGTGGCTATGTCCTATTAACATGGGACAAATTAGGGGAAGATGGGATGCCAATCCCGGTAGTCCCAGCTCTCATGTGGGGAATTGATCAAGTATCATACACCCCAAAAATGCTGGTGTAAATTACTAAAGGTTAATGGAACAAAATCACTGGGATGGATGGAATAGACTCATATTGTATTTAATTACTGTTATACTAACATCAACAGCCTATTACAGCCTACAGCTGGACTTGAGTCTGCACCAGACTTCAGATTTTTAAGACACCTAAGACTTTTACACTACACAAATACCTTTTTTATGCTACTCAGTGACAAACGAGCAGACAGCCCGCCTGATGGTTAGCAGCCACTATGGCATCTACAGTTCATATATTTAGGTTGCAGGCAACAACAATGCAGAACCGCAGGTGCATTGTCACTGAGGATTAAGATTAAATGCCACATGCCTGTAATTTTCCTGGCTACATGATCATTCAAACCGGAACACAACAATGCAAGCATTGTTGCTTGGTAACAGAAATAGATAAGGCAGTGGTACTCACCCAGGTGGACTCCTCAGGCTTGACAGAGTCCTACCACCTGATAAAACACCTACATATATGTATAATATTAATTTTATAATTACCCAATAATTTTAACTTTTCTGGTGGCACAGTATCCTCTGTGGAAAACTCAAATGTTGGACCGGGCAGATCTATACTTTTATCCTGTGGTTGTGGTTTAGGTGCTTGGCACTGTTTTAACTTATGGCTTTTACAACAAGCAACTGAGCAACTGGAAAATAAAATACGTTTGCATAGGTCAATAGGTATTGATTGCATGCATGCACAATTTTTGAGGTTATAAATAAGTAAACAAGACTAACTATGGCTCTCTACAAATAGGGCATTTGTATTTAGATTCTTTATCACATTCTGAACAACTCATTTTTTATAATTTAGCTAAAGCTATCGAGTGCTTCACTATGTATTATTTTATTGATTAAATGAATAAACACAAAGAAAAAGCAACACAACAATCAAACAAATTTGACAGACTGACAGTGTTGCCAACTTTATTTTAATGAATCCACTAATAGTGGTTTCTTAAATCTTTGGAAGAATCGGCTTCTTCTACGATTTCTGTTATTGCAGAATAAATTTCTTTGGCCATAATCTAAATTATTCAAGAAATTGGCAAACTATTTTCGGAGAAATTCGCAAACCACCACTATAGTTCTAAGTATTGCCTACTTATAAAAAAATAAACACTTGTAATGTAAATGTTGAATTTTGTACCTTACCACTAATTGAAACAACAAAAGCCACAAAAAAATCCACTAGCCACTAAAACCAAAATTCGTCCTCCAAAAGGTAAACCACTTACAGATCGAATCATATAGAATGGCGTATGTGAACTTAGCTGCGAGCGCCGGTGCACGCAGGTACAATTGAAACGAAAATAGTAACATGGCATATAAATATAATACTATCTAACAACCAAAATTGACAAAAAGGTATTGATAATATAGGTACCTGGTCGTGTGGCGTCCGGCAGAGTAGAATAGCACCAACCCCTTACACTCGTGGGTGTTGTACAAGGCAACTAATGTTATAGAGACAAAAGTTCTAGTCTCCGTAGGCTGGGAAATGGGCAGCAGCGTTTTCCATTGTTATACTTATAACACTGCGATCTCCAACACTTCTGCCAAGCGTGGATATTATGGCAATAACCTCCCCTTTCGTGGGAGAGGCCCTTAAGTCCTGAAGTGGACTGTTATGGGCTGTGATGGTGGATACCTACTTACTTACCTACCTATCTAATACTTAATACCTACTTACCTAAGGTCTTTGAAATGTCCGGGAGGCATATTTAAAACGAAATAACAGTATGTTATTCTAACAAAAACCAACAATAAAAAAACTTAACAGAACATTAAAAAAACGAATAATTAACATCAAAACAATTTTCAACTCGACTGTACGTGGACAAAAACACGGGAACGTGTCAGTGTACGAACGTAGTACTCACACTGGCACACAGCGATCCGAGCGGCGCGAGGGCAACCGCGGGTCGCGGTTTGTAAGCGGGCGGGTGTGACTCAGCCTCCCCGTGCTGTAACGTCCCGTTGATACCCAAAATTCGCTACTGCGCAGCGACTTGTGACAAGACGACATTCTCTAGTGGAAATTCCACTAAGTTGGTATTTCTGCAGACTGTGTTGTCAGTATTACCGTAGAATTTACCCCTAAATATTGACCTTAAATAATACAAGTACACATCTTGTATTATTTCAGGTCAGTGCCATTTGTGTAGGTACGCGGTGATTGTATGAAAAGTTGCATTATTGCACGGGCGTAGCCAGGTTTTGGTTTTGGGAGGTTTCAAGGTTAATGTGTTAAAAAATTCTCGATTCGTACCGGCGGGATACCAACGCCAAGATACCCTAGATGGGGAAATCTTAATCAAAGTGACCAAATCATCAGAAGACTAACACCCGGTTTCTGAAAAGCATACCTATCAACAAAAAAAATTCTTAACAATTTAAACATTCTCTGTTTAAATGCAGTTTGGATTTCTGAAAAGGCCAATTGACAGTTCGTTAACAATTTATCATTGCAAAAGTCAAAGCTTTTTCGCATGTAAACTGTATGTTATCGTCTTGTTATTTTAATTTGCGAAAATCGAGCAATTAACAGATTGTCAAAAGAAATTATTCCAGGTTCTAGTTTTCCAGACCAGGTTCACACCCAGATCCAGGTCTAGGTCGAAGAAAAAATTCAGATCGTATCTTAATTTTGGTCCATTTCCAAGCCCATGTCCAGGTTCAAGACCAGGACACTGGTCAAAACTGTAACCGGTATCTGAACCAATGCTAGGACCAGGACGTACACCTGGACCTGGTTTTGGTCTTGGGCCCGAACAAGGACCTTGATCACAATTTGAGCTTGAATCAGAACCAGGATCTAGACCAGTGCCAGCACATGGACGTTAAACATTCGCTAGACCAGGACCTGGACCTGAACCACGACCTGGTACGGGTCCAGGACTCGACCCAGGATCTAAACTTGAACTTAGATCTGGATCTGGACCTGGACTTGGACTAGGCTTTGAACTTGGTGTTTGTCTAGGCTTTAAAGAAAACGAATAAATGATAGAGCGCAGAGAGCGGAATTTTTGGTATTTTTGCTGTTAAATGATTTCTTGCTATCACTTGAATAAAACTACATCGTATTGTAAGTTTTTTCGATCTTTAATACAAATTTTAATAAAATATTTACAAGATATCCTTACTTAGATAAATCATATTTAAACCTAGTAATAGCAGACAGTATTGGTAAGTATGATTTATTACAACAGATAACATTTTAAAATAATTGGTGATTAGGTGAACAGTTTTGAGTTAATTGTAGATTATACACCAATGGGAGAAAGCAGTGTCTTGCGTCACGGGCGACTTATTGGATTCTGACCGAAGGACTCTACAGTTAAGAGTTATGTAGAGTTCTAAGTGAGACGAGAGGTTCAAGCCGACCAAGGCTAAAACAGCTTCATCCTAGAGGTGAATACTCTACTTTTCACACCAACTATGAGACAATAGGCGAATAAAGCAATTACAGCGTTTGATTCACCAAACTCTAGTGTCAAGACATTTTCGTGTCAATGTAAAATAACATTTCAAAAGGATTTGGGACTGTTAAAATTATAATAACACGAAACAATTTTTGTAATTTACATTATTTTTTGGTTTTTTTAATTTGTTCAATTTGAGAAGTCTAGGGTACTTTAACCATACACCTTAGTCTTTAGTCACAGTATTTGCATTCGCGCCTTTTTATTTTTTTTGATCTTTTTAACTCCCTTCACAATGCTTAGAAGTTTTATCCGAATTTGGACATTCTAACATTCCAAATACGAATTTGAAAACGATTGATTATTTCCCTTGGGAATTTCATACAACATTATGTCCCTGCGGGTAACAAGCAGATGCTTTACGTTGACATTTCATATAATTGTAGGTACATTGTCGGACGGTGTGAAAAAAAAATTACAGACTAGGTAGATCTTAAATACTATTGCAATGAGGTACATTGAGTTCAAACGGTGGCACGTTGATGTACATATTGTAAATGTAATACGTTCCTACCTATTTAGGTAGGTAAAATGATCTACTGTAGTCTATACGACATATTATCATATCAGTTACGTAAAAAATTAGGCAGTGCAGTAGAAATAATATAGGTACCTATTATAAATTGGATATTTCGACGCAGTTGCATGCATCATGGGACTATGATGCATGTAACTGCGTCGAAATATCGGTCTACTCGTCAACAAAGGTACGCGGCAAGAAACCCGAAACATACCTTTAAAATGTGTGATAATAACCGCGATAGTTTAAAACATTATGTTTTCTACCTCTATATTGAAGTATGCACGTAGGTAGTAGGTAGAGGCACATAAACTTTGTTTAAAACCAATTTTCCATTAAGGTAAACAAATCACTGATGGAACCGGAAAATGTACTTGTCAATCCGTCAGTGGATTCACACTACGGGTCACTAAGGAAAATTGGTTTGAAACAGACCGTACGTACAGTCATCTGCAGAGTGAACAAACCCCCCAACCCCGGCATACTTTAAATCGGTTAATTCAATAATTGAAAATTTGAAACTAAACTAAATATACCTAATATCTATTTTCATTTTTGGTCTTAGGCGGATAAACTTAGATAAGGTATGTTAGATACTTGTTAATATTCACAGTTGAATAGATGTCTAGATTTTAAACTCGATTGCACTAAGTCTAGGCGACGCTTAAGTTGACGCCTAGTGATTTAAGATATTCCTTACAAGAAAAAACAATGCACCAACACTAACTTTAAGTGAAACCTAAACTCGCTAAGTCACTCACTTTATAATACCGATTTTGTGACGCCTAAATGCTTCGTAATAATATCATAAGGCGTCGCCTATATTTAGTGCAATAGGGCATTTTAGAGGACAAAACAACTTAGCTTGCATTGTTAAATGTTTCAAGATAGCCTATAAAGCCAATATTATTAAGATGGTATTCTAATTAGCGTTCTTTTCACTTTCATTCAGACCCGCAGACACCAGCCCCTGGTGCCTGCTCTTACAACGGCCGCAACCGGGGCCCTATTTTTGAACCGCTCGCACCCACGCGAGCGCTCGCCCTCTAATGCCTGTCTTTTCTATCTCTAACAACTTACCACGAGTGGAAAGAGACAGGTAGCGCACGCGTGGATGCGAGCGGTTCAAAAATAGGGCCCCGGTTGCGGCCGTTGTAAGAGCAGGCGAGAGTGGTGACCATTTCCACGGTCACTGCATTGTGTATTCTGCCCACAACTGTTCTAATGTCTCTACATACGACACTAAGACTAGACTATCGACAAGAGTCGATACTAATCCATAATGTGAAATAAAGTCACTTTCGGCTGTGCGGCGGTAAGTCAGTTGCTTGGGTGGCTGTCCGACCATCCCACATCCGAAGAGCGACTTATTCCATAATGTAAAATAAAGTCACTTTCGGCTGTGCAGCGATGTAGTCGGTTAGTCAGTCCGACTGTCCCACATCCGAAAAGCGACTTTATCCATAATGTGAAATAAAGTCACTTTCGGCTGTGCGGCTATGTAGTCGGTTAGTCAGTTTCTTGGGTGGCTGGCCGACCATCCCACATCCAAAAAGCGACTTTATTTTATACTGCGTAAGGATTAGTATCGACTGTCTAACTGCCTCCTAGATCGGTTCAGCCTTAGAGTCGTTTGTAGGAGCGCCTTAAAACTGTCTGAATCCGAGAATTAGCCGAAACATAATTAATCCCGTATCTTCGACGAACTTCTGACTACATGTAGGCACATTACCTACAGTGCCTATGCAATTTTAGAAACCTTCTCTTTTAACTCCCATGTATGGCTTGTATGTACTGTGACTCAATTTGAATCACTCGTTAAGCCCTGAGTCTGTAGGTTTTGTTTTACATGAAATTATTTCGGAGATCCATATCCCTGCTCCTCAGTATTCTGAATCAGGTACTTAAGCTAATGAAATGAGTTATGGTAGGGGTAGGGTGTTTTGATCCATTGCTTTCTCATTATCCAGAGGTACCTATAGGTAGGTATGTTTTATAAACGTTCTTACAACTATTTGTATTTAAGCACTTAAAAATATTTCAAATGCAAACATTGGAACATTTTTGACCTATTGCTTAAAATATAATTTAAGCTTCAAGGCACTAATGTTTTCTCCACGAACTACTTCGTTATCCATTTTTAGACTTGCCATCTTCTAACAACTAAAGAATATTGCAAACTGCGTTCGTGGTGCGTAAAGCGAACTTTATCGTACACTTATTAGGTACGTCGTGAAAAATACTTCCACTAGCGCTAAAAAACAATATTAACAAGAAAAATAAATTTATCACTTCAAATATGTGCCAATACAATTTGGCACTTGAAATACTTGCACGTGATAGGTCTTGCATTACGATATATGTACAAATGATGTCTTGAAGCGTAGTCGCCCAACGCGGTACAATTTTGGGTGGTCCCATTTCACAGCTTGAACTAGGTACAAGGTTTACAAGCGAAGCCAAACAAAAGTCCCACTAAGCCCGTTGCAGTGTAGTGTGTTGATCAAAGGCCCTATTTTTGAAACGTTCGCCTTGATTTGAAAGGTTTTCAAATTTGATTTTCGGCATGAAAAATTCGAAATCTTGATGCATGAGGCAAATTTTTCCTATTTTCGAACTGTACTCTTTCGGTGTTGCCAATGTGAATTAAAAATATTGAATTTTTCATGCCGTTAATCAAAATTGAAAAGCGTTCGAATCGAAGCGAGCGATACAAAACTAGAGCCCCTGAGTGGTTCAGTTGGTTAACTGCCGTTCTGCCACGCAGAGGTCCCGAGTTCAATTCCCGGTCGGGCAGAAACATTTTGAACAGAATCGTTATGGGTCGGGCCCATAACACAAGCTTTGCTGACTTTGGGGCTAGATGGCGCTGTGTGAATTGTCCAAGCTTATTTATTTATAATTCTTGATGGTAGGCAGGTTTGTTGTCGCTGACATAGTTAGCCAGGGGTGGTGGTGGGGAGCCGGAGTCGGCTGCGGCTAAGGCGAGGTAGCGCGCACGCGTGTGGTGCGCAGACGCCTTGGGCTGCCTAGCACGAGTGAATATGCCCTTCTTGTTGCCGTCCACGCGCGTTATGGCTGCACCAAGAAATTTTGTGTCAATAGAGTTGTAAAATAGTGTACGCTTGAAAATTAAAAAAGAGACAAAAGCTTGGAGCAAAACTTACAAGGAGAATGACAAAATTCTAGTTATTCCCGGTCGTACCCACTGCGTGAGGGCGCAAATGGGACAAAACGCCAAGATGATGATGATGTATCCAGTAGGTACAATCGGGAATAAACGCATAATTCTATTAAATCATCAGCAATCCAACCATGATGCTCCATGGGGTGGGGATTTGGGGAACCGTGGCTTTGGCAGTGGAGGGGCATTTGCCTTTTTGCTGCCAGAGCAACGTGTTATAGAGGTGGGCAACGCATTGGCGATACTCTTGGTGTTGGTAATGTCTAAAGGCAGCGGTGACCACTTTCCATCAGGTGGTGCTTGCCCTGCTTGCCTACCGTATGTCATAAAAAAAAATGAACCATCATCTATTTCTGCCGCCAAGCAACAATGCAAGCATTGTTATGTTACGGTTTGAAGAATAAAGTAGGTAGCGCCATTACAGGCATGAGGCATTTCATTTTAGTTCTCACAGTGACAACGCACCTGGGCCCTAATTCTCGCGCTCTGACATCTCGAATTCAACATATTTTCCAGCTTAATATCACTATTAAGAAAATGAAATTTAAACTGATCTTCGACAATAAAGGATTAAAGGAAGGAAAGGCTCTGGCAGCTAAAAGGCAGCGCCTTAATGCGGTTTCAAGTGTGTTTTAATAAATAAGACTTACTTTGCGTCGTCTTAAAGTCTGCGAAGTTCCAAATCAGTTCTCCAACAAAGAAGCCCGTGGCGCGCAGCTGGTCGAACGCCTTGAAGTGCTCGGAGAATACAGCCACCTGGTACTCTTCAGACCATACGTAGTCGGGTAGCTGTGACAATAGACAATGCTTTGTAATGTAATGTAATACACTTTTACTACACATATTATCGGGTTTGTTACCACGGTTCGTATTGTATAATAATTATAATATATGTGCAGTGAATAACCACGTAAGTCTTAAAACCTATGTAATGTAATGTTTGCAGAGGTCCGGGGTTGATTCCCTGCCGAGCAGAAATTGGAATGATGAATTTCAATTTCTGTTACGGGTCTGAGTGTAGTATTTATAATTAGTATGCATTAAAAAAAGTATATAAGTAGTTTATCAGTTATCTAACACCCATAATACAAGCTTTGCTTACTTTAGGGCTAGATGGCGCTGTGTGAATTTGTTTAAGCATATTTATATTTACTTATATTTATAATGCTTCATAACATCGTCAATCCGCTGCAGGACTTACTATGGACAGGGGTTCTAATTTTGAACCGCTTGCATCCACGCCAGCGCTCGCCTTCGTCCTGTATTTTTTATCTCTAGCAAGTTAAAACGAGTGTGAAAGGGATAGGGATAGGGAAAAATATGGATGGACGGACGGTCCACCTGATGGAAGGCGGTCACCAACATCTGCAATGAGCGGATGCGGTGCCGATGCCTTTGAGGCACTAGACATGCTTTTGAAGAACCCCATGTTATAATGCTAAGGAAAGACTTCGGGACTAGGGAGGGAAAGTGAAGACTTTCTGTTTAACTGTAGCCAAATTACGTAACTCTGTTGTCAACAATTCTCTAATTTCAATTATTGAAATTGTTACCTTCGCGATTACGTATGATCGATTCAATGGTTTCAGTTTATTGCAATGGACCAGCAACTGAACCTATGATACAGAATCGCAAACGTAACAATTTCAATAATTGAAATTAGAGAATTGTTGACAACAGAGTTACGTAATTTGGCTATAGGACATTAGTTACAAACGTATCCTCACCGAATGTAACCCAGCCAAGGTGTCCGCGCCATACTCCGACATGAGTACCGGTTTGTTGTATTTCCGGTGCCAGGCGGTGGCGTCGCGGACCACATTGCGTTCGATGTTCTTCAGGACACCCGTGTCGGCGTACCACCCGTTGTACCGGTTGAACATTATCACGTCTAGGTGCTGACCCTGCCAATGAAAGAAAGCTGAGCCATGGTGATCACAGGCCAGCAGTGGTACCGCCTATCTCCGATTGTACGCCGCCATTTTGATGCATTTGAGTTTAAACCAATCGCAGCAAGACCGCTCTGGCTCTGGCTTGCTGTGATTGGTCCACACTCAATTGCATTAAGATGGCAGCGTACTATCGGAGATTGGCGGTACGGCTGCAGTTATGAGGTTGAGATGCGGAAACCATATGGGCGAGGTAATTATTTTAATTGGGTGGTCTCAAGTTTTGTGGCTGCGATTCACAACCAAACACACACTGAAATCTAACTTCCAAGTATTAAAAACTGTTGCACGAAGTATGTCTTTCATAAACACAATTTCTTTCAACATGATCTATGATCCTTTACTAAACTGACTGAAAAAAGACAATCAAGTGAGAAAACCCTGTCATTCCACACTAATCCACTGGCACAGATAAAGTATTTTCTATTACTAACGGACCAACACGTTGCTCTACATGCTGGCATTTTTGACAACTTATTTGAGAACAGTTTCTTATCCTACGGATGATTTATCCTATGAAAATGGAGCCATGCAGTGCTTTCATGAAATTAGACTGAACAAAGTCCACCTCTAGAAACCTCCATCTCGATCGCTTTAGTGACAGCGTGATCTATGTATTTTTTTACTACTCATTGACAAATAAGCAACCAGCCCACCTGATGGTAAGTGGTAACTGTCGCCCATAACATCTAAAATTCATACATTTAGGTTGCAGGTTATAAAATGCAGAACCGCAGGTGCGTTGTCACTGGGAGGACTAAGATGAAATGCTTCATGCCTGTAATTTCGCTGGCTACCTTATCCTTCAAACCGGAACACAACTATGCAAGCCTTGTTGCTTGGCGGCAGAAATAGATAAGGCGGTGGCACTCACCTAGGCGGATTCCTCTGGCTTGACAGAGTCCTACCACCTGATAAATATGACTATCAAAACACACCGCCCAACTCCCAGGACGATGATGATGAAATATAAAAGCAAAACACTTAAAAATATTATATTTAAAACTTACGGTTTTATCGTCGCTAACGCCTTGAGCTATGGCAATAGTAACCGGTCTTGACAGATCCATTGATTTAACATGCTTCACTACTTCCCTGCAAAAAATTAAGTTGAATTGAGTTGTTGATTATCTTATATTATAATATATTATTTTCCTCTTGCGGTGAGGGAAAACATCGTGATGAAACCTGTAAATTGAGACAACTGAATTTGTAACCATGATCCAATCTGGTCAGGTTCCTCTGGTAGCAGCGTCACGGAGGTCAGATGGTAGTCACTCCACTGTAATTACCTGTTCATCAAATCCTGGATCCATGGTCAAGGCGGAGCCCGGGCGCTCGTGTTCGAGAGCACAACCGGGACAATAACGCCAAGATGATGATGATGATGATGATGATTATCAGATACTCAGTATATTTGGGTTAATAAATTTTCTTTGGGATACCCGAAATATGCGTCGGCGGCGATCTTTTGGGTTCGGGGCTCGTTGGCGATGGACCACATCACCACGCTGGGGTGGTTCTTGTCGCGATGGATGAGCTCCGTCAGGGACTGCTTGTGGTTCTTCAGGAGTTGGGAGGTGAAAATGCTGCAAAAGATAACCAGTTTAAGGTTGGTTAGAATATGATCCACCAAAAAATAAGTTTCTCAGAAATATATGCATCTTCGCGCTCCAAAAGTTTCCGATCGTCTTTGATTGGTCCAACACCGTATTTGTTAGTGTGTGAGTGTTTGTGAGTTAGGTATGAAAGAAGTAAATAAATAAATATTTGATTTATTATTTCACACAAAGGTTACATAATTTCGATATTAAACAATACAAAGGTAATACCATTTATCCTTTATCTACACTCATAGCGTAATGTTCCAATTACATATTCGAAAACAGTCAATTCAATTCAATTCGTTTATTGCGTTTCCATGTGTTAGTAAATACAAGTTCTTAAATATATATATTAGTACAAGACATGGAACCCTGGTAGGGTATAGCAATAATTTATTACATAATAATAATAGAGAGGTTGCAGTGTTTGAAATTAAATATCAATCAATCTAATACAAAATTCTCAATTCCAAAAAATTTACAATAAGTCATGAAAATTGTCAAAAATATAATAAGTAATACAAAAAGTCATTATTAATAAAAATAGCCCTAATAATTCAATTTAAATGTCAAGTTTTAAATTCAATATTATTATATTTTCCAAGTCAAAACAGAATAAGAATCCATAATTAAAAATAAATTCCATAATTAAACTTATCATTATAAAATGCATGTCAGTCTTGTTATAAAAATTCAATAGTGTCACAAAAAAAATTCATCTAAGTTATAATAAGCTTTTTCAATTAAATAATTTTTAAGTCTTTGTTTAAATTTGTGGGGTTCAGTATTACTTTTTATATGTCCTGGTATATTATTAAAAATCTTTACTGCCATTGCATAGGTCGTTAAGGATACATTAATAATATAATTGCATAGTCGTTTAAGGATACACTTTTTTCACGCGTCTATAAAATAAAAAAAAAAATACTTTTCGATACAGCATTTCCCATACTATTTTCATTACAGCTGTATCGAAAAATAACTTTTTAATCATTATGCAACACTTTTCTTTTTTAAATTTTAAAGACACGGCAAAATGTAGGCTGTATACCTAAATGTCTTCAACAAATTCAAAATTTAAATTTTTCTGTTTATATTTGTAATTATTTTCCGGTTAAACGGCATTTTTTTCTAATTGTTGTAAGTTGTGTTTGTAAATGTTTTTTCTTGTTTGAAGCATATAAATAGAGAAATGTGAAAATAGTGAAGTGAATTTCCCCCCGCTTGATATCCTCGACGACGCAACTTACTTCCAGCAAAGTTGAGAAAATTATAGGTACGAAATTTTAACATGAAAATATGAGTGCAGATAAAGTAGTGTATGCAACTGCATATAATTAGGTATTAAAACACTCGTGTCAAACTATTATATAAAAAGACACTCATGTTTTAATACCCCGTTTTATATGCCAGTTGCATAAACTACTATTGTGAGAACCTGGAGTCGAAAAGGCCTAATACCAGTACTGCAGATCTCCAGGCTCCCCCCACAGATGAAATCAATATAGCAGAAAAAAATACAAAGTGTGAGTGCTTACATATGTGTGTGTGTGTGTGTGCGTGTGTGCGTGCGTGCTTGCGTGTGTGTGTGCGCGCGTGTGCGTATGCGTGTACGTGTGCGTGTGCGTGTGCGTTTGCGTGTTGTGTGTTTGTGTGTCACTCACTCGGTGTCGCCGCTAGGGCACTCGTCGATGATCATGATGCCGCGTTCGTCGGCCATCTGGTAGATCTCTTCGGCGTAGGGGTAGTGCGAGGTGCGGAACGCGTTGGCGCCCACCCACTGCAGCAGGTTGAAGTTTTTCGTCCACAGGACCTGGTCCCAGCCTTTTCCGCGAAACTGGGGAATAGAACGACCGGATAGTAAATTTCGTGTGAGGTACCGGCGAAAAGTCAAACTGGGCTGGGGTGTCCTTGAATATTATTGTCGCTTTCAAGCGACATTACTTGCGTCGGTTCTTGTGTCCCGGAGAAAAGGATAAGGCAGTCAGTGTAAAGACAACTTCTTTGTCAGATTTGTTTGCAGTCTACCCTTAGTTAACAACGTTACACCTTGTGTTTTTTTGCCAAGTCAGCGGGATCTCCTCGGCATTTAACGATGTAGCCACTTGATACCTACCTAGCCATTTTCCCAAAACATTCTTACAAAGATTTCGAGCGCTTTTAAAGAACCTTTTGCTTCGAACATCCTTGGAACTTTTCGGTAGGTATCCAAGCGACAACAAACTCTATGCGGATTGTTCACGTATTAAAACAACACTTACATCTGAATCCTCGTGCATTCCGAATCCTCTAAAATACAAGGGTTTATCGTTAATGTACACCGTGGTGTTGCTCCAGGTGATCGTGCGGAAGCCGATTCTGACACTGTACGTGTCTAAGACTTCAGATTGGTCATTGAGAATGGTAGCCTGGAAAGATAAAAAAGAAATCAGACGTATAATAATTCATCATCAATCATAGGCCAGTATATAGTATATTTAGATCAGTATTATATTGGTCTATCATAATGTCAAGTTCATGCTTAAAACTGAATAACTCGACTTCATCTGGGTCTATGGTAGAGCGACTAATGGCCCTTCTTTTGCATGGTGGTATTATGTTTCATTATCGCCAATATGGCTTGACCAAAATACAGGCTATGTTCGTGATAGACGAGCTGTCTCGGTTAGTCAGTCAGTTATCGAATTTGATAATTGATGGGTTGAGCAATGGGATTATTCTTCAAAATCTATTCGATAACGAATTCGATTGTGGAAGTTATGTGTTGTAGTTTTATTGAAACTTTCATCGCCGCCAGGTTGCTATCTGCCAAGATTTGGCATTTACCTTGAAAGTGTATAGGTATCCAGGGTCGGAGTGCATAAGATACGGCCACCAGAAATTGGCATTGGGCACGTCCACAACGTTGGCGCATTCGTTGAGCGCTCCCACTCTGGTGTTGTTGCGGTCCAGAACCTCCACCAGACACCTTATGTTGTCATCGACCGAGCCTTTATGTGAGACGTTGTATACTACGAATCCTGAAAATTTATTCGATACTTTAATTTTAAAAGATAATTTCTTGACACATTGTTACTTCTGGAACCAAATTAGATCAGATACGTGTGTCTTGGATTTCAGGAGTTCGTCGGATAATAACACTAATTCAATAGATGATATTGTATGTTGTAGCGTAAATTTTTTATTACCTGTATGACCTTGGATATCGGTGTTGACAATGACGTCATGAATGTAGGCTTGCGGAGTCGAGTACAGGTACACCGAGCGGTGGATGCCCGCGTAGTTGAAGAAATCGAACGTGAAAGTTTGCACTGGGTGATCTTTATCTCTGGAAAAATAAATACAAACTTATTATAAGTTTAATATCTACGTATAATTAGTGCAGCATGCATTAATTATAAATAGTGTCATAAGCTATTTTAAGAGAGGTTAGAGGGCATAGCGGGGAATCCCGTTCGAATCAGAGCCGCCCGACTGGGGAAGTACCTTCACCTTACAGAATACTAAAGCCAAACAATACTATTTTCTGCCGGTGAGTAAGGTCTGCAGTGCTCCATAGAGTGGGGATTTGGGAAATCATGGCTTTGGCAGTGGAGGGGCATTTGCCTTTTTGCTGCCAGAGCAACGTGTTATAGAGGTGGGCAACGCATTTGCGATAATTGGTGTTGAACATGGTGTTGCTAATGTCTATAGGCAGCGGTGACCACTTTCAAGCAGGTGGCCCGCTAGCCTGTTTGCCTATCCTATAATATAAAAAAAAATTGAATCAGTATTGTTATGGTTTCGTAGAGGATATTCCCAACGCCAGATCCATTCACTCTTGAGTAAAGTCGAGTAGGCAACTCAGCAAAGTTGGGTATTCAATTTATAAAGACAAAGTTCCACGAGACTTCCTGTGCGATTGTAGAACTCCTAACTCGTCAGAGGATATAGTAATTGAGGCGGAGATTTGCACAAGACGCTTTAACAAGAAAAAGCTAACACTCAGACAGGTATTTCCTTGTGCCTAGATTAAAATCTTTCACACAGTCATAAATCAGTTACTACTCGTTTGAACTAACATAAAATAGAATGTAGCGACATGAATAATGAATGTATTCGTATATTTTGAGCCCACCGGGTTCTGCTGAATTTGGAATCCGCGTCGTTGGGGAATCGTTGCTTGAATACTAATATTTCATGCAATGCAACGGGTAGCTCGATTTGATGAATAGTTTGGGGATGTAAATTTGAAAAACATCTGCGTTCAGTCAACTCATATATTATCTTGGGCTCTTTAACCTGGACAATTAAGACTACTTGTACTCGTTCATACCTATTTTGGTAAAACCCGTGTAAGCAAATAAAATATTGAAGTTTATTTTTCTGTGCTTTTGATCCTTAAAGCGATAAGGATAAATTAATTATAAAGGGGCATTCACGTGACATTGTAATACCTAGTCATCTTGACGTTAATGTTCTGGTTGTGCTCACGTGAACGAGGACCCGGGGTCAGCCTTGACAATGATCCAGGGTTTTGCAGAATGGAGCGACTTACCAGACCAGGGGAACCTGACCAGATTGGATCATGATGTTTTCGCTCACCGTAAGAGCATCGGTTAGCATTCGATATTTTAATACCTAGTATTCTCATATTATCCTATTAGAGCGTCGGTAGCCGAGCGGTTACAGTATCTGACTCGTAAGCCAGAGGTCCCGGGTTCGAATCTCGCTCCGGCCATGTACCAATGACTGTTTTCTGAGTTATGTACACTAGTTGAATACGAACCGATGCTCTTACGATGAGGGAAAACATTGTGATGAAACCTGCACATTCAGGCGACTGGATGTGTAACCATGGTCCAATCTGGTCAGGTTCCCCTGGTAACAGGATCATGGAGGTCAGATGGCAGTCGCTCCACTGTAGTTACCTGACCTGCCAAATCCTGGATCATGGTCAAGGCGGACCCCGGGCCCTCGTGCGCGAGAGCACAACCGGGACATTAACGCCAAGATGATGATGATTCTCATATTATCCTACATGGTAAGATTGGCACTTCATATCGTAAAATTCTACGATAACATACTAGCATGTGCATTTTAGATATACAAAATCTTGAAAGAAAATGGGTGCGAGCCCAGGGACTGGAATGGCGTATAGTTGAACTGAAACCAAAAAGAAAAATTTTACACGCCTGTACCTTATATAGTAGCACCTAATACCAGTCGAATATTTGCTGTTTGAGTTTAGTAGAAGCTACGCTAGACGAAGAACTACGAAGAGAGATCCAATCCTACAAATATTTTAAATGTGCGCGTTTGTAAGGATGTTAGGATGTTTGTTACTCCTTCACGCAAAACTACTGAACGGTATATCGAAGAATAGTACATAGCTATAATTTATAACGAAATTCAAGCAGGAGCTGGAACGGCTTTGGGACGTTATAACAGAATTTCACACGGAGAAAGTCGCAGGCAAAAGCTAGTTGAAAATAGAGACTTACCCGGTGACAGCTCCCTGTGGTATGGTGGTGGAGAGCAGCACGTTGTCTACGGCCACCGTGAGTAGGTTGCTGCGGCCGACGAGCAGTGCGGACGTGACCTCCGCCTCGAACGGAAGGTGCCCGATCTCATGCGACATCACTAGCTGCCCGTTCACCCACTGGAAGCAGAAACCACCATGTTCCTGTAATCCTTGCTTCAGTGTTTATACACAGAATTAAGCTCACAAATGAGCAAATTAAGCGGATGGAACGCAGTAACTGTCGCCCTTTACATCCGATTTGTATAGGCATGACGGTTTCATTTTACGAAAATGTAGAGCTGCAGGTATCCCTAGCAGGTATACGAAATGGAAATAAATATGATGTAGGTACTTATCCAAAAACTACTGTCTAATTTTCATGACTAACCGCTGAACAGATTTGGTTCAAACGATAGCAACAGGATACACATAGGCTACTTATTGGAATTTTATGCGAGGGATGTCGTGGGCAAGCTAGTTTCTTTATACTCTTTAATGTTACAACGATTTTTTGACACAGATAGCTAATGGAAACGTAACATCTAAAAGTATGAAATAGATATAGGAGCAATGTGGGAGGTCTCTGTGCACGTGTAGTATGTGGAGGCTTGGACACTGACATAAAAGGAGGAGAACATGTTATTGGTAGCTGAACGGAAGATCTTCCTGAAGATTTTATGGCCAAAAAAGAGAGAGGATGTGGCATGTGGGTGAGGAGGAAGACCGTGGAGGTGGAACAGCTTATTTCCGTTAGTAACAGGTTAGTGTTATGCCAAAGCTCCGTCAACGTGTCGACGTGTCGAAATGACATGCTCAGACATGTAGATTTAAGAATGTAAATAAACAGTGGTAGTGCCGCCAAGCCAAGTAAAAAGAAGGGGGTACTACCCTTTCTCGAAACGTTTCCTTGGATTTTCAGGCCTGAATATCTTCGGTCCAAATAATGTCAGAAATGCCTACATTTGTCAATATTGTATTTGGATTTTATCAGCACCTAAAATACATCGATGTCGACACTCACTGACTCTCATTAAAACCTCTAGTAGGGTACTTTATGAAGTCTTAAGAAGTTGCAATTTCATAACAAACAATTTTATTTCTGTAGGATTGTTTATTTTCGTAAGTTATGAAAAATATTATTAAATAATGAGCAAAACCATTAAAAAGGAAGTGCTAATTTTCAGCATGATTAATAATTTAGACAAACTAAAAGTACAAGTAATAGTGATCAAATAACTAAATGTTTACAAGAAGGACTGACAAGGACAGATTATCCCCAGATTATTGCTATGGCAATAATATGTGTGGATATGTCCACACTTTATAATTTTTACTACTGTCAGTCAATACGGACTTATCGTGGTCCTATTCTAGCTTCGCACTATATTGGTCCAGCAGATGACACTAGATAGACAGCCTATGTGTGTCGCAATCTTTCTATGAAACGGCCAAGCCATTCTTTCTGACCAAAATGTAGGGTTTGTAGAGTTAGGAGCTTGGCTCTTCATAAGATGTAATAACTATTTACTGTAAAACCGTTATCAGCTCACAAGGCTTGGCCAACCAATATTACATAAAATGTTTTAGTAGGAATTCTTTTTACTCACTCAATTAATGATCTTAACAACACGACTAAACCGACTTGGAAGTGTGTTATTTTTATCATGAAGTGTTTATGTATACACAACATGACTCAATTCTGGGTTATCGGTGGATCCAGCTGCGAGCGGGTTGTGTTTAATGAGAGCGATAAACTTATTACTACGGGCACGCCCCACTGGGTTACCGTGAGTTTACCTCCATATATATAGTATCTACATTATTGCGGCTACTATAGACGTATCAAACTTACGATTCATACAATGAAGCTGCTCGAACGTATTGTAGACCAGAGAGTTCGCCATAAATGCTCCTTATCGGAATGCCAATCAGGCCGGACTGAATCTAATATTTGACTTTATTTTCAGCCCTTCAGAAGGTCTACTGCAGTAAAAATCTACCCCTGCATTTCGCATTTCTTGATCTGCAGAGAGGTTTGACAGGACCTATGCCTAAGGACTCTGGTGGGCTCTGTCACGCAAGATCCTGGGCTGTGGTAGCAGCCACAGGTTAATGTCTCGGTCAGTACTCAGTCTGAGATAGCAATCCTGTCCTAGCTCAATTCGAAGAAGAAAATGTAGAGAATCGGACCATGATGAAAGCTAAGTGGTTCTACCCAGCCTGAGGAGTCCATGTGAGTGACTTTCACAGCCTTATCTAACCATTTCTTGAAAGTAATTACAAGCATGAGACATGTTAGTTTAGACCTCATACAGAGACAACTTAAGGATTCCTCGGTCTGGTTCCCCTGGTAGCAGGGTCTCGGAGGTCAGATGGCAGTTGCTTGATTGTAATTACCTGATCTGCAAAATCCTGAATCATAGTCAAGGCGGACCCCGGGCCTTCGTGTGCAAGACAACAACCGAGATATTAACGCCAAAAGACGAAGACAATGACAACTTGAGGAACTACAATCTACAATACAGCCCCTTTCTAAGCCCAGGGTATTTGTAAGGGATACGAGTAACATCTCGTAACTTATGGACGCGCCTTCAGGAGCAATTCCTTCGTTATTACGAAATCCAAACGCGTGGACGGCTCCGGCGAGGTGGTCGCGTCGATAGTGACGCGGCGCAACAGTCATTGGAAACGCGTCTAAACGGAACTCAACCATTCCGTGAAACCTAACCATATCGTTCCCTGTTACCAGTTTTCTAGTGGGTTTACACGGTTTTGTAAAAAATTCGAGCTATGCTAGTTCCCTAATACAAAAATAATTAATTCCGTAACTCCCTTTGACATAGATACACATAGTATTACCGCCATGCCACCCGCAGTGAGTACGGTCGACATGTTCGGAATTCAGTTGCAAAATAAAAAAGGAATTCCGAATAAGAGCTGTTACAAAATATACCAACGTAAATGGGTAACTACCATGCCTTTCATGCATATTAACATAAATAGTTAAGTAGTTCTACACGTACAAGTAGGTACCTACTTAGTAGAGAGTATCAAATGGATTCCGGCTATATCTGTGCGTACCTTTTTCTTTTTTATATTTTTGTCAAGTGATTGTCACATACCTTGTTATATTTTGAGCACAATCACTGTAATGAACATAAATGTGATTAGCTATCCGTTTGCAATTTTAGAATAGGTACCGAACTTAACAAGAGTAAGCAAGAAATGCAAGAGATTTATTATTAAAGAAACCTTGATCGAAACACTGTACCGATTATATCACTACCAAGACGCTTATAAATGAAAGGGAAACGGGAAACAATGTGAGTAGTCTGATAATTGCTTCACAAGACGCGGATCACATGAATGACGTCTCGCTTAATCATAAACAGTAAAAAATTAGGAAGCGTGCTAATGAATTAAGATCATGATATTAATACGAACATTAATCAAGATCTTAACTCTTTGCCTACTCGCTTAATTATGGGAAACCTGAACCATATTTTACATTCCAAGGATAAGAGTATTAGCAAGGGTGGCGGACCGATGCAATGGAATATCCGGGTGTATCTACCTACATCAACCTTAAGAGTTAATTTCTCTAAAGTGTATTAATGATAATTGATTGTTTGGCTATCCCGACGGTTTCCCCAATAATAAATCAATGTAAGTTGTAGTTATCTTCGCTTCGGTCCTCACTATAAGGGTTATCCTAGGTCATCAAGTACAAGAATAATTCCACTTTTTAGCGATAGTAAACGTTTAGGAGACCCACAAAATGTTGGTCAACCCGTGTAGAACATGGCATTTCTTTCTTTTCGTAGCGCTTACATATTCTCTTGTGTGGCTTTTATAAGTAAAAAAAACCGGTAGGCCTCACCTCCTCTTGGCAGTTCGCTTTTCAGCCACATTAAAGTTACTATTCTTTTTGGTGACTATAACCTAACCTACGGCGCCCTTACAGTACCTATATGGCGAATGTGGCCTCCAATATGGAAGTGTACCAAAAAGACATATGACGCCCACTATTGTTAGTTCCACTCATAAAAGAAAAGAAAACTTAATTGAGCCTACGGGTTGTTGTATCGTATTACAATAATCATTTTTTGCTATGTTACGGGCACAAACCTCTTTGGTTTTTACGTAATTGTAGTAGTGAAAGTTTTAAAAATGTGAAAACAATAAAGGATTTAAAAAAAAATTGTAATAATACTGACAAAATGATTGTCAAAACCACGACAGTTTTAACAAGCCCAAATTAGGTTGAATGAGTCAAATTAGATTGAAGATGATCCCAATCATGGCGCCTCAAGGATAAAGTAATAAGCAATTAAAGTGCCTATGATTGAAAATTGGGTACCTTTCCACAAATTACACTTTTGGAAAAGGTCCTTTTGAAAATGGTGCTTATGTACCTACTACTGGTTGGTACATATATACATGGTACAGCTACATTCTCTACATTTGGACAGATGTCAAGAAAATTTACCGAAAATAATTTTGGGGGTGACATGTAAACAACGGAAAAATATAATAATCATCATGGCGTCAATATCCCGGTTGCGCTCTCGCTAGTTCCACCTTCCGTGTTCCGCCTTGACCATGATCCCGGATTTGACAAATCAGGTAATTACAGTAGAGTGGCTCCCATCTGACCTTCTAACCATGTTAATATGGAAACCTTACCAGATTGGATCATGGTTACTCATTCAGTTGCCAGGTTTCCTCACGATGTTTTCCTTCACATGTGTATTGCTCACGATCTTTAGATTGAACCCGGTATCTTTCGCTTACGAGTCCGACTACTCTAGCCATTACGCAATCCAACGGAATGAAACACAAACACCCGCCACCAGAGGCAAAACCCCAAGAAGTTGATGACGACGTTGGGTAGAGAACAAAAAATATAATATTAATAATAAACAGAGTCGACCTGACTGTCGAAATCATTTGATAATCTGAAAAGCACGAATGTAACCAGTAACCAGTAACCAGTAGTCGAAACTCGTATAAAGGAGATTATACGCGTTCGCAATGTGGGAACGTCCACCACGCGAGCACAGAGTAGGAAGCTGATTGAGTAATGTCGCCTGTTAAGCGAGGTCAGTGATTCTTGCCCTCTACTCCGCTGCACTATGAATGAACACAACTGTTTGTATGGAAAAATGACTTCACAACCTCGCGTAATACCGTGGCACATGGCTCAACGTACACTAGTATAGAATTACTTACAATATGCAATGCGAAACGAAATTAGATTCGGATGAGTTGCTTTGTTTTTACAAAATATTTGTTTTGTGTCCTTCACGGTCGTTCCTGAAGTGTCGTCACGCCAATATTTATTGTCCACTTTGTCTGTACTTAATATTAGTAGGGTAAAATATATATATTTTTAATTATCAGTACATAGTTCTAATTTCATTTTTACTTTAGTTGTCAATAACTATTACGTAGATATTGTCCACTATAATATGATTATTTAAGTATCACAGTACTTATTGAATAACCATTATGAAGAAAACATTTTTAAGACAGTGCGCTGAGTGAGGCCAGCATAGTTGGCTATGACGTACTTAAGTTAAAATACATGCTTTATCGTTAATCAACGTAAATAGCGACTTAACACGTCACTGTTCCGTTTATTATACATTACTACTACAGAGTGTTAGATAACACTCTATGGCAAACTATTTAATATTGTCGACCTTTGTTAACATGCCACCAGAGCCACGCAGAGTGCCCAGGTTCGATTCCAAGCCAGGCACAAATTGAAATGACGAATTTTAATTTCTGTTACGGGTCTGCGTGTTGTATGTATAAAAAGTATGAATATAAAAATGTATGTATAATTAGTTGATCAGTATTCTGGCATCCATAACATAAGCTTTGCTTACTTTTGGGTTACCAGGCGCTAAGTGAATTGTCCAAGCATATTTATTTATTGTTTTAATTGCAAATGTGACTATAATTTAATTTGTAATTAATAAATTAAAAGGGATGAACATATTAAGTAAGTAAGTAAATTTTTTATCGACAAATGAATTGCCATTGCCATCTACCACAACGTCAAGAATTAGTCGATCGAGGTTCGCCTCGTGTCCGTTCGAACTAGCTCAGTAGTGTCGGTTGTCAAATTGTCCAATTGACCGCGCAATTGCCTAGCGACAGGCGACGCACCTCTGCTCTTCACGCCCTTTTGGCTCAGTATGGCAGCCAGCCGTACATTATGACATAGCTGATCGAATTTAATAAACACTCCAATCTAGTGAGACTGGGTCACTGTCAGAGTGACGGAAGCTAGTGTGTTAGGGCCACGGATTGGCTGTAGTTTGAGTGGTGGAAAGAAACTTATAGCAAAACCAATGATTACAGCACATCACAGCCATCAGCCCATAGAAGTTCACTGCTGGACCTGAGTCCTTGAGAATTATAGGTAGTTATGTATATTACTTGAATACTAACCGATGTTCTTACGGTGAGGGAAAATATCGTTATGAAATCTGCACATTCAGGCGACTGAATGTATAACCATGATTCAATCTGGTCAGGTTCCCCTGGTAGCAGGGTCACGGAGATCAGATCTGCCAAATCCTGGATCATGGTCAAGGCGGACCCCGGGCCCTCGTGCGCGAGAGCACAACCGGGACATTAATCCCAAGATAATAATCACCAGTAGATATCTTCTGTTCCCTTCATGTCGTCCCGCTACTTTGGTCACGTGCCGTTTGACCTACCGGTCACATTCTGTAGCATATTCGGGCGAAGGGGCGAAGGTCATGTACGATTAGCTTGTTTTTTGTACGGAACACGTCTTTTGTTTCTAAGAGCTTCTGTTCGCTATTCCTTATTAGCGACCACGAAAAAAAAACAATAAATAATCGCCTGCTGAATGAGAACATAATTTTGCTTATCGTTACAAGATCTTCTACAACGATACACAGCAGGATACATATTACCTAATTTGTATGTTAATTAAAACAAATGTTATTAATGTAGTAGATTAGATTTACATATTAGTTATAAAATATTGTCTAGGACTGACGCTTGAATTTCTTTTACTTTGTGTTAGGTTTGTCGTAAACAAGTTATGAACAAATAAGTGAAGCATGCTATTCTGTTATGTTTTCCATAAAAGAAAGTCGCGTTATGTAACAAGTAAGTTATAGTTTGTGTCATAGTTGATAGCGCAGCGAATATACTAATGTGTTTTAGCCGGCAGCATAAATCTATGATATAACTTGATTAACTGAATGGCGGTCTTGATTAATACACTTTTGTTTTCTCCAAATACGTAAAACGAGTCGATTTATTAGATATAATAAATAAATAAATTTTAGCTCATTAATTAACATTTGTATTATGTATACATGGGTTGATCTCACCCAGTGGACAAAGATTTTTTTGTCTGTGTTAAGAGAGATCGCTCCTACATAGCAATAATCTGTTATTAGTCCTTTTAATGTAGAAAGTTATGTTAATTAAATTTTCTCGCACTTTGAGGGTGTCATATCGGTCAACGGGTTCTTGCTGTACCGAAATGAGCGACCGGTTGGCACTGTTACCAGGCTCTGGGTTCTGGCATAATGTACATAATTTGCACCTTTAACCTATTAGATACTATTATGTTTTTTTTTTAATATAAAGTTGATAGTCAGTTATTTGCAGTCTACGATGAAGCATATAGTATGTCTGACAGAAACCTTGTCTATTTATTAAGGTAGGTAGGTAAGAAATATGTAAGGTGCTAAAACGTTAAGAGAAATAATAAAATAGGTCGCGACATGCATGAGAACTGTGGAATGGGAGCACTGTGACATACTATGCATGTAAATATAAAAATTCGAAAAAGCAGGAAAAAAATAACCCAGGTTGTTCACAGACAGGCAAATCAACGCGATGCTGACTGAGTGCGACAAGTTTTTGTTTTTAGTTAAGTATAAATCCTTTAATCATGCGATAATGTCGACACGAATTCTCCGATATTTCCGAAGAAAACTTTCAAGAAACTAAGCCAAGGTTGCGATTAGCCCGGGACATAATTACAAATAATTTCCAAAATGTCTGCCATGCCAGTACAATCCGTGAGGTGCCAGCAGCGTATTCAACAACAGGTACAAGACATAGCCATAAACATCTCGACATAGTTTCTTTTATTGTGAATGAATTGTTTTATACACACATAGTAATTAAGAGATTTATTGTACTGTTATGCTGTGTTGTTGTTGTATTATTTGGCTAATAAATATTATTATTATTATTGTTATACTTTGTAAAGCTCGACCATTGGTCGGATTTTTTAGAATCAGGCACGGGCTATTGCCAAGTGCCCTGGTTCTGTAGTATCATCGAGTACTTATGATAATAATGTTAAAGTAGAAGGTACGTCGTTATTTTCTGTGGTAATGGCGTAGGACAATGACGTTGGGTTTTAATAAACGGCGGACTATAGAGCATGTGTCAATGACTATTGATTTTTGTAAGGGTATGTAAGTAGTATCTGAAAGCTGTAATGTCTTAAATGCGGCACTGAGAGACGTTGGTATTACTCCTTTTGACGAGATGATGATAGGGATGATTCGTACGGTTTCTTGATGCCACATCTGTTTGATTTCGTCTGCTAGTTGGATGTATTTCTGTATCTTTTCTCTGTGTTTCTGTTTCAAATTATGCGAATTAGGGACTGAAACGTCTATGAGGTATGTAGTCTTAATGGATTTGATGGTGAGCGTTATATCCGGTCTATTGCTGAGGACGGTACAGTCTGTTATGATGTCACGGTCCCAATAGAGCTTGGCAGTGTTATTTTCTAATACCTTTTTCGGCTTGTATTTGTAGTAGGGTGTGTATGTTTCGAGTAGGTTATGTTTTAGGGCGAGTTGTTGGTGTATGTGCTTAGCGACGTTATCATGACGGTGGGTATATTCCTTGTTGGCGAGTATTCTGCAACCTCCTGTTATGTGATCTATTGTTTCAGTTGTTTGGTGACATAATCTGCATTTATCTGTTGTTATGGCTTCTTTCAGAATATATTTGGAGTAGTTACGGGTTTTGATTATTTGGTCTTGGATTGCTATGAGAAACCCTTCGGTTTCACTGAATAAATTGCCTTTTGTGAGCCAAGTGCAGGATGCAGTGCGGTTAACATGGTCTTGGTCGAGGTGATGAGGATACTTTCCGTGTATTGCTTTTTTCTTCCAATTTTCGATTTTTTGGATATCTTGTAGAATTTTTTGTTTAGGTTCAAATTGGCTGTTATTTAATTGTAAGGGTGTTCCAGATGTGGTAATATTGACTATAGCTTTATGTAGTGTAGATTGGTTTATTATTATTATTATTATTATAGCCATGAGTCTCTCGACATAGACATCATAGACATGAGCTTCTTTCTCCTATATTTTTATAATAAAGAAAAGCAAACGAGCACTCGAAATTGAGCATCAATCGTTTCGTTCGTCAGAACAAGACGTCCACGTCCAGTCTACGAAGTTTGTATTTGAAGTTTTAAGATTTCTATTTCTGCGACGTTCGCAAGGCGAAGTATAGTAAAGGCCGTAGGCAGGAAAGCAAAGGTACTCACGACTTGTGCGGCGTAGTGCACGCTGCCGAAGCGCAGCCAGACGCGCTGCCCGTCGGCGAGCCACCAGCGCGGCACGTAGAAGCGCCGGTCGTACCACGCCAGCCCCACGTGGTCGCGCAGCGCCGTTTCCGTCGTCACGTCGTTGTACGACGATGGCACCGGCATTGGCTCTACCGGGCCCGTCTGGAGGAATGCCAGGAGGGTTTCAGGTGATTTCTATCTTTTCTATTTTAAGGCTATGTGGGCCAATGCCAATGTAGGTATAGATATATTTAGTGCTTGGAGAAGTAAGAACGGTCAGGCTAAGAGTTTCCTGAACCGACGAGCATGTATAAAAAGGTTGAATATGGAAGATGCGAGGTTTTTCAGGACCGAAGCAAGTAGATCAATGTGGGTCTCTATATAGACCTACCCATACGCGAAAAATGCGTAACGTATGTGTTTTGTTGCAAAAGTAATCATGTTATTTTTAAATAACCATTCTCAAGCGTTTGGGAACACAAAAAGTAGCAATCGATAACTTACAATAATTCAGTGAGAACCTGTTTCGTGGTTTCTAAGACACGCAAACATTTAGTACAGTGACACAGTGTGGTGCCCGAAAATATCTCCTTGGAATGAAATGGCTCGTAGGCCTTGAAAAGGCTTGGGTCGTAAAACGTCGTTGATATAGAATCGTCAATCGTAAGTAAGTAGGTAGTACCTACTTAGATAAGAAGAAAGTAGGCACCTAAATAAGTAGTAGGTACTATCTTATGATTAAAACGATGAACTATGCTGTCGTTATATTGATGAGTGGTAAATAAGGAATTATCAGCATCAGCTGAAGTCATGGCAAGGCACTTATGGAGTACGGTGCTCAGTTTTACGTAACCAGTCAGTCATAAGACCTAGTTTCGTAAAACACAATTTCAAATGACGTTTTTGACTTATATAGATAATAAATACGCCCCAAGGCCATTTGACACAGTTGCTATATTGACTTTGCTCCAAAATTGGCAAAGATTGTCTTTTTGGGCCAGTCTAGTGGTAACACGATAAGTGTTAACTTTTGTATTGTTATTTAAATAATAATAATTTAATATGCATTCAATTTTTCAGCCACTTGTGTTCACAATGAAAAAAATAAAATCGACCAGTTTATTAAGTGGAAGTGCAAACAAGTTGAAGTTACCTATAACTTGGAATATGTTTTTGTAACAAAACACGGGCTATGGGATCATGTCATCATAAAAATTTCATCCGCAGAATATCTTCTGATGAACATATGCCTCCACCGTGCCTTCCACACACCGATTGATTTCGGAGATATTAGGAGGAGCACTACGTAAGTTCTCGAGTGGCGACCACGTACCGGAGGACGCAGCGTGGGTAGGCCTCCCACAAGGTGGACCGACGACGTCTGGTAAAGATCGCAGGCGCCAGCTGGATGCGCCACAGGACCGGCCTTTGTGGAGATCTCTAGGGGAGGCCCAGCAATGGGCGTCTTTCGGTTGATATGATGATGATGATGAGGAAGAGCGCACATAGTGAACTTACCAAATGAAGATCTTGCAAGTTCCAGCCATGCCGGAATCCGTACTCCGGGTCCTCCACCGGTGACAGTCTGAAGTTCCATATACCGTCGAGCCTCCGCAGGTCCCTGGTCTCCGTGGCCTGGGGGTACAGCGAGCCCCCTACGAACGTCGACCTCTTCTTTTGGGCTTCGTTAATCTCATTGGCCGAATGCGACCCAGGAACTAACGCTGCCGTCAGAGACAAGCTGACCACGACCGCGACCACCAGGAATCCTTTCGGTGTCATTTTCTGTTAAATAAACAACAATTACTTATTAAACCTATTAATTTTAGGCATCCATTGAATATAGCCTGTACACGATTATGACATGGGAAACGATTTGAAACATTATTTCTTTTTTATTGTCCGTAACTAACATAGAGACAGTCCATAACAGTCCACTGTTGACTATGAGCCTCCTTCACATTTGTCGAAAGTATATTACCACAATTTCGTCTAGTAGGTCTAGGGCGCTGTCCTAAATGGCAACGCTCGTACGACGGTTTTGAGGTCTCCTATTCGACCATGGTTGCACACCGTTGTCAATGAGGATGTCGCCTAAGGCTCAGACTACAAGGATCCAGGTCGGAACGGAACGGAAAAAAACGTCATCGGATTCAATCCGTAGCTCAAACAAAATGTATGAAATTTTACTGCATCGATAACATGCGATCCAGGGCGGAACAGAATGAAATTCCCTCGGAAAGCAACCGGGTCGCACGCCGTTTTACTCCGTGTCCTTCGTACGGTTTTTTTCGGCCGGCGAATGCCAGAACCAAATCTGTAATTTTACGGAGTGGCATTTAAAAAGCAAAAACATTATACTATGCCTTTAACTGGAAGGCTGTGCTGACATTTACCTAGTGAGATAAAGGCAGTGGGATGACAATTGACGATGAGTGAGTTAAAAGAATGAACCTATAGAAATTACAATATTAAACAGAAATGCCACGTGGGGCGTCAAACCATCAGGAACGTTTGTCGCCACCACGGTCACTACTGCGCATAACTGTACTATTGCGCAATAACTTTAAGGTGTCAGATAGTGTTAGATACTATGGGCAAAATATGACTATCGAATCAATTGCATGGCAACAAAGTCACGCATAGGACTTCTATTGACTTACCTATCTAATTTGATTTCTGTGAATGAACCTGATTCATCGATTACTCGTATATTAAGTAATCGCTTAATTAACTTTTAAGATTCATTCTATAGTTTTATTATGGATTTTATTATAATTAAATGTACGCGCAATATGCTTATGTAAATATTGTGTGCGCGCACAATAGTAGAGTTACGTTATGCATAATTTATTCTTAGTAAAAGTGTATTTGACGCGTCGCGATAGACTGCAGGCAGACTGCATCGCATTGATTCGCATGTGTTATAATCACTTAATTACATACAAGAATGAAAGCGTAGGCCGTAGCAGACATAAATGCCTAGATGAGACAAAGGTACCTAGTTAAAAAATAAATAATTTCATGTTTATCAAGGGAATCGTAATTTTGATTTAGTTGTGTTTGTTGTGCGTGTGCGCAAAACATGTATCTCGGAGTCACTCTGTAAAAGGTTTTGACACATTTTGACGTAATGTCTGCCTTCCGAGACAGTGTTTAAAACATACAAACGAAGACGCTTTTTTTATTAATTTCCTCTCTACATTACTCGGTATACACCAAGGCAAATCTGTTCAATACCATCTTTGGAAGATGTCGGAAAACAGCGACAAGGTGAAAAAACATATTGTAATTGTATTGTAGGTTATGCATGACAAAACACGTCACTAGCCAAAGACTTAATATACCAGCGTATAGTAGTACAAAATAGTTGGCATTATTTTAATGTGTCAGTAGTAACTAATAATGAAACCGTAAAGTATTTGTAATCAATTTGTGTCATAACAAATTGAATATAAATATATTAACGCTGTTATTAAGGTACAAGTTTAAGTTTTATATAGATATTAATAAATTAACAGTCTCGGAAGCCGATTGGCATCCTGTATAAGTACTATTATGATAAGTAATAAATTATTTGTTGTTAGTATAGTAAATAATTTATCATTATCTTTAATGATAATTAATTTAGGTTGTACCTCATAATATATCCGTGTTATTGCTAGTAAATCTGATACAGAAAGTGTATCAAGCATCGATACCTTGACCGCGTGCCATAACGATTGACATAGAAACTGCAAAAAATTTAGATTAGCCGATTATTTTTACCTGACGAATCTTATTTTTGATTAAATCTTTACTGTGACCTAAATTGCTATTGAACGTACAAAAACAATGAATACGCATGTAGATTAGGTGTATTAACGTACGTATTAACTAACGTATCTAACTTAACTGACGTATTTAAATTATGAGAAGTTTCACTGGACCAAAATATGGATTCAATAGGTATGCCATTTAGAAAAACGTTACATCTAATTACAATTTATCGATGACACTCATCGATTATTCTTTATGCGATGCCTTAATTAATAAAATGTTATTACTCCGATGGTCAGACGGTTTAAATTATCGGAATATTGTGGGTCGATATTACATTTCATCGAGTAATATTCGATAGTGAAATGATCGACATATAAATCGATAACGCATTTTATGAGTTACGATTGCTTGAGTGCTTTTTTCAATATGAACGATCTTCTTATCTTAAGCAAACATTTTAAATTCGATGAAATAAGGCTTCGGCTTATTTGTAATTCTATAAAATATTCCACGATGATATTTACTTTCGCAGGTTCGGTAGAAAGTGCTTCGATGATTGTAGCGTCGATCAAATGTTCTTCGAAATATTGAGCAATCGATGAATCAAACATTCGACTTATAAGACAGTTGACGAGGTGTCAACGATGAATTGTAATTCGATGTAACGGTTTTCGAACTGGCCTATTATCGTTTCGCATTCCACAGGCTCGGGCATTTTGTCACAAATGTAGGTGATAGGAAATCGAGTTTATGGATGGACGTCATGGAGGTAGGTTAACAGTCTACCTACGGGTCTCTGAAACCAGTAAGTAACACTCGGTTTTACCGATTCCGAATGTAAAGGTATAGTAAATTTGCGATTGTAAGTGGGTATATAGTTATAGATCATCGTGGAAACGGCTGTGCGTAGTGTAAACGACGATAAACACGGTGGGAATTTTGATTCGGACTTGTTATTTGTAGGTACAGTTTTATCTATTTTTGCCCTTAATCAAAGAAATTGTGCATTGTTGTTTTTTAGTTTGAGGATGAAGTACTTAGCCAGTTTAATTGTAGGCACGAGCCACGTCCACTTCGTCTTCACAATGACAACGCAAGTGGTTCAAATCAGCACTATGCGGCCCCCGAACAGAGGCATGTTCGTCATCATGAGATAATTGCAGTCCGCCGCTGGACTACCTATGGTCTCCCGCATCTCCCCAATAACCTAACACAATAAAAAAATGAAAATGAGCTCAGCTTGCACCAATCTTAAACGCATTTAAGCGGATACTTAAACAAAAAAAATTTAAACGTGTTCAAAAAAATGATGTCGCCACCATCAATTAAACAAATAGCGCCACGCTGAAAGGTATCATTGTACCAACATCTTGGCGTCAATATGGTCACATTATTAATTTTACAAAATAGCTTTATCTTATTTTCTAAAAAAGATTTAAGGTACATAAATAGATTCGAATACTGATACCTTACGATGCCGTTAGGGTTCATGTAGAAAATGTGAGAGTAGGTATAAACTTCTAAAGTATCCATCTAGCTAGAGCACGAAAAAGCTACAAAAAGAGTCAATAAAAAGGATATAAAACAAGAAATCGTTAATAGGTAAGCATAAATACTGGGTATGTGGAAAGGATACATTGCACGTAGTAGCAATGCTAGATGGGCGCAATGTAAACATTGTGCTTACTGTTACGACCTATCCTACCGCGGAGAGAGATGTAAATCTAAATTGTGGGGTGCACAATGATTGTAATGCAAATTGTATGCGTTGATGGCTTCGTTACGACACCATCGGCTTTCTAGTGCACTCGTAAACAAAGCCAGGCTTCATCAAAATTCTGTACCGGATTCCATGGACGTGAGCTTTTATATTTATAGCTACTTCGGGCTCAGGGACGAGCAATGACTTCATCCATTTCCTTCCTATTGATTCGCGTTAGATTTAGATCAATATAAAATTAGGTTGTAGGTCATACTTCTTACTTTTGAAGTAATAGGAGAGCAAATGGAGAATAAAAGTTTGACTGGATGAGCATTTATATTAAAATTTTTCGAACGACTACAATTTTATTATTGTTCCCGAACGACTTTTGTCTAATGTGAAAGGTATCAAAGATTTGAAAAGGATTTGTACAATTTCATTATCTATTAATTAGTTTATAATGGACTACAGCAGCTCAGATGATTATTATTATTTAGTTACCTTTATATAACTAAACCTCGAGTATATCGAGTTGACAAAGTGCTTTATACTTTGCCTTATGTTAACATCTAACTGGATACCAATTACTTCAACAAATACATTTCTTTTATACCTAACAAAGCACACATGTGAATAATTTGTTTCTCTAAATGGTATGATAAACTACTAGGTAAGTATTCGCGTGCTAATAAAGTATTTTCTTATATTTTTAGTTTCCGAGGTCATGCACTCGGGGTCGCGTGGCGGTGAAGTCTCCGAAGAGGTTCAGTTACCTCTATGCAAAAAATGTTGACATATCTCCTTAGTAATTACACGTAAACTCAATTAAATATTGAGAAAATAACAAAAAAATCCCATCAACAGGTCAGCGTATCCGATGTGATGTAAGCTCTCTATTGAAAAAAGTTGCCAATAGTTGTATATACAGTTACGTAAAGTTTGCCGTCCGCAAGTCTGAGGGTTACTGCCCGTTTGATTGTTATCAATTAATTACTATGTTACCTAAACACAACTTCGATTGGATGGTAGGTAGCGGATGCCGAAAGCTGTTCGTTTGTGTGTGAAATTTGAAACGAAGTGGCGAGGCAAAGTAGAATCAACTCCATCTCCAGATTATCTATTATTTCCGTAAAATTCAATTCTATGTGACGCGATTATTAGCGATCGCAATAGCGACTAGAACCATTTGTCTTGGTTAAAAAAGATTCAAATATTCAAAATATTTATTTGTAAGAGATAGGTATTACAGATTTTTTAATTATGCAATTTATTAGGTTTATGCTGTTTGTTTTATTTTGTTTTGATGAAGTTAATTTAATTTTATAAGGTGGTAGGACTCTGTCAAGCCTGAGGAGTCCGTCTGAGTGAGTCACCACCATCATTTCAGCCAGAAGACGCCCACTGATGGACATAGGCCTCCCCCAGAGATCTCCACAAAGGTCGGTCCTGTGCTTTCCGCATCCAGCTGGTACCTGCGAACTTTACCAGGTCGTCGGTCCACCTTGTGGGAGGCCCACGCTGCGTCTTCCGGTACGTGGCCGCCACTCGAGAACTCTACTGCCCCATCGGCCATCTGTTCTTCGAGCTATGTGCCCTGCCCACTGCCACTTCCGTCTGGCAATCTTTAGAGCTATGTCGGTGACCTTGGTTCGCTTGCGGATCTCCTCATTTCTAATTCGATCGCGCAACAAGACTCCGAGCATACCAGAGCATCTGAGTGAATACCACCGTCTTATATATTTCTGCCGCCTAGCAACAATGCTTGCACTGTTGTGTTCCGGTTTGAAGGATTACTAGCTAGCCAGATTAAGTAGCCAGCAAAATTACAGGCATGAGACATTTCATCTCAATCCCCACAGTGACAACTCACCTACGATTCTGCATTTTTATTACCTGCAACTTTAAGTAAAATGTAAATATTCGAATATTATTAATAATATTGTGAAATCTGGAATAAGGGTTTTTATTACGTTTTTAATATAATTTTGTGCAATTGGCAGATTATTTTAAGCTTTAGAAAACCATTTGCCGAATACATTTACTAAGAGTATAAACCATAATTCAATTACTAACACTCAAACGACTGAAAGAATGGAAAAATACATTTATTATGGAAATCAAATCGAGAAGTCCCGAACCCAGCACAATACAAAGTACCTGCCTCGCGAGAGTGAAGAGGGCCCGCCTCGTCTCGTGTTACCTCACGCGGGGCTGCCTCGCGAGGTCCTCGTGAGAGTGAGGAGGTAGCATTACGTCACTAAGATTAGGTATTTCACGAGATTAGGATGCTAAACGATTTTTTACTTAACAAGAAAACGGAATGAATTGTATATCATGAGATAAGTGATACTAATTAAAATCAAATTAGATGTAAACTAAAACATAATTTTCATACAATTTTATCAATTTAGCGCTACACTTTGTTTAATACAGACACTCTTTTGAAGTTGTTATTGTTGAACGCGGTCACGGAAACGGTTACAAAGTGGGCTTGTCTGGACTCGTTCTCGATAGCTATAATCTACGGCGCATTGCCATGCATAGCCCATTAAAATTCCCAACCCTTACATCCTACTTGTTGAATAGCCGCATTGTGCCCTCAGGAATGCATTATCGTGCATCTTTTCGGTGTAACATCGGCAAAGGAATGTTGCGCTAACGCTGCTGTTGGCTTGTCTGGCATCTTGGTAGATAAATCAACATACTTTTGTCAATTTTAGACTGTTTTGTACGAAAAGACATAAGTCACAGACATTAACAATTGAGTACCACTGTTTATTTCCCATAAAAGTTGAAGTTGTAAATGTCAATAGGTAAAGTGTTTTTTAATTGTGACAGTATGGAGAAATCCTAAATCATATTATAGAAGCCAATTTACTCTTTTTGTATGATGAAAGGAGCAGTACTTTTTTTGGCCAAGCGTCAGTTGTCCATTAAAGACGAATAATTGACCAATTTCCTTCAACGCTGTATGTTACATGTATGAATAATTTCATTGAATAGGAAAAAACTGAGCACTAGTAAAAAAATACCTACTCCATTTAAATTTATGTTAAAATAAAAGGATATATGTGCTTCTCATCGTAATCAAACCAGTCTATTTGAAAGTAAACGAGAAGGGAACGAAGAGACACATAACCCATAAAAATTTCATATCAACAATATTTTATCAGTTTCTGTCGACGGTACGCTGCTTGCAAGCTCACAACATCATACCTACTCATAACACGGCAAAATTAGAGAGCTTATCGCTATATCATTATGCGCCCGCGCAGTGCGTGATGTTCCTAAATAATGCGCTATCTTGTTGTTATGTTCTGTTTTGACACTCGTTTTGAGTCGGGTTTGATTTTTTAATCTAATTCTTAGCTGGATGGCACAGGAAAATCTATTAAATCTATCTATTTTAATATTTTTCGGAAATCCTCAATCCCCAATATATAAAATAAATAAATGTATATAACTACTAAATATAAGTATTAATTAGCGAAATGATGAGATTTAGTAATAAATCACGATATTTCGTTAAATTAAGGCAATAAACGATTCTTATTCTTATTCTTAAAATGTGCTTGGACAATTCACACAGCGCCAACTAGCCCCAAAATAAGCCAAGCTTGTGTTATGGGTGCTAAATACCTGATAAACCACCATAAAACCCAAACCCGTAACAGAAATTAAAATTCATCACTTCAATTCCTACTCGGCCGAGAAACTGAACTACTCAGGTCGTCAGGTATCTCCAATATACAATGAGGAGCGTTAGGTAAAACTTGACTCTGTACAAATAAAAAAAAAAAAACTTGATTCTGATTAAATATACAATACAAAATCATGAAGTAAATTAACAGTGTTAATGCACTTAACTACTGCTGTGCATCTGTTAAAGTTGAATAGCACCATTGATTTATATATTTTATCAGTATATAGAAGTCTTTGAATAACACATAGCATATTGTTTAAAAGAGGATAAAGTATGTAGTTTGTATTACAATGCAAGGTTGTTTTGTCCGTTTTTAGGGTTCTGCAATACTTATAGGATTACTCGTGTGTCCGTCTGTCTGGCTCTCAGAAACTGTGACCTATAAATTTTATATTTATATTTATAAATTTCTGTGACCCAAACGCGGACGTATAACGTAAATAGACAAATTTCGAATAAAGGGGCAAGGTGGAAAATTAAGAAAATTTAGAAAATTTCTATAAAAAATTCCTTTGCAGTTTGGCAAGGGAGGCATGCGAGCAATCAGGTCACTTGATGGTAAGTGATCATTGCCGTCCATGGACATTAATAATTCTTCAAAGTAGTTGTGCACTTCATCATCATCACAGCCCACAACAGTCCACTGCAGGACTTAGGGCCTCTCCCACGAAAGGAAAGATTATTGCCATAATGTTCACGCTTAGCAAGCGGGTTGGAGGTCTTGGTATGGGCTAGAAAATAGGCAGCAGTCTCCGTAGAGACTAGATCTTTTGCTTCGAAAACATGGGTAGTGTACTTATGTTCCTGTACCCTTTCATAATCTCTGCCTGCTGATAGAATCAATTCGATAATGTACCTATTCTAACGGCTTTCTTATTCTTTGCGCTTCACTAACAAAAGCTTTTTTTTTATATATATTTTGACTAGCCAGGCATTTGACCGCCATCTCACCTGGTGGTAAGTGACGATGCGGCCAATGATGGAGCATGCCTGTCTAGGAACAGCCTATTCACTCTGGCCTTGAAGGCGTCTAGATTATAATGATCAGGGAACACACTCGCGGGTAATGCGTTCCATTCCTTGGCCGTACGCATTATAAAGATTGAACTAAAGCGGCTCGAGCGGATAAATTAAATTATTTAAAATCAGTCAAAGAAATTCCAGTAATGTATTCCAAGACCAAAATACATTACTGATTTTTCAGTGGACGAAGCACAAAGGCTATTTGATAAATTAGTCGAGTCCTTTGTCCGTTTATTTCGAATGCGTTCGTTTGACCTGGTTAAATATCTCGTTAAGTCTGCATTAACTAATAGGCTTAATTACTCACAGCGGAAGCTAATGTTGACCTTCTTTGTTGAGATTACTTAACTGTATTTTCGAACTTTAGCTGCAGTAGTTGAGATAATTAGATATTAAATGAATTTTAAAGTACCTTGAAATATCTGAAACTAGTGACCCGCTCCGGCTTTGCACGGGTAGTAACTTTAACAAAATACACCTAAACCGCATGCAAATCCGTTCAGTAGTTTTTGAGTTTATCGAGAACAGACAGACAGACAGACGCAGCATGGGCCTAGTTTTATAATATGACCATATTTCTCTTAGATTTATCAATTAAAGAGCCGTTAAAAGTGGTATTTGAATATCTTTTAACAAACAATCGGTGTTTTCGTTTAAATCCACGACCTCAACAAATCAGTGGGCTATATTTAGTTCAGTTGCCAATTAGGCGAAATAGTTCCTTCCCCCCCAGGTAAGTACACCTTTCCACGCACAGCGTGACGTGGTCAACCGAAATAGGTGTGGCAAAGGCTTTCCACTAGTGCGGTAGGGTGTGCCCCGTTCTATATTTAGATCGATTGTTTGAATGGGTAGCACTACCGTTTTCTATTTCTCCTACCAAGTAACAACCCTTGCATTGTTTGTTTTATCGTTTGATGTATAAGGTAGCTAATGACATAAAAGGTAGGTATAACATAAAAGACGCGTATCGGAAGACGCAGCGTGGGTAGGCCCCCACAAGGTGGACCGACGACATGGCAAAGATCGCAGGCACCAGCTGGATGCGGAAGGCACAGGACCGGCCTTTGTGGAGATCTCTGGGGGAGACCTATGCCCAGCTGGGGGCGCCCTTCGGCTGATATGATGATGATAACATAAGAAAGGTGAGCAGTTTGCTAGTTTTTTAATTTATAAAATTAATTCGATTTAGCCACGGATTCCAGAATGTGGGTTTCGGATCGGTGCCGACCGGGTCATTGAGAATGAGGATCTAGACCCTATTATAGGAGGCAAGCTCGACACGCATAATACGTAATTTCACGCATGGCACAAGGCAACCGCTTTAATTTTATTTACGGACGGTGACCAAAAATAATTCCACACGCCACCTAACCGAAATAAGTTCTCAAATGCTTTTTTTTCCTTTACAAGCTTTTCTACTACGCGTGCTATACGCGTTCACGTATCGTATCGCGTTCGCGTATACGCGTTCTATGCAAGACAAATCAAACGAGCCCAAACCCCATGGTACAGTCAACTGCAGAGAGAACATTACATACATTTAATATATGCTAGGGGGGTTCATTTTTACTGCAGCTGGCATACCAAAATATTGCATTGTCACCGACTTTTACAAAGCTTAATCGAACAGCGGTAACTGGGTAAAAAGTTGCAAGACTTGCCTTGAACCTACGTACAAACATTGCAAGTTCAATAAAAGCTTGTAAAACAGTCGTTGCCTCTATTAACGCACTCTATGGTAAATTCTTTTGGCTACTTGCACTAGAATTTGGCCATTTCCTTTGAGATTACTGCGTTTCTATCCTTATCGTAAGCTTACTATAAGTAATAAAAGGAAACTTTACTTTATGTGATCCCTGGCTGTCTACTAAGAAAATAAACATGTATACCTACTGTTTTGCATGTAGATCGACTAATTTTACGTGCGAAATACTAAACTTTGAGTTTCTCGATATTGAGCAATCGAAACATCTACCTACCAGGAGTTTAATACCTAATACCCACATTAAGATATATAGGTATATTCTAGGTATTGTGTAAAATCAAGATAATTTACTAGCTTATGCGAAATAAAGACCGTATCGGATTTACAACCTATACATTTCCTGTTATCAGATGAGAGAATCTTAGTTAGCTGTGAACAATATTGCGGTCTGAGATCACAGCTGTGATCGCCTCTGGTTTCCCTAGCACTTTGTAAACAGACCGTGTTTCAATTAATTCCTTGTTAATGTTTTGTTAGGATGAAAACTATGTAATATGATTATATGACTGAAAAAATATCGAAAGACCTAGGACAAGATTAGAACATGATAGAGGTGTTCTATTGTGAGGAGATTTTATTAAATTATTTTTTCTTTATTAAGTTTTGTAGACAGGAAATAGTTATAAAATCAACTTGGCGCTAGGGCCCGTAGTCCGCCTTGACCATGATCCAGGGTTTGGCAGATCAGGTAATTACAGTGGAGCGACTCCCATCTGACCTTATAATATATTCCTCAAAATTGCTTTTATGAATAACGAAACTCAACGTATAACTGACAGATAAAATAAAATTAAAAATATAGGATATTATTAATAGCACGAAAATTCGAGTTTAAAAAGAACACATAAAATATATTATAGTGTTGGAGACGACGTTATTACATAAGAAAGGAAAACACAATGCAAGTAGAACGTGGGTAATAGTGAGATGGGATTCCTTGTTATTTACTCCTAAGACCTACATTTTTTATGTTATCTGCGCTATTACGTTTCGGACCCGTTCCCTTGGGAACCACATAGACTTTTTGGGTTTATAAGCTGCATTTCTCCTAAATTTCATCAAAGTCCGTTTAGTAATTTTTGCGTGAAGGAGTAACAAACATCGAAACATCTTAGAAACTTTCGCATAATTCGCATTTAGGTATAATATTAGTTAGTATCAATATTCTGCGACATTAGTTGGAGTCAGTATCAGCCCGTATAGTCCACTGCTTGACATAAGATATTAGTTAAACGGATAGACTTATTTAAAATAATTTGTGCTTATTGAATTTAAATGTGGTTTGGACGGATAAAAATACTTATAAGATTCAAGAAGTATGGACCCACACAAATTAGAACCTAGCTATTAGAGATTCTTGCAATTCATTGCTACGGTATGCAATTAAACAAGCACAATTTGTTTGTTTGTTTAAAAATGAAGACATTAGCGGATATCCATAGGCAAACAATACCCTAAATCCCAGATCAAAAGACATATACATACAAGAATGCGCGCAAGACGAGTTTGGTCGTATCTGAAAATTTAAATTTTATTTGACATAATAATTTGACAGACAACAACTCAAGGTGCCCAATAGAAATTGAAAAGATAAATATTTGTCGTATTAGATAAAAAAATAACAGCCTGGCGATAATGCCCCGGTTGTGCTCTCGCGCATGAGGGCCCGATATCCGCCTTGACCATGATCCAGGATTTGGTAGTTTGGCAGATCAGATAATTACCGTGGAGCGACTGCCAGACCAGATTGGATCATGGTTACACATTCAGTCGCCTGAATGTGCAGGTTTCATCATGATGTTTTCCGTCACCGCAAGAGCATCGGTTAGCATTCAACTAAAGTACATAACTCAGAAAAGAGTCATTGGTAGATAGCTGCATAGGGATTCGAACACGGTACCTCTCGCTTACGAGTCGAATACCTTAACCACTCGACCACCGACGCTCCTAATCTACTCGTATAAGTTTCAGGTTAAGTTTCTCGTTTTACGTTATTTATTTATTTTTTATAAGATATTTACGTATATTGCTGGCAATTTGGCAGATTAACAATACCAAAGTAAACAACTTGAATCGTCTGGACAATCTTAATCTTTTAACTTTTCACGTACAACAATAGGCATTGTAACATAGTATTTACTAATAAAAGCCCACTTAATTATGATTTCCTTATTATATAAGTGTTTCTTCCTTATTATGTAAATTACGTGAAGCACTGGACATTTCACACACCTCTTCCTCAGTGCACGGCATAAACCGCCGCCTACACCCGGATAAGCCCTACAACTATTATTTTTTTTGTCCACACCAGTCATTATTATCATCGTTGTAGTGGTCTGGCGTCGCAAAGTTACTGGCACATACTGGAGCCCTATTTTTGAATCGCTCGCTTCGATTCGAACGGTTTTAAATTGTTATTTAAAAAAAAAATTGAAAAATTCGATATTTTTATGCCTGATGCTGATTTTTCTTATTTTTTAACAGTACTCTTTCGGTGTTGCCAATGTGATTTTAAAAATTCAGAATTTTTAATGCCGAAAATCAAAATCGCAAGCCGTTCGAATCGAGGCGAGCGGGTCAAAAATAGAGCTTCTGGCGTCGTAAACCGTTGTAGAAAAAAATCATTGTAGGTTACTACCTCACATCAATATCATCTCTCTCATTTTATTGTAGCGCCTTCACTTAAATAAAGGGCAAGGTTGTTACTTTACATCGTACATCTATCTATAGGTACTGAGGTAGGTAAGTACTTACTTCAAGTTTTTATGAGAACTTCCGAGCTCAAATAGTGCCTAGGTATATCATGTCGTGACTAAATATAGGTATCTACTCAGATTGCAAGCTTATCACGAAACTGTTAAAGGATATCGCTAGCCACGTACGGCATTTAAATTCTTTGTAATATTATAGATTTTGCATTTGCCGAGGCTGCGATATTCTTTTCGTTACAAAAATATCCCTTTGTTTTAAATAAACTCATTAACAACGAAGTGTAGGTATACGCACATCGGACATTAACATTGATAACGATTCAATATTTTATGTAGCTTTTAACGTTGAACAATGAAGTAAATCATTGAAATGATGCAGTGATAGTTACTTGATTTAAATTATTGCTTTAATTAGTTCATTGTTACTGAGAGCGAATTAGTTCATTAACAATCTGTTTTGTCGTAAACACGTGCCGATGGCGAGAAACTTATGAGGAGCAGTGAACTAATACTACATGACATAGGTACCTATTATATGACACGTAGAGTAGCAACTTACACTCGTTTTCAAAAACATTACTTGTATAGTAAAGTAATGTTACTATGCGCTCTCACAGTTCTTGTCTGCTAATGTAACATTGTTCAATACAGTAAATACTGCGGTAAATATTGCTTGCTCCCTTAGCTAGGCACATCATCCATCAACAAACGTGTTCATTTTTAAGGACGCGTACCTATTGCCGATCGCCTCTGTATTCTCAGGATCGCATCTATATTGTCAGTTAGAACCCTTTGCGTTTGCGCGCACGATGAGACCTCTAAGTAACGTTTAAATGGGTGTTAAAGTCAGCAAGCGATCTAGGCTGGTCTCCAGCTTTACCGTTGGTATGGCAGTTTTTGGTATGGTATATTTAGGTACTGTACCATGTGTGGTCTGGCAGACCTTAAGTTAGGTTGGACTATAGGATAGGCTTTTAGAATGGGTTTTCGTTCGGACGGTATGGCTGGGGCTTTAGTAGGTTAGTGTTAAGTAGATTGGCTCTCGATAACACGTTAAAGTTTCATTGTCTTATCCCCCGCGGTACCTCAGGTACCACAGTACCGACTCAAGTCAGACGCTCTCCTTCAGGCTTCGCAGTACATTCTAATTAATCTCAGTGTCTGCGGGTTAACATTATGTAATTTATTGTTCCAGAAATAGTACCTATTATCAATACAATCCATGCTCATTAGTGTAAAAGTATGTGACTTAATAAGTCACCGCTCCACCTTCGGAGGGCAACATCGATGATCTGTTCTGTATATTATTATACTCGTGCATGATAGAGGAGGGTCCGGAATAGAATTCGAACCTGTGTACGCTGAGTTCCCTCTGGCGACTTGGCCACTACGGCTCTTAAAAATAGCAATGTCATATTCTTATAAATTTTGTTATTTACACAGTAGGTAGGTATCTAAGTTCTCTGATTAGTAAACAAGTATTATTCCGTTGTTTTTCCGTTGATATTATTACCTACAAAATATGTTAGTGTAAACTGATAATATTCTGACCATGTTAGATACCTCTTGGGATCAAGTTATGACAGATCGATAAATTGTTTTTTTTTTTCGTAAATTTGTCCGCTTGACTCTGAAAATGCCAACTCTTCGACTAAAGTTATAAATGACAAGATTTCGAAGTAAACATTTATTCTTATGACAATAATTAGTTAAGTGTACCTACAGATATGACATGGGATCGTTCAAGAGGTATATTAGAGGTCTCCTTAGAGGCGGGCAACGCATTGGTAGCGCCCAGGTTATGCTGTGACCACTTTCCATTGTTGGCTCGCATGCCTGTCCACCGCCGTACCACATAAAAAAAATATCAATGTCATATTCTTATAAATTTTGTTATTTACACAGTTGGTAGGTAGGTATCTAAGTTCTAATTTAATTAACACTTCTAATGATTCAAATTCGAATCCGGGACCTAATGCCCTGAAATGAAACGAGATTCCACGGAGATAACAAATACCATTCACACAAGAATATTTTAATTATTAACGATATTTATTGCCAACTTAAACATTTCTTCATTAATGTGTTCAATGTGTTGTTTCGACCTATTCATAGCGGTGGTACTCTTTTGCACTAGCGTACATCGAAGAAGTATTCTGTCGCTGCACAGGTTTATCGAACTACCACTCCTTCGTACTTTCATTAATCGCACAAGCAATCTGCCAACCAACAGCTTATCGTAATAATTCTTCACACATTTGGATTTCGAAGTTCAGTTCGGTTCAAGAAAATATTGAAATATCTCAAGTACTTTGGGTCAAATAGTAAAACCAACACTGAGGCGCTGTCCTAATTGGCCACGGTCGTGCGACCATGGTCGTACGACGGGTGGTTTTGAGGTATCTATATTCTTTAGTAGCAAAATATCGTTACTCTGCAAAGTCGCTAATCAGTAATCTGTCTTTGGAAGTGTTACTTAAATTTACTTCTTTTATAAAATTCCCTTTAATAATACTCATCAAGGCCAATCTAAAGAGCCCAAACACGATGCGGTTATCTTAATGCGTTTGTCAGTTCCTATGACCTTCTGACTCCATCATCAGACCAGCACCATGGTGCCATAGCATTAGCATTGTCATCCAAGTTACATAGGTATACCAAATATCAGCTCAATCGGATACTCACAAATGTTCGAAAAAAGGTTTGCAAATTTTAACGGATAACGACATACGAACAGTGCAAGTTAAATAAAAGCTTGTAAGAATAAGTAATAATGGCACGGGGTGGCTCCCAAGGCTCTTCGACCATTTAATTATTTAAAATAAAATTTACTAAAGGCAGATTATAATGCGAAAACATCAAGGATTCTTCTTTTTCTGGCAGGAGTCTGTTACGTTTTTCTTCGATAAGGGTTAGATAATTTTTGTTTAAGAACAGGGACTTAAAACTTTTTAAATTTTTTTTCATTTCGCGGGGCCAATCTTGGCAATTAATAGATCGACAGAGGATTTGATTACGAACATAAACTTCTGAAAAACCTTTATCAAAACTTTGTAGTGGAATATCTCGAATTGACTACAGCTTGCCTGTTTGTCTACCATATGACATAAAAAAACCAGCAGGCTAAGAGATTTTTCCATGGGAAGGTGTCTGTTTGTACTTTTCAAGTCAATCCACGTGCACTATCAGGACGCGCGAATTGAAAATAAGTTTAGGTAAGTTTAAATATAAATAAAATATTATTTATATTTAAAACTTACCTAAACTTATTTATATTATTATTACTTATTTACTTATATTCTAACCCCTTTTCTGCAAGAAAAGTCGCTAAGAATGTACCGTCCTCCAAAACATGATAGAAATATTCGTGTTTGTACATAGTAGATAGTTTGTACAGTTTCACAGCGATTTCTGGAGTACTACAGTATGACATGTCGCTCTCGAGAAAGCGCAGTAAACAGAATAGGCCGAATTTTGAATTTTTACCGAATGTTCGGTCGAAAGTTCGAATTCTGTTCAAATCACATCACTACTATTTATGTGGTTATATGGCGGCATACTTGGAAATTTGCAATAACAGTAAATGATGATATTACTCAGCTGTGTACACTGTTGTTTAACATGAAATTAATTTATTATAAATGTTATTAGTAACTCTTCGAATTTGGTTCCCCTAGACACTTTCTATAGAACAACCTAACTAAGTAGTAATCTAGGTTGACCCGTTTTCGCGGTACTTATCTACCTTAATGTACCTAAGAAGATAAGAAAGTAGATACTTTGACGGATACACCTAAGTATAAATAATAATTGATATTACGAAAAAAGTACGGCCGTAAATACTTACGATTTTCACTAATTGACTTCGCTCGAGTAGAATTATTGCTTTTATTTTAATCACCTTGCAAGAATGTAAACAAAATGTCTATAATGTGCGTAAAAATATTATACTATTTTAAATGTACTTTTGCATAAAATATTCCACGTTAATAATTAATTCGCGCGTTTGTCATTCGTTGTATAAACTCGTAATATTTACGCGCGAACTCGCATCGCGGATTTGAACATGGAATGCGGTTGCGCGACTCTCCAAGGAGACGCGTGTCTGCCGACTGGCTGTATGTAAAACGGCTGCCAGATTGGAACGCACCGGCGTAAGCCGACCGAATCGGAGCAAATCAACTAATCTACTGTTTACCAGTGTGTTCGTATACTACCATATTTAGTTGGTTGTTAGCTATTTCACTTTCTAGACAAGGCGTGACCGCGCTCCAGACTATACCGAAGAAATAGGTGGGTCTGATAAAGATATCCACTTATCTACAATGCTCTCAATACGTAATGCTTAGGTAATTGGGTTCCCTGCCAACATATTAACATTAGATAACGTTTGTATGAGGTACGTTGAATTGGTTTCATTAGCAAGGAAAGAGAGAACTGAAAAAAATTAATTATATTACCTAACTCTTAAGACGTTAGTCATAGAATATAATATAATAGAATATGACTAAGGTCTTAGGAAATTTGTGACCCTGTTGGGCAATAATAAAAAAAAATGGAGAAGTTCCATTCTGGATATTTTTTGGAATATTAATTTTAAAACATATGCGTCAGATTCAGACTCTTTATAAATAACTCTCTAAAAAGACTCTATATAATAGTTACAGGTCATTTAGGTACATTATCGAATCATATTAGCACTATTTATGTCGTTTAAAAGAATTAATATTTGTATAAACCAAGTCAGCGCAAATTAGAATAATACAAAATTACAGAAGTAATTTATGATTAATGTCATACCTATTGAATATTGAAGGCCAATTAAAAAAAAGACAATAAAATTCATAAAAATATGTCGTCATAACAATAAAATCTCTTAAAATTTTATAACAATTTAAATGTTAGTAGATTGGAATACCGTATCGATTAACAAAAATGACAAAGAGATACTATTTAAAAATTCTTCTAAAATATAGAAACACTTCTCTAAAAGCCATTTTTTCACCTATGCTTTTAAAGTGGCTATGGAGGATGCATCTCTAACGTTTGCCAACTTTGTCAACTAGTGCCGTACATGGAGAAGTTACCTTCATCCCTGTTGGTCCGCAAAACACGAGTTGAGACGGTTTTATGGGAACAGGTGTATGTTTCGATATGTAAACATAGCTACATGTAGAATTAATTCGCAATGGTAGTATTCCGAACTGTTGAAATAATGGTCTGCCTGCACGTCTCGTCGTCAGCAACGCCTGGGCCCACACCGCGTACTTCTGAAGTACGAATACTCGGTGCCATTTGGCGGCATGTCCCCACAGTCACTGCCCCCGCGTGTCCATCGACAATAAATACCTGCGACAAAATATTACATCAAACATACGAACCTAATATTTAAAAGAAATAACAAATCCTCGTATAATAATCCTTTAAACATTTAATCATCATCCAATATATCAATCCCGGCTTCTGCTAGGGCCCACTTTCTGGTTCTTTCCTCTCTACTTTGCTCGATCTTCAGCATCCTCACATCGCAAGCGGTTAGCTCTCTTACTAGATACATAACAAAAAAAAGTTTTGTTTAAATCCGTTAAGTAGTTCCGGAGATTAGAACTAACAAACAGATAGACAAAAATTTATAATATTCTTTTCTATCTTTTACTATTTCTTCATCGCCCTAACTTATTTTTTTGGAAATACATATATTCAATGTACAGCCTTCTTTTTACTGTTTTATTATATAGTGTAGATAGTCATTCTATGACAAACAAGCTGACAGCCCGCCTGATGGAAAGCGGAGCGAAAAAAAAGCATAAACACACAGACATAACAGACTAAACACAAATCACATATATTTCCTGTTCCCTCACTCTACAATGATTATGAATCTTGCTATCCCGTTTTTTCATCCATTGGAATAAGATCAAGGAAAATGACGCGCGCAATGTTTTGAACGTTCGACATATTGCTCGAGGGCTTAACGACCTGACGTTTTTTTTGAAACATCGGTGTAAATTTTATAATTTCCTAATAAAATTTAAATCAAATCATTTAAAAGATTGTAATTTTGTGTGTAATTTAGTGCAAATTAATGTGAAAGCGCAAAGTATGGAAATACACATGGATTATCCTTTCACCGGTAAGTAAACATTCGTGGTCGCGGCGATCCGAAATAAATTTTAGAAATTGTGACAAAAATATGCATCGAAATAGTGTGAATTTGCAATAATTGAAATGCTTTACCTTAAAACAACATGCCATTAGAGATAGATTTCAAATTATTGGCAAATTGAGCAATATTTCGGTGTCTAAATATGTACGAAAATATTTTGATGGTAACAGGGTCGGACTTAGTATTTATTGTATAGTATTTTATTACTCAAGTCTTGTGAATAGCGTCCCACAATTTTATATGTATCAGGGTTCCATACCAAAAATGTACTTAGATGCCATTTTAAATGTTCAGACATTATATGAAACAACGGATTAATCGCGTATTTACGTTAATTTACATAAATATTTGTTTTTCTAGGTTTCCTAAAGACCAGACATGGTTGTCTGGGTTGCAAATTGGAAGTGCTGCGTTGTAAACATTTTGAAGAACAAGATAATAATTAGATGCAAGTCCCTTCTGTCCTGCTGCACCAGCATTATATGAATTTTTACTGAAAATAAAGAATATGCTGCTTGTTTAATTTATTAATGTATCTATACTTTTCATTTTTTTTTTCATGACTATGTCCTCTAGAGGGCATCATATTAAATTTGTAAAGTCACATAGGCCAACCTGTGAACAATGAAGACGCTTCTAACTATAAGTAAGTAGGTAGGTACCTACTTAGTTTAGAAGTTATGAGGCAACAAATAAACATTCAAACCGGTCAAAATCATATCCCTTCTTTTTGCAAAAGCAAGCACTCCCGATTCACGGTATGTAGGATCGAGAGATCGAAAAGACGGTGGTATATTTTGCTGCAGATGGGCTGCCTTGTTCCGTCCCTGCATTTGCATTAGTGTGTGTGTTATAGAGATGTGTGACATTTTGTCTCGTATTTAAACTCTAAATTTACTCTCTGCTTCTGTAGATAAAATTTTTTCTCTATGCATAAACATCTATTTATGCTTCTTGTTACAAAAATGCAGAACCGCAGGTGCGTTGTCACTGTGGAGACTGATAATAGGTACTAATCCTTTAAATGAAACCAGAATGCGCGTATACAAACACTGTTACTTGGCGGTAGAAATAGGTAAGGGAGTGGTACCAAAAATATTGGAAAGTTAGCTACCTTACAATTACAGTTATTTTTTTTGCTCTGTGGATTGCGGCGGACCTCTCTGGCTTGACACACCGGTTTTTACAGAAAATGCCAGAAGTTAATTAGTACCTGTTTTGCATCAATAAAGTGGTCCTATTATAACATGGCCAGGGAGATATCCATTTATTAATTTAAGTTTTGATACCGACCGAGTCCGTTGCAGTATCTCTAGCTAGATCATTCGGGAACCACCCGTACAATAAGCCTGCTAAATAAATATTAACGCTCACAGCTGACTTTGTGTTTCCGGCGTGAGTTACAATCATAGAAATAAGTCTTAGTTATAAGTAATGTTTTTTTAAGTAATACTGCAGACAAACAGGCATGCGGGCTACCTGATGGAAAGAGGTCACTGCCGCCTATGCCCTGATGTATTTTTCTAACCTACCTAACCTCTAAATGGTAATCAATTCACCTGCCCCGATCTGAGTGGTCCCGGGTTCGATTCCCGGCCGGACAGAAATTGAAATTTAATTGAAATGACGGGTCTGGGTGTTCTATATATAATAAGTAAGTATTTAAAAGTATATAAGTAGTATATCAGTTATCTAACATTCATAGCACAAGCTTTGCTTAGTTTAGGGCTAGATGGCGCTGTGTGAATATGTCTACGATTATTAATTTATTTTATTTATTTATTTAATTGCCCTAAAAGAACTTACATTTTTAAGACTATTACCCAATGTAAAGTTATCGTGCAACTCTAGCTCATATTGGAACTCCATTCATAATTTGTACAAAAGTGACAAAGTACTCGTGTTTTAAAAATTTTCAATCAGGGACATGTTGAAATCCTGTTTAGAGCAAATAAGCCTGCAAAGCTTTTTCGCGGTCTTACCAGTGTTTTGTAAGTTTTTCGAGAAAATTGTCTTTCGACAATTTGCTTCTCGTTACACTATTTCATTTCACATAGTGTAGATTCGCAATTGATGCTGGCATTGAATTTTAATTAAACGTAATATTTACGATGCGCAGTCCTATGTTATTTTATTCTTATTTTTTTATTTTGTTAATCGTTACTGATATACTGAGAATATAATGTAATTATTCTGCGTAACCCTCGACCTTCTATGAGACTTGAGTGCGTGAGGTTAAAGCGCAATCTGCCTGTAGATGTTATCTAGAACTATCAATCTTAACTTCGGTCAGTACATCGAATCCAAACCCTTTGGTTGTGTAATGAGACTGCAGCCAAGAAACTTGGTATCCTTTCGAAGGTCTGATCGTACTTCACTTCATACAAATCCTGCATGGAGTACTGCGGCCACCTCTAGGATTGATCAGCCAAATAACAACTGGCCGCTTTGGATTCGGTGGAAAAATGTGCAATGAGGATAATTTGTCCCCCGCAATTAAATGAAGCTAAGCTGCAGAGCCTCGAGCATCGAGGTAGTGTTGCGCGTCTGTCAGTCTTGTACAGGTTACATTTTGGAGAGAGTACACGACCTCATTCCGCCGGTCCCTTACCGCCATTGGGAAACGTGATACGTGAACGCTTCATCCTTATGTTGTCCAGCTATTTGCAGAAACCGCATTAGTTCAATTTATTTCAAGCATGGACGTATCGAGGGTTCAGGGGGCCCCCCCCCCCCCTCCCCCCGCATTAGTTCAATTTATTTCAAGCATAAGCTTAGCGAGGGTTCAGGGGGTTCCTCCCCCCGAAATCATTTCACACCGCCTGCGCCGCGTGATCAATTCAGATTTTTTCAAAGTTCCGTTTGTTTTCTTTAATGAGATCACACCACCTTTTTTAGCTAAAATTTGAAAAATGTAAAGCTCGCTTCGCTCGCTCATTTAATAAACATTCACACCAATCGCGGCGCGAGTTTAATTCGGATTAAAAGAGCCAATATAAAGGTATACTAAAAGTCTGAGCTAAGCTCGCTGCACACACACAGTCATTGGTTTTTGTTATATTTAGGTATTATGTTCATTGTTGACCCCGAGCCAATTGAGCCATAATTGGAAAAATTACGAGCTCGCTGCGCTCGCAATTTTTTTTGTATACCCTTGGCCCCCCGGACGAACGAATCGAAATTATGTCTTGATTTTGAACCCCCCCCCCAGTTGTCTAGCTTTATGACGATTACTTATTGACCCATGGACTGTTATCACGTGTTATGAAAGTAAATACAAAGTATTTCTTGTGATAGTCTGTATAGGATGTACTGAGTATAAACGTCCAAGGATTGACCACGAACTGATAGGCTATTAGTAAAGTAAAGCGTGTTACTTCCTACTTCATGATTTTAGCAATTTCAAATTGAGAAGTATATTGTATAGTCCAGCAGTGGTGTATGAAAAGTATTACTATAAATATACTATCAGTACATACCGGTTACAAAAGTGTGACGAATGAACATCACTGCCATGCCATGTTAGCCATGTTTATCAATTTTGATTTGTTTTTCCTTGAGTTTTGAATTATTAGTAGCAGCGGTTATTATTTGCTGTAATATCACTTTGATTATCTCAATACACTATTAAATTGTTCGGTGGAATCTTTATTTCCACAACACTATCCCGAAAATACCTTCTGACGGATAGAGTCTAGAGTCTCTAATTCCCGTCATGTATACATATATTTTAAAGATCTATTTTTATTAGCATCGTTTAAGAGCATTATCCGTGTGTCAGTATGGGGACCACGAGCAAGTACGGTTGACTTGGGCACAGAAGATGTTGGTTGTGTCCAATAATCCCTCTCTTATGTGTTATTAGGTTATGTAAGTCAATTGTTCGTAGAACAGACACTATAAATTATATTGCACCTCTTACAATATTAATTCACACCAATATTAATATTGCAATATTAATTTTAAGAGAAGATAACATTCACACTGACTTATCACTAGTGCAATTCAATGTGGTTCCGACGGGAACGGGTCTGGGCTGCAGAACGTACAAGTTTTACAGACACGAAGTCGCTGGCAAAAGTAGTAGGTGGGATGGTCCAAAAGTAATTAGCCAACGGCTTGTTATACATCCTATTGTTTTAATTTTTATTAGGCAAATTTTATTATAAACTCCTTGGACAAAAATCAATAGCCGGCGACCACTAGTTATTTGTCTGTCCATACAAATCCATACTATTTTGGTAATATGGGAAGCATTTCGTGGCAGATGTATTATGATAATATTATTTGGGTAAACGCATAAAAACCACTTGAAAATTCAATCAGCTCATTAAGTGAATTGCTCTTATCACATGCTATTGTCATTTATTGATTTTATTAGTTTAAACGTGGTCAGGGCGACCTTAAGCATGACCTTAGATTAAGGCAACCGCCAACTGCCGTCACTTCAGAAAACGTCATCAAAGTGCGTCCCACGTTACCACCGTCATAGGGTTTGATGTATAGCAGACATGTTATTTTTAATAATCGATAAAAAATAACTAAATGCCGTGCCGGCTAGTGATTTTTGGTCAAGGAGTTTGTAATAAAATTTGCCTTTAAACGATACAAAAATTATAACAATAGGGTGTATAACAAACCGCTGACTAAAAACTTTTGGACCAGCCTAGTATGTAAAAATTTAATGCCTACCTTAAGTAATGTCAGCATTTCACGTAAACAAAGTAGCAGTCGGCGACACATAAATTCACTGTCATACGTTTCCAGATGCTGACCGTATTGATCGGCTCACACCACGCTTATCTACTGAATTAACTGTATTGACGTGTTAAATTGAATTTTTGAAAACAGCTACAATAAAGAAAACTTATTTTTAAAACAATGTCCCGTATATTTCCGTGTCGAACGATCGTTGTCCAAGTCCGCGACACAGTGATAACGATGCGTGCACTTCTCAATTAGTTTTATTACTGTTTCTTTATTGCACGTATGTACTTTTATTTTACACATATGATGTAACGTAATATCCTTGTGTACAGCATCACTAGTCATCACGTACTACGCGTATTAGAGTATTTTAAACTTTTTTGGCATCTGTTCGAATTTGTACCTACATGTCGGGTCTTACTGAGTGAGTTTTGCACATTCGCTTGAATTGTATAGAATTATGTTGGTACTCTTTTTAACGATCGTCTTATGGGATTTCTTTGAGTCTTCTGAGTGGAGTGTTTACTTAAATTTTATTAAAATTTTTGCACACACATTTTTGCATGCTCCGTTTTTCTGTGAGCACGTCAAGCGTCGCTCCCGGTTGCTATCGATTCACGGATAGTAGTCGTCATATTATGCCACGAACCTTGGACGCTCGGGGCTTGGCTTCATGAATTCGGGGCTTGGTTATGGTCATCGGTACACACCTTTTCTCCAATTCGTCGCGAAAACATACCCTACTTGCCTATTTTACGAAAATGAGGTGTTTAAAAAACATCATCTTAAAAAAAAAGGAATTGAGCAGCATACTTGTTTATAAAAACTCAAATTTCGTTAAGAACTGGCTAAGCAAACTGACCGTATCTCATCTATGATCTGTCCAGACTAATTTGTCTTATTTCATGATCAAACAATATATATATATACGGCAACCACGAATTGCCGTATCAATCAACGTACAGTGTGTATAGATGTCTTGAATCATAAAAGAAACACACAGAATGTTAATTACAATGAATACTGCTGCAAGTTATCCATTTAAATACATAACCAAATAAGACAAGTCTGTCTGGACAGATTTCAAAGGAAAGTTACGGTGCGGCCGAAGATGGAGCACGCTTTTCTAAAAACAGCTTAATTCACTCTAACCGAGAAGGAGTCCAGATTATAAAGTTAAGGAAGCACAATCGTAGGCAGCGTATCCCATTCCTTAACCGTAAGTAATATAAAGTTTGCTTCATTACCAATTTGAAACCGAATAGTAAACTGTTCTTATTCGTCCGAGGCTTATTGAACGGAGGTAATAGGAACATTTTATGTACATCGTATATCTTGTATCTAGAGTGAAGTGAGCTTTGGTGGTGTTTTGTAAGGCTTTGGATATGTCTTCGAATAGGTACTATACTTATTTTTCCTCCAGGTAGTAGAAAATTCAAGTGTGACGAATTCCATGTGTATTCCTGGATAACCTTAAGCCGAAGAACCAGGTACCTACACCATCTTGGACGGTAGTCTTGAACGTAATTAGTTAGGATATTGTGGACGAGAAACCCTATGATATCCGAAGACGTTTGATCACCCTCGTGATAATAAAGAATATGGCCTGATATTACACACAACCCTCAACCGCATCCTCAACACAACCCTGATAACCCTCAGGTTGTGGTGCTCTTTTTCGCAGCTCTACTTCTAAGTGAGCTAGATGATAGTCGAGCCTCATAACGCCTCAATGGGAAATTAGGCATTGGGAAAATATATGGAATAAAACATTTTCTGCAACAAAATAAATATAGAGGATCCCACAGAGGCAGTTATTTTTACGTAGTTTCGATTTATTCAATTTTTTTTAACTAAACCTAATATTTTAAACTATCAAGGTTTGTATCAGACATTTTACACATAAGTAGCCTGACCTACTCGTTAACCAAGGTAGGTCACTTTATTTTATTAGGTTTGATATATATTCATATACATTCAATCGGATAGGTTGTAGCTTCATCCTGATCAGCTAGATAATGTATTGATGGCTGCTCATTTTACTGTGTACATCTCCATGAAAATGTAATTTGGAATCCAGATCATTTTATGGACATAGAATCGCTCGTTCACACAATGCCTACACTGCATGAGTTTTCATAGCGTACAGAAATTGTGACTGAAAAGTGCTAAAAAACAAAAAAACAAATCTAAAAAAACAAGTGCTGCAGAGCTTCAGCCCTCAGTGTACACGGAGATAGTGCCCTGCCACATCCGTAACTATTTTTATTACTTATAAGTGGAACTAAGTATTTACTTAACCACAAATGCTCATATAATATGTCCTCGTGTATGTCTCTCTCCTACTATGTCTCTACTAGATAATTACATTTTAACTCAAGTTGTTATATTTGTGAGGAATCAAGTTAATTTGAACATACTTTGAAAAGTAATTCCCGTTCTCAGTCTTGTAAGTTACGAATGGATTTCTATAAAATCTAAAATAAGGAATTTATAAAAATATTATTTTTGTATGTTTTTAGATTCGTAATGGATTAACTCGCAAACAATTTTTTTTTCTCCTATGTATATTAAAAGTAGCAAAACATTGAATTTTCCGAAATTTTGAAAAAAATTGCATTCGAAGCCGAGGTGGGTCGCTTTCAGGGCATTAGAATATTCGCCTCATATATATAATATTATATAATTCGAATAGTAATTTAGAAAAATTCGAATATTTTTAAATAATCAGAATGTACGTACTTATGTCCTAATTTTGTGGTATTTAATCAAACGGATCTTGCGAACGCACCCACCGAATGCTCGGTGACTCGTGCCTATTCTGTGCGAGTATTCTACTATGCGAGATCTAATATAATGTTTTAATTTACATATAATTTGATTTTAATTAGTATCACTTATCTCATGATACCTATAAAATTCTTTCCTTTTCATTGTTAAGTCAAAAATCGTTTAGCATCCTAATCTCGTAAAATACCTTATCTTAGGATCTCACTGACCTAACGATACCTCCTCACTTTACTCCACTTCTCCTTACTTAGTATTTTGCTGTGTTCGGGCGGGACTACACGGGAGGGAATCGCGAGGCAAGGCGACCAATGCGGAACCAAGGCAGAATCGCGAAGGTCGCCTTGCCTCGCGATTCCCTCTCGCCTCGCGAGAGTTAGGGGATTCGATTTCCGTACTAAATTAAATTTTTGTTAGTGTTCAGTGATTGGATTATGGTAATAGTAACAGTAGTTTATGCAACTCCCATATAAAAGGAATATATCCCTCCAATATATTAAAACATTTATTATGATAATAGTTTGACACAAGTGTTTTAATATCTAATTACATGCAGTTGCATACACTATTTTATCTATATTAATATTTTCTTGTTAAAATTTCGTACCTATATTTTCTCAACTTTGCTGCGAGTCAGTTTTGTTGTACCTACGCGTAGAGCGGCGGGAAATACACTTCACTACTTTCACATTTATGTATTTATTTGCTTCAAACAGGAAAAAACATTCACAAACACAAATTACAACAAATAGAAAAAATATCCTGTTTCGCGGGAAAATAATTCTATACTACATAATCACAATACTGCTAAAACCACATAAACAAGAAAGTTTGAAATTTGAATTTGAATTTTTAATTTGATAGTGACATATAGGTATTCAGCCATGATTCAGCCTTCTTCGCCGCGCCCGACAAAAAATGAAAGTGTTACATAATGATTAAAAAGTTATTTTATGTTACTGCTATAATGATAATAGTATGGGAAATGCTGCAACATAAAGTAATTTTTTAAAGTTTTATAGACTGCCGTGAAAAAAGTTTATCCTTAAACAGCTGTTTCCGAATATGTAATTGGAACATTACGAAATGAGTTTAGATAAATGTATTTAAACGTGCGGAAAATCGCTTTCTATAGCTTAATTATAAAAAATAATGCAGTTAAATCGAAACAAACATATTCGCAGCTAGGCGGCGTTGTTTTGTGATTTTGTGATTTTTATTTGTCATTGCTTTGTTAAATATTGATAACATGTAGAAATCAATTTCACGCTCTTTTGTATACATTTACTATTTAACGGTAAATTTGTTAACGGTCAACGTTAAACTTACATTAAAGACGTAGTTAGTACCCTGATTCCAGATTTCACAATATTTCGAGTAATATTCATATATTCATATTTAAATTTTCGAATATTGGCAAGCCCTAGTCGCTAGTCAATAATAATTTAAGTAGGTATGCTAGGACGATAATTAGAGTAAAATAACAGATAAAGTTGTTCCGATAACTAAAATACTTGAAGAATAATGTACACAACAAGGTTACATATTGCTAATGGCAATAACGATTTGCTTTTAGTTCAGTTTGTTGGGTACCTATAGAAATTATTTGTCAAAAGGTAAAATACGATGACAATACCATACGAATACATTGCGAATACCTCTTTAGTGCAAATCTTAGGGTTCATTAGGAATTGCAGTCACCACGTGTCGTTTCCTACGCGTACGATGTCAGTGATCCTTTGGCATATTAACTTTATGGTGCATCCATAATCAAGACGAACAAATATGGTCTTAAAACCGATCTCTAGTGTAAACTTGCTAGACATATTATGAGTACTTGCCCTATATACCATACTCGTACATAAATCTCCACATACTTCTCTGGTACTCTTTTACTTCCAACAAAGTAACAAAAGCTAAATATTTCTCTCATATACAGACAATGACACTCAGGGCTCTGCTTGTGGTCCTGGTCAGCTTGTCTCTGACGGCTGTGTTAGTTCCTGGGTCGCATTCAGGCAATGAGATCAACAAAGCCCCAGAGAAGAGGTCGACATTCGTAGGGGATTCGCTGTACCCCCAGGCCACGGAGACCAGGGACCTGTTGGGGCTCGACGGCATGTGGAATTTCAGCCTGTCGCCAGTGGGAGACTCCGCGCACGGACTTCGACACGGCTGGAACTTGCAAGACCTTCACTTGGTGAGGGTACTGTGTGATAGTGATTCACAATGAAAACTAGTTCTTCTTGGGGAAGGATCGGACTGTCATACCTTTTTGTACCTAAGCATGTGATAATTATTGTTCAAATGCAATTACCAAAATTTTGCTTGTATAGTCTAAGTTGGCAATACAGGAACTCAAGCTAAAATTACAAAAAGCTGTACAATTTATAGGTTATTTTCTTGATTTTATAATTCCAATTTATGAAGCACGATTATACATAATTTTATTACAGTTCCTAAATTGAAATTACACGAAATACTCTTGTCATTTCTCCAGACTGGCCCGGTAGCGATGATGCCGGTGCCGTCTTCGTACAATGACGTGGCAGCGGATAAGGCGCTGCGCGATCACGTGGTGCTGGCGTGGTACGACCGGCGCTTCCGCGTGCCGCGCTGGTGGCTCACCGACGGGCAGCGCGTCTGGCTACGCTTTGGCAGCGTGCACTACGCCGCGCAAGTCGTTAGTACCTTGCTTTTCCAATGGTTGTGGTCATTCACATTGCTAAATCAAAATTTCCATCTCAACAGCATTTGAGGAACATGGCGGTTTCTGTCTCTAGTGGGTGAACGGGCAGCTAGTGATGTCGCACGATATCGGGCATCTTCCGTTCGAGGCGGAGGTCACGGCTGCGCTACTCGCCGGCCGCAGCAACCTGCTCACGGTCGCCGTCGACAACGTACTGCTGAATACTACTATTCCGCAGGGGTGGATTGAAGGGTAAGCGAAAGTGATGTGATGCTCGATTACAGCGACTTCTTCTCGCTCTGACGTTTGCTGCGCTGAAGATGCAGTGTCTGCTGGACTTACTGTAAGAATGCCTCGCCAAATTTATTGCAAATGGCCATCAACGTGGGCAAGATGGCAGTTATTTGTTCCGGGCTCCAACTTAAGCGTTCACCACTACTGCAGTTACGAGAACAAGATTAATCTGGAAGTCCTAAAGGTACTATCTGGGCTGCTGCGTCGACCGAATGACACAACATTTTGCTACACAGTGGTGCCCATTATCACGCTAAGTCATCGCGCGCTTCCGAGTACCATCCTTGGAGGAATACATTCGGAGGACGGCGCGTCGAAAGTTTGACAGCACCGATCATTACAGGCATAAACATCTACCCGAGATTGCCCTCTCCACACTCGTCCTCTTGAAGAACTACCGGAAATCGAAGCGGGAGCTTCTTGACACCCCTCCCATTACCTCCTCTATCGAGCCGCAGGTGGATCTAGCCCCACCTGTGACAAGAAGTCCAGAGGATACAAATTAACATTTAACGGTCAGGCTAGGAAGGGCTTGGCCAAGAAGAAGCTTACACACGGGATTCACCACATAGGACGCACTTACCTCCAGCAGAACAGATGACCCCAGTATGGCAAACGAACCGACAAAATTGAACCTAGGTATTTAAGTGACAGTAATGGCCAATGGCCTAGGACTTCTGGCAATCGGCTAGGACTTCCGGAGCTCGGAAATAGAGCAGCAGCGTTTTCATTGTATAATTTTTGGTTGATCAGTTTTGGACCTCAACAATATAATGTTTGTCATTGACCAGCTAAGAAGAAGACTGCGATCTCCAACTTGTCTGAAAAGCATGGTGATTATGGCAAAATCCTTCACTAATGTTGAGGAGGCTTGAGTCCAGCAGTGGACTGCTGGAATTGGCTGTTGACGTGCACGGTAAGATTTTAAGGATTTTTAATGTTCTAGAGTCGATTATGTTGCTGATGGTGGGCTTTAATGAAATCCATTTCAGGCGTTCCATATTCCATTTAGGGACGACCACGTACTGGAAGACACAGCGTGGGTAGGCCTCCCACAAGGTGGACCGATGTGGAAGGCACAAGACCGGCCTTTGTGGAGATCTCTGGGGGGAGGCCTATGCCCAGCAGTGGGCGTCTTTCGGCTGATATGATGATGATGATGATCGGCGTTTTCAACTAAATGTAACATGTCCTATTCGTGCAAAAGCTTTCCTAGCCGCCCTTTATTTAAGTATCAAAATAAATTTTATTTGCTTTTGCAGAGACAAAAAGCATCCGGTGCAAAAGTACGACTTCGATTTCTTCAACTACGCCGGTATCCACCGCCCTGTGTACCTGTACTTGACACCGCAAGTCTATATTGATGACGTCATTGTCAATACTGCTATCCAGGGTCATAAGGGTAATTTTAATTCCCACTTCCTTGTAATTGTCCTTCTTCCATGGACGTTATTACATAGATTTTTAATCAGTAATTTATACACTTTTCCAGTTAATAGGGTTCTCTTAGCCCCTTAGCATGTTTATGCACCGAGTCTAAAGCACCCAGTTGGCTAATCCATGCCAGAAGTAGCAGCAATACTTAATAAAAATCAAACTTGTGCTTGATGTACACAACGTTCATTAATTGACGTTTCTTAAATTAGTAATTGTACCTAATTATATAGGCTATATAAAGTCATTCAGTATTGTAATTTCTATTTTCAGGAGTCGTAAAATACAACGTGTCATATAAAGGCTCGGGCGATAAGAAGATAAAGTGTCTGGTGGAAGTACTGGACCGCAACAACACGAAAGTGGGAGCGCTCAACGAATGCGCCAACGTAGTGAACGTGTCCAATGCCAATCTTTGGTGGCCGTAGCTTATGAACTCGGACCCTGGATACCTGTACACTTTCAAGGTAGGCGAATGTGGAGGAGTCTCGAAGCCGACTGTGGGTTGGTATATTAATGATCTTGATTTATACGATACCCAAAAATAGTCATGTTACCCCATAAAGTCTCAGATTTTACCATTTCTTTCCAGGCGTCCATTCTCACTAACAAATCTGTAGTCTTAGACACGTACAGCGTCAAAATGGGTTTCCGGACGATCACCTGGAGCAACACCACTATGCACATAAACGACCAGCCGTTATATTTTAGGGGATTCGGAATGCACGAGGATTCTGATGTAAGTGATTTTAGGGTGCTACCTTCTGCCATAGAATACCATTAAAACGGTTTAAATCGGAAACTAATAGTTTCCGAGTTAAACCACTACTAAAGAGCTGAGTACAGTCACACAACTCATTCACGCCGATAAAGTTCTAAAATAAAATCTGTAGGTATAAAGTACCTGTTTTAGGGGACCTTCTCTACAAGTAAAGCAGGCATGAAACTTGTTTTCGTACACGTGTTTTTCAGAATTTTTTATATTTAGGGATCCGTTTCCGAAGAATTAAGTTTTGAAATGGTTGATCGACTATTACTCGTTACTTTAAGATTCCACTTAACTGTTATAATTTTCCTTTTAACTTCTTTAGGTACATTTACCTACGTTATATTAACCGGATTTCTAAACCCAACAAGATGTGAATGGAACAAAGGAAAAAAGCATTTGCTATCCTTATTTTTCTATTGACCTTCAATGCTATGGGAGCTACTGAAAACTAGCCTGATACACAGTGCCTTGTTTTTTTAACCAGAATACAACGTTCGACACAAGGTCTAGGTTGGAACCAGAAATAGATAAGGTTGAAGGACATACATGAAATTTAAGGTTCCCCTTGTTCCCCAGTTCCGTGGCAGAGGCTGGGACCCGGTGCTGTGGACGAGGAACTTCAACCTGCTGCAGTGGGTGGGCGCCAACGCGTTCCGCACCTCGCACTACCCCTACGCCGAGGAGATCTACCAGATGGCCGACGAGCGCGGCATCATGATCATCGACGAGTGCCCTGGCGATGACACTGAGTACTAAGTTCATAGATAATCTACAGATAATCTGTACTTTCTGTATTTGTTATCTTGTGTACAATAAACTGTTAAATAAAAAAAAAATAGATCAAAAGAGATGCAACATTCAAGTGTTCACATTTATCAGGTACTTCACCGATGAGCTCCTGAAGAAACACAAGCAGTCCCTCACGGAGCTGATCCGTCGCGACAAGAACCACCCCAGCGTGGTGATGTGGTCCATCTCCAACGAGCCAGTCCTCCAAGATCAACCTGCTCAATCTGATGCATACTTTGGGTAACAACGGTTTATCTTGACATTAAGTATAGGAAAACTGTTTTTTTTTTCTGTTCTGTGGCAAACTCAATCTAGTCTCTTTCGCGAGTGAAAGCCATCATTATAAAAATTATAAGACACACCACCATTAATTTACCTTGGTATATTTAGGATCGCTCTCGAGATTAAAATCTAGGATTCATTCTCTTTTTTCAAGGGAACTAGCCAAGCACGTTAAATCGATGGATTCTTCAAGACCGGTTTCTATGGCTGTATTTTTTCCTGACTTCACACTCGCCACAGATGTACCCGCCGTAAGTTATCAGTCAAACGAAAAGTTCGAATAAGACACTCATCCTTAGGTCTCTGCACTTAATTTATTTTTCATCTCATAATCCGTACAGCCCTTTCTGTACTCCAGTCTGCGCTACATGGCGATTACTCTGTAGCTCAGTCTTATGAACGCTTTATTTGACTGATATTTCATTTCACTGAAACATCGGCATAATTTGGGTTACCACCACAAAGTGCAAGTACTGCCAAACGACAGCATCAGAGACGATCAACAAGGCAACCCATCTTCGAAAAACCAAAACGAAAACCAGTTCATATGACAGGTCTGACGGAATCCTGGATGTGCACAGTACTTACTCGAGGTTCTTGCAAAGTTTCAGTTTCACGACGCCCTGTTCCACTATTCAGCACTCATCACGATCGATCATCACAATGAGATTATCTGTAAGTATGTGATCGGCAGGTGAAGCACCTCGACGTGATAATGTTCAATCTGTACGTCGGATGGTACATCAACCCGGGTTTGCTGTGGGACATTGAGCCCCACTTGGTCCGCGAGGCCACCGCCTGGCACACCCAGTTCAACAAGCCGGTGCTCATGTCAGAGTGCGGCGCCGACGCGCTCGCTGGGATACATACGGTGGGGTCACGTTTGTACTTACTCGTTATTTCGTAGTTTGCTTCATCATAAAGACGTACCTACAATGACTCCCAACTAGTTTCATACTGTGTAGGTACTTACGAACATGTAGTCAATGGACAATTGAACATACACATGCTAATTGTCGTAGAGTCCCTACCAACGAAAATAAGGACTCTTAAATACTGTTTCCATAAGTTCACTTGTTTTATCTAGATTATATATTTTTAGATTAGAGTTTCGTCTGACTTATCATTATGTTTTCAATAATAAAATGCAGCTGTTCATACCATCAGCTACTTATATCGCTACCAGCGAGATATTGTACCTACCTTCTGTAATAGCTTCCGGAGTCAATTTGGTCTGAAGACTACCAGGCGTCGGTGTTCTCCGAGTACTTTAAGGCTTTCGACAAGCTGCGCGATGCCGGCTTCTTCGTAGGAGAGATGATTTGGAATTTCGCCGACTTTCAGACTAGTCAAGGTATAATACCTACAATAGCTTTCTGTGGGCTGTAGCAGAGCGGTGCGGAAGAGGGCAAAATATGACGAAACACCGATTTTACCGCATCCCCTCCTGCACCGCTTTACTAACGCAAGAGCCTACTGAATTAATTATTAGTAAACCTGTACACGATTGATACGTTTTATCATTGACTAATATATATTTTCTTCGTGCAGCCAAATTCCCACAATCTATAGGGCGTGTGGACGGCAACAAGAAAGGCATATTCACGCGGGCCCGGCAGCCCAAGGCGGCCGCGCACCTCACGCGCGCGCGCTACCTCGCGCTGGCCGCCGCTGGCGTCGGCGCACCGCCGCCGCCGCCGGCTCGTTACGTCAGCGACATGAAGCCCTTCTGTCATCAAGAGTTATAAGAGATTTAAGAAACATATCGGCACCGTAACGACTCAGCTGTTCTAGATTCTTTCTACGAAATTCCCCAATAAATACAAGCTACAACGCACCCAATCATCTTTATTTTGAGAAGTCGTTGTTTCGGGAAGTCGTCGTTTCAAGAATAATTTAAATGATAGAGCATGTATTATTTAATAAATAAATACAAATACAAATTAATTTATTCATTAGAAGGAATTATTGTTACAGTAAAGTGTCTCACAAGTTTATTACACTACCTACATTAGTTACAGGAATCGGGTTATCTTGTGAGCTCCACTTTAGGATCCTGTATCGTTGAGACTAAGAGTATCTGATGAAACGAAACAGGGAGTAGCAAGTTTACATTATAATTTTGTAGTACCAACCAAACAATTTTATTGTGACAGATCGAAACTTTCAAGCTAATTAACAAAAAAAAAAATTCTAAAATTATAAAGAAAATAGTGCGAGTATTTAATACAATGTCATAATTACTGCTATAATAAGACCACGCTAAGACGAATCACTTATTAAAAAAATAAAATAAAAATCGGTGTATGGCAACTTTTGACAGGTTTTTTAAAAGTAATAGAACGTCATTCATAAAAGTCATAACAAACAATTTAATTTCTGTAGGATTGTTTATTTTCGTCGGTTATGAAAAATATTATTAAATAATGGGCAAAACAATTAAAAAGGAAGTGAGCGTGATAATTTTCAGCATGATTAATAATTTAATGAAACTAAAAGTACAAGTTGTAGCCAAATATCTGAATGTTTACAAGAAGGACTGACAAGGACTGACAAGGACAGATTATCCCCAGATTATTGCCATATACACATTTTATAATTTCTACTACTGTCAGTCGATTCGGACTTAGCGTGGTCGTATTATAAAGTTAGATAGGAAAGGAGTTTCGAAGGCGAGGTATTTGTTTGCAAAAACTTTATTTACAAGTGTATGAGGAAACCCCGATTATGTTTGCAGCTTCATTCTTTTAGGTTGAAATGTTGTAGTTGGGCCCCACGCATCAGCCTAGCACGGATCTTTTAAAGTGATTTTTCTACTAAAAATCTTTTTCTTTTTTAATATAGCCACACAAATCCCTTCCGTAACCTACCCTTCGCTATCCCCACCAAGTCTGCCTCGTCGGCCGTCTTGCATTCGTCTCGTCATTACGTGTTTCCGTGCTGAAGCACGTCAACACAGTCCTTAGAATAAATCGTATTTTTTTCGTACTTACCAACTTTAAAAATGGGGAAGAAAAGGAATAGGGAAAAAAGTGAAGAAAGAATCAAGAAGAAAATAAGGAAGTTGGAGAAGAAATTGAATACAAAGCGACGTCGTTTATCGTCATCGCACGATGAAAGCTGTAAGTAACTTCTTAACTGGATTATCTACCCACCGGGTATCTACTTTTTTAACGCCGCGAGCAACTGTATTTGGGTTGTCTCCGTTGTTTCTAAGCGATGCGAACTACTAAATTTGGGTTGTGTCTATCGCGGTTACTTAAAGGTTACATAAGTGTTCACCATCCATGCTCACAAGTGGTATTGAGCCGCTAAGTCAGCGGAGCGATTTCGCCTCCCTTTGTGTGTTCTACCGCTTTTACAACGGTGTTTGTTCTGAAGAACTGTTTTACATGATGCCTACAGCTACATTCTATCATCGCACCGCTCGCCATCGACAGGGAGATCATCCTCACACCTTGGAGCCAATTGGTCGCGAACTATGCGGTTCCAAAGGAACTTTCTCCCACGCACACTAAGGTTGTGGAATGAACTACCTGGAGAGGTTTTCCCTGGAGAGTACAACATGGAGCTCTTCAAGAAAGGGGTTAAAAGGTTTTTACGGGGTCGGCAACGCGTGGGTGATGCCCCTGGTATTGCAAACGTCCATAGGCTGATGTGACTGCTTACCATCAGGCAGGCCGCAAGCTTGTTTGCCACCTTAGTGGTATAAAAAAAAACCTTACAGTCACCCAGATGCGAACAACTAACATTGGGTTGGGTCCATTTTTATGCTGGGCTTGTAGTGAATCGAGCAGCTAACTAATCAGGCTGTCTCACAAGTATTAATGAGATTAATTGTCCCTTCAGACCCTCCTGCTCCTCCAGATTCGGATGTAGTTCAGAGTCTAATAGATACGCCTGTCGATCAGTGTTTGGACTCCCAAGCAGTCCCAGGAGACATATCTTCAGTAGTTGAAGACCCACCAGTGCTTATACACGCCCCGCACTTCCATCCGTTGCTAACCAATCAGACGCAGTGCCGTCAGAAAATGCTATTAACACGGAGTCAACTCCTGGAACATTCCTAACGACTGAAGTCGTCGAACGAGATCTCGATATCGAGATCCTGAATTTATTGGGCGAGGCACCGGAACCCGAGGTTATCTTTGGTAAACCTATACACAAGAATATAGCTGCGAGGTTGTAAGATATTCTCAGAAGAGGGTTGACGCAAGAAATAAAAGATAAAATGTCCAAAGAATACCTAATACCTAGTAACTGTGAGTTACTTCTGCCACCTACCCTCAATCTCGAGGCAAAAGCGGCGTTGACCGAGCCATTTGTCAAACGCGATGCATCGATTTTGAATAGACAAAAGCAAATTAGTTTAGAAGTTTCGGCATTAGCTCAAACCATTGATTCACTTATTTCCAATGAAGGTGAACCAAATTTAAAACAAAAAGTATTAAAGCCGATCAGTGATGCCTCTAGAATTTTGTGTAACCTACAGTATAATGAAACCAAGATTCGCAGAAAATTTGTTATTTCTTCAATAAATACGGGTTTGAAAGGTACCCTTACAAACTCAACCACAGACAAGTTTCTTTTCGGAGATAATATGGCTGAAAAGCTGAAGGCAGCTAAGAAGGTTCACCGTACAGAAGAAGCTCTCAAGACTGTTCAGAAACCAAGATTCAAGAAGCACCTTGGCATTGAATTTTAATTTTAGGAACCAGTCAAACTACAAATCCCTGCACCAGAAGACTGCGGGCAGAGATGCAGGGAAGCCTCACCCAGCCCCGCGCCAGCAGTACCGAGCGCCAGCGCAGGGCCCGCCGGCCCGCCGCCAGAACCGCAATTAAATGAGATAGCGTACGCAGGTTTATTCCTTTTATTAAGTTCCTCCTCTTTTTACTTTAGACTTTACCTAAGATTCCTTTTACTAAGTTTATGGCTCTGGATACTGCGATTCCACCCCGTGCAACATTCTCGGTGGAAATATCGATGTAATTAGAACCACTGCAGGATGGTGGTGGCTCCTCGACTTTCGCCAAATTTTATAATAGAGAGGTGGCCTGTAGCGATTTTGTTTTTGCAAGATCCATTTTGTCATCTGAAAATAGATAAAACTATGATTAGCTCACTTAATTCTAAGTAAAAAATAAAAATATGTTATGATACTCACCTGTTTTTTGTTCACCTACTTACCAAATAAAAGGTACCTTCACAATTTGTTATTTTTACATTTGTAGCTCTGAACATCCTACAACATGTCAAACCTAAATCACAAAGAATGAAGCTGCGAAACAAATTGAGAATCAAACTAACTTACCAAGTGAAGTTCGATGACAATTATGTGAGCAGCTTCATTGGACGCGATTTGCATACACCCACCCTACTCGACAAATATTAGAAAGAAATACTTACCCAAATATTTTACAAATATAAAAATCACATATTGAATTTAAACATAATAACGAGGCGAATACAAGATGACTGACGAGGTAGACTTGGTGGGGATAGCGAAAGGTAGGTTATGGAAGTGATTTGTGTTGCTATATTAAAAAAGAAAAATATTTTTATAAAAATTACTTTAAAAGATCCGTGCTAGGCTGATGCGTGGGGCCCAACTACAACATGTCAAACCTAAGTCGCGTCGAATGAAGCTGCTCACATAATTGTCATCGAACTTCACTTGGTAAGTTCGTTTGATTCTCAATTATAACCTTAAAATGTGTGATAATAACCACGACAGTTTAAAACATTATGTTAATTATCAATTGTTATAGCTCTTGAAGTACCTCATCCCAAGGCCCATTTTTGTTTATACTTCTCCCCACGAGTGTCCATAAAATAGTATTGCAGTATCATCTGCGTAACAAATCAGCCTCATGTCTGTGGATGACAGATGGTGAATGTCGCTCAGGTAGATGATAAAGAGGGTTGGTCCAAGTACACTTCCCTGGGAAGCCCCTAAATTAGTTGGGAGGTCTGCACTAGTTAGTACACCTACCTCCACACCCTGTGATCTGTCACTCAGGTAGCTTCGAAACCATTCCACAGCCACTCCCCTTATACCAAAAGACTCAAATTTCCTGAGCAGGATTGGCAGTGAAATGGTGTCTAATGTCTTTGCAAGATCTAGAAAAACATCTATGCAGTTGAGTCCCCGTAGAGGTGACCAGATACTGTTTCAAAAAGGAGACTCACTGCGTTTTTGGTGGAGCGGTTATCCCTGGTACTTACTCAGATAGCAGTTTTACTCAGACGAAAATTGACGATTTTCTCTACGGTTTTAGAGAATATGGGAAACATAGAAGTCTGTCTATAGTTAGAAGTAAATGTTTTGAATCGGATTTGTGTAAAGGAATGACTATTATTTTTTCCTTTTTCTGATCTGTACGAAAAGACCCACCTATCTGTGAAATAGTAAAGTAAAGATACGTTTTACCCGGAAATATAATAAAATTATCTTCTTTAAAGTCCCGTTAAGCGGAACTACAAACATAAGATAAGTACTTAGTAATATATAGTTAGTCTAGCTAGAGATAACAGTGCCACTCTTCAAAGGTTGAAGCAGATACCCTGTGGTGACCCTGATATTCAAATTGTTTTAGAAGAATTTAGATAAACTGTAATAGACATATGTTTAAGGTTAAACAGAGTTAATAAAGTACCTATTTGAAAGTATAATCAGGCAGTTTATTAAATACTTACCTATTTAAAAAAAATTGTGGATGGTAATTTATCATACTCGTAGATATTACTATGCCCAATATGGAGCGCCTAATATTTTGTCTGTCGTGTTGCCATGCGACAACGATCATAATGAACGCGAGAGCGAGGGGTGCTGGTCGTGTTGGAGTCTATTTCCAAGAACAATGACAGCATTAAGAACGTTGTGGAATTGTATATTTTCTTAAAGAAGCTAGTCGCAATTCAGCACCGCAACCAGCTCGCCGTTGTCTTTAATACATGAAGTGAGGTTGACCAAGGTCTACGGCTGAGGACTGGTTAAACTATAAACTTACTTTCTCAGGTATACCAAACTCTTTCAGTTAAACTGTCTCAGGGGGCGATTGCCATGCCGTGAGGGTATTTTCGTCGGTATAGAGAACTTATATGAGACTGAGAAATGGCCATAGCGACCATTTGAAAAAATCTACTAGTCTACTGTCAACTATGACACGTTTGGCTTACGTTTCCTTCACTCAGGCGCTGGGGAGATTGCATACGTTTGAACCATACGCACCCGCGGGCAGACCGTCATCATATTACGATTTTATTGCCATCAGTCAAGCTGTTTAGATAGTAAAAAAATGCGTTAATTTATTTATACTAGCTTTCACCCGCGTGCAGTTCGGATCGGAGATTTTATTATTTTTTCTGGATTAAAAGTAACCTTAAAACTCGGAAATACTACTCTGTTATTGAGCTATTTCGATGACAATTTTCATTTGGAAGCTGGTTTATTTGAGATGGTTCATGGTCTTAAGCGCGCTAAAAGCTCAGGAGCTGTTTTAAAGAACGGCAGCTAATAATAGAAAGAGAAAAGATTTGAATTTTTGTTTGTAATAAACAAACTAAAAACTACTGGACCGATTTTTAAAACCCATTAATAGGAAGCTACGTTATTCCTGATTGGCTACTTTTAAATTTTTGTTCCCGGGAAAATAATAGGGTCCCGCCGGATAGTAGAATGTTAACAGAGCTCCGAACTGCGCGCGGGTGAAAACGGCGGGGGATTGATACTACTTAATAAAATAAAATAAAATTACGTGTTCAGAAGATTAAGTGGATGGTAGAAGGTAATAGCAAGCAGCGAAACCAAATCCTCACTAGGCTAAGTAGGTACCTAACTAATTTTATACTATGCAACGTAAAGTTATGCAAAATATATTGGACATGCACCAAGAAATTATCAATTTTATTACATAACTTAAAATCAATAAAATTATATAGTTTAACCTACATATTTAAAATTGCTATAGGTATCCATTTAAAAATGGCAAAAGTTATCATAGTTTTAGTCACTTCTTTGTTATACAAAGTTGGTAACAACTATGTAAGTAATTTCTAATGTTATATTACAATAGTGTCTAATAAATTTATGGCCTAATGGTTAAGGGGTCCGACTCGTACCCCGTGTTTCCGGGTTCGACCCCAGTACCGGCATATACATGTAGGACTATTAACCGATGCTCTTACAGTGAGGGAAAACATCATGATGAACCGTACATTCAGGCAACTGAATGTGTAACCATGGTCCACTCTGATCAGGTTCCCCTCTTAATAGCATCACGGAGGTCTGATGACAGTCGCTCTACCGTAATTACCTGATCAGTCAAATCCAGGATCATTATCAAGGCGGACCCTGGGCCCTCGCGCGCGAGAACACAACTGGGACATTAACGTAAAGATGACCAGTGTTTAATAAAATTAGTTTGTTTGCATAGTGCCTACCAACCCCTTCGTCTGTCGCACGAGGCAACCTCTTAGCAGCAGACCAGTTAGCTAGCTAAAATATGGGCGGAGTATAGTTGAGTAACGTTTTCTTGTCAACACTGCAATTTCCGTCTGCCAAGAGTGGTGTTTATAGCAGTACCCTCCATTAATATGGAGGAGGCCCAAGTCCAGAGTTGTTGATGTTGACTTCAAAATAATAAAAAAGTCACTGAATATTTTGTGGAAGATAGGTAGTGCTTATAACATGAGCCTTCATATACGAGTATAATAACTAAATAGGTAAGTACAGATCAGCTGTTAACAGTCCACTGCTGAATTTGAGCCATATTCACCACATGTAGCATGATTGGGCCAGCTCGCCCCGGAAGTACCCCTCCTTGAAGACCGACGTACTATGTTTCGTTTGGTGCGCGAGAAACCCGGTGACTAGATCTTAGTAATTGCAAACATTCTACTCTGCCGATTCTAAGATTCTACCCTCCCAGACACCACACGGCTAATTACATAACTACTTATAGAGTTGTTCAACATTAAATATCTATACCTATATGGGATGCCAGATAACAGAAAATGCCACTGAAGAGGAGCCCGCTGGGCGTGCTGGTCAGCTTGTCACTGATGCCAGCTTTAGTTCTTGGGTCGCATTCGGCCGATGAAGCCTTGAAGAAGAGGTCCACGTTCGTAGGCGGCTCGCTGTACCCCCAGGCCACGGAGACCAGGGACCTGCTGAGGCTCGACGGCGTGTGGAACTTCAGACTTTCGCCTGTGGGGGACCCGGAGTATGGACATCGACATGGGTGGAATTTGCAAGATCTTCATTTGGTAATACTTAAATTCCATTTTTTTTTTATATTATACAAGACAGGCATTTGACCGCCATCTCACCTGTTGGTAAGTGACGATGCGACCGAAGATGGAGCATGCCCGTCTTGGAACAGCCGATTCACTCCAGCCTTGAAGGCATCCAGATTATATTGATCAGGAAACACACTCGCAGGCAACGCGTTCCACTCCTTAGCCGTACGCATTCTAAAGGTCGAGCCAAGGCGGCTCGTGCGGATAGCTGGAATATCCACGACATAAGGATGAAGCGCTCGCCCGCATCGCGTCTCCCGATGGCGGAAAGGGGCCGGCGGAATGAGGTCGTGCAGCTGCTTCGCACACTCTCCGAAATTTAACCTGTAGAAGGCCGACAGACACGCAACCCTACGCCGATGTTCGAGGCTCTGCAGCCTAGCCTCAACCAACTCAACAAATTATCTTCTTTGCACGTTTTTCAACCGAATCCAAAGCCGCTAGTTGATATTTGGCTGATCCATCCCAGAGGTGGCAGCAGTTCTCCATGCAGGATCGGACTTGAGCTTGATATAACTGAAGCAACTGCTTTGAAGTAAAGTACCGCCTAACCTTCCAGAGGACACCAAGCTTTTTTGCTGCAGTCTTAGCCTTGGATTCGATGTACTGACCGAAGTTGAGATTTGCAGCCAAGAAGTTGTCGGCTGTCGGTAATTTTCACAGGAACATCCCGAAAAGTTGGAGTTAAATGGAATGGACTCCTTCTGGCGGAAAACAAACACGCCTGTGTTTTGGTTCTGGTTAATTTCTTTGTACATCGCATCTAAATATTTAACTGCAGTAGGCGCTGTCCTAATTGGCAAAGGTCGTGCTACCATAGTCGTGCGACGGGCGGTTTTGAGGTCTCTTATTGGTCGGGTGACATCCCTCGTACGACCATGGTCGCACGACCGTTGCCAATTAGCACAGGGCCCTACAAAAAAGGCATGGCTTAAGAACATTGTAGGTAATTGACCAATAGGCTGGTCATGCGGATATAAGCTAGGGGAATAATAGGAAAATAGATTTTTATAATAGTTACAACATAAAAAAGTCAACGATACCACACAAAGCCATTAAGGGTAGAGCAGTAGAAATCGCCTAAAAACAATATTTGTCCAGACTGGCTCGGTGGAGGCGATGCCGGTGCCGTCCTCGTACAATGACGTGGCGGCGGATGCGACGCTGCGCGATCACGTGGGGCTGGCGTGGTACGACCGGCGGTTCCGCGTGCCGCGCTGGTGGCTCGCCGACGGGCAGCGCGTCTGGCTGCGCTTCGGCAGCGTGCACTACGCCGCACAAGTCGTGAGTTGCCTTTGTTTTTCTAACGGTTGTGTTCAGTTCACAGAGCTAAATCCTAATTTACACTTGAAGAACGTGTTGTTGTTGTCTCCAGTGGGTGAACGGGAAGTCAGTGATGTCGCACGAGATCGGTCACCTTCCGTTCGAGGCGGAGGTCACGGCCGCGATGCACGCCGGCCGCAGCAACCTACTCACGGTCGCCGTCGACAATGTGCTGCTGAATAATACCATACCGCAGGGGTGGATTGAAGGGTAAGCGAAAACGATGTGATGCTCAATGACAGCGACTTTTTCTTTCTGCAACGTCTCACCGCTGAAGATGCAGTGTCTGCTGGACCTACTTTAAGAATGGCTGAAGACGCCAGTTATTTGTGCCGGGACCCATCAACGCTTACACCACTACTGCAGCTACGAGGACAAGTTAATCTTTAGGATCAGATTAATACCTCCCACAGAACAGATCACCCAGAATGATCAGAATGATCAGAATGTCACCGGCAAAATTGAACCAGTGGTATAGGTACTAAACTGACAGTAGTCTTAGAGGCTAATCAGCTAGGACCGCAGACCATAAATAGAGCAATGTTCTCGTTGTGTATTTTAAACACTGCGATCTCCAACCCTTATGACAAGCGTAGAGTAATCTCTACTAAATAAAATAAATCATAAAGTCTTTCACTAATGTTGAGGAGGCTGAAATTGATTGTTGTGTGCTGTTGACGTGTATGATGTGAATTGTTAGGCTAGAGCTATGTAAAATCATGCTATAGTATAAGTAAAGCCTCTTTACATACTCGGCAGGTTTAAGGATTCTAGAGTTGATCATCTTATGATGTTGCTAATGGTAAGTGTCAATCAAAATCCACGCCAGGTGTTCCACAAGGGTCCTATTTAGGACCTGATTTATGATCAAACTGCTATCAGTATACAAATACATCGTTAAGCCTTATTTTGTTCACTTTACTTTTTGTATCGGCGTTTTCGATTAAATGTTACACAAGAAGTGTGTCTACTGGCCCTTTATTTAAGTACAAAACTAAATTTTATTTGCTTTTCTAGAGACAAAGAGCATCCGGTGCAAAAGCAAGACTTCGATTTCTTCAACTACGCCGGAATCCATCGCTCAGTGTACCTGTACTCGACACCGAAAACCTACATTGATGACGTCATTATCAATACCGATATCAAGAGTCATAACGGTAATTTTTATTCGCACTTTAAGCAGCAACAAAAAAATTTGAGTGGTCAATATAGATCTAATAAAATATCATCCCCGACTTCAGTGGTAACATATTCTATGACACTCTCGAAATAAGCCTCGTATCATGTTTAGCTACCATTCCAGAGATAGTAATAGGTCGAAAGTGAACTTGATGCAGGTAGTTGAAACAAATGTCATTTAATTGACGTTCGTAAATTAATTACATAAGTATAATTGTAAACCCTCTTTTCAGGAGTCGTAAAATACAACGTGTCATATAAAGGATCGGGCGATAGGAAGATAAAGTGTCTGGTGGAAGTACTGGACCGCAACAACACGAAAGTAGGAAAGCACAACGAATGCGCCAACGTGGTGAAAGTGTCCAATGCCAATCTCTGGTGGCCGTATCTTATGAACTCGGACCCTGGATACCTGTACACTTTCAAGGTAGGCGAATGTGGAGGAGTCTCGAAGCCGACTGTGGGTTGGTATATTAATGATCATGATTTATACGATACCCAAAAATAGTCATGTTACCCTATAAAATAGTCATGTTACCCCATAAAGTCTCAGATTTTACTATTTCTTTCCAGGCGTCCATTCTCACAAACAAATCTGAAGTCTTAGACACGTACAGCGTCAGAATCGGCTTTCGGACAATCACCTGGAGCAACACCTCAATGTACATTAACGACAAGCCCTTGTATTTTAGGGGATTTGGAATGCATGAGGATTCTGATGTGAGTGATTTTAGGGTTCTACGACGTACCATAGAGCATAATTGTACATTAATACTCTAGGTATTTTCAACCGTTTCAAGGGAATGTCCATTTTTTGTATTTTCGTTATAAATATATTCGTCAATTCAAAGCCGATTTTAAAATTTCTTTTTTTATTTAAAAAAGTGAAGGGCATATTCCATAGGTGGTCCCATAATCATTTGGTCAGGATCTGATGGTGGAATCTCTGAAAAATCGAGGGCAACCCTAAAAAATTATAGATATATTAACTGCCAAATATCAAATGGCGGCTTTGAATTCGATGGAAAAACGTGCAAAAAAGATAATTTGTGACGTGCAGATGATTTAAGCTAGCCTGCAGAGCCTCGAGCATCGGCTTAGGGTTGCGCGTCTGTCGGTCTTCTACAGGTTACATTTCGGAGAGTGTTCGAAGCAGCTGCACGACCTCATTCCGCCAGCCCCGCGTCGGCTTCGGGAGAGGCGATCCGGGCGAGTGCTTCATCGTTATGTCGTGGATTTTCCAGCTATTCGCACGAGCCGCTTTAGCTCAACTTTTATAATGCGTACGGTTAACGCGTTGCCTGCGAATGTGTTCCCTGATCAATATAATCTGGATGCCTTCAAGGCTACAGTGAATAGGCTGTTCCAAGACGGGCATGCTCCATCTTCGGCCGCAACGCTTAGCCAGTACTTGTATTGGAACTTGTAGTGTTTTGTAACCTTTCATAACTTACTAACTCCGGTGTTTGCTTTTGAGAGTCATCAGCTAATGCTGCAGAGTAGATGATGAAGCCACAGTCTTCTTTAGGATTGAGAATTGGGGGATAATTTTAAATTTGTCCAAGGCTGACATGATGTTTAAAAAAGTCTGAGGTGGTCCCGTTTTCAACAGGTCAGGATCTGATGATGTAATCTCATGAAAATTAAGGAATCCCCTAAAACTTATAGGCACCTATTGGTTCATAACTTACTCAGGTGTTTTAGTTGAAAGAGTTGACCTCGAAATATCGTGCCAATTACCACTGAAAATTACAAAATTAAATAAAATTTTAACAAAATTAAAAGCCAAATTCAAATTAAGCATAAGTAGAGTATCGAAAAGTTTTTAAACGTTATTTGAACTGTGATTTCTCACCGTTGTTCGTCTAAGCTGTCGTCTTTATTCGCTATAGATCATGCGATCGAATTATGCGTTTTTGTCGTGCAATGAAAATGACTGTGCAATGGTCCATCAGGTGACCAGATCGCGCGGTTCCCATAGAGCGATCCCCGTCGAAAAGGTTCCCTTTGTTTCGCAGTTTCGAGGCAAAGGCTGGGACCCGGTACTGTGGACGAGGAACTTTAACCTGCTGCAGTGGGTGGGCGCCAATGCGTTCCGCACCTCGCACTACCCCTACGCCGAAGAGATCTACCAGATGGCCGACGAGCTTGGGATCATGATCATCGACGAATGCCCCGGCGATGATACTAGGTAGGTATTAAGTTAGATAATTTGCATTAATCTTTCTGCTGATATCATGATGCTGTGTTCCAGCCGGTGGTTAAGGTCTCCAGCGCTCTATAGGTAATCATAGATAGCAAAGCGTCCCAGGGTTTTAGACATTAGCAACGCATTAGCGAGACCCACAGATATCTAAACAAATGTGACGCGCATCGAAAAAGATAGGCAAACTCATATCAAGCAAGACTTCAAAGTTGTATATATATTTTTGCCCAACGATCGATTTCACGTATTTATATACGATACTACTTACTAACTATCAAGTGGGATATGCTAGTTTGCAATTTAGTGGTAGATGTTGAAAAAGCTATAAACTAAAATATGTAAATACTCATTTAATGTTGGATAACTGAGATTTTTAGTGCCGTTTAAGGTATTTCCCCAACCATTCAAGTGTTTACATTTTTCAGGTACTTCACCACCGAGCTCCTGAAGAAACACAAGCAGTCCCTGACGGAACTGATCCGTCGCGACAAGAACCACCCCAGCGTGGTGATGTGGTCCATCTCCAATGAGCCAAAGATCCAACATCATCATGATGAATCTGATGTTTACTTTAGGTAAAAATTCTCAATCTTGACATTAGAATTAGATATGGCAAACTCTAGGCTTATTTGTAGGCAATTTTGATAGATTGGTAGTCTTAGCCGCTACTATCTGATTTAACAGAACCTACTGATGATCATTTAATATAAGTGACCTTATCCCACTGGATAGGGTCGGTACAATATGGAGAAAGAGCTTCCATCTATCACTCGTTATCTTAGTACTCACTCCTTTCGCCATACTTATCCATAGTGAACTAGATAAGAACAAAAACACAGATTTTTTTATCCAACCACTACAACAATACAAGGAATATTGATCTACACTGCATTTTTGGAAGAGCAGGGGGCTTACCATTAGCTCATGGTAAGCCCTCTGGGCTTTCACTTTTTGTGGATAATAAAAATAATTCTTTTTTTTTAGGGAGTTAGTGAAACACGTTAAATCGATGGATTTGTCAAGACCGGTTTCTATGCCAATATTCTTTCCTGATGTCAAAGCTAAAGCCGTAAGTTATCAACAGAATTAATAGTGCAAATACTGAGTGCGATTATGAAATATAAAGAAATCCTAAGTTACTAACCGTCAGGTATATTCAATGACTAACGCGTACTTACTTACCTCTTTCAACGCAAATACTGGATCTAGTAGGTAATAGCGGCGTAGAAATAGGTAATTTAGCATTCTATCACCTAGTAACTAGATGGTGGAGTGGAGTTGAGTGGTGTGAAAACGCTGTTACATATTTTACTTGCTGCGTTGGCTGAGCATCCCAAAGAGCATCTTGGCCTCTGACACCAAAAGTCACCACTAATACAAATCCTGAACTGTTCGCTATTACCTACCTACGCCAAATACAATATCAAACGCTGTTACATATTTTACTTGTTCGGATAGCTAGAAGATCCATAGCATTAGTCCGCCTGCTTCGCACACTCTCCTAAATGCAACCGGTAGAAGACCTAAGTACCTACCATAATTTATTCTGTCCTGAATTTCAGAATTATAATTATTATAATTCGCACCGGAATGGCAGCGATCGACAAAGGCATTTAGTGGCTGGCTGCGTCCAGTCGGCAAAAGAGTCTGTCACTCCTGTGAATTGAGGCTAATATCGGTGCAATACAAGTGAACATCCATGTTGCCAGCTTTCTGGGCACCATGCCTCGCGGGGATGCCCTAGAGGAGGTTTTCTATCTGTAAATATAGATTTAGGTTTAGGGTTAAGTTTAAATGTTGTTTATGATTGTGTAAATAAATTGCTACTAAATTACTTTAATAAAAACACCCTTTATATCCAAGTGAACGAGACGAGGATTTTCAGGATAATATGCATGTACTTGATTCTCTACCAATTTTAAATCCAGTGCCTCATCATGTAAAAAGATTCAAGGCTTTATATTTTACTCTGTGTTCGGCAGGCGAGACACCTGGACGTGATCATGTGCAACCAGTACTACGGGTGGTACGAACAAGTGGCAGTAATCGAGGACATCGAGCGCAACGTGGTAAACGAGTCCACCAGCTGGCACCGCACGTTTAACAAGCCGGTGCTAATTTCCGAGTACGGGGTGGAAACGCTCGCTGGGATACATTCGGTGTGTTTGCGCTTGGAGAATTTTTCGTAGTTTTAAATATCCAGAACCATCAGCAGGAGACATTTATCAGGGACCAGTGGAACAGAGGATGGTGCAGTAATGGAAAGGAGGACCGGCAGAAATGTTCCATACATTTCCCCAGTTCAACTGAAGTTTAGTTTAATTCACCATAACTTTTTTCCTACAGCGATTTGAGAATTGTCGCCAAAATAAGAGTTGTAGAAAATGAAAAATCCTTTCTAATGACATATATATCAATATTATTGGTGATTAAGGCCGAGTTGTCTGGACTCCTTTATTGCCGCGAGTTGTCACGACAAATTTCACAACCGCCCTTATCGCTGTACCGATTTAATCTTTGGTATTGAAACATTTGTAGACTACGATAACTACTTACTTAGTGCTTAGCTTACCATCTGACCCGTATGCTTGTTTGCATTTATACTTATTTCCACAGCTGACGGAGAACATGTTTTCGGAAGAATACCAGGTGGCGGTGTTTTCCCAGTACTTCAAGGCGTTCGACAAGCTGCGCACCGCAGGTTTCTTCACAGGAGAGCTGATTTGGAATTTCGCCGACTTTCAGACGCAACAAGGTACAAGATTTCTGCGGTAGCCATTAAATTGACGTCACTGCCTCTCCTTCCACCACCTCCTTACACCCTTCCACTATCGCACAACTAATCACTAGACCACAGATTTCAGGAGGTCTAACCTTGATTGATAGCACGAAGCGACTAGCCACAATACTGTTAGCATTTCTTCAGGATACTATCGCTAGGCGTGGCTAAATGCTTTGTGCTAATGTCATTTTTGTTGGCGCAGGCATAATGCGAGTGGACGGCAACAAGAAGGGTATATTCACGCGCGCCCGGCAGCCCAAGGCGGCCGCGCACCTCACGCGCGCGCGCTACCTCGCGCTGGCCGCCGCCGACGCCGGCGCGCCGCCACCGTCGCCGGCTCGCTACGTCAGCGACAACAAGCCTGCGTATCATCAAGAATTATAAATTTCCTCCCTATAGGTAACGCAAGAGCCGTACTTGCGACATCTGCCGGACATAAGTTAGTGTGTTTCAGATTCACTGAAGAAGTCCGAATGGTAACTGAAACTGATGTGATCATCAGTCGAGTCAGTACAATTAGTGTGTACATGCCATAAAGTTATATAATATATTCGTTAACTTATGATATATACATACAAACATATATAAAATCAGTGTACGAGTAATTAGGCTAGTCGTACACATGTACGACAATACTTACGGCATACAAGAATAGGACCACGATAAGGCCGTATTGACTGACAGTAGTAAAAATTATAAAGTGTGGATATGGCAATAATCTGGGGATAATCTGTCCTTGTCAGTCCTTCTTAAAAACATTCAGTTATTTGGTCACTATTAGCTTGAACTTGCACTTTTAGTTTGTCTAAATTATTAATCATGCTGAAAATTATATCCCGCACTTCCTTTTTAATTGTCTTGCCTATTATTTAATCATATTTTTCATAACGTACGAAAATAAACAATCCTACATTAATCAAATTGTTTGTTATGACTTTTATGAATGACGTTCTATGACGAAACTTGGCATAAGTTGTCCTAAAATTTTATATTTTTCATAAACGGTTCGGTCTTAGTATGGTCTTATTGTGGTACGGCATTACTATTGACAATAATATTGATATTGATTCGATTATATTTTGATTCGATTTATAACTATTTCATTATTAATAATATTGCCAGCCACACGGCACGAAACAGGATAAGTCTGCACTTAGGTTAGGGTGTTCTTGTGATTCCTATAATTGTTTGTGTTGGGAATTGTTCTTGTAGGCCATGGATGTAATATAATGTTGTAGGCTGAATATCAAGTTTAGTTCCATTTTCAGACGCGAGCAAAGCTCTCTCTAGTATAATTTGTATAATATTAAAAAAAAGTTTAGATTTTACTTTTCTATGATTTATAATTTGTTATTTAACCAATAATAATATTATTAACCATTTCGGGAAAAAAATTAACTGTTTCATATAAGGTTAATGTCAAAATATCAATCTTTTCGCAATATATACAAACTATACAAACTTTTTGATTTTTTGTGGAAAGTTAAAACCTGGAAATATTACATGCATAACCTGGAGACCCTGCTGATTGGACAATCAGATTGTGTCGTATGGCAGGGAGGGTAGACTCCGGGGCAGCCTCGTTAACGATTTTGGGAATTCGTGTCGGTGAAAACAATTGTTTTATATTTATTAGTGAAACTGCATCTGAACTGAATAGCTAAATCATTTTATGCATTTCTTACTGCAGGAATACAGATAGACGCGGAAAGCAACTTTAATTTACATTATGTACCTATAAATTATTTAATTTATGCTATATACAAAAGCGACTTTTATTTATAAGTACTATGTACACCTAGGGCTGACGTTGATATATGAACGTCTGTAGATCTTTTACGCAAAAATCGTACAAATCACTCAGATTATCGCTCTCCCCGTATATAATAATATAGACATAGGATACGAAAAAGTATGTCTATCCTCAGGTGCTGAATTATCTCAATATCGAATTTAATCAAAATCGGTGCAGTGGTTTAGAGCTGTGAAAGCGTAACAGAAAGACAGTTACTTTCGTCTTTGTGATATTCGTAGGGATTTAGTTACAAGTCCGCCTTTGTAAAATATTTATTTATTTATTTATTTAACTGTTTATTGTACACAATAATTATATACAGAGAAATATAACAGTATAGAAGACACAACAGGCGTACTGTGCGTAAAGTCAATACATATAACCTTGTATTGTATCCAGGGTCTGATGATGAAGCCCGGATGTGATCATATGTCCTTTAATCCGTTGTAAAGTGACCATTGTTCACCGTGGAAATGTCCTTTAGTGCACGGTGACACTCCAGGATCAAAGAAAGCAAGAAAGAAAACATTTATTACAAAGGACGCCACGACACGATAATTACATTTAACACAAAAACATTCAGTACTTACATAAAACAGGGGACAATTATTGGATTTCCAGTGGCATTTTTCGTGGGCATCCAGCGTAAACCCGCGAACCCGTAATATCCCACCGTCACTGCACCGTCAAGCAATCAATATCTACATTAATAAAATGAACAGTTAATGCTTTTACGTATTAGCGCTTTCAGTACGGACATGTTAGTACTCTGATGTCTTGGTCGCGTACGCCAAGAGAAGCAGATTGGTTGATTGTCGTGTGTCTAGACCCTGGCACCGGGCCCTGGCCCAGAGCAGGCTTGACCTTGGTCCTAAACCAAAAGACCTTGGTCACGAGTGTTCTATATTCTGACGAATTGACATTTTGTCAAGTATTATTTGTACATTTTGACACTCGTGCTATCTGCCTCATTACACATTATGACATGTTGACAGTTTGTGCCCAGAGTGAAAACCAGGACTTGGATCTAATCTTAGTCCAGGTCCAAGGCCCTTGTCCGTATTCACACCCAGGTCCAGGTTTAGGTCTAGGACCAGGACGAGGTTCACATCCTGGTCCACGACCACATCCTGGCACAGGCATAGGTCTAACCATCCTATATGTAACAAACCCTTGTCATGGGTAATTTCGATGGGGAAAATTGCGAAAGCAAAATAGAGAAGAAAAAATGTGTGCAGCAAGTGATGAATGAGGAAATATGCAAATAGAAACCGCTACTGGCAAAATTCAGGTACAGGCAAATAAAGCATTCAGAACAAATTGAACTGGAAAAATATGGGAATGGAAAAAATTACACCAAGAGAAATAGATTTTCATAAATTATAGGCCACACTCGTTATCTACATAAGAAAGAAAAAAATTATAGAATATTTCGTCCGCCATCTTGAATTTTTCAACTTAATTTTTTTAAAGAGGTGTCAACAATCACTTAAATCGGTGTAGTCGTTTTGAGTCCATAATTATACTAATAACGAATACTAATAGGGTTAAGTTTGTATGTTGCTTATGGTTGTGTAAAAAAAATGATATAACAGATAAAATCAATAGTATTGGTCCCTACTGCCTACCGAGTATCAAGTAATTCGGTTTGTGTTTTGCATGCAAAAATGAATTTTTATTTTGATAAGCCAGTGACTATTTTAGTGCAGGGTAATTAAATATTGTCCCGGACATTTGAAATAATAAGCTGAAAATTGGTGGTAATGTAAAGAATAGTTTCCTGATAAATATCCTAAAAGACCCAAAAAATTATTATTATTATTATTATTATACTCTTTATTGCACAAAACACATTGGAAACATAGTTACAATACAAAGTACAAAGGCGAGCTTATCCCTAAAAGAGATCTCTTCCAGCCAACCTCACATTCAAAATCCGCAATTTAAAAAAATTTTGATCGAGTTTTAAGCACAACGACTGAACCGAGCGTCAAATTTTATTAGTTTTTGTTTTAAATACCTTAATTCAGACAGCTTTATCTTCAAAAATGCTGAAATCAATTATTTTACGTCAATTTTAGTTCTTGAGAAAAACAATACCTAGATACATATTAAAATCCAGCAAATTAATTTTGTTCTATAACTATTACAATAAAAAAATTATCTTGGCGTTAATGTCCCGGTTGTGCTCTCGAGTATGAGGGCCCGGGGTCCGCCTTGACCATGATCCAGGATTTGGCAGGTCAGGTAATTACAGTGGAGCGACTGCCATCTGACCTCCATGACATGATCATGGTTACACATCCAGTCGCCTGAATGTGCAGGTTTAATCACGATGTTTTCCCACGCCGTAAGAGCATCGGTTAGTATTCAACTCAACGTTGAGTTGAACACTTACGAAAAGAATAGCCGCTCCCTACAGTGAAATATTATGAGATATAGAGCGAAACGTATATATTTCCCTATGCATAATAATATGTAATTTTTTATTACAGTTGTTTAGGATTCTCATATAAGTAAATAAATGTAAATGATTTTTGTGTACACTTCAACAGCTGTTTCAAAAACGGTGTTTTTATAAACTGAAATACAAAGTCTGAATGCTTAGTTTTAATGCATTGATGAGTGATATAGAGAGAACATTTGTAAAGTTTGTCTAAAACGCAAAAATGTTAGAGGACGTAAAGACATTTGGACTGCAGCAGCTGCAGCACATATTTAGTACATAGCTACATATACACTTCTAATGAAGCAATACATAAAATATTGGCCAGAATTTACAACGGCGAAAAATACGAAGTCTTATTAATATTCGTATTTCGGGCAGAGGTATTTCAAGTTTATAGGTAGTGTCAAGTCAAATGAACCGGCAAGCATTTACTAAGCCGACTACGCCAAACAACAGACCTCCACAAGCGTGCGGGTGAAATGATCGATTTCTTGTTAATTAATCGTAAATTAAAATTGAAATACAGGGGTTTCAAAGGAATTTTAAATCGCTCAGTACTCAAATCAAACACGATCGCCTTCCCCACGATTTCCCCATAAAAATGCGGTTTACGCCCTCGTCCGTTGCGGGACCCCGCTTTGCCACTGAGGGAGACATTACAGACAAAACTTGGATATTACAATAGAGTTACGTGTCCAGAAATAACTAGTGATGATGTAAGCCTTTCATAGTTTATTGGGTTGGGACATAATCAGCTACATACCTTTCAGACGAGCTGTCGTTTGTTGGATTTCGAAGTCCTGCAATCTATGTTTTTAAATTGGTAACAGGACTTCGAAATGCAACAAAATTATATTATAATAATATAAAAATCATCATGGGGTTATTGTTCCGGTTGTGCTCTCGCGCACGAAGGCGTCTTGTACGTCTTGACCATGATCCAGGATTTGGCAAATCAGGTAATTACAGTGGAGCGACTGCCATCTGACCTCCGTAACCCTGCTACCAGGGGAGCCTGACCAGATTGAATCATGGTTACACATACAGTCGCCTAAATATGTAGGTTTTATCACAATGTTTTCCCTCACCGTTAGAGCATCGGTTATTGCTCAACTAATGTACATAACTCAGAAAACAGTCATTGGTACATGGCCGGAGCGGGATGCGAACCCGGGACTTCTGGCTTACGAGTCGGATACTTTAACCGCTCGGCCACCGAAGCTCTTCTATTATAACTATTCTAGCGGCATTTTGGGTAATATTTGGTCAATAGTGTTTTTTTGACTAATTCTGATCTGATGAACACGATGATAGTGGCACTCAATTTTGGACCGGAAGCTCAGAATTCAAGATGGCGGAGGGTTGATAACTTTTTTATTTTTCATTGAAACCTACCCTGTGTGGTATCAAATGAAATCACTATCTGAGACGATTCTAAAAATATAACCCCATCATTACATTTCAGCCATATGTTTTAAATAAAAAGAAAAATAATGACTCTTGGGTTATCAATCAAGTCAAAACACTTATCTACATTTACACCAATTTTCATCTTGTTATTTCAAATGTCCGGGTTTAGTTTGGACAATTTTTTTGTCTAATTTTCCTGTTTTATTTTAATTTTATGCTCTCAAATTGAATGTGTTAACTAACTAAAAGGTCGTATTAATTACGATCGTATCGCCGGCCGTAATTTCAACCTAGTGCGATACGATTTCAAAAATTAAATAAAAACATCTCTAATTATTTTATACATTAATTCGAAACTGAACCGCCTAAGTTACATGATCAATAGCGCGATGTAAAATACACATACATGTAAAATACAGTAAACCAGCAGCGACATCTCTCGTCTGCGTTAAGTTACTATGCAACTCGAAACAAGCGCTATAAGCCAAAGCGCGTACCCGTAAAATACGCGGACTACGAAATAAGGTAAAATGACGCTTAAAACTCTATATTAATAGTTTATATGTGTCATTTAATCAGAGTAATCTATTAAATGACAATCTAGTAAACCTGCTATTATAATAACAACGATACATTCAAAAACCACTTAACCGTTTTAAAAAAGTCTTTCACCTATAGCTAAACAGAATATTAATTTATTCGGTTTTTCTATACTAGTTCTTGATTGAACTAGCCAACAGGGACGTAATGTTAGGCTAGTCGAGAGGAGGCTATGGTTGGTAGTGTGAACGGAGCCTTCAAATCAGGTTTCCATTGGGATCAAGCCAATCTCGTGGTGTTCAACGCTACCAAAACATAGGTGTGTTTTGGTACATAAAGCCACAGACATAACAGACTAAACACAAATCACAAATATTCCCTGTTCGCTCACTCTACAATGTTTATAAATCTTGCTATCCCGTTTTTTCATCTATTGGAATATAAAAATATAACTTATCTGCAGACGGGCTAACTTGTTCCGTCCCTGCATTTACATTATTGTGTGTGTTATAGAGATGTGTGACATTTTGTCTCGTATTTAAACTCGAAATGTACTCTCTGCTTCTGTATATAATTTTTTTTCCTCTATGATTATAGCCGACAATCCGCCTTATACAGCTCCGGTGTATAACCAATGGTGTATAAAATTTTTTCTCTATGGGTGCACCTTACTTATTCTATGCTTGTCTGCATTCAAGCTGCAGCGAGGTGTTAGACAAGGTGATGTCATATCACCGAAGTTGTTCACTGCTGCACTGGAGGATTTGTTTAAGTTTCTGGACTGGGACGGACTTGACATCAATATTAACGGCGAGTACTTCACTCAACTCAGATTTGCTGACGATATTGTAGCCCTAGAAGACTTGGGCAAAATGCTCGATGACCTCTGTAGTGCCTCTCAACAAGTAGGTTTTAAAATGAACATGGAAAAGACGAAAATTATGTCCATGCTGTACTCCAGTGACAGTTGGAGGCACTCCACTTGAAGTTGTTGATGGCTATAGATACTAGGTATCTATAGACACCTAGTATCTATAAATAGTCCAGCTAGGTAGGTCCAATTTCGAGAAACGGGTCAATCGACGAATCCTACTCGGTTGGGCAGCGTTCAGAAAGCTAAAGTGGCAGTAGGCAGGCCACATAGCTCAAGGCATGAGGCAAGAACAGATGGCCGATAGGGCAGTAAAGTTCTCGAGTGGCGACCACGTACCGAAAGACGCGGCGTGGGTAGGCCTCCCACAAGGTAGACTAACGACCTGGTAAATATCACAGATACCAGCTAGTGCGGAAGGCACAGGAACGGTCTTTGTGGAGATCTCTAGGGGAGGCCTATGCTCAGCAATTGGCGTTTTTCGGCTGACATGATGAAGAAAGATGTTACGTAAGTCGGCTCGTATGTAAGCCGGCAGTACCAGGAGTGTCTGTAATTCCTTTAATAAAAATAAATTTTCAGGGATATTAGAGTATAACGTGTCACATAAAGGCTCGGCCCATAACGAATTAAGATGTATGGTGGAAGTCCTGGACCGCAACAACACCAGAGTCGGAGCAGTCAACGAATGCGTTAGCTTGGTGCCGGTGCCCAATGTCTATTTTTGGTGGCCATATCTTATGAACTCCGATCCTGGGTACTTGTATACTTTTAAGGTAGGTAAATGCGAGTTTTCGAGGCGTGTGCCTGTTAGCACAAAAACTAATATAGATTGTCTAATTACGTCACATTTTGCTATTTGTTCCAGGCATCGATTATCGACGAACAGTCTAAAACCGTTGACACGTACAGTATAAAAATCGGCTTCCGGACTATCACTTGGAGCAAGTCGGCGATGTATATTAATGATAAACCGTTGTATTTTAGAGGATTCGGAATGCATGAGGATTCTGATGTAGGTAATTTTACTAGTACATTCCGGTAGATAACGTAACATTAAGTAGATAGTCCAGTCATTCCAAAAATAAACAGTCAATCTCCGTTTCTCTCAATTCATAGCAACCTTCACGTAATATCGGCGCGCCGGCTGGCGGAAAGGTATCTCACGTGTTTGAAACACACCGCTGTTCGTCGTGATTCTTTTGAGAATCTTTGAGTATGAACTGCCTGATCATCCTAATAATGCAAAATGTTAGGACCATAGAGGCACTGTCTCTTGTTTGTACTTTCCAACCGAAACACAGCGATCGTCGCAGATGCTTTGAAAAGAAATTTACTAAATACAAAATTTTAGGGAGGTTCCCCTTGTTCGCCAGTTCCGCGGCATAGGCTGGGACCCGGTGCTGTGGATGAAGAACTTCAACCTGCTGCAGTGGGTGGGCGCCAACGCGTTCCGCACTTCGCACTACCCCTACGCCGAGGAGATCTACCAGATGGCCGACGAGCGCGGCATCATGATCATCGACGAATGCCCAAGCGTCAATACCGAGTAAATTGACCGAATTTTGAAGCTAGCGGTAGGCTGGGTGCATTGACGTTTATGGGAAGACATTTAGTCCACCTATGGTAACTGATTTATGCGAATATTAAAAAGAATTGTCATCAATTGCGACTTGTTGCAGGTAATGATACATCTCGCCCGGGCATAGTCACACACCAAGTCATGTATAGACGGAATCTCAGTAATAGTTGAATGATAGACAGGGATAAAGTTCTCGAATGGCGACCACGCACCGGAAGACGCAGCGTGAGTAGGCCTCCCACAAGGTGGACCGTCAACCTGGTAAAGATCGCAGTTACCAGCTGGATGCGGATCTAGCAATTCCTGGATCATGGTCCAGGCGGATCCCGAGCCCTCGTATGCGAGAGCACAAGAAGGACATTAACGCCAAGATGATTATTTTTTTATTAATAATATATTGTGGATGGCAAAAATGTTTCAGAGTAGGTAAGATATTATTTCGTGTAGTCTAAAGTATTGGCTCAACTTTGAAGTTTTTATTTTTTACAGCTTCTTCACAGCCGAACTTCTGAAGAACCACAAGCAGTCGTTGATGAAGATGATCAACCGCGACAAGAACCATCCCAGCGTTGTGATGTGGTCCATCGCTAACGAGCCGCGGACCCAAAATGAGCAAGCCGATGCATATTTCTGGTATACATTACTCCGTTTTTGCCACTCACAAGGGAATATTGGCGATCCGGAGATTCCAAAAAATATAAACTATTTCAGCATTTGCTACGCTAACTACGTGGCTAAACTGTTACTTCTAAAATGCCTGAAATAAAGTTGTTTTGCTTTTTATTAATTGGTCATAAAAACAACGTTTTGAACACTCAACTTTGCGAAATTAAGTTGAAGGTGCTAGTAGTCTTCTTCCTTTTGCAGGGAGGCAGTGCAGTACGTTAAAACGCTTGATTTGTCAAGGCCAGTTACCTTTGCCACTGCCAAAAAACCTGAAGAAGATAAAGCCGTAAGTTAGTTAGCCGACAACCATCAAACAGATCCTTTTGTTTGCAGGAGTTGCAATTATAAGACTTCCAATCGATTACGGTAAGGGGCCGTTGAACTTGCTTGTTAGGGCATTTGGAACACGTTGCCTACGAGTGTGTTTCCCTCAACATTATGATCTGGATACTTTCAAAGCTTGAGTGAATAGGCTGTTTCTGGACAGGTATGTTTGGCCGCAACGACTCTGAACACCGGGCTATTCCAAAGCGTTGCCCTCTTTAACCCCGGGACACGTGCTCTGGCAGCTAAATAGGCAAATGTTAGGCTCTTCACTGTCAAAGCTACGGTTCCTCATCCCATGGGGCACTGGCGACCTTACTGACCGTCATGAACTCAATACTATACTTAAAATAGTATTGATCGATGAGTGGTCTTTCGCTGGATTCGGATGTGGAATGACCTCCTAGCCACAGTGTTTCTTTTGGATTATGACATCGGGTCGTTCAAGAGGTATATTATAGGTCACTTTAGAGGTGGACACAATGCATTGGGTTTGCCATCCATAGGCGGCAGTGATCACTTTCCATCAGATGGACTGCTTGCCTGTTTGTCTGTCGTATAACATAAAAAAATCAATGTGATCGGCAGGTAAAGCACCTCGACGTGATCATGGTCAACCTGTACATGGGGTGGTATTACGACCCGGGCGTGTTGAGGCACATTGAGCAACGCCTAGTCCACGAGATCTCCGCCTGGCACACCCAGTTCAACAAGCCGGTGCTCATGTCGGAGTACGGCGCCGACGCGCTCGCTGGGTTACACTCGGTGGGGACGCGTTTGTACTTACTCGTATTTTCGTAGTTTGCTTATATGACTGACGGGCTCTCAATTTTAACCTCCATACAATGTTAGACTTACAAGCTTGCCCTTGACATGCACATTGTCGTAATGTGTCACACTTACCACATTGAAAAATTTCCGCCACGTTATTATGAATATTCTGTGCCAATACGTTTTCGCCACTTTTATTTTTAAGTTACTTGGCAATGAAAATAATTACATTGTTCATTGATTGAAGGTTCATCACATACTTAGATAGCTGTTAGTGACTTCGAATTTTGTATGACTTATCTTTGTATTCAATATTTTTTACACTGTACCAGGGATATCCTAGTAAAGTAAGTTCACAAGGGTCAATAAGGGCAGGCGGAATTTTTGCAATGTTGGCGACACTGCCGTTTAGCTCTCGATATAAACGCGTCAGCAGTACCATTAAAATTGTGGCCACAGGAACGTGTTCCGTGAGCCAGATTGATAGAATCTGCGCCGAATGCGAAATTTGCAGCGTGATCCGCAGAGTTTGAAGCGCGCGGTATGAACATGAAGGTGATGATTTTCTGCACAGTAGGTACAATATTATAGAGGACGAAATATGCTCAAGTATACCCCTGAAACCAAAAGAAAATCCTCCCAATGGCGTCATTATATCTCATCATCATCAACTCCAGTGAAACAATTCAAAACCACGATTTCATAAAAATCATACCAGTGGTTTTTTATTACCACATATACTGTTATTTGGGAATTCCGGGTGAAACCGGTGTGAGATATTCTTCGATTAACTAGTTTGGTGTAGTTGATCTAAGGAGACATTAAAAATTGAGAAGGGGACCACTGCAGAAGAAAGTATGCCTTCTGCACATCAATGCGAAACCCCGCACGGTCCATGCAATAAAGATACTTTTGGAATCGTTCGAATGGGATGTTTTGATTTGAACCATCCCGCGTATTCCCCTGTCCTGGCGCCTTCAGATTATCCTGTACATCTCCCTGAGATGCACATAGGTGGGTAGTGAAGGGAGAAGTGAAGGGGAAGTTAACAAGTGGGCAAAGAAGTTGGCGGCAGAGTTCTTTTCCCGAGACAATAATTTACCCCTCGTCTCACTAAGTATATCGAAAGGGATGGCGACTACATAAAAAAATAGTTCACGTAATGTATTGATTTAACCATATAGATAATCTGATACACCTAGCTACTTGTGGTATGGTTGATATGGACATGCGTCATATATCAGCTACTTATATAGCTACGCCAACCAATATTATCCCTTGGGCAGCAGCGTTTTCCATTTCTATATTTACAACACTGCGATCTTAAATCCGCCTGCTAAGTGTGAAGATTATGGCAACAACCTCCCCTCTCATGGTAGATGTCCTGCAGTGGACTGTTACGGGCTGATGATGATGATAATTATACCTACCTACGATCATAGCTACCGGAGTCCATTTGGTCGGAAGATTACCAGGTGGCGGTCTTCTCCGAGCACTTCAAGGCGTTCGACCAGCTGCGCGCCGCCGGCTTCTTCGTGGGAGAGCTGATTTGGAACTTCGCCGACTTTCAGACCAGTCAAAGTAGGTGCCTACAATAGATTACTGCGGTAGCAGAGCGGTGCGAAAGAGGGCGAAATATGATGAAACATAAATTTAGCACCCCCTCCAGCACCACTCCGCTAACGCAGGAATATGAACCACTAGACCTGTAATACACATTTGACACGTTTGATCATTGTATGATATGGATGTTCTTGGCGCAGCTTTAATGCGAGTGGATGGAAACAAGAAAGGCATATTCACGCGTGCCCGGCAGCCCAAGGCGGCCGCGCACCACACGCGCGCACGCTACCTCGCGCTGGCCGCGGCCGACTCCGGCGCGCCGCCGCCGCAGCCGCCCGGCTCGCTACGTGAGCGACAACAAGCCTGCTTACCACCGAGAGTTATAAGAGGACAATCCAACAGGGGCAATGAGATTTTTGACGTAAACCTTGTTCGGATTGATGTAATAAAAAAATTCAATAATAAAATACTTTCTTTATTTCATAATCTATATTACAAAATCTGATGTGAATGGGATCCCGTTACGCTTTTAATCGACTTCAAAAAAGGAGGCAGAAACTTTTTATTATGTTTGCTCCCCGATTATTCGAAGACGTCTGGACCGACTTGGAAAGTTCTGTTTTTGATTCTGTGTCATGATCTGATGATGGGATCCTGGAGAAATCGAGGAAACTCCTCAAATATTATTAGCATACATATAGCGATTTCATTATTTTCAGTGATAAGTCAAGCATTTGCATTCAGATTAGCTCTGTCCACTGGCTTTACTTATAAATTGTTTCATGGTTAGATATCACTGTGAGGACTAAAGTGAAATGTATGCCTGTAATTGCGCTGGCTACCTTATCATTCTAACTGGAACACAACAATGCGAACATTGGCCCTTGCCCCATAAATAGATAAGACCGTGGTATCTACCAGAGCGGACTCCTCAGCCTTGACAGAGTCTATCTGATAAAACCTGAAGTCACGCTGTATTTCTAGCGGATGCAACATTTTAAAGTCCTAGCAATTACTGTAGTTTATGAACTATGTAAGTAACGTTACATTAAAGTGGATAAAATTATGTATGAAGTACTTAGGTAATAGCCGCCAACAAAATCATCATGTAGGTACCTAAACGCTTCTCTTGATAATTAAAATATGCGATAAGAAAAAAATATTACAACTATGCCACTAAATTGTCAAAGCTATGTTTATCAAAATGTAGAAATTCTTTTACAGGTAAGGAATCTACATATTTAAAACTGCTATATATATATTTTAAAATAGCGGAGATAATCCAGTGTTGGTTACATTACATAGGCACAAATTGGGTACCAACCATGTAAGTGATAAATATTAAACTACAATCGTAAATAAAATTATGTTGTGCGTAATAAAAGTAGAATAGGTGTACTTTCGACCCCCTCGTGTTACTGGTGCCGTATAAGGCGACTAATCTTCAGACCAGTTGGCTAGTTCTGTCGGCCAGAAAATGGATAGCAACGTTTTCTATTCAATGCCGCGATCTGTAACGCGCCTTCCAAGAGTGGCGATTATGACAAAACCCTCCACCGATCAGAGAGGCTCAAGTCCAGAGAATGTTATGACATTAAAATAATCAAAATCAAATACTGCAGATGTATCTATAGTTACGTAAGGTATACATCCATCACACACATTAACAGTCGTCGATGACAGTCCCTTCACTTGTACCATAATCTCCAAGTCACGCTTTTTGACAAAGCTCCGCTATCGGCAAGTACAGTCGCTTTCTGCGTCCGTCTATATGTATTTCCGCTAACTCCTCTAAACTAAGCAACGGATTTTGTTAAGGTTCTCATCATCAGTTGAATCATTTATTTCTAAAGGTTTTTACGAATATATCCGTCACAGCCTTCTCATTAGGGATATCGCGGATAAGACAGAACGGGCTCGCATGCGCTTGTTTGGTCACATGTTGTATAAGCCCCAGGGAGAAATAGATGCCTAAACCTGCCAGTATCAGGAAAGAGGCCCCGCGAAAGGCCCAAGCAGCGATAGAATGACGTCGCCGAGTAGGATGCAAGAGCCAATGGCTTACGACGCAAGGATGCCCAAGACAGAGCAGTAGCCAGAACTAACCGCTAGGAAGATGATAATGATATAGTAAAGAATAGTCGAGAAAACCCGTGCAAAGCTGGGGTACGTAGCTAGCACCAACATAAAATTTTTTCAAGTAATACAAATTTTAAAATGATATTTTTCAACAATATAAATATCAAACTTTCAACAATTTGCAGTTCGCAGTGTTGAACAAAAAACGATGCAGCCCAATTTTTATTCTTGGAGTGGCTATCCTAGCTCTTACACATTAGTTGTTACAAGCCTATTCATATAGGTATTAGAGTGTTATCAAACCTTATATAAATAAACCTATAATGATAACAGAATATGCCACTGAAGAGAACTTTGATGGTGGTGCTGATCGGCTTGTCCCAGGCGGTAGCGTTAGTTCCCGGAACGCATACGGTCAATGAGATCAACGAAGGCTTCAAGAAGATGTCTACGTTCGTAAGAGGATCGCTGTACCCCCAGGCCACGGAGAGTAGGGACCTGCGGAGGCTCGACGGCGTGTGGAACTTCAGACTGTCGCCTGTGGGGGACCCGGAGTATGGATTCCGACACAGGTGGAATTTGCAAGATCTTCAGTTGGTAAACCTATTTAAATTCCATTTTCTTTTCACGTCAAATCGAAATCAACACTGCAGCAAAATAACTCGGCTTTAGGGCATTACATAAATATAATATTGAAAAAGGCCCCCGGAAGACCAAAGAAGCGATGAATTGCCATCGCCAAGTCGGATGGGAGAGCCAACGGCTTACGACAGAAGGATGCTGAAGACCGGGCGAAGTGGATAAGAAAGAGCAGGAAAGTCTACCCTGGGCAGAAGCTAAAATTTACCGCTCAGACGATGATGACGGCCTATCAAGTCAACGAAGGGACGACATCTCACATATATGTGTAAAAACTAAAAATGGTCAGAAAACCGTGTTCTCCCAGACGGGCCCGGTCAAGGCGATGCCGGTGCCGTCCTCATACAACGACGTGACCACGGACGCGGCGCTGCGCGACCATGTGGGGATGGCGTGGTACGACCGGCGCTTCCGTGTACCTCGCTGGTGGCTCGCGGACGCGCAGCGCGTCTGGCTGCGCTTCGGCAGCGTGCACTACGCCGCACAAGTCGTGAGTTGCCTTGCTTTTCCAACGGTCGTATTCATTCACATTGCTCAATCAAAGTTTTAATCTCAACGTGAACGCGGAACGTGTTTGTTTCTGTCTCCAGTGGTTGAACGGGCAGGCAGTGATGTCGCACGAGATCGGGCACCTTCCGTTCGAGGCGGAGGTCACGGCCGCTCTGCTCGCCGGCCGCAGCAACCTGCTCACGGTGGCCGTCGTCAACATGCTACTGAATACCACCATACCACAGGGGCAGATCAAAGGGTAAGCCTTTAGCGGGTAGTTAATTTGTATTTTATGAGTACCTACACTACAAGTAAAATATTAATTTCTAAAAATATTTTAGGGGGAAAAAGAACCCACGTCAAGAATACTCTTTCGATTTCTTCAACTACGCCGGCATCCATCGCTCAGTGTACCTGTACTCCACACCGAAAATCTATATCGATGACGTCGCTGTCATTACGGATATCCAGAGTCAAATAGGTAATTCATCAACATCGTCATATTCCTCCGAGTCTTCCACTCTTTATGAACATACGAGTATGTTGTTATATATAGCTTAATAGCGAGTTATGTATAGCAAAATTATTAATTATAAGGCAAAGTTACGCACGCATCTCCTCTCGGCTGACACATGAATATTGATGTCCTTTATTGGTTATTTTATGTAGTTTATGTAGGTGTAAGTTCGCAAGTATAAGTCTATGTATAGATAAAGCCCGCCTTTGCCCACAGCTAGTTTAGTTTTTGTCGGAACTTTTTAATGTAACAATTCTTGTGTTAGCAACAAAGAATTGATCTATGTATTATATCACATAATATGTAAAACTATTTACTGGCTGAGTTATATGGTACTTTTATATTGAAAGTGTTTTTAAATAACATAAAAACACCATTTTCAGGTGTCGTAAAGTACAAGGTGACATATAAAGGCTCAGACAATGAGAAGGTTAAGTGCCAAGTGGATGTCTTGAACCACAACTACACCATCGTGGGCTCGCTCACCGAGTGCGCTGGCGAAGTGCGTGTGACCAATGCCAGTCTCTGGTGGCCGTATCTGATGAACTCCAACCCTGGCTACTTGTACACCTTAATGGTAAGACAAGGAGGAAGTTTGACGTTTGTATCTGTAGTTTTCTGTATCTGTGTGTTTGTCTGTGGCATTGTACCTCCCGAACGGATGGACTGATTTGGATGCGGCTTACTCTACTTAAGAGTCAATTTAATCGAGATAGTTTTTAGCTTTATTTCATTATAGTCGGTTCAGTAGTTCAGAAAATATTAGAGTTAATGGTCTTGGGTCTTGGTCGGGGGTTAGCCGACTTTTTCTGTTGGTTTGGTTATCTTCAGATTTTAATGTTTTTCCCAGGCGTCCGTTTACACTGAAAATCCGAAAATCTTAGACGTCTACACCGTCAAATTTGGCTTCAGGAAGATCACCTGGACGAACACGACAATGTATATCAACGATCAGCCGTTGTATATTAGGGGATTTGGTATGCACGAGGATTCTGATGTAAGTGACTTTTTTTTACAACGGATGGTGTTGTCGAGTCGAGGTATCAAAACTTTTAATAAACATTAGGTATCAAAAAACTTCAATATGAACTTCATAGGTTTTGGTTTTAACACGGATAGATTAAATCAACATTCTTCACGTTACAAATCACGAAACCTATAAACGGCAGTCCCAAAAAGTATAAATAGGCAAAATAGCAATCAAGTTAAGTCAATCGGACCCTGGCTGAAGCTGAGATTGACTGGTCGGACGATGACTGATGAATGAAACCTATTAATATTATAACCGCAATATCATGGCCGACGGATCAAAGAAGTGTCGATGGTGTCCTACTAGTGGAGAAGGACACCATCAATCCTCTATCAGTGATGTGCAGTGGTTTGAGTGAAAAATTAGCTCCTCTACACCCTAGGTAAGCTAAGTTAGCAACCTTAGGTCACGGTGAGGGGCGTTGGCACACTATAGGTCGACTTTAAGACAAAGCGCCAATACCTAATTATCATGCTTCATCAAATATTGTTCCTCAGCTCCGGGGCAGAGGCTGGGACCCGGTGCTGTGGACGAAGAACTTCAACTGCAGTGGGTGGGCGCCAACGCATTCCGCACCTCGTACTACCCCTACGCCGAGGAGATATACCAGATGGCCGACGAGCGCGGCATCATGATTATCGACGAGTGCCCCAGCGTCAAAACCGAGTACGCTCATCGATGTCTATGGGACTGACACAAATTGCGGAGCTTCTCGCTTTGCATCCACTACTTTTTGGGTTAAATTATTGCCGGTTCCGGTAAAGATTATCATGCCCTCATACTATCAAGATATTGTCTGCATTCTGATTTCAGTCAATAGGTACCCATCCGAAACGCACTGGAGGCTAACAGATTCATTCCTTTCGGAGATGGAGACAAAAAGACCAATACTCCGTCCTATGAAGCAAAATGAACTAATGTAACGATGTGGTCACTGCCTGCCTTTGATACGGGAGAAGGACATGACGTTATGTTTGTACAAAGTAGATATTCAGCGGATACGACCAGTAAATGGAGCGAGAAGGCTAAAGTTACCTCCAAAATCTGGCCCGCGTAAGAATAAGGGAGTAGGGTAACGATTGCCTTTTTGGGTTATTTTTATTGTGTAGACTGCAAACACTGTCAAGACTCGACCTGACGACCTGAGTGGTTCAGTGGTCAACCACGCAAGAGGTCCTGGGTTCGATTCCCGGCCGGGCAGAAATGAAATGATGAATTTTAATTTCTGTTACGGGTCTGGGTGTTCTATATATAATTAGTATGCATTTAAAAGTATTTAAGTAGTTTATCAGTTATCTAGCACCCATAGCACAAGCTTTGCTTAGTTTGGGGCTAGATGGCGCTGTGTGAATTTGTCCACGAATATTTATTTATTTATTAGCAGAAAAACCTCCTGGTTTAAGAGTGTGAAGTGGTATCTATAAATGTAAATTTCATTGAATAAATAAATAAATAAAATAAATTTATTTACTATAGCGCCGGGAATGATAAAGAGTTATTTATGGGGTGTTATGTCGGGTCGCGTGATGTTCAGTTACTAATAAACGAATTATTATTATCGTTTACATTAAAACGAATAAACTTGCTAATGACTATCACAGTAAATTATTTTTCTGGTGGGGTCCAATCAAGTTTTCTCTTTTACAGGAAATTCAGCGACGAACTTCTGAAGAACCACAAGGAGTCTCTGACGGAGCTGATCCACCGCGACAAGAACCACCCCAGCGTTGTGATGTGGTCCATCGCCAATGAACCCAATAATACCGATATAAAAGCTGACGCATATTTCGGGTATCTATTCTAAAACTTAATTATTATTACCCATAAACTCACGTCTTTATTCAGATTTAGTGGTACTGACTTACATAATTTTTGCGATGCTACTTTAAAGTAGTAGTTAATGTTTCTGTGTCAGCTCAGCATGTAGGTATGCAAGGAGCTTCTGTGACCAACGTACGCTATGTTTCTCTTCCGGAAGTTAATTATGTCAAGATTTTATATATTTGTTCTCCACATTCGTTAAAAAAATTCTCGGTGATATATCAAATATTGTAAATGTAAAATCAGTTTTGTTAGGATGTAGACAAACCTCACGAGATAAAATGATAATAATGGTACGTAATCAGTACTAATTAAGTGACTTCTTCTCCAGGGCGATAGTGAAGCACATTAAGTCAATGGATAAGTCAAGACCCGTTTCTATGGCTGCAGCCAAAGGACATCGTAGCAATAAAGCTGTAAGTTTCAAAGGTCCACAATAAGGAGTTAATTCGTTAACCTGTCAACTTTTTATCTTTAAAGTCCCGTGGTTATCAGCAGAGCTACAACTATTACTAGAAGTTAAGAGCTGGGCTAGAGACAGCGCTAGTATTCATAGGTACTTAATGTTGAAACAGCTTTAACAAAACAACCTTTTAAGTTCAAAACAACGAACACTCTTGTTAAGTTTCGTTAAGTTTTCGTATAATATTGTTTGACGAAAATTGTTTCATATCTATGGAGACCTTGTTTATGAAGACGCCAACCATCATCCAACATGACATCATCGAGATTATTCTTAAAGCTGTCGTAATGAACAATATAATACCGTGTAGTCCTTATGTATTTTTTAAATTCAGACACATTTTTGACCATTTTTAACCTTACCTAACCCGACCGAAACCTATCATAAGCGGGACTGGACCACGTTTTTACTTACTAGATGAAGAATTTATAGACGCATGCGTGGAATCTTTGAAAGCATGGCATATACACTACACACAAGTGATTCGATCGAACCTAAGCATAGTCCATATTATGGATGGGTTATGTTCTGCCGTACAGATCAGATCGGATTCCATGCAACTATAAATTTTAGGTCCATTAGGTTACCATCTTAAACATAAGTATAATAGCCCTTTTATTCTATGGTCGGCAGGCGAAACACCTGGATATGATAATGTTCAACCGGTACCACTCGTGGTATGGGGGCACGCTGCAAGACATCACGCTCAGTGTTGTAGAGGAGGCCACCAACTGGCACCGCAAGTTCAACAAACCGGTACTCATGTCTGAGTACGGGGCGGACGCCCTAGCCGGAATACACTCGGTACGTTTATGTTTAGAACTTACATCATCATTGACCAACCAAACTAGACTAAACCAAGACAATCTCTTCAAAGCTCAAGAGTTTGTCTCTTTTACTTCACAATTCTTCTCGAGTGTCACAGTGTAGGTCCTGTATGTCCCGGGAAAGTAACAGATCTCGTTGGGTAATGGAATGTTAGCAGAGTGTTGACTGAATGGGGGTAAACCTGTACCTGTACTACCTACCTATTCTATATGGAATCATTCTCAGAAAGTGCTCAGTATTTATATAAATACACTTATTGAGTTATAGGTGAATATTATGTATACCCACCATACTCAAATTAAGGTCCACTTGGTTTTTTTCTTTTGGAATCCACCCGACAATTTTTTTATTTATTTGGAAGAACGTTATGCTTATCAAACAAATCAGCACTACAATAAAATGCAAGTCTCTTTCGTCAATGTATTTTCTTAAGTATCTAAATTAATTTCCCTATACGGCATTCCGTAGGCGGCATACATTATATATGTTCCTACCTATATTTAATCATCTACCTAGCTGCCGGAGGCCATGTGGTCGGAAGACTACCAGGCAACGGTGTTCTTCGCGTACTTCAAGGCGTTCGATCAGCTGCGCGCTGCCGGCTTCTTCGCGGGAGAGCTGATCTGGAACTTTGCTGACTTTCAGACGAAGCAAAGTAAGTCTTAGGCATCCTGGAACGCGCGAGTGGGTGGCCGAGTGGTAAGGGTATCCGACTCGCAAGCGAGAGATACCGGGTTCGAATCCCACTGCGGCCATGTACCAATGACTCTTTTCTGAGTTTAGTACATTAGCTGAATACTAACCGACGTTCATACGGGATGAAACCTGCACATTCAAGCGACTGAAAGTGCAACCATGGTCCAATCTGGTCAGGTTCCCCTGGTAGCAGGGTCACGGAGGTCAGATGGCAGTCACTCCACTGTAATTACGTTGCGAATTATATTTGTCAGCGAAACCCCATGTATCACGTACGCATACATGGCGTGCTGATTAATATGTCTTATCCATAAAGAAAACATAATTAAGTTAAAGTCCTATTTTTGAAAGCCGCTGCAGGAAGATTACTCCATAGAATGAACGTACGCGGCAGAAAGTAAGTAGGTAGATATCTTTCAGAAGCGTCCGGTAGTAAACCGGCACTCATCCAGGTGGAACTTTAATTTATAGCGGGTATTACCGTGATTAGGCAGCAGGTACTTGCCTAAGAACTCCCTGTGATAATGTTGATTTCGATATTTGACTCATTTAATTTGGTCCAGAGTACTGGCTCGTGGACGGCAACAGGAAGGGCATATTCACGCGCGCCCGGCAGCCCAAGGCAGCCGCGCACCACACGCGCGCGCGCTACCTCGCGCTGGCCGCCGCTGACTCTGGCGCGCCGCCGCCGCCGCCGGCTCACTACGTCAGCGACAAGCCCGCCTACCATCAAGAGTTTTAGATAGAATACCATATTGCTATCAGCGGCTTCGCTCGCGTTAAAGCATCGTGGGTCTTTTTGCAACACACTTGTGAAGGAAAAACTTAAACATAATCAGATATCACAAAAAAACGAATTACATTTTATTACTCCGTGGACAATCATATCAATGATGCGCACGACCGGCGCTTCACGCACGATATCATCCGCCGTGCCCTTGCCACCATCAACGTGCTTGTACTGGAAATTGAAACTCAAAGGGCTTGCTCAGGACGATGGGACGGCACAATACTCGTTGCCTAGTGTTCAACGTTGCTCTAGTGTGGGATGCCACCTGCGTAGATACGCTCGCTCCATCCCACCCTAGGCCTACCTCTGCCTGTGCCGCCGTGGCAGCATCAGCGATAGAATACCTCAAACGGCGCCAATATGAATTCCTTAATCAGGGTTACTTTTATGCGCTACTTGGGGTAGAGTAGATGGGATTCTGGGGGCCGAGTGCCCGAAAGATATTCCAGGCAGGACATAATATCTGTCAGCCTGGTTGTGACGACCCATCGGCTAGCCCGTACCTTGGCCAACGTCATTGAAAAAGGTAACGCCGCCAGCATCCTGTGTACACTCGCGCATGATAGCGATTTGGATTTTTTTTATCCTATTTTATAAAGGTCTTTTAACATAGCTTTAGTTATAGCTATATTGTTAGTAAGTACATAAATTATAACTTATTTGTGAATAAACTTTAAACCGAATTACCTTTTTTCTCTAAAAAAATATGAACCAGCTGGAATGGGACCAGATTCATCAGACCCTAGTGAAATACATTGAGTATCTTTCGTATGATTTCTCTTTATTTTAAATTTTTTTTAAGCTTTTGCATAGCTTTTATCGCGGGCTTTGAGCGCGGCGACCGAATAAAGAAATTCCGTAACGAAAAAACCTAACACCCCCCACTCCGACCGGCACAGCGGTGCGGCGTTGAAAGCCGTGCATCGTCTAACGCCGTTTCAGTTCGGCAGACTTCGGCACGGTGTTTGTGTGCGTGCGACTAGACGTATGCGTGTGGACTAGCTGCTTACTGCTCATAACTGATTATATCTCTTTTAGACACAATGCTAGGTGAGACAGCGTGCTTTTTGGCCGCGTCCACGAGTGAGTTCGAGCCCGCGACTAGTTGAACCTTAACGTGTATGTATATGGTTAATATCAAAGAAAAAACTTGAATTAATATAAAAAAAAAAAAATACTGCATAAATAAAATAAATAAAAATTATAATTGCATAAGTTGATAAAAAATGCTATGCAATAGCTTTACCGCGGCAGTTCCCGAGTGCCACACGTATTTTTTTTTGTCTTAGAATCAACAGCTCTTAAAACTTTTACATCAGATATTCGTAAAAAACAGAAAGCCAATAACAGATTCTTACTCAGTAGAAGTAAAAATTTTTACACTGTACCAGGTATGTCCAAGTAAAGTAAGTGCACTAGGGTCGTTAAGAGTATAAGAGTAGAGGGAATTTTAGTAGTGTTGGCGAAACTGCCGTGTAGCTTTCAATAACAACCCGGCAGCGGTACGACTAAAACTGTGGTCACAGCATCCCGTGTCCCGTGTCGTGAACCATATTGATGGATTCTGCCCTACACTTACTTTATGGACATGCCTCGTATATCAGCTATTGTATATAGCTATCGGATATTATACCTAGAGCATTTTCTATTTCTATATTTACAACACTGCGATCTCCAACCCCGCCTGCCAAGCGTTAGTATTATGACCACCAATAAACTCCCTTCTCATGGGAGAAACTCTTTAATTTCTGTTACGGGTCTGGGTGTTGTATGTATAATAGGTATGTATTTAAAAAAAAGTATTTAAGTAGTATATCAGTAATCTAGCACCCATATTACATGCTTTGCTTAGTTTGGGGCTAGATGGCGCTGTGTGAATTTGTCCACGATTATTATTATTATTCGAAGACGCCGGAAATGATTTAGAAAATACTTTTTTAAGCTATTGCATAGCTTTTATTGCGGGCTTTGAGCGCGGCGACCGAATCAAGACATTTCGTAACGAAAAAAACCTAACACCCCTTACTCCGACCGGCACAGTCGTTTCAGTTCGGCAGACTTCGGCACGGTGTTTGTGTGCGTGCGATTAGACGTATGCGTGTAGACTAGCTGCTAACTGCTCATAACAGATTCTATCTCTTTTAGACACAATGCTAGGTGAGACAGTGGTCTTTTTGGCCGCGTCCACGAGTGAGTTCGAGCCCGCGACTAGTTGAACCTTAACGTGTATGTATATGGTTAATATCAAAGAAAAAAAATACTGAATAAATAAAATAAATAAATTATAATTGCATAAGGTGATAAAAAATGCTATGCAATGTATTTTTTTTCTTTGAAAGGGTCTTCCCATGTGGTCCCATGGTCATCAGGTCATGATCTGATAATAAGATCCTGGAAAAATCAAGGGAACTCCTGAAGTATTATAGCGATTTCAGTATTTTCAGTGACGTACTGGCAGGACGTCTCGCGAACGAAGTCGCGCCAGCTGGATTCACAGTTGTATGATAGAAAGCTTATTTTTTCGATTTTGCTATTTGAAGTTGGTGGGTTACACCCACCGTGGTCACGAGAAGACTGCCATGGACAGGTGACAGCTGCGGTAATGTCAAACAAAAACAACACAACAAAAACAAACCGAAAAGGTCGGGTGGTCGGGAAAATAAATCGAAAAGGTACGTCTCGTGTAAGCCCTGTCTAATATATATATATAAATCAAGTTCAATCATTGTATAATTGCGACCATTACTGATCTGTTGTGATCGCCTCTTACTTACAGTTTAGTACTAATCCCTACAGCTCCTATGAACTGTAATAGGTTCTTAGCACGGATATCATATACGTGATACTTGCTCTTTCTTTGATTGCTTTTGGCGGTTTGTCTGAAGGGCCGGTTTGACAAGGCTTTTTGGTATGCCATAGAATACTTCGGGATATATTGTGATTGTGGTGCACGTCCTTGCGAGGTCATCTGCAATTTCCATAAATTCCACACTCTACGTGATGACCTGATTTAGACTCATCAGTGTACCATATCAGGCTTCCATTTTTCCAGTACACTTGGCTTTTAAGCCAGTCATCCCTCGATAAAAGTTCCACAGAGTATCGTTTCTGGAGACTACTCTGAATCAGTGTACGTACGCAGTATGTTGCTGCCCATAACAGTGTTACTTGGTATTGGTGTTAAGACGGTGGTACTTACCCAAGCGGACTTCTCAGCCTTGACGGAGTCCGCCTGATAAAACCAGAAGTCACACTGTATTTCAAGCGGATGCCACATTTAAAAAAGAATTACCTATTAGGTCTTAGCAAATACCTAATAGTATGAACTCTGTATGTATCATGGTACCATCAAAGTGGATAGAATTAATATGAAGTACTTAGGTAATAGCCGCTAACAAAATCATGTAGATACCTAAACGCTACTCCTGATAAGTAAAGTATCCGATAAGAAAAATGTATTACAAGTATGCCAATAAATTTTCAAAGTTATGTTAATCAAAAAGTATAAATTTTTTATAGGTAAAGAACGTATATATTTAAAAATAGCGCATGTAACCTAGTGTTAGTTATATTACATAGCAACTTGTTATAGGTAGGCACAAATTGGGTACCAACTATGTGAGTGATAAATATTAAACTACAGTCGTAAATAAAATTATGTTGTACGTAATAAAAGTAGAATAGGTATATTTTCGATCCCCTCTTGTTACTGGTGTCGAATAGGGCGACTAATCTCCAGACAAGTTGGCTAGTTCTGTCGGCCAGAAAATGAATAGCAACGATATGTAATCCGCCTTCCAAGAGTGGCGATTATGACAAAACCCTTCACTGATCAGTAAACAAGAGGCTCAAGTTCGGAGGATGTTAGTGAACTGTTTTAATGTTGACATTAAAATAATCAAAATTAAACATTGTGGAAGTGATCTATACAATTTAGTCCGGCAGATATGTGAAAGAATTGTGCATTTAATTATAGAAGCATACAATTTAGGCCTTATATACTACATATATAAAGGTTTAAATTTGGATATGAGGCTATCCCAAATTTTTCCTTTTACAGTAATAGCGGACATTTTAAATGACGGCTTCAGAGAGTTTGTTAAATGCTACCTTTAAATGTTCTTAGATGATGTTAAATGATAAATAGTATAGTAGTCGCAAGTAATTGTTGTTCTGTGCGTAATAAATCTTAGTATAAAAAAAATATTGACCCATTTTGTTCATAATGTATTACTAGTGTACCCGGCGCGACTTCGTTCGCGAATACCTACTTTACCCGTACTTAACCTTTTTTACTTACTTATAAGCCTTCCTCATGAATCACTCTATCTATTGTTGAAACCCGCATTAAAATTCGTTGCGTAGTTTATAAAATCTAAGCGTATATAAATACAGACGTTGGGAAGACGCTTTCTTTTATACTATATACCTATTGTATAGACATAGATACTTAAATTATAACATAATTTGCTTAAATAAAATGTTTAACGGAATAAGTAAAAGTACGGTACCATGAAAGTGTAAGTGAAGTGAAAAAAGTGAAAATGGTTTCTAACTAACTTTAAGTCGCTATATATCCTATACGGTCATTATAAATGAAAAATTGTGTGACAAACTTAATAATTATTTATCAATACCTATTTAACGATACCCCACATGACATAGTTTGTCGACATTCATTTTTTATTTATCACAAAATGGCGGCTGGTAGTCGTCGTATTGAAGTTTGATCGATTCCAAGTCTTCAGTAACACTCGCAAGATTAAGACAAATCGATAGATGCAAGAACCATCAAAATCGACCCACGCGTTTAGTCTGTACAGTGCCACAAAGGAACAAATACATACATACATAGACTGATAAACACATTACCCTTCTTTCCTCGCGCAGTCGGGTAAAAACAAAGGCGCGTACTACCTATCATTGAATAATATATAATTATGTCATGCATACATAGTTAAAACAAATAATAATCGTCAAATAACAATAAAACATTGGTGTATAACAGTATTCAGAAAATCAATCCTCTACATACGAGTATGTAGTATACGTGTACCAAGTTGTATGCTTCTATCATTAAATGCGCAATTCTTACAAAAATTGTCACAAATCTGCCGAACTTCCATGTTGGATACACATCCATCACACACATAAACAGTCGTCGATGACAGTCCCTGAACTTAGATGTTCGCCGAGCTCGACCGCCTATAGCGGAGCGGTAGAGCTCCGCTATTGGCAAGAACAGTCGCATTCTGCATGTGTCTATCTGTATTCCGCTAACTCCTCTAAACTATGCAACGGATTTCGATGAGGTTTTCACCATCAGTTGAATAATTGATTCCTGAAGTTTTAACGAAAACATCCGTCACAGCCTTGGCGTTAGAATCGCGGATAAGACTCAAGAGGCTGCGCTGGTTTGGTCACATGTTGATGTGGGAAATAGGTGCCTAAATTTGCCGGTATCAGGAAAAAGATCTCGCGGAAGGCCCAAGAAGCGATGGATTAACATCGCTGAGTCGGATACGAGAGAAAATGGCTTACGAAGCAAGGATTCCCAAGATAGAGCAGTAGCCGGTACTAACAGCTCGAAGGATGATGATGATGACTTATTACAGTAAAGAAATGCCGAGAAAACCTGTGCGAAGCTGGGGCGCGTAACTAGTAAGATGTAATACAAAATTTCAACAAGTAATAAATTTTAAAAACATGTCAACGAGATGAAATTCAAAATTTTAACAATTAGCAGTTCGCAGTGTTGAACAGAAAAGATGTTGCCCAATTTTTTATATTTAAGGTCCTATCCGAACCTAGCTCTAAGACATTAGTTGTCACAAACTTATTCATAAGTATAGAGTGTAATGAAATCTTATATAAATAAACCTATGATAACAGAAAATGCCACTGACGAGAACTTTGCTGGTGGTGCTGGTCAGCTTGTCCCTGGTGGTAGAGTTCGTTTCCGGGACGCATACTGTTAATGAGATCAACGAAGACTTCAAGAAGATGTCTACGTTCGTAGGGGGCTCGCTGTACCCCCAGGCCACGGAAAGCAGGGACCTGCGGAGGCTCGACGGCGTGTGGAACTTCAGACTGTCGCCTGTGGGGGACCCGGACTATGGATTCCGACACAAGTGGAATTTGCAAGATCTTCATTTGGTAATCCTATTTGTTTTCCGTTTCCTTTTAACGTCAAATCGAAATCAAAAATGCAGCAAAAACTCGGCTTTAGGGCATTACGTAAATAGAATATTGAAAAATGTCCCCTGGAAGACCCAAGAAGCGATGGATTGATATCGCCGAGCCGGGTGGGAGAGCCAACAGCCTACTTACAACAGGAGGATTCTGAAGACCGGGAGAAGTGAAGAAGAAAGAGCAGGAAAGCGGACCCAGGGCAGAAGCCAAAATTCACCGCTCAGATGATGTGATGGCCTATCAAGTCAACGAAGGGACGACCTCTCACACAGATGTATAAAAAGTAGAACTTGTCTAAAATTGTGTATTCCCAGACAGGTCCGGTGAAGGCGATGCCGGTGCCGTCTTCATACAACGACGTGACCACGGACGCGGCGCTGCGCAACCACGTGGGCATGGCGTGGTACGACCGGCGCTTCCGCGTGCCGCGCTGGTGGCTCGCCGACGGGCAGCGCGTCTGGCTGCGCTTCGGCAGCGTGCACTACGCCGCGCAAGTCGTGAGTACCTAGCTTTTCCAACGGTCGTATTCAGTAACACAATTCTCAATGAAAATTTTTATCTCAACGGTTTCTGTCTCCAGTGGGTGAACGGGCAGCCAGTGATGTCGCACGAGATCGGGCACCTTCCGTTCGAGGCAGAGGTCACGGCCGCGCTGCTCGCCGGCCGCAGCAACCTGCTCACGGTCGCCGTCGACAACGTTCTACTGAATACCACCATACCTCAGGGGCAGCTAAGGTAAGCCATAATTAAGGTAGTTAATTTATGTTTTATGACGACCTATACACTACGAGTAAAAGATTAATGACAAAAAGATATATTTTAGGGGGAAAAAGCACCCACATCAACAATACACTTTCGATTTCTTCAACTACGCCGGCATCCATCGCTCAGTGTACCTGTACTCCACACCGAATATCTATGTCGATGACGTCGCTGTCATAACGGATATCCAGAGTCAAATAGGTAATTCATCAACATCGTCATATTCCTCCGAGTCTTCCACTCTTTGTATACATACTCGTAATATGTATAGCAAATTATTAATTATAAAGCCAAGTTGCGCACGCATCTCCTCTCGGCTAGCAAATTAATATTAATGTCAATTTTTTTATATACAGAAGCAGAAAGTACAATCCGAGTAGAAATACGAGACAAAATGTCACACATCTCTATAACACTCATGCAAATGCAGGGACGGAACAAGGCAGCCTATCTGCAGATGTTATATTTTGCTACGACTTTCTACTAGTAACGTACACACAAAATCAGATGGCGTATTTCGCTCCTGACGACTTCGTCATTTATTTAAACTTGTACTTATAATTTAATTTTGTCATTATAATAAAAGGTAAGGTGTCTAGTGAATCAAACCCACGCCCTGATACCTACCACTGTCTTTTCGATTTCTCGATCCTACATACCGTGAATCGGCAGTGCTTGCTTTTGCAAAAAGGAGGGTTATGATTTTGACCGGTATTAATGTTTACTTACTTAGGCCTATGTGACTTCACAATAAATTGAATATGATGTCCTCTAGAGGACATAGTAATGAAAAAAAGAATAATAAAGAAAAGTATAGATACATTAATATATTAAACAGGCAGCATATTCTTTATTTTCAGTAAAAATTCATATAATGATGGTGCACCAGGACAGAAGGGACTTACATCTAATTATTATCTTGTTCTTCAAAATGTTTACAACGCAGCACTTCCAATTTACAACCCAGACATCACCATGTCTGGTCTTTAGGAAACCTAGATAAACAAATAAATGTAAATAAACGTAAATACGCGATTAATCCGTTGTTTCATAAAATGTCTGAACATTTAAAATGCCATTTAGGTATATTTTGTGTATAAAACCCTCCCTTGTGAACTTATTCCAGTAAGTAATTCCAGACGGTGGTAGGTATCAGGGCATGGCTTTGATTCACTAGACACCTTACATTTTATTATAATGTCAATATTAAAATATAAGGATAAGTTTTAAAAAATTGCATAGTCATCTGGAGCGAACAACAAGTCAGATTTGTTTGTGTTCGTTATGAGTAGAAAGTCGTAGCAAAATATAACTCATGATGAGTTATATTTTGCTGCAGATGGGCTGCCTTGTTTCGTCCCTGCATTTGAATTAGTGTGTGTGTTATAGAGATGTGTAACATTTTGTCTCGTATTTAAACTCTAAATGTACTCTCTGCTTCTGTATATAACATTTTTTCTCTATGGCCCACAGCTGGTTTAGTTTTTGTCGGAACTTTTTACTGTACCTAATTATTCTTGTGTGAGCATTAAAGAATTTATCTATCTATCTATGTATTATATTCGCATCATATGTAAAACTATTTACTGGCTGAGTTATATGGTACTTTCATATTTAAAGTGTATTTAAATAACATAAATAACCATTTTCAGGTGTCGTAAAGTACAACGTGACATATAAAGGCTCAGACAATGAGAAGGTTAAGTGCCAAGTGGATGTCATGGACCACAACTACACCATCGTGGGCTCGCTCACCGAGTGCGCCGGCGAAGTGCATGTGACCAATGCCAGTCTCTGGTGGCCGTATCTGATGAACTCCAACCCGGGCTACTTGTACACCTTAATGGTAAAAAATTGTACTTAAGTTTACACCTTTGGAAAGGTACTTGAGTAAAGTTTGCCACGATGCTAAATACTCATTCGATAAGGTATATGGAACACAGAAAGTACCAATCTATTTTAAACCTCGACGAAAAAGGAGTGGTGTTATAAGCTTGATGTGTGTATTTTGACTATTTGTATTGTGTGTCTGTAGCATCATAGCTCCCGAACTGATGGACCGATTTGGATGCGGTATACTCTATTTAAAAGCCAATTTAATCTAGATGGTTCATTAATATATTTGAGTATATGTAAACGTGGTCGGGGGTTAGACGACTTTTTCTGTCGGTAATGTTATCTTCAGATTTTACTGTTTTCCCCAGACGTCCGTTTACACTGAAAATCCAAAAATGTTAGACGTTTGCTCCGTCAAATTTGGATTTAGGAAGATCACCTGGACGAACACGACGATGTATATCAACGGTCAGCCGTTGTATATTAGGGGATTTGGAATGCACGAGGATTCTGATGTAAGTGACTTTTTTACTACGGAAGATATTGTCGGGTCGACGTATCAAAAATCCTAAAATCGTAATAAACGTTAGGTATCATAATAACTTTGGCATTTATAGGAACTTTATAGGTTTTGGTTTTAATACGGATGGATAAAACAACATTCATCACGTTATATATCACTGAACCTATACAGGTCAATACCAAAAAGTTTAAACAGGCAAAAGAAACTACCTATCTAACCTGAACCTAAGCTTGAACCATCATGTTAAGTCATCGGACCCGAGCTGAAGCCGGGATTGACCGCTTGGACGATGACTGAACATCATGGCCGACGGATTAAAGAAGAGTCCACTAGAACCCCGAACCGCTATCATAAATAAATAAATCATATGTAGTAGATGTGCAGGGGTTTGAGTCATAGATTAACTCTAGGTAAGCTAAGTTATCCTCCTTAGATTGTGGTGAAGAGCGTCGGCACACTGCAGGTGAAACTTTAAGACAAAGCGCCGATACCTAATGATCTGTATATTGTTGCCCAGTTCCGTGGCAGAGGCTGGGACCCGGTGCTGTGGACGAAGAACTTCAACCTGCTGCAGTGGGTGGGCGCCAACGCGTTCCGCACCTCACACTACCCCTACGCTGAGGAGATCTACCAGATGGCCGACGAGCGCGGGATCATGATCATCGACGAGTGCCCCAGCGTCAACACCGAGTACGCTCATCGATATCTATGGGATAGACACAAATTGCGGATACCGGTGGCTTCTCGCTGATGCTGCAATATTTGCGTCCACCACCTCTTCGGTTAAATTATTGCTGGGTCCGGTGAAGATTATCATGTCATCTTACTCTCAAGATATTGTCTGAATTCTGATTTCAGCCAATAGGTACCCATCCTTAGCTCACAGGAGGCTTACAGATTCCTTCCTTTCGGAGGTGTAGACAAAGAGACAAATACTCCGAGCTATAAAGCAAAATGAACGGATGTAAAGATGTGGACTCTGCCTACTCCTAATACGGGAGAAAACGTGACATTACGTATGTACAAAGGTATTAAGCGGAAACGACCAGTTAATGGAATAGAAACAAAGCTGCCTCCAAGATGTGCCTATGTATGAATAAGGGACAGGGGCAGCGACTTCTTTTCTGGGTTATTTTTATTGTGTAGGCTGCCTGTCGTCATAAATAATGACAAAACTGTAGCGTCGGGAATGATAAAAGTTATTTCTGAAGTGTTATGTCGGGTCGCATGATGTCCAGTTACTAATAAACGAATATTATTATCATTAACAATAAAACGTAATATATTACTAATGTCTATCACAGAAACATTATTTTCTGGTGAAGACACATTTTCAAGTTTTCGTTTTTATAGGAAATTCAGCGACGAACTTCTGAAGAACCATAAGCAGTCTCTGACGGAGCTGATCCACCGCGACAAGAACCATCCCAGCGTGGTGATGTGGTCCATCGCCAACGAACCCAAAAACTCCGATAAAAAGGCCGACGCATATTTCGGGTATCCATCTATCCTAAAGCTTTGCCTAATTATTATTACCCATAAACTTTAAAGTAGTACTAATATTTATGTATCAGCTCAGCACTTAGATATGCAAAGAGCTTCTGTGACCAATTGGTGGTATGTTTTGTGTGTAAAATTCGATAATTTCAACAAAAATTCGCAGTGGTAAAAAAAATCTTATGACAAATTTTAAAGGTATGTTCCAGGTTTCCATCCGCGTACCTTTGTTGATGAGTAGCCCGATATTTCGACGCACAACGTCGTCATCATGGTTAATACCTTATAAATGAAAAATCTGTTTTGTTAGATGGAGACAAATCTTATGAAATTAAATGATAATAGTGGTAAGTAATCAGAGGGTGATAATTAAGTGACTCTTCTCCAGGGCGATAGTGAAGCACGTTAAATCAATGGATATGTCAAGACCCGTTTCTATGGCTACAGCCAGAGGCTACCGTGGTGACAAAGCCGTAAGTTATTGACATTCACCATAGGTCGTCAATGAGTAGTTAATTCGTTAACCGGACGACATTTCATCTTTAAAGTCCCGTGGTTACCAGCGAAACATAACCATCATTAAAAGTTTAGATCTGGGCTAGAAACAATAGCGCCAGTCTTCATAGGTACTAAAAGAAACAAATTTAGCAAAACAACCTATTAAATTCAAAACAACGAACACTTTTGTTTACTTTAGTTCAATTTTTCACCCGTTACGTGTACCTTCATTGACGAAAACTTTAATATCTATGGAGACCTCGTTCATAAACACGCCAACCATCATCCAACATGACATCATCGACATTATTCTTAAAGCTGGCGTAATTAATACCATGTAGCACTTGTGTATTTTTTTAATTCAGCTACAATTTTGTCATGGCTCTGTAACCAACGTCGTCATTAGCGGGCTGGACCACATTAGTAATCATAAGCGGGCTGGACCACAGTTTACTTAATAGACGTAGAATTTATAGACGCATGCGTGGAATCAGAGCAAGCATGGCAGACCTCAGGTACTATACGTATTAGTGATTCGATCGGATCCATAGTCCATATGATGGACTGGTTCTGTTCTGCCCCACTCGCTGGGGTCGGATTCCATACAATTATAAATTCTACGTCCATGTAGTAGTAACATTCTGTAGTCTGTCCCTTTATCTACTTAACACTCATCGTATCGTCACAATTCATCTTAAACATAATTATAACTTTATGGTCGGCAGGCGAAACACTTGGACATGATAATGTTCAACCGGTACAACGCGTGGTATGGGGGCGCGCTGAAAGACATCACGCACAATGTGGTGAGCGAGGCCACCAACTGGCACAGCAAGTTCAACAAACCGGTACTCATGTCTGAGTACGGGGCGGAGGCCCTAGCTGGAATACACTCGGTATGCTTACGTTTGGAACTTTCGTCATCATTGACCAACTAAAAACAGACAATCTCTTCAAAGCTCAAGAGTTTGCCTTTTTTACGTTACAATTCTTCCTGAGTGTCAGAGGGAGGGTAGACTGTATGTCCCGGAAAAGTAACAGATCGCGCGGGGTAAAGGAATGTTAGCAGAAATTTGAACAAATGAAGGTGAAGACCGCTGGGGTACGCTAGTATTAAATATGTGCCTACCCATATATTCTATATGGAATCATTCTCAGAAAGTGTTAAATATTGATATAATTACATGTATTGAGTTATAGGTAAATATTATTAGATATAGACATAGACATAATATTTATTTGGCAATTTCTACAATATAAATAAACAAAATATTTCTTACTAATATGAATTAGGTTATAGATAGTAGTGTCATGCCAAACTAGAGCTCAGCTCAGCATATGCTGTAGGCAGTGAGACCATACTGAACTTACGGTCCACTAGGCGTTTCTCTCTTGGAATCCACACGACAATGAATCCTAAATACCTATTATAATTTCGTTATAATCATGCAAGTCTCTTTCATCAGTACCTAATTAATTTCCGTTTTCATAGCATCTTAGTTCTTTATGTACCTACCTATATTGTCTACTTAGCTACCGGAGTCCATGTGGTCGGAAGACTACCAGGCGGCGGTATTCTCCGAGTACTTCAAGGCGTTCGACCAGCTACGCGCTGCCGGCTTCTTCGCGGGAGAGCTGATCTGGAACTTCGCTGACTTTCAGACGAAGCAACGTAAGTCTTAAGTTTATCCTGGGCATCCTGGAAATGCGTGCCCAAAGTGACATCCACAGAACACATGAAAGTAAAAGCTCAACAACGCTCCAGCGCCAGCACCTACGCTCTGCGCACATCTGATCTTTATCAATATCCTAGACATTTTGATCTTAAATGAATATCCTTTTCACTAGATTTAGTTTTCTGATGAATAACCTGACTGCGAATTTTATCTATCAGAGAAACCCCTAGCATCTCGCACGCATCCATGGCACGTTGAGCATAAATCACCATCATCACAGCTCATAACAATCCACTGCAGAAGTTAGGGCGTCTCCCACTAAAATGGGAGGCTATTGCCATAATCTCCACGCTTGGCAGGCGGGTTGGAAATCGCAGTGTTATAAATATAACAATGGAAACGCTGCTGCCCATTTTCCAGCCTACGGAGACTTTAGATTTTATGCCTCGAAAACGTTAGTCGCCTTGTACGACACCCACGACGCTCCACGACCCACGTACGCTACTATATGAGCATAAATATGTCATATCAATGAATAAAACATAATTTTAGTGAAATCAGTTTTTTTGAAATCCGCTGCAGGAAGATTACTCGGGAAACACAGGAAGTAAGTAGGCAGAAGCGTACGGTAGTGGACCGCCACTCATCCAGGTGGAACATATAGAACTTTAGTTTATGGCGGTTAGTACCGTTGTGAAACTCGGCAGGAGGCACTTGCCTAAACAACTCCCCGTGATAATGTTGTTATTTATATTTGACTATTTTAAATTGATCCAGAGACCTCCCGCGTGGACGGCAACAAGAAGGGCATATTCACGCGCGCCCGGCAGCCCAAGGCGACCGCGCACCTCACTCGCGCGCGCTACCTCGCGCTGGCCGCCGCCGACGCCGGCGCGCCGCCACCATCGCCGGCTCGCTACGTCAGCGACAACAAGCCTGCGTACCACCGAGAGTTATAATAGGACAATCCTATGGTGGCAATGTGATTTTTGTCGTGAATCTTGTGCTAATATTAGTAATAAAAAAATAATATAATAAAATACTTTCTTTATTTCATAATCCACTGTTACAAAATTTGATGTGAATGGGATCTCCTACTACGTTTTTAATCGACTTAAAAAGGAAAATATAGCGATCAAGTGGAGCTGATGATGAAGACCACAGGCCACCGTAACTCCTCAATATTGTTTTCTCAGAACTCCGTCAGTTCGATATGGAAATTTCGTTTCTTTTGTTTGAAAGGACACTTCAAACTTGACTTCCTAGGTCATCTGGTAATTACATTTTAACACTCCGTGGACTTTCATGTCAACGAAGCGCCGGCCGTATGTCACGCCACGCACGATATCGTCCGCCGTTCCCTTGTTACCATCAACGTGCTTACTGTGTTGGAACTTAAAACCCAACGGGCTTGCTCGAAACGATGGGATGAGGCAGACGTCGTGACCCGCGTTGCCTGGCCGGATGGCCGGCCTATAGTACCTATGGGATGCAACCTGCGTAGATACGCTAGGGCTACCTTTGCCTATGCCGGTGCAGCAGCATCACCGGTAGAAACATCAAACGGCGCAAATATGGATCCCTTGATATGCGCTATTTGGGGTGGAGATTATAGGACCCTCGGGGCCCAAAAGATATTCCAGACAGGACATAATATCTGCCAGCTTGGTAGAGACGACCCATCGGCTGACCCGTACCTTGGGCAACTCTATTCAAAAAGGTATCGTCGCCAGCATCCTGGGTACACTCCCACATGATAGCGATTTGGATTCTTGTTTTTATCTAAAAAAAATATATGTTTTTCATAATGTGCCTATTATAGGCTTTTTAACATTGCTTTAGTAGTACATATATTGTTAGTACGTAAATAAATTGCAACTTATTTGTAAATAAACATTATACCGAATCACATTTTTATTTCTAAAAAATGTCGAACATAATATCTAGATTTCAAAAATTTTAACCTTATACTAGGGATGTCCAAGTAAAGTAAGTACACTAGAGTCATTAAGAGCAGAGGGAATTTTCGCAATGTTGGCTACACTGCCTTGCAGCTCTAATCACGAACGCGTCAGTAGTATGACTAAAACTGTTCATTAGCTCACTCCACTGGCTATAATTATAAATTGCTTCAAGGTTATCACTGTGAGGACTACAGTGAAATGTCGGCCTGTAAATGCGCTGGCTACCTTATCATAACCGGAACACAACAATGCAAACATTGCTGCTTGGGGGCATAAATAGATAAGAATGCAAAAAATACATTGACTACTGACTATAAATAGATAAGACGGTGCTACTTACTTGAGCGAACTCCTCAGCCTTGACAGAGTCCACCTGATAAAACCTGAAGTCACGCTGTATTTCTAGCGGATGCAACGTTATAAAAAGAATTATCTACTAAGTCCTAACGAATCCTGTAATTTACGAACTATGTATGTATCGTGGTAGCATCAAATATAATTATGTATGAAGTACTTAGGTAATAATCGCGAACAAAATCATCATGTAGATACCTAAACGCTACCTCTGACTAAAGTATTCGATAAAAAAAAAGTATTACAAATATGTCCATCAATTATCAAAGTTTTGTTATTAAAAGAATTTATATAGGTAAGGAACCTACATATTTTAAACTGGTATATATATAAAGATAGCGTTGGTATCCTAGTGTTAGTTACATTACATAGCTACTAGTTAGAGGTACAAAGCGAGTACCAACTATGTAAGTGATTGACATTTCGACACCCTCTTGTTACTGGTGTCGTACAAGGCGACTTAATCTCCAGACCAGTTGGCTAGTTCTCTCGTCCAGGAAGTGGATAGCAACGTTTTCTATTCAACGCTGCGGTCTGTAACCTGCTTTCAAAGAGTGGCGATTATCGCAAAAGCCTCCACGAATCGGAGAAAGAGACTTAACTCCAGAGGATGTTTGTGAACTGTTGATGTTGACATTAAAATTATCAAAATTAAATATTGTGGATGTGATCCATATAATTATTAGGTACCATTATCCAGCACACACATAAACAACCGTAGATATCAGTCCACTGCTGAACTGGAACCATAATCTCCACGTCACACTTTTTGATAGAGCTTCTCTATCGACAAGCAAAGTCACTTTCACGGGGATATCGCGAGACCTTGCGGGAGGCCCCGAGTCGATCCGAGTCAGATTCGCGAGCCAGTGGTTTACGACGCGAGGATGCCCAAGACCGGGCAGAAGCCGGGACTAACCGATTGGATGATGATGATGATGATGATGATGATGACTTATAAAAAAGAAAAGCTGAGATAACCCGTGCGAAGCTGAGGCGGATCGATGGTACCATAAAATACAAAATATTCCAATGAAACAAATTTTAAAATTATGTCTTTCAGTAAAGTAAAATTAAAACTTTCTACAATTTGCATTTCGCAATTTTGAACAGAAAACGGTGCTACCCATTTTTTGGTCTTAGAGGCTTATCCTATCCTAGCTGGGCAGGCTCTAAGACATTTGTTGTCACAAGGCTTATCATATAAGTAACAATCCTACATTATCATCATCATCATCGCCTTAGCGCTTATCCCGGCCTCTGCCAGGGTCCGCTTTCCTACTCACTCTTTTCCACTTCGCCGGCATCCTCTCGTCGTGAACCGTTGGCTCTCGCATTCAATAAATTAACAATCCAACATTATATCAATAAATAAACCAATATTATTATGGGATAACAGAAAATGCCACTGAAGAGAACTTTGCTTGTGGTGCTGGTCAGCTTCTCCCTGACGGTAGCCTTAGTTCCCGGGACGCATACGGTCAATAAGATCAACGAAGGCTTGAAGAACAGGTCTACATTCGTAAGAGGATCGCTGTACCCCCAGGCCACGGAGAGCAGGGACCTACGGAGGCTCGACGGCGTGTGGAACTTCAGACTGTCGCCTGTGGGGGATCCAGAGTATGGATTCCAACACGGTTGGAATTTGCAAGATCTACATTTGGTAATTATATCAATTTTAAATTAAATGTCTGTTCTGTTAAATTCGAATTGAATCAGAATAAAAAACTGCAGCAATGAAACTCTCCTTTGGGGGATCCTATTTTCTGACGGAAATACATAATAGAAAATTGAAAGAGGTCCCTCCCACGGAAGACCCAAGAAGCGATGGATCGATATGGCCGAGCCGGATGCTAGAGCCAGCGGAGGATGCTGAAGACCGGGCGAACTGGAGAAGAATAGGCAGAAAAGCGGACGCCAAAATTCACAGCTCAGTTGATGATGATGGCTTATCAAGTCAACGAAGGGACGGCATCTCACAGATGCAGACACAGATGTATAAAAAGTAGAAATGATCTGAAAATCGTGTTCTTCCAGACGGGTCCGGTGAAAGCGATGCCAGTGCCGTCCTCATACAACGACGTGACCACGGACCCGGCGCTGCGCGACCACGTGGGGATGGCGTGGTACGACAGGCGTTTCCGCGTGCCGCGCTGGTGGCTCGCCGACGGGCAGCGCGTATGGCTGCACTTCGGTAGCGTTCACTACGCCGCGAAAGTTGTGAGTGCCTTGTTTTTCCAACGTTCGTATTCATTAACGTTGCTCAATTAAATTTTCATCTTTACAGCTTTTGAAGAACGTTGTTGTTTCTATCTCTAGTGGGTGAACGGGCAGCTAGTGATGTCACACGAGATCGGGCACCTTCCGTTCGAGGCGGAGGTCACGGCTACGTTGCTCACCGGTCGCAGCAACCTGCTCACGGTGGCCGTCAACAACGTGTTACTGAATACTACCATACCCCAGGGGTGGATCGAAGGGTAAGCCTTTAGTCGGTAGTTAATTTGTATTTTATGAGTACCTACCTACACTACAAGTTAAAGATTAATAACTTTTAAAAAGTTTTAATTTTTAGGGACGAAAAGCACCCACGTCAACAATACACTTTCGATTTCTTCAACTACGCCGGCATCCATCGCTCAGTGTACCTGTACTCCACACCGAAAATCTATATCGATGCCGTCGCTGTCATTACGGATATCCAGGGTCAAATAGGTAATTCAGTAACATCGCCATATTATCTATCGCAGAATACAGGCCTTAACGGCTCTGAGTTTTTCAATATTTTTGTAAACGCACTCATAATATGTATGTGTTATATTCGCAAAATATGCACTATTCGTTGAAACTATTTACGTAGGGTAAGTACGCAGCTATCAATAGAACAGGTAAATTCAGGGACATCGGCTTCGTGTTGCATAAGTCCAGATATAACAAAATATAATATTAGGCATTATACGACGGTCACTTAAGATTTTTAGCTGATTCGGTTAGATTCGGTTTCAACTATTCTATATGTGAAACTATAGATAATATGCTGAATTTGTAGAAATAATGAAACTTTATTATTATTGTTATTGGACTAGCTAGGCATTTGACCGCCATCTCACCTATCTCTGCCATCTAGCCTGTCTAGGAGCACACCTAACTGAACTGGGAACTCCTGCCTTGATGTACCTACTCCGAAAAATACCTTTGGGTCTACAAGGTTAAGAGTGAATAGATATATTCTATGCAAGCATGCCTTTGAGGTGTGATAAGGTCAAATGCAAGTCTATTAAAAAAGACAATATTATTAGCTTTTCGATACACACAAATAGTAAAAACTCTGGATAATGCCGTCAAATCTGCACCATAAAGTGATTCTTAATTACCCTGGAGAATAATTTATATTGTATGTACCTAGATAAATGAAACATAAATTGGCTGAATTGTGTGATACGTACACATTAAAAGTGTATTTAAATAACATAAAAAACCATTTTCAGGAGTCGTAAAGTACAACGTGACATATAAAGGCACAGTCGATGAGAAAGTTAAGTGCCAAGTGGATGTCATGAACCACAACTACACCATCGTGGGCTCGCTCACCGAGTGCGCTGGCGAAGTGCATGTGACCAATGCCAGTCTCTGGTGGCCGTATCTGATGAACTCCAACCCTGGCTACTTGTACACCTTAATGGTAAGAAAAGGGGAAAAATACTTCAGTAAAGTTTGCCACGATGCCAAATACCTATCCATTAACGTTTATAGAACGCAGAAAATAGCAATCTATTTTCTTCAGATTTTGCTGTTTTTTCCAGGCGTCCGTTTTCACTGAAAATCCGAAAATCTTAGATGTCTACACCGTTAAATTTGGCTTCAGGAAGATCACCTGGACCAACACGACGATGTACATCAACAATCAGCCGTTGTATATTAGGGGATTTGGAATGCACGAGGATTCTGATGTAAGTGACTTTTTTTTACAACGAATGCTATTGTCGTACCTTAACATGGAATGGAATGGTAGAGGTACCAACAATCTTGAATATGAACTTTATAGGTTTTAGCCTAAACACGGATTGATTAAATCAACATTGCGTTACAAATCACGAAACCTACACACGGCAATCCCAAATAGTACAAACAGGCAAACGAAACTACATGAATAATCTCTCTTGAACAATCAAATTAAGTCAACCGAGCCCTGGCTGAAGCTGGGATTGACCGCTCGGACGATGACTGATGACTGAAACTTATTAATTTTACAACCGCAACATCATGACCGACGAATTAAAGAAGCGACTGCTAGATGGACACCACTGATCCTCTATCATACTAGTAGGAGTGCAATGATTTGAGTAAAAATTGACTCCGCTGCACTCTTATCTAAGTTATCCTCCTATACACTATGCCGGGCTGAAGGGCGTTGGCAAACTATATGCGTAATAAAAATTAATATTCCTCGTTGTTCCCATTGAGCGATCCCTGTCGAAAATGTTCCCTATGTTTCTCAGTTCCGCGGCAAAGGCTGGGACCCCGTACTGTGGACGAAGAACTTCAACCTGCTGCAGTGGGTGGGCGCCAACGCGTTCCGCACCTCGCACTACCCCTACGCCGAGGAGATCTACCAGATGGCCGACGAGCGTGGCATCATGATCATCGACGAGTGCCCTAGCGGCGACACCGAGTAAGCTCATGCATCCGGCTCGAAGGACCATTTGTTAGTGGGTAGTCTACTAACTTATGATAGGCGCTGGTAAATACGTCGAAGATTAAATTAAATGCAGGAACTTTGTAACACCTGTTGATTGGTTTATTATTGCGTTACAACAGAATATTAGGTTTTTGACATATCCATTGGACCTTTATCAATGTATTTAAATTTACCGCCAAATGTGTATAATTTATATGAATCTAACAGATTAGTTTTCTATGGGACTAATGCGAATTCTGGATAGCGACTCTTTGCGGATGGCAGTGGCTTCTCGCTGAAGCTGCATTATTTACGTCCACCGTATTTTGGGATCGGTTATTGTTGATTCTCGTAAAGATTTTAGCCTAGAGTTTAGCCTGTCTTAACTAAGTACAAGGGACCAAGTTTAAGTTCAAATGCGGAAAAAGGAGCCCATTAGCCTAAACCTAATGACGGTGTGACGCGTCATCAGCCTCCACTCCCAAACTTTGACTAGCTATTTCCAAGTCATTTTTGTATTTAAGATAAATATAAAAATACGTGTCTAATATTTTGTGATAAATGAACTTACAGACTTAGGTAATTTTAAACAAAAAAGCATTAACAAAATTTTGTTGAATTTTTTTGTGGTTGACCAGGAACGCAAAACTTTCAGTGTGCCCTAGGTATCACGGGTACGTCGGGTCACGTGTTGTCCAATTAATTTTTATCATGTAGAGTTCAACTTTAAATTTTCGTTTTATAGCCATCTTAGCGACGAACTTCTGGAGAACCACAAGCAGTCTCTGACGGAGCTGATCCACCGCGACAAGAACCACCCCAGCGTGGTGATGTGGTCTATCGCCAACGAGGCCCGGACCCAATACGAGGAAGCCGACGCATATTTCGGGTATCCACCATAACACTTTGTTTAATTATTTGTACCTACCCACAAACTACGACGAAGCATTGTGAATAATTTGTGTTGACCAGTTTATATTTGTTAAATACAGTGGAATTTTTTATTTAGGGAAAGTACCTACTCTATATACTGAAGATAGTAAAATTTGCTAGAAGGATACATTTCTTAATTTTTTTAAAGAAACAAAACTGCATAGAATATTTTTCAAGATACGCTTGCCACACATGGGAATGAAACAAGCAAAAAAAAATTGTATCACTATTACAAGTATCAAATCTTTCTCAAAGTTTCGTTCTCAATATTCGCAATACTTTGTAAAAAATTGCGAAATCGAAATAAAAAACTTTGTATGAAACTTAGATCAAACCTCACGAGATAAAATGTAATAATACCAATTTTAATTATAAATAATAATCATGTTGGCGGTTTGGTAGATCAGGTAATTATAGTGGAGCTTCCGCCACCTGAACGCCGTGACCCTGCTACCAGGAAAACCTGACCAGATTGGATCACGGTTACACATTCAGTTGCCTTAATGTACAAGTTTCATCACGGTGTTTCCCCTCACCGTAAGGACACCGTTAGTTCAACTAATGTACATAACCCAGAAAAGAGTCATTGGGCAGTGGGATTCGAACCCGGTACCTCTCGCTTATGAGTCGGATACCTAACCACTAGGCCACCGATGCTCCTTTATAATTTTTTATTACTCCACTAAGGTGGCAAACAAGCTTACAGCCTGCCTTATGGAAAGCAGCTTCTTCATAAAAACATTTTCTCAGATCATTAAATTAATCTCATTAATCTAACTAATTACTTCTAGCTAACGTGTAACATTCTCATACAATGCAAGTAATATTGTAAGCTGTTTGTTTTCCTTAATGAAGGAAATAAATAAATAATTTCTTCTCCAGGGCGATAGTGAAGCACGTTAAGTCAATGGATATGTCAAGACCCGTTTCTATGGCTACAGCCCAACAGCACGATGGCGACAAAGCCGTAAGTTTTTATCATCATAGGGACATTAAACAATGATTGGCACTCTAAGAAAAATGTTCACTCCAGTTGTTAATTATAATTTTAGTAACATAGTATTTAAAAGTAATTTATGTGTTTAATCATTGAAATGTTTTTATTTAAGTTAAAAAATATTTAGAAAAAAAATATTACAATAAAACAGTAAGCTTCTAAAAACATCAAAAGTACAGTCATTGGCAACATAGTGATTGGCACTTCTTTCTATCTAATTATGGCATATTTTTAATTGAAGGTGTAGGGAAGGGGGACGGTTAGCGTAGGGTTAGGGTAGAACTAGAGGTAGAGTAGGGGTAGGCCCCACGCATCGAAGTCGCTCAGGGCCAAGAATAATAAATAATAAATAACTTTCTATGTTCGCGCCTGCCAAGCGTGGATTTTATGGCAACAACCTCTCCTTTCGTGGGAAAGGCCCTAAGTCCTGTTTAATTGGTTCGAAGGCAATGAATGATGACACTTACACAGCTGGTTTGCCATACAACAGCAACAATAGCCCCATACAATCGAAAGATAAAAATTGAGTCAACGATTTTGAACATAAAGCATAATTGGAGCCTACTCACAGCTGAAGTCACAATCTATATTTTGTTCCCTTTTTTAATTCGTTAGACCTCGCCATCTATAGGATCTTTTAGGAAGCTAGTCTTGAGATCAGCTCATTTGTTAAGCTATCACTGTGGCAAACCAGCGTACGGCTTTAACCAAATTAGACCTTAGCCGTGTGGTGTCCGGCAGAGTAGAATAGCACCAACTCCTTACACTCGTGGGTGGGCAAGACGACTAATGTTTTCGAGGCATAAGATCTAGTCTCTATAGACTGGAAAATGGGCTGCAGCGTTTTCCATTGTTATATTTATAAAACTGCGATCTCCAACCCGCCTGCCAAGCGTGGAGATTATGGCCATAAGCTCCCCTTCCGTGGGAGAGGCCCTAAGTTCTGCAGTGGACTAATATGGGATGTGATGATGATGACGTATACAATTGTTGGCACCACTCTAGTGATTGGTATTAATATTTAGAATTGGTGTACCAAATAAAGCAATTTGATGTTTGTTTCCAAATCTTTGTAGGCAACATCATAATGTGTTCTTGGAAATTTTCGAACATTCATACCTACCCACAAAAGAAACAAAAACCCGGAAAAAATTGGACCCGGTGCGACTTCGTCGCGTGGCTGACCCCTATCCTACCCTACCTTTATCTCTATGATCCATATAATTATTAGGTACCATTATCCAGCACACACATAAACAACCGTAGATATCAGTCCACTGCTGAACTGGAACCATAATCTCCACGTCACACTTTTTGATAGAGCTTCTCTATCGACAAGCAAAGTCACTTTCACGGGGATATCGCGAGACCTTGCGGGAGGCCCCGAGTCGATCCGAGTCAGATTCGCGAGCCAGTGGTTTACGACGCGAGGATGCCCAAGACCGGGCAGAAGCCGGGACTAACCGATTGGATGATGATGATGATGATGATGATGATGACTTATAAAAAAGAAAAGCTGAGATAACCCGTGCGAAGCTGAGGCGGATCGATGGTACCATAAAATACAAAATATTCCAATGAAACAAATTTTAAAATTATGTCTTTCAGTAAAGTAAAATTAAAACTTTCTACAATTTGCATTTCGCAATTTTGAACAGAAAACGGTGCTACCCATTTTTTGGTCTTAGAGGCTTATCCTATCCTAGCTGGGCAGGCTCTAAGACATTTGTTGTCACAAGGCTTATCATATAAGTAACAATCCTACATTATCATCATCATCATCGCCTTAGCGCTTATCCCGGCCTCTGCCAGGGTCCGCTTTCCTACTCACTCTTTTCCACTTCGCCGGCATCCTCTCGTCGTGAACCGTTGGCTCTCGCATTCAATAAATTAACAATCCAACATTATATCAATAAATAAACCAATATTATTATGGGATAACAGAAAATGCCACTGAAGAGAACTTTGCTTGTGGTGCTGGTCAGCTTCTCCCTGACGGTAGCCTTAGTTCCCGGGACGCATACGGTCAATAAGATCAACGAAGGCTTGAAGAACAGGTCTACATTCGTAAGAGGATCGCTGTACCCCCAGGCCACGGAGAGCAGGGACCTACGGAGGCTCGACGGCGTGTGGAACTTCAGACTGTCGCCTGTGGGGGATCCAGAGTATGGATTCCAACACGGTTGGAATTTGCAAGATCTACATTTGGTAATTATATCAATTTTAAATTAAATGTCTGTTCTGTTAAATTCGAATTGAATCAGAATAAAAAACTGCAGCAATGAAACTCTCCTTTGGGGGATCCTATTTTCTGACGGAAATACATAATAGAAAATTGAAAGAGGTCCCTCCCACGGAAGACCCAAGAAGCGATGGATCGATATGGCCGAGCCGGATGCTAGAGCCAGCGGAGGATGCTGAAGACCGGGCGAACTGGAGAAGAATAGGCAGAAAAGCGGACGCCAAAATTCACAGCTCAGTTGATGATGATGGCTTATCAAGTCAACGAAGGGACGGCATCTCACAGATGCAGACACAGATGTATAAAAAGTAGAAATGATCTGAAAATCGTGTTCTTCCAGACGGGTCCGGTGAAAGCGATGCCAGTGCCGTCCTCATACAACGACGTGACCACGGACCCGGCGCTGCGCGACCACGTGGGGATGGCGTGGTACGACAGGCGTTTCCGCGTGCCGCGCTGGTGGCTCGCCGACGGGCAGCGCGTATGGCTGCACTTCGGTAGCGTTCACTACGCCGCGAAAGTTGTGAGTGCCTTGTTTTTCCAACGTTCGTATTCATTAACGTTGCTCAATTAAATTTTCATCTTTACAGCTTTTGAAGAACGTTGTTGTTTCTATCTCTAGTGGGTGAACGGGCAGCTAGTGATGTCACACGAGATCGGGCACCTTCCGTTCGAGGCGGAGGTCACGGCTACGTTGCTCACCGGTCGCAGCAACCTGCTCACGGTGGCCGTCAACAACGTGTTACTGAATACTACCATACCCCAGGGGTGGATCGAAGGGTAAGCCTTTAGTCGGTAGTTAATTTGTATTTTATGAGTACCTACCTACACTACAAGTTAAAGATTAATAACTTTTAAAAAGTTTTAATTTTTAGGGACGAAAAGCACCCACGTCAACAATACACTTTCGATTTCTTCAACTACGCCGGCATCCATCGCTCAGTGTACCTGTACTCCACACCGAAAATCTATATCGATGCCGTCGCTGTCATTACGGATATCCAGGGTCAAATAGGTAATTCAGTAACATCGCCATATTATCTATCGCAGAATACAGGCCTTAACGGCTCTGAGTTTTTCAATATTTTTGTAAACGCACTCATAATATGTATGTGTTATATTCGCAAAATATGCACTATTCGTTGAAACTATTTACGTAGGGTAAGTACGCAGCTATCAATAGAACAGGTAAATTCAGGGACATCGGCTTCGTGTTGCATAAGTCCAGATATAACAAAATATAATATTAGGCATTATACGACGGTCACTTAAGATTTTTAGCTGATTCGGTTAGATTCGGTTTCAACTATTCTATATGTGAAACTATAGATAATATGCTGAATTTGTAGAAATAATGAAACTTTATTATTATTGTTATTGGACTAGCTAGGCATTTGACCGCCATCTCACCTATCTCTGCCATCTAGCCTGTCTAGGAGCACACCTAACTGAACTGGGAACTCCTGCCTTGATGTACCTACTCCGAAAAATACCTTTGGGTCTACAAGGTTAAGAGTGAATAGATATATTCTATGCAAGCATGCCTTTGAGGTGTGATAAGGTCAAATGCAAGTCTATTAAAAAAGACAATATTATTAGCTTTTCGATACACACAAATAGTAAAAACTCTGGATAATGCCGTCAAATCTGCACCATAAAGTGATTCTTAATTACCCTGGAGAATAATTTATATTGTATGTACCTAGATAAATGAAACATAAATTGGCTGAATTGTGTGATACGTACACATTAAAAGTGTATTTAAATAACATAAAAAACCATTTTCAGGAGTCGTAAAGTACAACGTGACATATAAAGGCACAGTCGATGAGAAAGTTAAGTGCCAAGTGGATGTCATGAACCACAACTACACCATCGTGGGCTCGCTCACCGAGTGCGCTGGCGAAGTGCATGTGACCAATGCCAGTCTCTGGTGGCCGTATCTGATGAACTCCAACCCTGGCTACTTGTACACCTTAATGGTAAGAAAAGGGGAAAAATACTTCAGTAAAGTTTGCCACGATGCCAAATACCTATCCATTAACGTTTATAGAACGCAGAAAATAGCAATCTATTTTCTTCAGATTTTGCTGTTTTTTCCAGGCGTCCGTTTTCACTGAAAATCCGAAAATCTTAGATGTCTACACCGTTAAATTTGGCTTCAGGAAGATCACCTGGACCAACACGACGATGTACATCAACAATCAGCCGTTGTATATTAGGGGATTTGGAATGCACGAGGATTCTGATGTAAGTGACTTTTTTTTACAACGAATGCTATTGTCGTACCTTAACATGGAATGGAATGGTAGAGGTACCAACAATCTTGAATATGAACTTTATAGGTTTTAGCCTAAACACGGATTGATTAAATCAACATTGCGTTACAAATCACGAAACCTACACACGGCAATCCCAAATAGTACAAACAGGCAAACGAAACTACATGAATAATCTCTCTTGAACAATCAAATTAAGTCAACCGAGCCCTGGCTGAAGCTGGGATTGACCGCTCGGACGATGACTGATGACTGAAACTTATTAATTTTACAACCGCAACATCATGACCGACGAATTAAAGAAGCGACTGCTAGATGGACACCACTGATCCTCTATCATACTAGTAGGAGTGCAATGATTTGAGTAAAAATTGACTCCGCTGCACTCTTATCTAAGTTATCCTCCTATACACTATGCCGGGCTGAAGGGCGTTGGCAAACTATATGCGTAATAAAAATTAATATTCCTCGTTGTTCCCATTGAGCGATCCCTGTCGAAAATGTTCCCTATGTTTCTCAGTTCCGCGGCAAAGGCTGGGACCCCGTACTGTGGACGAAGAACTTCAACCTGCTGCAGTGGGTGGGCGCCAACGCGTTCCGCACCTCGCACTACCCCTACGCCGAGGAGATCTACCAGATGGCCGACGAGCGTGGCATCATGATCATCGACGAGTGCCCTAGCGGCGACACCGAGTAAGCTCATGCATCCGGCTCGAAGGACCATTTGTTAGTGGGTAGTCTACTAACTTATGATAGGCGCTGGTAAATACGTCGAAGATTAAATTAAATGCAGGAACTTTGTAACACCTGTTGATTGGTTTATTATTGCGTTACAACAGAATATTAGGTTTTTGACATATCCATTGGACCTTTATCAATGTATTTAAATTTACCGCCAAATGTGTATAATTTATATGAATCTAACAGATTAGTTTTCTATGGGACTAATGCGAATTCTGGATAGCGACTCTTTGCGGATGGCAGTGGCTTCTCGCTGAAGCTGCATTATTTACGTCCACCGTATTTTGGGATCGGTTATTGTTGATTCTCGTAAAGATTTTAGCCTAGAGTTTAGCCTGTCTTAACTAAGTACAAGGGACCAAGTTTAAGTTCAAATGCGGAAAAAGGAGCCCATTAGCCTAAACCTAATGACGGTGTGACGCGTCATCAGCCTCCACTCCCAAACTTTGACTAGCTATTTCCAAGTCATTTTTGTATTTAAGATAAATATAAAAATACGTGTCTAATATTTTGTGATAAATGAACTTACAGACTTAGGTAATTTTAAACAAAAAAGCATTAACAAAATTTTGTTGAATTTTTTTGTGGTTGACCAGGAACGCAAAACTTTCAGTGTGCCCTAGGTATCACGGGTACGTCGGGTCACGTGTTGTCCAATTAATTTTTATCATGTAGAGTTCAACTTTAAATTTTCGTTTTATAGCCATCTTAGCGACGAACTTCTGGAGAACCACAAGCAGTCTCTGACGGAGCTGATCCACCGCGACAAGAACCACCCCAGCGTGGTGATGTGGTCTATCGCCAACGAGGCCCGGACCCAATACGAGGAAGCCGACGCATATTTCGGGTATCCACCATAACACTTTGTTTAATTATTTGTACCTACCCACAAACTACGACGAAGCATTGTGAATAATTTGTGTTGACCAGTTTATATTTGTTAAATACAGTGGAATTTTTTATTTAGGGAAAGTACCTACTCTATATACTGAAGATAGTAAAATTTGCTAGAAGGATACATTTCTTAATTTTTTTAAAGAAACAAAACTGCATAGAATATTTTTCAAGATACGCTTGCCACACATGGGAATGAAACAAGCAAAAAAAAATTGTATCACTATTACAAGTATCAAATCTTTCTCAAAGTTTCGTTCTCAATATTCGCAATACTTTGTAAAAAATTGCGAAATCGAAATAAAAAACTTTGTATGAAACTTAGATCAAACCTCACGAGATAAAATGTAATAATACCAATTTTAATTATAAATAATAATCATGTTGGCGGTTTGGTAGATCAGGTAATTATAGTGGAGCTTCCGCCACCTGACCGCCGTGACCCTGCTACCAGGAAAACCTGACCAGATTGGATCACGGTTACACATTCAGTTGCCTTAATGTACAAGTTTCATCACGGTGTTTCCCCTCACCGTAAGGACACCGTTAGTTCAACTAATGTACATAACCCAGAAAAGAGTCATTGGGCAGTGGGATTCGAACCCGGTACCTCTCGCTTATGAGTCGGATACCTAACCACTAGGCCACCGATGCTCCTTTATAATTTTTTATTACTCCACTAAGGTGGCAAACAAGCTTACAGCCTGCCTTATGGAAAGCAGCTTCTTCATAAAAACATTTTCTCAGATCATTAAATTAATCTCATTAATCTAACTAATTACTTCTAGCTAACGTGTAACATTCTCATACAATGCAAGTAATATTGTAAGCTGTTTGTTTTCCTTAATGAAGGAAATAAATAAATAATTTCTTCTCCAGGGCGATAGTGAAGCACGTTAAGTCAATGGATATGTCAAGACCCGTTTCTATGGCTACAGCCCAACAGCACGATGGCGACAAAGCCGTAAGTTTTTATCATCATAGGGACATTAAACAATGATTGGCACTCTAAGAAAAATGTTCACTCCAGTTGTTAATTATAATTTTAGTAACATAGTATTTAAAAGTAATTTATGTGTTTAATCATTGAAATGTTTTTATTTAAGTTAAAAAATATTTAGAAAAAAAATATTACAATAAAACAGTAAGCTTCTAAAAACATCAAAAGTACAGTCATTGGCAACATAGTGATTGGCACTTCTTTCTATCTAATTATGGCATATTTTTAATTGAAGGTGTAGGGAAGGGGGACGGTTAGCGTAGGGTTAGGGTAGAACTAGAGGTAGAGTAGGGGTAGGCCCCACGCATCGAAGTCGCTCAGGGCCAAGAATTACAAATAATAAATAACTTTCTATGTTCGCGCCTGCCAAGCGTGGATTTTATGGCAACAACCTCTCCTTTCGTAGGAAAGGCCCTAAGTCCTGTTTAATTGGTTCGAAGGCAATGAATGATGACACTCACACAGCTGGTTTGCCATAGCCCCCTACAATCGAAAGATAAAAATTGAGTGAACGATTTTGAACATAAAGCATAGGTGGAGCCTACTCACAGCTGAAGTCACAATCTATATTTTGTTCCCTTTTTTAATTCGTTAGACCTCGCCATCTATATGATCTTTTAGGAAGCTAGTCTTGTGATCAGCTCATTTGTTAAGCTATCACTGTGGCAAACCAGCGTACGGCTTTAACCAAATTAGACCTTAGCCGTGTGGTGTCCGGCAGAGTAGAATAGTACCAACTCCTTACACTCGTGGGTGGGCAAGACGACTAATGTTTTCGAGGCATAAGATCTAGTCTCTATAGACTGGAAAATGGGCTGCAGCGTTTTCCATTGGTATATTTATAAAACTGCGATCTCCAACCCGCCTGCCAAGCGTGGAGATTATGGCCATAACCTCCCCTTCCGTGGGAGAGGCCCTAAGTTCTGCAGTGGACATTAGTCCATATTAATGGGATGTGATGATGATGACGTATACAATTGTTGGCACCACTCTAGTGATTGGCATTCATATTTAGAATTTGTGTACCAAATATAGCAAATTGATGTTTGTTTCCAAATCTTTGTAGGCAACATCATAATGTGTTCTTGGAAATTTTCGAACTATCCTACCCTACCCTACCCTTACCCCTACCCCATCATAAACTTTATCTCTATGATCGGCAGGCAAAACACCTTGACGTGATAATGTTCAACCGGTACATCGGGTGGTATGGGGGCGAGCTGCAGGATATCAAGCACAACGTGGTAGGCGAGGCCACCAACTGGCACCGCACGTTCAACAAACCAGTGTTCATGTCGGAGTACGGGGCGGAGGGCCTACCTGGAATACACTCGGTACGCTTACTTATGGAACGTTCTTCATCATCCAGCAAAAGAGGAAATCTCTTCAAAGCTGAAGAGTTTGTCTTTTTTTACGTTACATTACATTTTTCCCGAGTGTCACATAGTAGGTACACTGTATGTCCCGGAAAATAACAGGATCCCGCGGGAGAATCGAATCTTAGCAGAGTTTTGACTGAACAGGGATGAAAACCGCGGGGGACCGCTAGTATTAAATATATCTACCTACATACTTAGTTTATGGTATCACGCTTAGAAAGTGTTCAAATATTTTTTTAAGTGTAATACGACAGCAACAGACATGCGGGCCATCTGATAGAAAGTGGTCAACGCCGCCTATGGACATCAGCAACACCAGTGGGGCTATCAATGTTGTTATAAATACACTTGTTTATGGAGTTTAATCATACTCAACTAGCGGCCCACTAGTTTTTCTTCAACCTTCGTATTTTTTCTTTGAATTCCCCCGACAGTAAATCTCAAATACTGATAATTTTATAAGTTTCTTTCGTCTGTACATTTTCTTAAGTAATACCCTCTTGGCGACGGTTGGATCTTGTCATGGAATTTCTGATATATCGTTGTTACAATAAAATTAAAATATTGATCTAGCTGCCGGTATCTATGTGGTCGGAAGACTACCAGGTAGCGGTGTTCTCCGAGTACTTCAAGGCTTTCGACCAGCTGCGCGCCGCCGGATTCTTCGCGGGAGAGCTGATTTGGAACTTCGCTGACTTTCAGACGCAGCAAGGTAAGCCATATCTAAGAATTGGAATGTCAAAATAATTATAACACGCGTGCCCAAGGTGGCAACAGCCGGTCTTCGATACTCCAAAACTTTCAGCGCTTGGTCAATATCCTTTTCAATAGATTTAGTTCTGTGATGGATAACTTCACTGCGAATTCTATCTATTAGAGAAAGCCAAGTATCACGCACTCATCCACGGCATGAGCAATGTCACGTTAAAAGTATAAAACATAATTTTAGTTAAGTGTGTCCCATTTCTTGAAGGCCTTAATGTAATACCGGCTCGACAATACTCGAAGTTACTCTATAAAATGGTCTTACGAGTTGGCTGACCCACCCCAAGTTAACGATAATTTTGTGTCAACCGACTATTAATTTCACACAACTGAAGTAGTGTCCGCCCGAGTGGATAACGGTGTCAACTCGGATGAAACAGTTGTGGGTTCGAGAGTTGTGTCTGTGACTGTCTCTTTAGTCATTCTATCGGCATAAAACTTGGTCAGCCGACCATCCGGCAGCCGGGGGGGGAATAACTGTACGTGGCAAGTTTCTTGCAGAAGCGATTGGTAAGGATTTCCACTCCACTGATCCGGGAGGAGCGTATGGATCTTTAATTTATGTCGGGCTCTAAAACCCAAACAACTACCGCTGATGATGGTGATGATTATTTTCGTGTTTTGCACATACATGAATATATTTTATTTGATCCAGGGTACACCCGCGTGGACGGCAACAAGAAGGGCATATTCACGCGTGCCCGGCAGCCCAAGGCGGCCGCGCACCTCACGCGCGCGCGCTACCTCGCGCTGGCCGCCGCTGACTCCGGTGTGCCCCCGCCGCCGGCTCGCTACGTCATCGACAACACTGCCTACCATCAAGATAGACTACCATAGTGCTAATCAGCACACACACTTGTGAAGGAAAATCTTACATCATCAGTCATCGCAAAATAACTAATTACATTTAAATACTCCATGGACTTTTATATTAACAACGCGCCGGTCGTACGAGTATATCCGCCGTGCCATTGTCACCGTCAACGTGCCGGCTGTGTTGGAACTAGAAACCCAGCGGGTTTGTTCGGGACGATGGGAAGAAGCCGACGCTCGTTGCCTAGTCGGATGGACCGCCCCTAGTGTGGGATGCGACCTGCGTAGATGAGCTAGCTCCATCCCATCCTAGGGCTACCTCTGCATGTACCGGCAAACCTCAAATGCCGTGAATATGGATCCCTTGCCCAGGGTTACTTATTTGCGCTATTTGGGATAGAGATAATGGGATCCTGGAAGCAACCTTGGGCAACGCCATTCAAAAGGATAACGCCGCCAGCATCCTAGGTACGCTTCCGCATAATAGCGATTTGGATTATTTTTTCTATATGTGACGCTGTTTTTATCTAAAAAATTGTATATTGTTCATAATGTGCCTACTTATTATAGGTTTTTTAACATAGCTTTAGTTATAGCTACATTGTTAGTAAGTACATAAATTGTAACTTATTTGTGAATAAAGTTTATACCGAATAAAATGTTTATTTTAAAAAAATGTGAACCAGCTGGAATAACACCAGCGAAACTGCCAAACAATTTATTATTCATATCTACTTACGTCATACTAAAACACATCATTATTTATACCTAATTTGCATAAAATGGGAAAGTAAGTATTGTAAATGAATTATAAAACGTAGGTGAATCGCCATACTCTTGTAAAGTTAGGGCTACCTAGTCAACGGTGGACACGGTTAACCCAGAGTAAAGTCAGCTTTGCATCGTGGAATATTGGCACACTAACCCTACAGACTCATGAGGTGGCCGATGTAGTATATGTAATATATGTAGCAATTAATGCAAGAGACTCAGAGACTCGATGGAGAGGCAACAGGTCTCAGATAATCGGGAACGGCTACAAGGTGATAATGCTAATATACACGGGCTCGTCCAGTGTGGATAACGGTATTGAGGTGGTGTTCCCGGAGAAGTATCTGGACGGTGTCTTGGACATAAAGCGTATAAGCAGTATAAGCGACCGCCTAATGGTTGTAAGGGCGCTTATCGAAGGGAGTCATGACAAATTTGATAAGCGCTTACGCTCGCTCGACGATAATAGCGATGCGGACAAGGTGCTGCGCTGTTCTGGGAGCAAATCAAGGAAGTACTTGGTACCTACGTACAGTGTTGTTGTGGGCCATCAACGACCATATGGGTGAAGTGTTAGCAGTTTGAGAGTACATATTCTATATGCACCTACTTGTAAGCAACATCGAACAGAGTCGAAAATCGATGCAATAATGGCCACTTTACTGCCTTGGGCAGTCAAATTTTTCCTTCATAAACAAGTTCGCTTTCTTGGGTCGCTTTATTGTGATCAAGCTCCTTAAATAAAGATTAAATAAATAAGTTCCAAATGAAAAATATTTTATCGTAACAAGCTTTCATCGCGCTATCTCAATAATCTTCAGCGTACTTGTCCTGACTACTCAAAACTGCCGAAACTCGATTTATCTACTGAGTTTATCATAGGTAGTTTAGGATTTACTATGGCCACCTTCCGTGTCCATCATCAGATCAGCGCGATAGTATCATAATATTGCATTGTCACCAAATTTACTTAAGTATCTTCGGAAACCGGGAAATGGGTCAAATTTAACTTGCAATATTTTATAATGAACAGACATAGGGACATGTGAAAGTAAAATATAGGCTTGTAAAAAAAAGGAAAACGGGTAATCGCGATGTGTGTAGTAACAGACTTTCCGATTTGCGTCCGTCAGTTGCAGTCGATAGTAATCCTTGCAAAGTACAAAATAGATTCGCTATTGGATTAACTCGGATGCGCAGCCAAGCCGACCTTGGTCGGACGTCCGACCACGTTCCCTGCACTCAAAAGCGGCTTTATTTGTACCTATCAACTGCAACTGACGGTTAGTCGGCTCCAGCCAAAACTGAGCGTCTTTAACTAGTTTACGGCACTTCGTGCGAAGTCAGACATCGCTTGCACCGTTGTCGGTAAACATTTGCACATCAAAGCGTTCAAACGCTCGGGATCTTCGTTAGTCCACACTTCAGTTGTGTAGTGTTTAATATCCTCCTTGAGTCGACATACAGACATCGTGCGTAGCGCATGCGTTGAAATAAATTAGGTTTAGCGACTTATTTTCGATTTTAGAATTTATTAGTTGGTCTACTTCGAGCCAATACTGCGGACGGAACCCATTGACCTGAAATAATACAGGTGTATTAAGGTGGTGGTGGAATCCGATAGAAGTTGGCCATAAGAGAAAGGATTTCATAAAAAATTATAATTCGCTGCAATGTAAAGAGCGACCGCGGTGTACATTTTGTTTATCGCAATTACCTACAACGCACAATGTAGCATTCTTTGGGCCATGCACATTGAAGGCGAGGTATTCCAAGAATATTTTCGCCATATCGCCATGTGTGCGGCCTAGACAGACCAAGTGTGTTCTTCAAAAGAAAGTCTTTCTAAGCAACAACTTCCTAATTTCAACTTGCTGTTTGTAGCATCGGTGGTTCAGTGGTAGAATGCTCGCCTGCCACGCGGGCGGCCCGGGTTCGATTCCCGGCCGATGCAGCTCCTTTTTTATTTTTTTACGATCATATTTCGACCGTCACGGAACAAGTAAAATTTTTATTATTGCTGTTGTCATAATATTCTGTGCGATTGATTAATATTTCGACAATAAGTACATCAAAATGTATTGTCGTCTATCGATGCTGATAATGTTGATATCAATCAAATCAAATTACTCTAGCAGGCTTCCTTTGCTACAACTGTACCTACCTTCAGGTTATCATGAAAATGATACCAATTAATCATTTAAAATGACTTTATCGGTCTCTTTGAGTACCTCCTCGAGACAGTGTATGTACCTAGGTGGCTGGCAGCGTTGCCTCCAGAATCTAAGTTATATTTTGCGTAAAAAAAAAATACTAAGAAAGGTAAAACCGTAAGCTTGTTTGCCATCTTAGTTGAAGAAACAAAAACTAAGCTGCCGAAACCCGGGATTGAACCGGGGACCTTTAGATCTTCAGTCTAACGCTCTCCCAACTGAGCTATTTCGGCTTGCTAAGTAGGTTGAAATTATAGTATGAATGCAAAAGCACATACAGAATGTAAAATATTTAAATAAATTTCGACAATGTCAACATTTCTAAGGTTTGGTTGGTGTAAAAGAAAAAATAATTATGAAAGTATTACACCAAACCCTAGTAATATTAAACACAGTGTAACTTTATGTTACTTACTACTAGCACCATTGACATAATCATTGACTGGCACTGTTTAAAGAAAGCCGAAATTATCTATTTTGTGCTACTAGGTACCTAGGTAGGTATACATTATTTTTTAGCTGACACAACCTCTAGTAAACGGAGAAAATTAAATCAAATTCCCACACAGCGCCATCTAGCTTCAAACTAACAAACTACAACCAACATCTACGTACAACAGTATTACATGAAGTACTGCTACTTGACCATAGATGGCACTATTAATTATAGTACTTGGCCGTGTGGTGTCCGGCAGAGTAGAATAGCACCAACCCCTTACACTCATGGGTGTCGTACAAGGCGACTAGGAATGTTTTCGAGGCAAAAGATCAAGAGTCTCCGTAGTCTGGAAAATGGGCAGCAGCATTTTCCATTATTATATTTAAACACTGCGATCTCCAACCCGCCTGCCAAGCGTGGAGATTATGGCAATAACCTCCCCTTTCGTGGGAGAGGCCCTAAGTCCTGTAGTGGACTGTTACGGGCTGTGATGATGATGATGATGATTATAGTACTAATATTATCGTATAGATGGCATTTTTAAACGAGTTACGTTGTATTTGCCTCGATTTTCCAAAAAAATATTCCTCTATGTAATGTCAAAATATCTGACCCGGTGGTCAAAACTGGAACAAAGTGTCACCATTTTAAAATTACATATCATTGCCAATAACAGCGACGCTATCATCGGTCAGATAAGTTTGTGGCACTATTATACTCTATGTCACGGATGTATGGGCGCCGGCGCTGAGTGCTAATCACTCTGTACCATCAGGTAAAACGCTAGCTCGTTTGCATCCCTCTATTATAAAAAGGGTGTTTTCAGAGGGTCACATCTTAATAAAACAAAGAAAACTTTTTAAATATCAATGAAACTATATTTATTGGAAAAATAAATATGTTATATTTTGTTGTTGTTTCATGTTATTTGTGGTTGGAACAAATGTCTGGCCATGCTACCCCCGCCAAGGCCAGAGGTTCGAACCACGTTACCAGAGGGCCAGGCAAAGGAGAGAGGTCACGCCAAACAAACTCAAACGCCAAGAAGAGCGAGAGAAGTGGAAGAAGTAGGAACGCGGTCTCCGGGCCTTCGCGCCAAGATAATGATGATGGACGGATGTTTGAATATTATTTCAGCCATATGGCCGCTGCAGCATGCAATATGGATGTCTTATTTTTCACACATTGCATCATCATCGGTTCATCGGCGTATATAGGCAAGTAAGTTGACATATCCTCAAAAAAAATAATCTAATGGAGTTACTGATATCACACGATCTCAACGAGCAATTAACAGGACTATACATTGCAATCCCCTTGGACTGTAAGCGGGATTTGCCAAAAAAGTGTAGGTAGGTAGCTAAAGAGAATACATAGAATCATTTCGATCGAACTAGTTTTCAAACAAAGAAAACCGTTTCAAAATCCTACCTCGGTGCCACTGAGACACACACGCACTCTTTATAGATCGGAGGTTAAAAATGCAGAACCGTAAATGCACGTAACTGTGAGGCAACGCATTAGTAGCGTCCCTGGTATTGCTGAAATCCATAGGCGGCTGTGACCACTTTCCATCAGGGCCGCTTGCCAGTTTATCTGCGCTATAACATAAAAAAGGACTGTGAGGACTTAAGAACTAAGATAATGTGCTCAAACGTTCAATAGACAGTATGAGGTAGGTTCTTGCGTATTAGATCACAATAGGTCAATTGACCATGCACACGCAGCAAATACCCGTGATATAAAGTACAAAAGATGTAATTGTACACACCTAACACAACGATATTGTCCTCATATCACTGCAGATAGAGCGCCAGACAAACAGACAATGTCGGTGGTGATTCAGTACATGACACATGTAGTAGAATTGATTGCTGCAATAAATAAAAAATACTAATTACACAATTGACACATCCTCCGATAAATATGAGTGCACTTGAATCAATAGAAGCCATTATACAATACTTGCATGCGACCGATTTACTCTTACAGAGCAAAACAATAATTTTTTTTTCGATTACATAGATAAAAACCTCGGGTCAGATGCCAGTCGCTCCACTAATTACCTAATATGCCAAATCCTCGATCATGGTCAAGGCGGACCCTGGGCTCTCGTGTGTGAGTACACAACCGGGACATTAACGCCAAGATGATGATGACCTAGGTAAATACGTAGGTAGGTACCACCCACTTGTTTATGAAGCCCTGTATGTGGATGATGCTACTTATACTTGATGATGCTACTTGTACATATATGGATGTTTGTTACTCCTTCACTCAAAAATTTCTGAACGGATTTTGATAAAATTTCGCAGTACTGTCGATTGTAGATCAAAACAGCACATAGGCTATAATTTATCCTGAAATTCAATGTAGTTCCCGCGGGAACTGGTCCGGAATGTAGCAATAACCGAAGTTGACGCTGACGAAAAAAGCTAGTATTTACTATTACTATTTAGTATAATAAATAATATAACTCAATTAATGAGTTAAGCTCGCCTTTGTACATCTCTGTTACTGTACTGTATAATGATGTCATATTTGTGTACAATAAAGAATAAAGAAAGAAAGAAATAAATAAATGACGTGGTGGTATTTACACAGGCAAACTCCTCAAGCTTGACAGAGTCCTATCACCTAATACATAGTAGGTTGATAAGCTGCGCATAAGTTTATCTTAGAATAATTTAAAAGTTGTGCATGAAATTCACCAACTCCTATAATAGCGCTAAATTGTTCACAACAGCTCACCAAGATCTTTGAAAACGCAGCATTGTAAAACAAATCCATAATTTATTTGGTAACATCCTTGAATATATTTTATGGATGATTTTCTTGGTAAGTATGTCAATTACTTCGATAATATCGCCCATTCACTGTACTTGTATGGAGGAATGTTATAGAGCTCCGGAGTCGAATATAACCGGAGTCGAATATCCGAAATAAAAAATTATCCGTAACCAAAACCGATAATATCCAGATCCAAAATTGCATATCCTTACCATCCCTGCTTATGTGTAAATAGTATTTGTTTCTCTATGAAACCTATTTGAAGAAAATGTAGAGATATAAGTAAGAAAATGTGGCTATAGGTAGAATATATTACTCTACTCTGTGGGTATGATCCAGTTTATTCCGACTAAATTCGCATTTACCAGATATGTAAAATACAAGAAAAGAAAAATGTATAGATCAGGATTAAAACAAAAAAAAAAAAAACAAAAAAATAGTCGCCCAACGTGGGGCTCGAACCCACGACCCTGAGATTAAGAGTCTCATGCTCTACCGACTGAGCTAGCCGGGCATGTGGTAACTTGACGAAATAGTGCTTTAGTTTCTGTTACACATCGCGAGTAGCTGCTACTGTTGGAACGGACTTTTTATCTTTTTTGTCGGGCAGACTTAGCGAATCTGATGGGTTCCTTGATTTACTACAGAACCTTATAACCGCTGCCATTTTGCAATTGGAATTATACAATAAATGAATGAAGCGCTAAAAGCAAAAAGTACTTACCTAAATATTGGGTCCTTACCTTACCTATGAAATTAGCGTTTTTTTTCGCTATTGGGCATACATTGCCTAAATATTTTTAATTGTACAGAACATTTAAAATTAATAAACCCTGTTTAGATGTAAAATTGAATAAAAGGAATTTAACAAGTTTTATAGGGGTTTGAAAATTGCCTTTTTTATTCAAATTTAAGATTTCTGGCGGATTGTATCAGATGATTTTGGGAGGGGGTCTTGATCCCCTCTACCGCCCATCAGTCCCCCCCCCCCCCCCCCCCCCTCCCATCTTTGGATCCGCTACTGTCTGTGTAGCCTTATGTTTGCGCCTGTTAGTACGTACCTACATTCTACATAAATTATGAATACAGTAAGCTATGTTATGTTAGGTAGCTACAGTCATAGGACGAATAAACTAACCACTTAGTGCCTCAGTTAATAGCCTCATGGATATTATAATATGCATCTGTGAAGATGTAAGCTATTGAAAAATACATATCTGCGGTCAGATCAATATTTAAAGACTAAAATAAGTACCTACATAGGTATGATTCATCATACATACGATGATTTATGCGAGTGAAATCTGGTTTTCCCCACTATCCAGGAACCAGGATCCAGGGAATCCAGTTTCCTCCATAGTAGGTACCTACTTACCGGTACTGGAAACCCTAATACCTACCTATGTGCCCAGAATTTCATTTGCTATTTACAACTTAGATCCCTTTCTGTCATGGACATTTTGATAACTCGTATTATAGTGGTCCATATGAACCTAAAGGTTCCATAGCAACCGGTTTATTATTAGTAAATTCATGCATGTGTGTGGTCGAATTCGTCAGCGTAGTACCAGGCGGTCAGCGTACCTAAGGAGACCTAACTGTTGGCGCGCCACTTCCTCCGCGCGGTCGGAATACTGATGAGCCGTGGCTGGCGCCAACGACAGTGACCCACCACGCTCCGAACGACCAAAGTCACGGTGACCCAATCTCTGCGTTTGTATGAGACAGAAAGAATTTTCAGTTTTTGCTATTTCAACTCTCTCTGTGTGTATTTTTTTATACTTATCACGACTCGGGGAAAGACAGTGCAGCTCAGTTCAGCTCAGTCAGTGCTCAGGTTCCATGTAAATCACAATTGTGCAATTACAAGCATCAAGTGTGCATTGCCTGTCAGTGTGAGGGCTAAGATAATTATGTTTCATGTCTGTAATTGCGCTTGGTACCTTATCATTTAATCAGGAACACAACAATTTGAAACAATGTTGCTTGGCGACAGAAATAGATAAGGTGGTGGTAGCAAAAAAGGTGGTAGGCGGATTCCTGTTAGGGGAGACTGGTAATTTGTGTGTAACTATAGATAGTGTATGCTATCAGAGGCAAACGGGACAACCATATATCTATCATCAAATATCATCATATATCATCTATATGGAAGCGAAGTGTTTCACTCGAACGTAGCGAAAAATTAGTTGTACTTACATTTTAGTGTCGTGAAGATCGATATCTCCTTTTAAAAATCGAATCTGAATTTAATCATCACCATCCATAATTATCAGCGTATAGACAGCGTTGCACCTTCTTCTCGACTCCATCAGCAGCCATTTGGTCACTCCAACTGTACCGGTTTCTTGAATCTGGATACTTTCTTTGGTCCTCATACATTGCTAAGCCCTTTTATAATTTATTATATGTGCTTAACAGACAATGTATCTAATCCTGTTTCTGAATATTGAACAAAGAGCAAATAAAGGCGGGGCCTTCAACTTTGAAATAACTAGATACTAGGTTTATGGCATAGTAAGGAGAGTCTAAATTTAGTATAACATACTAATACAGGTTTAGTATCACTTACTTAAGGTAAATGCAACGGTTATCTTACATTGTAGTAAATGCGATGGACCAGTAGCTATCCCGAGGATCTAAGTATTTTTTTTCTCTAAACCATCAGTGTATTTAAAAAATTACATTATTCATAAAAGTAACATTAACTGTCTCTTAAGTAATATTCTTTGAGTAAATTTAGTATTAGAATGACTCGCTAGTATGGATGATGATGATTCTTTGAGTAAAATCTTAAGTTCCGGCAATATAGTGGCAACATATAACATTTTTATTTTTGTTGTACTCACATATTAAAATTAATTTTTAATATTATTAATGACAAAACTTGTTCAATTCGTGTAAAACGTTTATGTAGGTATATCAGAATTTGTAAAATCTTATCTAACCTGACCTTACTTTAGTTAAGCACCTACTCAATAGTAAAACCGCTAAACACACTCATCAATATCCAAGTCCGGCTCTTCCATTGACAGGTCATCGGGTCTTACTTGAATCATCACACAACTTTGTGTGAGGAGTGTGGCGAAACTAATGGTCAAATAGGTGTTGTGTTTATTTACATTAGCCACTCGTTTTTACGTGCACCGTGAGTTAGCGGTTCGTGATTTGTGGCTGGTTTTCCCCGTGACTCACGAGAAGTAAGCACTTCGTCCACACCACTCATCACAGGTTACCGTAAAAGTATTTATACGGAATTTACTTTAACGTGGTATGATTTATAGTCCTGTGTGACCATGACCAGTACAATAATTTTGTGGTTTTATTCTTTACTAGTGGGCCCTGCGACTTCGTTCGCGTACACCTACTTTACCCCTGTCTACCCTTTTTTCTGCTTATAAATCTTCCTCTTGAATCACTCTATCTATTGTTGAAAACCGCATTAAAATCCGTTGCGTAGTTTAAAGATCTAGGCGTACATAGATACAGACGGCAGAAAGCGACTTTGTTCTATACTATGTATATATGCTTTATACTAACTTTTTTCTATGACTTCGCCCGCAAGTACGGAGTGCCCGGCTTAGTGTGTAAGAAGATGTATGAATATGGAAGAAGCAGAAGAGGAGTTATACCCGTCGAATGCATGCGGAGTTCGTCTGCTGTCTGCTGAAAGAACCACACTCTCGAGTTTCTATCGGACTACTACTTGCTACTATGCTTAGTTCAAGTAGGTACGGTGGTCATCTGGCATCATGTCCGGGTTGTGTTCTCGCGTGCGATGGTCCGGTGTCCACCTTGACCATGATCCAGGATTTGGCAGATCGGGTACCTATAGTGAAGCGACTACCATCTGACCTCCGTGACTCTTACAAGGGAGACCAGATTGGATCATAGTTACACATTCAGCCCCCTTAATGTGCAGGTTTCACCATGACGTTTTCGATTACCGTAAGGGCATCGGTTAGTGTTCAACTAATGTACATAACACAGAAACGAGTAATTAAGAGTTGTACTGGGGTTCGAACCCGATACCTCGGGGTATAAGTCGGGCCCCTTAACCATTTGGCCACCGATGCTTCTTGGTCAAAGTACGATATGCAATGGAAAACGGAGAATGGAACTAGGCCTAGGAAGTTTTTTCTGTCTCCGTGTCTTTAAGATCTTGATCTGTGTGAGCTGCAGAATTTCGGTCGCGCAATTCATGCTGCATTCGGCTTCTAGGACTCACGCGAGCACGATGCAAATGAGTACATAATTTCGTTAGCAGAAACATACTTTCACGTTTTAACTTATAAAGTTAAGCTCGTGTGGTGTCCGCTCCCAATTGGCTAACTCCAGACCTACCACAACGTAGATAAATCGTATCCGGCACCCAAATTAAGACGTAGAGGTATATGAATGATAATACCACTGTAGCTTTAGCAATAGCTTTTAGCAAGTCTGCAAAACGTTGAATTTCAGCTATAAGTACTTAGACTTTTTATAAGTAATTTAGATTACAATATTTTGTAGACCTGTAATTGAGCAGATTCTTGTAATTACGATGGTTAGCAAGGAATGATATATCCGCATATACGCACCTTTGAAATTTCAATGTATATTAAGAACTTGGATAAGTTCACCATAATATATCGCTAGAAAAGTATAAATATAGACATTTTTTAAAGAAATTAAAACTTCACCGTATTTTGAGTCAAAATAACTGTATGAAATTTTAGTCTTGCACTAAAATATTTATACATTGTAACACAACAAACGTATATCTCTGTTGTTATATCAATAAAATTCTATTGTTTACTTTTGTCCTTCACTTTATTTAGTGAGAAATGTCGAGCTATAAGAATTTATTTTTAAAGGATGTCTAATCATCCCTATGGAAACATTTTCTTAATTCAGAAATAGTAGATATGTAGGTACCTACATACTGCATTCAGTAGTCGCCTTGAATATTACTGGCGTCCGCGCGTCCCCGCGCCGGATGCAGTGCAGCTTCACCAAGTCCTTTATTACGTTCCATTGAACCTCATTAATGAATACCTGTTGATTCTCAGTTCAATTCATTCCGTCGAATGCAACTAAGGTTAATTTAGTTCACTTACTCAGCCGATACAGCATTGGGCAGCGTGGAATCGTTCACCCCTGTTTTACGACAAGTTTATGAGGCCAGTAATGTGGAAAATGATGCACATTGCACATGTTTAATGCGATAAATTTATACGACACGCCATTTGTGATCGGTTAAGTGGCTTTGAGAAATTGTGATTTGTCTTCCTCGATGAGAACGACTGAATTGATTCCGCGTGTCCGCGTGCCACTTCTTTGGGCAAAGTTGAACTTTCGCGTGCCGAGTGTGAGATCGTTATTTTTTGTTGCCACGCAACAACTGAGAAAAATGCTCGTATCAAAATATTAAAAGTATCGATTCCAAAAAAAAATTGACAGTTACAAAAAATAACGTATAGAGGATTGGAGTTTGTCCTTAATTTGTTAACTTTTAACACCTTCTTCCTTATTTTCAATGACAATCAACGATAAGCCGATAACAGGGAAATACGACTAATATTAACCTTTTTTCTAACATCGCAAGTTTTCATTTCAAGTAGACATTTTTTGTGTCCCGGAGAGTAGTATACATAGCATAAACCACTAAGGAATTAATATTATCATTTATTGTACCATTTAACCTGCATCTTAGCGATATTGTCAATGGATGGGGTCTGGTTTAACATATAATAATGTTAATATTATATAGGTCTAAGACGAAAAATGGAAGAGAGGCCTTTGCCCTGCAGTGGGACACCGATGGCTCAAAAAAAATATACCGTCTCGGGGCCCCAATCGGCTATCGAGACTTTTTAAGTCTCAAGGTTCCCTAATAAAGATCTTGGTCTTTAATATATTATTTCTTTATTACTCATTTTTATTGCCTAGAGAGGCACATGGACGGCCGGTCCACCTAATGGAAAGTGCTTTTTGAAGAATCCCAATAGTGCAAAGGAAAGAATTCATTCTGCAATTCGCACCACGCTCTCTCCCAACTGCAACTCTACTCTGGCCTTGGATTTTTAGGCAGTTGGAAACTAGAATAGTTGTTTTGTTTCACGTGTTTGTTTTTAGTTAAATAGGTCACTTCATATATGTAAAACCATTGGGTCAACCCAATGGCCACCATATGTGCGAAAGTGCTTTCAAATAAACTTATTACCAGAAAGCCTGTTACCTGCCTTTAGGGTTTAATAAACAAACAATTCAAACGTCGATATATGAGTAAAACAACTGCATTCACAACATGGCGGCCGTAAAGCTGCAGGCAGGTATTCCATAAGTATGAGTCACAGGACGAACAAATACAAACGGCATTTTATTACAACGATGAAGCTATAAAAGCAGTTAATAAATCAAATGCAGTTCGAGGAAAAGTAAAAGTGCTTATAATACTGACCTATGGATTTACCATTACAGGATATTGACAGCAAATTCATTAGGAATAAGTCGTATGTCACTTGAAAAACCCCGGCTCTATGATTCTACGGAAAATATAGTAATAGCACATGTCATAACTACAGCCCATAACAGACCACTGCAGGAGTGAGGGCCTCTCCCACGAAAGGGGAGGTTTTTTGCCATAATTTCCACGCTTGGCAGGCGGGTTGGAGATGGCAGTGTTATAAATATAACAATGGAAAACGCCGCTACCCATTTTATAGCCTACGGATTCTCTAGATATTTTGCCTCGAAAACATAAGTCGCCTTGTAGGACACTCACGAGTGTAAGGGGTTGGTGCTATTCTACTCTGCCAGACACCACACGGCCAGCATATGTACCTAGTAGATATTGTAGGTACCTATTTAATTACTGACATTTACATAGAATAGGAAGAAATTCTTTACAAAGGAATATTTATGATACAGGTGACATAGAATTACAGACACTACAAAAGTGATCATTTTAAAATAGATGAGAAGAGTCCTACACAAATAGAGGCCAAGTCTGAAAAGTCCGTCTGGGTGACCAGCGCCTTATCAATGTCTGTCGGCAAGCAACCATGTTTCCAGTGTTGTGCTCTGGTATGAAGGATAATGTAGCCAACGAAATAATTATAAAAAGCATGAAGCGTAGTTATCACAGTGACCACGCATTTTCTGTTCTTCATTTTTGTTACATGATGATGGAGTGGTCGTTTTGATACAGTGGACATTCTGACGGAGAGGACGTTCTCATACAGTAGACATTCTGATAGAATGAACACTTAGTAGGTACATTTAATTTTGAGTCACATCGGGCGGGGATGGAAATTATGCCAGGAAAATTTTATACTCAATTAAAATAAATAACACCTTTGGAATTCCCTCCAACATTATTTCCTTTTATAACTAGCAATAATTACTTCAAACTGTTAATTATAGGTTGGTAGACTCACATTGGTACTTTCCTTAGTGTCCTGCGGTAAATACGTCACTACTGCAGACAGTTTCCCACTTTTCCTGCCCTAACATGTTATTTGCTGTGACTTATTGTTGTTGTGAGAAATTATTACAATCCAATTGACGTACATACGACAATGATTTGAACCCTCCCCGGGTAGGGGTCCGTGATTCATTCCAACGGTAACCAACTGAGAGAGGCTCACCTACTTAATTGCGGTTGAATTCCGTTTTTATTTTTCAATAAGTGTGTTATTATAATGTCGTTATTGAACTTCGTATGCGTCAGTGTCTGGGTCAAGCTTTTGGTTAGATGAGTAATCATAATTTTTCTTCTTCAATTATTAGATTTTGTTGTTGGCACTAGGTTTCCTTTTCCATTTTCATTGAATTCGTAATACTAATTAATTATTTTAGTGCAATATATTCCTATATGTATAATTTTAATTATATTTTTTGTTTTCTTCATTATAATACAGGGGTAGTTTAAACACAAAAAAAGGGTACGTCATCAAGCTGATACACACCGGAACGGTGTAGGGGCAGGTTTTGGAGAGTACACAACGTGCCTTGCGATGAGCCTTCGAGCCTGGTGTTAGAAGGTTTCCGGTTGCAATCCCGGAGCCCGTCGAACTGCACCGAGGTGGACCACCGTGGAGTTTTGGGTAGAAATCCCCCATAACCCAGCTCTTCCTACCTGGATCGCAGGTTTTCTCCACGTTAGCAAAAAAACTAATAAAAGGGTAGGTGTATGTTAGGTGTAGGGTAGGAGTAGGGTAGGGTATAGTACGGGTACGGTAGTGTAGGGTAGAGTAGAGTAGAGATAGGACAACACGTGAACGAAGTCGCGCCGGGCCACCTAGTAATAAGTTTAATATTTATATTATAAATTAATACCAGGTCCACACCTGGCACGACTTCGTTCGCGTGCACCTACTTTACCCCTACCTACCCTTTTTTCTTTATTATAAACCTTCCTCTTGAATCACTCTACCTATTGTTGAAAACCGCATTAAAATCCGTTGCGTAGTTTAAAGGCGTAAGCATACAATGATACACATAGGTACGTAGGGATAGACGGCGGGAAGCGACTTTGTTTTATACTATGTATAGATAATTATAGTTTATATGTTTTCTCCCCATATGTTTTTGTTTGTTACTATGACATACGATTTGTATAAAAGCGGTATCTATGTGGTCGTAGCGGACCGCGTTCGGCGATATCTGCGCGGGCGCACGGTGCGGGGTCGACGGTCGACGCTCTTCACCGCAACTAATTGTTACAATTGTTTTGTATTACCAGTGTCGTTGCTTTACCTACGTAGGTACGCTTGTCACGACGCTTCACACAGTGAATTAATAACTAATACCTCTATTTTAAATTATCTCTGGAATGTTTATTCAGATTCCGAAGCCACAAGAAAAAATCTTTTGCTTTTGTTCTATTTCGTTCGTTTTTACAATATTAGGATCCAACAGTCCTCAACAAGAAAACCTGATCTAGTGAATCCTTTCGGTAGGTAGTCATTTATCAAACGAAACTGTCAAGGATATTTTATTTTGGCGCATCTAGAGATCTGACTTAAAAATAATAATTTTAATCATATCTAACTTCTGAACTTAAGGCTTAGGCAAAAAAATAATACAATAAGTGTACAAATTATACGTGGCATTGGACTCAAAATAATTTTTATAAGCTGTAATTTGTTTCTGAGAATTGGCTAAGTAGGTATACGTAACAATACTATAGGTTAGCATTCACGGGTCTTGATACTTGAAAGAATACAGTCTAGTCAAAGCGTCGGTGGCCTCGTACGACTCCGGGTCCGACTCGTGAGCCAGAGGTACCGAGTTCTAGCCCCAAAGTCCCAATGTACCAATGACTTTTTCAGAGTTAAGAATACTAGTAGAACATTAATCGCTGCTCTTCCGATCAGGGAAAACATCGTGAGGAAAACTGCACATTCACACGACTGTATGTGTAACGATGATCCAATCGACCAGATTGAATCATTGTTACACATTCAGTCGCCTGAATGTGGAGATTCCCCTGTTAACAAGGTCACAGAGGTCTGACGGCAGTTGCTCTACTATAAATAACTAAATCCTAGATCATGGTCAATGGTCAGCCCGGGCTCCGCCGGGCTCCCGGAAGTCCGCACTCGGCTCTTTGCCTACTCTATAATTACTATTTGATTTTCTCTATGTAAGCTCTTCGCTGACGATTAAGCAGATGATTAAAAAGAAGTAAAGAGGTAAGTAGAAACGAGAGAAGAATGGCAATTGCTCTATCGAGAAGAGTCCAGCTCTCAAATTTAGATAATGTTTAAGCTCTCCGGCCTCTATCGCAACCAAGTTTAGGAGGATTACTATTCTTCGTACGCAACTAGTTGCAGTAGAATAATTATTTTCCACACAAGTGTAGTATCTTGGTAGTATTAGTAGGTTGATGATGAGGGTAATAATGACTACGATATACTCTACAGGCTGGCTGTAGACAGCCATTCTTGCGAGGTGTCTCAGTAGGTGAGACATACAACCTTGTCCGACAAGGCTTGTCTACTAAACGAAAACATTGATCGGAGTGTTTACTCGGCACACGCGGCAACGAAAAGTAAGAGGCGTTAAATAAATTTCTAAGTAGGTAACCCGTATGTACGGTACGACCTCTGTAAGCATATCTGGCTCTATCATCTCGTTTGCGGTAACGGTGCACCCTCGAAACAAATGCAAATTATTCACTCATACCCAATAGCAATCGACCAGCAATACCTACAAGTCATCCTTCGCAAAATGAGCCAGAAACTAGGTTAGATTACCAATGAATAAAACAAAAAAATGAACAAAATAGGATGCGATAAAAAGCCGAAGCCGCAACACAGTAGACGCACCCAATCAATACAATGGGTGATTTATATTTCGATATGTAAAGCTTTCACTTATGATTATGAATCAGTGTTTTGTGTTTTTATTGAAGCTGACGACAACCGACTAATATATTTAAATGAACTTTGCCATTTTTGAAACAGCAAATACTTCGAAGAGAACGACTTTTCTATTAGGTAGCAACAATAATTTAGTAAGATAACGTCTGTTTGCTTACGCTAATAACTGAAATTCCTATTTCCTCTTTAATGGCGCAAGTACACATAGTCGTTTTCACGTATAAATAGAAGCATTAAAATGTTAATACCATCAAATTAGTAAGTAATTACGTACAACTTATTATTTCGATGGTTAATTCACGCTGGCATCTCGGAGGAATTCGGCCACTTCGGAGTTGCTCTTTTTTATTGCTTTTATTTAATCTCATCTCATCAGATAGGAAGCGACGATGAGGTCGAAGATAAAGCATACTTGCCTAGACAATACAACGACGCAGAACAGTAACGCAGGGAGAGTACAATCCCTTAGCAGCGTGCGCAAGCAACGTGGATGTAAATCCCTGGGTACGAGATGGTAGGACGTCTACCACGAATGGAAGGCGTGGCGATAACGTGCCAAAAAGAAAAAAAAATTATGGTACGGTTACTGTTGTCTTTTTGTCTTGTACGGTAAAGTTAGAGTGAGGCGGATAGAACGGACCCGTGATCGTATGCATGCAGTAACCATCTTCATCTTCCACTAGCGTACGAATTCGGCGAGCTCTACGAATTCGTCTACGCTCTACATTAATACACAGTAACCCGAATTCTCCTCGAACTCGAGGATACATTTGCAATGCAATACCTGCTTAATGACTAAAACATTGTACTTACAATTCCCGGGTACTAAAATACCTACATGCTGCTAAGCTACCATTCTGAGATTTTCCTTTCCCTATTTCTCGGCTAATCCGTTCTCGCTATGTATGTTTGTTATTAAATACCCGCGGTTAGGTCGACGTCACCGCTAACGGGGCTGTCAGTGGGTCAAGTACTCGGAAATTAGCGACCGCCGCGGTTACTCATCAAACATTACGCTATAGGGTACCATAGTACCCAAAAAAAAATTAAAAGTTGCTTGCTCTACTATTGGTAGAGTTTGTCGAGTGTCGTTATTGGACGGTAGAATAAAACACTTGTAAACGTTTGAAGAAGTTGGGTACGAATTACATATAAGTTTATTAAATTTCATACTGTCCACAGCTATGTACTGAGAGAGTGTATGTCTTGGATTTTGGATAGATGTTTGATAATCCTTCACGCAAAAACTACTGAACTGTTTTTGATGTTTGACAGCAATATAGCCCAGAATAGCATGTATGCTTTTTTTTATCACGAAATTAAATGTGGACTTTTAAAAAATTTTATGTGGACGAAGTCGCTAGTATTATAGATTTTAAAAGTGCTTTTGAGCTCCAGTCGAGACTCTAGTTTACCGTGGTACGTAAGTTGTTGAAGGCTTCAAAATACAAAGATGTTTTCTGGTCCAGATTATAGAATTTATAAAATTAGTATGATCCAGCGCGACTTCACTCGCGTACACCTACTTTACCCCTACCTACCCTTTGTTCTGGCTTATACACCTCTTGAATCACTCTATTATTGAAAACCGCATTAAAATCCGTAAGCATACATAGAAACATAGGGACAGACGGCGGGAAATGACTTTGTTTTATACTATGTATAGATGTACTTCCGTGCCCAATACAATTAAATACCTACCTGGCGTCATGTATTATGAAACAATTAGCTTAATCTCTTGCCTATTAGGAAGGTTTTAAACAATAATACAGTTAAGCTGAGGTCGTGGGTCAAAGTCACGTCTACGCCGGCGTCGCACGAGGCACGTACCGCACCATATGGGCACTGACTTGCCTCACCTCGCCATATTATGTATCTACAGGAGTTTGTCGCAAAAGCAGTACTATTGTATGAAAGGATGTACTACGGAGAGGTCAAGATGTATCTCTGGTTCTACCCAACCGAATTAAAAAACTACCAAACTGTGTTAACCCCGTCTAAATCGGTTCGACGCCATTTCCATATTCCTTATAGTTTAGCTGGTCTATTATGGTTCAACATCAGGTGTTCCAGTTTCAATCAATTATACCCTATATGGTGCCCAGGCTTAATAGCACAACAACAAAAGTTTCATTTTAATCCGTCCAGTAGTTCCGGAGATTAGAGTGGCGGCAAACAGACAGACGGGCAATTTTTTTTTCAATTATTTATTTATTTTTGTATTACTATTTCTACATAGCCCTAAATATTTGTACAGACACACTTTTTTACTGTTTTATTATATGTATAGATATACAACGTTGGCTGCCATGATCTGGTACAAGTACCGAATTCCCGAATAACCAAAACCTATCGTGCTGAGCATGAAAACCTGACGTACGCGTATACATACCTACTGTGTTGTCTAGTACCTACTGGTGTACGATTTAACTTCAGGTGAAATACCAATAACAAAGAAAACGCAAAAAATGTCAATTCAACTGGCTTTACAATGCACGAAATCTAGGCTATGTACTACGTACGTAATATATCAGTTTTGAATGGCTTAGGGCGGCTTGCACAAACTTCTTGAATGCATTTAAGCTGATACCTACTTAAACAATAACTTCATAAGAAACAAGAAACAATGGAATAAAATAGCGTTGTCCTGTAACATATATACACATTTTCAACCACTGATATGAAAAAATATACATAAAAAAGAGAAAATACCAAAGACCAATAAAAGATAAAATAAAGAAAGTGCTATTCTCTTTGTCCCGACGCCGAATCATTTTCTAAACCGGCTCTTCTGAGTTGTTTGTCCAAGATATCGATGCTCTTTGTTCGGATTCTATTTTAGATTAGCGCCTTATTTAGATAAGTGGCAACACTATGCAGCTACCTGTTTATCCACATTTAGCTAGGACATTCGAGATCGAATTGCAGTTCCTGCATGCTTTGATTTGCATTCTTTGTCCGGGGGTGTCTAACTAAACTACCACGGTGACTTGGGCGGGTGTGTCGATGTCGACAACAACATCGACATACCCGCCTTTGTCAAACCTTCGATTTCGTTATGAGTGTTCCTGCACCATCTAAAATCTTGATGAAATAAATATCTAAGATGTCGGAAACTAACTAAGCAAAAGGTCGACATTTCTAACTCAGCTAAAAGCCTGGAGGCTGGAATTTTTCATTTCTAATTAAGCAGCAGTATCTGATTATTCTTAATTTCTCACCACTAGGGATGCCGAAGACCGAGTGAGGTGGGCCAAGAGCAGGAAGGCGGACCCTGGGCCCTCGCGTGCCGGGCGGTGGCGCAACCGGGACATATCGCCAAGATGATGATGATGTTCTGATTATTTTTAATTTAACCACTGCATTATGTAGAGTGTTCGATTTGATCATTAACATATAAAGTAACCTAAACATTCTATGACTTATCACTTGTTCTGCGCCGGAAGCAAGTTTAAATAAGAGTTTCAAGAATTCTACGACTACTCAATGAAAATAATCTATTCTGATAACATTTTACTGATATTAATTTCGAGGAAATGTTGAGTTTTTGAAACACTACTAACAAAATCGCACAGGAAATAAGTAGATACCTTTACCTACGTCGTATTTGGTACAATACTGCCGCAGTTTGTACTTTTGCAATAAGCAGGATACACGCTTATTAATTAGTCACTTGACACAATATTGCGTATTTGTACTATTGTGATACAAACACAAGTATCTTCATGACATAAAATTCAAGGAACATGACGATAAGTCAGCAATTCGATCAATTATTTACCTAATCAAGAAGTGTTTATAGATAAACTAATAGTAATACTGATAACTCACTTCCGAAATGAATGTTCGATGATGTTCATTAATAAATGATGGCATGTTCCTGGCCTACCACAACGTCCATTAATCCATCGCACGAACTAGCAATCGGCAAGGAGTTCATTCATCTTAGGCCCGGATTATAACAAGCGTCGCCGACGCAAGGAGCGTCAATAACGCAACGTCGGCGACGCCAGGCACGTGGGCGACGCTCCTTGCGTTATTGACGCTCCTTGCGTCGGCGACGCTTGTTACTCGTATAATCCGGGCCTTAGAACTTAGTACGTTGGCTGGGGTTTCAGATGCACTTTCGTCCATGTTTACTTGGGTTATGGAATGAGGTGAGGTTACCTAGTGAGTCATCAAAATCTTGGCGTTAGTCCCGATTGTGCTGTAGCGCACGAGAGCCCGGGGCCACAATTCTGTTTTTTCTTGTCCACTTCGCTCTATGTTCCACATCCATGGTGGTGAGTTTGTTAGCACGCAAGTCATCCTTAACGACTACTGCAACTGCGCAACTAATATATATTTAAAAATCTTTTTTTTTCAGAAGGAACATTTGTGGTTTACTTAAAATTGCCAAAACAAACCCATGCAATTATAGGCCTATAGCTACTTTGCCAGGTATTTCAAAAGTTTTTTAAAAGCCCATGTAGAATAGGGTACATAAATTCTGTTAAAAGTACAAAAACTTTGATGTAAGCCAGCATGGCTTCCGTAATAAAAGATCCACGACTCTTTCCGTATATATATATATTCAAGAAGTCCTTAATATAACAAATAATAAAAAGCATGGGAATAGGAGTATTTTAGGATATGTCTAGCAGCTTATAACACTGGGTGCTACGGAATAAAATGAAATAAATTGTATGCATGAAAATGAAAATGAAAATGAAAATGAAAAAAATTGTATGCATACGGAATACGTGGGAATACTAAATTAATATTTAAATCATATCTAAGCGACAGTGAACAGGTAGTTGAAATGAATTTTTATGACAATTTTATCTTGAACTTAAAAAAGTAAAATCTCAAACATCAATCAAACAAGCTTTCTCAGTCTTTTTAAGACATGTTCATTGTACAATGTGCGGATACCATGATAACCTCTGATCGACAATGACACCCAGATATCTAGTGTGAGGAACTTTTTCGATGATTGGGCAGTTGCAGTTGATTGTATCCGAGTCACCACTACAATTATGTATTTTGACATTGAAATTGACACGGCCTGGTTGAGAACTATTATAAATACCAAAACAAATATAATTTGTCTTTTAGGTGTTTAACAGGAGATTACGTTGTAACCACGTAGATAAATTACACACTACGCCACAAAAACAGACTAATGTTGCTGGACTCCTGCCTAACTAACCATTCTACCAGCCCGTTTGTGATGTCAATAAAAACAATAAACTACCTACGCATCTAAGGAATGAGAACAACTATATTACTTTAATAAATATATAAAGCTTACTTAAACATACTTCTTTCAAACAAGAAAAAACATTCACAAACACAAATTATAACAATAGGAAAAATACTCTGTTTATCGGGAAAATAATTCCATACATACAGAATGTATACAATTACAATCATAAACAGGAAAGTTTATCCTTATACGAATGTTCGAATATATAATTGGATAATTACGCTGTGAGGGTAGATAAAAGCTATTACAGTGTAACTGACTATTTAAATTATAAAATAATGTAATACGTTTGAACCTCATCATCACCATATCAGCCGGAAGACGCCCACTGCTGGGCGTCCACCAGAGATATCCATAAAGGCCGTTCTTGAGCCTTCCGCATCCAGCTGGTACCTGCGATATTTACTAGATCGTCGGTCCCACCTAGTGAGAGGCCTACCCACGCTGCGTCTTCCGGTATATGGTCGCCACTCGAGAACTTTCCTGCCAAATCGGCCATCTGTACTCCTTTGTGCCCTGCCTACTGCTACTTAAGCTTGGCAATTCGTGCTATGTCGGTGACCTTAGTTCGCTTATGGATCTCCTCATTCCAGATTCGATCGCGCCATGAGGCCGAGCATAGCCCTTTTCGTCGCCCTTTGGGAGATAGTGAGCTTTCTTGCGCGACATGTTCAACACTATTGCTACTATCCATCTTGTTCAATGCAGAAGGACGTCTTCATTAGTCAATCACTGTTGCAGGAATGCACGAAAGAGCTGGAAGTCGGACCCCATATAATACATAATGTAAGTAAGTAACGTACTTGGAACTTTCTGGCCGCCATCCGGCTTCAGCGCCAGAACCTGGCTACCTTCCAAGACTGGTCTTGGTTAAGCCAAATCAAACGAATCTAAACTCAATAGTACATTGTTTTATTTAAGGGTTCTTTTGACCACCTTCCGTCTCCATCATCAGATTAGCTCACTGACACCATATTATTGAATGGTCATCTGACTTTGACAGTGGCAGGTGACAATGAGCTGATCTGATGATAGACACGGAAGGTGGTAAAAGAACCCTTAAATATGGAAGGTGGCTGCAGGAACCCTATTTCCTGTATTTTATTGAATTAAAATTTTGTATACGCATGTAACTTAAATGTCATTCAATATGAGGTGACGGTGAACTGGTCTGATGATTGAGACGGAAAGTGAAATTGCCACGTCGAGCTGTCGCGGACGTGAGCTGTCACAATATTATTATGGGGAGGAAGATTCGCACAAATGGTAAAATGAAAATCAACATCGATTATCGAGTGATGTAGCCGCACTAGAAAATTGCCATGACAGTATGTTATTTAACGTTACTAGCACTTATATGTATAAGTACACGTAACGTTAAAAATCATGAAGAAAATAAGTAAAAAACACAGTAAAACGACCTTACTCTCAAATACGATCTCGCCCAGACAACTGATATGGATTGGCATGGAGTCGACACAGAGAGGAGGCAGTTGTGGATCAACGTCTTCCTTCTACAAATTTGATTTTCAATACTCTCAAAAATCCTTTCAATATTTCCAGCACAATAACATTATTTATCAAATGACTAACCAACGTTACCGTCATATTGTTTATTTAGTACCTCGAGTCTCGACCCAATTAGGGGCCGATTCAGTTGAAACTTGATTTCATTTATGTACCGTTTACATTTTGCTTGCTCAATGGGGAATCCCAATCACCGAAAAACTTCAATTTACAGCGTGCTTTCGGGTAATCGCTCTGGAGCCATGCACATTCCGCTACCCAATTGAGCGTAATCTGCACCGCAGCTGCAGGCACTGCGGTGCTAGTTACCCGTCTAGACGATGCGGCTCTGAATAGAGCCTTTCGGCTACGAAATGAGGAAGGATTCCAAGAAAATGAGGGTTAGTTAAGAGTGCTTGAAGTAATGCAGATGAGAGCGTCGGGCGAGGTTTCTTGTATTTTAAGGGACGTAGATACGTCGTATGTTCCTATTTTTTGTTTGAAAATTGTAATGATTGCTGTCTTTCCAATAAGAGACTTCTTTACGCAAAGAATTAAAAAAGAAGCGAATACAAAACTCGTTTCTGGAGAGCCTTTATCGGCGCACTTGTGTTTTGTTTCCGACGGTAGGCGCATTGTGTTAATTGTATGCCACTGCATGCTTCGGACCACCGAATTGCCGACTAATAAGTTCCCCCTCATCGAGCACAAAGCCCGTACAGAAGCTTCGGAAAACAAAGGCAGTTACGCAAAAACCGAAAGAAATTTTAATCAAACGAAATTGCTCCTTGTACGCACTTCATTGTGCGTCGACAATAATAACCCACAAAGCGCACGCACACAGCCGGGCGGCGGGCGGCGCACACAGCCGGCGGCGCGCATGCACTAAAGTTCACTGGTGTTCCGTTCACCCGAAGTTTAGTAGTCGAGACGCGCGTGGTCGCGGATAGCGCGTGCCGGCGCAGCGCTCGTGGACACTGTTTATTTTCATTACGAAACTCGCCCCAATCGGACTCGGAACACGGTGCTTTTATTCAAATCCAATATCGTTAAGTCCATATTAGAGCCCGCGTACCGGTACCACGAGTTGTTTCAGTTATCGATTTCTCTCGCAGCCCCTGATCGCTTTAGCTTTTACTTTTCGAGTTTATATTCGAGTTTTGTGAATTTGAGTAAAGTTGTCAGTGCTTTCAGTGTTCAGCTGTAACAGCTTTGCCGTCTCGCTCTCGTGTGTTGAAAGCGAAAGGAAGCTCACTGTACAGGAAGAGCTGCATTTATTTCATGATTTTCTTCGGTGATTTCAGCTATTGACTAAATGTAAGTATATTTCTATTATTTACCTTTATAACATGGAACATTGTTTGTACTATTTTTTATTATTGAAATTTTTTTTGTACTTATATAGTTTCGTTCGTTCTTCCCATCTGTTTTATGTAGTTCCTTCTCATTCTTCTATTAATTATTAATACTTTAGGAACTCACTTGACTAGGTATAATGGTTCCCTTATAAATCAACACTCGACTACAATAGTTTCCTTATCAATCAATAGTAATAGTAAACAGTAGATACTAAAGAAAACTTCTTTCATCTTCCACCTCATTTTTCGTGACATCTTAATTTTCTCGTTTTGATGGCTGACCAGAACACATCGCCAATCGCCAGAACAACGTCTGGCTAACAGCCGTACAATGCAATATCATATTCAAGATACCCACCAAACATTTGGCGACACGTGTTTAGTGTATCATCCCAATTCCGCGTGCATCGCTCCGACCGCGGCGTCGCTCGCGTTATGATTTATTTGTAGTTTGTATGTGTGTGGACGCCGTAATTATCTCTGCGTCTGGTATAAATAGTCGTACTTAGATCCACTTGCGTCTTGTCTTGCCCACACACGCATATCCTAAGCCTAAGACGAGCCAGCGGTGTTTCAGCTTCAGCGTTGTTTGATCTACCACCGCTGTGTTTAGGCCGAGCTCTTAGTTTATTTACTTACTTGGTCTTATTTGCGTACGGTTACTTAATGAGCTAATATTGTTTTGTCTGTATTAAAGTTAGCATTGTGAGTTTTTGATGGTACAGTTTTACTATTAATTTAGTAGACTTGATAAAATTGACAATGACTTGGCTTTGTCCGACAATCGCTCAAATAAAGAATTAATACAGGATCTCACACTTTTCGCTATTCTGGTAAACTTGCCGGATTTTTATTTAGAATTAAGTAACCTGCTTATGCATATGCATAATATATTTAATGAGATTACACTCTGAGTCATCTAATCTGCTTACGTTGAAATGTAGGGCAATCTCCTACAAGGCCGTAAATATACCTTACCTGCACCCATTGGATTTGAATTTAGCAACAAGTTTCTAACAGAATCCAGAATAGAGTTTATTTTATAACTATACCTAAATTTATTTTATGTAATTAACATACAATATATTTTGCATGTCGCTTCCTATATGACTAAATATGTGATTCAATGTTATTTATACTATAAGACCTGTAATGTATGTACCATATTTAACGCAAATAAATAATTGAATAATTGAATAATTGAATATCAATTTTCTATGGGAATTCATATTAGGTTGGCTGGATATGTATTTATTTTGCACTTTTCTTTGTAAATTACAACTTTAAATGTTACATTTTATTCGTTTTGCTACCGCAGTAAGTACAGCTAATTAAACATTTGTTGTTGTAGTAGCAATAACACATTGTATCGTTATCTTATTAACAACTAATAATTATTTGCGTTGTTGGTATGGAACCCTTTGTATTCGAATTCGATTCGCACTTCAGATATTTTATATCTCTCGACTCAGAGTCTTGTTAAGTCATCTTTTGTACTCAAAAAACTACCTGATTTATAAGTAAGTCTCATTATGAAACAACAATGAACCAATACTCAGTTTGAACTTATTCAGAGAACTTGTCAGTAATTAACACCATTGTATAATCAGTTTGAAGTTGCTGTAAAACGAAGATTTATGTTAAGGGCAGGTGTTATCTGGCAACATAATTTACTTCTGTATTGTTATCGTCAGTGTTATGTCAAGTGTTTATCAGCAGCAGCTTCTTGTCAAAGCTTTCTTTATCTTGTGGATATCCTGTTGTTCGTTATCAAGGTTTCGTTGCGTTCACATCGCATAATTTGTACATTTTATTGTTTTTCAAGTTACTAAGTAAGTAATTAAAAACTCTTTATTGCACACACAAAAGTTATACATAACAGGAAAAAAAATAAAAATTTATATTCGCGCAAAGGCGCAAGTATCTACCTACATGAGAAAATAAACAAAAATAAATAAATTAGTCTTGACTGTATGGTATGCGAAATACGTAACGAATAAATTATTGTGTACTAACGACCCGCTCCGGATTCGTTTGGGTAGTATTTACCTTAACAAATTGTAATCATTGTAATCATCCTCATGAATAATTGTCTTTTGGCGAAATCCGCAGGAAAATCCGTTCAGCAGTTTTTGAGTTTATCGCGAACGGACATACAGACAGACGCGGCGTGGGACTTTGTTTTATAATATGTAGAGATAATTGAGGGCACCAAATCATATATGCTACTTTATTTTGTACATTCGACAACTGAGAAATACTTGCCGGTTAACAACCTCGTGGTCGTAAATGCAAATCAGTACGAACACCTGCGCTTATCAGATTGCGGTCCCCAAACATTATCTTCTTTTTGTTGCAGAAATCGCTTCGATATCTTGTGCATACACAAGAATATTACAAGTACAGAACAAACAGGCGCACCGCCCACGTCGCGCGATAACGCAGCGCGCCGCATGCATCCCGTCCGCAGAGAAATTAATCGGGAACACGGTAACAGGAAGCATGTCGATAAAGTGCCGCACGCACTAGCACGCACCAGCCGCGAATATGCCCAGCTGACGCCGGCGCCCACTGCCATGGACTACGCCACAGGTGCCCCCGGCAGCTCGCGCCACCCCGCACTCTCGCACCAGCGCGGACGCACCGCGACAAACTCAAACATGCCCACGATGGCTACGCAAAAACCAAACACGAATGCGCACATAACTGCAGTAGCTAGAAACAGGCACATTGTGGCTAATGCAAATCATTCCAATTTTAATAATATAAACGAAACAAACAATCCCATTGATTTAGATAGCTATAAGGAACCAAATAAAGATATATGCGAATTCCAAATAGAAAGGCGAAGCTTATGCACAATCGCCGAGAGCGATCGATGCGCGTTGCATAAGAAAGGAGACGTATACGGAAACGAATCGATTACCAGAAACAGGGTTGAGGTCGACGTATATGGGAGCCCAAGGCGGGCCGCCGATTTGAAATTCAAATGCGTGCGGGACAGCCGGGAGTGGATGGAAGTGAGGAGGACAATGGGCGTGCGCGTGCGCGCCGTCGCCGTGCTGGGGCTGCTGCTGGCCGCGCTGGCGCCCGCCGCCGCGGCGCCCGCGCCCGCGCCTCAGCGACTGCCTCGCAGCGTGCATCACGAGAAGGCAGCGGTGAGTCTCCTTACTTTACTTACTTCGGTCTTACAAATTCGTCTCTTAAATTGGTACTATACTCCATAGACCAAATACGAAATAAAGACAGAATCCTGCGAACAACATACTGACGCACGCAAAACTACGCCTTGGTGTGTGTCACGGTCACGCGCACACATTGACAACCAAACTAGGCCTGGGCCTATTGACAAGCAAACTACGCCGTGGTACACATGTTTACGAAACCGGGCCTCATTTCACTGTTGACAGCGCACCGTCTTTATTTCTTTTTTGGTCTGAGCTATGCCCCTAGATATCTATCGGTGTAAAGTTTTCGTTAATAAATAAAGTCGACTATGTAGGTATGTGCAGCATAATTTACATGTAGTGGCGTCCCCACACTCCGGCTCATGCATACTAAGCAGCAGCGAGATGTCTACACAACTTGTGAACTTTTGTCTCGTCTGCCCCGCCGGAAACTGGCAGCTTATAATACCGCCATTGTCAGAATTATCTGGATCTAACTAAACCTGATTTATCAGACTCCCTCTTTTTTCCAATTTCGAGGAAGCACTTCAAAATAGTTCGAACGTAGTTTCAGTCAATATTCATGCATTTAGTTTTTAACAAGACTTAAACTTTGTTAGAGCGATGAAGTTTTATTCCGTCTATCTATTTATTAAGATATTCAGACAAGTCTACTATACTTACCACTTAAGTACCTACTTTTTTATGATAGCTTTAACAGGATATCTGTTCATATTTTTATCAAAGAAAGAGAGTGAATGCGGATTGTTTCCCATAGCTATTTCCGTCAATAAGGCTCCCATCCCGGCGTCGAATACCTCCCTTTTATCTCCGGAATGTTTGATTCTTCCTTAAAAGGGGCCGTTATCCACTGACGGATTAACGGCCATTTTAGGGCGTATTTCCAGTGTGCAAGTAATATGGGGACAAAAAGCTGGCGTATCGTATTAGATTACTGGCAGTGACAGACGGACGGACGGTTCGTGAGGAGATTAATGAGCTAAGTGACGAGTGGGAGGCTGCCTCGTGGCGGGAAGACGCCGCGGTGTCATTTATTTCACGGCCCGTAACAAATTGTGAAAAATCCGACCAAATTTCAGTGGCCCGGTCCGAGCACTCGGTTTGCGAGTAGTGCTTGGAATTCCGGGAGGAAGGCTACATTTGTATAATGCAGTGAGGTCCCGGGGTCCCGCGGCACTATTTATAACCGGAGTGAAATTTATTACGTGGAATCGTAGCCACGGGACCACAACTCAGTAGAGGGCTTAGGCAACCTTAGCTGAGATTGATGATCTAAAGATGCTCTTCATTTTCTTTCGTTAAAACGATTAAAGTTTATTTATTTATTAATACCTAGTGATTATATCTCCGGTTGGAAGTTCAGTATAGAGTTAAATTCTGTTACATTGTTCGAGAAATTTTCGAGGAACTCATGAATTGGTTCCGTAAAACCCGTGGTTCCAGAGACGCTATCTACAAAGCTTTATAATATTATAGCAAAAGAAATGTTGAATGAGTCGGTTCCAGAGGGAAGTGGCTTCATCGCTGCATCAGATTTAGACTCGATTTAATTACAGCTTAAACACGCCGTGACCACGGTGGTTAGCGGCTTCCTGCGGCCGCTCTCACAACTAGGCCGTGTTTGTCTTGAACCTTAGTTATGTAAGTGATAACTGGTAGGGCATGCAGTGCTGCAATGTTTTGCGTATTCATAAACTCTCTGGGTATGCTGTGAATGCAGCCCTCGTTTTAAAAATAACTCTACTTGGATAGGGTTTTGTTTTGAACTCGACAAGTTCAACTCTACCAGTTAAACTTTGGTTTAAATAGCTCTTCCTTACACTATTGTATTATTATTTTAATATTACCAATTCCAAGTTATTGATATATTGTCTTTATTTATATAGGACCCCTAAGGATGCGTCTGGAGTCCTACACTCCACAGGATGCGTTAGGAATCTCTCTAACGTGTACCTATAAACGTCAACGTGTAACTATAGAAATTTTGTAATATTCGAAGGAAGTCAGCATCCGCTTATAGGTAGGTACAATATAATGCGTTTCACTTGTCTTAAGAGACAGATTAGAGATACCTACTCAATTTAGATTTAAATCTGCGAAAGGCAGCGCACCACCTACGCTTGTTATAAACCCACAGCCACGTAAAATAGCCCTGTCTGGCTGTAACTGCCGTGATCGCACGTTGTTTGCCAATCTACAACAAGGTAATGGCTGATACTGTCATTAGTTGGCTTTACTAGCAGAATAACAAGTGTCAACGGTTTAAGTGCAAACTGCACTACAAATACAAGGATTCATTACACATTGGAAAATACTAAAAATTTTAAATTTTCTAAATGTCTAATTGTATATTCCCGCCACAGCTGCTTTCAAGTGTGCTCATTGTTAAAAATCTTCTTATAATGTACCAGTGGACCCAGCGCGACTTCGTTCGGATACACCTACTTTACCCCTATCTACCCTTCTTTTTCTTACTTATAAACCTTTCTCTTGAATCACTCTCACACTATATTTTGTTGAAAACCGCATTAAAATCCGTTCCGTAGTTTACAAGATCTAAGCGTACATAGATACAGACGGCGGGAAGCGAATTTGTTTTACACATTGTAAAGATAAAGATTTCGTAGTTTAGATTATTGACATTTTAGTTTGCGTAACTAGATAATCATTTTAAAGATTTAAAGACCCACTTGCCATTTTGAGAAAAGTAAGGTTGAGAGGTGTTGAAAGCGTCGCTCGTTTAGCTAAGTGTAGGTTTAACTCAGTCATAAAATATGGTTGCATCGGTCGCCTTTGTTGTAGCCGCAATCGCCACTTCTTGCCTGACACTATTTATAGAGCTCTGTGACTCTAATCTGTACCCACTTTGGTAAATATTGAAGTACCAAAGTTATAAGTGTTTTGAAAAGATGATGATGTCTCAATTGCATTCAATTACAGGCATGAGGCATTTCATTTTAGTCCTCACAGTGACAATGAACCTACAGTTCTGCATTTTTGTTGGCTGCAACCTAAATGCATGAATCGTAGATGTTATGGGCGACAGTTACCGCTTACCATTAGGTGGACCGTCTGCTCGTTTAACCTTTTTAGAGTGTTCGTTTCCAGGAGTAAGATTTAAAAAAATCGCAGGTTAATAGTTGCATCGTTACTAAATAAAACCTCTTACATTGAAGTAACGTTTCTTTATACCTACGACACGATGATAGTTTATCAAAACATTTACTCTGCTTAAACAATCTTGATGCAACGCCTTATCTCAGTAGGTACCCCCGTTAGTATAGCGCCAAGTAAACAAACACCAATAAAACAGAACCAAACGAAACAAAAGACCGTATAGTCATTCTCAAACCGGGCCTGTTGGGATATCCTGCTGAATGCAAGAGAAATGTATTGTCTACCTCTTGCCGAGGATGGGGCTTTGTTCCACGCCCGCGAGTTCTAAAGAACGGGCTCCCATATCAGAGTGCGGTATAGTTTTTGTCACACCCTTTTATGTGTTATTGTCGTGATCGTGAATCGTAAGGTTTGTCACAACTTTTTTGCTATTTTAAATTTTATTATATCAGCATAATTAACAAAAAATACATTCAAACTAGTGGCGTTGAAGAAAAATATTATTATTCAAAGATAATCAAATAACGAACGGAATTACAACAAAAATATATTTCGCCCAACGTGGGGCTCGAACCCACGACCCTGAGATTAAGAGTCTCATGCTCTACCGACTGAGCTAGCCGGGCATGCCAGCGTCCACGAAATTACCATTAACATTCCGGAACGACGGACAGATGCTTTCCGAGATGTTGACAAGCTTCTTTTTCGTTTATTTACGTCCCTACATTTCTATTCTTGCGTTGTTGTAGAATTCTTTGCATTGCGCTAGGACCAGTCGCGTTATTGTTCCATATTCTATAACTACCTAGTTCATAGGTCTAAATTTATTATTTAAATACTTTTAATTAACATAATTCAATGGCCACGTGCGTGAAACTATAAAGGTCGTACGCTGACCCAAATATAGGCCGCAGTAACTATGCAACCGAGTCTATCTCTATTCCCGCCTACTAATTACATTCGAAACATCCGCCACTGGTGTTGGCGCCGTATTATCAGCACTGGTATTGGATATATTTTATACCCGTTCAAAATTTACTGCTAATAAAGAGCCTGTTTATTAAGCTCGCTTTATTATCAGGTTGACTTCCATCGCGGTTCATTATAATTGTTAATTACCTATTAGCACATACAATTTTAATACCTTTTTGTTTGTTTGATTATCCAATTTGTTCATATTGTAAATAAATACTTGCTACATTTTGTAATAAGTTTCGTAGACTTTGAAAATTTTTGGTGTTTCGCTGAGGATCCTGTTGAGCAGTCTCGGAAGCCGATTGGTCCCCCGAGACGGTATCTATACATAGTATAAATTAAAGTCTCTCTGGCAGACTGTATGTGTTTCCGCTAACTCCTAAACCACGCAAAGCATTTTGATAGGTTTTTACAATCAGAAAAGCCGAGAAACCCGTGGAAAGCCGGGGCGGGCCGCTAGTATTACATAATTTGATTTTTTAATTAATATTGTTATATTGTACGACGTGATGTCATAAAACGGACATACAACCAAATTGAGAACCTTCTCTTTTTTTTAAAGTCGGAAAAATTTGTAACACACATTTAGTTTAAATGATTAATCAATACTCAGTCTAGTAGGTATTTATTTATTTCCCAGTAGCATGAGTCTGCACTCAAAACAGTCGTGTCATTCTAACTGTGTCACCTGCTTTTATCACCTAAGGATATTTAGGAAAATGAGTAAAGCACCTAATGAAAATACACTATGTTGTATCGAACTATAGAACAAATCGATCTAAGAACTCGGTACCTACGTTAAATTACTTACTTTTTTTTTATCTTGGCGTTAATGTCCCTGTTGTGCTCTCGCACACGAGGGCCTGGGGTCCGCCTTGACCATGATGCAGGATTTAGCAGATTAGGTAATTACAGTGGAATGACTGCTATCTTACCTCCGATACCCTGCTACCAGGGGAGCTTGACCAGATAGGATCATGTTTACACATAGCCTGAATGTGCAGGTTTCATCACGATATTTTCGTTCACTGTAAGAGCATCGGTTAGCATTCAACTAATGTACATAACTCAAGAACGAGTTATTGGTACATGGCCGCTTTGGGAAGCACTTACTATTTATTACCTGACTGAAAATTAAAGTAAGCTGACCTAAAATTAACGTAGCAACACATCGCTGAACGGTTATCAAACCGAGATAATTTAGCTGCGTTAGTTTGGTAACTGTTCAGGTTGGCTAATAATTTGCATGTGAAAATTACCTTGTCAAAGTCGAGGCTCGTGATAATTAAACGGGAAATGACGAGGTGTGCGCAATCTGCTTATTTGCATCACAATCAGACCATCAGCATCAGTACCTACGGCCTACGAGCTGGTGGTACATTTTAACTATCGCATATTCATCAAAAAGTGACCGTGTGGTTTCCGGCAGAGTAGAATAGCACCAAGGGTGCCGTGCCAGGAGACTAATGTTTTCGAGGCAAAAGATCTACAGTCTCCCTTGGCTGGAAAATGGGCAGCAGCGTTTTCCATTGTTATATTATAGCAATAACCTCCCCATTCGTGGGAGAGGCACTAAGTCCTGCAGTGGACTGTTGTGGGCTGTGATGATGATAATCATCAAATAAAGTAGAAGAATTGTCTGTGTTGCTCTCAATTGTATTTGCAATGCTGCAATTAGGTAAGTTCGGTGCCAGACTGGTCTGATTTTAGCAGATCTTGATTTGGTATACCACTACATTAAGCTATTGTGATTTGCAAATTGTATACGGGTAGGTTACGCTAAATAAATAAAATAAAAATAAATAAATAAATAATCGTGGACAAATTCACACAGCGCCATCTAGCCCCAAACTAAGCAAAGCTTGTGCTATGGGTGCTAAATTACTGATAAACTACTTAAATACTCTTTAAATACATACTTATTATACATAGAACACCCAGACCCGTAACAGAAATTAAAATTTTATCATTTCAATTTCTGCCCGGCCGGGAATCGAACCCGGGACCTCTTGCGTGGCAGCACGGCATGTTGACCATTGAGCCACTCAGGCCGTCAATACAAATACAACAGTTCTGGTAATGGAATGCGAACCGGAATGTAGATTTTACTAGCTAAACGGAAGTTCCAGCTCTGAACAGAAGTGTTTATACTTTAGAAACTATATCTGACCTACATCACATATTATATTTACCTACTGACGTATGAAGCCGTCTATAAATAAAAACATATTTTTAATCACTATCCAGTGATTAACGAAATATATTTTTATTTTAAATATATCAATTACTGCTGTTGATTTTCCAATCATCACACAACGCATTTCCCTTCATCACCAATTACTTTTTCATCAAATTAGTGGTTATTACTTGCTCGTTTAATTCATCGTATTCCGCGATGACCTGAAAACGTGCGATATTTATTGTGCGCGTTAGTCAACTGGAGATTGCAGACGGTGATAACATCGCCAACAAGCTAAAGCCACCTTTCCGCGAATTTTACTCATTATTTAGCACATGTGTTTTTGAAAAGGTTACAAAAATGCACACACCGTTTCAGACTTTGTATTGCACCTTCCGCTGGCACCTTTCCATAATACCTACAGTTAAAGGTACGATTCATATTAATTTAGGATCCTTAGTACAAGCTTTTGGGGCTGTGTAAGCTTATCCAACATTTTTTTTAAAGAGAGCTGGTGCAATTTTTAAAATCTTTTATTTAACTTGCACTGTTCGTATGTATGTAAGTTGTACGTCAAAATTAGCAAACAATTTTTCGACCATTTGTTGGTATCCGAGTTAACTGAAATTTGTAACCTATGTAACTTGGATGACAATACATTATTATGGCACCATGGAGCTGGTCTGATGATGGAGTCGAAAGGTACTATAAAAGCTTGTTATAAAAAAATATTTTTCATTTGAGAACTTATTCTAGCCTCTATCGGAAACTTCGTAATAACTCCCAAAGCAGATCCCCGAAATGCAACCGTACACCTCCATGCATCTGTTTGATAATATTTTTATCCGATTGGAAATCCGATCGCTCGTGGCTGCTAATTTTTATTCACAGCCGGTGCACTCGCGCGGCTGCACCGGCCGGAAGCTGCGTCTTGCCGACAAATATAGATTTCCAGACCAGACAGAGGCATGAACGCACAAACCCGCGAAAACACTAATTAAACACAGCCACGTTTTTGTTAGTTTATGTTGTTTTTGTATAAACACTTGTAAGCGAGAGGTACCGGGTTCGAATCCCAGCGGCCATGTACCAGTGAGTCTTTTTTTAGTTATGTACATTAGTTGAATACTAACCGATGCTCTTACGGTGCGGGAAAACCTGCACTTAAGGCGACTGAATGTGTAACATGATCCAATCTGATTCCCCTTGTAACAGGGTCACGGAAGTCGATGGCAGTCGCTCCACTGTAATTAACTGATCTGCCAAATCCTGGATCATGGTCAAGGCGGACCCCGGGCTCTCATGCGCGAGTGCACAACCGGGACATAAACCAAAAACAAACTGTTTATATAAGGCAGTTGGTTCAGTTTAGAGCTGTATCCTCCTTCATCAATGATAAGCATTTACGTGAACCTTACTTATCTGTTGACTTTTGCTCTCGGAGTGTTTACGCACCAGTTTAACAAAATAATGCACCGTTGTTGAGGCTAAACTAAAGCTTTATTTGAATAAGAATCTCTTACACATGCTAATTATGTTGCTTAACAAAAGCAATGTCAGAGTTCGTATGGATGGGCCTTTATGTAGTACTTAATTACATCCAGTGGCCATAAACAGCCACTAAACACAGGATAAAGATAAAGTGCAGAATAAACTCGCCAAAACAAACATTAATTGGTCATCTTAAATCTCAAAGCCGATTCGATATGGGATTTCTTTTTGGCAAGACTTCAAAGCGTAATTTGCATGTACGATGTGGTTCATTCATAAGAAAAGCGAACGTAATTGTTGGACATTGTTTCGTTTATTCCGCTCATTGCACAGGGCGATATCGACGCATGTAAATAGCATATAATTTGTGATGTGATCCATGTAAATGTAGATAAGATTGTGATCGGATTGTTTGATCAGTATTCTGCGCACGGTCCCAGGTGAAGCGCGGTTCGGCAGTGGCCCGTTCCGGTGACTCATGCGCTAGCGCACTTCCGTCCGACACTACGGCAGGCCATTGGGCTATCGCCATTATGCTCATCACTGTGATTTATTAGAATACCGCACTTGATGGTTATGACTCGATGACGGGTGCCTGATAAGTTTCTGTTTAACCAGCGACGAAAAAGAGGGGTGTTGTAAGTTAGACACCCCTCGGTGTTGTAAGTTTGACGTGTGTATTTGTGACTTTGTTTTCTGTGTATCTGTCTGTGGCATCGTAGCACACGAACGGACGGACCGATTTTGATGCGGTTTTCTTTATTTGAAAGCCAATCCGATCGAGATGGTTCTTTGTTTCTTCAAAATCGGTTTAGAAAATATTGGAGTACCTATATGTAAACTTGGTTGGAGGTTATAAGACGTTTTCTATCGGTTGGGTTGGAACCGCGAATTAATGCTTAAATAAAAAATAATTTTGGATAACTTTTCAATTTACATTAATTTCTATGATAGAACTTACCAGAAATGGGCAATAAGTATCATTCTCTTTGTGTATATTGTAAACTAGAGCTTTAATAACTGAGAACTTAATCGGCTTTTTATCAATAAATCCCACTTCGAACCTCAGATACAGAACCCTTCACTTTATAAATTGTTACTTGAATCACTGACTGAATATCCTTCATACAACAATACCGCTTGCTTCGCCATTGTTATGCCATGCGAATGTTTAGCGTCACATTTGAAAAAGTATTTTTAATTTTTATGTTCCCGTCGGTGGATTCGGTTGACCCACATAATTATTTTTGGTGGCAACATTCTTTGTTTATTTTTTTATGAGCCTCGCGAGGAAAGAAGCTGTTTATAATGAATCGATGTTCCCCCACGCGGAGATACTTCCAATGTATCCGTTCTTTCATGTCTTGCTGTATTCCGCCAAAGCCATCATGTAATTGTTAGGACTTAAGGATTAAAGTGTAGGTACCTATTAAGGTAGAATAGCTAAGAATACATACATGTACATAAATTAACAAACTTGTGTCGTGTGTGTATACTTGCTAATTTATTTAGGTCATCGCAAGTCATCAATGTGGTTGAACGCTGAAATAACTTAACTTTAAAGCGTTCATAATATCTAAACTTCTTAAATTTGATATATTAAATTCTATAAAATTATCAACATAATGGCAAACTCGTCTGTACCTACCTACTTCTCGGAAATTGTTCGCAGGTGTTTATTTTACGCCTTCCAAAGATCGTAAAGGCAGGATTAACGCGTGTATTCATTACATTAACTTTATTCCCAGTTTAATGACCGATTAAATGATTGGAATACTCAGTCAGTCTGTCGTTATTTAGGTGAGACGTACGTCTTAATATCATATCAAGCTACATTCATCTAGACTGGAACGTTCGCGTGACTTTTAAAGAATAATTCGTTGTATTAACAACGGCACACATGTTTGGCTTCTGAGAACTAATGCCCTAATTGGTAGTCTTGCCTAGTCTGCTTTTGATAGAGCAAAAGAAAAAGAAATAGTGTTATTTTAATATTAACAAAATAGTTAACAAATCGTTTTCGGAATTAATATTGGTTACTACCTAAGTGTAATAAGTTAAATAAAATAACCCTTTCAGCTTTTTGCGTTGGTATTATCGAAATGATATTATCACACGAATATGTAAACCATAACAAAAAGAAAATGCTTTAAAACTCTTTCAATTATTCACGATATTATTAAAATGCGTTTGATGTGGTTTATACTACTTATAACATGGCTTTGTAACATCAAGGTCCCTGCTCCTTGCATGAAGGAGCTTCGCGCTACAATTGTGATACTAAAGGCTGCAACAGCGTGTTTAAAAGGTATTTTATGTCGCTTCGCCCTGCGAGAAGCCTTAAAAGTGCATACGACATTCCCCCGCCGTTTTTGTGCGGTCAAGTTTATACCTCTGCGACGCAAATTGAAATAGACAGGGAACTAGAAACACGTCTGAGCTGTTTTTATTAGAACGTCTCGTCGGAGCTTCTGGTTAGTTTCCTTTTATATATTAAAATTATCCATTAGAAAAAGGGTCGCATTGGGAACGGAAAGTATCCGCGTCGTCCTTTCAACGAAAACACATTTAGCTCGGATTTTCATATAGTTTATTGTTCAAGTTGCATTTGCGTTATGTTTTATGGATGCTCAGTACCTACACAGTTTCCCAAGGGAGGGATATGTTGACGAATTTATTCGTCTGCTAAGCAAGTTCATCTAAGGGGCGTTCACACCGTGTATATTCATAAATAAACACGAATGCAACTCAATAATGCGGAGAATATAATGCAACGTGACGGGCGAGGCGGCGCGAGCGCACGCCTACTGTTTAAGGATCCCGGCAGCGGATAGCGCTACATTCACAAATCAATATTTGTTATATCTGTTTATTGTTTTAACTTTGATACAAGGGTAGAGTGAATAGGCTGATTCCATCCTCCACCTTGCTAAGTATTTACGAAATAAAACGTCAAGTATAATGTAATGCTGAAAAGTCATGAAATAGTAATAGGGTCTCTACATAGAGTAGGCCCTCACAGTATCGAATAAGATGGATTAGATAGGTCACAACTAGTTTCATAAACCTACCTTTGAAACTAAAAAATGTACTTAGTTAAACTTTTAGTAATTTTTTCTCTGAGTATAGTTAAGCTAGACTCGTAGACTCTACATAGGTGATCAGAATACCTATATGTCATAGAAACTGTTTCGTTAATTAGTGCACCGAGCAATTACATTGCTGCACAAACGTCAAAATCTTTTCATAGGTGCAATATCTCCGCTGTATCCAGCCCTTGCTGGGCAAGCCCGTCCGCCTAAGTATAGCAAGAGCGGGGCGCGGGGCGCGCGGGGCCCATGCGCCCGCGTCTACTCTACAGGATATAAATATAACGGGCCACTTTCACCGCTCGCGCCGAGGGCGTGACCCGCGATCAGCTGATGCGTTGCGAATGAGAGCACGGATTAATGACCACCATGATTTAGGTTTACCTGCGCCGGCGCCGACGTAAAATAAACAAACGTCGGGGTAGAGCCATGATTGGTCTGTGACTGTGACAGTGGTGACTTTTATAAGAGCAATGTGCATAGGTACTTTTCCGATTTCGATTTAAACGATCAGGTTTTGCGCTCAATGTAACAGATGTGCTCGATCATCGTCGTCGTCGTTTCAGCAGACACAGGAAGCATTTCGCAGATCGTCCACCGTTTAAAAATTTTGCTATCGTAGGGTCTGTAGCAGTAGTAGAGTATCAATGAAACTTTAACTACCTACTTTTTGCTACTTAGTAGCCCATATTCCCTGTCAAAAACCAATTACAAAGTAATTGGCCTCTTTAACTTTTATCACTGCATAAGCTACAACAAAGTATCAAAGAAGGATCATATGTGATACCTCGTTGAAGATGCAGTCACACAGCCCAATATTAGCGACTATATCTCGAGAGAATCATCCCTCCGTCTTTGTCTTATGCTAGGGGTATAAAAGCGACGGAGATATCGATAAAGCTTTATCGTGTTCCGTGTGCTAAGCTAGGACGCGGAACTGCGCGCGTTATAGAATATGGATGTTTTCATCGGAGCGGGTTTATGGCGCCGTTTGTAGAGCATATCGGTAAGAGCTGTGTTTGTAAAGGTCTCGGGAACCCCGGACTTTTATAAATAGCGCTAACCAGCGCATTCCTATTCGCACCAATAAGTTTACTCCAATAACAAGTATGGTCGTTGTCGAAAAGAGCTTAAATTTATATTTACATGTTAGCATAGAAGTTCAAGATCAAAATCTCGTGATAAACATTATTGAACGTAAGACGTTATTTATTGTTTACTAAAATTAATACTTGAATGTAGTAAGTATTATACGACCATACAATAACATTGTCATTATTAAAACATAGGAACAACTGCATTGAATTGCATTATTGATGTCATATATTATTATTTGGTAGGAAGGGGAGAAGCCCACACCTCTGGCGCCCCTAGGGTTGTAAAAGACGTCCCTCGCAGTAATATATCAAGATATCGTATTCCGAACGCCACTGTCCTGCTGGATAGTGAAATTCTACGAAATGCTGTAATTACTGCCTCGGAAAACCCAATTAATCAATATACCTATGGGATACATTATTATAAAGATCCTTCTTCTTAACTTGTCAAATCGTATGAGGGAAAATATTGTTACATGCACTTAGAAGGCTCTTTCGACTACACTACTTAAGCCATACAGCTGATCGAAGACAGAGCGTTCTGTTTTATGCAGACTGAATGTACAAAGATCCTTCATCACTAACCGCGTCATGTAAATAGTCGTTCTCAATCAACAAGAAGCTGACCACCCTGACCCAGACATCGTAGACTGTTGCCAGACGGAATACGACATGCGGCCTTGTAGATACCCCTCCCAACGAGCAGGGTTCAAGGCAGAACGTGCGTAGTCGATATGAATCAAATAACCTAAGGCTGAGTATAGAAAGATCCTTTCTATACTGTGCTTAATGACCTATAACCAAAAGCAAATTCTTTATATGCGTTTAAGAAATCTGCGACTGTGTTCCCTAAACAGTATAATCTCGACTCCTTCAAGGCTACTCTAGCCTTGAAGGAGTCGGTAGCTGTGTCTAGACTGGCGTGCCTCATCACATACAAAACGAGATAGCAAAGGCCTGGCTATAAGTGCTCTAACCACAATTCGTCTTACATTCAACAGCTATCTCTGTGACGTTAACAAGTCGCATAAACAGGCGGGTGAGTGTTCGCCGGGACGCTCTCGCCGCCATTAGCAAGGGTGTGTCGAAGGGAAGGCCGTGGGGCGCCGCACGCGTGTTCAATGGACCACCGTGCCGGGAAACGGAATCGATTGCCGGGGGTCGACGACACGGGAACTGACCTTTGAACCACTCAGCTGATCCAAGCGATCCGACCCTGTTTGCATATGCGAGCATTACCAATTTACCACCAGGGTCGACTTCTACTCGGGTTGACTAGACGAAATTGACGAGCAAAGTGAAAGATTCGACAATGTGGTCAAACAACATTATGGATGTAAACACAATTTCACCGAATAGAGAGATAGTTACGGGGTGGGGCGTGTTTGCTATTGCTTAAATGGGATGTTGTGGTAATGTATTTCGCCTTTCGCCCAAACACTGTAATTTCACCCCTAAGACTTCGACGTGTACCTATTGTACGCGAGCGGGATATATTAGCACACGCTTCTGTATCGCTTCATTATATTATGCTCAGCTTTTATCATTTTCCTTTTATCCCTTGTATAATAAAGGCGAGTTGTTTATCTCGCATCTTCCAGACAATCTTATTTTCTTTTTTAAATAACCTAATGTTTTGTTGTGGACTCGTTTTGTTTTCGTGTGTTCAAATAAGCGGCGGCATGTCTGCATGATGCGGAGGTATCTTTTTGTGATGTCAGTATTCGGTACAAGTGTTTTTGGGCCACCGGCAGTATGTTAACATGCATGCTAATTCAATTCGTGCTCTTGACAGCTGGAGAGGAGCGTGGACAAGCGATTTGTCGAGAGCAACCGCACGCGGGTCGGCGAATTGTTTCCGACTCGCTGTTTTCGTGTTGAGGATCTTAGTTTATTGGATGATAATGTAAGTAAAACGCTGAACAATTAGTTGGTGTTTCTAGAAATTTTAATAATTTACTGGAAAATGTGGGAAGGTAGTGTAGGTTTAATGTGATGAGTGGTCTTTAGCATCAATGCCGAGCTACGACATTCTAATCATTTTTAGTCAACTGTTTAGATTTAAAAGTAGGTACAGGAAAGGTCCAGCTTTAGGAAATGGATGCGCAAGTTCTTAACCTCCAGCTTTATCGGCAAGCAAATGCGCCACTCTAGCGAGGAACCAGCCGTGCGGAAAATAAGCTATTATGTACATTGTCTTATAACGTTTTTGTACAATTACAATACGATTGGAGTTATCTATAACTCTTCTATACCAATTGTAATTCAATTTGTAATTCGAGTCATTAAAATTATTAGTTTTGGGTAATCTAACCCGTGGTACGCATTTACCGTGACAGTTACAATTGTAGTTTAACTCACTCAATTATAAATCAGAGAACCTTCCCTATAAGCCGTGCAACTATGATCTTGATAAAAATTAAAGCTCTTAGAAGAACAAAGTAATAAAATGCAATTAGTCAACGTCTAATGCAATTAGTGTCTACGCGGTACCTATCACGTATCTCCCTAATGCAGGTTACGATCGGAACGGACCAGTATTATTGGATTTGGCAAGCGTTTTGAGCCGACTTAAAGATTAATGGCCTTTTGAACAAGGGTCTGAATCTCATTAAGGAATTCTTCGCGGGAATAAAATATTGCGGAGTAACGTCGATGATTCATCTCGCGAGCCGAGATTGTTACGTAAGGAAGTAGGTCGATGAAAGTTCGCGATTTGTGGCGGGAACATGGTGATGCATGCCCGTGCGGCGAAATGCGTCAGCTTATGATGGGCGACAATGAGAGTTTGTAACAAGTTGTAACGGCTAAGAGCTTTCATTTAAGTATGGTAGATTTGTTAGATGGATTTTCCGGTATTTTTACTTTCTATGGATGCATGAATCAGACTTGGACCAAGACCTGGACCTGGCTTGGCTCTTAGAGTTGGGGCCGATGTTGGACCTGGATCTGGTCCTGGACCTGGACCTGGGCATGTACCTGAACCTAGTCTTGGACCTACAATTGAAATTAGAGTTGGACCTGTATCTGGACCAGGACCAGTAATTAGAAAATAGCTGATAAGAAAAAAGACGAATAAGAAATATTGCAACACTTAAAATGTACACATACAAAATTTTTTGCATAGTAATTGTAGGTATATTATGATACAAGTGTGCTATATTGGTCATTACAGTCGAAGGGGTAGGTATTACGGATAGATGAGCCGAGAGTATAATGATCAATGCACACGCGTTGCATACATTTTTCATCACACTTGTATCAACACTTGTATCATGTGCAACAAACCAGACCTGTAATAAAATATTTAAACGGAAAATTCGCGCAGTTTTCTTTTTCTTCACACGCCGGTGCCAGGCAAGCAAGGGCGCGCAAAGAAAAATCAATATACAGCCTATATTAAAAATATAATAAAGCGAATATTTTCGTATTTATAACATACTTTATTGCATAATTTTATAAAATTGCATAAAAGTTATACTATAACATCCAAGTTACGAGCAAGTGTAATGAAAAATATATTACTGGAAAAACTCGTTCGGAAATTTAGCTTTCGCTGTTTTGTTTTCGCAATACCCTCTTTTAAAAGCTGCTCAGAATGATGTTTAGTTTAAACTCACTTTCGACATCGTATCTCTTAGACTGGCAATGACAAAGAACGAGCGAGCAAAATACCTAATCTCACTTTACCTGAGTACAATACCTGCGATATGCATCTCCAGGGACTGTCCTGCAAACAAACTTTGCAGGAGTATACGAGTGAACAACGATGCTTATCTGTATTGGCCAGGGCTGTATAATATCTAGTCTATGAGTCTATGAACTATTAATACGTTATCACAAAGCTTGTCACTACATTGTGGGTCTGGACCGTTTCAACGACGGAGCAATTGATTACTGCTCTGTAATTGAATCAAATAGCGAAGATAGAACACATTGCCAATTAAATGAAGACATTATTTCAATGTGGAGAAGAATGAATGGAGATGGTTTGTTCTAAGTAGGTACTTTTTAGTAGTCAAAACGTTTTTTTTTCTTAACATTTTTCAATACTAAAACATAGAAACCCTATTGAAAAGAAAAAAAAACTGAATTAATTAGTTAAAGAGTAATCTTTCATTTGATAACTGCGGCCTCAAATAGTTTTAGTACTTAATGGTATCAAGAGTAAACCTTTCGTTCACTCTACTATTTATGTCTGGCTGGTATTTATTTTGCTTTTAATATTTATATGAACTTGTATAACGAAAATTGATTGATTGTAATGTAATTAGGTTAGTAAATTATGGCATTATGTCGTAATATAATTCAAACAGAGTTGACGGATAAAAAAGCGCCTCGAGAAATGTTTGTGTCACCATTCATCAAACTAATTATGGTAACGTCGTCCTTCAACCGTCAAGACGGACACGTCGGTGTCACTTATTAAAAAAAAATTTTAGTTTGTTTTACCACACTCTTCGAAGATGTTACATGTGGCGCCCATTCATGAGCAAAACAACAAATTAAGGCACCTCCAAATCTCTTTAAAACACCTACCTAACAAAAAACTTCAATCATTATCGACAATCCGTATGTCGTCTCATTAGCTAGAGTCACCCCACAGAACATTAGGTACTATACTTTCTACCCAGAAGTCGCCGTAAAGTAGAGGTAAGAGGTGAGAGGAACTGGGGGACGATTCTCGCGCTGTGACATCTCAAATTCGATATTTCTTCCAGCCAAAAAAACGGTATTAAAACGTCACTGACATTTATCATCGCTTCAACAATATACGAGTGTCGCAGATAGTTGAGATTTTTTTTTTTTTTTGCTGTAATAGACATTTAAATGTCATTATTGATGGAGATATGTGGCTAGAAATAATGTCGAATTCGAGATGTTACAGCGCGAGAATTAGGCCCCAGAGGTAGGTAATTAGGCCTTACTTAATACAACACGCTGCACGCTGGTACCGGTTACCCATCCACACATTCTAAATTGTAATTTAAATCAAAAGTAATTATGCTCAAAAGTATCATATAATCACATTACGAGACGCTCTTTTTTGTTACCTGTTGTGGTCTTCGTTATACCAATGTTATGCTTCAATCAGGTTGTATCAAGATGATTAAATACATTTTCATAAGAAAATTACAAAAAATCTGCGACATTAATTCTTTTCGATTTGTTAAGATAAAATAATCATTTTGGGGTTAATGTCCTGGTTGTGCTCTCGAGCACGAGGGCCCGGGGTCTGCCTTGACCTTGAGATTGGATCATGGTTACACATTCAGTTGCTTGAACGTGCAGATTTCATCACGATATTTTCCCTAACATCAGTTAGTATTCAACTAATGTACAACAAAAAAAAAACTAATATACATAACTCAGAAAAGAATAATCGCAGAGAGATTCGAACCCGCTACCTCTCGCATAGGTACAAGTGGGATACCCTAACTACTCGGCTACCGACACTACATTCGATTTGTTAAGATGTTGTAACCGAAATTATTACAACTCAGCATGTAAATATGTTGTAATTACGGAACTAAATAACTGTAGATACGTATCCTATAAACCTGAATATCGACCGGACAATTATAACACTTGGCAAACATTTAAAGCGAACTCGCCATAAACTATAAACGTCAGTCATTCGGTTGTAACAATTTATTTATCAAACGGCCGGTTGCTGGTCAATATTCATAAATCACAAGTCCAGCGCTGGACAAATCATTATGATTATGGCGGGCATTAGGCCAGCCTTTCATCGCGATAGTTGAACGACCCCAGCATTGAGTTGACATTATGTGATTTAAATCAATATGCTACCTATTAATAAGCTATGGAATGCCTTAGTCGATACTCATTACGTTTGTTATTGGACCACCTAGAGTGCTTATTTTATGTAGGTTCTAAGACATATATCTACCCATACAAAGTAATAAAAATGCTGCGGTGGATGTGCGGCGGTACTCGACTCGATCTAGTCCATAACCTTGGCGTGAGAAACATTGAGGAGGCTCGCCTGTGCTGGTTTGACCACGTGCTGCGTAAACCCCAGGGGTACGTGGAAAATAGGTGTCTAAACCTGAAGGTATCAGGAAAGAGATACGCAGGGGGCCAAAGAAGCGATGGATTGACTTCGCCGAGTCGAATGCGAAAACCAATTAAATAAAAATGGCCTACGACGTGAGAAGGACGAAGCAACGAAAAAAGTAGGAAAGCAAAAGCCTCCTCAAAAGCAAAAAATGATAAAGACTACTATCTATTCCTACCTATTTGTACTATTTTTAATCTAATATCTGCAATATAACCTAATTGACAAGTGTTGGAAAACCCCGACAAAGTTAAACATATATATACGCTAACATTTTTTAAACTTACTTACTACGCTGGCTCAGCGACCCAAAGTGGATTTTGGCCTCCGACACCAGGGAACGCCACCTCTTCCTATCCTGCGCCATCTCCTGCCAATCGAGGATTCCTAGTGCGTACAAGTCTTTCAGGGTCTTTTAGGTTTTTTAAACTACTGAACCAATTTTAATGAAACAATGCTAAAAACCGTCTCGATTAAAGTGACTTTAGAAATGAAGAAAATAAATTGTTCCATCAGAAAGTTAAGTATGGGTATACATAATCTCCAATTTTAAAATAAAAGGTCAATAACCCTTTTTATTGCAATACGATATCATGTGTACTTAAATAAAATTGATTCCCGATTGTATCTGCATCGTTAAACTCAGATTAAATACTTTCAGTTTTATTTGAATAATATATTGCCGATGAAGGTTTTATTGGATGTCCATATCTGCATGCTACTCTGCCTTAAAAGTTATTGAAATCAATAACGGTGAATTCAATACCGCTTTATGTATTTAATACCGCTTTAAGACAACTGTATAACGATGTCAAGTGAACATTACAAAATAAATGCATTTGTCATTTGTTTTATAAGGACTTCCTTCACTAAGACCTTCTTGTGTTTGAATTAACACTATATTAGCGTATAATTAATCTTGGAAAAATGATCACACGTGATCATGTATTGTGAATTAACTAACCATCTGTGAGCTTCATTCAAGATTATATAAAATTTTATAATTTATATGTTAGCAGTTTCAGTAGCTGCAACATCAAACAAATACATTATTACAGCATTTACAATAGCAAGCTACATGCTACCCAATTTTGGAGAATCAGTTCGAAAGAGTCATTATCAAGTAAATTATTTAAAATTGTAAAAATAAGATATCTTTTATATGCTGTTGCATATAAAATACATCAATGCATCTAAACGAAACACAAATGATAACTTATTTAGTATTGCCATACGTGTAGTTATATTATCAAACTCTATACTTCACATATTTGTATCTGTATTATGTCCTAAAGATTACTTGCATACCTTAACCGTATTTTTTTTAAAGTTACAAGTTTTATAACAACATGAGTTGATGACCTCTTGTGCATAAAAATACGAATACATTTATATTATCTGCTAATATAAGCAGGCAGAGCCAGTCGTCCAATGTTTGATTAGGATATGATGATTAACTTGATCGTGGACGGGCCTTTACGATCGTTTTATTAGGGATCTTACGCATGCGTACGCATTGACCCTGTGATGTCCGGCAGAGTAACCCCGTTGACTTATGGGTATCGTACAGTCAGCTGCAGATTAACTGACCCACCTACCATAATATATGCTGGTGGTTGCATTCACTTTGCAGCTAACTGTACTAGGCAGACCACGACACGACAACTTCCGTAGACCAGAAAATGTAGTACACTTTTAGCTATGATCTCCAATCCGCTTGTGTAGCGATTATGACAAAGCCTTTCCATTCATCGCTCGCACCCAAGTATCCTGCGTCCAAATCTGGCGAACGCGCCGTGAGTGCGCGCATACAGAGGGCCTATTCTCGCGCTGTGACATCCCGAATTCGACATTTTTTCTAGCCACAAACCTCTACTTTAAATGTCACTGAAATCTCTGGAAACCCAATAAACTTATTGTTAACGACCTTCTACAAACATTTAATGTTGAAGATCGTTTTAAACAGATTATACAGATTTACGGCGAAATAAAATCGTCGATTTTGAATAGGCCCTCTGTTGCGTACCGCTTGAGCGCAGCTCGCGTTCGGCGCACGAGCGGTGCGCGAACTGTTGCTGCAACTGCGCTTCGCGAGATTTGAACGCACCCTAAACAGGGGGTCTAGAAAAGGCCACATTAGCGTTTCATAAAATGATTCATATTAATTTGTCACAAACTTATCTGCAGCGTCGCTGCTGTTTACATTGACATGACAAGTCAAAATGGCGTTACTTAGTTCCAGTATTGGCCACCGGATCAGATTAATTTGTGGCACTCCAATATGAATCATAATATGAAACGCTAACGTGGCCTTTTTAGACCCCCTGTACACACACAGTCTGCATCTCGAGTTGACTGAATATCTTTATGATACCATAACCAATGACTAACGGTCATAATGCAATAACAGATCAACGAGTATCGAGATGATTACTAGCAACTGGATCGTACTTGTAGTTTGCCTGCAATTTACGATGCTTTTATTATCGGGTGTGTTTTCCTAACCACATTTAGCTGAATGGCGCCAGATCGTTGACGATCGGCATAATCTTTCCTAAAAGTTATTGCTTTCTTAAGCCCACCGTTATTAATGTTTACAGAAGCTATATAAGGTTTGAATTACTTACATATTCGGTAGTAAACCAGTTTACGGTGTTATTGGACTTGTAGTTTTATGCTGTCTACCCCTTACTAATTTAGCCTAAAGGAACAAGTAGCTACTTAATTCTGCTTTGAAGCGGTGATGATTAATGTTGAGCATGAGCGTGTGGCACGTGAGGTTTACACGTTTAATCAATGTGGCGCCGATGGTTTGTGCGACTTGAGCGTAGCTTAAATTCATTCATTACAAATGTTGTTCGCTCTATATCTGCAATTACGGTACCTATTATGACAGTAGAAATAGGTTATGATGTCGATACAGACAGCCCATATTTTGGTAAGTACGAGCTGTCGCCCATAACATCTACGAATCATTTAGGTTGCAGGCAACAAAAATGCAGAACCGCAGGTGCATTGCCACTATGAGGACTAAGATGAAATGCCTCATGCCTGTATTGCGCTGGCTACCTTATCCTTCAAAATTTCAGCATTGCAGACTTGTTTATTGATGACGCAAAATATACGTTCAACTCAGCTCCAAACGCCATTTATTATATTAGTTATAAAAGTTTAAAAGAATCTGTCTTAAAGTGAGAACAATTTGTCTTTTTGATTTATTTTGATTTCATCAGAAGGAGTACCTCACATGTCCTTCTAGCTGTTTTGTGTAAAAAACCCTCTTACACGCATAAAACTGATTAATTCGGGTTTGGGTTATTATCAGGTAAGATCGTTAATAATACGCCGAATTATTAATCTTATGGTGACAGGTGTGTCGCCAATTAGTAGGGCATCGGATCCGGGTCAATTAGGGTCAAACAGAAATAGCCCTTGCAGGTAGTTACTGTTGGAAGGGACTGTTGTGAGCGACCACTGGTATTGTAAAACTTCATTACCAGTCGCCACTCCCTATACTAAGGTCTGAGATCGAATTAAAGGTCAAAAATATTGCAAAGGCTAGGAAAGAAAGGGATTGAAGGGGTTGCCTTGCCACTTTCCAATAAAAAAAGCTATTGTTTGTTTCAAACTTAACTCGCGTTCTTTACACATTATTATATTAAACGTAACTTCTCGTGACCACGGTGGGTGTAACCCCACCGAAACGTCGAGAAAACAAATCGGAAAGGTACGTCGCGTGTAAGTCCCGTCTATTATAATAAAAAAATCCTAGGCAATAAAAAATTCAAGTCTCAGCAACACCCTCGTTCTCCTGAATTTCAATTCATCGCCCTTGATCACAGTAATTATACCTAAAAATTTTACGGTATAGGTAATTACATAAACTACATAATTTATTAATAAATGGGTATAAGTCTGGGCCTAGGTATACATCTACTATCGCGGTATACCACAAGTATTACATTTACAATGGCTTTGTACAGGAAAAAGCGCATACCACCCCCAAAGTAGGTAGGAGCATTCCCAATGGATCGGATATTATGTGTCATGACAGATAATATCCGATCCATCCACATATTTCCACGAGGCGTCGGAACAAAGTTTGTTCCCCGATACATGTGCAACTAGGTGGTTAATAAAGACAGATGCGATGGCGCTGTACATTGGATAATGAGTCGGCACACGTGTAGTTTACGAGCGTCGTCGGCGCCCGGGCCGGCCTGGGTTGTGTAGGTATACAATCGGCGAGACTTATTGATTCACGCTCGTTCCTGCTTTGAACTTAAAGGCCTTATTTTGTACGAAGAGAAATAAAAAAGTAATAGAATGTTATTTCAAAACAGTTGTTAAATGTTATAGGACACAAATACAGCCCTTTTAGAATAGGTATAAAACCAATTTACATAGTCAAAACCATGTCACCACCCCTCCCATTTGGTACTTACGTCTATTTATTCATTAACCCGGAAACATGCAAAATCGCAATTTTTACACATTCGCAATTTCCTGGTCTACCGTGGTGCTAGGTACCGTGTGCCTCTGAGGATACGTGGTAGAGAAACGGTTATTAAGTATATGTATAGGTAGGCTCGTCTTCCGCCGGACACATCAAAACTCCCAAAAATAAAAATCTTGATCTACGTGCTTAGAATTTTCAGTTTCTTTGTTGTTAAAAATTAATGGTCATATAACTCATAGCCATAGCCACAGCTTGCTGAACAGGGCCAATTATGATTCTTATTTAAATTAATTTTCAAGTATTTTGAAAGTAAGCCAGTGTCCCGACCCGACGTTTCACAGACTCGTTAGTCGGTCGAACGTGAATCATTGTCTCCATACTAATAAAATAAACTGCCTCCAAGTGCTTGCATTAATCCATTTACATCTAACAAAGTCCATTGCTCTAAATAGCCAAGTAATGGTTGTTAAGATTGTGAAATCGGAAACTATAGAAGAACAAAGTAGGTAGGTATACCGGAGATAGTGTAATAAAAGTTATTTCGATAAAGATATAGCATTTTGAAAAATTAAGCGCTGCACTACCTACATATAAGTGTAACCTACACTGTTTAGTCTACATTTGACTGATTCTACTTTTGACATCATAGTATATTTTTGACCGATTCTGCATTTGACTGATTTTACATTTGCCCGATTCTACATTGTTATAATTCTGCATTTGACCGATATTTTAAATAATTAAAATACTAAATCAAAAGTAGAAAATAGTGGTGTGGAAAGTGAGTTATAACTATTACATTTTGAGACTCACGCAAAACAAGCACAACACAATTAAATAGCTGCTTACATAATATTTATAATTACTGCACAAACTTTTGCCGTTTTTATTCAAAGTTCATAGTTCATGGCATTAATCAATCAACGACAAATTGTTCTCGCGATGTAATTGAAACCACAGGAAGTGCCCCATCGTGCTCGTTCAAGAGCTTTTCTGGACTCGCCATAGCAACCACCGCCGATAATAACCCCTATTGACATTTACAAAAGGGTTAAATTCAAATGCAATCAACCTCAAATGATACTAAATTAATAGCATTGACCTTTATAATTGATAAAAATAATGTACAAGTAAAAACTGAAGAAGTTACAGCTGTAAATTAATTCACCAAAATAAACAATAATATAACTCAAGAGGAAAAAAATTGATTGACATTTAAGGAAAACAAAAATCGTAAATCGACACACGAATGCTTACAAAAACCACAGAAGCGAATCCTAGGAAGTCTTTGCATCTTAGTAGGTGGTAGGTCAGTGCAAAAAGTAAATGGAATTGAATTAGCTTTTTGTTTAAAACGAAATGTTTATTTTATATAATCTGAGTTCAAATGAATGAAGGTTTTATTCAGAAAAATAGAGTTATTAGTTACACCCATAGAGATAGTATACCTAATATAAAAACTTTTTGGTTATATCGTGTCTCGAAAACACACTGAACAGTAGCACGTCGAAGTAATAAAAGTTTACGTTGGTCGCGACGGACGGTTCCGAACCATCGGCCGTAAAAGTACTCGTACCTACCATCAATATGGCAGCCTATCCCATAAAAACTAAAGTACCGCACTCTAGTCTTACATAAACCATTAGAAATTATTAGATATAAGTAATCATAATCACTACTAAATCCGTGCCTTCGTCCGTATAGATAAAAATAAAAGATACTTATTTAAGTTTCATTGATTCTAGGGTTGCAAATTTGCTCTTGCAAGATAAGTTACTGAGAAAACGTGCCATAAATATTTAAAGCTAACAAATGGTTTAAGTTTAAGTACTTACTAATGAAAAAGGGTTTGATTTCTTTACATTTGTTGTGGTTCAATCGGTATAATTATCTGTGATGCGCGTCAAATTACTTGCTTTAATTTTGATATTTGTGTAAAATAACACAGTCTGGGAAATTGCAGCTGACAATTAATTGATTTTTACCGTCGCCGATAGACGTGTTAGCAAACACTCCACCCTCTCGGGCGCTCCCCTTATTTTTCTGATATTTATCGCTTTTACTATTAAATGTGCCGCATTTGCTATCCTTTAAGCTTAAAGCTCAAAATAAATATACATTCGAAAAAGTCTGTTTTCACGTAACAAATGAAGTTCGCCAAGATTGTCAAGAATTTTGAAGACATAAAAAAGTGTGGGAGATAATATTTGATGGCACTCTATAGTTGAGCTTGGGGAGAGCCGTTTGTTATATTTTTGGTTAAAAAAATCCGCAACTACGGAGATATCCATTTAAATATGTCAACTTTAATTATGAGAATACTTCGGAAAGGAATTGATCTGTTTCTATAGACATAAGATGAGTAAATTAAAAAAAATGTGCTTTTAAAGTGATCAAAAATTTTTTGAAATCAGTATGATGGAAACACTACTGTCATTCGCGTTGCACACAGAAATGAATCACGGGAGGCATAAGGAGTTTATTAATTGGTATGTTAAAAAACTAAAACTAAAAGAATGTAGCGAACGAAGAAGTGTATAGTTTCTGAAACAAAGAATTAGCTATTTAAATCCTATAGAGGGCAATAAAGTCTTCAGCTAATCTATCCCTGTCGCAAATTTTGTTTAAAAGTTAACATTTTAGCTTTTATTGCCATTAACATTATAAGAAAGCTTAGGTCGCAGTGGAATTGCATATAAACTGGTATAACAAGAAGCTTTAAGCGAACGATAAATCTTTGACATTATTAAATTGCCAACTAAACGGTATTAATAAAGATATTGGGTACCGAAATGCATCCAATCTACAATGGCGTGTGATGAGTTTAATAGGGGTTCAAGGAACTTTTTATGTTACTCATCACTCAGAGCATTTCAGATTTAACGACCTTCTGAAACGCACGTTTATGCGCATAGATCGCGGTGTGAAGCCACTCGTGCAAGACGACTCGGATAAAGGCAGATAAGGAAGGGTGGTAGGTAGTTAAAGTGGTACTAAAGCAAAGATTCGGTTTAATTCTAAAAATAAAACTATCGACCCACGAAACTTAATGAAGAACCTTAAAAAAGAAGTCGCCGACTAAAATGCTAATAGCAATTCAAGACTAGTGTGCTTTGTAGGAATGCAGTTTTGCTGTTGAAATTGAAAATTTGAATAATAAAGAAGGCGAACAACTCGCGCACAATATGAATGGCAAAAGGAAAATTACAATTCCATCTATCACTTGTTGCTCCACTGCGCAACCTCAAAAGTATGAGGAGGCACACGAGCAAGCGTGTCAGCTGGTAGTAAGTGATAACTGGCCATGGACATCCGCAACATCAACTAATACGGCGATCAAACATTGTGTATCTATACATTTTCAGGTATGTAGGTTCTGACGTAGGTATAGTGAACTTTGCATGCCACTACCCATTCCTTTTACTGCCAACCTATCTACTTTAATGTTAATTACTTATTTAAAGCTGATGTGTATCTGTGCTTTACTGTACTTGGTGGCGAGACTGACGATTAAACGTTGCATTTGACTATCTCCAAGACATTTCGAAACTTGCACATCGTAAATTGGCTCTAGAACTGGCCTAGCCTTAAAGCTCCCACTTCATTTACTTTATTTCTCTTCAAACTGTAGAAGTAGGTACTCTTTAATACTGTAACTAAATTCTACAATCCTTTGTCTATGTGTGCTTAAGTTTGTCTTTGTTCTGCGGCTTATTATGTCTGATTTGTGCTGGAGCTATAAAACTTGGCATCATACTTGCTGCACTGCGTGTTATGAGCAATTTCGATCCGCATACCTTTGTATAGCTTACAAATACCGCTTCAAATTATTGTACCTTTGTTTTAATAAGCGATTTTTACAACGAAAATGTCAGTACGAGCAGTGATTTAGCACTAACCAGTTATTTAAGAAAGGGTCAAAGTGGGAGTAATGGAGCAAGCATATCAAAGTCCACGCAGAAAGGTGGTCTTGTGGGCGAATAAGCACATAATTAAGTTGCAAGTTTTACCTAGTCTATAAACTTTGCAGCTCGAGGTGTTGTCATCAGGTCCTTTAGTTAGGGACCGCGGGTTTTCGCGTGTTCATGAAATATTCTCCCACGCGATTGCCCCGGTCGCCCATAAAGCTTTACGGGCAGCTTCTATTGAAAATTTAATTTCATATTCTGTATTTATCTGTCTACAGTGTATTGCGTTTGAAACAAAAAGGATTTCGGCTTCGTTTTATGTGATCCAGACGCGTCTTGCATTATTTACTCGGCTACATTATTATTAGTGAAAAGGTGTTCTGCTTTTTATACTAACACATATATTTATGCAGTTGTACATAACTACCTATAAATTTAAGACTTTCGTGGTTATTACCTACACTTTCCCTACACATATTATCGGGTTTGTTTCCACGGTTAGTATTGTTTTCACCTCGATATTTCGTATTGTGTTGGTACTTTTTTCTATAAATAAAGCAACGATAAACAGCATTAACAATTATTACATAGGAAACAAAACATCGTACCAATTATAATATGTTATTTCATACTTACAAATTATTCACGTACCGATTATTAACATCACACAAATGTTGCTACAAATGCTTATTTGATGAAAAATTTACGTCCTATTTGTAAATTCGCTAAAACAATCTTAAGCCAAACCTAAATCACGTTTACGAGGGTCAGTCACGGTCGACTCCCAGATTTCCTTATTAACATGCAACACGTAATTAATTATTATGAGTCCTCGTTCGTATTCCTATCATAACTCCTTGTGCTCGTGGAGGATGCGCACCAGACGCCAGTGCTGCGATTTCAGCGCTTTCGGCGCTAGATCTAGCGGAATTTCAGGGTAATCAACTCCCATTCCTAATATTTGACTCCTAGCAAAAAATCTAGCGCTTTATCGAAATAGTTGTTAAATACCTAAAAAATATCGAATTGTGTAAAATTTGGCTCAAAAGACCTGGAGTGAAAATAACATAGGTACGTAACAAAACCACTAACTGAGCGAGCGTGGTGGAGCGAGTATGGTGGTGGAACGTAACTCTTAACTCCTAATTGTAAAAACCTAGCCCTATTTTTAAACACACTAATTTAGCGAAATCTAGCGCTTTCTTAGCGCCAAACACTTAAACAGTCCTGGCAGCACTGCCAGACGCCCGTGTAACGTGGCCGGACATGCATTGTCCTGGAGCAAAGATTAATTGTCTAATGATTTAGCTGGAACCATGGCGCTCTGTTGCAGTACTAGGTATGGCAATAACGTCTTCCTCCTCTTGTGGCGCACGTGTGATACCTACAACGTAACATTGAACTAGTTTCTGAGAAAAATGAGTCAATTATGTGTTAATAGGTTGTCTGTTTGACGTCAATTTCAATACCAAGATCTCACTTTTCTCCTGGAATTTATTAATTTTGGTTGTGTCTATAGAGACCTACGTTATGTATGCAAAAAAATTTTAAACATGTGCATTAAACATGATGGCCGAGGGGTGAGTGAGTCAAGTTTTCAAATGAACGACCCACTTTAAATTGTCATTCAGAACAAATGGGTAATGGGGATTTTGATTGATGAGTGGATGAGATATATGTATGTGTACATATCTAGTGACTGTGCATTAGTCGACATGAGATTGACACCGGTTACCCGATCAATATCGAGCCTCAGTGCAGGCAGCGGTTGACATAGTCTACGTCTGAGGTTGGAACACTGCGTATGTATCGACCAAGTAGTAGGTAGCCATTTTTATTCGACACTGCGTTCTCCACCGCTATTATCAGGTACGAAGGAGATATCACCATTGCCCTTTCCATCTTACATCCATATCTAAAGGAAATTACGTCAAACAACGAACGACTGACTGACCCCCAGACTAGACCCCTAAACCTAAAGACCCCTAAAACAATGTATTGTATGTATTCGTTGTTTAATACCTTCGGACTCGTTGTTCGTTCACAAAAAAAACAATAGAAAAAGTTTAAGTTAAGAGATCGCAACCTTCGCTCTGAAACTTGCGCTGCGTCAAGGTAATGGGGCACAAACAGAAATCACCGGCCATGCACTCCGTTAATTGAACAATAAAATTTATACTGCCCCCGCCCCCCGCTCAAGTACCACCCGCCCTCAGCGCGAGCGCATTCAAAGTAAGCACCGCGATGCATTTTGCATGCGCTTTCATTTGCATTGTCACAACACGGTGCTACCACCGGCCACATTCGAAGGCGTGGAACTATATTTCAATATGTTCAAATTTTACAAGCAATAATAAGGTTAATTATAAAGCTAGTAATATAAAAAGGCATAGGTATTAGACGACTTAAATGACAAACCTACTACTTATCACTTTATTTACACGATACCAAAACTATTTTTATATACCTATGCAGAAACGTTTCCCTTTCCTATTCGTATCAACGGCCACATTAACTAAAAAAGAAAAAAATAACAGCGTTCCAATGTCATGTTTGTCATATATACTTATGTAATTCAGTACACATTACGAGTATCGGGTCCACGGTAACGCATCAGGGTGGTATGAATGCGACAATGGCGGCATAAAACCTTTTTTGCAGTAGAATTATGTGTGCAGTAAATAATTTTAAAGAGTCCGTCGCTCGTGCATTTAGCGATGAGGCCGCGGGTGGCGGTGACGTGGCAATGAGATTTATTATCCAACCCCTCGTCCTTCCTTCCTTTTGCCGTGCAACTTTTGGAATGGACAGAGTACCTTTAGCTCGACCACAATCAACATCTGGTCTGAAGGAGAAATTTAACCGAATGCTGGACTTGTGGTATCCTACAGAGTGACCTATCCCTTTCACGTAGGGGCATCTTATGAGCTGACCTATTAAGACCAACTAGCCTAGGGAGGATAAGTCCAAGCTTTACGTTTCACGGCTACAGAATATATGAATTTTCAACTGTTTTCTCCAACCCATCTGAAATGCAAACCTCTCCCAAGTCTGATAAGAAAGCCATGACAAGCAGTGGGCGGCTAATACGGATTTCTGATGAACTAGCTGATCTTCAATTTCCTATCTTGAATAACAAATGTTATTCAAGAAATTGAATAAAATTAAAAAATAGTAATCATCTTGGCGTTAATGTCCCGGTTGTGCACTCGAAAACGGGGGCCCGGGGTCCGCCTTGACCATATTATAACAAATGTTATTCAAGAAAGGACGATAGTTATTTTCACAGAGAGACACAAATATTATTTTTGTGTGGGAGTTCCCGTGGCCAATACTGTCATATTTTAAGTACCTAACCTACCTAATTAGAGGAAGCGCCCCACTGTCCATTCCATTGGTTATATTTATAACCTATTACAACAAATATTATTTAAGGAAGGAAGATTTCCACGTCCAATAAGACAATATAGGTAAGTGCTTCATTAGACGGACGAGGGATTTTCTAACTTATACATTTTAAATACGCAAACTTAGTTTTGTATGTCGCTTTCCGTCGGTAATGTTATTGTCTTATTTTAATTAGTCATATAACATCAAGGAGGATGTACTGCGTTGTGCATTTCATTTCTACATTTCAGTGTACATTATTTATATCTACTCCGCGTAATTGTAGAACCCAAGAATTGTTGACTGCATTTTCATTGTGTATGCGTTATCCTCTTCTGAAATTTCAGGAATACTGTAATATGGAATGTTTAAATTTACAAGTAAGTATATTATTTATTACCTATGCTAATATAGAATTTATTTAAATAAACGTTCTCTTCGTACCACTTATTGTTAGATGAAGACAGTCTACCACCTTAAAGTAAGTCCAAACTGGTACGATATTGAAACCTTCAAGAAATAGCCTACACCTTTCTCTATAGTCCCTCAGACGTCTCGAGTTTCAATGGGTCACCGTGGTTGGCACCTAATAAGCCACCCTTGCTTATATAAACGACTGTATGTGGATATATGGTTCCGTGTACATCTCTGGCCAGTGCCGTAGGGATTGTGCCGTTTCGGTATACCATATACCAAGTACGACGTATCAGGCTACAACAGTTTCGGCTGATCTTCTTCTCACAGTTTCATGTTTTGTATGTGTATCATTCTTATCATAATAATCGTCATACATACACAACTACATAAAGCTCACACCTATAATAATAACGCCTGTAATCATATTTTCCAAATACTCGTCCAATTATACACTTTAAATTTTTATTCCACTTCATTTCTTATACTTACTTAAAATCAATATCTATTGCTAAGTACCTACTTATTTTGTTACCATCATGCATCGACTCTCAATCATAAAATTTATATCTGTTTCAGTAAAATGTAAAGTTGTTCAGGATTATAGCTACTTTGTCAATATTTTATTTTCTTTGGTGTATGGTGTTCTTTGTCGGGCAGACGATAAGTACTTTTGGGAGACATCATTGTTTAGCTTAAGCCCGGCTTGCACCAAATTCTTAAACGCGTTGAAGACGTTAAACTTTTTTGTAAGAAGTTTTTTGTTTAAGAATCAACTTAAATACGTTTTAGAATTTTACGCTAAGACGACAAAGAAAATATTTAAATTGAATGAAAACTAATTAGCTCCTTCATTAATTGGAGTGGTTTTCTTTGTTTCTTATTTTTTATAATTATACTTTGAATCCTACAAATTACTATATGTCATCCTTCTTCCACGCAGCAGATTTATTTTCGTTTACAGATAAGATAGAGAGTCTATTTTCATAAAAGTTTTACTTGCTTATTTTGCTCGTTTATAACATTTTTGTAGTTACATTAAACTCGATAAACCCTCGCCTAATTTGCCCTTCTATCACCTAGTATACATTACGTCACACGTATTATTCTCGCTTAATTATACAGAGATGAGTCGCGCTTAGCCGCTGCTCGCCGAAATCTGCATAATGGGTGCGGACCCACGCGCCTCGACTTCGAGGCGAATAAATTAATCAACTCCTATTTGTATGTCGGAATCCACAACCCGTTGTTTGAGTATATAAATTAACGTGTAGCCCGACCCTTTGTCCGTGTGAGAGTTATTATTTGAATCGCAATAAAGGGATTATTATTTTGGAAACATTGAGAGCAGCACAGCTACACGTGGGGCTCGCCTCTAAATCGTCCTGAAAATAGCGTAAGCGGTTCCTAGTATTTGAAATTATCGCTGTCCAGGCATTTGACCGCCATCTCACCTGATGTTAAGTGACGATGCGGCCGAAGATGGAGCATGCCTGTCTAGGAACCGACTAAAAAATCAAATAAACAAAAAAGTATAAAATTTTTGAAAAATGTTAACGAAATACCCGTCTGCCGGTTTGTGTTACTCTGTTCAATCGAATAAAGCTTAGCAACGAAACACTTTTGCTGCGATTCCTTTGGGATGGAGTGATTAATTGTTATAGTGTTTGGGGATCAAACTGCGCATGGAGGAGTCGTTCAGTTTCTCTCCTCTCTTTTATTATTTTGCGTCAAGGGAAGAATGGGGTCACGTGAGTCAGCCTCGGCGCCAGTCCCCGCGCGTCTTGCGAAGTTGCGACCAATTCATTTCCACTCCGAATTTGCTTTAGTAACCACTAAGAACGCTAAAATATGTATTAACAGTCTTCCTGAGGGCGGAGAAAATTTGTAAATAAAATAATGAACTCTTTGTTATTTTTAAATATTAGAGAATAAAGAAAAACTATTATGAATAGTTGGAATGATTAAGTGATGCCTTTCAATAAAGTTGCAAATGTTGTAAGGAACATTACAAAAGAAAAGTACTTCAATGGCATAAAACTATAAACCGTCTCTACCTTTCTTCGTTGTCATTCACCTCTAAGTAATGAATGACAATGATAAAAGATAATGCAGAGAGTGATAACACTGACTGTTCGACATTCTGTAACAGTTTTTATTAATGTAAGTTTACAGCCACACGGGCGGGCGCCGGTATCAAACCAACACATGTGGACTGCATCTAACAAACTTATCATTTGCAGCCAGATAAAGTCTATTAAGCTTACATTTCTTAGCCTGAAGAACTTCAATATTGAATATCTTTATCCTCGTATAGAACTTATCTTTGCAAGGTGTCGGTTGAGATTACAACATTTAAACTTGTAGTTTTATTAATTCTTATGTGGCGCCAGTGTGTTCAGTTTGAGCTGTGTCATTGTGGTTGAGTTTTTTGACTTCGTTTAGGTATTCAGTAAACTATAGCTTATGGTAAAGTGCCTTTTCGCCGGTTTTGATTTATTTTCGCACAAATGTTTTGCCACAGCACAGATGAATACTATAAATTTATTCAATAAAACAATACAGGCGCCATTGTTTATACAATCAATTTTGTACAAAGCGGGAATGTAGCTGTAAATTTCTGATAAAATCTCGAAGAAGAAAAACATGAATAATAAAATGAATAACATTGTGGTCGTTTTAAAAAATGCGCAGACGTTGTTCTTTTCAGCACAATACTGTGCATATTCCCTGAAGATAGCGAAATATTGTTTTTTAGCGAGTCAGTGAACTTTGAACCTTATAGTTCTGTCCGTCTGTCCATCCGTGTGTCCGTGCACAATGATTAATCGCCCTCATTGCAGGCCAAGGGACGTTAATATGTCCAAGGACTTTAATTTATCGCTGCCCAGACTGAGCCCGCACAATTAATCGTAGAGATAAGTAAACTGCAGTTTGTCCGAATTAATATAACTCCAGCACTCTGTCCCAGTAGCGATTGGCTTTGTCAAACTGAGCGGGACAATCAATTAGCTGGCTAAGCCACTTGCGTTACGGGATCGTATTCTACGCGGGCCTACGCTTTTCGAGGTGGAACGACACCTACTTCGACAGTATTTTGGTAAAATTTTGTAAAATTGCCAAAATGACTAGATAGCGCTAAGCGTGATAGCGTTTCTACCTAAACATAGATATTTACTACTGGTCGTTGGGCACATTGCTCCCGTGATAAGCTATTTAGCAGGTGCACTTACTTGCACAGAATATATATTCTGTTTTCTCAGTATTTCCAGGTCGTATTTTGGTTGAATCAGTAAAAACCTAATAAAATTTGTTTATTTTAAAGTTTTTGTCCTTCAATCACACTGAAACATAATTTTAGAATTATGTTTCAGTGTGATTGAAGGTTTTTACTGCGAATCCAAATTAATAGTAATTTGGATTCGCAGTAAAAACTAATCATCATCTACATCTTCCGAGCGGTTAGTCCCAGCATCTGCCAGAGTCCGCTTTCCTACTCTTTCTTTCGCAGTACAAACTAAATAGATATACTACCGAAAAATATACCTATGTAAAGGGGCGCCTCCTCTAATCTCTCGACTGCATTTTGCTACACAACAGCTAAAATATGATTATTTAATACTAAATAACTATAATTTCACAGCTGTCGGATATTTCTCTTCACTTGTGATATGAAACCTTGCTCCTTGCCAAGTTTCAAGTTTCTATAAACTCTGTAAATAGTTTAGGTTTTTAATAACGAATCAGTGAGTCAGTGATAAAAATAGCACTTTTAAATAGAATAGAATAAAATATTTTTATTGCGTAAAATGTTGTAAACCATATATCTTAATTAACATTTTCACACAGGTTCCACAGACTATACGCCTAGGTCTTTCCCGAATCTGTCATGCAATAATTAATAATAATTTAATGAGCGTCATAATGTCCGATTGCACTAATCTTAGGTGACTCCTAAGTTAGCGTCTTAAGATATTCCTAAGCATTTAGGAGTCACAAAATCGGTATGATAAAGATAGGAGTGACTTAGCGAGTTTGGTTGTTACTTCTAGTTTGTGTTGGTTCAATGGCCATTGCTTTTCTTGTTAGGAATGTTTTATATCGACTTAAGCGTCGCCTAAAGTTTAGTGCAATCAGGTATAAGTTTATCAAGAAGTTTATTATTATTTACTAAAGAGGTTCTAGGTCAGATGGGGCTAATAAACACTGAAAATCAATTTTTTTGAAACCAAATTGCGTGTTTCATGTTTGGATGCTGCTTTTCGTTTTGCGTAGAATACGCTATTCAAAAATTCTGGCCACTCTGTTGCCGGAACTACGCGGGTAGACATATAATTAGAACGTCCTCTAGATTTCATTCCGTCTGTGTGATTCAGCACTCATTGAATTGGGTGAGACTCGTATTTTTGTCGCGACCATCTTTTGTTCTGCGACATGGTGGGTTGGTGACATGTGTTTAATAGGTTAGCTCGAGGCTGGTGCGTGGCCGTGGCATTGCTGGGTTGCCAAACGGTTTTGAATGGTAATAAGTAGCATTTATTTTGAGGTTATTGTAGGTAAAGCATTGCTTTTTTGATTGCTTCACAATTAAAATGTATTTTAAGTTAGATTTAATGTAATATGCAGGAATTTTTAAGAGTTCAAGATAAATAATTTTAAAGTTGATAGTAATAGTTAGACTTCCAACATAAATAGATTATGACGTCAAAGTAAATTTCATTGTAATGAGCAGTTTTGAAAGAAGAGGTATAAGTAATAAATAGGTGCTGGCTATCATGAGGATTGTGATTTGGTCCTCATAATTTTTTGATAAATATTTATCGATGGATAACTTGATCAAAAACATCACAAGCAATGCCTTCTTAGCTTAGCGTTTGTTCTTATATATGTATCGTAAAATATTCCTAGTGTGACTAAAGCATTCTAAATAAATTCCATAAGAACTAAATTGGTAACTGACTGTTTCAGTTATGGATAACATACATGAGTTATGGATGAGACACTTATTTATAGAGCATTTCAATGTAATACAATTATTGGAAAAATATTATAAAAGGAAATTCAATTCAAAACAGACATAAGGAAACAATAATTATAATTAAAAATTCGTTCTGAGGAATGTGCTGCAAAGTGAACGTTGAAACAGTGAATTTTAAGTATAAAGGTATAATTGTGTGTCTAATAACTCCGGTGCTGTCTATATGTACTAACTACTCTACCTCAAAACAAACAACGATTCACTTCGAAGTGAACTAAGGACAGGATCACTATTTGAAAGGTTCTTATAGATTGTTCATATAAAATAAAATCGCTTCCCGCCGTCTGTTCATATGTATCTACGTATACATCTATGTACGCTTAGATCTTTTAAACTACGCAACGGATTTAAATGCGGTTTTCAACAATAGTTAGAGTGTTTCAAGAGAAAGGTTTAAAGCAAGAAGCAAGTGTAGGTAAGGGTAAAGTAGGTGTACGCAAACGAAGTCGCGCCGGGTTCACTAGTGGTATCATAAGCCGTCTTCCACTGAAAGGGTAGTTTCCACAAAGAAATAGATCCGAAAGCTGCGTGCGCGCACCGCTAGCAGCGACCTTGTCTCGGCGCCCGCGCGGGCGACCTCGCACCATATGATTGCCGAATCCCGCGCGGTCATTGACTCATCAGTTTGGACAATAAATTCACGCGCTGATATGTCGCCGACCCAATTTCGCGACGCATCGACAGACAGCTAGTTTCTAGCATTTATTTTACGGAAATTACCATAAATTATGCAAATCTAGCTAGCTACTCTGTTACTAGGGGATTATAATCAGCCATGTTAACAATGGCCACAATCTCCAGTATTGTTATTTACAAATTGAGAACGCAGTGAAAAATCAATGGTCGTTTTTAGTTTGCCAGTGGTAATCTATTTCGGGATCTCCCTCACCCTAAAAGAATTGTTGAACAAAGTTTACCAACGATATTCTTTTCTTAAAGCAGTAATGTTGGCGTCTCTACCTTCCGAAAACAAGGGGATGCTACGTAATTTACTTAGAGGGGAGTCCCAAAAAGTTGGTGTCGCAGTAAGTTTGCTACAATTCCAACGGTAGTGCAACTTTAGAAATATGTCACTGACAGGGGCGTCGCTTCTGTTATAAACTCCTATTAATTGCAATTTAGAAAGTTCGTCGGGTGGCAGTGACCCATCTTGATACTTCGGAATTGTTGTAAATCGGTCTTCAGCGGTGGAGCTCGTATAACAGTTCAATGACTGACGAGGCCGAATGACGTCACAGCCGTGCTAAACAATGGAGCTAGTGCCAAAACCCCGTAATACCTCTCGGCAAACCACACAGGCAACGGACCAGACAGACGCTACTAAAATATTTCCGAGTTTATTTATTTACTCGGGCAACAAGGCAAAGGGCAAAGTTTCTCTTTGATATCTCATTAATTTCATACATCTTTGTTAGATTTCAACATTGGGCAGGGATAGTTGGAACCCATTGAGCTGATCCCGAAACAACTCTTTCGCCTCAATATGTACCTACGTATGCCATAATAAAATGTTCGTCCAATAATACACCGAAGAAACGAATCCCTCCAAGTGTGGTCGATGGAAATTATTGCGTAAGAAAACCAATTACTATAATGCTCGGACGTGAAGAGCGGGTCCGTGTTCCCAACATGGGTAATGTCGAGGGCCGGTCCCGCGCGGCGCCCTATATGGAGCACTCCCGATAAAGTAGGCCCGCTTCTCCAGCCTCCCTCGACCTTAAGCTACAGTAATAAAGACCAAAATACAAAAACAGACTCCTGTAAGTTGAAGAGTCATCCTACTTAGAGCGTGAGTCTATTCTCGCTGCGACATAAGGATTACCTGGGAATAAAATACATGGATCAGCGACCAAACATGAGAATTGGATATACAACAAAAACGTACAAGGAAAATCGGTGTTATATTTCAGTTTTATCAAAGTTCCGATTTCCTGTTCTAAAAGTCTGATTCTCCATAATTATTATAAGACATGAGGATGTAATGATATAACGTTGTATATGACTTCGGATTCCATCTGAGTCGACCTTCGCTTGTTGCGTTGTTCACAGAATGTCACTCTTGCTCCATTTTAGGACCGGTGCCTTATTAGGTGTGGGGTCACGCGTCTTTACAGCCGGCTTAACGAGGAACCTGATCTGCTCCCATGGATTGTCACTTACCCAGACTGCCTTTATCCGTCAATCCATTAAACTAGTAGTCAAGTTCGGAATGTTCATGTTCTATTATTAAGGTGTTTACGAAGCTCAAGGGAAAGTGTAATCTCGAAAGTCTCACCAAAATAAACTTTTGTTTGTTTTTTTGTCAAATTCATCCGAGTTATTAGTCTTCTTTAGTTATTAATCTTTAACTTCGCTCTTGATATTATAGCACCTTTGACAGATATTTAGGACATTTACGTGGTGACATGAAACCTCACCTTATAAATTAAATTTTCTATAGTTGAGGATAATTCAATTGAATGACAGGCTATTTGTGTAAATTACTTGTAATTAATACCGTCGTCCAATAAAGGTGGTATTTTTATTTCCTGTTGTGTATCTTAAGCATAACCTCACATATTTACATAAGGCATTACTTATGTTTATATTCCTGTGCCTTTATATACACAACAACTACAGTATATAAAATCAATGGCAAAACGATTTTTGTTTGATAAATACCTACTAAATTCTACTTCTTTCCATAAATCTCTCTACCTACACTGTAAGATATTCCCCAGCCACAATAAGCTCAACAACATCGAATGTCACAAAAACTACTACCAGTACACATTTAGCGACACTGATACAGACAGTCATATTTCCGTTATGAAAAGATACGAACACAAAACCATTAGGTACCTACTAGTTCTAAGAGCTGTGTTGATTCTGTGACCAAACAATGCCAATAACATGTTGTAAGGAAGTAAGAAATGGCGTTAACTAACAGTAAACCTCTATGCCATCACTCAAGTCGTCAGGTCGTTTCAGACTTGCATTATTGGAGTTCCTGGTCAGTTTTCTTTGTTGTCGCCGTCACCAGTCCAGCTGCGCGTTGATTCACCACCCTTATTATGGTAGCATTTACCCATTCAGAAACATAGTCATTATTTATACGAGTGCCACTCAAACGCCGATGCAGCCAGACTGAGATTAAATCTAGCCGTTCTAGGCGGCCACCGTTGTTCTCGATTGCAGCCAATTAATTTATTGCTTATTGTTTTAGTTAGCAACTTGTTTTGGGCTCGAGGTTTCTGTTGTAGAGCTTTGTGTCACTCTACAAGAGCATAGTGCATTACCACTTTAAGAAAAAATTCCTTTGAGGCTACAGTAACATTCACGGTATTTGGTGCATTTTTAGCCTAAATCAGTTTGCCAAAAGAAGGGAGCATTAGCTGACCCTTATGCACGGAGGACTCGAGCTTTACCCCCAGTGTATTTTTTACATAATAAATAAAAAGATTTTTCATTAACGCTACAAACCCGCTTAACAACTGCGCAGTATCGCAAAGGAATATGATTCCTAGGCCATGCACTTATGCTCTTGCATTGTACAGCAGAACTTTAAGTTCAGCCACGTCAAAGGCTGACAAAATAAAGATTTCTATAAAGAAATTTATAGAAAACGGTTACTTTAAAAACACGCTTTGTAACAAAAGAAATACCCTATTCTTACACTAACGTAAAATTGTTACCATACCACACTTCACATGCCTTCCGATACATTTGAAAAACCAAAACACACTGCTGGTATATTAAGTCACTTTACACACAGCAATATTAAACTGGGGAAGCAATATCGACACTTTCCGGAGTGCAATATTAGTATTGACCTCAGGGCAAAGGCGGCGCTCGCCAGCACAGCCGGTCTGTTTACACTACAGATACTTCAGAAGATTAGTTTTACTATGGATAAAAATACTACTTAGCTAGGTATAGTACTTACAATGTTTTTACGTTATATACCTAATTTTTTACAGTACACAGGATATAACACCTAAGATGCAACACGTTCCAAAGATAACTTTAAGTGACTGGAACTGAAGTCCTACAAATCAAACAAACAGATTTAGATTAGTAGCTTTTAAGTTTATTTATTAGAGAAAACATGTTGTAATTAGGTACGTAGTTTCCTTGTGTTTTAATTGTTGTGTAATTATTTTTTTTACGTTTATTTTGAATATCAGGTAATCCGTAAGCTTGTTTGCCACCGTAGTGGTATATAAACTACGAGTAGATCCGGCGCAACTTCTTTCACGTACTTTCAGCCTACCTACCTTTTTTTCGCTTATAAACCTTCCTCTTGAATCACTCTATCTATTGTGAAAACCGCATTAAAATCCGTTGCATAAAAAATCCGTTGCGTTTAAAAGATCTAAGCGTACATATACGAGTATACATAGGGACAGACGGCGGGAACGGCTTTGTTTTATATTATGTATCCTCCCCCTTGCGTCGTTCAATTCAATGCTATTTATTTATATCTCCGTGTAAATAAATATGAAAAAAAAATTTACATTGCCTATTTACCGCCATGTAACTAACAAGCTCATGATACCAATTCGAGGTAGCCAGCTAGTTTCTCACGGCGGCCGTGGCCGTCACCGTATTATCACTCGGTCTGCGTGTGCGCACGCCTCTCGCACAGAAAGCCTACGGACATCGGTTATCTGCTCACGTCGCAGCCAGTCACGACTCTAGCTAGACGAAAGTCTCTATCCTTAGTTACTTAACAATTACAAATGCAAGAGGTGTCCGTCAGTCTCGCTGTCATGATTTAACGGATAAACACCTGGATTGCTCTTAATGAAATTTTGTCCTGGTGATAGTTTGCAATCGCCGCGCTATCGAATTCTGCGTGAACAATTTCGCAAGTCGTGGGCTCTCGTATTTGACTCAGCGATGTTAATCTATCGATTGTTGGGCCTCCCGCAGGATCACTTGCTTGAACCAGCAGGTTTAATCACCTATTTCCCAAGTAAAGTGTTAATAAACACTCAAATAAACGAACTACCCGGAAAACAAATCTGGACGCACTTCACTGACACTTCACAAGGGCCTCACACAATCGCTGATCTTGTTTTGAACTTTGGCTGACTGTATTTACGTCAGCCTGGATAATTAATAAGAGCAACGCCTCGAGGGAGCAGGCGTCAGAAAGTTGATCCTTCGATCTTCCGCTGTGATGAGCAATCGGCCAATGGCGTCTAGAGAGAGCCATTCACTGGCGATTGCCCTTACTGGAAACACGATCGTAATCTGACTCCGTGCACCCGCGGAAAGGCAAATCACGTTCATCCATCGACGAACATCGACGTTCTGCGGTGCACGTACCTTGGTATGTGCTATCAATGCATTTTGAAGAGCTTTTTTAAACCCCCACGAGAATAGAAGGTGTTATAAGTTCTACGTATATCTGTCTGTGGCATCGTATCTCCCTAACGGCTGGACCGATGTCGATGCGGTTTCTTTAATTTGAAAGCCAGTTTAATCGGGATGGTTCTTAGCTTTGTTTAGATAAAATCGATTTAGTAGTTTTGGGAATGTTTGAGTATAGGGTCGAGGTATAAATTTAGCTGTAAAAAGTACCAACATGCACGCACATTAGAAGCTAGACCTTTTCAATAAAATACAAAGAAATACAATACATTTCAAGAATCTTATTACAAATTTCAAAATACATTATTTTAACCTTCAATTAAGAGAAGTTTTCGCTAAGTGCATTAATATGTTTATAACTTATGAATTTAAATTGAAGTTTGTAAACTGCATTAATGAATGAGCAAAACTTTTAAGTGTTGAGAATGGTCTTGTTAAATTTTTAACACTATGATCTCCAACCCGTCTGCCAAGCGTGGAGCAATCGAACATTCATCCAGTCAGTATCCAACATTTTATTTTAACATACAATTCCTCGATCGAACCAAGAAACGTCTACATTGCAAGACGAATATCCGCGTCGTTCCTCAATTCGGTCTGGTACCACTATACCTCTGGAACTACTCTATATACGCCTGCATTGTGATTCAACCAAGAATCACCAGGTTGTAGGACTCTATCAAGCCTGAGATGTCCGCCTGGGTGAGTACCACTGCCTTATCTATTTCTACCGCCAAGCAACATTGCTTGCATTGTTGGGTTCTGGTTTGAAGATAACGTAGCCAGCGCCAGGCATGAGGCATTGCATCTTGGTCCGCGACAGAGACGACTCATCTGCTGTTCAGCATTTATGTTGCCTGCGACCAAAATACATGAATCTAAGATGTTGGGCGATAGTTACCTTTTACTATCGGGTAAACTGACTGCTCGTCTGGCACTGCGCAGCAAAAAAAACAATAGAATCTCATTCGGGAAACTTGCAGCAATCAGTCTGTTGTTTCCTTACGCGGACGCGGCCGAAGCCAGCACGGACGTCATCAAGCCCGGATGTACCGGACAAATTGCATTGTGTGCATTCAGACGAACGTAATTTCATTTAATTTCATGTGTCAGTGGACAATTTGAATTTCAAATCCATCCCCATTGTCCCCCGAAATTTGAATCGGGATTATCTCATTGTGCGGTGACGCACCGCGCCCGGCTGGGCCGTAACCCGCTATGGCTCGAGCAATAGATAGTATACAGGAATCTGTCTTGTTCTTCAGGCTTCAATTAACCTAATTTCTCTAAAATGTAGATAACTTGATAGTCAGCATATAAACTTTTTAACTTATAAATAACTCTTCATTAGCTAATATCAAAATAAATTTCTAATATTATATATCCAGATTTATGTATTCTATATTCTTTATATCTCTATTTCTTTTATATTAATACTTACTTAAACAAAAATCTTCATACAAAAAAACATTAAAGATCATTCTTAAACGCGTTTGAAAATGTTGTGCAAGCCGGGCATAGGTTATTTAGACGGTGGGCATCCAGAATTAAGTCTCTTATTTACTCTGAGACACCGTGAGGAGACTAGTTTGTTACGGGCTCAAAATCAAATCCCTACATCCCAATAATGTGAAACTGACACAGTGCTGACACATTATTTTACGAGGAAACGACATCAAACTCAACGTCAATTAAACTAAAGCCTGGTAATTACCGTCTTGATTGGACGTGCAATTGATGGCGCTTACACGAGGCCTCGAAAATACTTAAAAAATTACTTATTGATGATCTTTGAATTATATTCACGACGGATATGAACAATGACAATTTCACACTTCGATTGAGATATCCTTGATATGCATTTAAATTTAACATGAACGTAATTTATCAAGATATCGTTAACGTCAACTGAATGAAAAGAATTTGTCATGCTCAGTTAATATTTTGAAATCACATCAGTCTATATAACCATTAAAAATACTTTGAATAAAGCTTCATCAAATTCGCCAATAAGTTTACTTGTCGATAATTGAAACCTAAATATGAGATACCTGATTGGAATAGATATATAGTTTGGAATCTATGTGGCAATAGTTAACGCTTTCCAGAAGATAAAGTTTTCAAACAAAACATCCTCTTTGTATATAGAACCCTTTATAAAAAATAAATTTGCCCCTATACAACCATTACTGTCATAATACAATACGGCATTGCAATATTCAGGGTAGAGGAAAGCGGTGAAAAGGTTTAGATACAATTTTGCCCACCCAATAACTCCATTGTTGGCTGGAGCTTTGGCGTGGAGCTTTTAGCGGGAACAACACGGCGTGGCTCCCACGCGCTGTCTTTATTAACATTATTCATACCCGAGAGTCCGCGGACAGATGTTCGTTAAATGAACATCGCTGACCTATTAACTTCGGGTTACAGAGACGTACGTAAAGCGGTTAACGTGATATCCCTGAGATGGTTATTTCTGTTTGGTAACTTTATTTAATACTTCTAATAGTTTTCCATAGCACAAGCATTTGGTACTGCGACTTCATTAGCTCAGGCACCTTTGAAAATTAGCGTAGGTAGCTCAGGTCATGGTCCACATGTAAAATTATTCAGTGAAATTAATAGTTAGTAGTCGGCCGAAGTCGCAGGCCTATATTAGCCAACCGTATCAAATTTTACTACTTAATTAAAAATATAAAAAACAGCACGACTAACCATGAATATCAGTTTACGACGTTGAGTGACGTTGAGCGTGACAGCGGCCGTCAGCGGGGAGCGTTGGGGTGTAAGTCCTCCCCCGCAGCTGATTGGCCTCTGATGACATGCATAGCTCACCCCCCAGTAATGACATGCAGTCAGGAATGACAGTTGGCCCCGTTAATTGGACACACTAATCAAACCGAGGCATAATTTCTGCTATGACGTTTTGCGTGTCAATAAATAAAGTTGTCGGGCTTGTACAGTCAGCCGTGACAGAGTTTAATGCAAACAAACACGAGGATTAAAGATTGTTATCTGGATGGGATTCGAAAACAACGAAATAAATGACACGAATGCAAAAAAGCTGAAGATAGTTTATTGGTTTTACACAAAAGGTGGTTGTTACATTTTATAATTTTAAATTTTAATGTCCTTTATTTTGAAAAGGTGCACATTGCGGCAAGAAATTACAGAATATCCATACTATTATACATCAATATAACAACGAATGACTCATTAAAACATCGCGTGTTCCAAACGTCAGTAATTCTTCCGGACCGGGACAATCCCAGCGGTGGGACAATCGAGAGCGTGCCAGACTCGAAAGTGGGGCGGCTTAAGCACCCAAATCAGGATTAAGTTTCCGTGTCGAACACTATTTACTGCCTAATTAATTGACAAATCTCTGCCATTAAGGTTGCGCTACTTTCTTCCCGGGCTTCTGTAAATCCAACTGTATTAGGAATTAGTGTTTTATGGTGGCGACCGATGCGGTACCCTAATTTTATTACCGTCCCTAATTTATGGGATTTTGATCGCCGAGTTAGATAGCACGAAGCTACCATCATCGGTCCTTGGGCCGGTGCAATCGGTAAAAAAGTAATAAGAGTTTAAGCTAAGTTAGATGGAATTTTGTGGCTATTCTTTGACACTGATTTATGAGTTAGTAATTTCATAACGTCCTATTTTTTAGTAGATTCGTAAATAAATATTAAACTTTGTTATCGGAAAATTAGATTAGCTGAGATTCAAGTTATAGCCGTACCTATGACTTTTAAATACTCCACACCACAGTTACAATTGTAGAATTTACTTAGAACAGACATGCCTGTATACATACACACACAAACATACCTTCACATTAAAACTATTATTATTAGTCTATCGGACTAGATTAGGGACTATCCGGCAAAAATAGAATGGTCATAATTTACTCATAAAATAAACCTAAACAAATTCAAATCCAAACTAGTATTACTATATTTGGGAAAGTAACTCTGCCTGTCTGTATGTTACGCTTATGTTTTACGCCTCAACTGCTGCTTTACGAAGCACGTTGGAACTCCAAAGCTAGTCAATCCGTAAACGATAAATTATTCTATCCAATAGTTTATCAGATAATCGACCTAAATAAAGATACAGACTGATTTACATTTGCCCAGATCGCGGTAGGCTAGGTCAGCCAATTTATGGGGTGCCTGTTGACCTGACGCTCCTCCGTATCTATTACAATTGACCTGAAATTACTGATGTCCCCATTGGACTAGTCACACAAATTTTAATATTAATTGTGAATTGTATTACCTATTTCTACCTATAAGTAGGTAAATTTGGTACGTATATTTACCTGAGTACGAAGGTAGTACTTAGACGTACAAATTTTAATCCTGTCCTAACATACTTTACACGGACATCATTTTACGCGGACGAAGTCGCGGGCAAAATCAAGTAGTTTCTAAATAGGTACTTAAGTTAAATACGTACTAAGTAGGTCTTTATTTATTATATGCTTTTAAAATGTTATTGTTTGACTGTTTGTTTCTACGATGACCTGAGTGGTTCAGTCGTCAACATGCCGGGTCTGCCACGCAAGAGGTCCCGATTTCGATTTCGATTCCCGGCCGGGCAGAAATTTCAATGATGAATTTTAATTCTGTTACGGGTCTGGGTGTTCTATGTATAATAAGTACGTATTTAAATCAGTTATCTAGCACCCATAGTACCTACACGCTTTGCTTAGTTTGGGGCTAGATGGCGCTATGTGAATTTGTCCACGATTATAAAAATTAAAAAATAAAGTAAATAAAAATAAAATAAAATATTACTGTCACATGATTGCCCATAGTATCATTATGGGCATCATACTTTAGGTTCATCAGGTTGTACCTATGCACGAGCCACCGCATTGAGGTAGCTGGGAATCTGGGATCGACTCGTATTAAAAATGCTCTTAACCTTAAATGTCCAAGAAAAGTCCTGTACCTATCACAAAAAAGGGGAATATGTTGACGCAGTGAATGTTAAAAAACGACTACTTAATAAAAAGTGTCCCTTTAGGCAGCAAAACAACGAAGCAACAAATCAGGAATTTCAATTAAACACTGAGGCACCTGAGTTTAGTTTCCTACGAGTAATTGCGGCTAAAACAGTTACTCGCTTCCACAATTTAAGAAAACTCGAAGCGAAACAACTTAATTCACCTAAAACCGTTCATTCCTGGAAATTTAGTTACTGTCCCCAGGGTGCGGGCCACGAATTACTTTGAATCCATTACGGGGATCGCTTTGAAAGTTAATACCTATCTAAAGTTTTATGATACGAACGGGGCAATAACTGTATTCAATCACTTACCAAATCATTTCGAATAATAGATCTAACTGTGTCTGTTGCAAAGTTTTTAACAAACGAAAAAGACGTATTGACGTGTTGGTTGTCAATACAATAAAATAAACCTGCAGCAGAGACAAACCTATCAATATTACTATGTCAAGTCTTGGCACGAAAACAAACTAATTACTACCTTAACTCCTAATTCATTGCTTTGCTTGAACATGAACAAAGGATTTCGGAATGGCAACACTCTAAATCTCAAGACGAAAAAGTTAATTAATTACAATCAAATCATTTAATTAGGTACTATGCAATTTTATTGCTTTATCAAATTGCAGAGGACCTCGGCAAACAAACTTCTTCTCCCCTCAGGCGATACGATAAATCCACAATTAATTTCGGCAGACCCTTAATTGAATAGCTATTCGTTAAACTGTGGTCCGTATTTTAGATGTTTCAATAAGTCGTCGAATGTAAATTTTTAATTGGTAGCTACTTAAAACTCTGTAGTACCTAAGACAACAATGCTTGATTATTAACACGGAGGTAGCGGAGGTGCGGAACTTACGGTGTATCTCTGGGTGCCGATTAAAAAATACAGACCCACCAATTTACCCTCCATTGTACGCCACAAGAGCGGTGTTAATTAAAAACAGGAGGATGTTTGAGGGCCGAGTTTGTTTAGGATTAATGACGGCATTTAAAATGTAGGCTACGATTCTGTATTCTTGTCGCCACGTCTCGTCGTCGGCAAATATTGGGGCGACTTTCGGACCAGTCATGGGATGGCACGATATCAGATAGGTAGCGAATTTCTTCTTTCTGATGATGAGTTGTGAGTGTGAGGGATGGTTATTTCGATATTACTAGTAGGACTACCCTCGACAGAAGCTATTTGGCAATTACCTTATAAAGTACACTTCCCTTCTACTAAAACTATAAACAGAATTTTACAAATATAGCAGTGGAACTTATCACTTATATTTTTGTCCACAGAGGCATTACCTGCAAACCTTTGGATACATGAAGGCGGGCCAGCTCGAGGTGGGGAACCTCTTGATGGGTGACGTGGATCACGACTACGAAGACGACTTCAGGATTGCCATCAAAACGCTGCAGGTATGTAGTACTTATTTTTAACTTTGGTTTTTAAATTGAAATACGAGTATAACAAACAAAACAATATTTAGGGTGGCTTGCACTAAATTCTTAATTAATAAAAGTAGCTATTTGTGTTTTTTTTGACTACACTTTTCACTGGCTTCAATATTGAATCTTATAATCTAAATACGCTATAGCTACGTGATGGAATGACAATGTAGTGCAAGCTTCGATTATCTCAGTAACGTCAAATAATATATTTACATCATTGATTTATAGAAGTCTTTGATTTACATTCCTATCTTAAACCACCTACGTATAGAAGCCCATTTTGTACACCATTGAATACATTTACTATAAACCATAATTCAATTACTAAACGCTCAAACGAATGAAAGAATGGAAAAATAAATTTAGTATGGAACTCGAACCTCCTTAATCAATACCACATAAGCTTTCTTAACTTAAAGTTAAAACAATTCTAGGAGTTCGGTGGTATTCGGGTGACCGGCCAAGTGGACGAGGACACGCTGGAGCTGATGAAGAAGAAACGGTGCGGCCGCCCGGACCGGGAACCAGGTGACGAGGGCCACAGACATAAGCGGTTTGCGGTGCAGGGCGAGAAGTGGAAATACACCAACTTAACTTGGAGGTAAAGAATTCTACTTTGATTAAGAATAAGTGCGTGCGCAGCGTTGTGCAGGATCAGCGCGCGAGCGCCCGCTCTGGGGCGTTGCATTGGTGGCACCATTCCGTACCGCGCGCATCGTACGAAACCCGCAATGGATTCAGTGCAGCCTCAGCACCCTTATCAAATTTCGTCTGCCTAATTGCCCAATAATTAACAAACTGTGTACAGCGCCACCTATTACGATATATATAAACTACAAAACAGCGCCATCTATTATATTGGTAATTCACTACTTCGACGTACAGCACCATCTACTGACGAGTAGGAACTTTACAATATAGCGCCATCTAGCAGCAATCTAGAAAACCACTTAAACTGATTCTCAGCATAGATTTCGTATTAATTCTACTACTAGACGCATAGCGTCGCTACACGGAAGTTCACGGAACAGTTTTGCCATTTTACAAGCTTTTATTTAACTTACAATGTTTGTGTATGTGACAATGTATGTTCGGATCAAATCTTGCAAGCCTAATTTGACCCACTTTCCGGTGTTCAAATGAGCTAAAATTTGATACGCCTATGTAACTTTGATGACAATGCTATGGTACCTACCATGGATCTGCTCTGATGATGGAGTCGGTTGGTGGTCATAAGAACTACTGAACGCAACAAGATCACCCGATATCATGTTTGGGCTCTTTGGAATGGTATTGATGACTACTATACCACGGTCTAACCTTGTTATGGAAAAGTCATATTACATTTGGCGCCATTCATAGATGAAAGGGGACGACCATGTCTTATTTTTTAGGGTGGGGGGAATCAAATAAAACCTTGGAAACTTCTTCAATAGTTATTATTTATAATTATTAATTAATAACGAATCAATTATTATAAGTAGGTACTTAATAATCATAATTATAAACTTTAATATCTTCTCACGTATAAATTAAAACATAACAACTGCTAAGGTTCGAATATTCATACTTTCGCTAAAAGGGAATGTATGAATTAAACTACATACCTACAACACGGAAACAAAGATTGGCATAGTTCACAATGCTACAACTGGGTATGCAATAACCCAATTAATTCTTAATTAATTTTTCAAAAAAAAAATTGTGTTCTATACCAATCTCTTGGATGAGAGATGGTACCTACCTAGGTAGGTACTTAATTTCAAATTAATATCAAAACCCAACTCCTACATAAAATACATTTTTAAAAAGCCAGCGTCAAGCCAGACAATGACGTGTACGTACCTACCTATATTTCTTTTCTCTGTATACTCGTACCTACCTAGACAACATAAAAGTATGAACCATAGAGGTAGGCGTGCCAAAATGATTCTTTTATGGGGAACCGTTCTGTCTGTACTATTTGCTTTAAGGGCACATAAAATTGATGACAAATAATAGTTAAATCACTGGGATCGTAAACGTTGCGTTACGACGCTTTCCGCGTGGCTTAATTAAAAGAATATGGTCCCTCCGACGCCAGCGCTCAGGGCCGTTACACACTGGAGAATACCCAAATAAAACACGATGGCAGCCGATATTAGGTGCAGGATGGATACCTAAGCTATTTTATATAGTTTTTTATGCTACTCAGTGACAAACGGGCAGACTGCCCACCTGATTTACTTACGTATTCTCTAAAAGGAGTCTTTGGTGGTATGATATGTAGACGTAGCTTATTGTGCTACATTAATTGCGTAGGTACACTAGATACAATAAGGGAAAAATACCTTATAGGCAGGCCAGAAAAATGGGCAGCAACGTTTTTTTTAAGTAGGTAGCTACCCAGGTCTCAACACTGCACCGCAACGCGTGTGCAAGCCAAACCAATGTGGAGGAAGCTCCAATCCAGCAGTGGCGTTAAGGACTCGTGTGAGATATGTGTTAGGTATGATGATAAAGTGCTAACTCTACGGTCTCGCATCGCAATGGATTCCCATGACAGTTGCAATGGAGAGAACTAACAAAATTGTATTCACATCATAAAACAGGGTCACAAATCCACGTCAATAATAAGTGGCCGTGTAACATTGTATGGGCGACAGGAAGTTATATTGGATTGTAGCAATAACGGGCGGCGGGCCACGGCCGGAGTACCTAGGTGGCTAGTTAGCCGCGCCCGCGCCGCTGCGAGGTGCACTTTTTTTCCAACTTCCCATCCCAGCGGAACCCACCAGAGTGCTTCTATTTGTAATGGAAACAAGCTCGGAGCACGCGGATAATTTGAAAAGTTCACAATCACCTGCACTGCGCGGCTTCAGCACAATTTCCTGTCGAATTAATGGTCTGTCAATATTGTAGTCCTCCATTACAGTACAGGTTGTTGTGCGAACAGCCAATAAAGCGGGCAGCGCCATCTCGCGGGGGGTTTACGAGTGTGCGGCGCCGGCTGCCCTGCCGCGCCCGCCGGACGCGCCTCTGCTCATACAGTTCAATAAGCGTAATGACATAAAAAATATACATTAGTAGGTACATACAAGGTACTATCCTAACGAAATATCTATACTCGGAGCGATACCTACACCTACCTCATTTAGGCCACACATATTCATACCGTGATCATCAGTCTCGCCGAACCGCGCGGCAGTCACAGTTGAAGCTTTTACGTTGGTAAAAGAATATCGCAGATTTGCTTTTGGCTTTTACATTGTATGCACTCAATGCTGGCAGCGCTCCGGCCGGCCCCGCGCGGCACTCATTTGGGCGCGCGGCTTTCTCAAATATGGCTTAGTGAAGTAAAATAAAGTAAAGCTTTTATGAAGTAAGCCACCGATAGTGCTGTAAATGTGCGAAGAAGTTGGGGCTAAGAAGAACACTAGTCGTTTACATGTCTCGATGTACCTATGTCTGTATATTTCCGTTAACTCTTCCTAAACGGATTTCACAATAATCCATATGTAAAAAGTTTTATATGTAATTATAATACTTGTATTTATCTAATAGAGGCATTGTAAAAGAGAAAACCCGAGAACACCCGTGAAACTGCAATATTAAAATAAAACTGTACCTGAATAACATTACAAAAGTGTCAAAAACATTTAAAAACAGTAAAAATGTACTTGTACATTACTCATAAATATGTATCCCTATTACGTACCCACAGCGACAAGTATGCAAACAAAGGTTCAATTCCCATGCTCTAATAGAGTCAGCTGCCGATTGCTATGGACAGGCGAATGTAACGTGGAAATAACAATATTATATCCGCTATGCACCTGACAGCCAAGTGACAGTCGAGTTTTGCCCACCCCCCGCGCACCCCGGCTACCTGGAATTGTCATCTGAGCCCATTCCAGCAAACAAAAGAGGATTACCTATCTGTTTATTAGTAAGGGTAGATCGCTACGTTTTAAATGCTATGTTTGATGAAATTATAATTGCGGAGGTACTAATTTATTTAACATAGATATCTAATTGCATAAGATTAGTAGGTATGCTTAGGAATTCGGTGGTGGGTGGTTATGGTACGGTTGACTTTTTCACCTTTAATATTAATTTTCTATGTATACGGCGTAGACACTACGCCGACAGCACGCAACTCGCTCTGCTTTTGGAGTCTTACAACCTTCACTCGCGCATCATTTGTCAACTCGGTCCAATGATCAAATGCGTTACAATTTCACACTTGACGACAGTTTATAAATACTGGAAGGTATTTCTTTTAGAGATAAGTAGTGTCTGTTGTGTCGTAACTAATCTGTACTTTCTGTTAAGTACTCTTGTGTACTGTTGTGTAAAAATAAATAAAATCTATACATAGCTTAGAACAAAGTCGCTCCCCGCCATCTGTCTCTATGTATCTATCTATGTATGTATGTATCTACATACCCTTAGATCTTTTAAACTACGCAACGGAGTTTAATACGGTTTTCAACAATAGATAGTGTTCAAGAGGAAGGTTAAAAAGAAAAAAAAAAGTAATAAGTAGGTGTACGCGAGCGAAGTCGCAACCGGTCCTCTCATCATCATCATCATCATCACAGCCCGTAACAGTCCACTGCAGGACTTTGGGCCTCTCCCACGAAAGGGGAGGTTATTGCCATAATCTCCACGCTTGGCAGGCGGGTTGGAGATCGCAGTGTTTAAATATAACAATGGAAAATGCTGCTGCCCAATTTCCACCCATGAGTGTAAAGGGTTAATGCTATTCTACTCTGTCGGACACCACACGGCTAGTAAATTATCTCCTCTAGTAAATTATAAATAAACGATCGGTTCAAATATCTTGCAGTTTGATACCGGTTTACACAGATCCGGTTACAAAATTCGCACCCCACCCCTACGTAGGGGTTCCGAGTCGGTTCCTTAATCATCGAATTCTGTTAATTGTTCACTCGGAAAATCGTGAACTTTGGACTTTCCGTACTCTCCCACTTTATGTCTGTAAAAAGCAACATTTCCGAGGCGGCAACAAAAGCGAAAATAACCGTGTTTACGGTAACAGAGACTAACTAAGTACTTTCGGGTAATAAAGTAGATGACGAGCCATTTATTAATTGTAGTGAGTCTCGCTGGCCACCCCCGCCCCCGCCCCCCGCCGCGCCCCCCGCGGACACGAACTGGGGCGACATTTCAATATTGAAGGCATTTCACAATTTCTATTGCTCTTTACGACTCCACGACGTAATAAAGAGCTTATTATGCGTATATTGAACGCAGTAAACTGACAAGGAATTTGTGGACCATTTTATTGAATTATGTAACATTTTAACTTAGTTGTCTCATGTCTTAGTACCTGAATACTTAGATCAAGATAACTGATAAGTGCATCTATTTTCAACGGACAAAAATTTAAATTGTAGGGTCAATAAAATAAATAAATAAATATGCTTTGACAATTCACACAGTGCCATCTAGCTCCAAAGTAAGCAAATAAATACTACTTATATATTTTTAAATACATAGTTTTTATAAATACTAAAATTAAACCCGTAACGGAAATTTAAATTCCTCATTTCTATTTCTGCCCGATCGGGGATCGAACCCTGGACCGTCAGACGTCATGTTAACCAACTGAACCACTCAGGTATTTTGAATCCTTAGCTGAGTATAACCTATTATTACCGTTAAGTATAAGTAACTACTTAAACAGAAAAGCTAAAAAGAAGTGTATCTACTAAAACCATTGTGCTTTTGTTTGAGGGTCATAAAGTTTTAGATGGCGCGCTAGCTACCTAGGTAGCGCGCCGACGACACTGAGTGCATCCTACTGTTAATGCATTCGACTGTGTCTTTCACGTGTGACAAAATCCAACCATGTTTAGGTATGCTTTAGGTAGGTTTTAGGTACGTTTTAGGTAGGCATTAGTAGTATCGCTGCTGTTGCTGACCGGATCAGGTAGCCCGCTTGCCTGTTTGTCTGCCGTTTAACATAAAAAAATGGTTTCAGTAAGTACGTATATCTAACTTAGATACTTCGTGTCAAATATCATACATACATACTCGCCCACACTCACGCCCGTATCCCATAGGGGTAGGCAGAGATTTTTTTCTCTTCCATATTCATACATATTTTCATACATTCACGCCGGTTGAGGGTTCCTACACCTGACTTACCTTTTCGTTTTTAAAATGCCTACTCTGTCACTAGCCACAGCTGCGATGATAAAACATTTGTTCTTACGATTTACTTGTTTCAGTTGTTTATTTGGTTCCAAAAGATCGGAAACTTAGCTGCCTTCATGGCTGAGACTGGCAATTTTTTTTCCTCTGTGGTTGGTTCACTGACACACCCCCAAAAAGTTTGGTATACCAGCACACCCCCCGCGGGTTACTCGATAGCAAAATTATTTTTTCTCCGGCCGACTTTGAAACCCACGCCAACTCGGGATTCTACTTTAAAATTCCTTACGTTCTGAATTCAAAATAGCGCCCTACACACAACCCGTAATGTGTTTTTTTGTATGTTATGCGCGCGTTTTAGCGCTAGTTTACTTATTTAAACCATTGCCAATTATTCATATTTCTAGGGAGCTAGTACTCGTAGTAAATTCAGTTGAAAGACTGACGGCCCTGCATTCACGCGAACAAACAAGCTGTTTTCTTTCATATTGTATTACGCCCCAGCCGGGCTATGGTATGTGTCGCCAGCGAAAACATGTCTGCAATTTTGGCTTCTAATATCTTTGCTAATAGAGTTGAAAGGGCGCTGTGAATATTTATAATGATGACGTGATGACGTTACTGTCGATATCAAAATTAGGCTTTTTTTTAATTACCAGCGCGTTCTATGGTGTGGTTAGAGTTGGATGTAAAGTCATCCCTATTATTTAGAGAACATTCTAGCAATATAGCTATTACAAAAAATGCATTCGGCACCAAAAAGTTACGAGTTTACTGGCCACCTGGTCACCTGGTCACTTGGCCACCAAAAAGCCACACCCCTGGTGGGACTCGAACCCACACTCCCCGGCATAGAAGGCCGATGCCTTATCCATTAGGCCACAGGGGCTTGCAGTCGTATCATAAATAAGGGCATACAGTATTGCAAATCTATAGTTCTACAGTATGACACAGGCGTGACAAGCGTACTGGAAATACCACCGATAATACAGAAGTGCATTAGGTCAGAACTTTCTTTGGGATCCGATGGCCAGTGAATTGTTATTGCTCTTAGGCCTAGATTTGTTAAACATTTATATAGTTCTCATCCTTTTGGCAGGGTAATTCTAGGGCATTTCATATTAAGCATCGCTGGACTATAGATGGCCGATACAATGATGGGTCCACATTCATCTTGGAAGACTACGCTAGCAGCCTGCAAGTAGTTTTCTTAGAAGTTATTAGTTTCATAGTGTCGCATTGATTTCCTTATTATCACTGCTACTCCACCCCTGGCGTTTCCACTCGGATGCATTGTGTGGTTCACCTCATAATTTGGAATATTAATGGTGCTTTTGTCTATGTAGTAGGTCTCAGATATCAGTAGAATATCAATAGAATTTGTTTCAAGAAACTCAATTATTTCTTGGGTATGATTGGAGAGCTTGTCGACATTCTAGATTACTATTTTTAAGGCATTGAATGGGATAATTTGGTCATGACATCCATTAGGATTGTTGTAATTGTAGATAGTTGTTGTATGGCTGCCTGTCGAAGATCTTTAAGTTCCTTGAACGTTGTTTTATCTTCGTTTGGTGACGATTTTTGTGGGTCTGGTATTCTATGTGCTTGGTCTTGTACATGTCGAGATCGGACGACGTCTGCGTATGCTCCTGGGTCAATGAGTTTAGTTTTATTGTACTTGTATCATCACTTTTTCCTTTATTTTGGCTCGGAAGTATCTTTTGCCTTAAGGGAGGTAATTTCTTATTTTGTAGCTCTTTGCATCCTTTATAATTAGCCGTGTGTTTGCCATCACATAGGACAGATTTCATTAGATCCGATCTCTCTTTTCGATTGCATGCTGGCGTTTCATGATTTCCTGCGCACTTAACACATCTCGGTTTCCTATGACAGAAACTCTTTGTGTGTCCGTACCTTTGACAGCAAGCAGTAGTTGCGAGTCACGGAAATGTAGATACTGCGGTTAATGTGTGGGGTTTCATGCAAGGATCGACGACATCCGCGGTAGCCTTCATGTCCGTGACATCGCAGATAAGCTACAAGAGTGTCACCTTCGATAGTACGGCCACGTCTTCCGCAGATCGCCAAATTATATGGGGAACAGATGTCTGGCTATGCCGCCCCCGCCAGGCACGGGAAGGAGAATGCGGTGCGTGGGTGATGCCCCTGGTATTGCAAACGTTCATAGGCTGCGGTGACTGCTGCAGGCCGTAAGCTTGTTTGCTACCTTTGTAGTATAAAAAAATTTGTGGACTTTTTTAAAATTGGGAATACAGCTTTCAATCCTTTTTCTTGTTTTGGTATGTTTGTAGAAAACCGCGTGTCCCTTACTTTCAAATATTTTACGATTGATTTGTACACAATGATTGATTTGGTTGTATTTTAACCTGGTCATTTCGGAGTACCCTGATCTCGTACTGTTCGCCACTGGCCACAGCTGCGTTGATAAAATATTTTTTTTTACGATTTAGTTGTTTCCGTAATTAAGTCGGTTCCAAAAATATCGGAAAGTTATCTTCATGACTGAGACTGGCAAATTTTTTTTGCTCTATGGTTGGTTTACTGACACACCCCCAAAAAGTTTGGTATACCAGCACACCCCCCGCGGGTCACTCGATAGCAAAATTATTTTTTCTCTAGCGGGGGTCTTTGAATCCCACGCTGACTCGGGATTCTACTTTAGATTCTACTTTACACATACCCCGTAATAATAGCTTTTTTTATGTTAGTTTACTAATTTAAACAAAGGCCAATTATTCATATTTCCATATGGCCAGGAGCGAGTACTGGTTCCATTTGGTCTGAGTGAAGAAAATTCAGTTGGAAGACGGACGGCCATGCTTTCACGCGAACAAACAAGCTGTTTTCCTTCGTATTGTATTACGCCTCAGCCGGGCTAGGGGATGTGTCGCCAGCAAAAACCTGTCGGCGATTTTGGCTTCTATTTTCTTTGTAATAGAGTTGAAAGGGCGCTGTGAATATTTATAAACGTGATGGCATTACTGTGGATATTAAATTAGGCTTTTTTATAACTTACCAGCGCGTGTTGTGGTTTGGTTGGAGTTGGATGTAAAGTCATAATTATTATTTAAAAAATAGGCTAGCAATATTGCTATTAAAAAATGCATTCAGCACCAAAAAGCTTTGGGTTTACCCCTGGTGGGACTCGAACCCACAATCCCCGGCTTAGGAGGCCGATGCCTTATCCATTAGGCCACAGGGGCTTGAAATGATGTCACGAAATAAGGCATACAGTATTTCAAGTCTATAGTTCTAAAAAATATGATAAGTGTTTATGGATTTTAACGAGTGCCCGGAAATGGACAATAAAAATTAACAGTTTGCGGCCAATAAAAATTAAATAACAATTCTATGTGACATTTATTTTAAAGTACAGCTTACTATGCAAATAATAACTAAAACTATGTTAATAAAACGAATTAAATTAATAAAATAAAAAAATATATAATAAAAAAACATCTACAAATCAAAAAAATTATTGATCACAGTTACAAATGCTAAATAATTATTTACAAAAAAACACTTATATTTTTTAACAATTCACCTAATAAAAATAAAATACATAAATTGTAAAAGGCTTTAGAACTAATTAATTACTGACAAACACCAAAAAAGAATGCCGCCCGAACAGGGACTTGAACCCTGGACCCTTGGATTAAAAGTCCAATGCTCTACCGACTGAGCTATCCGGGCTTACGTCATGTCGGTTGAAATACTATTATTGTTCCTTGGTGCATATTTTCAATCATTTACGTAGAAAGAAACGATAAAACATGTAAAAGAACTTGTGGTGAAAATCGTAAAACACACGTATTTATTATCAAATAGATGGTAAGTATTAAATTTATATTATGTATAAATCTAGATGTAATTTTTAACTTGTGATTCGAATTACGCAAATTTTAGTGTTACGTAAGCAAAACATGCAGTTTCACGGATGGCTGGTTCCCTAAAGACGTGTGGAGGTCTCATCAAGGTGCCCCTCCCCCTTCCCCTCTGACGCTATGTCACCATAGGACGCCGCTAAATATAGAACACGCGGAACACAAGAAGTGGCCCGACTTCGGGTCGTGTTGATAATCCGATTAGCTAGGTCACGTGACCCCCTTACCGGGTACCCGCTGCGCGGAATTTGTATTCTGATACAAACTTAAATTAATTTTAGTCCAATTACTGTTAGTTCTTAGTTGCCAAGTAATGTTAGTAATTTAATTTTATTCTAATAAGTCGCTGCTGTCACCGCAGTGGATTTGTAGGTATACATACCTACATGGTCTAGGTATAATATAGCTGTATATACATATTTTAGTTGCAATATACCCTATCCTACATGAGTGCAATCAGAAAAATTATCATGAAGTAGCTACTCCTAATTACTTTACTTACCTTACGTTACGTTACTTACCTTTACGCTTTTCTACCTGTCCCTATCCTACGCCTTTCTACCTGTCCCTATCCACTTCGCTAGGTCTTTGGCATCCTGAGTTCAATCCTGAGTCAAGCCTTCGCTTCGTGGGGTGGCCTCTTTTAACCTCCGACGAAAAAAGAGGGGTGCTATAAGTTTGACGTGTGTATCTGTCGATCTGTGGCATCGTAGCACCCAAACGGGTGGACCGATTTGGATGCGGTTTTCTTTATTTGATATCCAGTTTGATCGAGATGGTTCTGGTGGTTGTTTCGTCAAAATCGGTTCAGTAGTTTAAAAAAGATTTGATTTTAAGTAAACTTGATCGGGGGTTGTCCGTCTTTTCCTATCGATTAGGTTATTCCCATAGGTACCTGGTGGAGGCAGCATGACCAGAATTTGTTCCTCACGCAATTTGTCAGCCTACGCAACATGTGTCCAACATAGAAGGCGGCACTCTTCCAGTATCTAGTGTCATTACTTTACGCCTATATAATTATGCGAATCCTATCTAGACTCAGAAGATAAATATCTCATAACCGATGAGTCACGACCCACAAATCCTCGCTTGTTGTGGCGGTGTGACGTCACCGTAATAGCCGCGGGTGCGTTCCAGGAATTCCGCAGTTTTGCGGCATCGGCCGTCGCCCGGCGGCCACGGACCGTGCATGGCGAGCTTTAATAAATACGCAGCCCTTTTAAACTAGACGAAATGCATAATTCTTGTTTTGTTTAATTTGTTTTATGCAGCGCAGTATGTGTGTATGTATGTCAACTCTTTGCGTACATATTCATAAAGAACATTAACAGAAAAAAAAAAATATACATCACATCGCAGTTTTAGACATCTCCATGCATGTGTAGTATAGACTGCCTTTTGTCCGTAACTTCGTTTGCGTAAAACTTGGTTAGCCCGTGGGTTAACCAAATAAATTTGAGGGTTATGGGGCCTCACCACATTCTCAGGGGCCCCAGCCTACCTCACCTGCTCGCGGTCCCCCTGCTGACAGACGGACAATGCTCTGGCTATTTGGCTGTTCCCTAACGGGATGTGCGAATCAGATGGTAGTCGCCGCACGTAAAAAGACAAAACACCACAAGTATTTAATTATGGATGCTGGTGGGAAACCGCTTTTGGTCAATCGGATTTACCTCTAGGGTGAGGTGGAAGAACTTAATAAAGAAATTTCAAGTACCTTGGATTCGTGCCGCACGAGTCCGGACCTCCGGAGATATTTATTCCGATGTCAAGTCCCGTATCTTTGCAGCTTGAGCCGTATGAGGGGAGTCATTTGTGACTTTGTGACCCTAAAAAATCCCTATCAAGCACAAGGACCTTATATACGAGAGCATAATTAAATAGCATAGTATGTGATGCTCTATGGCTGTCAAATTTGAAGAAATTCGCCTGCTCTGCTTTGGTCATACGTTGCGTAAGCCCAAGGGATACGTAAGAAATGGATGCGTAAAGTAAAGTTTGCGTTGCGGCACATTGCGGTAGGCAGCGCTGCAATGAATTTTGTTTGGATTTGACGTGCCGCGTCGCGTCGCTCAAGTGCGTCTAACTCCATACAAACTCATATAAATTAACCTTGCCGCACCGCGCCATATCGCGCAGCGCGTGCATGTGGATCATTAAAGGAAAGAGGTCCCGCGAGAGACCCTAAAAGCGATGGGTTGACATCGCCGTCTCGTATGCGAGAGCCAATGGCTTACGACGCGAGGATGCCCAAGACCGAGCGAAATAAAGAAGAAAGCCGGTATTGACCACTCGGATGATGATGATGATTCTGTGATATAAAGCTACAACACTGCAAAATCCGTACAGTTTTTGCTTAAAAAACTCCGTACAAACTTTTGCATTTATAATAGTAATAGATGCTACAGTTTCTTCGAATTACTAATATGGAATTTTCCTTTTGCACTTCCTGGATATCCTTATCGATGGATTCCTCGTGTAAAACATAGAACTGTCGGTCGTAGACACTCGTAGAGGGGGAGCTACGGGCAGTTCTGTTTTCACGCCATCACTCGATAGATATACTGCATCCATTGAAAAAAATAAATCGTTTTTGAATAGCTATCTGCTTCGTATTTTAGCTTTAGACTATATGATATGTATCCGATACGACTATACGATGGGATTAATAAGTAATTTTATTAAATAATGGTTTTTAGTATATACTCTAAACCTTTTCGATGGATTGTTCAGTATGCTAGGCCCTCAAATCAATGATAGAGGTAGGTATCTAAACATAATATTATTAATTTTTATCCCTTTTCAAATAAAGTACAAAATTTACTCACCCCTATGTCTTTGAACGCAAGCGTCTGTTTTGAAGCAACTCATTTGGAAATCATCTCATTACGAACTCATATGGCTGCAAAGTACCCACGAGTTTTTAGTTTCTGCTAGAGTAGAATTTCTTTTAACAAAATATCTACTTTTCTATTTTAAAAATCTTTAGTTAAATTCTGCAGGTGATAAAATTATTTAAGTAGTAATATCTAATAAATTTTTGACATCGGTGCGGTATACGTCTACGTAAATAAGACTGATTAGCAAGTAGTTAGCATCATTTCTACGAATGAAATCCCCCAAGATTTCGCTAGAACAAAACAGGCATTTAAAATTCCAATTAAGCCGGGTAACGGCGATGCAGAATGCACGTCGCGGGCGCGGGCTCGGGCGATCGCTCACTTGCACTTTTAATTAATTTATTTATCGAGTTCGCGGATCGACGGCGCAAGTCGCGCGCCGCCCCGCCCCCGCCGCGCCCTATAAAACCAGTCGAAGGCCGGCACCGTCCGTCAGTGTAGCGAGGGCGGGCCGGGCGCCCGCCGCAGGGCGCCGCCGCGCCGCCGCAGCCTGAACGCGCCTCCGCACGCCGCAAGCCGCACCGCGCGACCTTGAGGTGAGTCAGTGCACGTGCCACCCGCCCCGATACCCTGCCCACACACGCGCCACTACACCTGTTTCCCCTATAACCTAAACCACCGCACGTCAATCCATTTATTTCCCGCTGTACGTCTCTGATTTTTCTTGCCAGCACTTTATGCCCCTAAAGGCGATGTGTTCCGTCGAATAACTGCCGGTTCAACATTTTTATCATGTGTGCATTGCATGTGCGCGCTCTCGTGGACATTTTAATTTGTTCAGCTTCCATTTCTTGCTGACGATTTGTTTTAATGAAGTGGCCGAAAGTTAAGCCACAGCTGGGTTTCCCGACAAAATGTACACGGAATAATATAAATTAATTGCGCTCCATTGTGGACGTGCGAGTAAACTAATTTGATTTACGGCAGACGATCCTCGTTTTAACACGTATGGTAATCGCTCGATCGCAAAATTAATATCGGTTACATAGTCGATGGAATTGTGTGTGACTGAATTTCTGTTTGAATGGCACGCGGTGTCGTAGTTGGTCGTAGTCGTATCTTGGTATTGTATGGCATATTCGGGATCGCAGTCAACCGGGGCCGCAGCGGGCGCGTGCAGGCGGCGCTGCAGCGCGCGTAATCCGCGCAGAGCCATGGGCTTGCACCAATCGAGTACCGTTGCGAGGTGGACGTCGTTTGAGGCTATTGTAGATATCCACAGTTATGCGGCTAGATTGCGGCTCACGCTACAAGCATTTCCTTGCATCAGTCTCTTCAAGTCTCTTCAACTGTATTATAAAAACTTAGTTTTCCTCAGCAGACAGCTTATTGGATTAGATGTCGTATCGTAGTTTCAGCTAATCACGAAGCCAAAATCCTGCGAATCTAATCTCCTCGGAGGCAGCACGCAGAGTTGGTCGGTGGCCAAGTATAGACGCTCAGTAATTACTGTCTCAGGGGCGTCTCTTAATTTGCTTAATTTGCCCCGGCCCACCCGCTTTTGCGACTGCGAGCTAAATCGCACGATTTAATGGGATATTTGAATGATGTGCATTGTTTAAAACGATTTGCGTCTGTTAGAAACGACTCTGGCGCACTCTCGGCGGGACTGTTTGTTAAACGGTGGTAATTTCCAGCGGTTGCGGCGTGTCTAGCGTCTGTTCGAGTTCGGGTTCCACTTCGACTGTAGCGAAAAACTGATAGCTGTACGTGGCAAATTGATTATGGCTTAGATGGGAGCCCATATGAGTACCCTTACCCTTTTATGAAGTCTTTTATCTCTTATAAGAAGGACCGGAAACGGGTCGATTAAACCTGATTCGGGGTTAAATTAAAAGGAGAGAGCACGCACGTGTAGGTAGGTAGGTAGTCGGAAAAAATAATATAACGTGCCCAGTCCAAGATTGCTTTCGTGCGGCTTACAATATCGGGCGAGTTCGGCCGCGCTCTGTATTTAGAGCATGAATTTTAGATACGTGTAACGGAGCCGCGGCGGGGACAATATGAGCCCGTCAGGTGCGCCGCGCTCGCCACGGGTTATCATTTATTAATATTTGTGTAAACACCCTAGTAAGGGATAAAGAATATAAAGCGGATTTTAATTCTGTATCACATGTTCCCTGTTCCGGAACGGTTTTAAGTTGTCAAACCTTGGAAGGTAACGCGGGTAGAGACAATGGTTATCTAAATTGAGAAGTAACAAATTTATTGGGTGTTGAGAGAAAATTTAAAAATTATAAAATTTAAACTTTAAAAATTAAAAAATTATTGGAATATGTATTTCACAAGGAACTGTATTTCACAAGCTTATATTTAATTTGCAGTATGTATGTATGTAACTATATCCGGGTCAAATCTTGCAACTGATTTAATGATGGAATCGGAAGGACGTCATAGGAACTAACGAACGCAACAAGATAACCCCATCGTGTTTAGGCTCTTTTGAATGGTCTTGATGAGTACTATACCCCTAGGTGGTATTTAAGCTCTGCTGATGCTGATGACTGTTAGTAGGTGGTCATAGGCACTCCTAAACAGGGGCGTAGCTACCGCCGTATCAGCCGTATCAATGATACGAGGCCCCCGGGCCACAAGGGCCCCAAACGTGTGTAAACAAAAATTCGTTATCCATAATTTCAGTTAAGCTCTTCCCTACTTCGCGGAGAAAAATTATTCAATAGAGAATTTTAGACAAGGGGGGCGGCAAAATAAATCCAAAGTTTTTGAGCTCGCTACGCTCGCTCATTACTTGTTCACGAAGTTAATTTTATTATACAATCTCGTCACACTAGAATATCAAAAATTTCGGGATCGCCCGGCGGTATCGTCCATTTACTGATTTGACGTTATTTTTATTAAAATTGCGCAAGGTTCAAAGGGATAAATTACAAAAATTTCGAGTCCGCTGCGCTCGCTCATTCGATAATATGAGTTATTTTTCGTAATAACAACAGAAGCTTTTAATATAGGCCTCTCTCACTTCGCGGACCCGGCTTATTTAGAGTATATTGTCACACAAATGTGGAGCTCGCTACGTACGTTAATTCAGCGATTAAAGTTGTTTTTAGTATTAACACGCGAATTTATGGGAGTTAGTGGGACCAGGATTAAAGTTACTCGTACCCCACGTAGTTGGCAGTACCAACTAGGGGGGCCCCTAGACATTTATTGATACGGGGCCCCCGGAGGGCAAGCTACGCCACTGCTCCTAAACAACATACTATAAACCCATCGAGTTTGGGCTCCTTTGATTTGTCTTGACAAATATTCTGACTGATCGTAGATGGTACCCAGTTGAAATATAACGCGTTTAAAAGCTAATTATAAAAAAAAAATTGAGAACTTATTAAAACACAGGTATTAATTTGCTAAACAATTTTGGCATACCTAAATTAGGCTAAAACACAAACCGCGCATTTCTGCGTCCTCTCCACCGGTTGTCACTTGTGTTTATCACCAAACAAACCTCGGTATCAAGTGGCAATTAAACAAAACATTAAGGGAGAAAGAAAGCTCTCCCGTTAATTGTCGGCTGGCTTCTTTCCTTATCGCAATTTTATTACACTGACAATACACAAGCGCACGCCTATTAAATTATTCGTGGTGCCGCGGCCCGGGCCGTGTTAAGCCGGAATTACTTATTGTAGAAAAAACAGCGCGCTAAACGATGTCGCATCGAGGTTGCGCGACGGCGACGACGGTATAAATCTTAATATTCGTAACGAGGAAGACGTGCTGCATTGCTGACGTCTCCCCTTATAATTCAAAAGCGACTGGAGTTTGGAATTCTGGGCAGGATCCGACGCTTTCAGCGGAGTCTGGCAGCACGGCATCGAGACGAGCTTGTTGTGCTCCGGGCCTGTTTATTAGAAATAAAAATACCTAACTAAAGCTGCTTTTGTAAAAAAATAAGCATGACCTATGACGCCTACATGTGGCCTGACCTTTTGGTGCTTAACAAAATTAGAAGTTACGGGAAAATTGTAACATGCTTCTCAATACTAGTAGTTAGGAATTACTAGTGTCCGACCGAAGGTCAATTTTTGGCCGAAGTCGAAGGTTTGAAAGCTCTAAGAAATTTTGTTCAACATTGTCCACAAGCTACAATTAATAATATAAATGATTTAAAAACTTAAATATTGAAGTTTTATTTTATTATTATGTTCACTGAATAATATATAAATGTAATTTAAATAATCTCTGGCCGATACAAGCACAAATAATTAAAATTACAAAATGTTGAAATTTAAGAGACGATCTTATAGGTACATATACATTAAGAAACATGCTATTTCGGTGTTTTGGAGGGTTTTTTATAATTTCCCTATCATTATAACGGCAGTACATACAATCACGCAACTTGGTATAATTATAGTGCTAATATTATAATATAATAACAAATACTAAATCCCGCTCAAGCATGAGTCGGACTCACGCATAAAAATTTCGAATTTAATTGAATTTGACTAATTAGGTGCATGTTGCTTTTCCGGTTTTTGTAAGAATTACTTCGAGCTTCATAATGAACAAAGAGTTAACGATTCACAATTTCAATGGAAAATCAAATTTGCCTCGACACAATAAGAATAGTAAAACAACGCCTCATTTTCATATCATGAATAACATATTATTAAGTGCTCATTTATAGTCCGTTACAATTTGCATTTCAAAATAACAAAAGCACGTCGATTTTTTATTATTCATGTGTCACAAAGCGTTCCATAAACTGTGCATTTTATTAAAATAAACTTCTGAAGATAATAGAGTGACAGACAGGATTTTAGTCTTACTATGGTTCCACAAAATAAATATTTGAGAAAAACAAAAGAGAGTCTTCTTAAAATCTGAGGTAAAGCCCAATCAAAAATGTTTACTCCAGAGGGTAGTTCAATATTTTAGGCCCCGATTGACTGAAGCGGCGCGCCTAGGCAGGCATTACGTCGGTAAGATCTACCTAGGCTTTACGTAACACCTGAAATATGAAAGCTAATATTTTGAGCTCAGTAACCCTCTACGTTTTAGATATTTACTTGAATAGAATTGAATGTCATTAAAAGTAATATTAGAGCTAATATAGAGCCTACAGTTTCATTACACTACACTACAGAAAAACAAAGTCTTGACTTGATTGACTACGATGCAATTTTATCTAATTTTGTAGAGCGTGGAACAGGGAACTAGACACTCTTTAGTTCAGACTTAAGTCACTTTGCATTAAAATAATTTCTTGGTCACAGCTTCACAAGCCAAGAGTTAAAATGTTTTTATAAAACAAAGTCATCAACATCTGTCTATCAGTCTAGATTCTAGGCCCTATAACCACAAAAAGTATTGGATTTTCTAACTTTTTGTGTTTATCATGAACGAATAAAATTATTCACAAGGGCGGTATATTATTCCCAATCCGGTTATTGAACCCTAAGTATTAAAAATCGGTTACTAATTAACAACAATTAAGAAACAAAGAGTTCCATCCCCGTCGTCATCACAGATAAACAAATCGACAATGTACAAATGCTCATTTACACGTAAACAATATCGACTCTCCTTTGTATTTGTTAACGGTGCTGATTGGGGCTTTGCCATTAATTAAGTTCAGGTTTATTTCAATAAGCCAGACGACTGATGCCTTGTTAATTGCCGGCTAGAAGTGCACAATCAGTTGCGCAGCGATTGCAGTAACGGAACGTACTGCAACGGTTGCAGTAACAGAGCGTACCGATGCAACGATTGCAGTAACAGGACGGAGCAATGCAAATTTGTCGGGGAATCGTCGGACGGGCTGGCCGTAAAAATGTTTGCGCGCATAACGCCTCAATGGTTTTAATTGTTCTATCTGTTCACTGCAGCGGACGCCCGATATTGATTACTACGGAACTTCACTTTATACGTTTCTTTCGGTTGTCTTATTGACGAGTCAATAACAAAGAGCTGTGTTGTTGGCCCTGCCTCTAGAGGTAATTTGAGAAACCTACGTTTATGTTTACGAATATGGACGTGAATTATCAAGACGTAGGTAGGGAGTTAATTTAATAAATCAACGCTGTTCATGTATCGACGGTGCTTTGAGCTACGTCGTGCATTTGCCAAGTCTTGAAACCATATTTCATTAAGCCTAAACAACTCCGAGTTTTCGCAAACTTCCCGCCCGTATCCATAATTCATTGAAATTATTAAACAGATGAACCAATTCGTATCGTGCCCACATTCTTATGCTGATGGTGGTACGTACTTAATTATGCAACCGTGGTTAATTAAGGTTTCGGCTCATCTAAATAACATTTTATCACCCGTCGTGATTTTCATAAAATTTTTTGTTTATTATCTACTTATGGCGATAGCAAAGATATTATTATCTACTTAAGACTTAACGTTACAACCGCGAGGATGTTCGTTCCTGTGAGCTTGAACCAAATATAGTCAACATTCCGGCCAAGTTGAAATTTTCAATTATCTTTCGGCCCGTAGAGGTGGTGTGTAGCGGGCGGCGTAGGCACGCGTAGCTTGATTGCTACGGATAGCGCCAACAACGCCGGGCAGCGAGCCGGATCCAGCTCAATCAAACCATCGCCCGTCATGTTTACGTAAAATTGAGTAGAATCAATTTTTGTTAGCTCACTTAAAATCCGAACACATTCGTCGATTTCCGGCGGCACATCGCACATTTCCTGCCGCGACGCCGCTGGCGCATGGGTCCGCCCTTTTAGAACATTTCGCGCGCCATTTTTATTCGATCATAATTCCGTTTTCAATTTCTATCGTGCGCGTCGCCGGCGAGATTGGTGCGTAAAACTCGCGTAAACATTCGAGCGGTTGCGCGGTTACTCCCCACTGTAACCGGTTTACGCCGGTGCGGAGTGTAAAGAGATAAGGTTCTTTATGTGTGTAATCATTCTGTGTTACGGCGGACTTGGTCGCCAGTGAGTGTTATTAAGGCGTCCGGCCGAGGTTGCCTCGCTGGTTTTTGAAAAATGGGCGCGGCACACGCTATTCAAACAATAGGTTTGTGTCTTCTTATTATTCAATCAAATCCAACAAATACTTTCAAACGCACTCGTACAAGTTATTTTGAATTGTCATATTTACATGCACGAATGAAATATCGAAACGAAGCGCTAACCCTTTCTTGTTTACTCTTGTTTATCTTTCCTGTATACTGAGGCCCCGGTTCCGCAGTTGCCGCCCGTGCAGCGCTCCATGGATCGACGCCATGATTACGAATTTAAGCAGTCCCGGCTAATATGAATGACAACGGGCCAACCTATTCGACATTCATTTCCCCCGGCGCACCTCTCTTATAATAACTTACACGGTAACTTCGCCTTAAGGTACGTGGGTGTGTATTTCGGTAGTGTACGTGTACGAGTATACTACAGCGTGGCGGCGAGGATTTGATTTCAATGGACGTCTTGCTTATTTTAGGCTTTTTAATCAGGATGAGTTGACAACTTCGACTTCAATGGAGGCATACATTAACAAGTGAATGGGATAGAATTACGGGTGGGCTACAATTTGGCGCGTCGGAATTGCGGGGCTGCAAACCCATGTATACATCTGATGAAGGTGCAGGTTTTGGCGCCCTATAATCCAGATTCGGCCCTTGAATGCGAGCGAACGAGCGGGTGGCCGTGGTTAGAGTGGCCCTTCAATCAGCCCTTCCTTGCGGCGGCGGGGGTCGCTGCAGGCGGGGGCGGGGAGGGGCACGAGGACCTTTGAGCTGCAGGCTCTTTGACACGAGCCACTGGCGCACTCTTCAAGTAATGATTCATTCTGCTGATGACTGACGCGGCTAATACGGCAGTTTTTCGCCCTCCCTAAGATTCGGTTACAGATTCATAACGCGACATTGTAGTGTCTGGTCTTTGGGTTCTTTCGTAGAAAATCACATCGGTTTTCAATTGGCACTGGTAACGTGTTTGGCGTTGGCGTTGTTTTTGATTAACTTTAATAAGCCGGCTTAGTTGGAGCTTAGTGGCGTGCAAGTGGATCAGCGGCGCGGCGCGGGCGGCGCTGCCAGCCGCTCGCATCGCCGCACGCCGACAAAGTCAACCATTGTGCCTGAATTTCGCGAATTTTGCAAGACAATAGCCCTCCTCCCGTGATGATTCTGACTACATGGGTTTAATTTAATTCCGCAATCGATATCCAGCAATTATTCACACCCCGTAACAGCTCGGGAAACGTAGTGTTTTAATATTCGGAAAGCAATATCCATGCACCGTTTCAAGGTCAAAAATTATGTAAAATGTAAAATAATTTATTAATAAGATTGGCGAAATATGTATGTAGGTAAGATTGGCAAGTCCGAAATCATTCAAAATGCGTCTGTGTGTTCATTAGTTTATCCTTTTTTTTCACGCGACATCGAAAATCGATTCCAGAAACCCGCCCTAGTACGATAAAGACAGTGATCTGATGATATTGAAGTTGCAAACAAAAGTTAAAAGTATAACAAAACTAAGTGGCAAAATGATGAGTTGAAAAGTAAAATTGTTTTGTCCGATCTCTCAACAAAGCAACCTACTTAATTTTAGTCCCTTAACGGTATTTTCACATTTTTCTTCCCCATTACTTTTGACAAACTCCTCTGCAATAATTGTTAATAATCTTCAAAAAATTCCAATTAAAAGTTTCTTATCTCGTGGATCTCAGTAGACCTGGTTAAGGGGGTACGTTTTTCATACAAATATGTATCTTTATTTTTCTTTTCTTTCAAGGGTTTGACGTATGTTTGTGCAATTGGCCGTTAGTAAATATATTTAAATGAGCGTGAAATGGATTGAACAAGGAAAATCATAAAATTACAAAACAACGCCATCTAGAGGCGAATTGTGGTGTTTTTGATATAACTGCTTTTGTTTATATCATTAAGCTATAGAAAGCCATTTGCCGCACCTTTGAAAACATTTATTATGAGTAAACCATAATTCAATTACTAAACACTCGAAGGACAAAATAAATCTAGTACGGAAATTTTACCTCCTTAAGGAGCTGAGAAGTTAGCTTTCAATTGTTTCTACATTCATTAAGATTATTTCATAACTTTTGCTAACTAATTTTTGTATCTAACAAAGGAGTTGTCATTTGATATCTTGCGAGTCTAACTGTAGTAAACCTACGCAACATGGTCAGCATTTCAATATACTTTTTCTATCGCAAACTGAATGTCAGTCAATATGGTATAATGTATTTCTCGGCGCGGGGTGCGGGGGGGGCGGCTCGTTACCATGTCAAAGAAACTATCGCATTACCGGACTCAAAGACTGCGGTTTGTTTGATGTCAGTCATCGGCAATACAGCCCCCACATAATCATCACAAATAAAGGAATATTGAAACAAATTCTTGGAAAACTCCCATTTCCGTGATAAGTTTTGGTAAAGAAAGCGTGAAGCTTTGCTGTTTTTCTTCTGCCTTGTGTTCGTTTTGCATCTAATTTTAAAGCTAAATTAATTTGTTAGTCTCGTTTGTTGTTGCTGGTCGAGATTGTTGATAAATGAAAAGATTAAAATATCTAAGACTAGCTTTTGGCCGTGACATCGTCCGCGTAAAATTCGGTTGTGCGGTGTTCCCGTAGCAACCTAGAATTTCGGGATAAATTGTATCGTACGCATGAATCCTAATGCCATTCTGGGATAAAATCTACAACACTGCAGAATTTCACCAAAACCCATTCAGTAACTTTTGCGTAATAGAGTGACAAACCTTACAAACTTTCGCAATTCAAATATTACATAGTGGAATATTAAATCAACGATCAATCTATCAATATAAAATTTATACAAATAATATATTAAACGTCTTTCATTATTAAATTGAAACAAGTCGTCCCCATTAATATTAACGTATTTCTAAAAGGGGGAAATTCGCAACAGTGTCAGATAAAGTAACTCTGTAAGTGCCAAGTCGTCGTTTTACGCATTCAAGACATGCCCCTATTAGGGCAGTCGCCTTCAAAATACATTTCCAGAAGGAAAATGATACTTTGCGGGTACCTTTAAAAGAAAGATTTCTGAATAGAGCTTTCTAAAGCTGCTCGTACAGGCTCTCAGTTATTATTCTCTTGCCGACAAAGTTCCTACTACGCTTCGTTACTTCTGCTGCTCGACTTTTTAAAGAGCGATATTTTTAATACTAAAATTGTTTATCATAATTCCTGCTCGATTCGCATTGCGACGGTTGTATCGATAAAGAGGGAAACGTCGTTAATTCTGCCTTTATAGTATGGCGAAATAAAGATCCTTCCACGCCTTGGTTTGCACTCTACTAGACTGGCGTAGTGATGGATCAATGCACAGCCGACAGCACTCGACCTAAATCCTTTAAAGTTTGTGTAAATATTACGTAGTATAATACTAAGAAGCGACTTTTGTATGGTCAGTCAGTAGCATCGCAAATTCGACATTTTCTCTAGCCAAAAAACTGTATTAAAACGACACTGAAATTGATCGTTGACAATATACTCTTGAATATAGTTGAGAAAATATTTTTTGGCCGCAATATATAATTCAAAAGGTCATTATTAATGGAGAAATGTGGCAAGAAAAAATGCCGAATTCGAGATGTCATAGCGCGAGAATTAGGCTCTTGGTCCGACAGACGAAACTTTTTTTACGCTGGTTCGATCTACTCTTAAGTTCTCGTAGTTCGATCGACGAACGTCAATGAAGCGTGAACGCGAAAATGACGAAGTCGCAGCCAATAGCTAGCAAAATAATAAGGCCTAGCTAGACCATAGAGGAGTAACAGCCGAAGAGGCTCGGCCGAGCGTAATTAGAGGGCCACCCATCCTTGGCACAGCGGTAAACAACATCCACAAATTTGCATAGAGCGGTAAAAGTATTAATTTCACCATTAATTTTAGTCTAATTGAGCTCCGTCGTAATTCAGACAGATAATACAGTTTAAATTGTATTTTATGTTACAATTTTAATTTTTCGCCGACCACGTGTTTCTGTTTACGCTTAATTGCGGCGGACGCAAATATTATGATGTATGGACATGAAAATGAATGGGGTAGCGCAATTTATAATTATTATTTTTGATATATTACGCGCGATATTCGTTTTCTTAATGAAACTCGGGCTTAATTAAGGCTTTAATGAATCTAATACTGTTTTAATTTTGAATTTTAGAATACGAAAGCGTTTTTGTTAAATTCGTCAAAGGAACAGAAGCATTAAAAATATGTAATGGTTATGTAATTGTGATGTGATATAAGGTATATATAATTTTTGTATTAATGAATACTTATTTTTGTTCACAGGTACGTATTTTTATATAGTATAAGAACTTCAAAGACTTCAATCTGGTAAGTTGTCTTGTTTTGCATTACCAATGGGTCACATCAGACGAATTCTCACGTTCTAATTAGACCCTTAAAGGCTCTTAAGTCTATATCTGTTTTTTTTTTTAAAGGTTTGGCTTCGATTAATAATTTAAAGCTCCACTTACACCTAAATTAATTCTATCTAATAAATCCACCTAAATTAAATCTTGTTACTTTGGCAGTTTCGCGAAAAACATTAGTTTGGCGTTATGGTCGATGAAATCATAAATTACTTTTTTTTTCCAAGTCAAAACAGAAACTCTTTATTAATACTACACGAGGTATGTACTTACGTCCTTCATAAATAAAATTAGGTATACACCTACCTACTTTTTAAAATTTGTGTAGAATTCAAACAATATATCATACATTAGAGTCCAAAGTAAAATGTGACACTTACGCATTTTTCACAGGCATTAATCTTGTAATAAGGATGTATGTAATTATGAACCGTAAGGACTGTACTGTAACTTAGAACATAAAATTAGCTGAATTAATTACAATATTATCCTAAATTAAAAAAAAAACTTTAATTTCGTTGTTTCAAATAACGTCATCTTTATATTTCATGCAGCGACGTCACTCTTGTAACCGCCAACATGCACCTCAAAGCTGCTTCTAGCTCTTACGTAACAGATTAAAAACCAAACCGACAGAAAAAGTCTTGATAACCCCCGACCAAGTTTGCTTAAACTCAAATATTTTCTAAACTATAAAACCAATTTAAATTAAACAAAGCTACGAACCATATCGATTAAACTGGCTTGCAAATAGAGATGACCGCATCAAAATCGGTCCATCTGTTCAGCAGCTACGACGCGACAGACAGATACACAAAGCCACAGATACACAGATACACACGTCAAACTTATAACACCCCTCTTTTTCCGTCGGGGGTACACTGTACAGTATAAGCCATAATATAAGTGGTATAAGTGATATTACTAAGCGAGCAAGCAGAGGCGGTCACGTCGGCGGCGGAAGCGCTGCGACCCGCCCGCGGCCTCCCGAAATACACCGCTCGTCCCTACAGGGTTGACAACTATGTTACCACTGGCCGCCTCCTCGGCACTAATAACTCTCTTTACATGGTCACTTTAATATTTCGGTTTGTAATGTTATTACTTTACGCAAGCAATTTTTTTATGTGAGACAGCGCCATCTATCGTCTGTGTTACGTACTTTCGTACCCAGAGCAAAGCTTCAACGAGTGTCAGTAAATAATGAAAGCATCTGATAAAGTGGAATTTTTAATCAAACGAACAAGTTAAAATGAAACATATTTTTTCGTAGCAAGCTTTGATATGATCAGTTAGAGTATTTGTCAAGATTAATCAAACGAGCCCAAGCTCGATGGGTTTACCATGCGGGGTTTAGGAGTTCCTACGGCCGAACCGAACTTACATAAGTGTTCAAAATTTCATCTCAATCGGATACCGGGAAATGGGTCAAATGTAACTTGCAAGTTTTTATCCAGAACTACATAAAAGCTTGTAAATATCTGCATGGCTTTTCATACACATAGATAGACCATGCGTGACTTACCACACCAGCAAGACCTTAGGCAAAAGTCAGACACACTACATTTTTTTAACTTAAACAATAGCATAATCATCTTGACGTCAATAAGATGAGCTCTGCGCACAAGGGCCTCCGCCTTGTTTTTGCCAACCTAAACTGACTGAAAAAAAACTAATCCCAACATTCAAAGTAAGCCGAACTCAAGCAACAAAACAAGTAACAACACATCGTTGGCATCTGGCAACCCTACTGCTTGCTCTTGATAAATTGTTGGCGGATGTTTTATATTGATTCGCACTATGGGATTCGCACAAAGAGAAAGGAAACGTACTCTTGTAAACAGGTTGTGCGCTTTTGTGTCAGGATATTACTCTATTACGCCGCGTACGCCGAAACACGCCGGCTCGCCGAGAACCACCTTTGTCGACTTATTTCATGTATGGGTCAATGGTTTTACTCGTGGACTATTAGTTTTGTAAATCGGTGCCGTTAATGAGGTTGTTTGTACGTGTCGAAGTATCGATTTTATCAGACGTTGTACTTCATAGAAACCCCAAAAATAGACATTGAACAGATTATATTCACATACTCCTACGGAATACAGGCATGACCTTTTACTTGTGAATAGGTAATATAATATAGATTTTGGTAATGTTGGATTGTTGCTTTTAGGCACGACTTCACAACAACAAGGTATAGTCCCGCAAGGAGGGCTATGGGGTCAAAAAATAAATTATGCGTACCTATGTGTTATTCCAGATCCTAATCTAGCTATGTACCAAATTCCATTCAAATCCGATCATCTGTTTAGGGGGTAACTAATAATTAGTGGAACTAATCATATGTCTTCAACTAGAATTTGTATTTTATTTAAATTATTAAAGAGCAAAATACGAGTAATGATGAAAATTTAATTAATGGTACCATTGGTCTAGGCTGGTACAAACTTTAAGAAAAGGTTTTATGTTTATAGTTAACTCGCTACGCCGTACCATTTACAGCTAATTTGCTACATCGTAGAAGAAAATAAGGTCTTGCTATATCTTTATTAATTTTTTTTTGTGGGCTTGCTACTGATTATATTATTTGTTATCTTGGAAAGCGGCTACTGTCACCCATAGCATGTAAAATTCATGCACTTATTAGTTTTCAAGTAACAAAAATGGAGACAGAAGTAGACAAGGAGGTAATACACGTCCAGGCGAGATCATTTCATCCTTTCCTTAAAAAGGGCAATTGATTTTATAATATTATACGTTTATTAATATAGGAATTCGTTAAAATGTTACCAAACTCGTACTATAAACTTTTATTCTAGCTATACATGACTAATAGTCATAATCTGTAGGGTCATGCCTCAAATCTGTGTACACAAACATGGCCGACCCGCAGTGGGTTGCATGCGTGTGCATAAGACGCAGATACGTGGTGTATTGTCTATTAGTCCGAGTTAGAGCAAATGTACACACAGTGTACAGTGTACACCACGATACACGCACAATACAAAATGTATAGTCCGCAACAGTATGTAGATATACGAGTCACAATAACTATCTTTGTCAAATCAAACAATAAGATATTTCGATTAAACTGCTGCTGCACTACTGCTGCTGATTGTACTATATTAATTAAGTTTATATTCGCCGAAATATTAGATTTGGTACAACTGATATACGCGTAAGGTTTCGTTTTATGACTCAATCTATAGTGTACGAGTCCCCTCTTGACATTGTTTTCCTCATTGTATAGTTTTATCCTCAGAATTTGTGAGCATATGAAAAACTGAACAACATTTGAAATACGAGTAAATGATGAGACCTTAAACAATTATAACAATAACAATCTTTCCTTTTTACAACTTGACATTGTCCAACTGTCTTGGAGTATTACAAACTAACAGTTTATGGCCAATATTGATACCTACCCATTCTCTGAATATTCGGCCAACGTTTGCTGAACACAATGTATGCATAGTCGCTGAGTGCTATGCGTGCAGCGTCGGCATTGCAGATCGTCCCTCCCGCCCGTAAACTGCGGTTTGAGCGCTGTCATACCGAAATTGCTATGGTTGCCAACCGAAATCCCCGCTGTACCTCAAATAAATAGTATAGTATACGATTTTATTATATGTCTTTACGAGAATGGTAATGTTAGCACTTATTTGCGTTCCCAGAAAAATCAATTTTGTTTACCGATAAATATACTTCTTGAATGTATCGTAAGTAAGTACGAGAAATGAGAAATGATGAACTATTTTCTCTCTGAAAGCGTATTCTCAAGTGGGTGGAGTGGATTTTTCTGGTTCTGTGAATCTACTCAGTATTTTAATCATAACATCGACAAAGTTCCCATTAACATTCTTCGTATAAAATTTGAAATAATAAAGCGGTACTTATTATCCATTTCAAATATTTGGTAGCTGTTTCCTGCGACTTCGTTTGTGTAAAATTCGTTTATCCCGTATACCCGTGGAAACCTACAACATTTCGGAAGAAATAATTATTCCGGGATTTAAGGTAGAACACAACAAATTTCCATTAAAATCTGATCAGTATTTTTGTGATCAGTAGTTAGCATGAAAATTACTAGCTTGCATTTGTCTACTAGCTTTAAAAAGACCTGAAAATCGACAGGGCCATATATGTTTCTAACACAGGCAAACCCTTCACTAATGCGAACATGGGACTGTTACGAGCTGTAGCATTGATGTGATGTCGTCACCATCCTGGTGTCAATCCCGGTTGATGATTTCCGGCAGTTAATTATCGAATCCCTCTATCGTGTTGATGCCCATCAAGACCGCGTAAGGGTCGAATATAGTCAGATCGCGTTGTCGCGTTCGGCATCTGTTGATCTGCCGGGTTGCATCGGGTCTCAGCTGAATTTTGTATGAACCGGTCAAAGCGGCCGCCGTAATGGCCCAAGTTGGGCTAAGCCGCGCCGGCGACGTGTGAGGAATGCGCCTCCCGCCCGCCTTATTACATACGTGATTCTTATTTATATTATATCGGATGGTTTAGGGGTGTCTGTGGCTGGTTCTTCGGGTTTTGGTCACAATGCCGGGTTGGCAGCTAAGCGATTCTAAAATCTCTCAATTTTGGGAGTGTTGGCTACGATAATATTTCTTGCATAGAATGGTGTTTAAACGGTAATGAGCTTATCAAGACTAGCTTCCTTACAATTCCTATAGATGGCGTGCCCTCGGGACTGAAACATGATTATGATCTATTGGCTGTATGGTATTAGTTATTGCGATGTAATTTACATTGGATCTACTAATTCGCCGGGTTTTTTATGTTAGTGCTCCTCGAGGCTAACCAGCTATGGTAGCAATTTTTTCTTTTTATAATCGTGGACAAATTCATACAGCGCCATCTAGCCCCAAACTAAGCGAAGCTTGTATTATCGGTGCTAGATAACTGATATACCCAAATTTATCATTTAAATTTCTGCCCGGCCGGGAATCGAACCTGGGACTTCTTGCTTGGCAGATCATTTCCAACATCAATTGTTTTTATCTATTCGTGTTTTATTTAAATAACTTAGTTAGGTTAATAATGTCAGTACAATTGACACGCCCGTCGCCCATGTTCAATAATATGAAATCCGAAACCGATATTTGGCTTTGCGGGACAGTCTCGATCAAACCAAGGATTAGTACGCCACCTTTTAGCGCTTTCAACGCTGGCAATCCGCGTTAAGCATCTTACATACATCCAATATGAACTTATTTCTTTAACTATTGCTAAGTTTGCTTTAGTGCCATGTTAAGTGGTGTTCAGGTGAAAACATACATACATAGGTACGTGCTCACAAACGCCCGTGTCCCGCAGGCGGAGACTTTGGTGTGGTACCAGCTACGATCGTGACACACCTCTCTCGCCTCTTCCACATTCATATATCTTCAAAAATAAACTTACGTATAAATAATCTTTAACAAATAATAATCTTTATTGAATTTTTTGACTTAGTTGGTTTTTACAGTGGTTGAGACCTCTTATTAGGTATATCAGGAGGTCAAATAATGCCAAGCATATAAACGCGTACTTATTTTAAACAATCAAAATCACTAAGAACTTCACTATCAAAAAAAATTTAGTCTATTCGTTTCCATTACTTCTAAATATTATGATTCGCGCTGTTCAACAAATTCGCCGCTCGAACGAATATATGATGTAATGCCATCACAGTTAATGCCATCAGTGCGTTGCACAGGCAGGTAATGACCGTAAAAAGCGAGCATGCATCATAGTTGTCACGCGGGCCAAGTTACAGTGCAATAATGTAGGCTTTATTTGCGTTTGGCCCATTAGCGGGTTAATTATTCAGTCGGGCGGAACCCAGCGGCGCGGACGCGCCCAGTTACTGGCTCTTGGAACGTACCTATTCCGGTAACGGCTCCGATATAAGAGTATTTTTTTTTTATAGGTTTTGTTGATTAAACTAAGTTAGGTTTGTATTTGTAGGTACGGACGGTCACTGCAGTATCATCATAGTCAGCCCACTGCTGGATATAGGCTTAAACACTATGCCACTGCAGTATTTTTAGTGAAATAGGTACTCGTTGAAACTGAAATGGAATTTTTATTAATTATTTGTTAAATATACTAATTTAATTATAGATTATTTCATTTGTTTCACGAAGTTTTGATAGCCCCCGGCTTTGAACGGGTGAAATTGTAAATTTTTTATACCTTGGCTTATATAACACAGCCCATGTAAAGTAACTTGTAGATCAATGAGCATTTTAAAGTCATTTATTATCAAAATTAAATTAAAAATTTCGTCATACACATAAATCAAATATTTTCTCTGTATAATATTATTAGTTTAGATAAAAAATGTTTTACAACCCACGGTACCCATGTTTGAAACATAGCCAATTGCAGGTAAAATAATTTAGCAGTACTTACGTTCCACATTTGAATATTTAACTACATTATTACGTAACTTGTGTACAAGTTGGCTGTTATGAAATTGTAGGCCAGTAAACTCAGGCCGTTAACGCACAAATTATGGTCCACCGCCCAGCCTTCTGCAAACAGATAGTTTCCACTGGAAAGCTTTTGGAACATAACTCCTTACTTAATAGTTGCTGCGAGTCCTATTGTTTCACGGCCAAGAAAATATACGGGTATACTGTAAAATCAAATGCGAACTGGAGACTTGATTCTTTGTAGACCGGCTTTTGTCCGAGGCTGCACTCACCCCAAATTTCCTCTTTCAAATAATTTACAGGGACAAAAAGTGTGCAATATTTCTTGCTTACTAAACTAGTTATAAGTTTTTACGTTTGTGAGTGTCTACTGTTGTACTTGAACCATCGGCACATAATGTTTTGCCATAATCTCCACGCGCAAGATAAGGGTTGGTTTGTCTCTCGCTCAGTAGATCGTAGGGGCTGGTGCTTCTACACTGTCGGACCCCATCCGGCTAATGTGCAATGATTTGTTCATGTACCTACCTACCTATCGTTAGAAATTTTTGTTACGTTGGCTGACTGCAGTCTCGACTTTCTAATAACCGAAATTTAAAAATACCTTGCCGATCATAATAATGTGTAATCTGTAATCAATCAGTATTACGCAGAGCGTTGAACGGGGCTCCGGCACTTAAATAAAATCGCTTGCTCGATAACTTTAAATAAGGTCCTAAATATTCACGACACAAGGCAAAAGAATAGCTACATTTTCGTCGGCCAACTCGAAAACACGGTTCAATCGCGTAACATTCAATTACAGGGCCTCAAGGAAATTCAGTTGTGCCCGCCGCCCCGTGTCACTGACTTCAACATTAGGATTTTCCCTTGGATTGCCAAATTTCCCGGCAATTGCCAAATAATTTAAGCCACTAACATCGGGCGATACCATCGAGTTATTGGTACGGCTGTCACAAACGGTAGCTATTGTGCGTGACCCTCCCGGTTTGAGTTATTTCCATAAAATGTGTGAAATATGCTTTAAGCTTTTTTAGTGTATTCAGCATTATGGAGCCATTTTTTATTTTCTACGAGTATTAGAGTAATATAAGAAGCAGTACCTACTAATGAAAATAGTAAATCAACGAATAGAATGTTAATATTTATATCTGTTTACTGTCTCATAGATGAGGTTGATCAACTAATCAATTTCAATATTCAATTTTTTATAAAGGAATATAAAACTAATACTAAGATTTTTGGATAAGTTTTTTTTATTTTGTCTGTAAAACGAAATTTCCTTACATTACATTGTTATAAGTTTAAGTACTTAGGTTAAAGTGAATGTTGTATATACCTATAACTGGGGTGCATATAAGTCTTGTACCTTGTCTAAACTAAATTGTAACTTTTATATGTGTACTCTGTTGGTATATTAAATAAATAAATAAACTAATAAGTGACCAACCAACTCGGGACCAACCCCATGCATAACCAACAAAACCGGCGCTGTATTCGTAACGCAATTCCTTGCCTTCACCCGGGTCAGATGCAACTCCTAATTCAGTTAGGTATCTAGCTGTTCACTTAGGTGGATGTTAGTGGAAAATTTAGTTTCCGCTACAGCTCTGCAGCCTTTATTACTTACACGTGTGAATGTTGGATACATAATTTGTAGGGTGGAGACTGGAGGCATGCAACGAAGCTGTTGTCGCCAGCGCCTCCACGGCGTGGGTTGGCGGGGACAATAATTTATTCAGTGCAAACTCGTCCTCGCGCGCAACTTAGATTGGACTTAAACGAGAATGTTGTGAGCTCGTATTATGCTTAATGAAGTTAAACACGTCCCGAACAGGGAACTTGACGATAGACTCTCGCGAAATTACAATGGCGCCTCCGACGCCTCGTGCGCCTACGAGTAGGCCCGCTAGAGACGCGCTGTGAACGAATAATATGGGTTTTCGTAATTGATAGTCAAATCTTATTCGTTATTCTATAATAATACGTGTGGTATTTTAGTTATATTGAAATTCAATCCATCCTTATTTTATAATTCAACAACAGTCCGCATTATTATTAAACAATAATAATAATATACCGTCGAGGAGTTGTGCATCCAGTATCAGAATCCCCAGCGGAAGATCTTGGTCAACTGATTAATATCCATTCCATCAACAATAGATGTCGTCCACCATGTACGAAAATGCAACACTGCAGCGCAGGAGCATTCTAACATGTTTGTCATATCGTACTATGAACTCAAAGTCAACGTTAGCCAAATCTCTTGGTCGGTATGTTCAAAGGCATGCCAAAAGCAACGCCGGGGCTGGGTGGCATCTAGTGGAATATTGGAGATTAATGACGGGGTTTAGTCGCGCAAACGTTCAACTCGGAGCTCGGAGCTAGAACGTTCTATCAGTTGCGAACATAATATTTTGGTATCGTCGTAAGTTCAAGCGATGAAAAGTAGCCTACGTCCCAGACCATGCAGTATTCTCTCTGATTGTGAGTGAAAAAACACCAAACCAACTTAAACGTATTTACAACAGTTTTTTTTTCAATCACACCAGTTGGTTTTATTCACACAACCACAAACAACATACAAACTTAATCCTAAACCTAAATATATATTTACAGATAAAAAACTTATACAAAATATTACAATGGAAAAGTTAAAAACTAAAGTTTATGAAGTTATAATTACAATCCACAAGTTTTAACATTCATAGGTCTGGAGATAAATAACATTTCGTTTAATATCTTAACACAACTAGGTATCCTGCATACTGGCCAAACTCCACACTACGTTAGCTATGCGGCATGGCTACTTGGGCAAAGTCGAAGTTGTTTGAGGCTAACAGGATATTATAGTGGCTCGTACACGAATAATTTGTTACAACGGTGACACACCACATGGGTTAGTCAATTAATGTTTCACTTAATTTTACTCTTGATAGTGTCGAGATTCTCTCTTAACAATTAACTGTGTGTTTGTATCCTACGATAAATTAAGCTTTATACGATTTTGTAATTTTAAGGTCTTGGTACCTAGGTATATTGGTATATAGAATGAAATATTTTATTTCACTAACAATATATACAATATGACAATAAAGGTACTTTAACTAAAAGTACGTTATTTAAAAAGAAACCTAATTACTTAATGAAAAATATACAACAAATTAAAATAAAAACAGTATCATAGAAAGAAATCCGAATCCAAATCGCTGCCTTGCGGGAACACGCCCAGGATGCTGGCGGCGTTACCTCTTTGAATGGCTAGACTATTTGCCCCAATTGAGATACAGAATTGAATCAAATATAAACCAAGCTGAGTTTACCCGATTCAGCATCACAGCTAAAAAAAGCATGCACGGTGTTATGTACTAAAAGAAGCGGTGGAGCCGACTGTTGATGTAAAGGTCTCAAATTTGTTTCGATTAAACATAAGGCAAATTTAGTTCCAATCGCGTCCTATATTAGTTGCGTGGTATCGTTTTTCTGGTCAAACAACCCAAATTGATAGTTGGCGCGCGCGGGCACGGCAAAGTTGTCGGGGACGGCTAAAAGGCCATTACAGCGGCTCGCGTATGAATTATTTGTAGCTAGCGATGGCGGCAGCACGCCACGCGGGTAATCGACTAAATTATTGTGCCAGCGATACGCTCGTAGCCCGTAGCGGTGGGCCGCATGCTGCGCTGCCACTTACCTACGTAGGTTTGGACCATGCTCTTTTGGCCAACTTTTAGGTACTTAATTGGGTACCGTAGCAGTAATTTTCGTTGCAAATGAAGTTATTTTAGTATATATTTCGCAAAATAGAAGGAAAGACGGAAAAATACGCTTAAGGGCGCCTCTAGAAAAACGGAACTATGCACAAGTCTCAACTATGAAAATGTAATTACGGGACAATAAATAAAGTTGTCAAGTCATCGGGCGTGTGTCGAGTGTAGCGGCGGCGTGGAGTAATTAAAGATTTAAAGCGCGCGGCGCCGGCGCGCCTGCCGCCGACAGACGGCGGGCGGCTGCTTTGTGCCCCGTGCCCTATTTAAACAATGCCTTCCGAGCTATGTATTCCTGGTACCACTGAAAAATGGAGGCAGGTACCTTAGCTAGGTTGTAACTCAAAAAATAGCTTCGGGAGTCCTCGTCCCAGTGCAGACGACGCATAGCCGAGGGTTGAAGTCACGGGGCAGGACGAACAAGGGACTCTATTTTTGAATCGCTCGCCTCTATTCGAACGGTTTTCAATTTGATTATCGGCATGAAAATTTCAATATTTTAAAAATCACATTGGCAACACCTATAGAGTCCGGTTCAAGAAAGCAAGAAAAAATTAAGACCGTGTTTTATTAGAGCCTCTGTGTAGCCTAATGTTTGTTATACTGATCTAATACTGCGGCTGACACGAAAAAGGATTGCATTTCTCACTCATACTTACAAATTTTTATGCTCTTACAGTGAGGGAAAACATCGTTATGAAACCTGTACATTCAGGCGACTGTGTGTAACCATGATCCAATCTGGTCATTTTCCTTTAATAGCAGGGTCACGGAGATCAGTCAGAGATGGCAGTCGCTCCACTGTAATTAAATGATCTGCCATCGTTTGTCAAGGCGGACCATGTGCGCGAGAGCACAACCGGGACATTAACGCCAAGATGATGAAGATCACTTACCATTTTTATGAATTACTTCGTGGAATGTACTACATTGTATGTGCAGTAGCTACTATCCAAACACCTGGTCTTCGGTGCAGCGGTTTGGCCATAAAACGTGATGTTAAACTACACAGACTGTCGCATTTACGATACAACATTAGAATAGTTTCTTGAACCAATACTCACGGCGATGTCCCCACAAACGTACCTGAAACCCTCACGATATTCCGAATCATGAGAACCAAAAAACTGTCCAATAAAACCGCAGATATAATGCTTAGTGTGGTGAAGGGAGGAAGTTTGTTATAGGCAGACTACACGCGAAAGCTCTCTTGAGGTGACTCGACTAAACTAAGTTGGTGCCTAGAGATTGAACGGTGGCTCGAAGACGTCACACCTACTTTACTGGGAGTTGAGATTTCCTGTTCCTGCACAGTTAAGTTAGTAATACCTACACTGGGTGCACTGGGTTTATTATGCTATCAAAATTGTACCCAGCTAAACAAGTAATAAATTATACTTTACTTGTTTAATTAAACTTCGCCTGCTGTTTAGACAGGAGCGTGATATACAGCGGCGACCAATAGCTAAGAGACATTGAGTGTTGATGTTGACACTCTTAAGCATGGGGGCAAACCAATACTGTATGTGTTCGCAAAATGTTCAATGTAAAGCAATTATTTACTTATCTTCTATCATCATCATCATCATCTTGGCGTTAATGTCCAGGTTGTGCTCTCGCGCACGAGGGCCCGGGGTCCGCCTTGACCATGATCCAGGATTTGGAAGATCAGGTAATTACAGTGGAGCGACTGCCATCTGACCTACATGACCCTGCTACCAGGGGAACCTGACCAGATTGGAACATGGTTACACATCCAGTCGCCTGAATGTGCAGGTTTCATCAAGATGTTTTCCCTCACCGTAAGAGCATCGGTTAGTATTCTACTAATGTACATAACTCAGAAAACAGTCATTGGTACATGGCTGGAGCGGGATTCGAACCCGGGACCTCTGGCTTACGAGTCGGATACTCGAACCGCTCGGCCACCGACGCTCTTTCATTTACTTATCTTCTATACGTAGTATTTATCAAAGTCGCTTCCCACAGTCTGTATCTATGTATGTATTTACGCTTAGATGTTTTAAACCACGTAACAGATTTTAAAGCAATTTTCAAGTGTATTTGATTCAAGAAGAAAAAAGGGTAGGCAGGGGTAACGTAGGTATTGGATAGGTGTAGGGTAGGGTAGGTGTAGGGTAGGGTAGGTGTAGGGTAGGGTAGGTGTAGGGTAGGGTAGGGTAGGTGTAGGGTAGGGGTAGGGGTAGGACGCCATGCCAACGATGTCGGGCCGGATTCATTACGTTATTAATAAAATAGACAAGAACAATAGGTATTTACAATGAAAGAAGAAAGGTGGAGAAAAACAATTTAAAAAAAAATATTTCAAAACAAAGAAAGTTTACATAAATATAATGTGTAATAGAGTAAAAAATATTTTACCAATATACTGTGACAAACGTGGCAAACATGCTTGCTACCGCTACGAAATTCTTTGTTCATCCTTAATTATTTCAAATGACCCACTAAATTACAAACATAGCTCCGACCAAATCGCGTGCTACCATTTCCGCACTGTGATCGATAATGCAGTCCTTCCTCCTCACATATGGAATCCCAATCATTTTATCTGAACACTTGAGTATCCGCGTGAGTTCGCTCTAACGACGGTCTACATAGATCCCTTTGTTTATTTTGCCTTTTTATTCCCGCGCTAACGCCCAGCAAACATTCTGATTTTACCTCATCCAAATAGAAACTTGGCATTAGCATTTGTAAATTTTACTCAACGGCACACCTAAAAGTTTCGCACATACCGACAAATTTGCGAAAATTTCGCTCTGCGATTTTAACGGATTTCCATAAAAACTTACAGCCGCCTCGCGTATTTACTCGGAATTCGTGTGCACTACCCCGTTGGCGGCTAATTTGGCAGGCTTATTAAGCAAATAGCGGGATTTCAAATAAACGTTTTGCCTTTTTAGCAACAATAATATTGTAGAACACAGAAATGTTACAACACATTGCTTGCGATTTCAATGCAGACTTTTAGTGACTAGAATAAACTTCGAGATACATCATGAACAGAGACCGCGAATGTATCTCGCATTCCATTCGCTAGCATGAATGTTGAATATTTCCCAGTTTGAAACAGCGCGAAGATACGGAGAGAAAGAAGTATGGAGAGAGCTACACGTCCGGTACAAGCCCGCGGAAGTCGGTTCACCGTCACAATAATGCGGACAAGCCGCGCTTGCCGCTTCTCCCTCCTACTTCAAACCTTTTCATCGTATCTCATGCTCACAGTTTTTAACTTGCCAGCTTTTTATATCTTTTATATTATCACTGGCACTAAGGCCTTTGTCTCTGTCAGTACCTATGTTGCCAGTACGTAGTTGAAAATTCTGTTGAAGATTAATTGGTTTAAGTCGAACTCGTGCATTAAAACATGAATGAATTTATCTGTGTTTTTAACTGAGCCGGGTATTACGGAGCGCAAAGTACTGTAACACCAGAGAGTTGAATAAAACTGGGCCGGTAAGCACGTATGATATGTAACGAACGTGTTAAATACAGCTGACTGGGCTCTCAAAGTGATCCGCCCTTTAACGAAACGCTATTAACCTGTGTATATTGGATATTGGAATGCGTAACGTACTCATACAATGTTCTAAGCCAATTAGTTAGTCATTTTGCAGTGGCACGGCCGTGTCCACAGGAACCGGGGTAAGCCGGAATAAGCCGGTTATGTCCGGTTCGAATCTAATTAAAGGCCGCCGTGTCCGCCCAAAACGCTGACATGCTATTTGGCGCTTTTTTCTCCACATAACAGTACCGGTGGGCCGGGTTAATGGTTTCATTTTTTCCGAGCTATTCTACCCATAATCCGTAGCGCGGGCGACGGGGAACGGGGAACGGGGAACGCAAAGAAGTCGGAATGAATAATTCGATCAAGTAATGCAGCAACCGCAGTCGCTCAAAATGAATACAATTGTTTTGTTTTCCCTTGGTAAATTTATTCCTTGTTTAGAATAATGAAACGGGCGTATTTGCTCAGGGAAATCCACTCTGATACGATTTAAGATGGAGCGCCGTAATGTGTTGCAATTTTTCGTATATAATAACATGATTTTTTGTTGTTCGTGGGTAATATTTTATTTTTATTTTATTTATTGAGGAAAACATACGCCTCTACAATTTCACTTTCTAGCTAGACAGTGCATTTAAGCCAATAATAGTTTCAACAAGAAGAATTGTTTCATATTATTGAACAGTAATACAATAAAATAGAAATAATGTGGGTTTGAATCAATAAGAAGATAACAAACACTTCTACATTGGTTTTGTGTCATTTTCTTTAAAAAATTTAGTAATTGCCCAAAAAAATTAAATGTCTATGTCTAACAACTACCAAACCGATTTTAAAAATTATTTCATCTATCTGTAGAGAGCTACTTTATCATAGGACAGTTAATTTAACAGGGATAGTACAATAACTATTAATGCAATATTATAAAAAAACCTTACCCTAACCAAAAATCCCTTAAATTTTATCTAATCAGCTTATTCATATTTTATTTTATTTAATATACCTAAGTCTACGTAAATATAGAATCACTTACGTCATTTAAAAACCAACAATGATGCAACTCGGTCCTATGAACCCTTGCACCGCCGCGGCACCCGCAGCCACCGCGCTGACATATGAACCGCTCCGACGCACGACGCTAACTTAAAGGACTCCGAGAGCTGTAATTTAGTAGAAAGCATTGAAATATTCGTGTATAATCTGAATAACATGCCGATATGAGGAGGGGGCGGCGCCGCCGTGCCGAGTATTCTATCCAATATTAAACGTTCGCCGAACACCGACTGGAATATTTTACGTATTACGTGCGCGCTTTTACAATATTCAGTAGGATAATCGCCGAAAAGTGTATTTACCCTAAATATTTCAGAATAACCGTTTTTAGTAATACGCTGCTCCCATAGAATTTGAAATTGTATTGTACTTTTTAACCGAGGAACGTAGAATTTTTTTTGTTGATTCTTTCTGAACGGATTATACAGAGCTATTGTAGTTATTTATTGCGTAAATTAAATATTAGTAGTATATTTCTTTACTGGACTTTGCTACTGCAATTTTATCTCTATTTTCTTTGGCGAAAGATGTAGTTACATATACTCGTATTGTAATAGAAATATTGGATATCAAGTACGGTGAACTCTTATTTCAAAGTTTGCCAAATCCTTGACTGGGCCCGACGACTATGGATAAAGGACAGAGCCGGTTTGTTTTGATTTTATCCCATAATTGGTTTACGTGAAATAAAAAATGGCAGGGTCAAGAGATGGGAAAATATATATGTCGGTTCAAGTTCCGACACCATTTTTTAAATTTATAGTATGTATTTTTTATGTATTAGTGTATATTTCTAGTATTTTAGATGTAGGTATTAGTGTATATTTTTACTATAACTTTAAATATCAATATTTTTTTTACTTTCATTAAATCGTGGCTTAATGCTTAAGCTTAAAAATGCGAAATGAATTGACTCCATAACCTATTCACTCCTTAGCTAAATCTATAAAATGTATGAAACTAATAATTTACTGGTTTGAAATACCTACCTTTTTTTTTAACTACCTGTCACTCTTTGCCTCTTTAAAAACCCTCTGGTAATATAAGTCCAGCATAGGATTGTTACGGACTGTTCACGTTATGTGATGAGTGTGATTGTGATGTGATGTATGTGTGTGTGTATGTGTGATCCCTACAACCCTTCATTGGATAAGGATTTAATTTTTCCAAGAAAAAATTGAGGCCTCTGTATACGGCTAGAAGACCATCAATTATGTGCCTAAATTACAACTTCATTTACTTTCACAATTCTGATAGTATCATGTAAAGGAAAAGATGAATTACAGTAGCTGGTAATTTCATTCACTTCATCTTAAGAAAGGTGCCTACTTAAAAGTTTGTTATTTCTTGTGAAAAAACGCCTCGGGGATGAAAATTAGTATAGGGCTGAAATTTTCTTTCAAGCAGCTTTTACTTTTGATTCGCCATTTTACTGAATTTATAAATGAGGAAGTGAATAGAAACCAATTGGCAGTTAAACATTAGTTACTCTGTTATAATTATACAGTGGTAATCAAGGTTTATATTTATTTCACCTATTACAAAATTGCCGTGTGGTGTCCGGCAGAGTAGAATAGCACCAACCCTTTACTCTCAAGGGTGTCGTACAAGGCGACTAATGTTTTCGAGGCCAAAAATCAAGAGTCTCCGTAATCTGGAAATTGGGCAGCAGCATTTTCCATTGTTTTAAACACTGCGATCTCCAACCCGCCTGCCAAGCGTGGAGATAATGGCAATAACCTCCCCTTTCGTGGGAGAGGCCAAAAGTCCTGCAGTGGACTGTTACGGGCTGTGATGATTACAAAATTATCATAAGTAGGTAGCTGCATTCTAAACTTGAAATCATTTATCTTACCTACCTACCTCTGGTTTTGATGAATTCGATCACAAAAATTACTTAAATCGTAGATCTAACCTAAAAGAATTTATTCCAGGCAACCTAATGGAATTTGTTTCTGCAAACAAAACCGGTTTAAAAATTATTTGCCATATTTCTTTTAAAGAGTTCACACAGACTGACGTGGCCCCGCCATTTATTGTTTACATTAAATTTAGGTTGTGAAAATATTTATAACATGTTTTATGGATAAATAAAAAAACTAATGTGAAGCAAAAACATAATTTAGTCATCAACATATTATTATTCAGTTTCACCATGCAATGTACTAAATTTATTTTACTAGACTGTACGTAACATAAATCGGTTCCCGGGTGTATTGATTTGTAACAGGAATCGAACCGGCGATATAACTTGCGGCTGGCGGCCGTAACGCGATCCCCCGGTATCATGTCACCCCCATCATTGCCAGCCACTCCGCAAATGATAAATATAGAACGCTATAATTAGACTTTTTAAAATAAATAATGGGTTTAATTTGAGAATATGGGAAATGAGCGATGTAAACACGCGAGAGGTCAATGGAACCTCAAGTGTAAATTGGAAAACGTTTACAAATAATGTAAAAACCAAATCAGTAATTTTTTTATGAACTGTCAAAACACACGAGATTCGAGATAGGCACGATATTATGTATGGCGTTGTCTATATTTTTATATAGAAGTATATTTTTATGTTATACGGCAGACAAACAGACAAGTGGGCCACCTGATGGAAAGTGGTCACCGCCGCCTATGGGCATCAGCAACATCAGAGGAGTTACTAATGCGTCAAGTATTGTTTATTATATAAGTATGTACTTATATTACAATACTCCGAATTTTCATCATGGCTCTACAGCATATCGAACAGCTACACTGAACAGAGCCGAGTCATCGCCCGCCGCGCCGCGCCACCAAAAAGACGACGCGTCCAACCAACTCCACGGCGATGTCCCTAGAAAAATTCCCAAGGAAACTCATCTAAAATGAAAGGGGAGATACGGGCAAGACGAGACAAATTTCACAGCGTGGCTCGGTGTCGCCGCAGACCACTCAACTAGCGCTGTGTTCTTGCTTTTATTTCGCGGCGGGCTGACACCCGATCGCTTATGGCGCGGTGTCACTCGGCGGCGGGTTGATTTATGCGACCAATATGGCGGACGCTGTCGCGAGGCGCGATCGAACCGCTCGTATCGCTAGCGACGCTTGACCGGATATCATGATTTGCTCGCTAGCAGCTGTCCCAGCTCTAGCCCGTAACATGTGCTTCCGAGATGATTTGACCATTATTTGTTGTCCGTAATATTTGTAGCCGTATTTTTGGATGACATATAGGCAATGGGCACATTAAAGTCAACAGCCCGCATCGGAGAAGGCTTAGCCAGACTAGATGCAGCCTCCTCAACATATTAGTGATGTGTTAGAAATAATCTTCGCGCTTGGCAGGCGGGTTGGAGAGCGATAGATGTAGATAGAAATATCAAAATGAATAAGTCTAAAATGTTTTTTTAAATGCGTATTTCTTTTTTACCTGACTGCCAAGAAAGGGTCATGTTTTTCGCGCGTATCTTGAGTGAATAGGTATCTTCTAGGCACGCATGCTACATCTTCGACCTCATCGTCGCTTTCCATCAGGTGAGTTGAGGTCAAATGCAAGCCTAATGAATGATGTTCGTAGATAGAGGTAGATTCGTCTCAAAACACTAGTATACTTAGATAGGTGAATTTAAAAATCTGAATTTGGCGCTAAATTGTAAGTCGAAAATAATTTTTTTTAACCACATCTCGAGCAGTATCAAAATGAAGGAAATTAAAAGGAGATTACAAAGAAGTATATAAGTCATATGTTTAAATTTAATTGAGAATAATAAATTGGCAATCAATGCATTCAAGAAATAGCTGAATCTCTGTATAAACCGGAAGAAACGGTTTTAAATAGTCTTCCTATTTGCAAATTATGTATGAACCAAAAGAAAATTAATGGGTCTCGCCTGCTACTGGAGGTATTGAACTTAAGCATTCATCTCATAATATAGTCCGTTGAACCGAACTAGAGCCTACTTTGTATTTAGTTTATTTTATTTTCGTGTTTTATTCTCAATCTTATTTCGGTCATTTTAGTGCATTGCTCATAACTTGACTTTCTTCCTAAGTACATAAGTAACCAAAGTTATTTCAATGACGGTCTTGTTACGGCACAGTTAATCAACGAGCCACAGAGTGAATCATCTCTACATAATGTTGTTAGTGCTACAATATGCAAATGAACGTAAGTGTACCTTAAAGTTAATTTATACCAGAGGTACTCGGTAACAGAGATCCAGTTTTAACACGATTTCTAAGTACACAACAATTTGCATGCATTAATGTTAAGCTTCATTCCTACTAATTACACCTTCGTGGTCGCTTCTTTCTTTTTTAAATTAAAAATAACTTGGAAGTAAAAGTGTTTTCACAACATACGACTTTGTCCTTATCGAAATAAGTAAAAGTGGCTTACTTTTAATCATGTGAGATATTCAAATGAAATCTGAATTCCGGTTAGCACTATATAACAATACAAACGCCAAGCGAGTGGGTGATAAGTACGACAATATCAAGGTGTCGGCGCGCGCGCCTCTAAGTAGGTCGAATAATGTGGAGGCCACGAGGGCCCTCCGGACCCTCCGCTGTCGAGGGCCCTCCACGCCGCCCCCGCCTAAAATCGCTTGATTTGACATGATTTTTAAAAAGCGAGACCTCTGTGATTTTACACGTTGACCACTGGGTTCGCAAAGCCGCACCTAATTACATTTTGATCAGTTTTAGTCGTGCAAATGTCTGCTTTGTCAAGTAAATTTTAACCACCATCGTATTTCAGTCACCGCCTACCCCAAGTTAAGTACAACATTGCTGTATAAATAGACGAATTCCAATTCAACTCAACGTCAAGAGGCATTCCAATAAATTCATCTGAGTAAACAGTGGAAATTCACCCCGAAACAGATATCAAATAATGAACTTTTTGGGGAAACCAAGACGGGACGACAATCGGACATCAAAATGAATAATGTAGTAGCGGCCGGGATTTGCGGAAACTAATTGATTCGAGTATCGGACCGCCGCGGCGCCCGCAGCACTCCGCTGCAGTACTAATGCGTGAAAAATAGCGCTAATGTCTGCCACTACACTTACAGGAAATGTTAGAATACCCAATGAAGAATGTAAGATTCGCGATCGATGCGCGTACGTAGCGTGGGGCGAAGGGCTCGCGGCGCGCGGCGGCCGAGGGGGCTGTCACGCCGCTTCGACGTGCGCATCGCTCACGCGCCCTGACGGACCGACTGAATTGAGAAATTGAAACGCCTCGTCACAAAAACTCTTATTCCACCCACTAGATTGCTTTCGATACTCCACTGAAATAAATAAATCAATCCATACAATCTGAAAATTTAAACCAAACACATAATTCGCACCTATTAAAATTGAATGGGCTTCACGCACCCGAGGCCGCCGCTGGGTGCTGTGAGAATGTTAAAATAATTTCCACCATTTTCACAGCTCCTCTCCATTTCACAGACACGGCCCGGCTAAGACGAGTATTTAGAGCGCTTGATAAATTGGGCTCCAAATCGATTTATTGCAAAGTCGCGTTTAAAGGAAAATGAAAAATTCGGAAAATCTGGCGGAATCTTATAATAGCCTTTTCATCAATCAATACAATGAAATTCGAAACTGACAAGGGTGCCGCTTATTATTTTGAGATCGAGCATATTTTTACGTGATAAATACTTTTTCCTCCAGTCACGGCGGGAGCTTTGCAGAAATATGTCGGAGGCTTTCGTCTTTTTCATTGTTCAGCAAATAAGCCTAGTGGGTGGACAAAGGCGGGTCGTCGTCGCGACAAGCACGTAAGGGCGGGCTTCCGCCGCGCCAGCACTCTCAGCGCGGCTCGAGGTGGCTCGAGCCATCTCGAGCCGCGAGCGAGTCTCGAGCCGCGTCGAGTGGCTCGAGAGCGAACGCTGACGAAGCCCGCGCCGCGTCCGCCGCCCGCCGCCCGCCGCCCGCCGCCCGCAGCCCGCAGCCCGCCGCCGAATGCCTCGGATTATTACGCTGAGCAGCCGCCGCGGAATAGGATGCTGCAGATTATGCACGCAGATCACGATACCGGCACTGTGACTAAATCTGCTACGCCGACACTATTCGTAAAACAAACGTGATCGGTAAAATCTTAAATATTGCAAGACGAACGGTATTCGATAGGCGACGGCTTGATTCAAAACTGATTCAGTGATTTGTAATGCATGGACTCTACCTGGAGCAAATTGGATTCCATGATCAACACGTGTCACCCGGGACGCAAGGAGCGGCGGGGCCGTTCGCGTAATACGTGCTCGACACCGGGCAAAAATAACTCAATTAGGTTTTACACCAGGAACACAGGCACGGATAAATGTGGTTATCACAATTATCCTATGTTCAGCTAAACTAACGAGGAGCGCTCGGTTCGTTTGCGCTTTTTGCTGCCTCAAACAAAGAACTTTCATCAGTATAAAATACTGTCGCGGTAAAATAGAAAGAAAGGAAATCCAGCAGATTACATTCCGTTATTAGATTAGCTATAGTGCAAGCTTGCTAGTGAAAAGAGTTAAATACGTAGTAAACTGTCCTTTGGAGACTAGCAGTTTCTTTATTTTTTATGTAGAAGTAGCTACACCACAGACTGTGGTTAATTTAATGCATACATTGTAGTCCTTGTTAAAATGGAACTTATGTACCTAACTTAATGCGCTTATTGGTTCCCCTCATTTTTGTGGTAACATCAACAACGTAAACGAAACATTATAGTCAGGCAAAGATTCATCTTCTCCATTTCATTTATTAAATTGTATCTTAAGATATTAGACTACATTGTAAATAATTAAGTAATGTCTAAAGATCTCGATGAAAATTAGAGCTCAATCAGAACAACGTCCAGCAACAACAACTTCAACATTTTCATGAGGATGATGGTTGTAGTGTTGTGTGGTGATCAATCGACAGCTGTGACAATGGTAAAAAACGCATAATAAAGATTCAATGAGAATTCTAGCTTAAATTTTTCGTCCTGGTCTTGTTTGGAATGTCAAGAAAATGCATGGCTTTAGTTTCCTTCATGGATTTTCTTCTTGTTGTAACCGTCGCAGCCCCAGCATGTAGACCAGCGCGGCGCCCCCGGGCGCCAGGCGGGGCGCCGCGGCCTAATGGAGCCGGCCGCGGGGGGCAATTACCCGCGCTCTTATCGAACTACACCCAACACATTCTTAATAACCGAGCGACCCCGCCTACATAACACGACACTATTACTACACCAACCTCCAAGACACCATACAGCGTAACAAGCTTAAATACAATAATTTCACTGCCGTAATTGATACCTATAAACCGACATCGTTCCGCTAGACACCCGACGCGAACCGAAGGTGTTCCTCGCCGCAACCCGACGCGAAAGTTCGCAATCGACGCAACGACCAACAACGCGAGTGATGGTGCCCCCCCCACGCCATTATACACTCTATTTGTATTCTATTACAGTATCAAATGGCGTCAAACAACTAGTTATTTAATTCTTTGACAACGATGTTTCACAGCCACTTAAAACTTTGAGTGAATAACAAATCTCCGAAAAGTCTATCCCAGGAAGTTGGGCTGTTAAATTGTTTGTAGGAAGACAGAGGAGCTCTTTTAAAAAGTTAAAGGGACAAAAAACGCATAATGGGATCAGGTGGTGACTTATTTAAAACTCTGCATCGCATTACCCTTTTATGAAGTTTGAAATAAAAACCGCGATGCTGTCCACAGTCGCGTAAAACAAGTGAAAGGTTTTCGCAGCCGGGTAAAGAGTTAGGAGGTAACATTTCGCTTAGACACGAGTACCTATTGTTTCAGTTAGATGGTAAAATGAAAGAAGGTTAAGGTTAAGGTTTTAATAAATATTTACTGGGAAACCTTAATAAGCACAAGGTCTGAATCATATTTTGCTCTTATATTACAATCGAAAGATAATCACTGAGGCTTTAAGATTATTTAAAAACCAACTGAAGCCGACAACGATAGAAACAGTGATTAAATTTTAATAAAGTTACAGCAACGGAATGAGCACGAATAGAAAGAAAATTCATCGGGCGACGTCGCCGCTGGTCTTTGGATTGTTTATTCAATTACATCAGTTGACAAATCCATTTACGGTTTATCTAGTGGCAGTCGGGGCCTGGGAACAATCAGTCGTGGGCGACGGGCGTCGTTGATTGCGTGCTGTGCGACGCGCCGTGATACCATCACCCTAGTGCCTAAGCCACATGGAACAATTACCACATTTCTTGCCGTCATGTGGACGAGGTTCAATCCATAACAGTGGACTTTTGTGTTTGTTCATCATCATTCCCCCATTTTCTTCTATTTTTTTTAATAATACGGCAGACAAACAGCCTTGCGGGCCACCTGATGGAAAGTGGTCACCGCTGCCTATGGACATTGCAACACCAGGTGTGTTACCAATGCGTTGCCCGCCTTTAAGGAGACTTTAATATACCTCTTGAACAATCCCATGTTCAAGAGCCCAAAGGAAATACTATGGCTGGGAGCTCATTCCACATCCGAATCGTACTAGCGAGAAACGTTCTTTAAACGTTCTTGCGTGGAAACCACTAGAGGGTCTTCGTAATGAGGATGAGCAATTAACACTTACCGACAAAAAACACTGTTATATGTTAATTGATTACTGCTTAACTCTGATTGAAACCATCCAAAGCTTATGCTCGACTAATTCTACTTGTCACAGTTCATAAAATAAACTTCCATCGGTGGGGGCGCCAAAAGGTCCCTTATCTCGGTTACAGACGCTTTGAATAACGATCCAGCGAGTGTAACCCCATCGCGGCCAGTTCTTTGATGTCCTTTAATTATAAAAGTTTTTCACGCAAAGGAGAACCTTTTAAACTCTCCGCGGCCCCGCGCACGCTGCCGGTGACTTGTGACTCTCGTTGATGCGAGATTCGGATCATGTCCGCCTTTTACACACTTTTATTTTAATAGAAATTCATATTTATACATTCATTATGATAATTTACGACGACTTGATAATGTATTCAATGATTATCTAACATCAAATATGTACATTTAGAAAATGCGTCGAATACAAAAAGAACTTTCCAACAAAGCTTCTGCGTACTTGTGATCCTACGAAGCGTGTCAATCGATACCGACATTTTCCGTGTACCTACATAGCAACTGTTTTAAATTCACTGCCTTGATGTTACGTCGAACTTACGTAAAGTTCATTTGTCAGGACCGTACTACGGTACTACCGCAGACGCTCGCGCGACATTTTGTAGCCATGCGATTAACTAGCTGATCGAGCGTTTTCTAATTCTGAACAATCATTTGTCTTTTGCGAAGATGTACGTAAGCACTTATCTGTTACTATAATGTATGTGTATATATTCCCCACCCCTTCTTAGTTCCCCTACACCAACACGGAAGGGACAACAAACAATACTCCGAAAATTACTAGTCAGCCACTGAAATATTCGCTGTCATGTTTGGCTCAGGCGGAATATATGGGGCAGGCAGGACAGTCGCAGTCCACTCCATAATAAATTCATAGCTGTATTCAAATAAAGGGCAAAAGAAAATAGAGTTGTGGCCGGCAAAGTAGGGCGCGGTGGGCCGGGCGTAGGTATCGATCAGTGCTAAAACAGGCTCGGCAGCCGACGTCTGTCTAGCCTCGTAGCACTGCCTATATAAAGCCACCTGCAACGTCTGCGCCCCTGGTACATTGACCCAGTAAACGGTCCCCGGACATGTTGATTGAATGCAGGAATAGCGCCATGTTTTGTGAAATTGAATTGTAAAAAAACCATCCAATCGGGTGGTGCGTTTTTTAACACATGCCAGCGTATGTTTTTTTAAAGTCTACGGTGGTTTTGGTTTACCAATAATCAAATTAAAATTGGTCCGTTCAAGTTACAAATCAGTAATCTGTAACGACAAAAAGTTTCACGTATTTATATTAAATTCACATACAGCCCCTCATTCGAAATACAGAATTTTAAAAACAATATAAACAAGGAAAAATATTTTCCCTTTTGTCTTTTGATGTAAAAAGACAACAAAAGCTAAATTTGGGAGTACCAAGTTGAAGTATTACATTCCCCGTTGTCGAAATGGAAAATAGAACAACCCCGAATTGTCTCGAATTACTAATCGATGTGGGATTTATTTTACTTCGGAACCGAATCTCCCTCATTATGGTCCAACGTGATGAATCATCCAAGATAAACGTTTCGACACAAAGTAAATCAAGCGGGAGCATCGTACTTTCAAAAGCTTTTTATTTAACATACATTTTATTTTTGTACGGATTTTGTGTGTTAAGCGTTTGGTAATCGTTCATTTGTAAAGGCGCGACTCATCCAATTAAATAAATATGCGTCTGTTATGGAAGCGATTTCATCGTTAATTTGTATTGTCACATGACTGTATGTTTTCGCTACGTTGGAATATGAAGCTAGATTAAATCACTAAATTTGAGAACATTTATACAAGACTAGCTTTCCGCCCGCGGCTCCGCCCGCCTCGACTATACGTTAGGTATATCGCGTGAGTGGAAAACAATAAAAAGTCTATGTCCATCCTCAGGTAGTAAACTAACTTCACGCTGAATTTCATCAAAACTGGTGCAGTGGTTTAGCCGTGAAACCGCAACAGGCAAAGATAGAATTACAACAAGAATTCTGGAAAATTAAAATTAGTTTTAAATCAAGTACGTGTACCATATATTAGGTTGTGGTGGCTCTGCCGCCCAGCCGCCCACGACCCACAGCCCGTGGTCCAGCCGTAACTCGCCTCCATTAGCCGACAGCCAAGCGTCCGTTTTAATGAGCCGGCAACAGCATTCGTATTGCCATCGTTTTCTTACCACTTTAATACTGTCATGAATGTCTCTATGCACTTAGGTCGTCCATTAAGACCGCTGCAACGTTAGCTGACGGAACGAGCCCGTAAAACGTTTATAACATCCTTCCAGCAGTTCCAGCACTTGTAAAGCGCTTTCAGAATCCTTGCTCGTTTTATGTGACCTTACATTAATGCACATTTGGAGTTTTTTCGTGTCTCCAAGGCTCACGCGACCGCGCTAAGTATACTAGTTCCAGTCTGCTTTCCATATAATGCGCTCGTTTACTCCGCTTGCTTTGGACAAATATATTTTCAGAAAATCCATTACACTGCCTCCGCAGCGATTCAGTTGGAATCCTAAACCACGATGTAGTATTTGAACAAGTAAATATATTAGGACCACAACCCAATGACGGCTCGTGTTGGAGGCGCGCCAAAAGGCTTTCTTTGGAAAGTGGAAAATCTCTGATCATGACTATTTTATTAATGAAATAAGTAACAATAATCTGCATGCACATTACTTTTTAATTACAAAACTGCTATTCAGATAAAGTTCAAAATACGAACTCGGCGATGTAGGTTAGATTCTCAGAACGCCAGATTATCAGGTAGTCAGTTTCTTATTAGACAGATTCGAACTACGTCAGATTCTGATTAGATCAAGCGCGCTTTGTAACTGGACCACTGTACTTTGGCACTGTCCTAATTGCCAACGGTCGTGCGACTGGCGGTTTTGAGGTCTCCTTATGGTCAGAACGCGTCCGTCGACAGCGCCATAAGGTAGAAACGTATAGGGCACGGATTAAATCATCGCAATTTGCACGTAACATAAAAACTTTATTTGAATGTCTTTAGAAGCGTAATGTACAACTACACACGCTGTGATACCTGTGATAACCCTGGTATTGCAGACACATTTACTGTCATTCGGGTGGTACACTGTCTATATACATTAAAATGTCAGTAACCAGTGACCAATATGACAGGAGGATAGTTAAGACGCGCGCCGGCTCATGGAGGCGCAGGCGCAGGCGCGACCAGCGCCGTGATTTGCGAGCTGCAGAGATAAGTTTAATCAGAGCGCTGTTAAGTTTTAGTGCTGGATGCATACGGTTTATGGCGGGTTGGGGCGACATTGTCAACAGATCTCGCGACGCTTTTTACTGCTGCTGAAACGTTACTTTAACGTTTTATAGTTTTCGTCGTTCGTCGCGCTCGCTGGCGGTCACGGCGGCCTTAATAGCCGGCGCTAAGTGCCCGCTCGGGGCTTCGCTCGCCCTCCAATATCTTTGTATGTTTTTCTCGCACACTCGCCAGAGATTTCCATCTTTACGATATAAGAGTTTTCTTGTTTTTATTTTTATGGTATTAACCGGTTTTGGATGACTTTCTTGTACGTCAGCACAACCGCTTGGGAGCCCTTGTGTCTCGTCCGTACTTATATAATGTCTTACACAGTAATTTTATACTAATTTTCATATTTTGTTGTTTACAGGTAAGCGAGTTCAGCGAAAGGGTGGGTAGCTTCGACCTACAAGGGCGAGGTACACACAACACACTCATTAATAAATCAATAGGTACGCCAAGTCGACTGCGAGTCGGTGGATTTCCACCGCGTCAAGTGGTTCGATTGCAGCCTTACAAGTCACAGCCATAATTTATTTGTGGTGTGTAGGTCTTCTTTAATTAAAACTGGAGCGGCGACGAAATGCGCAATCACGCATGGCTCCACGACTCCGTCGGGTGGCGGCGACGTGATTGCTGGCATCCAATGGCGCGGAATTACGTCATTACTTATGGAGGGCCGGTTCAAATAACAATATTTTTACTGGGTACACGTTCACATACAATATTGTGACAAATTACGTGTTCCAGCCGTGTGTTGAATCTCTAAGCCGTTTGTGAGCGTATTCATTGCGTCTTGTTTGCTAATACGGGTCTGGTGTTGGGAATGTTATGGCGGCGCCGTGAGTGACGTCACGGCGTCAGTTGCAGCCCGCACGGTATTAATTTGTGCACTAATTAATTAATAACTTAGGTCGCCATTAATCAGGCCGTCGGACGGTCACGCGCGTGACGCTACATTGCGGCGGGGTGGCGCGAATAACCTTAAATAATAAGATATAGATTTCAAAAACTGTCTGCAACGGTGAAAATGCATTTACTAAGGCATATACGTCGTCATCGTCGTTTCGGTCGCATGACGTGCGCTACTGGACATAGCCCTAGGAGACCCATAAAAGTAATACAGTATTTTTTTTACCACTAAGGTGGTAAACAAGCTTACGGCCCGCCTGATGGTAAGCAGTCACCGCCACCTATAGACCTTTGCAATACCAGGGGCATCACCCACGCGTGGCGACCCCGTAAAAACCTTACACCCTAGTATATTGAACTTAATCCCCCTACCACGCCTTCCACACCGATTAACTTCGTACCTCGTGCAATTAGCGCCCCAATACCTGACGAATTTTGTGTATACGATGAATCGGTCCCGATCTTAGCTCGTAGCGCTCGTAGCTCTTTGCGTAGAAGTCATTGCTTACCGATGTTGGTGAGAGGTAATGCACAGCTAGTTTCGGCGTCGTATTTATTCGCACACAGGCGACAAAAACGTTGCTCTACGAAGCTGAACTAGTATAAGTATTAATTGGACTCTTTATTATTTGTATTATTGGACAAAAACACATAGTCACAATACAATGTACATAGGCGAGCTCATACCTAAAATAGATATCTTCCAGCCAACCTCAAATTTTGTGAAGATCCCATAATGTCGGGTGTAATACGTGTACTTACCGATTTATTTACCGCCGACATCTGGACACCTGTGCAAATATGAAATGTGAGGATAATCTTGCTACATTATTTTTACTTTCAATTATCGGATAGCTGATTTTATTTACACCCTAACTTATCGACGTATTCAGAATCGCAGATTTTAGGTAAATTTTGCTTCAATTGCACCATTAGAGGTAAAAGCCGTTTCAGTTGACCACTGGTGGTCAAATTAGGTGGTCAGTTGAGGCTAATATTAAATACAACGATATTGAATAGTAGCCACATAAAAAGTACGCCATGCCAATATAACTTCGCGCATCTAATGAATAACACGATCGCACCGATTCCGCCGATGGTACTTCGGGGATCGTTCATCACACCGATTGGTTTCCTATTTCGGATATTTATATTCTATCCCTGGAGCGCCACACCTATCCGTTACGTCGGACGTCGATAAGTTGGGCGTAAATAAAATAAGCTATCCGATAATGGTATCACGTAAGGGTAGTTATGACGTTTCATTGCGTGCAACAAGTTGGTACGTAGGGCTGTCGGGTTACGCTGTTGTCACTTTTTCCGGGAAATTAAACCTTGACTAATTCCCGCTTTTTTACTCATAAATATCATTACGCCATCTATATATCTGCAAAATGAACTCCACCATTTTTTTAAATTTCACTTCCACAAAACCTCCAAAACCGTACCCTTCAGGTACAAACATACCAGTCAACCGCCACGCTTTCACACAAAATGAGTACCATCTAAGTGGTAGTAGTGGTTGCCTTAATTGTCCGAGGCAGCCCTACCCGGCGCCAAGCTGCCGCCGGCGGGACGTGGGACTGCGTGAGGAATTTCAATCTGGCGGCCGAGAGGAGAGAGCAGGCGCAAATTACACACGCGTCCGTCTTGGAGCACTCAGTGCGGTGCGAATACGAATCTTTAATTCGGGAGGCGATATCCATGAATGGTGAAGTAGGTCGCTGATTATGTAGGTACCTACTGGTAGCTCTGTAGCATAGAACTTGCGTAGTGAATATGATATAAATAAATATGCTTGGGCAATTCGCACAGCGCCGTCTAGCCCCAGAGTAAGCAAAGCTTGTGTTATGGGTGCCAGAGAACTGATACTATACTTATTGTACATATAACACCCAGACCCGCAACAGAAATTAAAATTCAACATTTCAATTTCTGCCCGGCCGGGTATCGAACCTCTGCGTGATGACAGGATAACCAACTAAACCACTCAGGTCGTCAAAATTATCAGTAAAGTCACACAAAGCACCGCTGTGTCGTACAGCCTAGCGTCGCTAGAATCGACGAATTTGAACAGTTCTCGAATTTTCGTATTTAAAATTCGCGTGTAAATGTTCTAAACTAAATGGATTCGATAGAAAATATTATTACCCAATATAGCTAGCGACATACACTGCTACGTGATATACCAACCGCTAACCAGTGATCACTATGTTAGCAAAGACTAGCCATTTCGGACATCAATCATCGCTCTGACAGCGTACTCGTACATAATCATAAGTTACCCATACTCGGGCCGCCTTCAATCTTGTTCAAAAGGTAGGTAATCCAAGTTTTGAGGATAATTCCATGTAAGTTTGTGGGTTACTGCAGCGTTTTAGATTACCCTGTCGTAGATATATTAATTAATATTACTATTTTTGGAGTTGACCATGAGGACAATGGCCCTAGCTATTCAAAAGGTAGGTAATCCAAGTTTTGAGGATAATCCCATGTAAGTTCGTGGTTTGCTGCAGCATTTTAGATTACTCTGTCGGAGATATATTAATTACTGCTACCATTTTTGGAAATGGCCGTAGCTTTTCACTACCTATGAGTAACTCACATTCTATCCCTGTCATTCGGAGAGTCATACACCTACTCTAAACCCAGAATGTAGCAATAACAATCCTTTGTAATGTCTCTTTTGTTTCTCGCTAGTCCACCCACAGTGATAAAAAAACGACAAAACACAAATTTGTGTACGACAAAGTCTTTATCGCCATCGTCTAACTTGGACATTGACGTCACCACCCCTCGTGCAAAGTATATACATGTGTTGGCGAAAGTCGTATTCACCCTTGCGCCTACACGCGGCTATTCGAGCTCTAATTCTCGAAAGTCTAATTTTGTGCACACTTCTGAACCTACCTTTGACGTCGGCCAACACCTCGGCCAACACGAGCCAACTAAATAACATGCAGTCACATCAAATTGGAGTAACATTTACTTCTTTAAAATTTCTATATAACGATGGCAATCCAAAATAATCAGCAATATAGGTTGCGCGTACGATAACTTTGCTCGCGACAGCAAATGGAACTAAGTTTTACAGGCAGCCAACAAGAGCAACTATAAAAGAAATACTGACAGAGCCGTCATAACTAGGTGCAGACTAATCTTACGCTCACTCTACCTCTACGAGGCTGCTCATATCTGATTGCCTACAGCTGCCAATAAGTTTGAAATCGAGACATCTTATCGATGACGTCACGTCACAGATTACAAAAACTTACCACGTAAACCTCGACCAACATAAGGTGGGAAACGGAACATACCTACCTGCGGTGTCGTATTAACACTCGCCTTCGAGTGTTGTGAAGTGGGAGTAGTCGATATTGTTTAGTTGTCGCGGCGCACGCAACAAGTAGGGCGCCAGGCCGGCGCCACGGACGCGCCCGTCACGCCGCCTCGTGCAAACACCACGGGGCCTTCTAATTTAAACGATTGCCCACTTCTTCGGAAAATAGAGTTAGGCTTAGCTTCAGCTGGACGTTGTTTTGACATTATATTTACGTTTGAATTAGATTACGTTGGGATTAGATGACCTAACCGGTGGATGTCGGGAAAACACCCCCGATAAAGTCTGTATTTGACTTGAATATTTCCCAAGAAGATGAACTGATTTTAATTGAGCTAAGAAAAGCCTCGAGTGAAGTAACGTTCACTTAAAAACTGCAACAAAATTGCTACGATGCCACATACATTAGAACTCATACAAAGGGCGGACTCATACATATATAGCGTACATACCGTGTAAAAGGGCTTAGCAAACGAATGGAACTAAATGCGCCGAAGAGAAACTGAATGAAGTCGCTCGGCTACGCGAGCTACGACGCTACGAAAGTGCTACGCCAAAGATGGCAGTCCACAATGATTTTAAAGACACGTGTTGAGGGTGTATGACTACTATAATATTACTCTAAAATGCAAGTACAAAAAACTTCGAAAATTGTATTTTTCTTATCGGGATTTTTCTGTTCAGTGCACTGGGCAGTAAAATCCTAGGACAACATCGCTGACAATATTCTCAATAAATATTTATTGAGTATGGTTCTTGCATTTACGCCATTTTCTATTCTCTTATAAATATTTCGAATTCTAGCATCGAATACTAAACAAGCTCATTAATCAGTTGGGCGCCAAGAAAATTCCTGTTTTACTACAACAGTTGCCCAGATTAACTTCATTCAGAAACACCAACAAACCCTAAATAATTATCTGCAAGTAAACCTGACTCACCGTGTCCCCGTTAATCCGACGAACGCCGTGTTAACAAAGTCATATGACAGAAAGTGACTTTATTAAGGCGGGTACACCACACTGTAGGTGTGTGAAGACGGTGCGCCATCGATTGTGCCGCTCGTCAGGCATCGTCAGGTAAACATGAGTTAGCGGGGGCGATGTAACAAGCTCCGGGGGTAAGGGCCGGCTCGCGCTTGACCGCGCCGCTCCTTTCGCAGCGAAGGGACGCAAACACTACGTACCTCCTTCGTGTTTTATAACACTCGTTTTATAATAGCTGTGTGTATGCGAGGTATTCGTTGTTTGTGGTCGTGTTTTATTAACTTGAACTATACGTAGATGTGTGAAAGGAGTACGAATTCGTTTAACAATACCAAAGTTCGTGAATCTCTATGCAATTTCGCATGCGTCGATCTAGTTCTATTATTATTGTTGTGTGAAGAATTGACAAACACTGTCGCATTCCAATTTTCCTGGCGAGGTAGGGTTGTATCTAAATTATGTGTCTATAAAATAGAGTAATAAATGTAACTACTGTACCGATTCTAAAATGTTAACGCGACTACACTATTCCAAATAAATAAATAAATAAATTCCCTAGTAACATCGCCTACTAAAAAATTAACACATCCGAAACCGCTCTCAATATTATTTCCGTACTTGTCTGTACGATTTCATATAATTTTAATAGCAACCTACCGAAATAACCGCGGAGAGGGGTTAAAAGCCCATCGGAGACGTGACCGACTGGTTCGCAGGCAAATGCGGGCATCCGTGCGGGCGCGCTCCCGCCGCCCTAATAGCAGTCCACTTCCGCTTTATTAAATTTCTTCGCAAACACACTTTTATTGTCCGGCAGCATTCGTAGAAGCACTGCCCCATTGTCTTCGCTGTTCGCCCAGACGTTTGTATCGTATGCAAATGTATGTACGCACTGCCCGAGCGCCGCCCTTAGTGCACTATTATGATTTTTATGAGCGTTCAAGACGACTCCATAAAATGCAAAAGCGTCCTTCCACTAGGAATATTGCAGCTGCAATCAGGGTGGGTTTCCTTTCTGTTTGTGTTTTTAGTTTTTATATATCTTCGGCTGCATCTATCTATCTACATAGTATAAAACAAAGTCGATTTCCGCAGTATGTCCCTATATATCTATGTACGCTTAGATCTTTTTAGAGAAACTGCGCAATGGATTTAAATGCGGTTTTAAAAAAAATAATTCAGAAGCAGTTGGGTAGGTGTTCCCGAACGAAGTTGCGCCAGGTCCACTAGTTACTTATATAACTCTAGCTTATACAAAGATAAATAACCCAGTAATTGAAACTGATAACTATGTTGAATTATCTTTGGTTGATTGGTCATTATAATAATAATCAACCAAACCCATACAGAAACCACCAAGTATCTGCCAAACATTTGCCTCTGCGTTTCAAGTTCAACCTCCTCCTTACATTGATCGTATCCATAACTTAACAACGTGGTAGCAACACTGTACTAGCCGTCCCAGCTCCTGAAAGCCGTCACTTATGTTACGGTTAAGTGAGTCGACCGGAATATACCGCGCTGGGTAATTTCTCAGCACGTACGCGACTCGCTAAAGAGCAAACAGTGTAGTACAGGAGTTTGCCGGCGATGGCTCTTCGCGCCCCGCCGACTTATGGCTTCCTAATGAAGTTGTCGCGTGACGTGGCAGCGTGCGCGCGTACGCCACTTACGCCAGGGCAGGGACGTACTCGGTTGTGGTTTGGGGGGTTTGGCTGCTACGTTAGTGGTCTAAATTCGTTTGGGATTGAATTGGGTGTAAGATTTTCATGCGAACATATCATTTAGAGTGATTTTTTACGACACAGGGCATCCTTATTTCGGTATAAACAGAATCATATATACAATCGCCTGCATAGATTCCGGATCTTTGTTACATCCAGTAGAAACTACTAGATAAATAAGTAAATGTAACATCCACTTGTACTGCTAATGGAGAGAGTAGTAGCCAATTGTACTATTAAGTAATGTAAAATATTTATTTATTTATTTATTTTCAGTTTATTGTACACAAGAAAGTTTGAGGAAAAATACATAGTTATAGATGACACAACAGGCGCTACTTATTTCTTAAAGAAATCTCTTCCAGCAGGCCTACATTGACTGTACAAGAAGAAAAACTATATTGACTAGTTTATAAGGGGGTTTCACGAAGTAGGATCAGTAGAACTGAAAATTAAGCATTTATCGACAGAAAGGCAGACATAATTTTGATTACGCTCTGGCCAGGATGGCGAAACTCTCACGTTTAGATACATCATGTGTTTGATCTTTCCTTTTGCAAATACTAGACGCTCTGTTAATTTAAGTAATCATAAATAATAATAATAATAAATATTCATGGACAAATTCACACAGCGTCATCTAGCCCCAAACTAAGCAAAGCTTGTACTATGGGTGCTAGATAAGTGATATACTACTTAAAGACTGTTTTAAATACATACTTATTATACATAGAACACCCAGACCCGTAACAGAAATTAAAATTCATCATTTCAATTTCTACCCGGCCGGGAATCGAACCCGAGACCTCTTGCGTGGCAGACCGGCATGTTGACCATTGAACCACTCAGGTCGTCAAATTCGGTTTAACTCCAAAGTTAAATACTGAAAAGTAAATTACTAGCCAATAACGTATAAACTCTTGTCGGTGGAGCAATCGCCACTCCTCTCTCCTGTCTGCCAACCTCTCTATACTCTTAAATATATGATGATAATTATGAACGTATGAGGTTAAAAAGGTGCACAAATTAAACGAATCCCCCGCCCTTACTCCGGCCGCCTGAAAACAACCACAACATTTGGCGGTGCATCGAGCGCAGACAGGTACCGCAGCACAGGTTTTAAGCTGAAAGTCTTAGCGATCCATAATCACTTTTCGCGCGATTTCCTTCGATAGCGCAAGCGTCAATTTGCAATAGGGTTGTTCGGGGATAGTTACCATAAAATAAAAAATACACTTTTATGGATAGATAAAACTATATATATAGGTCGTGTAGGAGCTACAGAAAATTACGAAATTAAATTACCATAGGTTGCAAATATCGTTGATGACGGCGACCACTTACCATCGGGTAGACCGCCTGACCGTATGTCTCCCTAGGCAAGAAAATTAATAACTACCAAATTGAGTTATTATATAATCCGCGCACAATCAGAATGGGAATGAAGGTTGATTTACTTCGACGAGGAAGATTCCACTGAAATCTGTTTTTTTTATATATAATTTATAACAGCCGGAAAACAGGACAAGGGTCTCCTCTACTTTTGGACGCTCAAAAAATAAATACATATACATACAATCAAAAGTAACTATTGTGTGTCGATAAGACAATAAGAACAGAGTAATAATTGCGATGTGATAACATAAATCACGGCCGCGCATTACAGGCAATAGATAGCAACCCTAGGCGTCAGCACTCAGGCTAGGTTCGTCTCGAACAAATTGCCGTGATGCCCCCGCCATATTAAGTTAACGTACCCCACCCCGCCCTCCCCGCCACCTCCGAGGACCTCCTCATTTCACTTCAGACTTAGCTCACTATTCCATTGTCATAATTTACTCAACTCGGCAATAAAGATGATTAAACTTGATAAACGAGTTACAGTAATTAAGGCCTTCAAAGTTGTGCGCTCGTTTTTTTTACGAGGATATATTTTTATTGTCTACCTTCGTTTTTATACTCCATTTTTGGTCCTACCCTCATAAGGACTGTAATCGAAAGATTCGCGTTTTTTATTGTCAAAAGGTGAGGGTGTGGGTGAATGTCAAGTCTATGCATGTACTGTGGTGATGGAGGAGGCGGCGGAGGCAGGGGGGGTCGAGAAACAATAGCCACCATGACATTTAGCATGGAAGCGATTGTCACGGCCCGTTTGATCCGCGAGCCGGCGGGCGCACTGCCGCTCTTACCTCCTCAAATGCTCAGGACTACCCTCTATAGCCATTTTCCCGTCTGACGCAGCCGACTATCGTCTCGCTAAATGTGGTCCGTTTGTTTTTGTAAATGGTCCTGTTGGAGCACATTCTTTTTCACAATGTGTATTTGTCTGTACCATAGGCATTTAAATCCATGAATTTATCTAGTAGACATTGCTAAATTACGCTTTCATGGTCGGTAACACCACGCGCGTGATATCGCTTCTATTGCAGAACAGGCTATGTCCAGCAATAGAGTAATATATTTAGGGTGATGACGATAGGCGACGACACCATCAAACGGATCGCATGCTTGTTTGACATCTAAACCCAACATAAGTTTAAAACGCTTTCTATAAAAACCTGACTAGCAAATGCATATTACATTTATTATTCCTTCGAGGAATATACTATATAGGACGTAATACAAAATTAAAAAAATATACTTGCTTATAAAGCACGCCCGAAACCCACTTGAGGCTCTATAAAGGGCGACGGTTACTTGTGTCGTCTTTACGAGGCTGGGGAATGCGCGGAATAAAAACTGTTATTCGTACGAAATTACAACACCGCCTGATTGCGGTGGCATCGTTTTGTAAATATTTATTATAGCGCTGGGCTGATTTCATTTTCGTTTTCTTATTTTATCGAGATTGAGGAACCTGCGTGTATTTGTCGTACTTACTTAGATGTTATGAGGTAAAAGGAAAAGCGTAACTTTAGTAACTTTAGTTACGCTTTTCATCAGTCCTGTCGGCCTGTTTCCCGCGAAATGTTAGTGTTTTAAATGACAAAAAGTCACTAACTTATGACACTATTTTAAAACTATCAATCATGCTTAAAGTAATACAAATAATCATATAAATAGTTGTATCTTAACTAGAACTTTACTCCTACATCATAACAACTTACAATTAAACTTATAAAGTGTATCGAGTCCTAAACAATTGTCGTATGAATCACAGCACTAACGTTACGCAAACTACGGTTACCATAAACAACGCCACGAAGATGTGAAGAACATAAAGTGTTTAAATATTTTAGGCACACTCCCCATGAAAAAAGCAAAGCGAAAAAGTTTATTGGAAAAATAAATTGGGACTAAAAAGCAAAGCTCGACTGGCGCTCGAGTTTTTCTCGAGCGCGGGAAAAAGTGGATAAAACAAATTGTTGGTAGATGGTAAGTAATGCCGGGGACGTGCCGCAGCTACTCGAATTACTTCATTTTACAACGTTCAGGTGCGGCGGCTGCGGCGGCTGCGGCCCGCAACGCGCCGAATTACTCTTTAATTGCCGCATCATATGCTCTCGGGTTTGAATTTAAATAAATAAAGTAAGTAAGAAGTAAATTTAGTAAAGCAATATTTGCATGCCAATGCAATGCCATAACTTTCGAAGATAATTATGGTAGCTCAATTGCGCTATCGCTTAACTAAAAGTGTTTTAAAATCAATAGTTACCTCTATTAGATTTTGAATAATTTAGTGAGCTTTCAATATTAAACAAGATTATCTAATAGCGTTCTATTATAGGTAATATTACAACTTGTCTTTATTTGGTAGAGAGAGAATAGCCGTATTTTCTCCTCTACGCGTGATTGAATCAACACAGGTGTTTGGATAGCGTACAAAGTCAGGTTTTCTGAGTCAGCTGCGCCTTCAGTGCCAAAACTGTTGCAAGCATAGCATCGCTTTGCATTTTTCAAACATTGCCAGGTTTTCGTGTACATAGGTATTTACGAAGCCCAATCGATTCCTTATTCTTAACTTCTGCCATTTAGGTTTACACTTTGATTGTGAATTTATCATAACCTCACAAAGCATTTTTGAGTAGCTACATACCAAAAAAAAATAATTTTTCAAAATATTTTATACCAAATAACAAAACGCTTAAAGTAACCTCGCATTAAAATGACCCGAAAAGCGTCCCAATTTGCCTTATGTTTTTCCAAACAACACCGCCGCCGTCACCGAACCGAGACATGGCTCCGTCAAATCTGTTTTGCTAGATTCTCCCTCGCCGATTCCGGACCATAAACATTTACTTTATAAATTGACGACAACAATTAAGCTTGCGCCGGCGCCCAGGCTCGTTTACATATTACAATAACTCGTCGCGAGAGCCCGATGCCGGTGACAAGCATTCACCGAGATAATCGGCCCCATTGTTTGCCAAACCCCTAATCCTTTAAGGAGTCTTATCTCCTCTAATCAAGATGTAAAGGAACTTTATTAAATTCGTTTATTAACTTCATATTTAGTATTCTCTTTTTTTCGTTGTCTAATGAGATTAGCGGTTGCATAAATTCTTGTTTTAAGCTTCAGCATCTAAGAGAAACTCGACACTGTTCTTTAAAATCATATTTGTAATGTTTTTTTACCTTACTGTTTAAAAGCTTAGGTTCTAAATTTTTACCTGTGCTTAACAGTTACACAGAGTAATTAGGTACTGTAGCACAAAATATATGTATATACCAAAGTAACTGATTGGAGACCCCTTTCTATCAGTAGAGCCATCCACTCGTTTGTTACATAAAATATTGATAAAACTTAACTTAGTTGCTTCCCCAAATTGAAATTGATTCAACGATTCTGTGCTGACATATCATTTGATTTTTGCAATTCAGTGCTCTGTTCTCGGATGCTGTGATATCGATAGATCACAAAATATGTCCCAATACATCGTCGGCCATTTTCTCCAAGTACCCTCATCAAATCCAAGTAGCCCTCGATTCCCTGGGACGACAGTTGTCAGTTTATTTCTTCCTTTACAAGACGATTCGTGTGAGGTTCCGCCTCGCGGGCGAACCTCGTATCAATTTCAAGTCTGCAATTCATGCTGCGGATTACCCAGATTAAGGTTCGTGTTATACGTACATTATTTAGGTATGTACGAAATACTTCCTTTAAAGTGTATTTATAGAGCATGAAATTGAGAATGCTGGGCAACTCCCGCGTCGGGTAGGTCGAGACGTATTAACACAGTAAATAGAGCTATTAACGATTCTTTTATTATGCGGCCGCCCCCTCGCCGGCCCTCTCGCGTGGAGGCCGTTACGTAGGTATTTTTATTTTATGCTTTGACACTGTGAACCCCAATAGGGAAATTGGATTGATACTACTTTTAAGGGCTTTTTGGACATCAACCGCGGTTTTTATAGTCAGCCCAATATTGCGCCTTTATGCCTTTATATTTTACGAGACCGCTCGGTTATTACGCGCCGTAATTATTTTTACCACAGAGGACCGCTATGATTGTGAGCTGATATTAGAAAAAATAAATGAAATTTATTTCTTTGTTAACACAGCGATCGCATATAAATGTAAAAAACAATAAAAACGAGCGTCTTTTACATCTTAAGTGTCGACGAACTTGAGAAAGTATTGAAAAATTCAGGGCGGAAACATCAGTTCGTGAGAGTAACTCAAATCCGGGAAACCGGGACAAGAAAGAAGTTTGCCCCGTAGCCGCAGGCGGCAGGCGCTGGCGCTCACTGTGCTACCAACTTCCATGCCCGATGCCGCCCGTGTTGCCATGAAAAGTTTCAACTACTTGCTTTTATTTCATACCCGATTTACTCGCAAGTAACAACTCAAAATCGGATATAATGTTTACTCTTGTAGTCGATATTTTTTTTCACCAAACTCCCCATAAATCAGAAACCCATCGAACTGTACTCTTCGTACACTACATGATAACAGAGTGAACGAATGATAGGCTGTAACGATATTTTGGCAGCTGTCACTCCAAAAGTCAATTTTCTCAAAACGGGCGTGTGTTCGGAAAGTTTTCCTTTTTTCTCATCCGCGGGCAAACGAGCCTAAGGAAATAAAACAAAACAAGTGTCATCAACGTCGGCTCCGCGCCGCACTATTTTGTATTGATTTCCGGCGGCTGCAGCTGCAGCGCTGACGAACTCTGAAGTATCCTGGTGGCCTGAATGGACGTTTGGCTAATTCGCATGTTATGTGGCTGCTTTTTGCAAACACATTGAAAAAGCTAACCACCAAGGTGTTTGAGAACTACATAATACTGTATCTAGTCATAGCCTTATTGCTCAATGTTGTCATGCTTGAGTCAAAACTGGTTTAAAAGGAAAGAGGAAAGGATTGAATGTCTGGGGAATGTGTCAAGCTGTGGGTAAGATCTTAGGTAATCGGTGAGATGGCGCGATAGGTACAGGAAATTCTTTGAATTGGTTAGCAATGTTGTGTTCTAAATAGTCGTTTTAGCTTGATGAGTCGTTCACAAAATACAAATCAATATTCGGATATGAGTAATTTACTAACAAAGTTAATATTTAATTTTAAGTATTTTATCTGCAGATATTTCCGTTGTAAACCGTTGACAGAGTACTATGTAGGACTATCAGTTTGGTATCCTGTCATAGATAAGCACAAATGTAAAATAGATTTTACTAGTATTAATTTTTTGGATTTCAATGTTTAATGACTTTAGGTATTACCGCACATAACGCACTTCAAAATCTCGAATAACCTGTAAAGTATTATTTTTTTGGATTTGAGTGTTTAATGGCTTTAATTTTACCGCACATAACTCATTTCATAATCTTGAATCACCTGGAAATACTACAATACCATTGATAAACTCCATAAAAATAGCCAATTCAGTGCCATAACTATTTCATATTTTCATTTAGAGCCTCTAACAGACACTCTCTCATGCATCTAACAAAGTTATTGTGTTCGAACTTTGAACCGTGTCAGTGATAAATGCTCGGCCGAGGCTGCCTGCTTATCACCGTCCACCAGTTACCATGGCGGGAAGTCCGCCGTAATATTGCGTATTTTTTTCTGCCATTCAAATAATAGTTATCCTATCTGCAAACCAAAGTCGTCTATACCACAATTCTATGATATTCATATTATGATTTATTTAGTAAGTAATTTACACCGTCATACAGCAGAAGATCGTTACAACAAAATGTATGTACTCTTTCTACATTATGGCGATATTACAATATTAATTCTCTCTTTCAATGAATAAATCATTGTCATCAATATTCAATCATGTTTAACCGCGTTGAAACCAATGAGCTTGCTCAATATTTTTGCTTTTGCCGTTCTTCGTTCATTTAATTAAATAAAAGTTGAATGTGTAAACACAAAATGTGAACAACGTCAATTGAACAAATAGTTTACTTAATAATTTAAATACATCACTTTAAAGATACAAATACCATCAAGTTTCTTTTTAATTCAGTGTTTGTTTTCCTATTTACTCTTGTCCATTATTATAATAAACGCCAAGATGGATACCATCAAGAAAAGGTAACCCGCAAAGAGAGACAATACAGCGTGTAGGCAAGTTCAACGCAGTGACATGTCGTAATTTCCTTCGTCAATATGTCTACCTCCTTGAGTAAGAAAGTTTTCCCGTCATGGTGTGTGTACGAAGCAGGCTGAGCGACCGCCATCTGTCCCGAACGACGTGGTCCACACACGTCATTTTCGGCCAACATTTGCTGGACCTACGTATACCCAAATTTGCCAAGGACAATCGTTAAACGTACACACGACGATCCAACTACGTCTGTTTACAGGCAAACGCACGAAAAAGAATTGTTGGTAATGTTTGTGTTTCATTAGAGGGTTGGGTTGCTTGTTAGTTTTGTTTCGGTTGGCATATTGTTTTTATGGTGTGACTTTCTACTTTTTCAGTTTATGTTTGTAAGTACTAAATTGTCTACAAAATTAAACAGCTACGGATATTTCAACCACGACTTTGGGGCTGAATAAACAGATGAACGTGCCATTAGCTCAAAGAAATGTTTATATGTGAGACACATCGGATATACTGCAGACGACACGAGCACAAGTCGAGAACCTCATCAAGATTTCTTACCAAACGCTCGAACACTTTGCAGCACTCACATAAAACTTGGATGTTCCTTCGTACAGTTGAAAATCAAATAAAGCGGGCCAGCTGTCGTCAGTGCAGTCGCGAAGTACTTCGCAACACGCTCATCTTCGTCACACAAACGTAATACCCCAATACTAAACGATGCTACTACCAAACAAAGCAATCAAAAATTTATACGCGAGTAAACCGAATGGCTAACACGGCTAATGGCCGAGTGGAATTTTTGAAGCACCAACTTGAACAGCAAACATTGGTATGTAATTAGTTAGAATATCACCAATGGAAGAGTCTGTTTACTAAATGAATGACAACATAGCCGGCCTGAACACTCATATTTGGCGCCAGCGTGTTGATCTCCGCAATAAAGGCTCTATTGCAGCGCAAATATTGGGTCCAGCGAGCGCAGTGACCCTGGCTCATTTCGTCCCCGCTAACCCTCCTATCGCCGCCCCATGTGGACTCAATTGTCTTGTGGTAAAACCCACGACCGCCCACTAAGACTTGTACAACTTTTTGTGTCCACCGCCGAGGCAGAATTAAAAAATGCAAAAAAATAAAATTGGAAAACGCAGACGAGGACGCAGACGAGGACGCATGAGATAATTACAGAAAGTTTTCATTCGTTAACCGTTGCATTGCAGTTTTTTCGGCCTCGCCGTTGTGAGCTTTGAAACAAAATATCGAAATGTTTTTCTAACAGAAACAATAGGGGATATAGGGGATACTGAAATAACTGTACAAACGCAGAACTGGAGTCTAATCCCGAACGGGCCGGCGCGAGCACGCGCGCCAGCCTCCGCGAGCCTGCGCTGGATAATTTACAATTTGCGTTCATATTTAGAATTTCGCGCGATTGCCGCATATATGCCGGATTTCGCCCGAGATTATTACTTCACTAACAACTCCTATCGCACACTCGATATTGAAAATATACCAAGCGCGCTCCAATCACTGGATGCCGGCTCTCGCAGCGACATTCAATCGAATCAACATCTTACTGGTATATTTTATATTTTCGCACGGTGGTCGATAAACTTCCTTATGATATAGTTTCTTTGAGAAAGAACGGAACTCCACTTAATTGCGGCAAGATGCTCTCAGCGCTACGTCTCGGAAAAGCTCGGGTTACCGTCTCGAGTTTCGACGGCAATATCTGTTACTAATAAACACTTTTATCTAGACTCCGTATGCTATGCTATAACAATATAGCGTATTAAAGAATTTACTCGATAATGATAATGATTTGATGCGACAACAACATATCTACTATTCAGATAAATATTTAGACGAATATGATGCTATAATAAACAACCCTGATTATTCATTTCATCCGTTCGTGATGACTGATAAATTTATCGCATTTGATGAACTAAATTAAATCCCAATAGAACCAATGAACACTTGTCAGTGACGTCATCTCAAATTTGCGGAAATCACGCAATTGAAATGTAAATATGAGCGGACTCCATTTTGATATTAATGTAGTGATTGGATTAATCTATTAAACACAATATCGGAGTGCACAACGAGTGCGCCGCTCGCCGCTCGCCGCCGGGTATCTAAATTAACAGTCTCCAATTTAAATGCGCACTAAACTAGAGATAGTTTAGTATTAACGTTTTTTTTGTTAGGTTAACGTTTTTTTTAATTTTGCACTAATTGTATTTTATTGCCTCTGTTAAATAATATCAATATATTTTAGAATTATGTAATGATTATACACGAAACGATCTTAACGGTTTTAACAATATTATGGTGACATAATAGGACAAGAGTTGTGCTTGTGCGAACGGAATTGTTTACATAGATAGAATTCACGTGGAGAAATTTAAAGTTCAGAGTGTCCCAAATTCTTCATAAATGAATAACTACGGTTCCGGATTGTAAGTCAAGAAATCAATTAACTTCCATCGTTATGGAAGCTCTGTTAGCTAGATTAATCGTAGATTCTAAGATTATATAGTTTTACTAAAAAAATATTTAGTAAAAGCAGAAGGAGAATTTCAACCGCTTGTAGAGCACACCGATTTTACCCGGAATGAGTATTTCCGAGGATACGTGTATGCAAAATAATATGCCTATTTGACGGGATGACTAACAGTCTAGTGCCGCCAGTTAACTTTGGTACTTAAAGCGGAACGTCCGTGACACGCAAGTTTGGGTTAATAGTCAGGGCACTGAGCACTGAGGATATCTGGACATCTACCGGAGTTAATTCGGTTTTTATAACACCACAAACCCGAATGATCTGTTTACTAGCGGGTCAGTAATAAAAAAGGGGCCGACCCGTCGCCGTTACGGCCGAGTGGTGAGTGAAAGCTGGCCGTCACTCGGGTTTGGTTTTAGCCGCGTTCAATTATAAATAGGAAATTTTTCAACTTCGCTTTTCTATACAAGGGTGTAAACCTACGTTCGCCTAATACATACCTCAATTCGCACATTACAAGTACGGCAAATACATATCACTCACTTGTAAAACTATATGGTTTTTTTCTCGTAACTAAAACTCTTATATTGAAACTGGGTCCAAATCTGGTAAATTGGAACCACTACTGCGCTAGAGTCGTTCGCTGGCAGCTCGCCCCCTATCGGGTTGCAAGTGAAACAGATCGGGGGGCGGCGACTGATAACGACCAATATGACCGGTGGTGGATGTCAGCCCGATTATATTATCATCATCTTGCCCGACCGTCGGATCGGCGGTTAAGTACGATCCTAATTTAAGGTCCAATCTTTATGGGACCGACAAAATGGTAACATCATGTTTCGTCCGATATGTCCTGTTATAACTTGGGTCAATGCGTTCGAGAAAACAGATGCATCAAACTGTTATAAATCTACTACTAGATGAAAATGTTCGTAAAAATTCCGCTAGCAAGGGAGAAAGACTATTGACAGACGTATATTTCGATAACATCTTTCATCATATCGACGCTTACCTCATCCATCATGTTGGACATGTTTTCCGACCCGTATTTATTGACTATCGCACTGAGCGATCGCATTCATTACACTGATTACGCGAACATTCATACTGCTCAATTTCGATATGCACCTCGTAAAACAGTCTATGCCTGGTCTATAGCTAGTACAGCTACTGCAGGGTTTTAGCCACACATGCGCCTACACCCTATTAACCTATTGAATATACAATACATATACTCAAATTTTCATGAAAATCTGGTATCACTTAATCCGCAGGGAGTGGGTCTGAGTCCGGGCACGCCAACAGGCCGCGTTTTGCGCGATGCCGGTGACACATCCATTATAGTGACATTTTCCCGCCCTTTTTCCTGTCACATTTGACAGGTTTGAAAGCGACTCCTCCTCGCCAATGTTTTTCGCTCGAAGCCGGCTCATCCACTCCACCCACACATCTGCCGTCGTGCACCTTTATCGAGCGAAAATCACGTTCCTTTTATGATAGAATAAAGAGGAGCAAACTTTTATGTTCAATTTTCAGGTCTGGAATGGTCCAACATTTAATTTTGCGCTTACAAGCTGTCGTGAATGTCTTTTATACAGCTACAATAGATAGAGATAGTATATGATGTCGCTGGAATGAAGTCTCGTTTTAAGAAATAGTGTGGCGTGGGATTCAGTGGAATAGTGCGGTCCGGGAAACTGGCCATTGTCTGTCTAGGAATAAGTGGCGGACTGCGCTCCGGCGCATGCCGCGCTGCAGCGGCCTTTGATTAAAACTAACCATTATTTTCCCAGTCGTTTGTGCCTCCACGCTACCGGCTACTCTATTATTACATCCGTTCTTTGTATATGCGACACTGCATGTGAGCTGCGAACACATTAATTGTTGACTCATCTGGGCTAACCGTTTGGTATATGTGTTCCTAAATGAATGCTAATATATGACACATTTATTACAAAACTCCATATCATCACTGGCCATACTGATTTAGATTGTTTTCAAATGCCTGACTTATAAATAAAATGGGTAGATATAAAAATAAAAACGGAAAAAGTAGAGCAGGGGTGTCAAACTGAATTTTCTAAGGGGTCATTTGTAAAAATTAGGGTGTGAAGGGTAAGGTTACCCAAATTATTTTATAGCGAACGTAGCGAGCTCGAAATTTTTCTAATTTTTGCTGAAAAGAGCTGTGCGATCATAATAAAAGTAACAAATAAATGCTCGCGAGCATAGCGAGCATCCTCACTGTGAAGATTCTGGCTGCAGACCATATTAATATGGCTTGAGTGTCTTTGGTTAGAGTCTTTGACATGGTCGAAGTAAAGAAACTTTAATATATTAAATTAAATAACAATTAAATAAATACCGTCACGAGGCTCTAAATTGTTTAACCAGTCTCCGGGTCCCAATCGGAAGACTTTGGTCAACCTCGCTTCGCCAAGTATTAGAAGGCCCACCTAATGAGTGGCGAGTACGAAACGGCCATCAATCCAGTTCCTGGACATAGCGAACATTGCTTAACCTTGGTTATCGGTCTCGCAAGCGCGCTGCCACTTGACCAGTGCCGCTCTAATTAATAAATTCATACAATACAATATGAATCTTTATCTGAATACCCCTAATATTGGCGTTACTCCTGGTGTTGCTAATGTATATAGGCAGCGGTGACCACTTGCTATCAGGTGGCCCGCTTGTCTGTTTGCCTACCGTAACAATTTGTCTGTTTTCAGTCGGTATATCTACTCTATAAAATGTATAGAGACATATTATGCTCTATGCCACATGTCTATATAAAATGCATTTGGTAGGTACCTATATTGGCAGTAACCTTACCGCATGTTACAGTGTTAAAATACCTATCACCCGGACATGGGTACCTCCTTCCATCTTGATTAAGTGTCCAATCAACGCCATCTATCGGCGCTCGCATGTCGCCAGGGCGGCAATCAGTCACCGACAGCCGCCCGGTGCAGACGTCTCTTGCGCTCCACAAGTTATTTATAGCGGCAATTTTCGCAATTCTGCTGTGGAAAAAATCTTCCACCTGTTTAACGGCGTCCCAGGATTTATTGCTCTTATTGGGTGGAGATTTACACTGACACGAGGCTCGGTCACTTCCAATATACTGAACTTTTTTTTTGTATTCCAAATTCTTTACAAAATACCCCGAGTTACATATACTACACTCTTACGCCCTCATCCCATAGGGGCTGGCAGAGACTATATCGAGAGCCACAAGCTACGGTCCTGATACACTTTTTTACTTCTCTTAATTTATTCATATTTGTGCACAAGTGTATTAACGTATTTATTATTTTGTTCCAGGTACGTAATAAGCTGGCTACTGACGAACTGCCAAATCCACAGCCACCGTAATGTAAGTAAGACACTTTCGCAATCGTAATTAGGTCATCCAACCATTCCGCCAAGCCCACGTAATCCAGCGACAGATTAACCGAAACACTACGGGACTTAATGAAAGCAACAAATAAACAAAACAGAGGTCAAGCTGGAGCTCAAAATAATTAGAAAGAATAAAAAAGATAAAACCGCCAACTTAATTGCACATGCAAAAAGGCGTGCGACGAATACGCTGGCGGCGGCCAGGGACGGCCACATTATTCCTACTAACTCACTGGGGTGACCAGCTTGTTTTGTGTGGTGAGACAAAAACTTGCTCATCTGTAACTTGGGTATCAACTCCGGGTCGTATCGTTGCAGAGGTTTTGAAAAGTAAACAATAGACATATTAATTTAGATCTTAGTTGATATTGTAGTTGATATTTTTTGGGTTAGCACTTAAATCGTTTGAATTTTTCATACCCAAGTCACTTAACAGAGATGTTCCAGGGACCTATTCTCGCGTTGTGACATCTCGAATTCGACATTTTTTTTTAATCACAAGTCGCCATTAATAATGGCGATTAAATGTCTTTTGCAGCCTAAAAACATGTTCTGAACTATCGTCGACAATCTTAAATGTCGAAGATACCATTCAGCAGCACTTTAAGACACTTAAGCCCAATACCTAAATCCTAATCCCATATCGACACTTTTAGGCAGTAATGCAACCGTCAGGCTTAATTAACGTCACAGCATGTCCACCCTGGGGCTGCCGAATCGAAATTCCCGCAGAAATGAATTCCCAAATGCGAATACAGCGCCGCGTTGAGCAGAGACGGGAGCGCCGATGAACCGTCCGAAATAAATGTCATTAGAGCACATGACGTCATCCGGCAACATGGCCGCCGACTCTGTGTCCAATTATGTCTCAAAACTGCCGGACATAAATTTCAATAACACAATTTGTCACAATTTGCGGCACCACCCATACTGGCTGGTGCCTGGCTCTTTGTTTTTTGACGGGGTTGACGCGTCCACGCCGCACTAAACGTGTTGACGGACCGCAGTGGCGTATGGCGGTCGCCGCCAGGGACCTAACCGCGGCTTATTGTCGAATACTATTTCGATATTGTTTAATCCCATCGATTTAAAGCTTTGTGCTTTAAACTAATTCTTTCAATGTTTGTTTTTGGTATTAAAATTGTAATAATGTTAAATTCGTGATTATGACTAGATTATTGTTTACTTAGACAACTAAGTTTCTAGCTGAAATAATTTGTGATTGTTATGTAGTTTAAGCCCAAGGGTTTTATGAAGACAATTTCCTTAAACCATTTGGTCAATTTTAATGTGTCTTGATAGATAAAACGGTTTATTTGTAAATAGGTACTACTTAGATACGTACAGATAGTAGTCTCCTGGGCTTTTATATTTACAAAAATGTACATATTACTTGTAAAAAAAATACTTAAGATATTATTTTACTTTTTACACATAATCTACTATAGGGGAATCAAAATAGGGGAACGCACATTTCAGTTTATATTTGTTCACCTGCTCGTCGGTTCACACTTTAATTCCACCAATATATGCCTTCAAGGAGGTGAGAAGATGATAATCTGAAAGCGCTGAATCAGGGGCTTGCGGTTATTGATTCGATACATTTCATCAAATGAGTCCAAAGACCTTGTAAGCTGAGGCTTGTCACGCATTACGGGCGTTGCCTTACAACAAATACTTGCACTACTTACTGTCGTCAGCATTCTGATGCTCAGCATTTTGAACGCTCCTTTTACATCTTTTAGGTTTCACAATATCGTTGTGAGGCAGATATTCTAAGAATACAATGCCTTTTTTGTACCAAATAATTGTGGCCATAATTTTTGGCAATTGGAGGAGTTTTTACAGACATTATCATGCATTATCAAGTCACACGCAGGTCACTATAACTTAAATTTACGAATACCGTGCATGTTCCGCGATATTTGCTTGGACAAGAGATGGGCCTGTACCATTTTGTGACGCTAACTACGTTTTTTTTAGAAAAAACAAACATACAAAGAGGCATTTTATGGTCACAGTACACTTTAATACATCCGTTATCGTATCAAGAAGCAATATAGAAGTGTAAAACAAAAATATTCTTGGCATAAATGTACGGGTTGTGCTATCACGCACGAGGGCCCGGGGTTCGTCTTAACCATGCTCCAGAATTTGGTAGATCAAGTAATTATAGTGGAACGACCTCGTCTGACCTCCGTGACCCTGCTACCAGGGAAACCTGACCAGATTGGATCATGGTTACACATTCAGTCGCCTGAATGTGCAGGTTTCATCATGATGTTTTCCCTTACCGTTAGAGCATCGGTTGGTATTCAACTAATGTACGTAACTCAGAAAAGAGTCATTGTTACATGGCCACGTGAGATTCGAACCCGGCACCTCTCGTTTACGAGTCGATTACCTTAACCACTCGGCCACCAACGCTCCAATATAGTAGTGGTAGTAAAAAACTAAAAATCCATTTTTTTTGTTTCTTTTCAAAACTAAAATTACTTTCACAAAAAGCTAAACTTATAGCCCATATACATATTTCTGTACTCACACTTTAGAATTGGGAAGCAACAGAGTGTTGGTGTAAAATTTCATCACCTGCCCAAAGTAGGCGCCCCTCGCCCCGCGCCCCCGCCCCGCCGGTTAGCTGCGAGATCGCAACCAAGAATTAATCGCCAATGAAGACTGCCGGCGAGCCGTGAAATTACAATTTAGCCGACGCCTGTTTATACCGATAATTATTATGTCACTCACTACTGTACTTACTGTACCTATACATACACACATGCATGCCTAGCTGTAATTCGTGTAAGTGAAATTTTGAGTTAAGATTTTTTACGTGAATTCGCTATGATTTGACCGTAATTATGCAGATATGAATTGGGATTTCAATTCAAGCATGTTTTTAAAAAGCAAAGAAAAAAGCTGTTTTCGAATAGAACCGTTAACATCGGAAATAAGTTCATCGATGTCATTGATCGACATTGAGCGTCGGTGGCCTAGTGGTTAAGGTGCCCGACGCGTAAGCAAGAGGTACCGGGTTTACAACAATTAATTGTTAGTTGAAAGTCTAATCTAATACTATCCAAGAAAGCCTAACAAAAATAATTATTTCTCGGACCGTTCGGAGGATCATCATTGTTATCTACGAATCTAGGAACTAACACTGCCCGAACCTTGGTAAATAAAGGCGCTTACAGTTCACAACACAAACAATTCAACTTACACAAACAAGGTCGATTTGTCTCCATAAAAGCCCTAAAACGAGTCGTGTCTATTAGTTAATTAATGCCGTATAGGCTATCTATACTTACTCAAGCGAGGGTTATCGACCTGTCGGGCCGAAGCCACAATTCGACTTACAAGTGCGAAGCCCTACCACACCTAGCACCCGGTATTGACTCAACCCCAATCGATAGGATTAAATATAACGACATTCATTTAGTACCAATAACCGAAAACTTTACATCCAGCACTTGTATGGTTTAACCCCAATGGGGTAAGAAAGTTAATCCAAACTTCTAACTAAAATGAGTAAGTGGTGGATATAAAAGTAATTAGTAACTCAATCATGGCTAACCCAAATAATTTTTAAATAGATAACATGTGACGAGTATCCCTCCATATCACTTATATTTATAATTTGAACAGTCAAAAGCCACGCTCATTTTAACGGCCGAGAGAGAACATTAAAATTAATTTCATTGGAGCATTACGAAACCGCATTCGAAGCCAGCGCTGATAAAGTTGCAGGCCTTTTTACAGATGTCGGTCGTTATCTGCGAGTAGGCATGTTAAGTATGAAGTACAGCGGGCGTACAGAGTACAGCTTTTAATAGGTATGTAATGCGATATTATCGTGTTATTTATCGGTGCCGCCCCGCGCTGGCGGGCTTATAACCGCCCGCCCGCCTGCGGCTGCTCGCCGGTCACCGGTCGGCGGTGGCCGCTCGCCGCTCGCGCCACTCGACGGTGGGCCCCCGCGCGCCGCGCTCGCTCCCAACGCCCAACCTAAAAACAAACAGTAATTCAAATCGAACATTCCATTAATTGTACCACTCGTGCCGATAACGCGACCGTTTTATTGCTACGTCTTTTATTTTCGTTTTTATTTCCAGTCTTCTAATGCAATTGCAATCGACCAACGCGAATAGTATTCGTTACTTTTTCTGAGTTGTTATTTTGGTTTTTATTGATTCAATTTTTTTTTTGTGCATGTGAAATGGAGGAAAATTTTAAGGTGAGTTTGGTTTGTTATGTTGAGTGTTTCTTATTTCATATTGAGTTGTTTCTGTTATTATTTTGTTTCATTTACGTTTTTCGTTAATTATTTATAAATAATTATTTATATGTATTTTAAAGTTACTTAATTTCTACTCTAATAATAATTTCACAAAGTAATACATTTTCACGGAGGAAATATACCGCAATTTGCCTCATTCACATAACATTCCTGTAAGAATAGATCGTCGATGGACAACATTCTATTGCATTGTAGGCCAATCAAGAGTCGACGCCGTCGTCTATTAGACCATTTAGATTCGTCATAACAAGGCAGTAAAAATAGAACTGGGTGTAATTGTACAGTTTTCCAATGATTACTTATGTCGCGTTTAATGCCTCTGCACAATACAAATAATTGCTTTAAATTAATAATAGTTTACTTAAACAAAGTTCTGAAACATTAATTACTAATACAGAATGTGTGTCCATTATGAACAACTCAATTTTAATTTCTCATTAATCGCTTCCATGAACTTGTTTAAAAGTTTCTCCTACACCTTCGCCCGCCGCCACATTTCACAAAAGTATATTTAATTTAATCCGAAGACTCTTTGGCTCGACTTACACACAACATAGCCACATCAGAACAGTCCACAGCACATTTTTTCTATCTCAGCACAACCCAGAAAGGAGATCAGATAATCTCGTCGTGAGTCGTGTTTCTGTCCTTTGTCAACGAAGTGTCGCTGGTGATATTATCGATTGAGCAGATTCCCTTTGACCAGATAACGGTTGATAAGATAGTTTATCTCGTCGGCCCCGCCCCCGCCCCGCCCGTCAGCCCGATCCTGGCAGCAAAAAAACAGCGGCTTAATGAACTCGTCTGATACACGCCGATGACAAATTTTGTCCATGGTCTCTCCTCCAAATCTTACGTGTCACACGAAGGGTTAACTTTAGGTGACGTATATTCGTTCAGCTAATTCAATATGGATATATTATCCTCGTGGCTGCTTCCTCTTGCAATAAAAGATTCATATCTCGATATTAATAACTAATACAAGGAAATGTAATGTTTACTCACGTAGCATCCGAAGCTATTTATAAAGCCGTACACGTACATTCCTTTATGTAGAGGAGGTCCGAAAATTAATCAAACATTCGTATGTACAGAAATTACTGCGAAATGTTTTCGCGGAACAACGACGTGCAATGAATTGTGCTACAGGGTAACGGCCCGTGAAATACGTTGGCATGAATAAATATTATAATAACATTTTTGTCTTTTCGTAATAAACAATTCCTCTACATATTTCCTGTTCAACACTCACGTACTACATCTACGTAAAATTGCGACATTTACAGTCATTTATTACTTCCATCACTAGAACGAGTAATTAAAACCATTGACCTAATAGGATTATTGTGCCTAGAAACAATCTAGGCCACTATATAATTAGCATTATTTTCATAGTACGCACATACTTCAATAGTCATTGCGAGAGCAAGGTGCACCTGTTTTGTTTTATAAACATCGCCTTTGTGCTAGACCAGTACCTAGTCGTAACTTCCACGATTTGCTCATATCGCGAGCATTGGGTTGTGCAACTAGCTGGGTTTTGTTCCTTGAATGCGTGAATTCAAATAAAATGCTTAGAACTACTAAGCGATCACGTTACGTAATTAGCTAAATGTCAACTCCGTTACGGACAATTAGTATGTCCTCGGGCTTATTGCATTTCAAAACTGAGTATCTTTTACGATGCTGCCTATCGATTTTAATAGAAGTTGTAGCGTGGACCCTTGTCCGTAACAAACTCTGTTATGAAGTTATGATCGAACCTGTTACTATGATGTTCAGCATCCGCCTTATAATAATAAGTGTAGTAACTTTACAATGTAATTACGGGGTCCCCGAAGCGGGTCCGTTTCCGCGGCCGGGCACTGCCAGAGCGTCATAAACATAACATTTTCCGCCGTTACAGCAGCCCACAGGCGCAACAATGTCTACGTCAATTAAGGAGTCATATGAGGCAGGCAACTCACTAATTATCTGTAGTGGTTTCCAAAACTCGGGTGTCCATTAGGAAAGTTAGCCCTCGCGATGCGGCGGCGGGCCGCGTTACAGCGTCACGTGGTATTAGTCATCTTCGCCGGGGGAAGGGACAAAGAAATGGCGTTGGTTCGTCATTGCTGAATTACTCATACCAGTAAGAGCTGTGTGACATAAGGTCACGATAAGGCTATCAACTCTAAATAGCTTTTAAACAATTGCGGATACTTTTCATGATCTGGAAGGATATTTAGGGTCGAACACTATCGTGAAATAAGCTGATAGTTATTTGTATACTGTTTAATCGGCCAAGATTGATCCAAAATAAATTCAATATAATTATTACCCAATTCGATATAGACTATCGATCACGATACTGTTAGTACTGAAGTATCACCATTTATCGTGGTACATTATTCCTTTTAGTAAACAAAGTAACGGGAGTAGTACCCGCGCCTTTGTCACTCGGGGAGTGGGAAGGCGGTAACCGCTAGTGGAGTAGTGGGGAATACGATCCCGGCACAAATTGATTGAGAGCGACATTTGATATAAAATTGTGTTGTGATTGATGCGACCCGGCCGCGCGCTAAGTGCTCCTCCGCGCCACGCACCCACGGAGGTGAACCTCCGCACGTCGCACACACAGACTTCGCGTGTAAGTAAAATTACGATCTTAACAGAACTGTTTTAGTGAGTCCATTATCTCATCCACCTTTATGACCGGGTATACACGAGCGACTTCATTCCATTAGCGTTGACTCTGTTTTTTCGTTTCATAATGTATCCAAACGAGTAAATCTATTTAGCGTCAAACGCGTATTTAAGGACAAGGACGCTCCGCGTTGTCGTATTATAGGTATCTTGCTTCCTGCGCTTTACCTCCCGGCCTTCCCAATCTCCTGTGTAATGTCAACAACTCTTTAATAAATTCTCGACACTGTACAAATTCGCGACGTTTACCTAATCGAAAGCCACAATAAATCTACCGTGGTGCCTTCCTAGAAGCGGTCCAATTTCTCGAAATGGCCCCTTGTTTTGGTTGTTTAGCAACAACTTGCCTGATAATCAAAATATTTAACTTAAGGTAAATTCCACTGAAATACGTGCCATGTACGGAACTGGTGTTTCGTAACGCCCAGATACTGTATATACTTTAAATTATCTGGGTATACATTCTGCTTCTTATAATGTTTTCTGCAGTAACTGCACTAAGACTATTTCATTAAATGAAATGGTCAAAATCCAGAGCAGTAAAAAGCGGCCGCCATTCATAATATTATGTGACGTGATTATATTGTTGGTCATAACTATTATATGATACGCGGTGCGGGGCGACCATCCATCACACTCTGGATTCATAACGGTGTCCTCCCTGCAGATGTCCCGTCCACGTTCGTAACAGATGCTTCGGCGAATACTAGGCTTATCCGTGGACACTGTCAGTATTAATTTACGCTCGGTTACTCCTAACTAATAACTACGTAATTTATGATAACAGAAATTACGTTTTGAGACACTGTGTTTGGTCTCACGGCCGGGTCGGGCTGGTAATACGTATCACAGCGTAGACGTAAAAAGAGTAAGACCGAAGGCGGATGTTTTAAGAAACTCTTCACCCTTATCTAAAAGCGAGCGATCTGTGAAGTCGGGCGTGAAGATATTTTAAAAATCTCTTGCTAATATCAGGGATAGGGTTGTCGTGTTCGGCGACGGGCGTATCTGGCACAAGCATTATGCCGCCCCGCAAACTCGTCGCTCGGCCACGCCCCGCCAGCCCTACGCGAGTGAACGATGACACGATTCGAACGCGATATATCGCCGTGCAGGGTAATATTGTGTCGCGAACCGAACTGATAGCTCCGGCCTTTTAGCAAAAAATAAGGTCGCCCGTTTACACGAGAGCAAAGGCTTTAAGTGACAGATACTAGATAAATGTTTTTGCGCGTTAGATAAGGGCACGGGCGCACCGCATAAAAAGGGACCGCAAAAATCCGACAAAAACTGCAGTCATTATATTCTAGTCGGGGCAAAGCTTTTATGCTGCTTTATTTATACTTAGAACGTTTCTTTACGAAACTTCCAAAACTTTAGAATCGCAAGTCACGAGTTACTCGTCGTTAGTTACTGCTCAGACAGTGGTTCGTCCGCCGGCCGCGCGAGCTGGTGACATGAATGTAATTATTGGTTGCATCTCATCGTCGAAGTCTGAGACGACGTCTACATTATGCAGGGGAAGCGCCACGGGTGGGCTACAGTCGCGAAACTTAGATTGAAGGCGGCGACGCGGCGCCAGCGCGTGCCCCAACTCCGCCGCTCGCTTAGACCAAGATTTAGACCAACTTACCCGCGACTATATGACCGAGCTAACGCCGAGAGTTGCGATCCTTCGCAACTAATCTCTGTTTGCTCAAAACAAAGCAATTGACTCGACACGTCTAATGTTTTTATGTCTCTAACTAAACTAGCTAGCGAACATTATTAGCATTAGATACACTTTAATTTTCATAACATTGTGATGCTAATATTTCGTAGTTTAATATTTGTTTGCACTGATTTGAACCTACACAGTACACACATACTCTTACGGACGTGCCTAAATTGAATTTTATTTATAATTTGCCACGATGCTAGCATCCATATGTTCCTTCCCTGAGCCGGGAAGCCTTATCATATCAGCTAGTGTCAGGCATCCGTTCGCAGGAAACGGCGCAGCGCGGGCGGCTTCCGGAGGCGCGTGCGCACCCGCGATACCCGACACCGCGGCTCGCGTTACGTTGTGTCCGATTACATTGTCATCCTATCGATAGCTGCAGCTAAGTTAGCCAGCGACGATAATATCTTAACTAACTCTTCAATGCATCGGTTACATTCAAAATTCAACGTTTTAATTATAGAAAGTCTGCGTTACACAATATCGACCGAAGAATCAATCAATATTGCAGGTTCATAGGCACAGACGTGTCGGTTCTGAGACATTGGAAATCACGCGCTCTGCACACTGACAAAGTTACTAAAGCTTTTCAAAAAATGTGTTCTAAACCGTAGCACAGAAACAACGAGACACCTATTCTGAGACATTCAAAGCAGCCGCTCGATGTAATAAACAGTTAAAAACAAATGGAGAAGCCTCACAATTGCTCTAATTACCGCCTCCGTTACCAAATCACGAGAAAATTCACGCCCTCAGCACTCCACATCACAATGCGGCAAATGGAAATAGCGAGGGTGTATTCGGGCACTTCAATATTTACAACCCCACCACGTTTATATCATACCGCTCTATATTTGTACTAGATTCAGCCCGCGGCCTTGCTGGCGTTGATTTGGACCAAAACTGAGAGCAATATCTTATTTCTCGAATCGGTTTCGAAGTGAAGGAAGTACAAATAAATAAACTTTTTCTTTTAGTAAAAACGGCTGTAAAAGTTTAGTAAATAAATGATTAAAAACGCTAACGAGTTCAGTTCAGATCCTCGACTAATTACGTGACGAAATATGTATACCTTTTATAAAGGAGGTAGTTCCACATAAACCCCGTACATTCGTCAGTGAGTCCGTCCCTGGGAAGAAGCCTGTGAAAAAGCAAATTAAATTAATTGAGATGTAAACGAGGGTAGGCCGCGCACTGTACATAATAGATGGCGCGAGCGCCGCACCCCTTCAACTATAAAATTTTATTCGTTGGACAGTTTTGTTCGAGACTTTTCGTTTCGCAGTTAAACTGATTGACAATGGCAGTCAATTTCCTGAACTTTATGAGAATGAGCTTTCGTGTACAGTATTTTTATTTTAGAACTTCTCACGAAATTAACCCGGTTATAAAAATTTTGTCGCCGCTTGCTTTCGGTCGCAGATTTAGATGCGTGGAAGAATTGGTAAAACTTCCAAAAAAAAAAAAAAAAAAATTTATGACCAGCCGGAACCCAAAACCCGCAGAATACATACCGTATCAAATCATATCTTCCTAGTTCAGTTAATTCTAATAAATCAGGTACACACAAATAAAGCACAGTTACCCATACCTTTTTGGTTCGATTTTAACTCTTACAATGATCAGCATAAGGACTACCTAGAGTCCAGACAGGATGCTTTGATGTGATGCCGTGCGTACGCACGGTACGTACGTACCGCGGTTGATCCACCGCGCGGCTCAATCGTCACGACCGTTATCAGCATTTGCTTTATTTCACCTATCGACTGAAATTGATTAATTAACGGATCGCGGTCAAGAGCCGAAGGTGAGGGCAATAACTGCGGTTATGTGGAAACATACCTTCTCTACGGCGAAAATAGCACAGCGGTTCGACCGATCGAGTAGTCGTTATTCGCACAACATTGGACTTGGAATTCAATTGCTCTGGCACTGATTCAGTGCCCAACCAACAGTGAAGCACCGAAACTGCAACAGGGTGTCTGTTTACGATGGAGAACATCCTACTAGTCTACCATCAGTGGTCGCCTCACAAGCCAGGCGATCTGCTTTTTTCGTTGTTAGGAATTTTATTTTGATGTAATATGGATTAAGTAGTATCTCTTTAATTTTCTTGTGTACAATAAATTGTTAAATAAATAAGTAAGTTACAATAGTGCTGACATGTATGTTATGTATAAATTCCTTATGTAAATGACTTTATAAAACCCACTAGTCTGCTACTATCTAAGCTAATAAAGCTGTAAGTTAATGTGCAAATATTGGAGCTACTTTTTAAACTCTCCGCGAGTAAAGAATCTATTTTTCCATAATAATGAAAAAAAAAATCCATAATGGTCTGTTCCATAACTGCCCGTTACCTTTAGCCTGTTTAAAGTCATTCTGTATCGGTTTCGGCCTGTCTGACGGTACACAATCAATCTCACTCTGGAATTAAGACGTTCGACCGTGTTTCGGGCCGCTCACGGCTGCTATTTCCGACGCTCCGTCAAACAAGCCCCCGATAACGTACTTATGGATTTATGCAATCGTCTGGACCTAATTCCAATACGATTTCTGGCGGTTTATACAAATTGAATTCATGTATCCCAGATATCCAACATGGGAATATTTTTGTGCACGTCAATGTACTCCCCCAGAAGAATTGCCCTGGATTATCGAGTTTAATCAGTCGTATGAAATTCTTATTGTTGAAATGTTACGAAAATATAAGAAGTTTTACGAGTCAGCAGAGAAGATTCTTGAAGACAGAAGACATGAAGTGAGGTGAATGAAGACAGTCCGTCTCCGGCTACTCACTCAACCTGGGTGTGATGTGTGCACTAGTTGCTCGGCCCATCACAACCTCCTTGAGTGAGCGACCGTGGACGGGCGCCCACAGCACAGAAGTATATTGCAGAATGTTCTACATATATATTTATTGATATTTGATTTCTGGTTTTGGTTCTAAATTGAAATAAATGTTTTAGATATTTAATATTTTTTCTTGAGGTCCTCATTATTAATGCCTATTAATTTTTTAACGTAATGTTTAAACTATCGCAGTTATTATTACACATTTTTAAAGTTCATTTCCGGGTTCGAGATACTTGTCAACCAAGGTACGCGGTAGGAAACCCGGAACATACCTTTAAAATGTATTAAATTTTTGTTCAATAAAATGTTAAGATATCTTAAGCAGTTTTAAACATGGCAATTTTTAACTTGCTGCATTGCCATACCTGATTGTGACCTAATGATTGATAATTGTTATCACCACATACATACCCAAAAAATTGTCTTCATTTCACAAACTGCCTTTTGTTTCCCACCGTGTTTTTTCGTTCACCACCGTGTTTGCATTGAAATTAAGCCCCAGATAAAACTCATCATCATCATCCCTTTGCCCTTGTCCCGCTAAGTGGAGTTGCCACTTCCTCCTTCACAACTTATTCATCTTTTCTTTGATAAAACACACCTAACTTCAACTTAATCTTGTACTTAGTTAGAGCATTGAATACAATTAACTTCTTTTTCATTAGTTCGTTCGTTGATACACATTAGTGCAATGTAGGGCTTTACTAAAGCATAAGGAATAATTTCATAATACGCGACGTAAATTTCGCCAGCTATTAACAACTCAACCGTCCGTAAGGAGATTATACGCGGAAATAATCCCGAAACGTGTAAAACAAGCAGCCACGCTGTTCCGGCACGCTGTTTGTGTAATTAATATTTTATCGACGCCCGGGGGCGTTTCGCAAAGAGATGCGGAGAGACGTATTGATGTACCGTCGAAATTTTGATAGAAAAAGCGGTCGGCCTCCGCGGGCGCGGCAGAAATAGACGCACAGACATACAGAAAACAGGCGCACATCCATTGCGTGATTTATTCGATATTGGGCACCGATTCGGCGGATTACGACACCGCGGAGGATCATACGTGCGAACGGTCGATTTGTCAAACGCCGAATGGGAAGAGTATTGGGCGCGATTGTCGGTGTTTATGCGAGTGTAAGTGCAGTGCCTGTGTTGGGAGTGCATCCGCAAACATGGTTACCTGCCAAGTGCGTCGGCGCCTCCGCATACGCCTTTGTGATTCCAACAAGACCTGTTTACATGGTCTACCTATTTGCTTCAGCTCTTACAGTCTCTAGGATTTTCCGTCACGTAGGTACCCAATTCATTTTTATAAGTATCTGAAAACCAACACTTGGTACCTACACGTACCATTTGGTACAATGCTGAATACGAGTGCAAATAGTGCTATCGAGATTATTTCTTTAAGAACAAGGTAAAGCGAAACTCCTTTAAAAAGAACGACTATCTAGACTACATCTTTTGCTACAGACAGTGTGCTGTTTTTCAACCAAAGTGAGTTCGCACTCGAAGAAACTCGTCCCAGAACTACAGATTAGTATAAAGTCCCATTGCTATTATAGTAAACCTACCTGAAATGGGCATAACAATGCCGTCAAATCAGCAGTTGTCGAAGGGCTTTATCTTGCCGTTACACCTGGCCGCATCGATATGCATTTAGTATGCACTTGATTACCCGCACAACGTTTCGTACTACTGACTCTGCACTGTACAGACAATCCGAGATTCACCTCCAACAATTAGCTACCGCATAGTAACTAGGTATTCCAGAACAATTGTTCCCAACACGATGTTTGGTTGTATTGCATATAAGGTGCTTAAAATAAAACATACATTGTATAAATGTAAGAGAATATGAAGAAGGAATCCCAGAAAATTATATTTTTGAAAATTAACTAATTCACTGTTTTGACAGTTTATAGTATAGTCGAGTTGAAGTCAGCAACATAGTATCTTCAAAAGAGTTGACACCACTTTCTCAAAGTTTAAAAAGATGACGAGTTAGGAAACGATCAAGTTTGAAAAATGACGAAGTCGTCCGGAGCGTCTTAAAGTAGCTATAACATTAATTATTAGACTAACCCGGTTGACTGGTAGATAAAGCTATTTTAGCTTTAAGTCCATCACCAGTCCAAGTTGTAATAAATAAATAAAGTAATATTTTTTTCCCTTCCCTTACAATGAATGAGATCGATAGTCAGGGCCAGAAAGAGACAAATCGGCAGACAATCCTTACGTTATCTAGCAAAAGTGCTCGCTGGATCCTAGCTACCACTGTTCCATCATGCAATCCCAAACTCTTCCGTTGGTTGAGACTACCAACCAATCAATTATTATTATTATTATTTTAAAGACTAACATAACAAAGTAACTCTTTCTAAGAATAAATTGTATTGTAGTAAGATGGAGCCTAAAACATAAACCGAATTTGTCGGAACAAAACAAAAGTAAAACAGAAAATATTAGCATAAGCACCGCGACGATTCGATCAAACCGGTTTCCTGTTACAAATCGAAATCAATTGTATTGTAACGTTGAGGAAGAATAGCTGTTGATTTGTTTTTTAACTAAATATAATGTGGCGTTTACAAATACACAGTGTGGCGTACCACATCGTGTTTATAAATAGGTTCTTCAAAGTCGCTTCCCGCCGTCTGTCCCTATATACCTATGTACGCTTAAGTCTTTTAGAGTACGCAACGGATTTTAATACGATTTTCACCAATAGATAGAGTGACTCAAAAGGAAGGTTTATAAGTGTGCGCCAGGTTCGCTAGTATATTAATATACTAGATAATAAAATTTATAGACTTCGTTTCCGCTTCGTGTTATTTGTTTCTTTTACATACATATACATAAACTATAAAAACATAATCCTCCAGAAACCCAATCAATTAAAAGTTCTATTTTTCTTTGTCAAAGGAAGCGAAATATCTTGCATAGTAATATCATTACAAAAGGTATAAACGGTGAACTAATTGGGCTTTATCTGGCCTACTTAGGTTGCAATTAGTCCGTAATAAGCACTATAACTCCCGTTAACCCAATAACCTTTACAGTCTGAGAATACATTCATTCTGAGAGTACTCTGAGCTCGTGTTTTGAAAATACGGACGTAACCATCCAGTGTCCAACGTAACCAACCATGTCAGTAGAATTGTCAAATTCAAATAACGAACGCAACTGTGAGCGAACATCCGTACGTTCCAACAGATAGTCTAGGAGCAAAACTGCAATAGTAATAAAGCATGCAGTGCCCATCTGCACTGTCTTCGCATGTGCAGCGAATAGCGCTTATCATGTTGCTAACTGCTGGCAACTCCGCCATTCGTAGCCAATGCCAACACGGCCTACGACGCTAAGCCGGTTATCAGTCGCGCGCTACGCCGTGTCGCCTCGTAGACCGTCTACGGCAAACTAATTTATCTTAATGTTAGTGCGAAGCTGCGAACCAATCCGATTCGCTGCCATTAAGTGAAACTATACTTGAACATAGTATCATCCCAAAATTGGAATTGTAATCGAAATTGTATCGCGGCAATAAATTAATATTAAATGTTATCCCAATTTGTGTAATAGCTTAGCAATTAACACATTACCAGATTAATTGTGCGCAGACTATCACCTGTATCAACTGGTCCGTCGGCAGGCGTAGATAATAAAAGCAATTCCATTTACCTAAACGCCGTTGGTATGAAATGGTCGCAATGGCGGGCCGTTCGGTGTTGCCAAATTACCGCGCTTGTGCACCGGCCCTAACAATTACAGCCGCTGTCCTGTTGTTGCCGCCCATTGTTTCCGTGTGGACTGAGCTTAGTTTTCTTTAATTAGCCTTCCCATTAAAAAGAGGTTACTAGAATGCCTATTTCTGTGATTCCAAATTACATGACTGGGCAATTCCTAATTTTAAAGTCATTTCATTTTTCATGTATATATTTTTTTTCATATAACATAATTTATATTCCCTTAACCTGTATAGCTATTCCCTCTAGCGTGTCACCGACTATGCTGCGCCCCCGTGAAAGGGTGCAAACATAATTGAATTTATTGTGGTTACATCAAAGTGATACGACCAAGGACGGAGACACGTTATGACAAAGTTCTAGTTTTACCACTGTCTTATAAATGTATGTATTTCAACGACATAAATTATGTTTATTTTTATTTTGTTCTTAACAATATAAAATTTTATGAAATAAAGTGAATATATACTATAAATACATTGTTAGGTGTGAATAAAGTATAGTATCAACTTCACTGCATCCATACTGGCACACAATGATACCCAACGCGGAACATGGCGTTGTCATATTCGTAGTCCTCGCAGCACTCTACTATTGAAATGACTGCTAGTTATGCAGTCGAACTTTGCTCTGTCCAGGCCAGTAATTAATGAAGTTGTTACTATCGGAAGATGAACAACGTTGAAAATACACTAATTAACTATTAAACTTTCCTCTCGTATTGTCCTTTGTCTTCCTTGTTAGTTGTATTTGTAAAATTGTCATAACTAACTGGAAGCGCAGGATAGAAGTCCATCATTTAAATAAAGGCTCTCAACAGCCGTGCGCAGTAGGTACGTCCACATCCATTTATAAACGGTAAAGCAATTTCACTCCACAGATTAAATAGAGTGCCCAAAAACACTAAAGTCACTGGAGAGCGTAAAGAAACGTTGAGAGCAATTTCAAGGACCGCCACTACCCCTCGAGGAAATTGAAGGTGTTTGCTTTAGCAGGAACATCTGCATAGGGGCGAGTTGTTTACCTCGGAACGGCCTCAAGACAATTTGTTTGAAAGGTGTCGCGCAATCCACTCAGCGATCAGCTCCGATACGAATAACAGTCTACAAATACCCAAGTATAAATCACTCTAAGGAAATAACCCATTCAGCCGCTGGACGGCTGGACGCTCTAAACAACATCTCGCTACTGCCACTGACGATATTGTGAAAGCTTTCGCGCTGCAGTTAAATCTGAATTGAATCTGGAACGATGTTTGTCGCGTTTCCGACGCCAGTCCGATTGATATGTTACCAAGCGCCCTATGTTCGTTGTGTGTACAGGATGTGATCATACTATAGTAAATTCTGTGTATACAAAATATTACTTAAAAAATTAATTGATTTCGAAAATGGTCTACGAATACCTACCTACATAAACTTCTCAAAAATAAAATCTGACCGTCTACCTCTACATAGCGTTATTTATAATTGTTTTGTAAGAAATATATCCTGACCGTACTAAATCGTAGAGCCTGCCTACGTGGATAGGTATATTCCTAACCTATTTTCAACCTAGTTCGCATGCGAAGACATCTTCGTGAGTAATCTGGTAACAATTACGTAAGTGGTTTCCTTTCCATGACTAGGTCTCATTAACTACGTTATGACTGCACTTAACGTGAGATTGAGAGTGGCTCGCTTTCCAACGAAATACATGAACATCTTTACGTAATTAATTTATTCGGAAAATTCAAGTCGCATAAAAGCCGCATTCGTTGCACGAAATATTAAAATTAAACCGTTCACAGATCGATAGAAACATTATCAGCCTTTGGCCACGAACGTAATCTACTATCTGATAATGAGCCGCCGCTCGTCTGAACCGCCTCCATTATATACTGTGCAATGAACCGTTCCGAATCAATAAAAGATTATTATAACTTTGCAAATATATATAGATAAAGTTAGGAGGGATCAATTGTCCCATCGGAATCCGCTTCCCGGATCCGGCGAGCTGGCCGCGCCGCTCAAATATTTCGACAAAGGAAGTCGAATCAAAATCTCTCCCGGGGGACGTGATACGTCAAATGATTTCGTTACTCGCGACGAAGTTCCTAATTACACGAGAGATGGGAAAATAACGGAAAATTACATTAAATCGCGGGTTATCTAAGCTCTTACTCTTATTATTTTCGAGATGGGGCGCGACGACTTCGAAATTTACTTAATTAATTATGCGTTCAAGACACCGATCTAGATAAAGTGGGCTCGGGAGTTGGCGATCTGCGAGCAGATGTTTCGAGCTGTTGAAAATTATTGTGAAAACTATTAGCAATTAAATACTAATTGGCCCCGGAGGTATGAGCTGGATTTATCTAATAAAGCCTGTAACAAAGTAGGAAACTTCATACTATGCAATTAGTCGGAGAAATCTTCCGTCGAGGGTCCCAGCGGATTGGTGTCCGATACATCGCTTAATAACCTTTTGATCGTTTATTATCGGACCCAAATGGAGAGTCCTGTTATTACGGCGTATGCAGTGCAGTCTCAATCCAGTTAGCCACGGCTTGGGGCAGGGGCGGCGGCAGAGCCCTGCTACAATCATTCCAGGCCTCTCTAGGTACATACAAACGTAATGAATCTCCGTAACGAAGTCACTCTTTCCAGTTTTCGACCGGTATCGGGTCCCACGTGGTGTAAGTGCCTGGATGTGTCGCTGTGCGAGGGCGCGGTGACGTCGTTGGCTGAAATAGAAAACTGCCGGTGATTAATTGCCAATTACTCCGACCGGCGAGCAATGCCTGCGCCCACTTGTCGCTCGACGCGTTTAAACGCGCCTATTATTTTTCCATCCAGTTTAAATCGAACGCCACCGTACGTTAGCACCCATGGCACAGCGTTTTTCCAGCATTTTTGTTTCGAAATTGTTCCGTTATTAAAGCAAAAACTATGCTGTCGATTTTTCATACTCTGCAAGGCTTTTAATGGTAAACGTGTTGGCGTAATTGGATCCCTAACTGAATGTGAAATCGTGCACAGAAATGGAGGATGACATCGTCACTGCAAAATTGTAACTCACCACGATATAATTCGATATTTAGCGGCGTGTAATTGAATATTTTTCCAATTTGTCGCGCGTAATGGGGCAAGATTGAGTTGGGGTCCCTCGCGCGCTCGTGGCCGCTGCAACGCCGACGCGCTTCGCAGCGTTTATACCTATCATGTGAAGTGACAGACCACTAGATACGTTTATGGCCTTTTGTTTAAAGAAATTGCATTGGGCGTCTTGTAAAACCTACCGTAATATATCGGTACTTACATTTTGTTAAAAAGTGCCTAGTTCCTTTGAATAGACGCATTATTAAAAATAAATTGTCTAATCCATGTTTAGATTTACCAAACATTTGTGTAAGTAATTTATTATAGTGCGTATTAAGTACTACCGCAATTCAATCAATTATCTGCATATTGTGTCTATTTTTGGCCTGTCAAAAAGCAGCTCAGTAGTGGGCAGTCCGTGCAAGCCACGCATGCAGGTCACGCGCCCTGTTTTGAGGCGCCGAGAAAAGCCTCATCTTTTACCCGATTTCCTTCCAAATACGTTTATGATATCCAATACTCGATCATCATGTGTCAGCGGTATACATTAAGCAACGTTCATTGCGATATATATTTTTATCGTGCTAAAATGAAAACGATTTCATATGAATGAGATGGCGCACAAAATAAAAAAAAGAGCAAATCGCGCTTAGTTACTCCACCATTAAAAGAGCTAATGCAATTCTCCAGTTCATTAAATCTTTATGCAAATGCTAAACTAGGCTTCCTGAATCGATAACATAGCACCTCAAATGAATTTAAGAAAGTGCAAATAAAAAAACTTTTACAACCATTACTCGCTATCACATATGGGTGGTTTACGATTCGTGTTATTGCATTTTGATATAGCAACGGCCGGCCGGCTGCGTCACGTCGCTCATTCCGGCCGCGGTCGGCTGCGGCATACTAATACAATCGGCGGTGGCGTGCACTCGATGCCGCCGCGCGGTCGATGCCGCCGCAAATAACCTCCACTGCGTTACACAGGGATTTCCCCAGCTTATACGCCACGAGATCGAGCAACAAGCATTTTCAAGGAGATTACAATATTCTCCGGTTATTTGTCATACGCGCAATTTGATTGGCCCAGCGCGCAATCAGAGCGCCGCTGATGTCGCCTCGGCCGCACCGCGCCCCCGGCTAAACAAACTCCGCTTATCGCGCCGCATAAATTGGTAACACGTCGTTAAGGCGACCCGCGTACTGCGAGCGGCGCCCACTTTTATCAGAGGCCTCTCGTAAACCAGCGCCCCCGTTATTGCGGCCCGGCCGCGACATTTTTCCAGACTTTTTTCATATCGCCGAGCGCGGGGCCGATTGCACCGGCTAGGAGCGCCGCGTGGAGCCGCGTAAACGGTTCGACCGGGACGATAAATATGTCTATTTGGCAGTGCGCCGCTCCGAGCTCATATCACCCGAAAAACGTGCACTCTCGCAGCCTTGAGCGCCGCCGTAATTAGAGGCCAATCGTAAAACGAGAGGGTTGCGCCGGAACGTCCCATCTGATAATGAGCCGACTGGCGCGGCTCCAGCCGCCGCTCATATTAGGCGGCGCTCTCGTCGCTATCGTTACGACTTTTACACTTTTACGAGTTGTTTAGTTTACAGAGCGGGTGTGGCGGGCGCGTGCGCTGCCAAATGCTAGTTCGCGGCTCACCGCCCGCGCCGCCCGCACCGCGCGCCCCTAAATATCACCACTCTACGTGTTAATGAGATGTAGTACGTTTCGGGCTCGTTTGGCAGCGGCCGCCGCCCCGCCCCGCGCCCCGCACAAACCCGCGACACATTACTTAAATATCTAGCCGTTACGCGGTATGCTGTTGCCCGAAATCTCTAGTTTTATTTCCCCAGAATGAACTTTAGGTATAATAGGTAGATCTCACACAAAAGACTGCCAGTCTATAATTAACAGTTAGCATCCGTTTACAATAACAACAGGCAGCAGCTTCATTCCCGACGATATCAATTTTGTTCAGTGGCTCTTAATTAACATTTTCTTTTCTTTCCTTTCCAGGTGAGTGAGGACGGGAATACAAAACCGGGAGGCTTTGTGCGGCGCGCGCGGCGCCCGCCCCGAGACAAAAAAGAATATTACACCGCTTTCAATTCGAACATACAGAAGAAAAAATATGATCTGCACTTTTGTAAACGCAAATGAGGTTCGCTTTGAAACGCGGGTCTTAATTTAAATAACTTCGCTAGGCACCTCACCTGCTTGGCACAGGTTCCTCACGACTATTACGAAAGCGAAATATTATAAAAACAGGCAGGTAAATGAAACTAGGTGTAATGAGGTCAATCACTGTTATTTCTTAGCAGATTATAAAGGTACTTAATATTTTACATGGCGCCACGAATACGATGTAGTACGTACCTACTATAAATTTTCCAAGTATCCAACAAATAAAACTGCACTTCGAATTTTATTCGTTATCTCTACAATGCAATGCCGGAAAATGTAGAGTCAAATGATATAATGTCTGTAGAAAACACAAACTCTGCGGGAACCGCAGATATATAGAAATATTGCTATAAGTCGGATATTTTATTACGAGTTGTGCAACTAGCAGTAAGTCTGCGGTGCAGTGGGAGCTGTAATCACGGGGACGCTACACTTATTCCAGTTCGCCGTTCGGTTACGCTACGAATAAATAATAAATAACTTCATATCAATATTTGCTACAACTATCTGACATATAATATTTAAGTTCTAACTTTTCCAAAAACAATTCATGCCAAATAACAACTTTGCAATTTAATGTACATAAAACCAAACAAATTTTGTGTTGTTTGGTAATATATTTACCAAAACAAACTTAGGTACATTGAGAATAAAACGGTGCAAAACAAATTCTTTTAACGGATTGCTTGGAGCGTATTACATTGAGCGCATTACTGATATCCATATAACGGTTATGTAAGGATTCCACCTAACAAAGCGACTCTACGTAGAGTGCTACGAACTCTACGAACTCCGCGAGCGCTGCACCCGCACGAGTGTTGAACCCGCTACCCGCTACGAGCGTGGGTTGTTCAACTTGCTACGAAAACATTAGTGTGTTTAAATTATTTACCTTCAAAAAACTATCTTGAATCTACCTAAAATATCGTGTCATGCGCTGGTCCTATTTAAATTTAGATATCCCTTTTTCATACAAAATTCTGCCATCCCCTTCCCGTTATAATTATTTAAATTAATTAATTAAACATCCTTTCTGAGCTATCTACTTTATGTTCATGGTGAGTCTCAATTCTATTCGTATTAAAGCCTTTCTAATTGTAAGTATTTTATTATCAATATGGCCATTTATTAAATTAATTTGAAAACATATTGTTAATTCATAAAAATTTGTAGAACTATCACCAAGAATCTACCAACGCTGGTAAGACTATGTCAAAAATAAGGCGTCCCTGTGTAGGTGTAGCTTTAAGTGATTTGCACCTGCAAATCAACAATTCTTGCGATTTTGTGTTCGGATTTAAAAGACGTTACTGACATCAGCGTAGTTCTCCAAGCGAAATAGCGTATAAATCATAGTGGTTTTCAGCTAGTCACCGCTATATCCAGGTCTGTCGCCACCTTTTAAACTATGGCAATTCAAGTATATGACTACACAAGACCGCGAAACACCGCCACACCCACATGAGAGTGCAAGGGCCGGTCGCTGCACCGGGGTCTTCGCCCGTTCTAGTGGTCTTTGTCCAGGAGCAGTCGATCGAGGCTAGTAAGCCACGATGGCGTGATGGGGTCACTATCTTTGGTGTTATGCAAGTCAGAACCACTGAGGCGGAAAGACATCGTGTTACTGATTTAGGTACCAGTGTATTCATATTCTCTTGCGAGCTTTCTTCTCACGTTCTTTCAGTACACAACAATGAGTTACATTAAAACAGTGACGTGAGCAAGTGCGACGACCGGAGGACGTTCGCCCCGACCTCTCGCGTCGGCGACAGAGAACTATTTTCATATCCATATCGTTCACGTTCACGGTGCTCGCTCGTTACAACTGCCATTACTAGAAATCATAGCTAGCAACGTTTCAATTCCAGATACCTCGTTGGATATACAAGGGATATTAATTTGTTGGATGGGTTGGCGAGATAGTTCGATAGGGCTTTTAAAGAATATTGGGTGGAACAGATTTCTAACAACAATAGGTATACTAGATTTGAATATTTCATGAATAATTTTTATCAGAATAAGTTTTGCAGATATCTTTATGTAGATGACATAACCAGACAACTTCCCTCAGCAAGGTTGAAGGTGAAGGTTTTATAAAAATCTAGCGGTCACCCGGTGTTTGTACCCGCGCGCAGTTCGAACTTTGTAAACTATCCCGCGGGACCCTATTATTGTCACCCTATACAGTCTGTTTTACGCTGTTTGCGTTATGACACTTGAGATTAATGTAGCTTCCAATTAGTAAAGGAATCGAAATCAATTCAGTTTTTTCCCCTAGACATTAACCCCATCATCTTAACAAACCGACAAACTTTATTATTACCTCTTTCAAAATATGATGTCAAAATAAATAATGTCTATGACTTTAACGAATTCTATACAGTGGAGATTAACCCCATCATCCAAACAAGCCGACAAACATTAGCTACCTCTTTCTAAATATCTTCAAAATTTTTACAAAAAGGACTGGGAAAGTTATGAAAATGTGTAACGATCACCTCAAATTCCGGCCAATCGCGGCCTCACAATCGGACGCAGCCGGGAGGCAAAGGCAACAGCTTTCAATCCGGAAGTTATAAATTTGCTTAAAGTTGTTTGAGTTGTGAATTCCCGCGATGTTTGCCCGGACGTGCGGGTCCATTTAGCCCCTAAACACACCGCCAACTTCTGTGCAAGCGCCGATAACTAACAAAGATTTTATCATGAAATGATCGGAGACAACTTCCCATAACGCAACATTTGTTGCGGTGCTGAACTTAATTAGAAACATCTGTAGTGTATCGAAACATTTAGACAAGTATTTCGACTTTACTAAACGGGCGGGATCGAATTTCATTGTAACAACGTATACTACTTAGGTAAGTAGTATAAGTTGGTACCGATCAGTCGGCCAGTATTATTTGTTTACGACGAAATATTTATGGTAAGCAATTGACGAAGGGGATATAAATAATTGATTATTTTAATATTTGCATTACACAAGTACAAAATCATCTTGGCATTAATATCCCATTTATGCTCTCGCGCACGAGAGCCCGGGGTCCACCTTGACCATGATCATTTGGCAGATCAGATAATTACAGTAATTACAACTGCCATCTGACCTCCGTGACCCTGCTACCAGGGGAACCTGACCAGACTCTAATCGTGGTTACACATTCAGTCGCCTGAATGTGCAGGTTTCATCACGCTGTTTCCTTCACCGTAAGAGCATGGGTTAGTATTCAAATAATGTACGTAACTCAGAAAAGAGTCATTGGTATATTCTTCTACTTCTTCTACATCCTATCCTTACGAATCGTATACCGTAACCACTCGACCACCGACGCATTATATAGGCATAGGAAGGTCAATAATAAAATTAATGTATAATTGGCATCTGTTTTCGTTGCGTTGGTAGTCACAACGAGCGTCATCTTCATTACGTCCATCAGAGAGGCACACATTCATCCACAAGAATAGCGTAATTTCATTGGCCACACCCGATACCGCCTTCGCAGCCACTTGCGGCCGCCGGCCAACTTCCCTTATGACTGGGGACATGTCCTCCACCAAGTTGCTCCGACAACTTGCCTGAAATACTAGAACTCAAGCGCCACACTTGCGGCCGCGAGCTCTGAATAATACCGTCCCACGACTTTTTGATAACAGCACCGTATGTATAACTACACTGGAAATAAAGTTTGGTATTGTCTGCAATGAATACGAATGCGTTGGCTGCTTAAAAGTGTGAAATACCTACTCGGTAACTTTAAAAGAAGAAACTGACTGAGCAACTCCATGTTTTGCTAATCGAAAGATGGAGAATGTGACTTGACTATGGAGTTGATTGTGACACGCTCCCGAGCTTATTGGTCACTTTAAAACGCCGCCTACGCTACGCCAGAGGTTTAACTGTATTTGCGAATGCATTTAACACCGGAAAATGGTTCGCAGCCTCGTAATTTGTGCAAGGGGATTCACCCTCTCCACAAGCTGTGCCGAAACACATTTCCTAATAATTCAGTCAATAACCTATTTTATATTCTCTTATAAAAGAGCTTATTTTTGATAATACATTAGGGAATCCTATTATCATTTTCCTCTTATGGAATTCTTATTAGATTTTTCCCTTGTGTAACATGATTATAAAAGTCTTCAAAAACACAGTTTTCATAAAACGAGTGATTCCCAGATTACCTTGGATTGAGTTTACGTCCTTTCAGAACGATGTAATAAAATTCAGCTTAACTGTAACTGTACATACTTTCCCGCCCATCTGAGTTCTCAGTCACCCATACCTTCCAGGAATATGAAATCATCATTTTTATATTACGCTAAGGTAAAGGTGCGCTCTCTACATTATTTGAAAGGAATATAATGTAACATTTTAAAGATGCACTTACTACGTCATTTTAAATGATGATATTTACCTGCCTGCCACCTTCACTATACCCATAGAGATAAAATATTGAATATTTGACGGTACAGTTCACTTGGGAACTAAACTTGAAATAATAATAACTCATTAACTTAGAAAGCGAATTAAATTTATCACTCTCAGTTCTGGGAGACGATCGTAAACTCGTAATCTCATTAAAGATTAGCGCGGCTAAAGCCAGGGCGGCGCGGGGGCGGGCGCGAGCGGGGGGGCGGCGATCTCGGGCAGCGGCAGCGGCTTCATTTTAAATGTACCCGAAGTTCGTTCAACTAGTTGCAGCGGCGCCCCGGGCGGCGTCTGAAAACAATCCCGACTGCGTTAATCACTTATTTACGTCCGGGTCCACTCGGCCCGGTACATCTAATGAACGCGGAGAATTCTAATGAACCGTGGGAATTCCGATTGTAATGGAGCGAGAAGGAACTTTGGACTTTTCGCTGGCACTCCGAATGCTGGGACGGACATTGTTGCGGTGCAGCGGGGGCGAGGAAGCAATTCCGCTCGGTTCCGCCGGATATATCTCGCGGAGAGACCTGCAACTAACCGGTTTGTCATTTCCGCAATCGACCTCCGCGACGCGCTCTTGAATACTTGATGTTTGTCTTTTGTTTACATCCTTGTCAGCACTCGTCCCAAACATCGACGCTAAACACGGTTATAAATTCCAACACCTTACCAAAACAAACTTATATTAACTGAATCTGTTTCAAAGTTTCGTATCGTGGAGTTGAACCCTCGACTCCAACAGAATTTCTAAGGCCTTAAGTTCAATTGGCACTTTAAAAATTCAAAGTAAACGCTTTTAGCGACGTGGCCAGGGAGCGGTAAAAATAACTAGGGACACTTAGAGCCAATAGTTCAGCGGGTAACAGCAAATAGTGGCCGTTGACTTAGTCGATGGGGTTATTGGGTAGATAAACCGAAAAGCTCAGAGACAACGCGCGCCACCTAGACGAGAAAAGCTTCTACGAAAGATACCTAATACTTTACTTTATAAAAAATTCACTGAAAACTTCTTAAACTATAAAAGGATTACCCTGGAGGGAAAATACGTTTGTTATTATGCTGTAACGTGCCCATCAATTCAAAGTTTTTATGATCCTAGCCTCATCACTTACCTTAATTAACAGATATCTCTGCAAAAACTATGGCTTTATAGCTAAAATTAACGTCTTAACTGCTCTCAACGCAGCGCAGGCGGGTCTCGTGCAGTCTCGAGTTTCCAATTATATCTCTTTCAGTTGAGCCAACTCATATAAAAGTTCTAACATCGCGTGTCTTTAAAACCCCACGGATATTACATTTCGTATTAAGTTTGAATCGTTTTGTTTTACACTATAATATAGAGTTTACTTCCACGATCTCATGATGGTATCTAATGTGTTTGATGTACAAGCATTAAACTTACGATTAAAGTTTTAAAAACACCTAAACACAGCTAATTTAGTATAAGTACGTAGAAATGCAGAATTCCTCATTTCAACACAACTCTTACTTACAATGAAAGCTGAGAGCCGACCTCAGTTGGACTCAATAATATATTTTATCAAAGTTCTTGTAGGTTGAACAATTTAGAAGGTTAGGTTCAGATTAAATTATAAATAGTTAAGCGTCTGAAAAGGCATCAGACAAAATAAACATTTGCCGCGTGGTTAGTTTGTTAAGGCTGTGAATTTAGATACATGGGTGACGCAGGTAATTTTGTACAAGATTATGAGTAAGGCTTTAGTATTTTAATGTCGTCCATTAATCTTGGTATTTCATTATCATCAACATCATCCGGTCAATCTCGGCTTTTCTGCTGCGTGATATTTAATTCTGCATTTATGAATAAAAAATCCTTAGCAACATAGGTGCCCGTTGATAGGTGACAGACTGATAACGCGATCATGTCAATGCAAAATGGTTCCAATTTTGAATCACACCACGTGGAAAATGGCCGCAGCGAGCTAGCTGTAATACGCCATTACGGCCGTAACTACGTTACTCTCGACTTAATTCCGCCCCCGGCCGCCACCAGTCGGCCAGATTCGCTAATTTCTCTTACGTGCGCCGGCGAGCATGAAAACTCCCTCTCAATACACGTTTAGCACGAGTTTACAGCCGTCTACAAGTCCTAGCGACGGCAAACTTTTAACAGTCATTGGTGATCTAATCCTTCGGAAAAGGAGACGTTAAAAAGTCATTACGAGCTACATAAACATGAACGCCTTGGAGCAGCAGCGGCGCTGTTTGCGCGGGGCGCGGGGCGGTGTCTCAAATCCCCTGAAATCCCCGAGGAGCGTCAATGCCTTACAATGGTTCACGTGAGGACGCTCGCCGGCCGACAGTCGACGCTCAAAGGAGCTATTATTGAAGGGGAACGATAAAGGTCAATTATGATTCGAAGACGCCGCTGACGTCACACCGTGCTAGACATGTGCCCGTTATTGTGCACAAATCATCGCAGTAGCTATACCTCTGTCATGCCTCCTACCATCTTGGTTATGTGTGTAGGTATACTCATATTAAAGTACTTTCGCATTTGCAATTTCTGTCAAGTCTTCTTGACGTTGCGTGTTGACATAGGCATTTATAAAAATAAATAATCAAAACGAGATTTAGCCCGGCTCGCACCAAATTCTTTAACGCTTTTAAGAATTATGTTTAACTTTTTTTTTTATGAAAATACTAAATTTATTCAAACACAAAGTTTAAGATACAACATACATTTACATAATACAGAATTTGGTGCAAGCCCTAAAATCAATAAAGTTTTAGGCATAAAGATTCTTTCATTCTTTCTTCAACTTTCTTACAAAATGTTGGTTCTTCCAGGCACAAGTTTTTCTTATCTAGACAAAACTTCAAATAAAAGAACGGTGTCCAATTGCCTTCTTTCCAATTAGATTCTAACAAGATGTCAATAAACGTCTCTGTTTGGAATCACATTGAAAGAGATTTAAGTCCTTTTAAGCATCGATGAATAGAACGGTGGAGTGGTATTGAAATCCCGAGGGAACGTCAATGCCTATTGCCTCGTCGCTTATCGCGACGTGCGATGCGCCTCCGGGCTGCCTCGCAGCGTGAAAGGAGTGCATCCCTGAACACACAATTATGGTATTCCGCCGCCGATTCATTTGAAACGATATGCTTCTTCAGAAGATGTTCTTTGACACAGTTCTAAACTTTGAACCTTATTAATATTAAATACGATAAATAAATCTATAAATAAAATGACGCATGCAACTGCGTCTAAATATCGAGGTAAAAACAATACTGACCGTGGCAACAAACCCGATAACTCGTGCAATGAAAGTGTAGAATATAAATAAAATTATATATTTAATAATCGACTATTTTTAACTACTGCAAAGAGAAAAGAAATAAGTGGCGATATCAGCGTGAACCTTTCAATGGCTATTTACATCGAACTTTTCGCTTCATAGCACGGGAATAAACCTCAAGAACAACTGTTTTGCTCCAATATGCATCAAGTAAGCTAGCAACGTCAATTAGGCGTCACTGGCCATCAGTAATCGATACAAGCAAGTAGACAGATAGAACAATCTGTTGTGTCGGGCCCAGCCACCATCGGCATGCGGGCCTCGTCCGTCGCACAATGCGTCAATGGGCCGCCCCGGCCCCAAATCAAATATTTCCTTGCATTTAAACATTCAATTGAACTACGTCCGGATATTGAACGCTTAATCGCTGTATCCAAAGGGTCACCGTTCTGATATACCGATATCCTTTATACAAGTACAATTCGGAACTATCATTAGGTATGTTTCCGAGATATGTTTATGTGAGTAGTATTTTTTACTAGATACGTACTCCATGACAAACGAGCAGACAGCTCATCTGATGGAAGGAAAGTCTACGATAAGCTTTGCAACTGCAGGTTTGTTTCGCAACCACAGACATGTTGTCACTGTGAGGACTAAGTTCTAAGATATAATTGCGCTAGCTACCTTATCATCAAACCGTTCAATATACTAAGAGACATGTTAATTCATATAAATACAAATTACGAACATGCTTATGTGAAAGTTACAATCCATATACACGGATTCCGGGGCTAGAGAGTAGTTAGCCGCCACGCACGATGTGGGGGCTAACTACTACTATGGTTGTAAGGACTAATTTCTAAGATGAACTTGCGCTGGCTACCTTATCCTTTAAACCTCTCCGTCCAATATCAACAGACTTATCAAATTCTAAAAAAACAAAATTACGAAGTTGCAATGCCCCCACGTATGGTGCGCAAACCCCTCTTTTATAGCATTTCTGAGAAAACCTAATCAGAACCTGCTAAACAAAAAAATTTACACCACTAAATTAATATTATCTAGACATTTACCTCCCTACACTCCCGTACACAGCCCCCGTGTTGTGAAAATAGTTCGGTAATCATATTTATTCAGTGAAACGGCTCCGTGTCGTCCAGGCAGTGGGTGCGCCAATCGTTTTGACAGCAGTCGGGCGCAGGCCGCGCCGTGGGGGCGCTGTGGACAATCCGACGCTGACACTTTTATTATTTTTATGCTAATTCCACATTTGAATAGAGGTAATCGACACGCAGAAGCATCTGAAGCGTTCAATGTATTGTGACAGCACGGTAGGTATGATGAGTAGGCACTAGAAAATAGATATTACGGTATTTGTACCTGCGGTTTTGTTACTGTTGTACTAATAATGTCTTTGAACTTGCATGTTAATAGAATTTGTTAAATTATTTGTTGACTTCAACGCCTCTTCCAAAACTACTTTTAAAAAATTGTGCTCCATCGTACCGTCGCAGACTGATCTACACCTATCACGAAGTATGATAGCAAACAGATAACTATCAGTGAAAAATATTTCTTACAAATAAAGCCTAACTCACCCACCTAAGTGATGATGCGACCGAAGTTAAATATTCAAGAGGTCAATAGCTCACTACGAACCGATGCTACAATGTAATGGACGCAATAACATCTAGCTACAAATTAACAACTCGTGTTCGAACCGTCTTGGCCAGCAGTAAAACATGACCCCAGTGGGTCGCTACATGGACGAATGGCCTTAATAGCTCGCTGACAGATTATTTCAGAAAATTAAATTTTAGCTCGTTGGCGTTGGACACAGACCATAAAGTTCATGCTTACAAATCTCTTTGTTATGACATCGTAACGAGATTATGTCCGTTCGCTGAAGACGCTATGTCGTCATGATATCGCGTGTTTTATTATTTGCCGCTATAAACGCAACATCAGTCCCGCCTCTGCTAAATTATACAGAAATTTTTTAATACGAGCGGGTATCGAGCGCGCATCATGAATGACAATTTATGACCAATAAATATTACTATGGGCGTTATTTACAATGAATAAACATATTCATGGAGTCATGCGGGTGTCGATCTGTCTGCTATCGGTTTGTGGGTACGATTGATAAGTTACAATTGTTAATGATAATCGTGAGAGACATGGTGATTATGGAGTGTCTTTTAGAGTGGTGATGCCAGTGTAGGTAGCACTGGCATTTCATTATTGTCTTTTGTATAGTAAGGTACCTATATAGTAAAGTAAGGCCTGACGGCTGTTTCTGACGGTTGTCCAACGGTCACGTGGCCACGTGACCCGTAGGTCCCGCCCGTCACGTGGACGTCGTCAACTACCCTTTCAATACAGGCTTCTGTTTACTCAACTCCTTCCGATCGTAGCAACGTGTTCCCAACTCCTTGGCAACTACTACAAACTCAGGTCCCAACTCACGTGGCCCATACAATTTCAAATTGTTACGCAGCTGACCTCGTTTTAATTTAATACCACGTATTTCTATGGCTTCTCGAGGAACTTTGAAGAGAAAACTGTGTAATGTCGCGGTAAAAATACTTTTTCTACTGCTGCTATTTTCTTTTAAAAGGCATTGAAAATGTTTTGAAAGTTTGTTTCTTATTCATACAAACTTTAATTAAAAATAGGGTTTCATTTAAAAAGCACTCTCAAGCGAAAGGAACTTATAAAGTCCCAAAAGTAAAAAGTATATTCGCCAAATACCACTTGGGGTAAGTAGGTAGGCGCCGCGGTGCATTTCGACCGCACTCATTATTTTGGGCTGACATAACAACATTAACTTTGAAATGCGGTTGCGAATTTCATCCAAGGCTTGCAATTAACTAGTTGGATGCTGATATAGTGCGTGCGCGGCGGGCGCCTCTGTTAATATGGCAATAATAAATTGCAAGCGGTTTGGTGCACCCCGTTGGCCGGCCCATTAAAAGACTATGTGAATTGTTTCCGGCATCACTTTCATTTTGTTAGTAGTTGACAGACTTCTACCTACAAAGTATAGGTAACATTGCCTACATACTTACTCGTTATTGTTTTAGCTTAAAGCCGGTCACAGACATGTGTCAAGTGTTTGTACAAAGATATTTGCAAAGGCAACTTCCCACTGAAATATTTGTACACAAATTTACAAATAATCGCCCACATATAGTTTTTACGCATTTTTGTACACATCTTGACACATGTCTGTGACCGGCATAATAAAATTCGAGACTAATAAATAGCAATACCTACCGTAACTTTGTTAACTTAACTTAGTTAAGAACCTAATTTCAAAACGAGATAAGTCTCCGTTCCACAACCAAACACACAATTCGTTTAAACTCCATTGGCTTATTTTATGCCACAGCGCTAATGATTTTACTTAAATGAGGAAAACGTATCGCGGTCCCGATAACAATTTGCGGTCAGCTATTGTTTCCCACACAAGCGATACTGTCCCGTAAAATCCATTGCAATGCACAAAATATGAAAGAACACCTAACCGCAACCGGCGTTCGGTACCTGGCTTAATTTAAAATTAAAAGCGCAGCAAACCGATACAAAGGGAGCTTTTTAATCCCGCTGGCAGCGCCAAGCCGACTTATCCGGCGCAAACTAGATCTGTCTGTAATTAAAACTGCGTGCAAGACTAATGAGGCCGCCTGTGTACATGACAACGCATAAATCCGGCGTAATGAACGCAGCGACCGTTAAATAGAGCCGAGTCACTCAAATTGTCCACAATGCGATTATTCCATTACGCGCAACCTGCCGCGCGGACGGTGCACGTGACCCGCCTGGATCCTGCCGATGTCGCCTGCTGGCAGGCTTAGTTGCACAACCGGCCACAGACAAGCAAATGAACATTTATTCAATCAGCTCTACAGATTAACAGATCCGAGGATGGAAATAGTCAATAAGTCGACTGATATGCCGACATGATCAAACATTGCTGGATTAAAGGAAAATCGTAGTTATGTAACTCGATTTTGGATTTTCTGACTTGGCTTTGGACAGTTATAAGTTGGTTGTCCAACGTGTAATCATAATTTAATGAAACAACTTCATTATTACGCGTCTTTGATACATTATGCCGAGAAGACCCTTCGTGCAGCCTCAATCTTCTGAAGACATAACCAGGATGAAATACACACATTATATAAAACTATAAACTATTTATTATTATTATTATATTACTATAATAGCCGTTTTGGTCATACATCCATCATCGGCCTGACAGCGTAGGTACTCGTACATTAAAACCACCTTTCAAAAGCTTCTACGTTGTGAATAATCCTCTCAATTATTTACTTAGACTTTTATTCCTGGTCCTTGTAAACGAAATACAGATTTTGTTTTTATTTTCATCTATATTTAAAATATTATCCATCGTAATTAACGTTTACTCCACAATCTCATTTTCATTAGAAATCACATTATGGAGGACAAACATGAGGAATAACAGCAATTATAACTTCTCAGATTTTGTAGAACCAACAAATCTGTTTTTCAAACCAACCATTCGAGTTGGCGCGATTTAATTATGTAACATGATACTTTGTCAATAAACGTTTCATTTTAATGACTCGACCTGGCCCGCAGAATTTCTAATTTGTTTTCAACGGCCTCCCATGTGGAGATATGTTAATTTGGCACATTATATACTTAATCCATTTTATGAATTAATACGAAATTAAGAAGTAATACAAGTATTAAATATGATACGATTTTTACTTACTACGAACTCCTAGGTATTTCAGCCTTTCGTGCGGGCGCGAAGTGGGCCATACCACAGGACCCATACTCATCATCATAAGAGCGGTCAGTCCGGCTTCTGCCAAGAAAGCATACTAGCGGCATCTTAATCGGGGTTATTTCTAAAATAAATTAAACATTCATGGATACATACCTACATAACGCGCCTCTTTTCCGCAGGGCAGACAGAGACCTCTTCGTCATCAATAGCTTTATTTTTTTATCCCACTAAGGTGGCAAACATGCTTACGGCATGCTTGATGCTTACCACCACACTAGTCACCACAGCCTATGGACGTTTGCAATACCAGCAATCGAGCTTCATACAGCTCATCGATTTGTAGTACTCCTACCCCAACCTCTTTTCTCATTAAGCTTTTCCATTCCTCTTCTATTCACTCCTACCATTTATACTCTTTTCGTTGTCAACTAAATGTTGTAGTATTTGACAACAGCTCCTTACCACAACCTCTTTTCTCAAGGCTTTTCCGTTCCTCTTCTATTCCCTCCTACCATTTATATTCTTTTCGTTGTCAACTAAATGTTGTACCATTTGCCAACAGCTTGTCATCGACGCGGCGGCCGTCGCAGCTGGACCCGCACGTTACCCGCAGCGTGCTGGCGCGCGCGCTCGACGTCTGGCAGCAGGCCTCGAAACTCACCTTCAAAGAGATAAACTCCGATGAGGCGGACATCGTTGTCTCATTCGCTACGTAAGTACTACCAAGTTCTGTGTAGGAGGGTAAAAAATTGTTTTGTTCAATCTAGGTTATCTTACTTTAGATTCGATGGATTTGCGACTCTACGAAATCAGCTATTTATAAAATAAGTAGGTCTCACTTATGCAGAGGCGTACCTAATAGGTATTCCTGATAGATTTAGTAACTATTTCTATAGAAAAAGTATCTACCTAAAAACCCTTTTATTATATAGAAAAGAGTTCGAACTCCATCGGTTGATTTATTGCGTAGAGAATAAATAATAATCAACTGGGGATTTAGAGAAACGTCCTATCCATTTTAAGGGGATTTGCGAGATCCTCGTGCGAGGCATCAGAATAAGGGCGGTCTACCAAAAACCTCTGAACGTTATCCCAATGTGGGTTATTATATTTAAACCGACCTACTTAACTACATGATATACTTACTCGTATTTTGCCACCCCATTAAATATAACGACATATATGTATGTTCACGATGAAATGGGAATTTGTATGAGACGTGCTCTGCCGTAAATAAAGTGCAGACATCTACGTAGCAAATCTAAGGCTAGCGTGCGGGGAACTCGAACAAATAGAAGTTTAAAATTGGCACCCTGACGCATTAGTTTCCCGCGGCGCGAACCCGGGGGTGTTTCGTTCACGATTCACTTTCATTCAACGAACGTGACTCGATAAATCCACTTTCCTACTTATCTAATACTGCAAACGGAAAATTGCTTCGTGTTTACGCGAAATAGTTTACCTGTGAGGATATACTGGGAATAGTTTGCGAAGAGCCCCACTTTTCCATGAAAATGTCTGCCGAGACAACTTTTTGGGAGTAAGATCTTGGTGTAAATTAACTTTTAGCCCCGTAAATGCAGTGCGGCCTCCCCGCGCTGTTTCGTATTCACTGCACGTTGCAGTCATTCGTTACGGTGGAGCCCTCTCTATATATTTCCTGTTTAAAATGTCAAAGTTACAGCAGAGATAACAGCTTGATATATAAAATACACAGATCTCTGTATTAAAGAGTATCGTACAAAGTATTTTACAATTTCTTCTTTAAGCAAGAAATATAGCACATGATATTATATACGCAAAAGTAGACGAGTGAAGTGACAATGTAGGGAATTTAGGGTACATTATAATAGGCGCAGCACGTGGGTATCAAGTGATAATGACGGCGGCGGCGGCGAGGGCGCGGCGGCGCACAGCCAAGGCGGGGGGCTCCCAGCGTATCTTGACAAATGACGCGGAGTTGCCGACAAGCGTCGCATATCCAATGAGCACGACGAAGTTTCCCTTATTAGATCACCGTAGACGGCGGCGATATGAGAAAGTGGCGACAAAAACCGTCGGCGGACATATTGCGGCCGCCACGTTGCGCCCGCCGCCCGCGCACTAAACTTGCACCGAACTTCGGGGCATTTTCTTTTTTCTCGGCCAACGACGAAGGCTGGGGACAGTGTCCAGTATTATTAGTTACTTGCGGTTGCGGCTGCGGATTCTGAGCTGGAATCTTGATATCGTTTTGTACATGCAACCGGGTGCATTCGTGAACAGATTACCAAGAAACGCGTACCTACACATACATAAAACTAAATCCATCTCTAAAATTCGTAGTATACGAGTACCCAAATAAATGTAAACAGTTAATATACTAGTACCCAAATATGTACAGACACTTCCAAACCTGTCTATAATATTATAAAACATAAGTACATAAGGCTCCACATCTTGCCTCTTTATATCGCAATAGATTATTGATGTCGTAGGATACACAGCCATAGAGGACGCGTATCAAATGCGGCGATGCGTACCTGTCTTGGATTTTATGCGTGCCATTAACTTATATTACACTCTATAAAAGTCTTCCGTTTCCTACGATACTCACGCCAAAGTCGATTTTCAATAGATAGCCAAGTAGGTGTAGTGTCATGATGTTCATAGTATACGTATATCCAGCTACGTGGAGAAGGTACTTAGATATGATAAAATAAGCATGAGTTTTTAAAAGTAATAAGGACTTTCTTTTTATCAGTGACAAACGAGCATAAAGCCTACATGTTGTGTGATGACAATGATGATGTACCTCTAGCCTGTAATTGCGCTGGATACCTTCAAGCCGGAACACAACCTGTGACACAACAATTAAAATATTGGATTCAACTCTACAGGGTCTAATTACCTTTTCTAGTACTTAGCATACATATATACAAAAGACATCAACGCGTCACGATACCTCCATAATTGCGTACAAACGACGTCATCGCATTTCGAAAATGCCATGCCCTCTCATCGTTCCCGGTTGCTACCCACACACCCTCTTGTCCGCGGCATCGGCGCGATTGCACAACCGCATCACCCCGTACGCTCAGATTTATTACCACCATAAACCGTAATATTACCCAGTAATAAAGGATAGTATACGTAGAACTTAACTGCGTCTCGTACTCACGAAGATGTGTGCGTCCCTATATTCGGTGCATACGTATTTCGCAGGGTAATCGCAAAATCGAGTCTACGCGAAGTCGATATAGATACTTGCCGGGTAATTGAATACTTGCCGGTTTATTATTACTGCATGCCTGCAGTTCGCGCGCGAAATTCCAGTATCTAAGTTGTGCCGCTAAGTGCCCGTGCAGCTCCCATAGATACCGCAAGATCCTAATAAGTTACCTAACTAGGTTATCCTACCTTTTCATAAGTATAACTAGAAGTTACATGCAAATATTGAGCAAAACGATACAAGTCGATTTAAGTCCGCCAATTGCTGTAATAAGTGCAATAAAGTTTTTAAATAAATAAATAAATGTAATGATTTATTAGAACTCGATTGCCAATTTCTCCTCAAGTTTGCACAAGTAAAAAATAAAGCCATTTTGTAGCTTAGCATTACACTACCTACAAGTTACTGGGTGGGTAAAAAGATACTTACTACCTTTGATTTTAAGCGTATTTCAGCTAGTTAATTAACCTCCTGTTGAAATGTAGATAGTTTTTCCGGCAGTGTTCTCTTGTATTACGGAAATGAGCATGTCGCGGTCAGCGGGGTTTTGACATGCAAATGGCGGGCGGGGCTGTCGGCGGAGAAACGAACCTCTGCTATGCTTTGCGCTACGCCTGTATTGGAAATCAATGCTTATTGATTGCTTACTTCAAGATGTAGGTACTGGGTAACGGTTCCTTACTAATACGTACTTTTTACGGTACGGTTTTTTGAATTAACGATTACTGTTTATAATAGTTAGATAAAATTGTAAGTAAATACCTACTGTCTCGTACTCACGAAGATGTGTGCGTCCCTATATTCGGTGCATACGTATTTCGCAGGGTAATCGCAAAATCGAGTCTACGCGAAGTCGATATAGATACTTGCCGGGTAATTGAAGAAAAAATTAATTAGCACAGGATTTTATATATGTGCCAGCAAGGTTATATGAAACGAACACAACCTTCTGCGAAGTTCAGTTCTCAAAGCTATCAATAGCGTCAACTCATGATACGTTACCGACGTAAATTAATAGGTATACTATATTAAAACTGAATTAATGCGACATTTTCTGAGTAACATGAGTACCAACGAGGTCAAGGAACATAACCACAGAATCATCCTACTTACAATACCAGAAACTAAAAGTGTCGATATACACATTACCTACGAAATATTTCGAGAATACGAATAAATAATTCAAGTTTTCTACCTTGTTAACGTAACAGGGCGGCCGTTTATCGAATAACCCTGATAGATGAGAATGTCATACAAAGTACACAGAAAGTTGAACCCGATAAACGAGCTCTTTAAACACACAATGACCCATTTTACATGCACCTGGGTGTCGATCCGGCGAAGCGGGGGCAGCCGCCATAGGGCAATAAATCATCCCCTAACTCGGAAACTTTCCATTCCGAACCCATTATATTTGATGGCGTATGTCAGCGAGACACTCATTCCGCTATCCAGTCCCTTTCGGACTGCGCATAATAGAGCCAATTTTGAACTTGAACCTTATTTTTGTCAAGCCAAAAAACGAGAATGTAATTTATCCTAAGGAAATATACCTATACAACGTGACCCGTTCAGGAGGTCTCAAAAGCACTTAGGCGTTGTCCTAATTGGTAGGGGTCGTGCGACCATGGTCGTACAACGGAAGTCGCCAATAGGAGACTTTAAAACCGCCAGTCACAGGACCATGATCGTTCAACCGCTGCTAATTATAACAGCGCATTAGGCTTAGGTTTTCCGTTTTCGTCACGTAATCAATATTTTGAGTTATTTAGGTTAGGTGTTAAATTTTTTTCAGTTGTAATTTTAGGTATGCGCTAGGAACTTTCTGTTTGCCAAAAAATGATGTAAAACCATAATTATGAAAGCTGGAGGAGGGGGGGATGAAAAAATAGATTACGTAGTATGGGTACATTCCCTAATTCGATCATTCGACTAACGCAAATGCAGCCAGTATTTACTTTGGTAATCAACAATTCAAACAACACTTTCACTTTATTCCTTTTCCCGCCTACGCTCGTATAAAAGAACATTTCACGTATTTGCGCACCCCGCCCATACGGACTAATGGCGGAACTTTCACATGGAAACTCAATAACGCAGCGGTCAGCTAATATTGCGTAAAATATGCATGGGCGCGGTCTTTCCGCCTGTTTTGTCGGCACGGAAAACGATTAGGCTGTGGGATCGGATCAATGATATACCTAAGTAGTGAGGTCGCTACTCGATTATAAAGGTATAACACTTACTCGCTTTTAATTATGGTTATTGAAGACTAGCCGTTCCTAGCGGCTTTTACCCGTGCGCAGTTTGATTCTTTCCCGCGGGACTCTTTAATTTTTCCTAGATAAAAAGTAACCTATGTCACTCGGGAATAACGAAGTCTTCTATTAGTGAAAGAATTTTTAAAATCGGTCCAGTAGTTTTCGTTACAAACAAACAAAAATACAAATCTTATCTCTTCATAATATTAGTAAATATACTACACAGTTTAAATCACATTACTAGCAAAAAGGTATACCTAATTATTTGATAGAGACCATGTTAAAAAGCTACCTCAGATATGAGCAGGTAGGTTCTCGGCAACCGCAAAGTCGGCTTCGGCGGCGGGCAACTGGGCGTGCAGTCCCTAGGGGCCGAAGTTTGATTGCTCTGCACCCCCTCACACATTTGCTGTTGTTTGTTGCAAAATGACGTATGGTTACATGTGTGGGTTTTCATCAACACAAAAGCAACATTGTCACTTTTATATGGTATGTTGTTTTTAGGTTTATGGTTTACTTAATTCCTGTCACTCATGCCGGAAATATGCTTCTACAAGATTCTCCCGCAAACGAAGACCCAGATCCAGGATTTGGCATATCATTTAATCACAGTGGAGCGACTGCCATCAGAACTCTGTGACCGTATTAACAGAGGAACCTGATCAGATTGGATCATCACGTTTTCCCTCACCGTAAGAACATTAGTTTTTCAGCTAATGTTAGCTAATGTTAGGTTAGCATAACTCAGAAAAGAGTCATTGTTAAACCCACTTAAAGTTTTTTTAATGATTAGAACATTCAATATCTCTTACAATCGTTAAAAGGAAACTAGGAAGGGAACACACAGTGATACATTGGCTGCTCAGTGCACCGAGCCGATCAATGCGGAAGGAAAGGAATGCCTGTTCAGCAGTGGACTTCCTATGGCTGAGTTGGTGATTTACCAAAGACCCCTATAATTCTGCCGGAGACACAGCAGCTAACACCACCAATGTTCTTTACAGACGCGGCCATGGGGACATGTACCCATTCGACGGGCGGGGCTCGATCCTCGCTCACGCATTCTTCCCGGGCTCCGGCCGCGGCGGGGACGCGCACTTCGACGACGATGAACTGTGGCTACTGCAGCCCAAGAACGATGACGAAGAAGGTGAGTTTACCTTTACCAGCTTTCCAGGTATATACACATTCAGGTATAGCGCTCAAGTCGGTTGCTGTGGTACTTGAGCGCCGCGAAGGGTGCGGTGACGACGGTTTATTATTACTGCATGCCTGCAGTTCGCGCGCGAAATTCCAGTATCTAAGTTGTGCCGCTAAGTGCCCGTGCAGCTCCCATAGATACCGCAAGATCCTAATAAGTTACCTAACTAGGTTATCCTACCTTTTCATAAGTATAACTAGAAGTTACATGCAAATATTGAGCAAAACGATACAAGTCGATTTAAGTCCGCCAATTGCTGTAATAAGTGCAATAAAGTTTTTAAATAAATAAATAAATGTAATGATTTATTAGAACTCGATTGCCAATTTCTCCTCAAGTTTGCACAAGTAAAAAATAAAGCCATTTTGTAGCTTAGCATTACACTACCTACAAGTTACTGGGTGGGTAAAAAGATACTTACTACCTTTGATTTTAAGCGTATTTCAGCTAGTTAATTAACCTCCTGTTGAAATGTAGATAGTTTTTCCGGCAGTGTTCTCTTGTATTACGGAAATGAGCATGTCGCGGTCAGCGGGGTTTTGACATGCAAATGGCGGGCGGGGCTGTCGGCGGAGAAACGAACCTCTGCTATGCTTTGCGCTACGCCTGTATTGGAAATCAATGCTTATTGATTGCTTACTTCAAGATGTAGGTACTGGGTAACGGTTCCTTACTAATACGTACTTTTTACGGTACGGTTTTTTGAATTAACGATTACTGTTTATAATAGTTAGATAAAATTGTAAGTAAATACCTACTGTCCTGTAAACGCTTAAGTACTAGTACCTAACTATAATTTGGCTGCGACTTCATTTAAATAGATATTCCTAATTTCTTTGGTACTTAAGTCTAAAAAATCGATTCGGGTCGATTTCACAATAAGTATAATTCCTATAAGTGGAATAAGTGGGTATCGAAATTACGAAACACGAAACATTAGGTGGGTACTTCGCACGGCACTCTATTCTCAGCGCAGGTAGCATGTTGTAACGGAGCATACAGTAGGTAATAGAGACCATTCGAAATAGCTGGATGCAGTCCATGCACCGCACACAGAGTAAGCAAACACGGTCGGAACCCGATACGGAGCGCGACCGCAGCGGGTCTGCGATTACCGCCGTACTGCTGCGCGGCAAACGTGATAATTTACACGAACGGACGCTTACACAGCCGCTTCGAATTGTATTCGCCAAGCCATGTGTAAATACCCACCTTTACCGCTCGGAATATAACGCAAACACGCAAAATTTGCCGCTAAAATAGAACTCTATTTTCAGGGACCTCCCTATTTGCTGTGGCCGCGCACGAGTTCGGCCACTCGCTCGGCCTCAGCCATAGCTCCGTGAAGGGCGCCCTCATGTTCCCCTGGTATCAAGGCATCCAGCCCAACTTCGTGTTGCCTGAAGACGACCGCAACGGGATCCAACAAATGTATGGTAGGTATTCAACCAAATGAAACATAACAATACCGCAAAGTTTGTTAATAGAAAAATTATGTAATAGTTGATATTAATGATAGCTATAGCTAATATCAATATATATATATTCCAGGTCCAAAGGAATCTAAACGTGCGTGGGCTAAAATACCTGTTTACCGGCCAGTAGAAACCCCTCCACCGACCACAACCACCACGACAACGACCACGACCAGAAGACCGTACACTCACTACCACAACAGACACAAAGAGAGGCACCCGAACCATCAACCCGGTTACAATCCGCAATATCCTTGGAATCCGCAAAATCCAGTTTATTACCCTGAGCGTCCAAGTTATCCAGACAGACCGTCACATCCAGAACGTCCCAATTACCCAGAACGACCAAATCATCCAGAACGACCGAATTACCCAGAACGACCGAATTATACGGAACGGCCGAGTTATCCAGAACGTCCACATTATCCTGAGCGGCCGAAAAGTCCCGACCGCAGTTCGCACGGCGAGTACCCCTGGCGGCCGAACCACCACCACCCGCACCCCACGGAACCCACCACGTACCCGACGACGCTCAAGCCGCGGTATCCCATCACTCGACCAGAGTACCCGACCAACCCACGGCCGAACTACCCTACGGAACCGCGACGCGAATATCCAAAAAAGAAACCTTATCACCCTGAGAAAACCACGGTCAGACCGACGCCTCCATCAGATAAACCTGATACGTGCGACACAACTTACGATTCTGTGGCACTTATACGGAACGAGCTTTTCATTTTTAAAGACAAGGTAGGTTACTACTTACCTACATCATATTTTAATGCATAGTATTTATCTATGCATAGTAAAAACCGTGAATAGACATGTTAGCTTTGTTATTCATTTTGTTTTTGTTTTCCCCAGTATCATTGGCGAATTGGAGCAAACGGACGTTATATTGGCTACCCTATTGAAATAACCCGAATGTGGACGGAATTACCAAAGGACATTACTCATGTAGACGCAGTTTATGAAAGACCAGATAAAAAGATCGCTTTCTTTATTGGTAAGCAACTACTCTACTCTGTTTCTAGGCTACCTACAATTGCGTATTTACAATGCCAGCTGTCAAGACGCGAATGCTGAAGTGGCTCTATAATAGAATTTTACACATATTTGTAAATTCAGTGCCTGCGTTAAATTTATATCTTTGCTGTCTTTTCAGGGAAGTTGTTGTATCTTTTCGACTCGCAATATTTGGTGAGAGGCTATCCTAGACCGTTATCTGACCTTGGATTACCGGATAGTTTGGAGAAGTTGGACGCTGCGATGGTTTGGGGGTACAACGGGAAGACTTATTTCTATAGCGGGTCCATGTATTGGAAGTAAGTTTGCTTTTTGTTGGAGCGGCATAAAATTTATTAATCTACCTAATAAAACAATAAATAATAACGGTTTACTCATTACTCTTTCAGGTATGACGAAGAACAAGGCAGAGTTGAGCTCGACTACCCGCGCGATATGTCCATGTGGAAAGGAGTGGGCTACAATATCGACAGCGTCTTCCAATGGAAAGACGGTAAGGATTGAGGATCACTTTCCTAGTTTCATATTCACATAATGCCAAAAATATTAGAATACAACGAACAAATAAACATGTTAGGGCACACGCTAAAATATCTAAAGCTCAAAAATATATTGGAAAGTTTGCTACCTTCCTAGCTGAGACTGGCCTGGCTGGGTGATATTTTTTTTACTCTGTTCTAAAACCCATATTCTCATTTACAGGTAAGACCTACTTCTTCAAAGGCAAAGGCTATTGGCGGTTTAACGACTTGCAAATGCGTGTGGAGCACGAGCGCCAGCACGCCTCCGCCACCTTCTGGATGGGCTGTCCAGCGGAGCGCGGCGGCCGCCGAGCGCCCTTCCGCGCCCCGCAGGCCCCGGGCTCCACACTCCGCTCGCCCAGCGCCGCCCACGCAAACACCCTGCACGCTCACACCATCCTATCCACACTACTCATACTTCTCACTACCTTCCTTATACACCCTTAGCCTATAAGCATCGACTGCGTTAGTTAAGACAACCTGTAAATTATCTACTCGTAGAACTTCTAAATGATATTTTAGTGCTATTGTTAGAATCTAAACAAGTGCATATCAGATTTCTGTCTGCATTAAGACTTTAGGTTTAAAGAACCTTTGCGCAAACGATGCACTGACTATTATTATAGTATTAAATAACATTTTTGATACCTAATTAAAATTGTGTAACTCTCTAAGAATGTATTAGCTTGGTAGCACCTAGTTACAATTTATTTTCTTGTTGTATGTACATTTTGATCTCAATATGATCGAGTGCTTGGTTTGTTATGACATGTAAGGTATAAAACACCATTCATTTAGCTTCTGTACAGTTTGTATTGTCCCTCGGTGTCCAGTATTTAAGATGAATATACTTAAATTATTTTATGGATTACCACTTACTTAAGTATTCCAACTGTAATTAACGGTTTAATCACTATGACATACTATGTAAACTAATTTAATAAAATTGGCAAAATAAAAATGCACAAAATGCCTTAATAGATTTATTATCATAACTTGTATCTACTTACCTATATAATAATAAATAAGTTTTAATTACCTTATATCTATCTAAATATTATATCAATATAAAATGTTATTACTACGAAATGTAGCAATACTACATTTTAGAATTTGTTTATCTATGTATGCTGGTTAAAAGAGGTACACATAATATGTAATTTGTAAAATAAAACATAGATGGTATGTAAAAAAAATAGTTTAAGATGCCAATAGACATTTATACTTAATTAAAAAGGGATTATAGGTATACCAGTAGTAAAAAAAATAAACAAAAGGCCTTAAATCTGTGAGCAAAGAAATATTGTCAGAGATATAATGGATGAAACTGTGCGATTTACAGTGAGAATGGAAGAGTAACCTTGTTAGAATGAAAATGGTGCTTAATATAGGTAGTTAGGTGTTGTACAGAATAAATTGTCTTTGAATATTTTTGTAATTTTACCATAATGACAAAGCATAATTTTGTAATAAATAAGTAGATGGATGCCTACATAAAAAAACATATTTAATGTAAACAAATTAATGTTTATCATAACTGTCAGTCAAGCTTGTATTATTAGTTGAAATACTCATACAGTGCAATTCATATTATTTACAGTACCATTATATTAAAATTATGTTGTTTCTTGTGCAATCAGCAGTTAAACTATTTATAATTAGGTATAGGAGGTTAACTCAAATTCTGTAATTTAATCAACTTAAGCTGAGATGAGTTGTACTTTGATTTCACCGTACTTCTCAAGTCGCTCACTACTATAGTTTAATGTAGATTTTTTACAATTGCTTTGGTCACAAATATTTAATGTGTACAACTGTGATATTTACTTTTATAAAAGAAAACATGCCACAATAATGAATTATTGGCGATAAAATCAAAATTTTGACATTTATAATATTGTAGTCTAAAATAATAGTTAAATATAGTTTACTATAAGGACATAATATATGTTTTAATAAGGATAAAATATAATAAAGCCCTTACAAAAAAACATTTTTTAATTTCCTTACTTCCCTATTATACTTACAAAATAAATCACTACACTGGGCAGGCATCTGACTGCCATCACGCTGATGGAAAAGTACAATGCAGCCGAAGATGGAGCATGTCTGTCTAATACAGCCTTACATACTTATTCACCATGTCCTTAACACTTCCACTACTACCGCAAATACCAGAGATATCAAATATCATAGCGCTCATATTAAATGGACAGGCTTGATGAATTGTGCGCACACGCTTAGCACCAATTTTGACCCAAACCTTGACACAACCGACGGTTACAGCAAAAAAGTTAAAGCTTAGATATAATAAAGTAATATATAATTTAGCCAATGACATTATCCACCTAGTTATTGGAATTCATGCAGACTCAACAATTGGGTCGAAATCCAGATGAGTCATGCGCACATGCGTAGTGCTTCCATTTAATACGCTCGCACATTTGAGTTAGCAGGGAAAGTGTTAAGATTATATTTTCAAGTTATTGCAATAAAAATTTCAAAACATAAAGAAGAGTCTAAATAGAGTAGCTTAAGATGTTTGTGTCTTCCACTGGCATCCTACAATATGAATATGAACGAAGAAATGAAAAAGAAGTATTCTTCTTCTTCTTCTTATCAAGTCGACGGACTTAACTCTGACTTACACTTTATTCGCCCAGTATTTGGTAAAAAGCAGTATTAATTAGTAATAGTAGAAGCCAAGTGAAGCAAGACATTGTTTCTAGAACAGAGATGAAGTGTATTTATATTCCACTATAGGTTAAGTAAGTATCTTAATGTTATACTCGCGCAAAGGGTGGATGAAATAAAAGAATTTGGTAAACAATGAGCTGTAACAGTTTAATAAATTCATTATAATTTACCGGATAATCAATCATTTGCCACACTAAGAAGTAATAACACTCACTTGATTTGGATATCACTCTCTTTAAATCCCAACTTGGTCCAGTCTTCCTTTGCCATTAGATTGTTTTCCATTCGACATGCAAGGTACTCTTTGGCTTGAAGTCTACACATTGAGTTATCGCTATCATTATCGATCAAGCACCGCATGTATTTTGTCATGATTTTTTTGCAAACTCCTTCGTGGTCCAGCGGGAAACTTCCCTTGTCTGGAGGCGTCGGTATGAACTGTTTCTGACCAAATGTCATTGCCGTAGACATATTGAAAATGTTACTTACGCCACACGTACCCAATATATATTGTTAAATTTCTAGCCACTATTCCCAAGTTTTACTCAAATAACAATCACAAATTCAACAACAGTGAATGAAAGAAATAAAAACAAGCCAGCCAATGCTTAAAGAAAGTATGCCCACAGACTAACTACTGGACGAGAAGTCAAAACAAAACCAGCTGATTTTGACGTTGCGTTTTGTTACGCAAGCAAATGGAAATTATTAAAGAAAAAACTTTGAAAACTGCACATTTTTACTCAGAACGGCCTGCTAAATGTGAGTAGGGTCCTTCTACGCCTCCATATCCAATTTCTTTGGTGGCATACTACTTCTTATTCTTCTTTTTAGGTTGTGGCTTCCGCTGTGTAGCGATTTGGCCAAAGACTAATAAATGCTTATTAGTCCTTGGTAGTGACAGTGTGTCAAAGTCAAGATGACTTATTAGTCCTTGGTATGTATTGCATTTGTTATTGTTTTCGTTTTATTTCTTCGTTTTCGTACGCACATGTGGCGTTTGTGAATAAATAAAATAGAAATAACTATATTGAAGATGTCCCGGCTAATTGTAAAAAATTTACCCAATAAAGTAAGTGTGATATATTACGTGTTTAATAAAGCATTATCTGTTCGATAACACACGTTTATTTTTTAGGTTACTGTAGACCACCTCAGAGAAGTTTTCAGTGAAAAGGGAGAAGTTACTGATGTTCAACTGAAGTACACAAAGGATGGCAAGTTTCGAAACTTTGGTTTTATTGGGTATAGGAATGAAGAGCAGGCTACAGCTGCCCGAGAACACTTTGATGGCACTTGCATTCGCTCGATGAAGATTCAGGTAGAAGTATGTGCCAATTTAGGCGATGAAAAGAAACCTAGAGCCTGGAGTAAGTATGCTCCTGATAGTACGGCATATAAAAACCTTCATAAAGATGAAATACAGGATAAGGATAAACTGGAAAAGAAAAAACTTAGAAAGACAGAAAAAGCGAAAGATAAAATCTTAGAACTACTGAGAAAAGTAAGTATTTTCATAATTATAATTATTATTGCAACAGAGGTACTGTTAAACAAATACAATACTACACATGGACTGTACCGGAGAGTCATTTTTCTAATTAGCACCCAACAAAAAAATATGGTTGTTATAAGTTTGACGTGTGTATCTGTGGCCTTGTGTATCTGGGTGCCATTGTAGCTCCCGAACGGATGGATCGATTTGGATGCAGTTTCCTATATTTTAAAGCCAGTTTAATAGAGATGGTTCCATTAAAATTTATTAAGTAGTATAGAAAATATTTGAGTTGATGTAAACTTTGTAAAAAAAAATTAGGAGACATTAATTCATAAAATGAGTATGTGAATATTAGAAGCATTCAGTAAGTTAGAAATAATTTATGATGAAGCCTAAATAATTATTGATTGTCATCTATTTGTTAAATTATTTTATATTAAAATTTTAATAAAATTTACTAAATTCATTGTTGCACCAACTTATGTTCTATTATGACAATGGGCTCCTTTAGAGTGTGGAATCTAGTATAGTTTAATATTAAACCATTACCAGAAACTTAAACTCTTGTGTGGATAGAAAAATCTAAAGTTCCAAAAAAACTACAGTGATGTGTGAACTTAAATTAATTTTATATATATTTCATATGCCAATCTGCAACTTGGTCAGATCAATATTTGCAAATCATTTTCCCCGGTTTGATGGAGCTTCTCACCAATTTGAAGCAACACAATCCTAACCAATTGAAATTAGATATCCTCTGAGCTTTGAGACAACACTAACCTAACTGAATTGAATCTTGATTTTCCCACACCATACATACTTACAATAAAGTGTCAATTTTAATAATTTTATTACGAAAACTATTCACAATAGGCCTAGAATGTAGGTATTTAGTGTTAGTACTGTTTTAATAATAAAAATGTATTTATTGTTTAGCATAAAGATGACCCACTATTTGAAGAGTTCATTGAGGCCCATATCAATGACAAGACAAGCTGGTTAAAGGAATCTCTAGATCGGGCTGCAAAAAGTGACGATGATGAAGATGCTGATAACCCAGAAACAGAAAAAAATGAAGAGGACAAAGTCATTACTGAAACTGAAAACAAGAAGGAACAAGAGAAGATTGCAAATAAGCAGATCAGTGACATAGAGGTAATATAGACAACACAACTATTTTAAAAAATGGGCACATCAGCAATTTTCAAACAATCAAAGCAATTTGGAAACCTTACATCACCCCCTGAGAACTTTCTGAGAATCTAGAGCATGAATGGAGAAGCTCTAGACTTCTAATCAAGGTCTCTAAAAAGTCTCAATTGTAAGAATATTGCCCATGTAACCGTTTTTTTGCAAAGCCGTTTTTCCTTAAAGTGCTGTGCATGCCCAGTGCATGTTTTATGTATATCTGTTGGATGGTTTTCTATGAAACATTGTTAGTTCTCTAACCATACCATATTATTTGTTAGATTTAATGTTTACATTTGTCAGCATTGATTATTGGTATAATTTTGAATTGTTGAAACAAATGGTACAGTGAATTATATATTTTTTATTGCAGTACATGAAATTATTAATGAAGAAGGTAGATGGTTCCAATGATGAAAAACCATCTGAACAAGAAGAGCAAACACCAAAAAAAATTAGAAACAGACCATTATTCCACATAAAGGTAAGAAGTAGTAGATAAAATAAAAGTTTATTTATTTATATATTTTGTATTTTTAATTCCCAAGCAAAGTATCTATTTGTGTTAATATAAAGAGTTGCATCTTTCCTTAGTTATTGGTTATAGGCTCTTTCTGCTGCAGTCTCTTGTTTGCTTGTTTATTTACTTTTTATTTAAAAACTTTATTGCACAACAACACAATTGGTGGACTTAAAGTCATTAAGGCTTTATCTTCCAGTCAACCAGTAGACCATGCAGATAGTGAGTAAGTAGATGCTTTTTAAAGCGTATGTAGATTATTTTGTTTTCTTAGTCTCGCAAGTATTTTAAAAATTATGTTAAGTTTATTTCTTGGTAGTCTCTGCCTACCCCCTACCCTAGTGTATATATGTATGCATTTATGTTAATAATATTATTAATTAATTTCAGATTACTGGATTGCCGTTTAAGTGCAAAAAGAAAGACATAAAAGAATTTTTTAGACCATTAGTGCCTTATTCAATACGATTTCCCCTTGGTAAAGGAAAGAAAATTTCTGGTTTCTGTTATGTAGGTTTTAGAACCGAAAAAGAACTGAAGAAAGCGCTAAGTAAAGATAAATTATTTATAGGTAAGTGGTTACTTTTAATTTAAATTTTATTTTCCTCAACAAACATGAATTGATTCTATTGTCAGAATGAGTATATAAAATAATAAAATATGTACATAATTGTTTATAGGCAACCATCGCTTACAAATTCATAAATATGAAGACAATGCAAAAAAAGCAGCTGAACAAGAAGAGCAAAGTGTTAATAGAAAGAATCAAGAGGTATGTATGTTTTTTTTGTATTATTTTAATGTTTTTATTTATTTTCATTTTAAATGTAAATTTATGAAGAATCTACAAAACAAACCCTAATTATAATTTTAACTATTTCAGAAATCAAACATAGAGGAAAGCATTGGCGAGAGTGGAAGTATATTTGTACGAAACCTACCATATGTAGTATCTGAAGAAGAACTAACGGGTTTATTCGAAAAATTCGGTAATTTATTTATTCGGTATTTAGAACTAACCAACAAAAAACGTTAGAAAACCCCCGACCAAGTATCATCATCATCATCATCACAGCCCGTAACAGTTCGCTGCAGGACTTAGGGCCTCTCCCACGAAATGGGAGGTTATTGCCATAATCTCCACGCTTGGCAGGCGGGTTGGAGATCGCAGTGTTTAAATATAACAATGGAAAAGCTGCTGCCCATTTCCCAGACTATGGAGACTCTTGATCTTTTGTCTCGAAAACATTAGTCGCCTTGTAGGACACCCATGAGTGTAAGAGGTTGGTGCTATTCTACTCTGCCGGACACAACACGGCCAAGTATACATATACTCAAATATTTCCTAAAATACCAAACTAATTTTAATGAAACATAAGCTACGAACCAACTCGCTTAAACTGGCTTTCAAATAAAGAAAACCCCATCGAAATCGGTCCATCCGTTTGGGAGCTACGATGTCATGACAGACACAGATCCACAGATACACACGTCCAACTTATAACACCTCCCTTTTTCGTCGGGGGTTAAAAACATATCCAAATTCCTGACTTCATTATAAGTGTGCTTGTAATTAAATATATATTATGTATGAGCGTCGGTGGTTACAGTATCCGACTCGTAAGCCAGAAGTCCCGAGTTCGAATCCCGTTCCGGCCATGTACCAATGAATGTTTTCTTAGTTATGTACATTAGTTGAATACTAACCGATGCTCTTACGGTGAGGGAAAACATCGTGATGAAACCTGCACATTCAGGCGACTGGATGTGCAACCATGATCCAATCTGGTCAGGTTCCCCTGGTAGCAGGGTCATGGAGGTCAGATGACAGTCGCTCCACTGTAATTACCTGACCTGCCAAATCCTGGATCATGGCCAAGGCACATTATCGCCAAGATGATTTTTTATTTCTGTTATAAGTCTGCTTGGGCCTGTAGTTCCTCCTTCAATCCTCATTATTTTCTTAGTTTTGCTTGTCAGAAAAATAAGGGCGGGTGAGGCAAATGTAACGTAACTGCAGTATCGCGCGCCCAACTGAAGGCTCTCCGCATATAAGTGACGTCACCGACGTCGCAATCTTTACAAAAATTCCATATTTTTGTTTGTAATGAATAAACTCTAAAAAACTAATTGCCCTTAAAAATTCCTCCATTAGCAGAATGTTACATTATCACTGTTTAGGTACTAATTACGAAAGCTACAGCCGAAGGATGCAAGAATTGAAAAATTGTCTTAATAATTAATTTAATTACTTTTTAAAAATTTCATTTTGTATTAAACTAAGTTCCTACTACTTAACTAACGTGACAGTTGGTCGATGCGAGATCCAAAAGTGACGTGCTTATTCTAGGGGCTGGGCCGTTGCCTGGCACATTGTTATGTGCATGCATCTCGTGCTGGTCAAACTTCACAGCAGGTAAACAGTTGACTCGATGCCCTAGTTTTAGGAGATCGACGCAGTAACGCCAATGCGCGCTTCCGTAGGTATGTGGGATTGTAACATACTTTTCCCGCAGCAAAGTTGATTGTTTACAGAGATCCGAATGAATGAATGAATGCGCGCGAATGAAAGCCGCGGAGAACGGCTAGTAATTTATAAAGCAGATTTCTTCTTTGTTATTATGCGTGATTCTGTCACAGTATTAACTTACTAACCAGTACGATGACTTTCTCTGATCCATATGTCATAATATATCCTGTTAGTCCCGCTAGAGTCCGGGCAGAGTAGAATAGCACCAACCCCTTACATTCATGGGTATCGTACAAGGCGACTAATGTTTTCGAGGCAAAAGATCAAGAGACTCCGTAGTCTGGAAAATGGGCAGCAGCATTTTCCATTATTATATTTAAACACTGCGATCTCCCGCTTGCCAAGCGTGGAGATTATGGCAATAACCTCCCCTTTCGTGGGAGAGGCCCTAAGTCCTGCAGTGGACTGTTACGGGCTGTAATGATGATGATAAGTCCCGCTAAAACATATTCAAATATCCCATTGGTTCAATGTTTCGTCTTTTGTGCAGGCCCACTGGCGGACGTGAACATGCCCATAGACAAGATACTCCGGCAGCCCAAAGGGTTCGCCACAGTCACGTTTGTGATGCCGGAACACGCCGTCAAGGCTTTCTCGGCGCTGGACGGCACTGCATTCTGCGGCAGGATGCTGCATCTGCTACCAGCTAAGACGGAGAGAATTGAGGAGCCCAGCGATGATGGTAAGGCCACGTACGATGTTTTTTGACAACTGGACCTCACACTTCAGCCACGAGCGCTGGATGCTGCAGTATTCCTTTCGGAATCATAACTTTTTGTCAATATTTCTACGCCAGAAAATTAAAAATAGGCAATTAATAACCTGACGACCTGAGTGGTTCAGCTGGTTAACATACCGGCTGGTCTGCCACGCAGACGTCCCGGGTTCGATTCCCGGCCGGGCAGAAATTGCAATGAAGAATTTTAATATCTGTTACGGGTCTGGGTGTTATATGTATAATAAGTATGTATTTCAAAAATATACAAGTAGTTAATCTCTTCTCTGGCAAGAATAACATGAGCATTACTTGCTTTGGGGCTATGTGGAGCTGTGTGAATTATTCAAGCATATTTATTTATTTAATAAGGGATATTTAAGTCAATTTTCTTTTTCAGATGGTCTTTCGTTCAAAGAAAAGAAGGCCAAGAAGCTGAAAACACTAGCGAAGTCCTCCCACAACTGGAATGTTTTGTTCCTGGGCAGCAACGCGGTAGCCGACGTGGTCGCTTCCACATACAACACTACTAAGGAGCAGCTTCTCGATGAAAATAATAAGAGTTAGTATATCACTAATAAATAAAATTACCAAAATGAAAACCCTCGCGACCGTTGAAAGTTGAGCCAGGCCGTCATGTGTAATTTGACGGTGTTACACTCAGAAAACTATTTTACACATTGATTTATGGTCATCATCACAGCTAATAAAAGTCCACTGCAGGACTAAGGGCATCTCGCACGAAAGGGGAGGTTATTGCCATAATCTCCATGCTTGGCCGGTGAGTTGGATATCGCAGTGTTATAAATATAACAATCGAAAACGCTGCTGCCCATTTTCCAGCCTACGGGAACTAGATCTTTTGCCTCGAAAACATTAGTCGCCTTGTACGACAGCGACGAGTGTAAGGGGTTGGTACTCTGCCAGGCACCTCACGGCCAATTTATGGGTATTATGGGTAAAATAGTTTGGTATTACCTAACTTCCGGTGACCAGCTTGCTCGTTTGCCTCCTTCTATTATAAAAAAGGATGATAATTAACATGGCGTAAAATAGAACTATCATGTCAACATATTGAAAACAACATTTACGATAAAAAAATTTGAAGACACCAATAGCAACTAACGCTTCCCTCGCGTCCATTATTATCCGTCTCGCACTGTAAGAACGAAGGCAGAATTAATTCACGTTTTTAGAATAGATAATGAATCGGTTAAATGACTGCTACATTATTTTACAGAAGGTTCAAGCGCCGCGGTACGATTGGCGCTTGGAGAGACTCAATTGGTCGTCGAGACCAGACGCTTTCTGGAGAGCAACGGCGTTTATTTGGACGCATTCAACAAAGTGAGTTGGGTACCCATTCTCTGTGATCTGCAGGGCTACTGTCTAACTCAGTAACTGAATTTGACATTAAATAATTCTACACTACGTCATCTTCATCTCAAATTAGGGTAGTTACAACTGCTACCCTGCTGCTGCTGCTAAGTAGGGTAGCAGTTGTCCAGTGAGATGGCCAATAGCCCGGCTTGTAAGTTGACATATGAACCGAACTGACTTGCGTAATATTTTACAGCCCGCTAAGAGGCGGTCAAAAACCTGCATATTAGTGAAAAACTTACCCGCGGGCACGGATAAAGAGGAGATAAAGGTATTGTTTGAAAAACACGGCCACATGGCCAGGTTCCTTATGCCGAACCACGGAATAACCGCTCTCGTTGACTTCGTGGAACCGTTTGAGGCGAAAAAGGCATTTTCGAGACTGGCATACTCACAATTTAAAGCGCAGCCCTTGTATTTGGAATGGGCGCCAGAGAATGTGTTCGTTAAATCGTCGGATGACACTGAGAAGATAGAAAGGGTGGCAAATGATGAAGACGAGGAGCAAAACAAGAAACCGGAAGCTGCAACGTACAAACGAGAAGAATTGCCAAAGCCTGAGCCCAAAGCCGAAAAGAAGATTGAAATCGAAATCGAAAATGAAAATGAAGAACCAGAAAATGACACCACACTTTTTGTTAAAAATCTTAACTTCAGAACTGATGAGGAAACATTAAAAATGGTAAGTTACATCTAGCTAGAAAAATTTGAATCTAATTGTCTGTTTATCTGTCCTCTTACTTCGGTTCGTTTTTAACATGGGTTTTTCAGGTAGACAAATATTGAAGTGATGAATTTGGATTTCTGTTCTGGGTCTGGGTGTTTTTCATTAATCGTGTGACGTATCAATCTCTGGTATCCGGCGTATGTGGGGTGTTTGTAAGCACACACACACTGCACAAACAATCTTAGTATGGAGAGATGTGTGTGGAATTATGTTTGTTTACTAGCTTTCTCTCGCATTTTCACATACGTTCAGTTCGAAACTCTGCTAACTTCGGACTATCCCGCGAGATCCCGATAGAACAAAAATTCGTATATGAAACAAAAATCGGTTCAGTAGTTTTCGAGATTATCCCCAACATCCAAACGTAGGAGCCGATTACACCTTTGCTTAATCAAGCAACCTAAGTCATCAGATCAGAGAGCAGGTCAAAGTGGCATGTATCAATGCTCACAGAATAAGGTTCATTTTTGTATCAAGCCTTTCGGAAAGCGGAGCGGTCGCGTATTGTATTACTTATAAAATATATAAGTAACACAGAAATACACCTTATTTGACACATTCTGATCAGCTCTCTAATGACTTACGTTACTAGATTAAGCACCTTTGCCTAATCGGCCCAAACCTACAAACTTTTGCTCTTTATAATATTATTGTAGATGTATGGTACATCTACCTACTCGATTTTTGCGACCTAGAAATATTGTACTTTCAATATACGGATTAAAATCATCTTATCGATCGGATTGTCATAAAAAGTACTCAAATTATAATATGAATTCCTTTTTGTAGCATTTCGCGGCATGTGGAAAACTACATAACGTCACAGTAGCCAAAAAGAAGGATCCAAAGAACCCCGGGCAACTACTATCGATGGGTTACGGCTTCGTTCAATTTTATAGAAAAGAACAAGCCAATGAGGCTCTCAAAATGTTGCAATCCTCCACGCTGGACGGAAAAACTCTCGAATTGAAGCGATCCGAAAGAGGAAATACGTAAGTATAGACATATGGTTTATCAGATACGTCAACACCGTAAAATAGGTACAGGTGTTTCAAATTAAGCCCACATTGTTCTTTTATTGTGTTTTCGTAACGGTCTATGTTACACTAAAATTGTGTGAATTCCTTTTCAGAACTCAAATCAAGACCTCTAAAAAGAGCACCAAGGGGACGAAACAAAACGGCACGAAAATTCTAGTACGAAACGTGCCGTTCCAAGCAAATAAAAATGAACTACATGAAATATTCAGGTAAACAAGAAGCTGATAAGGAAATTATAAATGCCTATAAAGAGTAATAGTTCGCGTTCGGCTACTTTGCCGCACATACTTGCTGAAATGTACCCATTAAATACTTTGTTGACTTCTCTTACAATGCATTTATTTATGGTGTATCCTTCTTGCCTTTTGAATACACCTACTGTCACGTACGTGTAAATGAATTTATATTTTACAATTTACAGTGCATTTGGAGCAATACAAACTTTGAGATTGCCAATGAAACTGACCCAAGGACCGGATCAACACAGAGGATTTGCGTTCGTCGATTATCTCTCTGAAGCGCATGCAAAGGTACGTAACATTCTATTGTTCTGTTTTCTTGATTTGATAAGAAAACATACTGTTTCGTTCTAATTGCATTACTAATTAATTGTATTGGTTCATTAGAGTGCGGTCGAAGCCTTGTCTCAATCTACTCACTTATACGGAAGAAGGTTGGTGCTAGAGTGGGCCGACCAACCTGACGATGCTGAAGATGTGAACACACTGAGGAAACGCACGGCGCAAGCATTCAACGCGAAGACACCTGGTGGGAAAAAGACCAGGAAAGGCGCAGTCGATGTTGAAACGTTTGTTGGTGGGGAAAAAGAAAAGAGTTAAGTTTGAGCTTGCGCATTTCTCTTTATATAATGTTGAGTATTGTAAAAATATTATAGGTATTGTTAAGTATTACAGCAATTTTATTTTATTCCATAATTAATTTTACCGAGTGTAATGGGTTGAATTTAAATAAATTTAGTATACCTATGACTCATTTCGCGATTACCCAGTCCAGTTTGAAAATCGGATATCCAGGTACCAGGTACAAAAAGCAACAGGAATACCAAATGCGGGAAGCTTGTTCAGAAGGCTTGCATGTCAAGCCTTGTTGAAGGCCTTGGATATATCAAGGACCTCTCCATGCTTCTGAATAGCCTCTCTACATAAGTCTGTGGCATACACCAGAAGATCTCCCGTCGACCGACCACGGCCCAAACCGTCTAATTGTGGTGGTTGAGGAGATCGTTACCTTCAAGTTAAGCCAGGAGCTTTATTCAATGCACGCTCCATAATCTTAATCCTATCCATTACAAACTTTTTAGATTTCTGTGATTGCAAACACACAAAAAATCTAATTTTATCTGTTTAGAACACTTTCCTATTAAATCATATTGGTTTAGAATTTTAGATAGGTACTACGTAACTACAAGGAACTTTTTTGCCAAGCAAGGCACACGGTCAGACGGTCCATCTGATGTAAAGCGACCACCGGCGTACACATCAGAAACCAGAGAAACGGTTGCGGTGCCTGCCTTTGAGATACCTACAGACATGCCTTTTAAAGAATCCCAAGTTAAAGTGTACTATGCGTGCTTATAGATTCAAATTCTAACCCTATTCTGCCTTATGTCGTATTTAATCTACCTTATAAAAGTAACACGATATAAAGTGGTCGATATCGTCAAATGTTATGAAATACATTGAAAGTTGCAACCTGTTTTCATACGCGCTGAGCTATCGAGATATCGCCTTGTGCGCCATTGCTTTTATCGTCACGGGATACGATGTGCATTATAGATTGTTTCATTCATACTTTGAAGACGTACGCGCTATTTTGTATCCCGAGCGCAGCGAAGAATTATAAGAGTAGATCGAGGGTTCAAAGTATGCCGCAAGAGGGAAAAATAATTTTGCGACCGTGCGTGACACAATTCAATTCTTTTATTTTCAATAACTATTAGTACCACAATGATGTTAAATATGGAATCCCCCTTGCTTTAAAAAAATAAGTGACACATTTCAGTTTTAGGTACATTCATACATCGAATTAGCTGACCATTTTGTCCATACTAGTTTTCTTTTCATTTTAGTTCTAGCTTGCGAGTGGACGAGAATAACAAGTAGGTAGCCTATATCCAACCTCAAGGCGCAAAACTATCTCCATACCGAATTTCATCACAATCAGTGCAATGGTTTAGCCGTGATAGTGTAAAAGACAGACACAGTTACTTTCGCATTTATAATATTAGTAGGGATTGTCATATGGATGAACATGTTGAAATTGTCAGTTGACTAATAGTTATTCATTGGATGTCCGAATTTAAATTAATTTAAATCACTACCTACCTAAATTTTTTGTGTCGGTTCTGTCTGCGTCTATATTTCACGTAGGTAGTCTTCGATGGACTAATTTATCGAAAACAAGAACTGAGAATGAAATCGCGAATATTTTCTTCTTTAGGTAATTCAATTAGCACATATAGGTCCCGCAACGTTTAATATTTACCATTCGCTCATTCAGACATTCTTTAACATCAGCAACAGCTCGTAACTGTTCATTGTTCGTATTGAACCTCCTCTATAATGGAGACTTTTGCCATAATCTAAATACAAGTCCGTGCATCTAGAGCGATCGCAGCCGCGTGCGCCCATCGATCACGGCCGATGCGACAATGTTCGCCTACCTACCTAAATTATGGAGCCGACGTGTCGGCCGCAAGTGGCCGTCGGAAGCATCGTCGTGATCGGTCGCGATGCACGGACTTGCATGTGTTGTATCTTTACCGCTCCGCTTAGTAATTGGCATGCGGGCTGGTGTTGGAGCTCGCAGTGTTGAAAGAAAAAGGAAAGTAAACAATCATTTTCTGGTCTACAAGATCCCAGTCGGTCTTCCTCTGCTTCTAAGGCTGGGGCTACTATAATCATCAGTCTGGTAAGATTGACCTACAACACGTTAGTAGAGTGTCTAAGGTTAGGCGGGTTCGATATTGCAGTAGGTACAGAAAACGGTGATGTCTGTTTTATCGCCTACTGAGGTTTCCTAGCTGATTTCCCTTAAGACATTAGTCACCATATACGTCAACCATCGTCAAACTATAGTGAACGCTGTCACCACCTCTGCCACTACTGCGCAAATAACTGTAGTACCTACAGCGCGCAGTGTGTCAGATAATGTGGTCAAAGTTGAGTCTCAGATCAACTGCATGGCGACAAAGCTCCCTCGTGAGTATTCCATTCTTTGCGATAAAGGCACGCGCGCATCGCACTTCTATTCACTTTATCTTATTTTGATTTCTGTGATGACAACCGTGTAGGACACCACGGCTTACACGCTAGTTGGTGCTACCTATATTATATTTCTAGTTACTTGGTCTGACACCATATGGTGTATGACTATCTCATCTACTCTTTAGGTCTCCGTCAAGCAAACCAAAGGTGTCTTCTTCGACGGCTGCCAAGAAACAATGTTTACGTTCTTTCTGTTTGTAGGATAAGGTACCTACAAATGACGTTGGTGATAAATAATGCGCATTGGCCAGTTCGGCTTTGTAGAGCGTGGTCTCTATCGCACGCTTGTGAGTAAACAAATACTAAACCGAAACTCGCCGACCTTTGTACCACCATATATGTATCTGCTACAGCTATGTCAGCAGTCCTCACAGTGGCAACGCACCTGCCGCTACGGCATGCCGCATGAAAGCTGTGCTGCTGTTTCCCTGCATGCAATTCAAAACTCTTCAATTATCCCGTGGGATCCTACTATTTTAAACTACCTACTTACTATACTATCTACACTATATGTATCACTCGGGCAGACTCGGGAATAATGTAGCGTTCTACTATCAATGAAATAAAGTTCTGATTTTTCGAACACAAATCGATTTATAAGATTACATCAACTCAACTTTCATGAAGTCAATTTTATTGGTTTCTACTTTATATTCGTTTGCATTACCTATTGCATATAAATATGGTAACCCAAAAGAAATGAAACACATTTTTGTAACTTTTTATATTAGTTAAGTATAATATTTATTTCTCATGACAAAATTTAATAAAATATAGGTACATAAATATAATAATATGCTGGATGGCATACAAGATTATTTAATTACTTATCTGTAATTAATGTACCTACACATAAGTAACACACATTGATATTGTGATCAACAAGTGCAATAAAATAATCTCTATTATTTTTAACTAGGTACAGATAATAGAAGTAGGTAATAGAAATTACTGAATTTTCAAAGTTATAAGTAGTCATAAAAGACAGGTATACCTACAAAGTGGGCCAGTAACAGTGGTTTTAACTGTAAGTGAATCTATATGGCAAACATATTTAAAGAAAACGACAAATGCAACCAAAAAGTAACTCATACAATTATCAGGTAAAAAGTCAATAGCAGGTGCTTCATGACAAGGTAATTTCTAATAGTGAGACAAATTCCTGGGGCTGAATTCATTTGTTTATTTTTAGTGCTTGCAGCATTAATTACTAAATACAGCACTAGGATTATTTTAAGATAATATTTACACACTTGACAATAATAAATTGATAAGTCTACCTAGAACAAACAAAAACATATTCTCAATCTCACATCCCAAACCAATTATGTAATATTCTTTGAAATAAAAACAAATTGTATTTTAATGACAAAATCTAATCATCAAATATATAGCACATATCTTTGTGTGCACACACAGAAAAACATTTAAAAAACATCACCTTTAAAGAATTTCACAGTATATTACAAGCACTCCTCCAACCATAGAAATAATACATACACTAGACTTATGAGTGACCTGCTTTACTTATCAAATGTTTTACTATTCAGTTATTTATTGGTTTCACTGCATAAATTTTTAAATGCTCTTATCAACATCCATCATATTTTGTTTTCAGGAATGTCCTTGAATAGATTTAAAAAATGATATCACACTATATTTTATTTTTTTCTGATGTTAAAAAAATCACATTTCATAGTAATATAAAACCGATAAGCAAGGTAGAATGTTTCATTAATTAGCTTCTATTATAAAATCACAAAACTTAATCAATTTTTACTGTTGAATATATTTTTCTGACAAATAAACTAGTACCAATATATCCAACAGTTCCACAAATTATGCCTAAAGCAAGACTGAATAGTGCCATGTATCCAAAATAAAAGGTAGTTTGAAATAGGCCATACATTTTGGTTTTAAACACAAAATAATAAAATGAGTACAAATAAACATAAATAGAGGTGCTGCCAGCAGAGAGAAAGCTGGTCCATTGCCAGCGGTAATCTTCTGCATTTAGCAAAAAGTAAGTACAAACAATTGTTACACATACTGTCACAATCATTAGGATCAGGAATACTAACAGCATAAACCCATAAACATAATAGATCTTGTATGCCCAGAAAGAAGTAAATATGAAATACATTTCAATGAAAATTGAACCAAATGGTAAAATTCCACCCATAATTATTATGACAAATGGTTCCATAAACCATTTCTTTTCAGGAATAGGTCTTGGTACAGCATTAATACGGCAAGGGTAGTCTGGCTGGCCAGCCAGATTACGACCAAGTACTGTGCCCACTAAGGTAAGGGGTAAAATAACAAAAGTGCAAATAGACATCACAGCTATCATACTGCCAAATGGAATAGCTCTTGATGCATGGTAGTACATAGCAATAAAGTTGATGAAGAAAGCAGTTCCACAAACTAATACTGGTAATAAAAAGGCAGAGAGTAACATTTGCTTTATCCATAACTTGCCTCCCATCCTAGCATACAGTGATCCACCAAAGTACCCATTTACTGGTGAAGTTGCAGCATAAATAAAAATTGCTGTAGATAGCAAAGAACCTCTTTCAGTGTACAACTCTCCAAATATGGTAAAAATAATGACAGCTAGTACCACCACAGTGAGCTGATGTCCAGCACCCACAAGGGCTGAAAAAACTGCTAAGTGAGGGACAGGTCGAAACACATCACCATGGACTTGCTTCCACCCGTACTCATCCCCTAAATCTTTTTCCAAATCATCAAGATCATCATCTTTGGAGTACCTAGCATAATCTTTACGCAGAGTTCTCATAAGTATCATAGATACCAAACCAACTAAAAATATCACCATCATGAAACTGTTAAAAATACTAAACCAATGAATTCTGTGTTGGAAAAAATTGGGATCCAAGTACTTATCAAATCTGTCTTCAAACCGAATATGGCTCTTCTTCCAATTGACCTCATACGTAAAAGGAATTTTAGCATCTGGTGTCAAAAGTTGCTTATTTTCCGCAGTAAGATTAACTTCTACTATTCTGTTTCCATTGTACCCAATATCAAACTTTTTGTGGGTCCAAATGTAGTATTGATCACCATCAATTTCTCCAACAATTCCCCATATTGGAAGATCATCTATATACATTTGATACCAATAATGGTTTTTAACAGCATATACTAATGCTTTGTAGGACTGGTCATTCAGCTCAATTGCACAAAATTGTTGAGTTGGGGCATTGTCTTTGAAGGTGATATCCAGCCCACTGAACTCCAACTCTACTCCTTGTAGGGCTTCAGACAGGGTCTCATGATAATGGCCAATAGTAACTTTAGTACCGACACAAAATGGTAAGGAAAAATATGCATACGTCTCCTGTCGGTTGTGGTAGGGGCCCACGGTGTTCATCCATAACACCACTTGTTCAGCATCTTTATAGAAGTGTGTGTGTTCATCACAGTTCACAGTAGTCCACAAAATAAATAAAAAGTACAAAAATTTCATTGTATACGAAGAGTTCTGCTACAAACTGCAAATCTCAGAAAATAAACATAACACGTAAGTGAAATGCCGAAAGTCGGACATTTGCAGAGAAAATGTTGCAAGAGTTAAATAAAAAAGTTTGTCGACATTGCAGTTGTCAATCGCGCGTCCGAAGTGACCCCAACCCTATGTCCAATATCTTTTCCCCGACCCCTAACCCCCAACCCGAAATTACCACACACTATCCAACTTATCGTACTTATTTAATGAATAGCCAGCTTAATAGTTTTTTGGCAAAAGTTAAAATGTCAATATCAGATGTGCATGCACGGACCAATAATCGTATTATTGGTCGTGTACGCGTCTTGTGTATTCCGTTTCACGCACGGTTTAACGGAAGTTATAAAGACGTGAGAGGCGCTGTTGCCTCTAGCCTAGCTATGTACGTAGCTAATGTTTGTAGTTCCGCTGATTACCGCGGTTAATAATATCCTCCCTCGCGGGACTTCCTTCGTGAATAACGGAGTATCGGAGTCTACCACGCTTTTTTGAGGTTATGAAACTGGAATTGTTTATTTACATTTGATTAACCAGAATTTTGTCGCGACTTATAAAGAATGGAATTTGAAAACGAATTGCCTTCCAGTGTTCAAGCTAGACTTAAATCAGATACAGGAGAAGAAACTGGTAGCCCTTTAGACTTGCCACTAAATGTAACCAGAGATCAGCTTCAACTTATCTGCAATGCTATTTTGCAAGAGGTAATAGCTTTGGCAATTCACCCTTGTTCTCTGTAATTCGGAAGTATTATCTTGAGTTCTACAAATAAAAAATTTAATAATGTGAAAAATCAAATAAAATTAACTATTTTTTTCTTCAGGAAGACAAGCCATTTCTATTTTTTGTGAATGATAGAGAAATAACATCCACTCTAAAAGATGCTCTAGACATAAAATGTTTGAATACGGAGGAGGTAATTGAGATAATATACCAGCAACAGGCAGTATTCAGGGTGAGACCAGTCACCAGGTGTACAAGGTACGCATTCCTACTTGGGCTAAGGGTAACAATTTAATGTGTATTAGGAAATATTCTTTCTTGCCTATGTAAGAGAGTGGTGGCATCACCTAACTCGAATAGCAATAGCTTTCATATTTTACTCTCCTTTTGCAAGTGAGCAAGATAAAGCTATTGCAAAAAGTTAGGTAATATAATTTAACCATTTTATCAACAGTTCTATCCCTGGGCATGCTGAAGCTGTTATATCAACCAGTTTTAGTCCTTCTGGCAATCAATTAGCTAGTGGATCTGGTGACACAACTGTTCGGTTTTGGGACTTGCATACCCAGACTCCAATGCATGTTTGCAAAGGTAATAAGATTTGTTTTAAATATTATCTTATAAAACAGGAAGACAGCTAAACTGATGTGCCTCACACCTGTGGTTAGATTGGTTATCTTAGGTTAACAGTAAACAAATGCACAGCTAATGATACTTAAAATTGTATGAGCTTTAATAGTAGAATTAAAGGTGTTAGAGATATTCCTCCAAAAAGACTCCACATATCTCATAAGTGATCTAAGTTTAATAAATTCAGTTACCCTAACAATGTTTTTTCTCTTTTCAGGTCACACAAATTGGGTGCTGTGTATCAGTTGGTCACCAGATGGCAAAAAATTGGCCTCTGCATGTAAAACAGGCAAAGTAATACTCTGGGATTCCGATACTGGAAATCAATTGGGAAAAACTATGATGGGGCATAAACAGTGGGTTACTGCATTGGCTTGGGAACCCTATCACAGGTCAGTGTCACCAGAGTCAGTGACTATGTTAATATTATTAATAAAGTTACATGTATGTAGTTTTTTTTAAAGTTGTGTTGATAAGCCTTGTTAAACAATCAGCTACTTTTTATCAGTTTTAAAATTATTCTTAGGGCTTATATTCAGCCATATATTCCAGCCAGCAATATTCAGCCATAAAATCATCATAATCTCATCTTTATAGAAATAGAATAGGTATTATAGTCCTAAGAATAAAAAATATTGAAGCTAACAAAGAATATTTATTGTTGAAAGGGCTTTCTAACACTGCAAAATAATATTCTTTGGTGCTGCTACTATATTTCAATTTTTATTTATAATTTCTAATACCATAAATTTTTTCATATTTATTTATTTGCAGAAATCCAGAATGCCGAAAGTTAGCAAGTGCTTCAAAAGATTGTGATGTGAGGATATGGGATACTGTCACATGCCTAACTATCCTCAGTTTAACTGGGCATTCCAAAGCAGTGACGTCTGTAAAATGGGGTGGCAGTGGACTTATTTATACATCATCTCAGGACAGAACTATTAAAGTGGGTAACCATAGAAATAATCATGATTTACCATCAAGTAGCAGTAGTTTTAATAAATATTTGAAAATATTTCATTAGGTATGGAGAGCAGAAGATGGTATTTTATGCAGAACTTTGGATGGACATGCACATTGGGTCAACACACTGGCTTTGAGTACAGACTATGTGCTGCGCACTGGACCATTCCATCCCATTTTAGATAAACATGGAAACACTGATGATAGTAAGTGATCAATGATTGATGATAATTATACAATGAGCCACATGGATATATGGAATAATACTCTAATATTAATAAACCATTCCTTTCAGAAACTGTGCTTCAAAAGCGTGCTTTAGAAAGGTTTGAAGCAGTATGTCCAGAAAATATGGAACGTCTTGTCTCTGGTTCTGATGATTTCACACTATTTCTGTGGCTACCAGAGAAAGAAAAGCGACCTCTAGCAAGGATGACCGGCCATCAACAGCTTATAAACGATGTGAAATTCTCACCAGATACCAGGTCAGTACATTACTTGCAAACTATAATCTCAGTGAAATCGTTGTTAAAGTAGTTGCTTCAAATATCTTTAATTATTCAATATTATGCTTTACAGACTAGTAGCATCAGCATCATTTGATAAATCTGTAAAGTTATGGGAAGCAGCTTCAGGAAAGTTTATTACCACTCTTCGTGGTCATGTGCAGGCAGTCTACATGGTAGCATGGTCTGCAGATTCAAGACTTCTGCTAAGTTCAAGTGCTGATTCCACACTAAAAGGTGAATTACTTTTTTCAAAACTTAACTTTTTAGGCCATCCGCGTCATTAAGTTCTATCCTCCCAACTTTCCTCCAAGGAACCAAAAACTAAGTATTAACTATACATCCAAGTCCCTTAAAAAAGCTATTCATAGGAACGCAGAGCATATCGCCAAAATTGGCGAAAGACTGGCTTGTCTTCCATCAGAAGCGCGTGGTTTTTAGTCTCGCCAAAGTTATCGAAGGCCCCATTTGGCCCATGATAGGGCACTCTATCTGCTTTGAATTAGACTTTGGAGCACGGTGCGAAACAATCACCAGCTATACCGTGTTGCAGCATATCTAGAATATTTAAATATCTGTGCGTGGAGCTCTCCTCTCTTTGGAGGACCATAAATACAGTGGGCCCAACGGCATCCCTCCTATCGTGTAAAAGTTTGCGCTTCTGAGTTGTATCCGGTTTAGCGCGTCTTTTCCAACACTCTATTCCACTTCATTGTCCCGACTGCGTGAAAGGCAGCATTAGTACACCCGATCCCTAAAAAAGGCGATCGTTCCAATCCTCTCAACTACAGGCCACAGGCAACTAACGCTCTTCTATCTAAACTTCCTTCTTATGTGCTGCCTGAGAAATTATGCAGATGGGTCTCTCAGCTTTCTTACGGTTCTTAAGGTAGTTAAAGTTGTTGTCGACGGTTCCTACTTCAAGTCCATGAATGCTGAAGTCCCGCAGAACTGCATTTATCACAAACGCTGTTTTCTTAATAATAGTGAGAGGCAAACGAGCAAACGGTCTTTTTAGTTGGCCTGGCGCGACTTCTTTCGCGTGTTGTTCTACCCCTACACCTACCCTACTTACCCCTTTTTGTTTACTTACATACAAACCTTGTCCTGACAATTACAAATCCAACAAAAAAATTATTAGATAAATAGGTGCAACTATTCTGAAATTATGCGCGAACATGCAATATTTTGATACTTTGGGTTATATTATTCTATTTTTTTTAACATATAACCTATGTTATACGCTGATAATGTAGCTTTCTATTGGTAAAATAATTTTTTAAATCGGTTTAGTAGTTTTTGAGTTTATGCATTACAAACCAACAAACAATCAAATCTTTTCTCTTTGTAATATAATATTAGTACCTACTTAGCTAGGTATTAGTAGCAGTGTTTAATAGGATAAGTAGTTACAAACTAGTGACTTTCATTACTGTGCAGATAACAGTACCAAAGTAATAAACAGTATCTACCAGTCATGTACCGGTGGTATCAAAGAAATTGGACACATCTATGTACATTCAATTTAACCCCAAAAGAAACAAGTTAGTGCATTTACTTCGTCGTATATCTTTGTCTGCCGTGTGGTGTCCGGCAGAGTAGAATAGCACCAACCCCTTGGACTCGTGGGTGTCGTACAAGGCGACTAATGTTATCGAGGCAAAATATCTAGTCTCCGTAGGCTGGAAAATGGGCAGCAGCGTTGTCCATTGTTATACTTCACTTGTTCCACTGCGATCTCCAACCCGCCTGCCAAACGTGGAGATTATGGCAATAACCTTCCCTTTCGTGGAAGAGGCCATAAGTCCTGCAGTGGACTGTTTGTAGCGAAGCCTAATATCGGGATACTTGTCATTGATATTTGTAACGACGTCCAATTTCGTGGTCATCTGGAGGATAAGGTCAAGTTGGCTTTCATCAGACAGAAACCGGTCACGGCAACCAGGGCAACCAGACGTTGCGCGTTCGTGGTCGTTGTTTTGTATTACGTTAAATAGACATACCTACGTATTCACACAGCAGGCGATCATGGGCCCCATTTTTGAAACCGCTCGCAGCCTCGCGAGCGCTCGTCTTCTAATGCTTGTTTTTTATATCTCTAGCAACTTACTACAAGTGTAAAAGAGTTAGGTAGCGCTCGCATGGATGCGAGCGGTTTCAAAAATAGGGCCCCCAGACCGCGTCGGTCAACCAAAACCAATACGCTCGACCGCGTGCCCGCTTTCTGTCTGTTAGATCCCATAGAAAAGTGTCAGGACTAGGCAAGACCAGGTGGTATTTTATCCTGGCACATCGCTTTCATCATCTCTATAAAGCTTAAGTTAGGCCACATATGTAGTACTGTTGTTCCCGTCTCTGGGCTGGGGCACCTCAGTATTAGCGTCGTTAATTTGACCGCCTTCAAGGTCTGGTCTGACAAGTCTCAATAGACGAGAGTCTGCACCTGCCGGCGAGAGGTTCCATAGTTTTCTCCAACATCCAACCTTTCCTTTCAATCAGCGACCACAAGACTTTTTGCGTCTTACAATTACGTTTGAAGATAAACTATTTACATACGCTATGGAAATTTATCTACAAATTCCTGGTATCACTTTCCGATGATGCGCTCCGAAGTTGAGTGCCGCTGGTCTAACCTATCTGAAAATATTTGATCTAGCTTCAGGACATTGAAGTATTTTTTGTTCATTATTATTTCAGTTTGGAACATGAAGACGAAAAAAATAGAACTAGACTTACCAGGTCATGCTGATGAAGTTTATGCAGTGGACTGGTCCCCAGATGGTGCATATGTTGCATCAGGTGGAAAGGATAAAGTTTTGAAATTGTAAGTGTTTTACTGGCTCAGCATTGCTGAAACCATTTTTCTACAAGTTATGGTTATATTTAATGAATGAGGTTAGTTACGAGCTTGGCTGCCCATGGCTTATGACAACTGCGTTCACCGATGGATTAATGGCTTGTGATATGTATTTTAAAACCCCATTAGTAATGCAAGAGCATAAGTGCATTACCACCTTATGAGTCATATTGTTTTGTACTACTGTGCAGTTGTTAAAACTTTATAGGTAATGATACCTTCTTATAGCCAACTAATTTTGGCTAACAATGCACCAAATACCGTTAATGGTGCTGTAGCGGCAAAGAAAAATTTTCTTGAAGTGGTAATGCACTTATGCTCTTGTACTGTACAGGGGTGACAAGTATTTATATGTATGACTACATTACTGTCTATCCCTTCCGGAAAGAGGTGTGACATAAAGGATTATGTAATGTAATGTATATATCTGAATATTTAGTTATGAAATTAGATAAAATATTTCTATAATTGAGTATTTTTTGTTACAGGTGGCAAAATTAATCAAAACATGTATATTGTTGTAAATGTTATATTAGACTGTTACAATATAACTTGTAATACATTATTATACAATAAAGTAATTATTATTACAATTCATTTTATTTTAATAGACTTTTTAACATTTGCTTTAATACCTGAGGCTTCACCGCCATATTTATTGACCTCAGTTCTTACTTCACGAACTGCACCCTTCCTCCTAATCTTGGCTTTTCTATACTTAAGCTTATGTTTCACTCTTGGATTTCTTTGTTCTTTCTTCCTATGTGGTGTAAGGCCTTTATTTTTAGCTATTTGATAAGTGATATCACGTTTTTCTTCAGTAATTGCATTTTGTGATGTAGAAGCCTTATTTTCTGAAGCTTCATTATTTGTTGATACTACTTCATTATCAGAGAAACCACTTTCTTCAGATTCTTCATTATTTCTTTGAATATTTTGTGAATTACCTTCATTATTAAAGAAGTCATTACCTTCATATTCCTCTTCATTCTCTGAAACACCTGTATCTTCACCTTCATCTTTTTCCAAAGCACTGACCAATTTGAGTTTTTTTGGTGTTGACTCAAGGGATGATTTGACACTTTTACGCTTTAGGACTTCCTTTTTGAGCTCAATAACATGTAATTCTAAATTGTTTTTCACTGCTTCTAGAATTGTATCAATTTGTGGCTTTATAACTTCTACATATATTGGCTCCATTTTGTTTAACATTTGTCTGTATTGGTACAATCGCTTCACTACAGGATGATTCTGAATATTAACTCTTTGACTTTTAAGTAATAGATAGTAACCAATATTAGTACAGTAATTTAGTATTAAATCATAGTTGGTTTTGACAAATTTAGAAGCTGGACATTTAGGTAGCTTTCCATCTTTAACAAGTTTCAAAACTGGATGTAAATCGTCTTTAGCAACCGTCAACTTTGTTTTGAAATCTTCAACTAAGCCTGCAAACTCTGGACTTTCTTTTTCCAGTAATTGCATTTTTTGGCGCTTTGACATTTGGCTTAAATCACTTTTAATAACAGTTTCTTTGCCTTCAACATGGGAGGTCTGTTTAGCGAAAAAATCTAGATTGAAGTCTTCATCGCCTAACTGTTCTAAAAGTCTTTTCTGAATGTTTTTTGCTTCTTTTTCTTCCATGAGAGCAGCTTCCTCTTCATCTCCAAAGCCCCCATAGTCTTCATCAACGTAGTCAGTAGCATAATACGATCTTTTGTTCTTCCCCCAAGCTTTAGAATCAGGCAAGTCATCATCTGACTTCTCTTGTCCTTCAACATCACTGTCGGCTATACCCAAATCTTCCTTCTTTTTTTCTAAATCATCATCGGATTCCGAAAACCCGTAGACCTCATCTTCACTATCAGTATCTTGACGTTTTCTTTTACGCACTTTATCAAGTAATCGTCGTTCTGTAGGTGAAGGACCATCTTCTTCAGAATCTGACGGCTCGTAATTACCTCGCATATCAAACTTTGAGTGGATACTGAAACAAAAACCGTATTCGATGTATATCTTGGTTAGTTTACAAAAGAAAAAGCTTGCTTTTTTTGGACTAAACCACATTTTTTTTGGTAATTTCTCAACTATTTCGAAATGAACCATTTAGTATATTGAACAACATTTCAGAATCTTACCTTAGTTTATCAGCCATCGTCTATTTATTTCAAATTCCAACCACCACGCTATATTTTATTTTATAGAAAACGCATGTTCAAAACGCCCGAGCGATTTTCTTTCTTGTAAAAACAGACCAAAAACTAACTTAAATACCACAATGTCCACGTTGACCAAAGACCACACCGCGGACTTACCATCGCGTAGATTGTCAATCTGTCAGAATCGGGTTTTCTTTGGCACCGACCAAATCGTATCGTTTGTATTCCGCCTAGAAAAGGCGACTATCTTCAAGATAAGACTATTTTTGAACGAAAAGCTACCTAACCTATCTTAATCCTATACTAAATATTTCTGAATGATTTTTTGGTTATAGTTCAATGTTATTCGAATTTGAATTGAAAATAGGGGAAAATATAACACAATAACAAATAATACCTTGACATTCTGGTAAATATGAATAAACAATTATCGACATTATTTATGTTGTGCATGATAATAGGGTGTCCACTTATTTTGAGTAAAAAACTTAATTTGCCGGAGAATATTTTTGAGTCCGGCAAACCTAATGATTGTGAACGTTGTAAACTGTTAACAAATTCTTTTAACCATTGGTTAGACAAAACTTCTAGAGGGAAGTTCGAGGGAGGTGATGCGGCTTGGGAAGAAAGTAAATTGAAGTCGTACGCAAGGAGTGAAATACGCCTGGTTGAAGTCCAAGAAGGTTTATGTTCTGAAGTAAAAAAATATCAAGATCAATGCTATTCTCTAGCTGAAAACGCTGAACAAGCTCTTGAAAAGTGGTGGTTCAATGAAGACCCGCAGTCTGATTTATATTCTTGGCTTTGCATAGAAATTTTACAGTTATGTTGTCCACAGAAACATTTTGGTGAAACATGCACCACATGTCCAATGGACAAAAACAATGTTGTTTGTTCAGGCAATGGCCAATGTGCTGGTGAAGGTACCCGAACTGGTAACGGATCCTGTGTGTGCAAGAAGGGCTACAGTGGAATACTCTGCGATGGATGTACAAATGATTATTATAGCACTGGTACAGGGTGTCAACCATGCCACAAATCATGTAAAGGTTGCTCAGGACATGGTGCTGCATCGTGTATTGAATGTAGGGTAGGTTGGAAAATTGATTATGGTACATGTATTGACATAGATGAATGCCTAAATCAATCTGTTTGCAATTCTGAAGAATACTGTGTAAACAAAGAAGGATCATATTCTTGCAAACCTTGTCATTTATCATGTAAAACATGTCAAAATGAGGGACCTTCTAATTGCACTTCTTGTGAAAGCAACTCAGTACTGTGGGCAGGTGTGTGTGTAGGTAATGAAGAATTTGATTTGTTAATATGGACTCTCAGAAGGCTGGCATTGTATACGGGTATGATAATTATATCAATATTTGTATTTAGAAAATCAAAACTTTTAGCATCACTTGTAGTATTAGTTATTGCTGTTTATGTGTACTTTAATGAAAAATCTTCTGAAATCAATTTAATAGATTTGTTCACACACCTATATACTAATAACATTGTTAGAATTAAGAAATAATTTACTTTGAAGACTTACCTGTTAATTTAATAATTAATTTATATCAATTAATAATTTATAACTGATATTAATTTTAGCATGAAAGTGGAATGTAAGCAAAATCAAGTTTAAAGTGTAATAAAAATACATTTTATTGCGAAAGGTACATAACTACATTTTAGTGTCATTTATATACAAAAATTTAAGACAAAGGGATATAACTAAATTGGGTACATAAATACATTAAACCACTCTCTAATATTATAAATGGATTTAAAACCAATAAGTATATGTCTTCTGATTAAGTTTAAAACTTATTTAGAGAATACAAGGTAACAACAAGGTTATGGGTGAATAGTTAATTGTAACACATACTGAATCTAATATGATTTTGAGATTGTATGGGAAGACCCATTAATCCCTAGCTCACATTATGATTAATGTAAAAATATTTATTAAAACAATACAGGGAAACATAAGTACTAATTAAAATAAAAAAATTGACATTGGGTTAGCAAAGTTTAAAAATAATCAATTCTTAAAAAATCTTATTTACTGGATATGGCTTTTGTTAAAGTGTGGCTCTCGTGGAAATTGTACAAAAAAAACGACTTGATGTGTCAATGGTTGTCATTCAAGTTTATATTTATATTTTTGTTCTTTGATTAATTTAATTATTGACCCTTCTGAATTTTGTAACAAACCCAGCACCCACCATTATTTACAAGCTTCTTTTCTTAATAAATTAGTAAAATAACAATCATCTTGGCGTCATCATGTCGCGCGAGGGCCTGGGGTCCGCCTTGACCATGATCCAGGATTTGGCAGATTAGGTAATTACAATGAAGTGACTGCTTGACTGAGACCTCCCTGACGCTATCAACAGGGAACCTGACCTGATCGGATAAGCTTACATATTCCGTCAGAATGTTCAGGTTTCATTACTGTAAAAGCATTGGTTAGTGTCTGACTAATGTACAGTTGAGGAAACTGAATGTTTAGCAGTTTAGGTGTCTTCTTATTTTATTATTGTTTATAGGGCAAGCAGTTGTCAACAACTTGGGTTGTCTGTATCCGACTTTATTTGAATTTGTTTAATCTATTTTTAAATTCGTCTGTGTTCTTTACGGCCCCTGCTGCTTCGGGAAGCTCGTTCTGCATTCTCACAACACGATTCGTCAGGAAGTGTCGGTGTGGGTTGTTCTTGGAGAACCACCTATCCAGTTTCAGGGTATGTCCTTGTAGAAGTTTTTGTTTGGTACAAAGAAATGTTCAACAACGCGAATGTCGTAATGACCGTTGAAAATTCTAAATGACTCTCATCATAAGTCAGTTGTTTGAGCTGTATACCTTCGTAAAACTTCGTTGCACTTTTTCGCGAAACTCAGTCGCGTGACAATTTGTTTATATTATTAAGAGTAACATAGCATAATGACATTAAATGCCAAACCACAAGTCAAAAAATAGTAACACGGCCAAATTCAGACTAATGTCAACTTGCTAAACATTCAGTTTCTTCGACTGTACATAACTTAGTAAAGAGTCATTGGTACATGGCGGCACTACCGGGGTCGAACACGGTACCTGTAACTAAATCATAGTAATTGGCAATAGTAAGTTTGGCAACAGCAAGTTTACGTATGTACTATAATAGAACATACCATTTTCAGTCTAACATCAAGTCAATACATTGGAATGTCTATACCAGTCAGGTATGTAATACAAGTGATACAGAAAACATTGTTTTACATAATTTTTATGGAAATGAACTATAAATAATACTGATAGCTGCATTTCAATTTCATGCACAATTACAAATACCAACTCGTACGTTTTTAAGAGTTAAGAAATAGAATGATCGTTTTTGCAACTAGGAAATGAAACTCGCAACTAAAGTGTGGAAATAAGATTTCCAACCATCTTATTAACTGTATATGTGTATTTTATGATCATTTAAAAATTGAATTATTTCCTGCAGGCACAATTTTTTTAAATTATGTGGAAATAGGTCTAGCAAGCCTACTAGATTAAGGTTAGCAAGTGTAAATATACTATGTAAAATTGTTATTTAGTTAGTATTATTTTTTTATCTAACATTTCTATTTCATAGCCAGACTGCGAATTTTGGATATTAAACACATAGAACTGAACACAATATTGCACTAACTTCATTTTGAGACATTTTGTTATTGTGGTCTTTGGTGATCAGAAATAGTGAATGTCATTTATAGGATCGCTTTACTTACTTCTAAATAAGTTACTCAACGAAATAAATCATCATAAATGAGGGAATTCAACAAATTGCTAAAATATAAAAGTGGAAATAACTTTGTTCTCATAATTTCCTTTTTGGTAAATCTTTAAGTACTAATATAACACCAAGTACTAATATAAAACTACTTGTGAAATTAAAAATCTAATACTACAATATAGTTTGTAAGCAATTTCACGCATTAAAGTCACTAAAATAGTGCTACAAAATTGGTGACTTATTATAATAAACATAATACAAGAATACTAAGACTAGCATTTAAAATGCTACATTAAGGACGAAAATCGCGTTATAATTCGTTTAAATTAACGTTGTCAACTTGTAATCATATTCTGATAATAAAATTATGAATGTATTTTTAATAAATTTGGAAAAAAGGGTACTGAAATAATTTGGCTAAGGTGGTTCGTCTCCCATTCTAAATTTCTCTTACCATTCTTTCACTCGTTTTAAGTGTTTAGTGATTGTATTATGGTTTATGGTTGTAGTAAATGTATTCAATGGTGCGTAAAATGGCTTTCTATAGCTTAATTTTATAAAATAGTGTAGTTAAATCGAAAAAACCATAATTCGCTGCTAGATGGCGTTGTTTGTTGATTGCTTTGTTGTATATTATTAAAATGTAGAAATTCACGCTCAATTGGATACACTTACTAACGACCAATTGCAAAAACGTCCATTAAAAACGCCAAACCCTTAAAAGAAACTACATCAAAAGTTTCATAAAAGTTGTATGAAAAACGTACCACCTGCTAACAAAAAATCCACAAGTGCTCGCACATATTTCATTATTAATATCAGTCTGCACCACTTTTAATGCTAAGTTAATTACCAATATTATCTTTCGGTCCCACTATAATAATACTCTTTGTCGATCCCTGGACCAAAATAACTAGAGGCTTTTAGTGACACTGCTGGTAGAGTTTGATGGTTAATTCGGAAGATTAAGAAACAAAACTATTCTACTACAACAGGGAGACTCAGGCGGTTTATACTTTCTAGTGTTTCTTAAAACTGCTTAACTAGTGAAGATAGATAAATTAATTATATACATTTAATGAAATTCGGTCGCGTCAATATGCCGATGTCTGTTATACAGATACAATGATGTATAAATAAATTGTGTTACCTGAATGAGTATTTCTTGTTTGTATGTACCAATATTAATGGGAACACGCAGTGGGATTGTGCATTTCTGCTAAGCCTGATCAAATTATTTATATTATTCTTGCTTGTAAAAGTCTTTTGACTCTAGTAAATTGGTCCATGGTTTTACTCATGTAATGACTACCCTCACTACATTAAAATAATAATGACTACTTGATGTGCATGGCCAAGATTTAAAAAAATTGATTACTCAATGTAAACCTATCATTATTTAATAATAAAATCTTGTCGTACCTGGCAGTGTGAGAGCAGTCTCGGGAATGCGGTTTTATCAAAACGATTTCTCATAAGTGTAAACGTCCAATATTTGTAAAATACAATACTAATTAATAAATCTACTTTCAGTCTGTAATTTGCTTAATTTGCGGAATGTTTTTGATTATGTCAGCGGATGCTGTTTTATAGTCCAATACGTTTAGAAAATATCGGAAGGTAAATGTGAATCATTGTTATGAATACTTACGGCAGATGAACATTAAACGAAAAGCTTGAATAAAAAATATAAATTGTTGACAATATCTGCTACCCTAAAAGTCCATAAAAATACGTTCTACCTTAGCAATGGGGTGGGCAACCCAATGACGAAAGAAACTCCTCACTCCGTAAGGAGGACGGGGCCTATGGTTCAATTTCTATGGCGATGACAGGTCACGAGCATCCCGATTCGCCATATTATGTACTATGATGCCAGGGAATTCTAGTTCTTATGCTACTTCTTTTTGGGCACATCATATATATCAAAATACACGCATTATTTGTCAACATGCCCTCTCCTCTCAAAACGAGTTTTTCCACATCGGCACATCCACGATAGCCGAAATACCTCGGATTTCGCCACTGTCGGCGGGCACCACTTGGGCTATTTCCGTCCCCATTCGTTTAACTGTTAGCGTCGCTCGTGGAATACTGTGGCGGTGCGAGGCGTGGGTGGGAGGGGGCGGGGTCAGTCGATGGGTGGGAGCGGCCGGTGGTGGGAGGACAGCTGTGCCGCGAGCTGTCGTTGCTGTAACAGGCAGTATAGGATGCCGGCCTGGGCCATGGCGTCTACGGTTCCCGCGGCGAGTAAGTCAGTGCGTTGCTTGGCGCCGGCGCCAGCACTGCCCGGCCGTAGCAACGTCGGCCCGAAGACGGTCGCCAGGTTGTGCAGAGACATCTTGTTCTCGGATTCGTTTTGGTTCACTCTGTGGGGAGAAGGGTTTGTGTAGTGTATGGTGAAAATAGTATAAGTATGTATTTAAAAAAGAAAAGTATATTGGTATTTTATCAGTTATCTAACACCCATAACACAAGCTTTGCTTACTTTGGGGCTACTAATTCATATTTTGGGGCTAAAATGAGCAGCAGCTTTTTCTGTTGTATATCCTGCCAACTGCCAAGTGAGGAGATTATAGCAAAACCCTCCACTAATGTGGAAGACGCTCAAAGTTTTGAAGTGGGCCGTTATATGCCGTTATTTATGGATGACATCAGTAATGGGCATAAATGGAATGCAGTACTGCTGGTGACATACCACCGATCTAGTTCCACCTCAAATAATCTAATAAACACCAGCCAGTGATAAATATAAAAGCAACACTAACTTGACGAAGTGGTTGAGCAGAAAATCTATGCAATTCTTGTTGAGATCCGGGAGTTGGGCGTAACATTTGAGTAGCGCATGCCTCCGGGTTTGCGCTGGACCGGAATCTACAGACGTGCCGGCGCCCTGGAAACAGTAAACAGAAAAGGTTTTCTAAAACATTCGTATTTTAATACAGATCTTACTTACTACACGCACATTTTATGAGTATTTTCCGGGATTCTGATTACGAGTCGACTGGAAATCTGCGGGTAGTGTTGGCTAGCAATGATCGGCCGTAAATGATCTACCCTCCTACTAACAAGTTGTCAGCTACTATTGAAACTCGAACATGCTACAGAGCCACGGCACACTACAATAACCGTCCACTCAGTTTTTTTTAGTTACGCATATCTCCAGTTGTCCCGTGAAAATGATGCATACAACTGCGTCGAAATATCGGGCTACTCATAAACCAAGGTACGTGGTAAGAAACCCGAATATTATGCTCGCGAGAGTTATGCTAACTAGAACAGAAGTAACACCACAACTAAACACAAATTATAGCTGATTTGTATGAAACAGTGAAAGTAATTGACGAATTGCCAATTCACAGCACTAACTATTTTATCGCTATAAAATCGACTACATTGTCTTTCGATTTTAACATCTGGAATCTGGTAAGTAATCAATAGTAAATGTACCATATAGTATTAATTTTTGTATCATAAATATTTTTATAAATAAAGTTTTGCGATTTCATACCTGAGTGGCACCCCAAGCTTTCAGCAGCTCCGGATACAGCGCGTCAGTGAACAAAGCCTCGGGAAGCTCTCTCAAGTACAGTTTCAATACGCCTGTCACTGAGTGGATGTCCACCTCTTTCAAAAGTTGCTCCGCTTCATAGGCATCTGTGAAATTATATTCATAATTTACAAACACATATTTTAAATATGCGAAACAAGACATACAGGATTTGGCATATAGGAGTCAGTCTTTATTATACGAGTATGAGTCCGTATGTTGGGAGGGTTTACATGAGTGAGTTGCATGTCAATATTTGTGTAGATGCACGTGTCCTTGTTCTAAACACAACTGATCGGTATGTGGCTACGAGGGTTTTCGCGATTCCAGAATCCTCGAGATGGCGCTACTGCGATGTAAGGTCTGATGGAGTGCGTAACCGAACATCGAAATACAAACGTGCGAAGAATAGTGGTTTATTTTATTTTTATGTGGTTCGAAAGATCGTAGTTACGATAAACTGTTGGTCGACAGATTGCTTGTGCGATTAATGAGAGTACGAAAGAGTGGTAGTGCGATAAATTGTACAGCGACAGAATACTTCTTCGACGAACGCTAGTGCGAAAGAACGCCACTGCTATGAACTATAGGTCGAAACAACATATTGACCACATGAATGAAGAAATGTTTAAGTTTCATCTTTCTTCATTTTGCAGCAGTTTTTTTTTCTGTCCAATAACACGACAGTTTTTTAACAACAGACCTTACGCCTCACTAGCGACTATTTGTTGAGAAAGAAGTCTAAGATGCGTAGGAAGACTCCGATGACAGCTGTCAATGTGTGAATCAGAATGTGCGTATGCATGCCTGTCGGAGTGTTTATATGTGTGTGGGTATGTGTCACTCACTGGTCTCGAAGCTCTTCTTGAGCCGGTTGAGGTCGGACGCGCTGCCGGAGATCCGGTACGCGCCCACCTCGTGCAGCCCGCGGCGCTCCACCTCGCGCACGCACGCGCTGATTATGAACGGAATGTTCCGTTTCTCGCGTCTGGGGATGTAGGACGAGATAAGTGAGATGGCGGTCAAATGCCTGCCTTGTCTAACAAAAAAGAACAAAGCTTAGTACCTAGTAGCTTAGCACTACCCGGAGAGGTTTTCCCAGGAGAGCACAACATGGAGTTCTTCAAGAAAGGCGTGAAATGGTTTTTACGGGGTCGGCAACGCTTGGGTGAGGCCTCTGGGCTCCTGATGTTTATAGGCTGCGGTGTCTGCTTTCAATCAGGCTGGCCGTAAGCTTGCCGTTTGCCTCGTCAGTGTTATAAAAACATTTGAGATGTCTTACTTGGCCACGTGCGTGATTTTGGCACCGAAGAGTGCGCCCGGCTTAGCGGAGGGTACGCGGCGCGCCGACCTCTCAGGTGGTAGCAATCGCAGCCGGAGAGGCAAACGGTGCGCGACACGGCCCCGCTCAGCGAAATTGTTAAAACGCCAAGGTGGAGAACAGATATGTGAGATGCGTCACTTACTTGGCAACGTGCGTGATCTTGGCACCGAAGAGAGCACTCGGCTTGGCGAAGGGTACGCGGCGCGCGGACCTTTCTGGTGGTAGCAGCCGAAGTCGGAGAGGCAGCGAGCCGCCGCCGAGGCACACGGCACACGCCGCCAAAGTGTTAAAACGCCAAGGTGGAGCACAGAGATGTGAGATGCGTCACTTACTTGGCCACATGCGTGATCTTGGCGCCGAAAAGCGCGCCGGGCTTGGTGGACGGTACGCGGCGAGCCGATCTTTCTGGTGGTAGGAGCCGCAGTCGGAGAGGCAGCGAGCCGCCGCCGAGGCACACGGTGCGGGAAACGCCGCCTCCGCTCGCATTCTCGGATACCCACTCGCGGGATAGCTGGTGGGGGGACGAGGGAATGTTAGCTGCTGAATGTTTCTGCCGCTTATTATCAATAAAAAAAATATGCTTGGACTATTTACACAGCGTCCCAAAGTTACTATATATACCACTCGCGCCGACACAGAAATTAAAATTCATCATATCAATTTCTGCTCGGCCGGGAATAGATCCCGGAACCTCTGCGTTGCTCATCGGGTCGTCAATGCTCGCATTGTTATGTTCTGACTTTTACCCCCGTAGTAGGGTGAGCTTTGTAGTGCACGAGAGAGCGAGATAACTGTAACTAGGTCTTTCGATTTGTGTATAAGTAAGCGAGTTTATCGCATAAAAAAATCCTTATAAGTGCTATATCTTTTCATTATCTCTATCTCTATCTTTACTATGAAAACCATGCCCTTCTTGTGCTTGTGATCATGGGGGAACGGGGGTGTTATTATATAATAAAAATCACGAGATATTTTCGTGCCATCAATTTGTCAGTGTCGTCGATAACAGTCAAGTAACTTTTTTATAAATTCACTATTATGTACTATTTTTTATATGTAACATCTCTTCGAGACAACGTATATACACTACTATAGCTCACCTTCAAAGTGCACTTTCCCCGTAGCACGGGCCTCGCGGCATCCTCGTACAGCAACAGCCTGAGGTTCTGCGAGCCTTCCAAGTCCAAGGTGAAGCTCTCGTTCCATCGCGGTTGCGCGCTTCGGCAGACCAGCTTCGACTTCGCCTTGCGGAAGTAGTGGCCGTACGAGTCGACTTCTACCACTACGTAGTAATCTGTGTGAAAACAATGATGAAATTAGGTGTTGAAAGAAATAGGAACATGGATTGCGATTTTAATGTTAGCGGAGCTGATTGCAATTTTAATGTTAGCGGAGCTGAATTCGATAAATGGGCTCCCTCAATATCATTAAGATACGGGTTTTTACGGCGTCGGAAACAAGCGAAAAGTAAGCCTGGTATTGCGAACGATCATAACTACGGTTAGATTTTGATAACTACCAACCATCAATGGAAAGTTTTTGGCTGATAATCCAATACCGCAGGCAAAGTTTGCACATGCTTTTAGAGTCAGCGTTCACAGAGCGACAAAATGCTTTAGCTGTAAATTAATAACTAGATTTACATAGCAATCGACGCATCTGACCGAAATGGGTAGCGGGCCCTGACAGAAGCCGCTAGAATCGCGATGCTGCACGTGGTGCGATGTCGTGTGGCGTAGGGTGTCACTTGCTTTCATAAATACCTACAATAAGGGCAACCGTTTTTGTGCTCACCAGTGGGCGCTGGCTATCGAGTATCCTACAATAGAACTACTGTTCTATTCGCTGAAATCTACCTGTCAACTGAGAGAGTTTGATTCTGGCCAATAGCGCGAGATTTTTGGACAACGGGCTTTTCTCGCCAGCGGCGATTTTGTGCAATTTCGAACTCGCGTTAGCCCTCATTGATAACGACCCAAATCCCACACGAAATAGAGTCTAAAACGGTTTTATTCATCGTGCGTGTAAATATCATAATGACGTGGAAATATTTTCAAATACTTTACCCAAGTTTAAAAATTATGTTAAAGAAGTCATCCCATGTATTTGTTGATACTCATCTAATTGTTGTTCTTTATTTTTATGTATCGTTTTAGATTTCGTTTGGTTTGTATGTATGTATCAATTTAGGATAGATGTTTATCTATTATAAGCTTTTAAAATGTTATTCATGAAAAGACTATTTCTCATAAATAAAGAAAAAAAATAGAGAAAAATAAAACAAAACTGCGTACCTGCGGCGGTATCCAGCGGGGCGGTCATGCCTCCCACATGCAAATGCAGGTCTCCCAGAAGCAGAGAGTCGTCTCGGCCGCTCCGCAGCAGGTACGAGCCCATGTCGGTCTGCAGGTAACTGCGACAGGCCGTCACCCACGTCTGTAGGTCTAGCATGGACATCGTGCTAGTGCCCGACGGTGGCGCCGAGGACGCCTATAACACATAGAGGAGTTAAGCGGTTAGAGTACGTAAAAATGGGCAATATTTTTACGTATATGGCTACAACTTAATGGCCGGCCTTACCGGCAACTATTGCTAGACATTTGTTATTGTCATTTCAATCAACGTTAGAGTGCTAAAGTTGTGGCATAGTGCGTCCTTTTCTAAGCGATAGAAATAGTTGAGAAATTGAAATGTTGAGCCATCTGCCGTCGTATGAAATTTTGTGGTATTTATACGTAGGAAACTGATTCATTCGTGGATTTATTCTGTAAAATATAAATCCAAGAGTAACATTTTTATAACACTATCGGTAGGTGGCTTAACTTTCAAATCAACCGACCGATATTTTTAACGTCTTCTTCTAACGTGGGCTTCGGTTACTGGTCGTTGGTTATGCACATATTTACCTGTATTAACAGCATAATGGTATGTACACATTTAGCCGCATTAACAGATTTTTTACATCAAACAACTCGATGTAAATCTCAAAATACCAGTGACACATTGACGCCAAGGATAGTTCACGTAATGCATCGTAAAAGTTCTAAATATACATATTCCGACGGTTGCATTGCAGCCTGATAAAACGTACGCGTTGCACTTTTATGAAGAATCGAATCTATAAATTACGGCTTGAAGTCGTTGGTTGAATAGTCTCGAAAACCGTTTGGCAACCCGTGACGGACAGGCAACTGAATGTGTAATCATAATCCAATCTCGTCAGGTTCCCCTGTCATGTGTCACGGAGGTCAGATGACAGTCGCTCCACTATAATTAACTAATCGGCCAAATTATGGATGATCGTCAAGGCAACACAACCCACAAAGGTTCCACAACCAGGACACTAACACCAAGATGATGACGGACGGTATATTATTATAAAAAATCAAAGTTGGTTAACGTGTCGGTCTGCTACGCAGAGGTCCCGGGCTCGATTCTCGGCCGGACGGAAATTGAAATGGTATATTTCTGTTATGGGTCTGGGTGTTGTATGTATAATAAGTATGTATTTTTTAAATTTATTAGTGGTTTTTCAGTTTTCTGGCACATGTGTGTCAGAAACACAAACTATGATTACTTTGGAGCTAGATGGCGCTGTGTGAACTGTCCAAGCATATTTACCTGCAACGCATGTATAGAATCAATCCACTGCGTCCTTTCATACTCGGAGCTGAGGAAGAATATGTGTTGCCGCAGCAGGGTTCCTTGGCCCGGGGCGCGTGCTCCCACGCGGAACACCAGGTTGGGGGATGCCAGCACCAGCTGCCCTTCCAACTCGGCCAGCTTCTTGCGCTGCTTCTCGCCTGTGCCGCGGCTGCCGAGGCGTAGTTTCTGGGGGGGCAAGAGTTTAGACAGATAGATATACTTTTCATTGCACGCAAAATTAATTAAAATGTAGGTAAAGGCGGCCTTATCGCTACAAGCGATCTCTTCCAGGCAACCCTTGTCTAGAAAGAGAATAAGATAAACATGAGTCAGACAAGCAACAAAAATAGCATTATTCATCTAGGTAAACTACTATATTATAAGCTAAAAATACATAATAACACCTACATACTAATATACACTGTATAGGCTACAATATATATAAATAAACTATAGGTCTAGTTAACTTTTCGCTTACTTTGGGGCTAGATGGCACTGTGTGAATGTGTCCAAGCATATTTAAAAACACTCCGACACGCACATAGACACTCCTCATCGGAGTCATCCTACGCAACTTAGACAAATAGCCGCTAGTTGCAACAATAGTGACGCTAGTGAGGCGTAAGGTCTGTTGTCAAAATACTGGACAAAACACATCCATTCCAGCAAATCATCATCACAGCCCATAACAGTCCACTGCAGTAATTATGCCCTCTCCCACGAAAGGGAAGGTCATTGACATAATCTCCACGCTTGGCGGGCGGGTTGGAGACCGCAGTATTGTAAATATAATAATGGAAAACGCTGCTGCTATTTTCCAGTCCACATAGACTAGATCTTATGCCTCGAAAACATTAGTCGCCTTACACCCACAAGTGTAAGGGGTTGGTGCTATTCTATTCTGCCGGACACCACACGGCCACACGGAGAAACAGCATACCTACATATTTAAAATCCAACAAATTTTTTTTTTCTTTAACTATTAGACCGGTCTATTATTCGAAGGGTTCAAATGTCCGGGACAATGTAATATTTTTCTGCACTAGTAATCGATAATAGTGTTTCATTTGTGTGAGTGTCTGTTCCCGAGTGTGTGTTCGTGTGTTCAGTGCTCATATTTGTGTAATGTGCATGAGCGTTTCATTTGTATCGGTGTCTATTGTATGTACGAGTGTGTATCCGGTGCCCATATCTGCGTACGTGACCCACCTTCTCATCATGCGCAGCCCTCTCCTCTGCAAGTATCTGGTCTCGCACGGTGGACGCCTGCGACTTGAGCGCCACAATGTTGGCGGGGGACGTCTCACGCGCGTCCCCTCCCGCCGAGTCCTCCTCTACGACCATTATGTCGGGAAGGGGGATGAACCACTTCAGCTCGAAGGTGAATTTGTCGCGGCCGGACGCCTGGGGGTGGGGTGGTGGTCGTAGTTATGAACATTTTGGAATTAAATGGTGGAATGGAAACATTTTATAATACTGCAAGACCCGGCGCAACTTCGTTCGCGTACACCTACACTATTTATCTTGTTTACGGGAAGGCGGGAAGGCTATAATAAGACCACGCTAAGTTCGAATCACTTATTTAAAAAAATATATATCTCTGTATGGCAACTTATGACAAACTTTTTAAAAGTAATAGAACGTAATTCATAAAAGTCATAGCAAACAATTTTATTTCTGTAGAATTGTTTTTTTGCGTGAGTTATGAAAAATATTATTAAATAATGGGAAAAACAATTAAAAAGGAAGTGAGAGTGATAATTTTCAGCATGATTATAAATTTAGTCAAACTAAAAGTACAAGTTCAAGCCAAATATCTGAATGTTTATAAGGACTGACAAGGACAGATTATCCCCAGATTATTGCCATATCCACATTTTATAATTTTTACTACTGTCAGTCGATTCGGACTTATCATGGTCCTATTATAAAAATGATATTCACGGCATGGATTTTTCGTATTCTGTATTATTTTCTATTTTAATCTATAGATAGAAAAAGTAAAAGTTACTATGACATGAACCGCGGCGAGTTGACCACTGTCAACGTGCCTGGCACCCAGGTCGTCAGAAGTCCGTGTAGTAGGTAGGTATCTATACACAGTATAAAACTGTCCCTATGTATCTATGTACGCCTTGATCTTTAAAATTATGCAACGGATTTTTCAACAATAGATAGAGTGCTTCAAGAGGAAGGTTTATAAGCAAGAAAAAAAGGGTAGGTAGGGGTAAAGTAGGTGTACGCGAACGAAGTCGCTACGAATCCACTAGTAAATAATAACTTGCAATACTTAAATCAGTGAGACGTTATAACATGCGTTGACGTAAAATGTTAAAGCATGCCGAGTTTAAACACAATCACGAACATGTTTTACGCATTCCTCTAGCCTTTTTGTTTACAATACGGTAAATAACTGGCCAAGCCAGTCATCATGTGTCATGTTAAAATGGCACCAGTACGTCGTATAGTAGCATAAACCAATGGATTTGATAACAAAAGCAATGAATATGTTTTATTAGACTTGCGTATTGCATTGCTTATATTTGAATACATTACCTTATATTTAGCGCAAGCGATCACATCGTTGAAGAGAAACAAATGTCTCAGCTTTCTGTGACCGTCCGATAGCTCTACTATAAACGAGTTCTTCACTAGCCTTCTCTGGGCACGATCAGCATTCTGCAATACAACAATATACGTAAATAACGTTTTAATCAAGTAATATTGGGTCCTTACCTATGAAATAGGCGTTTTTTTCGCATTTGCTCAAATTAATTTCGAAAATAGAGTATGTTTAAATGCCGATAAGTGCTTAAAATGAAATAAAAAATATTTTCTTTAGTTTTTATAAAGGTATAAAACACCTTTTCAGTTGTCGTCAATTTGACTCTTTAGACAGGTGTAATTTTATGAAGTGGGTTGTTATCACAACAAAATAATATGCACCAGTTAGCCTAATGTTGTCTGATTACACCTACAATGTTTCATTGTAATCGGATTAGCCATTTCCAAGATATTAAAAAAAAATGCTTGTATGAAAATTACAGTTTACGTCGTTTTCGCCATACAAAACGTCACGTCAGATGACTTAATTTACTTACAGGGAACATAGATTTGGTTTGTATAATGTTGAATTCGTCGAGGAAATGCTGCGTCATGTTGAGCGCATCCGTCAACATCGCGTGGTCCGGGTGGCTGGCTGGAGTGTATTTGATGAGGTCCTGCATTTAAATTTGTTACAGTTAGTACGCTTTTTATCTGATAGCCCATCTTCTCATTTTTCAATGTGTTGTTACACACCAACCAAACTAAAATTGCAGTTGATGGATCGGAATCACTTACAACGATACGGGAATAGAGATATTATCCTTTATTAATATTCGCAATATTTCTTGACTGAGATATGCATTCTTGACAAAATATGGGTGTGGGGTTAAATCCGACAGTGACTTTTTATGTAGTGTTGTTGTGACGCGATACGCATATGGTCGTATTTACATTGCATTCTGAACTTAGTACTGTCGGGTAATTCGTGTTCGTGAAGTTCGTCACTTTACTGGTGTTTAAAGTTAACAATAAAGTGTGACATTTCCTTGCGCCTATATTATTGTAAAAAATACATTACTTTCGATGACAGCTCTCTATAACGGATATCAAGCTCTTGCGCGGATGTTCGTAGCAGGGAAGCCCGTAATAGAGGGATGCAAACGAGTTAGCAGGTCACCTGATATTAAGTGATCACCACATAGACACCCGCAACACCCGGGAAGTTGCGAATGCGTTGCCGGCATTTGAGATAGGTATAACACTTTCGGTGCGGCCGACAACAATTGGGTCGAAATGGGCGCTACACGTGTGCACACGACATCTGGCCGGTCCATTTAACACGCGCGCTACGATACTTAGCACTGTTGTAGCCTCTCTGGTATTTAAGTAAGCAGGGGAAGTGATAAGCACTTTCATTTAAGGTTTCGACGTCATAATAGCTTTTACCTGAACAGCAGGCACTTACATGCAACACGAGCGCGTTCTTCTGCACCCGCGCCACCGGCTTATGCAGCAAATCGTCGAGCGACACCGGTTGGCTGCGGCACACGATCTCGTGCGTGAGGTTCGCAAACCGCACCGAGGAGGCGCACCGCCGCCGCACCGCGTCCGTGGCACGCCCGTAGTTGTGCAGGAACGCGCCGTACACGTTTATGTTCTCCGCCTGTGGGTGCGTGTGTATATCAATAATGCATCATATCAGCCAGCTAGAGATCTCCACAAAGTCCGGTCCTGTGCCTTCCGCATCCAGCTGTTACCTGCGATCTTTACCAGGTCGTCGGCCCACCTTGAGGGAGGCCTACCCACGCTGCAACTTCCGGTACGTGCATCGATAATGCGCTGGCTGCGATTACATCACCCTAATTTAGGCACCTAGATAAGGATCCCAGATTAGGACGTTACGATTACACTAACCCAACTGCCCCTACATAGGATTCCTACCTCAGCCAGGGTTGCCGTTACGGGCAGTGTTGACAGTGGCCGATATTCAAAAGTAACACAAGGCCGCTCAAAAAGCAACATTTCCACGAGAAAAGTAACTATAAAAATTATCTTTGGCTAAATTCAGTCGTCTAAATGCAGAAGCAAAACGCGTGAGAGCAAATCAAAGTGAAATTTATTGCTCATTAAATAAGATAAATTTTTGTATCACGCCTTTTGGAAAGCGGAGCGAAAATGCAAGAAGCTGACTGATTGTCATACAACTTACTACTACTATACTAGCTTACAACCAATACTAGTGCTTTATGGGTTTCTTTGCTTCTTTCATCGAGCATTTATAAGGGTATAGTGTATATTTCTATTGGAGGACGAATATTCCGAATTGAACCAGAATGATGTCGAGATCATTGTGCCTCCTAGACATTCAAAATTCCACTTACCATTCTCTTGAAATGGATTCCTACGGATAGAGGCTCTTCCCAACTAGCGACCGCCGTCTTCAGTCCATCGAGGAAATTTTTGTGGAGCTCGTGAAGTTCAGATATCTTGTAGAATATCGTGTTGAACTCGTCTTCAGTTATCACAGGCTGGGATGTCGACAAAGTCGCCTTTATAGCATTCATATACTGAAAACAAAACAAGAGCAAATTCCAAAAACAGTCTTCATGGAAACTGAAAAACAACTGGCAAGAAAAAAATATGTTCAATGTGCAACATGGTTGCACGACGATTGTCAATAATATATATATTTTTAAATAGTGAGCCTAAATCGAAATTTCACTCTTGTTAGTTACAAGTTCTGCAAACTACTATAATAGACTAAATAGTAAGAGAGTACAACTACATTTGACCAAAAAAGTATAAAACTACCAATGTTCAGGTCAACTGAGGCCCTAGCTGGTTTGCCTGTGTACAACACCCGTCAATGAAAGCTTGATGGACGTGGAAGAAGGGAAAGAGATTTGTCTGAATCTTAGCGAATGAAAAGTTTAAAACATCTCCTTATAGACATACCTTCTCCATAACATAGAGACACTCGACGTAGACGGTTTCACTTTCGATGATGCTGGTGATGATGCAGCGGTGCATCGTCAGCCGCTCGGCCTCCGCGTTGCTGTTGGTGGTCGACTCCTGGTGACAAATATCAAGTTAATATTCTGCTCTCGGTTTCAAAGCGATACATATAAATAAAGTTGAATTACGTGAAAATAAATAGGTGTTTACTTTGAATAACATGCTAGCATAGCACTATTATTTAATACCTTGGGTGGTGCCAAAGAGCTACCACTTTCAGAGAAAAAACATTTCTTCGTATAAACTATTTCTCAATAGTCGCGAACAACATCTAAGTATAACAAAAATTTTACCTTATGCTAACAGCGACAAACATTTAAAATTTGGAACTTCAAATACTTAATCTGATTGAGTAGACTTTTGATAATTAATGTACTTAGCAATAAATGATTTCTTTTTCTAAAGTAGCTGCACTTTCGCACTTAAGATACTTTTTAGTTACTCAGAATACAGTTAGTATTAAACAAAAGAAAATGTTAGTCAATCGGCCAGGAAGAACATTTTTAATACCGCACAAAAGAAAATGGTGCAATATAAAACTAGATCCAAGATCTAACGAGAGCGTCGGTGGCCTAAAGTCGGACTCCGAGTATTTTTTTATAGTTAGACTAACCAGGCATTTGACGGCCATGTCACCTGGTGGTAAGGATTAAGCGGCCGTTGATGGAACATGCCTGTCTAAGAACATCATATTTACCTTTAACTAAATTCAATATAACACACATTATAATGATCAGGAAACACACTGGCAGGCAACGCGTTCCATTCCTTAGCATTCTAAAGGTTGAAATAAAGCGGCTCGTGCGGATAGCTGGAACATCCGCGATAAAGCGTTCGCCCGGATCGTTATTATACAGCAGGAAAAGAGTCGTGGACAAAACCCACCCCTGAGGAACTCAAGCGTCGATAGCATGAGTATCAGACGTGTAACCGTCGAGAACCACACGAATTGATCGTCCACTCAGAAAATCCGATATCCAGGTTCAAAAGCCTGCAGGAATGCCGTATGCGGGAAGCTTGCTTAGAAGGGCTGCGTGCCAAACCCAGTCAAAGGCCTTGGATATATCAAGAGACACAGCAAAGGCCTCGCCATGCTTTTTAATGGGCTCACTCCATATTTGAGTGGCATACACCAGAAGGTTCCTAGTCGACCGACTACGGCGGTGATCGCTGAGAAGATGCGCAAGGAGTTTCTTGTTCAGTGCACGCTCCATAATCTTACAGAGTATGGGGGTGACCGAAATAGGGCGTCGGCAGGGTCTGCGCGGCTGCCCTTTTTGGGCACGGTGACATAGGCAAGCTTTCATGTCTTCCATGTCATACCATCAGGTCCACTAGCCTTCTTTACGTCCAGACTCCGCAGGAATTTTTAAATCTCTTTCTGATGTATTCGCACCTCTGCCATAGTGCAGTCAGCGCGGGGTGAGATAGGTGGAGCTTTTCCTGCAGTATCCAAACGCGAATTCGCCGCAAAATGAGACACAAGCAAACCGACCGCATCATGTGCCAATGTCTTGTTCGGCTTAAGCAATGCTAGTAACGAAGACTGACTGAAATTCGGTTTGACCGCTTTTGCCAAGGACCAAAACGCCTTCCAACCAGGAAGGTAAGAGACCAGTTTGGCGCCAATCATGCTTATGTAGTTGAATCGAGCCCTGCGTAACGTCCTTTTGCAAGACTTGGCGGCGAAGTTAAAAACTTTCTTCAGTTTGCGAGTTTGCGAAACACGGCTGGCCTGCTTGGCGCCGCGTTAGCCTGGAGGGTGGTGATCAGCCACGGCCGAAGCCTACCACCGGAGAGAATGCTGTCTACGGACGCGGACAGCAATGATCCCGAGGGTACCGCGTACCGGGTTCGAACCCAAGGCCGCCATGTACCAATGACTCTTTTTCGAGTTATGTACATCAGTTGAACACTAACCGATGCTCTTACGGTGAAAGCTGCACGTTTAGGCGACTGAATGTGTACCAAGATTCAATCTGATCTGCCAAATCCTGCATCATGGTCAAGGCGGACCCGAGCCCTCGGGACATATACGCAACACCGAATACCAATTCATCGACAACTACCAGGACATTAACGCCAAGACGATCATCATAAAATTTTATCCAGAACACGAGAAAAAGCTAGTAATTGTGATATTCCATTTGATTATTAAGTTTGATCATAAACAACATATTCTGTACCTCGGTAGCCATACTAAGCTATTGCTATGTTCGAGAGATTTTTTTATCGACGTATCGAGTATTTTAAAGACGACTATCAAGTAGATAGGGATGGAGAAGAAGGAAGCATGTAGCGTGCAAAACTCAAGTCATCTTTATATTCCGATGGCAGAAGAGATTATATTTATACATTAAGATTCAAACAATAAAATTTTTAAGGATCACATTTATTCAATCACATTCTTCTAATATTCAATTGAGTCAACTGTACATACTGTTCTCATCAAGATACAGTACGGACACAATATCATTATGTATTTATTACTCACTAGTTACATAACAAAAATCACCTAATCTCTAACTGCGTCGCTAACTACCTATGTAACTGTAAACAATCGCTTTCAAAACCCTAGTGTTTAGGGCAACAACCACTGAAAACATTAAACATTTGTATATAAGCAGAAATGTAGAGAGCAGATTCTTTGACCACTTCAGGATTGGCACGCTTCCGTACATACACGGGACATGACGCGCTGCGTCTTTTTGTTCGGCATCTTATTCTATAGCACCGTCTACAGTCATGAATCTGACAGTAAGTACAAACTGCATCGCAAACGTTATAAATGAGTGCCGACAATAAGCAATTACTAAAACTACTTGTTTCTCAGGTTCCGAGGCTAACCGAATAGAAGTTTCGCCACTATATGACACTATAATCTTCAGTGATGTAGCCGACATTATAAATGAGTTTGACAATATGGTAAGTAGAACAATTTTACAATTTATTCACTCCCTTCCGCCGCTTCTAATAACTAACATTATTATCATCAACAATCATAGTAACATTATTAAGGTTGAATGGTTTTTGTATCTGAGTATGTGTCCTTTAGTCTGTAAATAAAGAGCTTTGTAAAAGTAAAAAAGTCAAAAAATCTGTTTTTATATAATTTACATATTTAATCTGTCAATTTGTAAGAAATTTCGCAAACAGACAGATCAAGACCTGTGAACTAATCATAAAACATAGGCAACTAGACAACGACCATATCAAAGTCATAGAAATAAGTTCATCAGCCAATATTTTGAACGTAACAATAAAATGATTGAACACAGTCGAATTTAAATTATTTATTTATACTAATATAGAGTCAATGCAAGTAGTAAACATATAGAATAATTGCCAAAAACCGACAAGCTGGCGGATACTTATGTTAATTTTTTTATTTAAACTTATAGCACATTGCATAAACATAAAGCTACAAAGCTTTCTGTTCCTATCAACCAAAGAGCAATTAATAAAAATTGCTAGGCGGTGCAGCTAAAGAGAGTAAATATAGACTAAAATTAACATGTACATTTGTGATATAGGTTTTAGGATTGTTGTGGTTATTCACTACTAACAATATTAACCGTGGTAACAACCCCGATAATATGTATAGTGAAAATGCACATTTCTGGTTCTCGCTCAAAATATAAGCCAATCAGGACAAATAAATCCAACACAAATGGACGTTTCCACCATCATAAAACGTTTATCTTATGTCAATAATTCTTTCACTAATTATTTCCAGAACAATCCCCTAGAGACGCTGATTAACAGCGGCAGTGAGAGCGAGGAAAATATGGAAGATCTACTGTCTGAATACCAACATTATTTAGAAAAAGCTCACAAACAAAGATCGAACTATTTAGAAAAATCTAAATCGAAAAACAAAGTGCCTCTTACACGCCACGAAAAATTCAGTAAAACAAAGCCTGGAATGACTTTGAAGTACGATAACAATTATTTTCCAAACTTTTATAACAAAAATCCGCAGACATCATTCAACAGCCCCCTGGACTTCTTTATACCTATCACACAAAAGTTGAAATTTTATAATAAAGCAGATCGGTCTACGACTTCACCTAGTCACGACGAAATATCTGTATTTGACAAAAGAATTGTCGACATTCCAGCTCTGTCACCGCTGCGACATGAGGCACTTAAATCCTCGTGCTACTGTAAGAATGGCCAATATCCATGTGACTGTAAATGCAAACAATGTTACATTGCATTCGAACCATATTCCGCATTGCAACAACCAAAATACTATGTTGGTGATAGTAACAGTAACAGTCTTAAGCAACCTTTCATGATCAATTCAGAATATCCAGAAGAGAAAGCTGGAGAAGCTAACGATTTTAACATTAAAGTAAAAGTTGATATCCAACTGCCTAAAATGTTAGAAAAGCTAATTGATACAGCTGGTAAATTGCTTAGAAATCACGGTGACGAGAGTAACTCTAAAGAATTCCCTATGTCTACAGGAAACTTGCCGATTCCGTATTTCAATTTTTCTGTCCCAATAGATTTAGTAGGATATAAAAAGAAGCATAGGATATCTATACACAAGAAAAAGAACCGATCCAGGCAAAGTAACAGTAACAAAAAACACAGAAAGAAGTTGATTACGTTACACAATTTCAATATAGAGCCTCAAAACACAATTAAAATGCAACAAAATTTTACAATGAGCAATAGATCTGTCAGTGATTATCAGAAAATATTTGACCATTTAAATAAAACGGTTCATATATCTTTATTGGGGCTGAATGTCACTGCTAAAACTGACCTCAACTTAAATAATAGTGAAACTCCATACAAAGTGGAGGAAGTTATTCCAGTTACGAATATCACAAAAACTGACGACTCCATTAATGAGACAGCAAATGTTTCAGGAAACTTTTTAACGACAGTAAACACTTTTGACAATATAACAGACGATGCTCGAAGAACAGAAAATAGCGTAGAAGGTGAGTACCCGAAGATAGATTCAAATATTGCAACAGAAAAACAACTAGGCATACGAGAAAAACGGGAAGTGGATACCCAGAGTATAAACATGTCCACGTCACCAATACCAGGATCGTCTGCTACCAAGTTTAATGAACTAAAAGGAATCATGGTTACCACTACAGAGACAGTAAATAATAATTCTACAGGAAGTAAACCCACAACATTAACTGAAAATAAAATACCGGATAAAGGTTCGATTATTGATTCCGAATTATTATATTGGCCAAATGTTAAAATTAGTAAAAATTTAACCAAAATAAACCAAAACATAACGACAATAATTTTGGAACGAGAAACTAAAAAAGCCAAGTTGAATATGACGAAAGACACCATACGCCATAACCGGACGAAAGTTCTAGAAAGAGCTATATTTGGGGATGTTAACTGGGATGATGTGGATACTGTAGCTCCTGTATTTATGTCATTCGTTGGTAAATATATTAGAGGTGCTCTAACATTCTGTTCACAAAATATATGCCATTCGATGAAGTGTGGCGAGAAAACTTGCGTGCATCGAGTTTGCGATCCGTCTCAACGATGGAACCAGAGAGGACATTGCAGCGGATCCAATTCTACTGGTAAGAACTATTTGGTACTTAACGTATTTTCTATTGTTTTCCAATAGTTAATTTTTTCTAATATTGAACCTGTTTACAGACAGCTTCGCTTCGCTGGAGTCAATCATGGATTTACCTTCCAACATAGCATTCGAGATTGTTGAAATCTTACAAGACAAAATGCTTGGAAAGCTGTTCGGCAAAGTCACGTTATGTATAAGCTCCAAATGCATAAGTTTTGTAGCATCTAAGAAGAACTTTTTAAAATCGAAATGTACAAATAAAGAACTAAACAAAACAGGCCATTGTCCAAATGTAAAAAATTTCAAAATAATGTAATTTATTAATTGTGCATTAATGTTTATGAAATAAATGTCTAAGATCGTTACCGTGTTTATAAATTAAAATGCCTGATACAATTGAAAGTATGCGAAGGTTAGTCACAGACGAGCCATCGCAATGATAGCACAAGCGACGATATTAGTAGCTGTAGTTTCTTTGACGGGGTTATCAGCCACAAACAAAAAGGCAAGTTTAAATTATTTTTGAATTGTAATTGAATTTTATTCGTTTCATCTAATATTAATATTCTAAAATATTATAGGAGGAACTGTACATGTATCCCTGGAAAAAGCTTAATCCTTCATCAACCATAATAAAATTTGACGAGAAGGGACTGTTTGTCCAGAAGGAAATTAAACGGAATACGTTATTAAAAGTGAATAAAATGAATGAGGCTAACTTAGATCGAGAAATTAACAACGAAAACATTACAGATGAAGTGGAAAAAATTATAATAGATATTTACCCAAAACCTAAAAACAAGAAAATTAAAGTGTTTACTGTGTGCAATAGTGAAATGTGCAGATTTTTGTCGTGTCCTAATATTATGGAAAACTGCATTTTGTGTGAGATGAATTTGAAGAGCGATCAAAACATCCCCGACTGCGATATTATTCCTACAAAGCGTCTATTTATATACAATAACTAGCATAGAGAAAGCAGAGCCAATATTTGCATTACAATATTATACTCATAAAACAAATAAAGAAATATATAAAACACTGTGGTGAAAAAAATCATCAAAGTAAGTATTATCTAATGTACAGTCGAGGAAATTGAGTGTTTAGCAGTTTAACCATGTTCTAATTGAGAACACGCCCTTTAGACAGGTCAACTTGCTAAACATTAAGTTTCTTCGACCGTACATTGAAGATATTTTAGAAAAACCCATCCGGATAGGGTAGTTACTGACACGTAAGCCTTTCTGTCTGTTTGATTTGATGGGATTTTCAGTTTTGTTGCTTGGGGTTCAATTTAAAACCTAAGCCATGTTTCATCTAACACGGGTGGGTAAAAACAGACACCAACTAGCTAGCATTCATACATTATGTTTATAAACGAAATCGCAGGCAAAAGCTAAACTGTCATAACAACTATTTCTTGGCGGACGAAGTGGCGGGCAAAAGCTAGTGTTCTTTTTATGTAATACCGCAGACAAACAGCTGATGGAAAGTGGTCACCATCGCCTATGGACATCAGCAACACCAACAAATAGAAATACAACAATAGTCCATACGTGGCCGCAAGTCTTGGGTCACTAAATAAAAAATATTTTTCTGCCAGGTTGTGCATGGTCAGACAAAGTTTTTGTGGGTCTCAACCTCCACTATCGCTACAAAATGGAATTTTTCTTGTACTCGATAACGTATTCTATTACTCAACGGCAGAAACATAAAAGGAACACTTTCTGTCAAGAGAAATGAATTCGTGAGAATTGAGAAGTGTTCATAGAGAGCGACTTTAAAATTTTAAATATAGAAGTCGAGTTACAAATCCACTGCCGGAGTTGAGCCTTTTCCACATTTGTAAAGGGGAGTTACGCCATAATATTCACGCTTAGCAAGCAGGGTGGAAATCGCAGTGTCAAAACATACAAGGCCTGCTGGAAAAAATGTCTTCATAGAAATAAGTTGTGCTTTATGTGTCATATATACATTATTGTGTACAATACACTATTAAATAAATACAACAGGAAACACTGCTGTCTATTTTCTGATCCTCGAAGATCCTAGCAGGTCTGCCTCCAAATCATTTTAGCCTTGTACGACGTCCACGATTGGAAGAGGTTTTATGTAGTACCAATTTGGTACAATATTTTAATCTACCGGACACCATATATTCACGGCATATATTCATCATAAGTTCATCCAACACACATTCGTGGCGGTTGTCGAGATTATTAACTGAGTACTTCTATTAATAATTGAAAACATAATATTATAACAATAATATTTTATTTTTGGGGTCGACCATCTCATGTAACGATATTTCTAGAGGTTTAGCGAAAATAACAATGTTTAAAGCCGTGGTGGATAAGTGGTAACTGCGCGCATCTTAAATGCGGACGAACGCAAGTACGAATATTATTCAGTAACAAGTACAGGACTAATGGGTCTTTTTGGTCGGTCCTTAATTTAGGCACCTATACTATTAGAAAACTACGTAAGGTAATCCCAGAAGAGCCAATAACAGTCGACTACTGGGCCTTAGCCTCGTTCAGATCAGTAGAGGGTTTTGCACCCGCATTAGGCCAATTTATTCTCACCATGACGCGTCAAAAGTGTAAACAAAATAAGGAATAACTGTAATATTACGTTATCCACCTTATAAACTGTACAAAAAACGCAGTTATCTTATTTGTAAAGACCGTTTAAAAATCTCGACGGAAGAATTAAAAGCTTTGTTGGTATGTTCGTTTGTTGCTCATTATGTAAATATTCCCGGTGCTCGGAGCTTATCGCGGGCAGATAGGAGCGCGCTATATAAGGCGCAGGTGAGACAAAGCAAACAATTATTCCCGTGTCAGAACTCTGACACCATGTTGCTTCACAAGTACATCGTGGCGATTTTTGTTTTGTGTTTCGCGCACGCGTCTTTGTGCAAACCGACCGACGGTAAGTGTAGCATTTATTGAAACATTCAATGTTATCTTTGGGTTAACACAAGCATTTAACATTGTCTAACACGGTCGCTTGCAGATTACTTAACAGAGGGTCGCGGTATCGGTTCCACGTTGTGGGGATGGATTAGTTATCCGTTCTCGTGGTGGAGCTCGGGGGAGGAGCAGGGTCCCGTGCAAGACCACCTTGTGGGTCCTTCGACGTACGGGCCCTACGACGACATCGAGGTGGGGCGGCACAACGTGACCGTGTGGTGCAATGACCAGACCTGCACCACTATGCGTTGCGATCGCTTCGGGTGCACCAACGCCACGTGTAACATATACGATACTAACATGAGCGGTGAGTGCCGGGAGTACGGCACGGGCGGCAAGCCTGACGAGCCGGTCCCGCCCAAGCCCGAGCCCGAGCCAGCCCCGCATAAGCCCGAGCCAGATTCTTCGGTCACTCCCGATAAGCCCACCGCCCCTACACAAGCCCCAGAAGTGCCAACCGTGCCGACAACGACCCCAAAACTGGAAAACAATGAAAATATCGAAGAACAACCATTGGAATTAGAGGCTGTCTTATCTGCCACAGTCACTGAAGTGAGCAATGAGAAAATCGTCACTGAGAACAAGAGAGATAAAGTATCGAGCCCCAAAAATAAGGTTAGTTTATATGGTTAATCATAATAACTAACAATATCATACTAACCGTAACAGAAAGAATATAGTGTTTTTGTCTTATATATTAATGTGATACGTATCTTGTTTCAGATATAAAATCCAATCAAATCACATCAAGAATTTACTCATATTTGCTGGAAATAGATGCAATCTTAAGTAATTACCTTTATTCTATGCTGGAAAGATATGCGACGTCCCTTACCAACAAGTTCATAAATGATTTGAGTATCGACGCCGTTTGTGTGAGGGGTTTGTGCCACTACACTCTATGTCAATATGAAAACTGCATCGCGCAATATTGCAAGTACCATTTAATCACAAACAAAATAGAATGCTCCGATAAAGAACCATTGATAGTTGACGACGAAAATAAAATTCGTACAGTCACTGAAAGGTTAAAAGTAACTAGTTATAACAATGAGGATAATGAAATTAACATAATTGAGAAAATATTAAATTAGTAATATTCTTTATTTTTAAGTACACCTGTATTAGTTACCAAACTTAATTTTAAAATACATTCCATGTAACGTTTAGTTCAAGTAGTTGGCTGTTATAAATAAACGGTACATGTATATTCATTTACCACACCACTTTAGCTTTAATGACTTACCACAGGAATTCACAGGATACATACCACATACCTACATGCCAAATGTTCGTTAAGCGATAATGATCACGTATGACTGAAATGCGCAAGCAGAAACTAAGCGATCAGAGTTGTTAAAGAATAGATAAGTAAAGCTGGTATGTAGAGGCCCGCGGGAGGAGGCAGAGGGTATGAAAGGTTCCATTGTTTTTCGCTTCATGATGGGAAATCATTATCATCCTCATCTTCGTGTTATGTCCCGGTTGCGCCCCCGCGCGGCACGCGAGAGCCCAGGGTCCGCCATGACGGGAATCGAAGGGAAATATGGTATTTATCTTGTTAAACTTCTCTACAACTTTTACTTTACACCTTATTTTAATAACTAACCGTTTACAAGCTACACGCTCTCCATTACGATGGTCGGTAAAACCCTTTTCTTAGGGAATTGTAAGTGCCATTTTTAAGGTAATCCGAGGCAATTTTTTTTTTAAACCGTGTTCCGCTTGTAGTTTGGTCGCCGTGTATAGAGTCCAGTCTTACGAAACTTTCAGGTCGTACTCCTGGAACTCTTAAGGAATACTTGTGCCAAAAATATAAAGTAGATTATTTATTTTGAGTTTAATGTCTATTGTTCCTGTACTATTGGATACGCAGACGACAGCACAGTAACGGGTAGATATCTGTCAGAGGCAAAAGCCAACAGAGACGACATTCAGTCTTGTCGAGAGGCCATGGTTAGGCTTTGAACGAAGCTCTCAAGGTAGTTTTCGCCAAACGGACTCCATACTATTTAGTCATTCCAGACTTTCCGGAATGTACCTGTGGAAATTACCGACAACCAACAGATTCTTGGTGTTAAGCTATTAAGCAATCTCAACTTCGGACAGTACATTGAATCCAAAGCAAACTTGGTATCACAAGTCCGATCATGCATGCAGATCCACCTCTGGGATGGATCAGCCAAATACCAACTGGTCGCTTTAGATTCGGTGGGAAAAACGTACAAAGAAGATAATTTGTGACCCGCAATTGATCAGGCGTAGAGTTGCGCATCTGTCGGTCTTCTACAGGTTGCATTTCGGAAACGCGATCTGGGCGATCGCTTCATTCTTATGTCGTGGATCTTCGAGCTATCCGCACGAGCCGCTTTAGTTCAACTTTTATAATGCGTACGACTAAGGAATGAAACACTTATCAATTCCCTGATCATTATAATCTAGACGCCTTCAAGGCAAGAGTAAATAGGCTGTTCCTAGACAGGTAGGTCCATCATTCTCTCATTTCTCAGCATCATTCATCTGAATTTAGTCAAATGTAATAAGCGCATTACCACCAGCTGAGATGGCGGTCAAATGCCTGGCCAGTCTAATTTAAAAAATACCAGAAGTCAATCCGCAGCGTCTTGATGGTGTGTATACCTACCAAAATTCAAATATAAAGTTTCAATGCATATACTTACCAATACATACACAAACGACTCGTCTCGCTAATATCACAATACTGACTCACTTAGATTGCTCGCCCTGTACTGTATTTGAATGAACATAAAGTCAGGCTTCACAAACATCTACGTCGTTTTACGTATGGTCGCTTACCATACCTGTCGATGCATCTCTGATGTGTCCGAGGAGATAGTTCGCAGCAGCGGCGTGTCGCATTCGCGATAGTTTTCACGTCCTGCAAAGCCGCCTTCACCGGTATGGCCACGTCTCGCGCAGACCGGTAAATTAGGTAGGCAACAATTGTTTGGTAATGCCAACCCCGCCAGGCACGGGAAGGAGAGGCCCAAGAAGCGATGGCTTGACGTCGTTATGCGTGCCAACAAACTCACCATCCAGGATGCCGATGACCGAGCGAAGTGGACAAGGAGATCTAGGAAGGTGGATCCCGGGCCCTCGCTCGCCGCGCTAGGGCGAGGGTGACATGCGTGCCAACTAACTCACCACCCAGGATGCTGAAGACCAACCGAAGTGGACAAGGAGAAAGGTGGACCCCGGGCCCTCGCTCGCTACGCTAGATAGGCAGTCAGGGCAGGCATACCTGTCGATGCAGCTTCCGCAGCGCCGGCGGCGTGGCGGCCTCAGTGTCGGAAGATATGGTCCGCAGCAGCAGCGGCGTGTCGCTGCTGTCCGCCGCTTCGGAACCCGCGTCGCTCGGGTCCGGACCCTCGGCGGCTTGCCTGGTACACATGGATGTTGGGGTTAGACGAAGTGTTTTAAAGGATATACGTATAAGTAGATAGATACACTCTTTATTGTACACTAAAGAAAATTTTACAGGTCTTTTCAAACATATTGGGCAAAGGCGGTATAAGTATTGATACGGCAAGTCGTGATTTTGTTACGAGTATTATTTGTTTGCTAAATAAAACAAGTCAGACTGACGCCCGAATATTGGAATGCGTCTTAACTTTAAGGGCTCCTTAAAGATCGTGCTGTCACTTTCAAATCTCAAAAAAGGGATCTAATGAGCGCCTAAAATACACAGTTCCAACCCCTTACACTGGCGGGTGTCGTACAAGGCGACTAATGTTTGCGAGGCAAAAGATCTAGTCCCCGTAGGCTGGAAAATGGCCAGCAGCGTTTGTCATTGTTATATCGACAACACTGCGATCTCCAACCCGCCTCCCAAGCGTGGAGATTATGGCAATAACCTCCCCTTTCGGGGAAGAGGCCCTAAGTCCTACAGTGGACTGTTATGGGCTGTGATGGTCATCTTAGCGTTAATGTCCCAGTTTTTGCTCTCGAGGACGAGGGCCCGGGGTCCGCCTTAACCATGATCCAGGATTTAAATTTTATGGGCTGTGATGAATGAACTAATAATGCAGGGGTGTAGCTACCGCCTTATACAGGGCCTCCGGGCCACAGGGGCCCCCCAAACGTGTGTTTTTTATTGCCTAAGGAAACCACCTGATGGAAAATGGCCACCGTCGTCCAGGACATCATCGGTTTAAGATACTCTTTAGCAGCAGCCCTCCCTCCCCAAAGTTGGGGCCCCCCTAGGAAACTATTGATAAGAGGCTCCTGTAAGGCCACTGTGATCATCGTTAGCAACCCCAACTCACTGTATGAAGTAGTGTATGTTGACGTAGTTAGGCACGGCGCCGGGCGGCGAGTCCGGCGCGTGCGGTGCGGACGGTGCAGACGGTGCGGATGGCGCGGCCATCGGCAGCGTGCTCGCACCGCTGGAACCCTCCTCAGTACTCGACCCAGTGCCGCCTGGGGGGAGAGACGTTGGGTGTCAGTGGGGTGAATGTTCATTATATCGATGGCGAGTGATAGAGAGTGAAAGAGTAACGAACAGATAGACCTGAATTGCGTTTCGTAGCGATAGTAGACGTTTAGAAGATCAACAAAACGTTGGTCTGCCCAATCACAAGGCACGGCTATCACAAGTGTGTCCGCGACACAGCTCGCGCCGCGAGAGAGCGTTTGGTTCTTTCCCTCCATACTAAGATGAAAGAGATAGCACTATCTATGTCGTGCTTTTTCTCGCTTATCGCGCGCGAGAGCAACTTGTGCTAGCCGCACAAGAATTAAAAAAAATTATGTTATTTACCCAAAATTCGAGTTTTTGTAGCGATAGTATTTATATATTCTTTTATGTGAGTTCTATAAGCAAAAGAAACTGGTCTGCCTCACATCCTCTTGGCAGTTTCACTTTTCAGACACATTAAATAATCATCTCGGCGTTAGATGTCCCGGTTGTGCTCTCGAGCACGGGGGCCCGGGGTCCGCCTTAACCATGATCCAGGATTTGGCTGATCAGATAATTACAGTGGAGCGTCTGCCATCTGACCTCCGTGCCCTGCTACCAGGGGAACCTGGCCAGATTGGATCATAGTTACAAATTCAGTTGTCTGAATTTGCAGGTTTCATCGCAATGTTTTCCCTCACCGTAAGAGCAACGGTTAGAATTCTACTAATGTACATAACTTAGAAAAGAGTCATTGGTTCATGGCCGCAGCGGGATTCGAACAAGGTACCTCTCGCTTACAAGTCGAATATTCAACCGCTTGGCCGCCAACGCTCCTGGTTTTTCAGCCACATTATAATCACCAACAAGAAAAGTGACTCGTGAAAAGTGGAGTTCAGTGAGTGACAGAGAGAGAAAGAGAGATAGATAACGAAACGGTAGACCCAATTTGCGTTTTAATACGAAAATATTATTTTTAACTTCTGTTGCATTACTATCGAGTATTGTAGGTATATTTTAGTTTAAATTTTAAATTGTGATGTCGTATAGACTGAACTGACTGAATACCTACCTAAAAGTTAAGCATACCGAATGCTTAACTTTTAGGTAAGTATTTATTAGTTTATCCTGTTTCTATCGGTGAAAACCTATATTTGGCTGTGCTGTCACTATTATTTAATATTGTAATCACTGCTGTTGGTTTTCCTTAAATCAACAAAATAAAATAAACACAAAGATTAAACAATGTGGGTCTTCGCGGTTTCAGAATTCACCAGATGACGCTACTGCAACGAACGAAACGACAGAAAACACTGCTGTAAAAAGACGGATCGATTCTAGCTAGCCAATGACAGAGCTCTATTTTGACGTGAGATCTCGTCTCAGTAGCGCAATCTGTAATCGCAAAAACTCTTATTGAGCGGGGCAACGACCGTGAGGGGGGCGTCAGTTGCCTTTTCTTTAGTAGTTTCCCTATTAGCGGAATGTTCGTAACTTTTACGACACAATTGATTTATCTTTTCCTATTGTAACACACTTGTTATGAGAGAAAGCAATATCATAGACTGGCTCTATTTCTTTTTTCTTTCTATTTATTTATGACTACAGTTGTAGTAACTTGAGAAATTGTCTTGTATAGGGTACGTAACGCAGACGCTAGGTGGCGCAGCCGGGTGGTCAAAACGCGTTGCTGTTTAAAAAATCCAACAGACGTCGCTACTCAGCTAGAGTCTGCTGACAAAATACAGCTTTGCTATGTCAGACACAACAGCTACAAAAATACAGCTTTGTTGTGGCTACGGACCTTGCGCCTGAGGTGCGCCACCTGTTGGACTTGGTCTTGGTAACCAAGACTTGGTAACCATTGAACTGACCTGCTTGAATGTAAACATATTCGCCATCGTTGGCGTCCACTGGCACTTGATCGTAATAAGGCTCGTCATCGGGCGCTGCGGTCGCCGGGATACTCTCGAGGGACTCTGGGGCGGACTTGTCACCATCAGCGGGGTCAGCGGGGTCAGCAGGGTCGACGGGGTCGGCAGGGTCTGGGGTGGTGGATTCTTCGTCTATGGAGCGCGGGGTGCCTGCCCCACCTGATCGCTTGCGCTCCGATGACAGCGAATTTATAGACTCGTAGCTCTTCACCTGTTGGAAGACCGTGCGGATATTAGAAAATTGCAACTGGTTATCATTTTATTCCAGAGAACCTTTGGGGTAAAGTTCACTATTTATTCCTACCCAGTCCCAGCGACTACTTTGTAGCCACTTAGCCAGGATATCAGCGACGAGGCACTTAAGTTTAGTCGGTTAGAACGAAGTTTCTCTAGCACCAAAGATGCGAGTGAATGTTAGGCCCCTCCACTGTTAAAAGTATTCTATAAGAGGGCACTTCTCCAATCGGGCGGGTCCTATTCGAACGAAATATTTCGCTATGCGTTATCTCTCTTAGAACTTGTCGGTGTTATATTATACATTGGTAACTGTTTCACTGATTAATATGTTCTACAAATACAAATCCATGGGTAAAACAAGCCAAACTAAGTCGCTCAACTACCCCGAACGATCCCGAGAGTAAATCTAAAGGAGCGGTACTCAATATTCCAATCTTATATATAACAAGTTTGCATAATTTTAAATAAAATTTTAGATTTCTGACAATTGGATTCTAAGAAAGAAACGTGAACGGAATCTACAGATGCCAGCCGGGCGGGAAACTTAAAACCTAAAAATACTGTGTTTTTTTTTTGTAATACGGCAGGCAAACGGGCTTGCGGGCCACCTGATGGAAAGTGGTCACCGCCGCCTATGGACAACAGCAACACCAGGGGCACTACCAATACGTTGCCTGCCTCTAAGAAGACCTTTAAAATACCTCATGAACGATCCCATGTCATAGTCCAAAGGAAACACTGGTTGGAAGCTCATTCCACATTCGAATCGTACAAGCGAAACGTTCTTTCGAACTTCACGTGGGCACCAACAAAGGGTCTACGTAATGGGGATGAGTACCAAGCCCGCAGCAGGTGGTGCGATGGCGGAATTGTGCTGTGGGCACCAGATCAAAAAGTTCCTCAGAACACTCCCCATTGTACAGCCCGTAGAATACACACAGGGACCCGAAGACTGGCTGGCCGAAGGGACAATTCGTACGGTGCGTTGCACATCCGAATCGTACGAGCGGCCTGCCTAGGATCTAGATCTAGAACATTATCTCGCAACTCACCCGCTCGCTGATGGAAGGCGTAGAAGCACGGCTGGCGATGGACTCGCGGGACTCGGCGCCGCGAAGCCGCCCCACGCGGCCCAGAGACGATGGCGGAGACTCCTCCGCCCCGCCCGCCCCGCTAATGCCCCCCTCGGGCAGCGACGTCACACGCTTGCTGAACACCTTGGGCGGCGGCCTGCGGAACCAACCATCATCATCATTATCACGTCAACACCACATTGTTAACATAGCATTGCGTTCCTTGCGAGACTGCTGCCAAGTTTATCGGACATATCAGGTGGTAGGACTCGAGGCTGAGGAGTACCACCGCCTTATCCATTTCTGCCGCCAAGCAACAATGCTTGCTTTTTTGTGTTCTGGTTTGAAGGATAAGGTAGCTAGAGAAATTACAGGCATGAGGCGTTTCATCTTAGCCATCTTAACCGTGACAACGCACCTGCGATTTTGCATTTTTGTCACCTGCAACCTAAATGTATGAATCGTAGATATTAAGGGAGATAGTTACCACTTACCATCAGGGCTGTCTGCTCGTTTGTCACTGAGTAACATAAAAAAAATCGTCGCTATCGATCGAAATATGCCCACTGCTGGGCATAAGCCTCCCCCAGAGGTCTCTACAAAGGCGGGTCCTGTGCCTTCCGCATCCAAGCTGGTACCTGCGAACTTTACCAGCTCGTCGGTGCACCTTGGGGGAGATCTAAATAAAATAGTTCCTGCCCTCGAAGCACGAGTTTTCTCGGCTTTTCTTTATATTCCTGAAGTTAAACCGCATCAAAATCCATTGCATGATCTAGGAGTTAGCGGATATACAGACAGACATACGCGAAAAGCGACTTTATTTTATACTATGTCGAAATGATCATCCGGGCTACTGATCGATAGTCCACTATCAACATCCGACAGTAAAACTATCGATAGTTCGGCAACAATAATCCTGACTGATACACGACTCTTGCACGTCAGTTATTAGTTATGGTAACTAACGTCATCGTAACAATATTGGCCAACCGAGTCGAATCACTATCGATATCTGCGCATATATATGAAGTCATGGGAAAAGCTAGTACGGACGCGGAATCTGCTTTATCAAAATAAAACTTCGTCTATCGTCGTATCATAATCAGTCACGTGATTTAATCATTTACTGTGACAAGGTTGCTCGCGCGCTGTGATGGATCATGATTCCGTTTTGGCGACCAAAGGAAAATGAAAACAATAAAATTCAAATGATTCATGTTGCCCATAGTTTAAACATGACTCACTTGGGTGGTACTTTTTTCTTAGCAGCGACGGCAGGGTCGACGGGGCTGCTCTCGGACGATTGAGGGGACGAGTCTTCTGCCTTTTTGGCGGCATTTTCACCTTTCAGTCCATTCACTTCGATGACGGTTACGAAATCACCCGCTTGTGACGCTGGACGGTTTTTGGCTTTAGATGGACTTGTTTGTTCGGCTGCTGATAATAAAAATAATCGCGATTAAAGAAATGTTTACATTGCGCGTACATACCTATGCAACCTGCCTGTCAAAGTGACTAATACATAAACATTTATACAGACCCTTATTCATAATACTAGAACGTAGTTCTTTACAAGAAAATGTAATTCAAGTGCCAACATAACATGATAACATTTGCTTAATGACTATACCTATAACTATCATAAACAGAACATTTAAGATTATGAAAGATAATACGATGTGAGTCACATAACCTGTTCTTTCATGAGAATTGTTTGAATTAATGTCATAGTGATTGTTGAAGAGGAAAATGTATCTTTATGTGGTAACTAGCAATTTTCCGTCTTATATATATTGAATGATGACAGAGTTAAGGTTTACTGTTCATGACACATTGTTTTGTATTTAGCTACATACGTAATTATTTATCAATGAGAACGGTCTGTATTGTAATTCAAGGTAAATGTATTTTAACACGTTTAATTAAATAGATAACTTATTTAACATAATAATTATCTTTACGGGACTTGTAACAATCACACATTACGATTACGATCTGCCTCGTTGCCTAACAGAGAGTTGTGTAAAAGATATTGCATTTATAAAGAAAGATGACACCTGAGACAGTACCCGATACCGTCAAGCTGTCTATCCACTTTTGTGTAACAATAAAGAATTACCGTTGGCATTTTTATCAGTCCGCTGCACGACTTCGCTGTTGCAGCGCCGGCGCGCTGCCTCCGCCGCTAGGTTAGAAGACAGCTCGTTGATGCACTGGTTGACGGAACTGCGCTCGGCAGTTCGCGCCGGTCGCGCCCGCAACTGCACCACCTCCTCCACTTCAGCGGTGTCCGCCGAGGAGTCATCGCTCTTTATGCTTGCACTCAACTCGCTCTTCTTCGACAGAGAGTTGGTGTTCGAATCCTGAATGCGAAACATTGGAGTCACTTGGATGGAGTTACTGCTATATTGTTATAAAAAAAATTAAAACAAAGATATCGCAGATAACGGAGGGATGGCGAAACTTTTTAAGTTGATATTGTTCGGATCAAATGTTCAATCTTTGTCTATGGTATAAATTACGGTATGGCAGGTTATCCTACGTCTTCGAGTACAAGAAAAATTCGTAGACGTTTAGGAGATCCACAAAACGTTGGTCTACCCGTTCACAACCTGGTACAGAAACCGTCACCCTTACAGTCTATACGTTGCGATTTTATTGTAGACGTTCCGATGTGGCTAGCGCCGACCAACCGTCAGTTGCAGTTGAATCCTTACGTAGTATAAAACAAAGTCGCTTTCGGATGCGCAGGCGAGCCAACCTTGGCTGGACGTGGTAGGCTTGCCAGCGCAAGCGACTTTATTTTATACTGCATAAGGATTTGGCGCCAGCCAAATCGGAACGTTATTAAGTAGTTATAGAGAAGGAGGCGCCCCACTTTTATCTGTAATCCTTTATAGTATCTGCCCCTAGAGCCTAGACTGAAGCCATAAGGATGGAGCTTTGTATGAAAACTACGTATCATGCATAGTTTTAAAAACAACCCTAAATAGTAAAATGATTTGTGGTGAAACTGGTGTTGCGTTTCTATTTCGTACGTCATGTTTTAGAATTTTACATGCGTGTCACCTTCGACACACGTGCCGTCATTATCATTCACCACACAATCATGGCTATCAAACAAAAACAACGAAACGAAAACGTTTCGATTGTCCTGGAGATAAATATTCGTACCAAAGGCCATGATCGTACCAATATTGGTAAACGGTAGACGTACTCCACTCGAAATTGATTTTTATTTTATTTTTTTCCAAACAATTCTCACAATTCAAATCTAGTTATTGAGGTTATTTATTTTATTATTATTATTTATAAGATTTTCTATAATTACGCCATACCACTGATGACCTAAGGATTAGACATGGATAGGATGCCAAGACCACAGATAAACTGGAACATAAATACAAGTTACTGACTTATGGAAAGAACCATGCTTTGTATATCACTGCAAGATGGGTTCCTTAATGAGTTGGGCAAACACAGAGTAGTTACAAAGGCCATAGAATTAGCTTGTTATATGGGGGTCAGACATCTATATTTGTAAAACTGACGAATTCTGAAGTCTGTGACTTCTCGTACCTCATATTTAGGTAGATTAGGAAGCTACGTAAAGTAGATAGCTGGAAAAAATACATGCCCATTCATGGCAGTTGAGTTACATATTACTTTGGAAACAAAATACAATTTAAAGTACATGTTTAATGTAGATAGGGACCAATGTCCCCACTGTAAAGGTGTGTCCCCAATTATTTTAATTACTCACAATGTTGATGTGAACGATCAATTAGCACAAATTGTACAAATTAACTTGATGAAATACCTCTTTCATTTACTGGAATATTTTAGAAATTCTTACTAAACATGAAAGTATGCTGTTTGATTTCATTTTCTCCATTCCTGTTTGATTATACTGTCTGTGCAGATTAGGTTTTGACCATGTTGTTGTTTGGACATATTCCTGTTACTTTTTTTTTGCCGATGGAATTTGACGTGTGTATCTGTAGTTCTTTGACTCTGTGTCTGGCTATGGCATCGTAGCTCCCGAACGGATGGATCGAATTTGATATGGTTTTCTTTGTTTGATAGCCAAATTAATGAAGATGGTTCTTAGCTTGTTTGATTTAAATCAGTTCAGTGGTTGAAGAAAATATTTAAGTATATGGATACATGGTCGGAGGTTATCCAACATTTTGTCTGTTAGTTAGATTATGAATAAGAATAAATAAAAATAAATGTATGTATTTCCTTGCTTTCTGAAATAAATAATAGACATTTATTTACATCCAATATGTATTACTATTCATTCATATTACTATTGATTTTATTTAAATATTTCACGACATTAACATATCCTTATTGGAATCTGACACAATGACATGTTTAATCAAGCACACAGTGTTGACTCAATTGTTTTCAAGATTTAACTGTTAATTTTAATGTTTTACGCATCTGTCATATTTTCAGTGAGGAAAAGCCCATTGGCCTCTCTCATTACTCCTTTGGAAACCGGTTTATTCAAGTTGGAATGCTATTCCTCCTGAGTCTTGTGTGTTGAGTAAGTTGTTAGGTACATTGATAACTAACTAATAAAATATTAATTGAAGAGGAAAAATATTGACAGTATAAAAATATGCATGTTAATTTTTAACTGATTACATTTTTAGTGTTCGATAGAATAAAATAATAGGTAATCTATGTTTGAGGCTTAGAAGTGTAGGGCTCCATAAAATGTTAAAACAAGTTATTTTTATGCATGATTATTTTAGCTGCTTTAACAAAGCTGAATTACTTTAAGTACTTGAGGTTTTGAAATAATCTGTAGATATTTCTGCCCTTTTCTAATGGATAACATTTGATCTACAGATTGGACATTTACATTTATTCAAAAAACTTAAAACAAATAGATATGAAATGGTCTGGGGTTACTTGTTCCCTGTGATCTTGATAACTTTAGTGTATGACCTCTGATGTCTTTGTTATTCTTTAAGTTGTAGAGTTGGGTTTTCTAGTCCCTTCACAGCATAATGTCCATGTAGTATTTATTTGAATTTGAATTTTAAAATATACTTTATCTAATATTGCTGATTAGAAAAAGATACTAAATGATGTTGTTAACAAAAGAAGTGTGAGTGATATGCATAAGGATTGTTAACCTAACTAAATCTATAATTTTGCTTTAATGTCCAGGTTGTGCCCTCACGCATATCCTGGTGTCCACCTTGACCAAGATCCAAGATTTCACACCCATGGCCCCGACCAGATTGGATTTCATCAGTTTCCTGAATATGCAGATTTCATCACAATGTTTTCCCTCACCATAACTTCGTAAGAACATTGGTTAGTGTTTAACTAATGTAGGTTACTCAGAAAAGAGTCATTGGTACATGGCGGCACTGGAGTTCAAACCCTATACCTCTCAAACAGTGTCAAAGACAGTCACTTAGAATCCAACAATATTTAGAAACTACAAAACATGTAAGATTATCAGTCTGATGTTTACTGATAGACACTATTAATTAATTCAATATAATTGGTTAGTCTCGTGAATCAATTAACTCTAATAAGATCTCATAAATAATGATACATTAAAAATATGCTAACACTAAAAAACCAGACTTTACTGTCTGACTAATGATTTCAGCCATAACTAATTCATGCAGTGGTAACTTCCTAGAAAAAGTAGACCTAATAAGAATTCTAGTGCTTACTAGTACATGTAATTGAAAAAACTGTTTCACTGCATGAATGGTAGCAGTACACTTGTTTTTTTTTTGCCAAGATAACCTCTCCTAGTTAGACTTAATCGGATAAGAGGTATCCATTGTATCATAAAGATTTAAACTCTTTTAAATACTTGTGCAATTTGCCCATGATGATTCTTAATGTACCTAACTGAGAGCTAGATACATATAAACACTTCAATGGTAACTTAATTTTTACATTACAAATGAGCCTGAAGTACACAATTATTAGGACAAGGGCATATCATTCTTTATAAAAGAATGATATTTATATTTACATAAAATGTGTTTTGGGTTCCACAAGGAGTTTCCGGGATTACTAAAAGCAGCAATATGATTATATCATGTAATTAGAAGTGTAACAGATGTTACCTAACATGATTATTCAGTCTGTATTAGAAATCAGCTTAGGTGGTTTAGAATTTTTAATGTATATGATTTGCATATTACCTCCTTACTATCTGTTGCCTTATCATCAGGCTCGTTCACGTCAGCCCCCAAGGGCGGTGCCGCGCGCCCCACTTGAGCAGTCCTATGTTTTTCGACATCTGACAGTAGTGTTTCTAAATATTCTACATAAAATTCTTCCTTCTCCAATTCCTCTCTCAGTATAGCCACTTTCTGTTTGTGTTTAGCTAGATTGGCCCTGACATCTTCTTCCCAAGCGGCTGGCAAAGCACTCTCTGGAAAACGTTGCACCCACACACGCTGAAAGTCCCCGAAGACACTCATCTCTCACAAAACGATTTCATGACAATTCTATGTGAAAATCTTGAATATAATACTGTTCCAAATCCTTTTGCACCGTAAAAATTATTTTTGTATCACAATCACAAAACCTGTCACAGTCATAGCAAACCAACAATCTTTCATTTCAACATAGAACAAAAAATTGTCTTTGAAAATGAGAAACAAGGACTGAAAAGACAAGAAAAAGCGAACGAACCCAATACGATTGACAATTTTCAATCAAGAAAGTATACTCACATCTCTATTAATAGCATAGACAAAAACAGCTGTTTGAAGGTTTGACAGCTAATAGCATGCTAAATTGCTAATACTATAGCTTCTCTTTCTTTTGTACTATAAATGTAATATGCATGAAAAAGATAGCAACAGAATAAATTTGGAATTAAAATTCATCGAAAAATGTAAATTGATAGATATTTTCTGAGATTTATGAATTTCTCAATTAAAAATGGATAAAAGTTACGTAAAATCGGTTATAGAAGGTTTGAAATCCTCTTCATCAAGTTGTGTGCAGGAAAGTTTAATGAAAATCAAGAGTAAAATAATCATAAATGACAATGGTATCAAGCTATTTAGAACTTGTGGCGGATTGGATTGTTTACTTCCACATTTACGCAAACCTAATGAAAGAATTCTCGATATATCACTGAGTATTCTCGGCAATTGCTGTTTGGAGGAAGAATGTAGTCTGCTAGTAAGTGACTATTTTAACAAACTACCTGTGATTGATCACCTCTCAATAATAATGTAATGTATTATAATAAAATCTATTGTTTTAGGTTGGTAAACTGAACAGTTTTGGGCCGTTGGTGACTATAATAAAGACAGTGTGCCGTGACAGTATTGTAGGCCGAGCATGTCGTCTGATCGGAAACTTGGCACAGAGGCCTATTAATGCGGAGGCTTTGCACAACCATGGAGCTGTTGCTGCCCTCGTCGCCCTCATTGAGAGCAGGGACAAAAATACTACTTATCCTACTTTAACAATGGCTGTGAGGTCTATAAGGTAACATTTTTATTTGTAGCTTTAGCCTTAACTAGCGACCCGCCAGTGTTCTCGGGATTTGACCTACCAGAATAAATTGTTTAAATGATAGTATTAACTGCATGGAAATCCATTGTCTGAATTATAAGAGCTGTCTGACAAATAATACCAATGTCTAATGGTTTTTATATGATATGATTTTCTGTATTGGAAGTGCGAGCAAGTTCAAATAAAAATATTATATGGTTAAATACTGTCATTGAAAACTGATACCCGTTTACAGGCTATTATGGATGGTGACAAATAAAAGGGAAGAAATGTTATCTCTCAGTACAGTGCGCTGTATTGCAATATTGCTCACCACAGAATGCGAATCTGCAGGCATCATCAAGTCTAACAGTCTTGCAAAAGAAACTGATGGCTTGAGAAAAAGCCAAGAAGAATTAATTATAGGGATATTAAAATGCATGGGATACTTTACAACTTACTACTCTACATCACAGTCTGCGGAACAGGTTTGAATATATTTTGTTATTGAACTGGAAGGACATTTTACTAGGTTAATAAACTAAAATACAACATAACATTTGCAGATTCAAGGTGATGGCAGAGGATATCAATGCCTCGTCGCTCTAACAAAAGTTCAAGAGTCCTTGGCACTCAAGTGTCTCATGAATCTCTGCTACTTATCCCAATGTCGTCCAATGCTCGGCATAGCGGGACTTGTGGAATGTCTTGTTGGAATTTTACAGAAGCTTGATGGTAAATCATATTTTATTTGATATAATTGTTAATTTCCTTTAAAAGAAGTTGCAGTAAGGCAGTGTATTTTTTGCCATGTAAATTATATTTCTATCTAAAAAGACATTTTGCATTAGGTAATCTCCCACCCATGTATATCCAATAGTATGTATTTCGGCTAAGAAAGTTGTGGTGGCCTTTTAAGTTTTATCAGAATTGATCTATTCCAATGCAGATGTAGAAGTTATTAGCTCTTTGTTTTTGATATTTCGTCTCTCTCTCGCTCTTTCTCGTGAAAATAAATAGTGAATTGTACATTAAACGTGAGCTCCTGAATTGGCTCCGGAAACGCCTATTCTCGCTCTCCTACTCTGCTGGGGCAGTACTGTGGAAGGTAGCCTCTGTCATCTCAGACAATAAAAAGGGTAACCGCACAGACCCGTTTGACTATCGGCCAATCGCGATCACCTCCCTACTCTCCAAAGTCATGGAGCAAATAATTAATACACAGCTTGTAGGTTACCTAGAGGGAAACCAGCTGGTTAGCGACCGTCAATACGGTTTCCGCAAAGGTGCCTATGACCTTTTAGTGTACCTTACTCACCAATGCCATTGACACTAAAGGGGAAAGTTTGGCCATCAGCCTGAACATCGCAAAGGCATTTGATTCTGTCGGGCATAAGACACTTCTGTCGAAGCTCTTAGGTTACGGGCTTCCCGAAGGGTTATGCAAGTGGGTTGCGAGCTTCCTGTCCTAGCGGAGTATTCAAGTCGCCACTGACTGGTCATGCAGTCAGGAGCTCCCCAATACTCTGTGCTATCACCCACGTTGTTTATTCTGCGTATTAATTACATTTTGTAGATCTGCGGCATTCATTGCTATGCGGATGACAGCACGGCTGGCGCCTATTATACAGGCCGCGCAAATACGCCTTCGCACTATCTCCACCCACACGTAAAAGAGGCGCCAGACACCGTGTTGCAGAAAATGCCCTGGTCTACTACTACTACGGTTCTCGCAGATTTGGTTGAGAGCAGAATCAAACTTGTGTCTGAAATTGAGACCTTCCAAATGGGGCAGGCGAAACCTCGTCTAGTTCAACCCTACGAAGAATCAAGTTTGTGCGTTCACGGCGAATACACCCCATTTGATGGAGTGCCACAGTTCCCTTACCGTCTCAAAGGTGTTGGGATCCTCATCAATTTCACTTTTCCGCCACCGCACCCTCCGACAATGAGATAGATTAATCCTAACGTACGGGCATCACGAGCCGTTTTACCACGCACGTGCAAGATGTTGAACGAGCTCCCCCTCCCAAAATCTGTCCTCTGCAGGGGGTTCTTCAAAAGGCATGTCTACAGGGACCTCGAAGGCCGGCACCGCATCCGCTCCCCTTAGGTTGCAAATATCCTGGATGACGGTGGTCAGGTGGACAGTCCATCCGTGTGCCTCCCTAGACAATAAAAAAATAATTTAATAATTAATTTAGCTTTTCTATTCTCTAATCAAAACACATCAAATGAAGTACCTACACAATAAGAAACATTTAGTTATCGTATGATAACTATTATATGAATTATGAACATATATAAATGATTTTATTTATTTATTTACGATCATCCTAACGATCAATCCCAACTTTTGCCAAGGTCGGCTTTCCTCCTGTTTCTGTTTCACTTCGCGCGGTCTTCAGCATCCACGCGTCGCAAGCCCTTGGCTCTTACATCCATGTCCGCAATGTCAATGTATCCATCGTTCTTTGAGCCTGCCGCGGAACCTCCTTCCTGATACCTGCTTTAGGCATCTATTTCCCACATACCGGGCAAGTGCGTTCTCTGATCAATATGATGTGGACGCCTTCAAGGCTGCACTTAGCAACAGGTGAGGTGGCGATCAAATGCCTGTCTTGTCTAATATAAAAAAGAAGTGTCGTCTAAGTGGCGATGATGTATGTACTATGCCAACAGAACTGTAAAAACTGTCTCACACCAACCAACTACTGGCAGGTATCCTGTGGTGGCCGGATGGGTGCGCGCGCGCGCTCTCGCAACTCAGCGGCGAGTCAGTGAACCGCGCGCGACTGCGGCACTGCGGCGGGCTGCCATTGCTTCTCGCAGCGGCGAGGGAGAGCCACCACGCGATGCATGCGCTGCTGCAGTACGTCTTCGACGAGACGTGTATGTAATTGTTTATTTTTACCAGGGTATATAAACTGTCTTTCGAATAAAGATACATATAGGTAACCTAACCGATAGAAAAAGTCGAAAAGCCCCCGACCACGTACCGATACTCGTATACTAAACTACTAAACCGATTTTCATAAAACAAAGCTAAATCGGCCTATCCGTCTGGCAGCTACGATGCCACTGTCAGACACACCACATATACACACGTCAAACCCGACTTTTTGTTTCCACCTAATTTGTCAAATTATTCACACTGTGTACACGGACTCTTGCCCGTATAATAAAATATAATTTCCCTTATCTACATCACACACTACGGTACACAAGTCAATGCACTTTTTGCATTACCTTTTCTGTAACTTTAATTGACATAGGAATATCAACCTTATTCCATTGAACCAAAGCTGAAAATCCGTTTTATCCGTATTAAAACCACTCTTTGAATGACCTTAATGCTGTTACACGAAGTTGCTCGTGGATGGAATGGGGTGTTTTTTTATCAAATTCCTTAATTCGGTGGTGGAGCGGTCCGGGAGAGGGTGGGACATTACACTTCGCGCGAGCAAGTGAAGTCTTGCGGGGAATTAATTAATATAAAATATACACCCTCCCGTGACCGTTGGCCGGGTGGTAGAATAGCACCAACCCCTTACATTCATGGGTGTAGTACTAGGTGACTAATGTTTTCGAGGCAAAAGATCAAGAGTCTCCGTAGTCTGGAAAATGGGCAGCAGTATTTTCCATTATTATATTTAAACACTGCGATCTCCAACCCGCCTGCCAAGCGTGGAGATTATGGCAATAACCTCCCCTTTCGTGGGAGATGCCTCAAGACCTGCAGTGGGCTGTTACGGGCTGTGATGATGATACACCCCCCCATACAGCTCCATTACCGGAGGAACCTACCTACTGACTTAAACTTATAGGTTTTATATTTAATTACAGCATTTCAAATCCTTGTCAACGAAGGCTTAATCAATTTACTGACAGACGAACTCTCTAAATACGTCACAACTATGCAGTATGAACATAATAATATAGAAAACGCTGATACGTTGAGCGAAAAAGCCAGCTGTTCCAAAGAAAATCCACAACCTAAATCCGATCTAGATTCGCCGACACCCCAGTCATCTAGCTCTGTGCCTCAAGACACGAAAACGCATTTATTTACAAGGCGAAAGAGCCAGCTTTCTAACAATACAGATGAATTGAAAGTAGTCATAGAAAGGGACAACATGATCGTCGGTTTTATTGACGCAATGGACAGTGACGCGTCAGACGACAGCCAAAGCGAGGGTGAAAATTCGAAGCGTCGCAAATGTCTGAAACGGTCTCGTTCCAGGAGTCCAGTATCCATGATGAAGGTTAGTTGGTAGAAACTCTAATACATATTCTATTCCTTACCTTATGAATTGGTTCTGTTTGTGGCTTGGGAGTATGACCTTGGGACCATGACATTATTTTTTATCATTATTTCTGTTTTTTTCACATTCGTGGAAAATTGCTAGAGGTAGCAAAGACAGGTTACAGGCATTCTATGGCGAGCTCTCTCATGGATGCAAAGGTTTAAAAATAGAGCCCTATATCTCACTTTGTTCTTTCTTTTATTTTATTGTTCAACATAGTCCCTTGTAACAGGAATAGGTACACCTATTATATCGGAGCTCCAACATTTCAAAAGCCTCAAGTATGAAATTTGATCCGGCTACTGAAAAACACTCTTGCACTGGTGGATATTACCAAGAGGTGATAAAGAGATAGTCCTTTAATATTTCTTTGATTTTAAGAAATGCCTGTATTCCCGGATGCCTAACTCTTTAATTACAGGCTGTTCCCAAAATTAAAGGAATATTTACGTGGGATACAATCTGACAATGATGACAATTTTCTGACAATCAAGAGGTGATATCCACCTGTGCAGTCGTATTTTTCAATTATCGGACCTTATGTAATCCTGTAGGCTATCGAAATGCTGGAGCTCCGATGTAATAAGTGTATTCGTCTTACAAGGGTCTTTGTTGAAAAACGAGATAATTTTCATTGGAAGTGGGTCAGGGTGGATCCACCCTCGTAAATGAATTAATTTCTCACACATTGCTTACAATGCTTTCAGAAATCACATCTCATCAAAATGGCTAATAAAGCTTGGTCGGCGGGTGTTTATTGGGAACCGAAGAGTCCAGAGACTCAACCCTACGCTCAACTGTGTGGGTCCCGAGAAGCCATGAGCCCAGACCGTTCGGATCAGGGTCCACTGTCGCCTTACTCTGATGGCAATCAATCCGGATTCAGTCCAGAGTATAGAGGGTTTAACAGCAAAAGAGCTAAATGGGACTGGAGTCCTGAATCGTCTGGCATTAGTTCGGGGGAAGGCAGCTCAACGTCGCCCTATTGGACTGAATATCAGTGGAGTCCCAGCAGCTCTGGTCCAACGTCGCCGTTCAGTGTTCAGGAAGGTAAATGACATGCTACATAATAATTGAGGATGGTCGCAATGAGTCATTTTGGTGTCAGTCCCGGTTGTGCTCTCACGCTCGAGGGCCCGGGGTCCGCCTGTTTGCAATGAGTGACGGTGTCCATACAATTTGTTGGCTAAACCGCCAATATCCATTCGATTTACTTGTTTGCCAAAATAAAGACGTGTTATTGGTTAGAAGGAAACTGTCAACTTATTTATGTTCTTACAAATAGCAAGGGGTACCTATGATAACAGTAAATAAAATCATGAACAGCCATAGCACAGGAAACCTTCATTTGGCCCCTTCAAGTTTACCCTTTCTCCTAAATCCAACGACCGGAAATAAAGGCTATACAACATTAATTAAATCTCGCTCATTTGAATTTTTGCAAAACTGAAACAGCAATGGGCAGGCCATACACATAGCTAGGCTCACAGAATCGATGGCCGATGGGGCGAAAAGGTTCTCGAGTGACGACCACATTGCAACAATCTTTGCTATGCGTAGAACGCACGAGATGGAAGGTCGAAGGACGTAGGATGATGATGCAAGAGGCACAAAGTCGAACGGTATAGTAGGCGAGTCGAGTAGTGGACATCCAGTAGCTGTTTTAATTTTAAATCTATTGTGTAGTTCCCGTCACGTTAAAAGAACGCTGAGTGACAGTATAGCGACATGTCATATTCATATTCATTTATATATAGTATTAAATATACATCGTCATTTCAGTTATCAATAGAATAAAATCCCTCCCCTTCACAGAGAGCGCGCAAGATAAGTCTGCACCTAGGTATGGCGCCCGTATCATTGTTTTTGTTCTCTGCCTGTCTTTAATTCCATTTGCAGCCACGAGCAAACTCATCCTGCGCGCACTCAACCATACATTTCTTATATTCATTCTTAATTTAAAAAACGCCAGCATTCTTTTTTACGTAACATTAACTACACCAACGCTTCCCCGTCTGTTGCACCAGAGAGCTCCGACTCGGAGATATCGGGGCGCTACTCGCCGGTGTGCAGCGAGCCGGGCTCGGAGGGCGCGGGCGCGGGCGCGGCGGGCGACGCGGCCGTCGACATCGACCTCGCCGACCTCGCCGTCGACGACAGCGGCGACGATGACCTCAAAGTGGAGGGTGAGTACTGATAGCACGACAATTTGACATATACTCTTGTACCGAAGATTTGACAGGTCTACATCTACAGCAGCGCCACCAAGAGAGAAACATTTTTTGTCATAGATATTCTGTACCGAGAAGTTTGATGGGTCCACATCTTCAGCAGCGCCACCAAACGGGTTACTTACACCTATTACTTTTGCGAGTGATCTTAGTAGGTAGGCACTTGATTGAAATTGGTATTTAAGTACGTTCTGCTATCTAGTTGTTGTTGGTTTTTAGTATTTCATAAAAAAAAATAAGTTTCTGTATATAAATACTAGTGGGTAATTGTATTTGTAATTCAGTATGTAAGTGTAATGTTGTAAATTTTTGTGCACCGCCTGCAATTTTTATTACCAGTTTCCGGGGTAGACTGGTAGATAAAGCTACAAAGCTTTAAGTCCACCTTTATACTATTTTGTGCATAAAGTATTAAATAAATAAATAGTTTTTCTGCACCTGCCATTATTAAAGAGGACTAACAGGCGTTTTCACTAAACTTGAATTAAGCATTACTTAACTAGGAATGGCCTTAGCTAATGGGTTTATTTCACCAAACCTCTACCTCTTGGCGAGATTTATCCATGGATTTGCGGTGTTATTAATGAAAAACACTCATATAGTGTGCATTATTTACCGCCGACATCTGTAGTGTGGTGCTCCCATGGTTGAAGTGTATTTCACATGTCATTTTGTTTAGTGATGGAAATATTATACATTGAGTTTTCTAGACCCAATTTCTAAAACTCTGTACGCCATCAAATAACTCACTGCCCTTATGTTAACATAGTATGTTAACTGACTCCTCTCATATGTGGATTCCAGTTCCCACGCGTAGACTGTCAGCCATATAATATGGTTGGCTATAACCGTATGCACCATGCACGATTCAAAATCACTTACTACTCCCAAAATCCCACTCCACCCATGCACGTTTTAACCGTTGCTTCCTCCCCCACAGAAGAACCGACCATGCTGTTCAGCAACACGGCAACATCGCGGATCGCGTGCGTGCTAGTGCTCCTATTCCGCGTGTCGCACGGCGCAGTGGGCTCGACCACGGCCGCGGGCGAGGACGCCGCGGCGGCTTCGAGGCAGACCGCACTGGACCTGCTAGCAGGGAGGGAGTGCCTTCACGCTTTGTTAGACTACGTGCAACGCTGCCGGCGACCGCTGGGACGCGCCGCCATGATACTCTACCGGGTGCTCAGGTGAGCTTCGCCTGCCATCGGCGGCAGTAGTTGTAATTGTAAGTGTAGTGAGCGCCCGTCGACCTCTTTGCCTTGTTGAACTACGTGCTCTACCGTGCGCAGGTGAGCATCGCCTGCCACTGTCGACAGTATTTGTCAGTTTATAGTGGGGGGGGGGGTCCCCCTTTCTTGTTACTGTAGGTATTACGCCTCCAATTCTAGAATATTGATAAATCGGGTTGGGTTAAGGAGACTCCATATATTGGCCCAAACTTTAGGCAAAACATTAGCCGAGATTTTAATGGACATTATTGTCTATTGGGGATGTGGTAGGGGTCAAAAAGTGTCGATGTGATATCGATACATCAATATTTTCCGCAAGTCTATAGCGAAGCACAGTTTTCTATTTTTTATTGTACAATTTGGATTATTATTCGACATTGTACCAGATTTGGGTTTATAGCTAGTGATAGACGTCTTGTCTATGGCAAAAAGAATAGACATGGCGAACTTTGACTAGACTTCACGAATAAAGGCCAATACTCTCTCTACATTCTCATATATTGGCCAAGTCTCGACACTATTACAAGACACTATACAATACAATTAATGTAATTTATTTTATCTTTTCAGCAATGCCCTTTGCCTGATGCATATACTAAAACATAAACTGGTACTACGATTGCACTATATGTCGGTCAATTCCAAACATCCACCCACAAAATGTCAACAATGTAAACAAGTAAGTGTTATCATGATAGTCTGAGTAATGGAGTGTTAATAAGTACTTTGTTCTTTTCTGATACTAATGACTCTTTACAATTTTCAGATTATAAGACTGAGCGCTAAACTATTGACTCAATTGACTATACTCGCTGAATCCAGCTATGGAATTGGTGAAATAAGCTATCAATTACTTAAAGGGAATGATTCCATTAAAGATATGCTGTCGTTGACACTGCCTTATATTGTCAGGTAAGAACAGCTTTATTTACCGACCGAACATAATTTACGCGGCCATCTACATATATGTAGGTACCTACATATTCGTTTGCTGCTTTTATGGTATTTTAAAGTGGTAAAATACTTTTTTAAATGTTTTTGAAAGTTGTAGGCCTTATTTAAGCTTTCCTTTTCTCCGAGCTCTTCATGCTGTTCAGATTTCTGCTTCTTACTTGTACCATACTAGCGACCCGCCCTGGCTTCGCACGGGTACACCTGAACCTTCCTCGTGAATCACTCTGTCTAATCTGTCTGTCGGTGAAAACCGCATGAAAATCCGTTTAGGAGTTTATCGGGAACAGACAGAGAGACGCGGTGTGGGACTTTGTTTTATAATATGTAGTGATTGATTACTGGGCCCGCCGCGACTTTGTTGCGTGGCATCGTACCACTATCCTACCTCAACTCAACACCTACTTTACCCCTACTTACTTTGTGTTTCTTCTCCTTCCTCTTGAATCAATAACTCTATTGATGAAAAACGCATTTAAATCCGCTGTGTACTTTAGAATTTCTGCGTTTTCTTATACCATAAGCCATCTCGTGAGGTCGCAAATCGAAAACCTACCCGCTCTATTAGCCATCGGCTCTGCGCTAGCTATGCAATAAGGCCCGCCCTTTGCCACTTCATGGCACACAAGCGTACAAGCGGGTACCAGATGGTGAGTGATCACCGCCGCCCATAGATATGCAACACCACGATTGCGAACCGAAGATTTGCAACGAAACGAAGTTTGGCGATTCTAAAACCTACATCGGTAATCTTAGCTCTGCTATACGCTGAGTGACTTTGAGCTTACTAATGAGGCATAGTAAAGTATCACTCGACAACACCAACACAGCTTCAGGAGTGACAGTCACAGACACTTCTTTTTTTTATTTGTTCTGCGTTCAGGAGCGCGTAACGCGCTCACGTATAGTTAGCTTCAGAGTGCATACATATTATGTAGGTGTGCTGGTGGTCCTCTGTAGGAGGCTGTACATAGTCGTCTCCCGTCTTACGCTTGTGGTCATCTCGGCGTTCATGTGCCGGTTGTGCTCTCGCGGGCGAAGGCCCGAGATAACTATTTTCTAACATTGGCCTCAGCAAGCAACTGTAACAGTAGCTCCTCCTTGACACTCTTAACAGACCTCATCCAGGAATATTCGAGGTTCTTAGATGTCATATCACCGCTGCCTATGCCCCTCCCACACCTCAGGGAAATAGTAGGTCTGTTAGCCGTTCGGTGTTAATGTATAATGCAACATTTTTCTTATTTTCAGGACTGAGAAAGCACTGAAGAAGTACTTCGTAGACTGTAGCGCATTAAACCTACTAATCAGCATAATATCAGAATCAAAAAAAGACAGGAATGATTGTATTACAGCGATAAGCAAACTAGCCATTAATTTACAGATAAAGGATCCTAAGACTTTAGAAAAGAGATTCACAGAAAATATATATGTTACCTATGATCCAATACTTGATAACCTGACGGCAGATAGCACCATCACTTTTGAATTGGATGACTCGTCATCTGTTACCGCAAACAAAACATTTCTCTGTCAAAACTCAGACTTCTTCTGTGCAATGCTAATGGGCTGTTTCAAAGAATCTGCAGAGAAGTGTGTGAGACTCCAAAACGTGACGAAACCAGCTCTAGAGTATATGTTTACACTTTTACATTTTGGTTTGAACAATGCTAAACTAGATTTATCGGTTTTTCCGATGGCTGAAAAATTGGAAACCAACCTCGAAGTTCTGTTACTGGCTGATAGATTCCTGTTTAACAAGATAAAGGAGTTGGTGAGTTGTGCTATTTTACAATTTCAAATGACGCCAGAGACTGCCGAAAAAATATATTTGTGGTCTTTGAATGAAGGAATGGGATTCCTGTGTGTGGAGACAGTGGCTTACTTACTTACTGGGAAAATGGCCGAGAGTGATCGCACTCGGGCATTTAGTAATATTCTAGACTTAAAATACAGGGAACAATGGTTAGATGACATTAAGTCAATGATATTCAGGCAGCTGATGAAGTGATTTTTGTTTATTACTATATACAGGAAGTATTTACTTGTGTTTAACTATCAGTAATTTAGAATTATTTGTAAATAAGTGTAAGTATATTGTTATTTTCTGAATTTGTATAACAAATGTTACTATAAATATTTATTTCTATGGATACATCGACAACTTTGTGTTGTAAATTTATGAACATATATGAATTGTAATGTATTATATAAACTATATGTAGGTGTTGTAGTTTAATAACACTTTCGCTGCAGCCTATGGGTGGGTATAACAATTATTGCAATAATACAAAAATTATATTGCTCCTATTTACCATGCATTTAATATAATTTTATGTACTTAATTAAAATGAATACTTTACTTAGTTTAAATGCTACAAATAATATTGTTCTCCCTATAAATATAAGAAATAGTACATTAAAATGATATTTTTCACAATTCAATAGGAGTTTCATTAAATTAGATATTGTTTATTAGTATATTTTTAGATATATTATGTTATATAACATATTTATTAGACACCATCAACTTAATACTCTGGTTGGGCACCAATACTTGAGAAGTCACTGCCCTAACTTCTGTATTATTAATACATGTAAAATCAAAATTTCTTGCAATCTGAAATAAGAAAATTGTGTTTTTATCATATGTATGGAATATACAAATTTCATGCATAAGGTGAGTCTGTAGTGTTTGTCTGGCGTGCGCGTTCCATGTACGATTGACCAGCGGTGACGCCGTGTATACGACGCTGACGCCTTATCATCAGTCACTTGGGTCCATTATGTCAATTAGGCCTATGACGTGATCATGGTCAATCCGCCGTGTACGCCTGACCACCAATATTATTGTGCTCTTGGTTTAATTAGTTACAGACACATACCTGGCTTGTAGTTTCTATGAGTTGTACCATAGCAATCTTTTTCCCAATACAAGATCTGGCACCCAAAGCGAACGGTAGTGAGGCTGAAGGGATATGATTCTGTATACTTTGTCTTTGACTGCTATTTCTGTCCCAGCGACATGGTAAAAACTTATCAGCATTACTGAAGTAGTTCTCATCTCTACCTGATGTGTAAATTGAAGCTATGATAGGAGTCTGAAATAAAATACATTAACTGATTTTTACAGGCTAATGTAGTGTGAATGTAGTGGAATAGAATGGAAAGTAAAGAACAAAAACTACATCATAATTTTTAAAATGTTTATTCAATTTAGGTCTTCCTAGGTAATATATTTTGTAATTTATGACTAATCTCACTTCTTATATGGCTATAAGGATCTTCAAGTTCACTGGGTGCTTCAGGTATTCTTAATTTTCTTCTTATTGATGGGGATAGAAGCACTATGTTCTGGATGAGGCCAAAGGTGCTAGACGTGACCCAATACAGGCACATGCATGATGGCACACTGGCTGCTACAGGTACCATGACTATGGTGAACACTCTAAATACATTTGTAAATGCATTGTACAGTTTAGATGGCTGTCTTAGCTTTGACATTCTTTGTAGCTCAATTATAGCCAAATTTGTCAAACCAAATGCAACAGGCAGAATTAGAGATCGGTCAGGCTCTGTCAGATTAGGAATCCAACTGAATCCACCCACTGAGAGTTCTATAAAAGTCACTAAAGCTGTAGGATCTTGCATGTACACTAAGTTCCTTAGAGCAAATGACATACATACCCAAATGGGTATTTGCAGCCACATAACTAAGCTGGCTTTGAAAGGGTGACAGTTGTCTCGGATTATCAAATTATTCCATTGCTTTTTCATGGACCGTTTATATAAACTAACAGTTTGCTTATCAGTTAGATTGAACGCCTTTTTTGCTATGGCAGTTTCCTTTTTCATCTCATTCACCATATCCTTCAACTCTAAACCAATATTTTCAACTTTGGCAAGTATGTAATACTGATAAACTGTGAGAGGCAGAGTCATCCCTGCGCGGACTAGGACTGTAGATGTGACTATTGTTGCCCACCATGGTAACCCAGTTGTGTCATGAAAATAAAGCAATCCATCTTGCATCAAGTTCACCAAGTAACTGTTTGATATACTTGTGTATGTTTGTTCTTGCCACTTGACAAAACTCTCCAACGACAAATGTCTTTTATGAAATATGTCTGGATTAGACGAAACGTTATTAAAAGGCTTGTTTATTATATAACAAGTAGAAACTGCATAATTTCTATTTAGTGTCTTATTGACTATACTACTTAATTTATGCGAGTTTAAACGTTTGGAACAAATTGTTCCTCTAATTTTACAGAAGTTCATTATGATTTCATATGCACTGTAATCGATCTAAATACTATATAGGTACTAAATTAAATCTACAATTGTCGCGAAAAAAACGTAAACAATCAAACAAGGACTAAAAATGTGAATAACCGTATATGACATTTGACGAGGACAAAGAGCAAGAAGTTTAATGTCAATCAAAAAACCTAGGACCAATACAAATCTTGTCATGACTTGAGACCAGTGTGACCAGATTTTAAAGAATTCTATAATTTTAGCAGAATTATTTCTCCAATTAGCGTCTAGCAGTTTGGCAGAATTTTAAAAAATCTCCGCAGAAAATTTTCAGGATTAGAAAGTGGCAAATAATCTGTGTTAAACTTGAGTAGTTGCGCTAGATATGTTTAAAAAATTTAGTATCTAACCGAAGCTTCGGATTCGGCATCGGCTACGGCTACCTTCGCTCAAAAAACCCTCCATCGGCGAACACGTCCGAAGCCGAAGATTTCGCCAAAGGCGGTTTTTATATTTTTGACAAATATTATTGCAAGGTAATTTATTTTATCATCTCTAGATTAATTTTGTATTAGTTAGGCCATTCAACGAGGTAACGCCGCCGCCAGTATTCTTGGAACGCTTGGCAGCGATCTAGAATCGGTTTTTAATATGTACCTAATTAATTTTTTGAATGAATTTTGATTTAGTTTCCTAAATAGTAGATATAAGTTTGTACATATTGTAGCGTAACTATGCTATCTAATTAATGAAGTATTGCAATTCTAAAGATGATTTAAATTACTTTTCTATATTACACAGAACACTTTGAATTATATTTTTTAAAACATAAGAAACTCAATCAATTATGTTGTAAAAAAAATTGGCGAAAAATCGCGTGTCAATTGCTTTTTATCACAACTTGAAGTAGAGCGATGATTTTTAAAAGATTTTAAAAGTTCATTTTAAAAGTGCTTTTGGAAGGGAAGCCTTATTTAAGCACTGTAAGGTGTTGGTAACTACGCAGACATTTATCGTGACTGTGTGTCAACTGCAATCACTGAGGAAAATGTGTCTACTGTCAGGCAACTAATTAAAGAAAGCTGGCGTATCACCTATGAGGAGATTCGACGACATTTGGGGATCGGTATGAGCCAAATTCCAAAATCTTACATCAACATTTAAAAGTTAAAAACTTTGTTGCCGCTTGATTCCTTATGAACTCATGTCCCAAGAACAAAAATGGACTCGAGTTTATTGGTGTAAATTTTTTTATGTAAAAATTTACTTTAGGTAGTACACTAAAAAAGTCTACCAAGAATAAAAATTTTACGATTTCTTCTTGCAATATTTCAACCTCCTGGCAACCTTTGAAGTCAAATGCACAGGTATTTAATAAAAATAAAATTAGTAGACTTTAGCAGAATTTACATTCATATTAATATTATATGGCATAATTTAAATTACTAGACTATCGCGGAATTTGGGCGAGAAGCTTTCATAAAATTTCATTTAGATCTGGTCACACTGCTTGAGCTTGAGACTTCGCCAGACTCGCTGACTTTCTAGTAGATTTCATTATTACATTTACCTACCATTTGAGGCTTATATTAGATTTTTCCGTTCATTACCGTTTTCCCCAAAATGTTATCCCACAACATAAGTGGGGCGACAACTGAGATTTTTATTCCTTTAGGCACACATTTTTTTACTTTTTATTTGAAATAAATTTTTTTTTACCTTCTGCATAGTTGTGTTTTTGGAGTTAGACGAAATTGAATTTAACTGTTTAAACTTACTAATATTGTAACGAGAAATAATATAACCAAAATATCAATATGTTGCGTGTTCGCACATAATTTCACAATAGCTGCACTGCACCTATTTAACTAATTCTTTAGGAGTAGGGTTTGTATAGGGTAGGTGTAGCGTAGGCGTAGGGTATATGTAGAATATATGTAGGGTAGGTGTAGGGTAGGTGTAAGGTAGGGTAGGGGTATAGTAGGGCAGGGTAGACTAGGAGTAGATGTAGGGTAGATGTGGACTAGGTGTAGGAGTAGAGCTACAGTAGGGGTAGGATAGGAGTAGGGCCAGGCCAGCTAGTGCAAGTATAATCTAATTCAATTCTGGAAAATTAAGCAATTGGTGGCGTTAAGTGGCGTATTTGCTTGGGAAATCATTCATAAATTTTATGTAATTTGACAAAATAATAAAACAATAAAGTTTCTGTTTCGAAATTTGCGCATTAAAAAAGAAAATAAATAACTACACGTGATATTTCATTACACTATACAAATCTGTTTGTATATAGTTTAGCGAGACATCATTTCGCTGTTTTGCTGCCTCAAGCTAATGACTTAATCCGTGTCAGGCCTACTGAATCAAGCCCATCCAAACGATAATTCTGGATCCCCATAGATCAGAACAATGAAGGAGGTTCTGAATCTTGTTCTAAACCTGCGATAGACAGGTGAGAATATAACGATGATTAACGATGCTCGCATACGTCATAATTTGCCTTCCGATAGTCTGTACCGACTATCGGACCGGAAGGAATATCCGACGTAGATGTGAGCGCCTAATCGATAAACACGGTCGCTAGATGGGGGGCAAAAGTATTAAATTTACTGCTGATCCATAGTAGGTAGTTTGTGTAGTGAAAACCAACATATTTAATTAATCCGGTCGGCACTCGTGAGAAACGAATAAATCCAGCACTGAACTTACGTATGCATTTAGTTTGAATTGTCCCAACTGGCTATCTTTCAGTAGAATGCGTGTTAGAAAAGGAGCCACGGGATAGAGTCTCATTGCTTCTTTAACAACTTGTTTAACATAGGAGCCATCACGCATTGTTATCTCGGCTTTTATTTCAGGATTTTTCGATAATAGGTACAAAATCCATTGTGAGGTATAGGCCGTCTAAAAACAAAGCGCAATCACATTAATATTTAGGGAACAAGTCAACAATAATAGTAAACAGTGGATAATCAGTCAACAACATAATCAAGTTACCGTGTCACCAGCTGCAATAACGAAGTCTGCTATGATCCTTGTTATAGCCTCGTCATTTATATTGTCATTCGAAAGCATTCTTATAAGTCCATTCGTTTTATTTCGTTGTTGTAATATCTCATTCACTAACTTTTGAGCTGTAAAAAATAATAACGTGCAAAATCCACTATCATCGAGATTATGTATATTATTTTTCCGGAGCTAACAGTATCATACGTTACTTGGAAACAATAAAGCTTATGTATTTACTAGCGTATGCCCGCGACCCGCCATAATTTTGGAATAAAGAATTTTAAATCACTCTGAAATTAGTTCATTATCCCGCATAGACATGAAAAATTACGTAAATACTTACTTAGACCTCTAACGTATTACATCCCTTTAAACATTAGTTCCTTTCCTACAAATTCTTGAGATTAATGGTTAGCTATGAAAATGCAACAGACCGACATACTGACAATACTGTAAGTATTGGCAGACTGGCAGGCATTTGTGTTAGGTACTTAGATATACAGAAAAACCGATACTAACCTAATAAAAGTGATATATCTACACTTTCTTTGAATTCTCTCCATGCTGACAGCCCCAGTTTGTGGCATAAATTCAAAGGAAGGCCGTATAGTTTTGTTGTTGTTTGAAATATCCGCTTTACAGATTCCGAAAACATTTGCATTAAATCCTCATATTGCTTGCTTTTAATAAATGTAGATTCAGAACCCAGCAAAATGTTTACAATAACTGAAATAAAAAAGAATTAGTCGATGTCGCACAATTTAAACCATTGACAACGAATAGTTCGCGTTGTTAGGAGAAGTTTTCGATGGGAGACCACTCTACAACACATGTAAACCCACAGCTAATCTGCTTAAAGTTGTCAGACTGATTGCATTATCAATAAAGAAAAAAATATGTATTTAATAATGTTGTTCACTAACCATTCACTGATAGTCGATAAAGGTCTGTTTCTAAATCGGGAATAAATGTTTCTTCTTTTGCTCTATTTTTCCATTCAGATACAAATTGTTTAATAGTGTCTTTAATCGGTTCTTCTAACCACTTTTCAGAATCGAAATGGAGTAAATGCTTATTCATTATTCTGCGATTTGTCAGCCATTCCTCGCCGTTCATAAAGAAAAGACCTCTTTTAAATCCATATAATTTTTCATATAACACCCACGGCTCTGGTAAAATATGCGCTGGATGTTTTCCTTCGAGGTTTAAAAACAAAGACTTCATGAGATTAGGATCACTAATGAATACAAGTTCCGATTTCCCGCCAAGATTTTCATAAAATATTGGTCCAAGTTGTTTATGTCGATGATCAACATATTCATGCAATCTGAAATAGTCATAGGTAAGTAACTAAATTACTGATTGTGATTTAAATATTAGATGGTTGTTCTGTCAATTTTAAATTATTGATAAAATAATAGTATTCTAAATTTTCACATAAGTCGCATTAGAGTTTTTGAATTGCATCCTTTGATATCCTCTAACCCTACATTTACTTACCGTACACGCAAATGCCTTAATGGTTATTAATATTATTATATTTCCAATTTACATCAATTATGTTAATTAATCATAAATGACAAACAAAACAACTGATAATTTTTAGTAGCCTGATGTGGTGATTTTATAAAACAAAGTCTTCGACTGTTATTACTACTACTAAAGAACTAATTAATAACTATGTAGACGCTCTAGTAATTAATTAATGTAATTTACTTACTTTGTACCACTGCCAAATAGAATAAAGTTTAATTTTGTCCCAACTAGCGGTAAAGATATGGGATGCGGCATTTTCTCCAACGAGTATGTCCTAATATTCCTTTTAATACACAAGTTAAATACTTTTCGCAGCATCTAATAAAAAATTAAGAAAGTGATAAGAAAACCAACCAGCCATGTTAATTTTATATTTTATAATATAATAAGAACAAATACTTACGATATTTGGTTTGTTTGGCTCTCTGTGCACTACACAGCCGTACTAACGAGTTGCAGAATTGCTCATAAAGGAACTTGAGCCGCCGAACGTCTGACCCTTACTGAAATAAAGGTACATAAACTACACCGCTATTCTGCTCCGACGGGCATTTCGTATAAACAGTTTGTAATAATTCAGTGAATTAAAGCGATCGCGTTCGCAAAATATGATAATTCAATGTTTTTTTGTTCTTGACAAATGGTATGTTAAGAGGAACGAGCCAGGTAGAAAAATCGTACAAATTTATGGCATTAGATTCGCAGTGAATTTAAAATGAACATACGAATTTGCTTCAAAAAATATAGGCAGACAGAAGAAACAGATGGGTATATGGTAGGTACTTTTGGGTACTTACTTAGGTAGGTATTGTAATATGCTATGTATTGTGCCCAAATGTACTGTGTAAATGTAATGTGTTAGATAGGTGTAATAAACAATTTTATTATTATTGTGGCATAGGTACTCAAATATATTCATTTGGCATACCCTCCAATCTATTCAAAATAAGAAAAAATCGTGTTAAACACTCAGCGGCAGAAAAAATGGCTCAAGAGTATGCATATCCCGGCTTTGCATGCAAAGTGTACGTTTTCATCGATACGTATAGATTTCAAGTTATCTATTTAAGTTATTGGTTATGTTATGGGTTATTAATGACTATCACTGCATATAATAAAACAAGTCCCACGCCGTGTCTGTCTTGTCTGTTCACGATAAAATAAAACACTATTAAACGGATTTTCATGCGGTTTTCACCAATAGACAAAGTGATTAATTAGGAAGGTTTAAGTGTATAATTTGTTAAGGTTTGTACTACCCGTGCGAAGCCGGGGCGGGTTGCTAGTTTAAGATTAACTTGTGTTATGTTTACAACGTTAACGTTAATTAGAGGTAAAATAATATTATTTTTTAACATAGGTAAATAAAAGAAAAATGAGCTTTTTTTTAGTTGTTGCTATTTTGGTACCAAAATAGACTCAACGATACCACTTATTACTTAGATGAATTTAGGTGGTAGAACTCTGTCATCCTGAGGAGTTCGTCTGGGTTAGTACCACCGCATTATCTGTTTCTGCTGCCTGCTGTTGGGTTTCGGTTTGAAGGATAATGTAGCCAGTGCTATTACAGGCATGAGGCATCTTAGTCCTCAAAGTGACAAAGCACCTGCGGTTCTGTATTTTTGTTGTCTGCAACCTAAATGCATGAATAATAGATGTTATGGGTGACAGTAATCGCTTATCATCAGGTGGGCTGTCTGATTGTTTGTGACTGCAAAGTATTTAAAAAAAAGGTAAATAAGAACTCTACATTCCCTTAATTACCACTTATCGCCCTAAGATTTGCACTTAAGGGTCTACCCCCGATATTTGATTGTTTTTGAACGCTGATTCTGAGTTAGCTACCTGTGTTTCAGAGACGTGAAATTTTTGTACTCACCTATTAGAAATCACTATTCATTGACTTTTCTTAAGCTTTGATATGGTTTTAGATGATAGATTTAGATAAACCACGTGGCTTCAATTTGTCCTCTTATCTACCCTCCGTCCCCTCACGTAGCCTATCGTGCCATTTGGCCCTTCCCTTCCCCACCGCCAGTTAGTTTAATCAGAAGATATTTGTGCTGTATTCTGTTGCTTCTGGAAATAGAAGTACAAATAACACACGAGATAGTGCGTTTTTCAGACATGGGATTATTCAAGGGTAATGTTAGAGGTCCTATTATGGTGAATCCCCTGGTGTTGCTGATGTCCTTAGGCAGCGGTGACTCCTTTCCATTACCTGGCCCGCTTGCGTGTTTGCCTACCATATATGACATATAAAATTATATAAGAATTTCCCACCAAAATTTTCTGTGGTACTGTTTTAATAATTATAAATCTACGAAAGTTACAAATCGTGGCTGTAGACACTCCTGAAAATCAGTACAATCATCGTCACAGCTCATAACAGTTTACTGCAGGACTTAGGGCCTCTCCCACGTGAGGGGAGATTATTGCTTTAATTTCCACGCTTAGGAGGCGAGTTCGAGATCGCAGTGTTATAAGTATAACTGGAAAACACTGCTGCAAATTTTCCAGCTTATGGGGATCCTAGAAGGTTTGCATCGATAACATTAGTCGCCTTGTACGACACCCACGAGTGTAAGGGGTTGGTGCTATTCTACTCAGTTTAAATCAGTTATAACATTAAAAACATCTTCCTCGGGGCTGACTTCCCCACTAAGCAAATCACGTGGTTTATGGACGCTCCCTAAACCGCTTACGTTTATCAAATAAATTACATCTTAACGGGTCATTTGAAACACCTAACACCTTATAAAATTATAATGGTGTTTATTACTTTGCAATAATCCACTTTTTCTGTCTGTGAGTGTACTTATTTGTAAAAAGAGTGACTTTGTACAATTTGTATATATATATGTGTATGTATTTGAATAAACACCTTTTTGACTTTTTAATACCTAAAATATATAATTTTTTTCCTTTAGAAGATCTTTCCGAATCTTCCTTTTCTTGTCTAAAATCTACTATTTAGTAAGTTTTTAGTACGTTCGTCGCTTGAAATCAATGGTAGTTTTTAATTTTTTAACCGGTATCCCGATGCCATCCGTCTGTAGATCGTGACTTGTCAAAAATAAATTCCCAAACTCATTCTCGTCTGAAAATTGAATTTTATTTTGTGAAATAGAATTATTATAGAAAATGACGGCAAAAACGAAAGCTGAGGAGTCTAAAAAAGAAAAGGCCGAACCAGTGGTTGCACCTAATGATGATTTGGTTTGTATTAGACTTGAAATACAAATATCTAATAAGAGTACCTACTAAATTTTACTTGTAATTGTTGTAATATTCGATTATTCTTACAGTCCGAAGAAGATAAAAGACTCCAAGAGGAGTTGAACATGCTGGTTGAAAAATTGCTGGTAACTGTTATACAGATATAATACTGGTACTTATGATCTATTGTGTATGCACTAACCTAATTTTTTGTGTTTTTCTTAGGGAAATGAGACGGAATTATATCTTCCATCACTACAAATGCTCAGTAATCTGATTCGCACTTCTACCACATCCATGACATCTGTTCCTAAACCTTTAAAGTTCTTGAGGGAACATTATCCAGCTCTGAAGGAAGTTTATGAAAAAGTACAGGATCAGGAGACAAAGAAGTTCTGTGCTGATGTAGTTTCAGTTCTTGCTATGGGAGTGAGTGGATCACCGGTATGTATGACTATAATTGAAAGAGGCACATTCATACAGTTTACATAGATAGATAGATAAATACTTTATTGCTCATAAAACACAACAATATCAATAATTTACAATAATCAGGAAGATATCCCGGCAACCTTTACAGAAATTGAGATCGACATTTTACAGCAGGTAGTGTTGAGTCATGGGATACAATAGAATGTGTTTTGCTTTTACCTAAACATTAACAAACAGCCAGAAACATGACAGATATATATAACATACATAGAAACATTAGCTTTTCTTCATTGTGATATTGTTCTTAAATAAATAAATACTAATATGTTTTTATTAACATTCTAGGAGTCTACAGAAAAAAGAGAATGTCTAAAATACTGCTTATTAGGAACCATGTCAAATGTTGGAGACTGGGGTCATGAATATGTCAGGTAACACATAATTATCTTACTAATATATAAATACATGCAAAACAATGACTATTTGTTTGCCCTGTTAAGATGCTCCTAAATGGGCAATGTTGTAACTGCGATACTAGCAGGAATGGCCCGGACATGATAAATATTTTCAAAAAAGAGATGCACTATGTAACAGCAATAGAGTGCGGCTGAAATGACAATAGAAAAATGTTTCGAAATGGTTGCCGGCAATGCTGGCCATTGTATTTTGGACACAAGTTGCAGTAAAAAATAATGCCTGTTTAAAGCTCCTTAACTGAAATGGTTTCAAGGATATTGAAAGTTCTTTTGCATTAACATGAACCTTTATCAATATATCTTTTATAAAACTGCATACAAACATGTGCACCATTTCTTGTTTTTGAATAGTTACAAAAAATATTGTATAGCATTATGTACTAGTTATTTACATTTAATTTTAATTTTTAGACAACTGGAGGGTGAAATTGCTGAAGAGTGGAATGCGAGCAATATGGACACATTACTGCCTCTGGTCCGTGATGTGGTGACCTTTGACATGCAGCATTCTGCTGAGATTCAAGCATGTGACTTGCTAATGGAGATAGACAGGCTGGACCTTATCACTCAGCATATGGACCAGAGCAATTATCCCCGTGTCTGCCTGTATTTGATTGGGTAAGCCTTTTTAAAATTAAAATTTATAGTAACCTTATTGGTTTCACAATCACAATAGTCTTACAAACCAAAAAATTTCTACATTATATCTTCTCCATGACCAAGCAAACTCAAAGAAAACTAACACTGATTTTCAAAGAGAATAAACCAATTTTAGTATTGTGGTTGGTAATTTTACCTATTATGAATGTAATTGCTTGCTTCCTTCAGTGAAATAACAGAGAAATGCTTCTCATTTGCATATTTACATTTCAGTCATTATTTGCTTTCTTATTTTCTAGATGTGCAAGCTATGTGGTTGAGCCAGAGTCCACTCAAATCTTGCAAGGTGTGCTGGACACATACCGGAGATTCGGGGAGTACCCACGGGCATTACTGGTTGCCATGCAGCTCCAAGATAAGGCAAAGTGCGAAGAGGTGTTTAATTCCTGTACTGACCCGTAAGTTCTATTAATTTATAGCATATGAGTGACTTGACATGACTGAAAATTAAACAGTAAAATAGTAGGTACAAATTGGAATTAAATATACTTGTTTATCTAAGAATGTGTTGGTTCCATATATCCAATGAGTCAGCCATTTCACAACTATTGTACAATTTAACTCGTACTTTTAAATTTATTATAAGTAAGCCAACATTGTCTTATTGTACAGATTGATTAAAAAGCAGCTGTGCTACATGCTGGCGCGGCAGTACGTTCCATTGGAGCTGGAAGATGAGGATCTACGCACTATCCTACTCAACGCGCATATCAACGACCATTTCCTCAGCCTTGGGAGAGAGGTGAGATAAATCATTTATTTTTTATTTTTTATTTAAATAGGTACTTTACTTACAAACACAATTGCTAAAATATATTTGGGCTTTATTTGTGCAAAACACAGTTTACTTCAATTTCGCTGCTCGGAAATTGAAACAAGAGTCGATAGTGAAAAGAGTGAGTGTAAAGAAGTGTAGTTGATGGCAAGCATTCATGAAAAGAAGTCGAACAGCGATTCAGCGACGTTAAAAATTTTTAAACTGATATATGTATAGCAGTCGCTTATCATTGCATTAAATAACATTTTATATACAGGGACTTAAATGCACTCTCATGAAATCTCATTCAACCAAACACCGATATTTTCGGTTGCATATTTTAGTCAGCGAAAGTTGAAACCGATTATAAACAAATCCAATTATTCCAGCTGGACATTATGGAGCCTAAAACTCCCGAGGAGGTATACAAGACCTGGTTGGAGTCTGCCGGCTCGGCGCTCCGCCCCTCGTTGCTAGCTGAGCACCCGGTGGACTCGGCAAGGCAGAACCTGTCGGCCACTTTCGTCAACGCGTTCGTGAATGCCGGCTTTGGCCGCGACAAGCTCGTCACCACTGAGGATGGCAACAAATGGATGTACAAGAACAAAGATCATGGTGAGACCTTGGATAGTGAAGTTTGTAGAATTTTTCATGGGAGACTTGTTTTTGTGAAATTGCGCTAGTGCCGCTACTAATATTAACTCGCAGTGAAACCGTGTACTTATAGAAAAAATACAAGTGTGAGTAGGAATTGGTGATCCCTGAGGGTTATGTTACTTACAAAGATTGTGGAATACCAAACAAAGCAAATGTGATACACCAACAAATTAATTATTTTCATGTTTTCCTGTGTGTGTGGAAGTTGTGTCAGGACAGATCAAAGTGGCGGTCCATAGTCTCTGCCTACCCCACCTGTGAGACACAGGCGTGAACTTTATGTATGTATGTGTGTTTTACTTTGCTTGCCTGTGAACCTTGCTCTTTACCTATCAGGTATGCTGTCGGCGGCGGCCTCTCTGGGCATGATTCACCTGTGGGACGTCGACGGCGGGTTGACGCCCATCGACAAATACTTGTACACAGCCGACGAGCACATAAAGGTTAGACTTTAATTTTTGGGTCCATCTTTGTTTAGCTCTTTATTCCATATAGCTATTTCGTGTACACCTAAATCAAACGAGTTTTCTTGTTTTGTCAACATAGTGTTTAAATCAGTAGGTTCCTGCGCTATGGAAGCTGTATGCGCTGAAATATGACGTTACAGCACCTGGGGCCTAATTCTCGCGCTGTGACATTACGAACTTGTCATTTTTTCTAACCATCTATCTCGATTAGTAATGACATTGAAATATCTATTACAGCCAAAAAATATTTTCTCGACTATCTCCGACAGTCGTATATTGTCGAAGATCAATTTCAGTGACGTTTAAATACATTTTTTTAGCTAGAGAAAATGTCGAATTTGAGATGTCACAGCGCGAGAAACGCAGGGGGCGTTTCAACCATACCGTTCCAACGTCATAAAAACCTATTAACTAAACTATAACCTACTATTTGCGTAAAAAATATAAAAATGAATGTAATTTCTTAGGCAGGCGCGCTACTGGCTCTGGGCCTGGTAAACTGCGGCGTGAGGAACGAGTGCGACCCGGCGCTCGCTCTGCTCTCCGACTACGTGCTACATTCTAGCTCCAATTTGAGGATTGGCAGCGTGTTAGGTCAGTCACTGTTTCGCATGTGTGTGTTTGTGTATCTAGCACGGGTAGTACAAGTATGCACTTGCCCGCGATTAGCGAGAAAAGGCGCGACATAGATACTGCTATTTCTTTCATCTTAGTATTGATAGATCGTGGCGCGAGCTGTGTCGCGGGCACACTTGTGCTAGCCGTACGGGCTAGGTCAGTTACTGTTATTATTTCGTTAGATATTGATCTTAAATTTAAGACTACCACAAACAGTATATATGGACTAAGAAACTGATGAGGGTGCACTATAAAGGAAATACTCATGAAGGTTGTTCTGAGGGCATAGACAGCCTAATGTCTTATAGTATCAAAGGCATGGGGCAAATTAATTCCAAATCTCTAAATTTTGTTTTTTATGACATTACAAGTTTTGAAAGTGGCGAGAATGGTGTATCTCGCACTCAGATCTAATAGTGGAATGATGATTTTAGGGTGGGGATGAATTTTATGGGTGAATCACTGCGATTTCAAAGTCGTCTGCCAATTGTGGAAATCATGACCAAAATATCCACTATGTAGAGTCAGGATGCATGCCAGATATACCCTGGACCGTTACAATCGTACATATAAGTCGCTGCTCAAGTTCATCGGATGAACGAAAAAATGGTCTCAGCAGTGAGCGTCTTTTAGTAGTGATAATTCGGTGCTATCTCTCCATGTATTGAGGCCCTAAGCCCTGATAAAGGACCCGGTAATTTGCGGTATTCTATCAATACTTGCTTTGTACACTACTGGTGATGATGTTGATGATAATGACGTCGGTGTGCCGTGTACCAAACGGCTATCTTGTACATCGATTTGCGGTATTCTATCAATATTTACATTGTACACTACTGATGATGATGATGATGATGATGACGATGTGACGCAGGGCTGGGCATAGCGTACGCGGGCACGCAGCGCGAGGACGTGCTGTCGCACCTGCTGCCCGTGCTGGCGGACGCGGCCGCGCCGCCCGAGATCTGCGCGCTCGCCGCCATCGCCTGCGGACTCATCGCCGTCGGCTCCTGCAACGGGGACGTATGTTGACACCACTGTTGTAGCAATTATAATAGCAATTAGCCTCGCCCAATTCTACATATTTCTTGCTCTAGAAAGCTGTTATTTTTAAAACCTGTAGGAGTGAGGATAGTCTTACAAAATACGAATAACCCACACCCCCAAATGCCTATTAGTAATCCTTAAGATATACGTGGCCGCTCACTGTGGGCCTTATAAGAAAGCTCACTGTTACCCAAAGGGCAATGGAAAGAGCTATACTCGGAGTCTCTTTGCGCGATCGAATCAGAAATGAGGAGATCCGCAAGCGAACCAAGGTCACTGACATAGCTCTAAGGATTGCCAGACTAAAGTGGCAGTGGGCAGGGCACATACCTCGAAGAACAGATGGCCGATGGGGCAGTAAAGTTCTCGAGTGGCGACCACGTGCCGGAAGACGCAGCGTGGGTAGGCCTTCCACAAGGTGGACTGACGACCTGGTAAGGATCGCAGGTACCAGCTGGATGCGAAAAGCACAGGACCGGCCCTTGTGGAGATCTCTTGGGGAGGCCTATGCCCAGCAGTGGGCGTCTTCTGGCTGATATGATGAAGATATACCCAATCCTCTTGGAGTTGGCCCGTGGATGGTATTAGTTAACCAGTACCATGTACTGAGAGGTGTCAACCTAAAAGAAAATAATAATCAGTTTATTTCAGATTAAAAATGTACAGATTTTCATAAATATAATGCCCATGTATTGTAAGCCATTCTTAAAAAAAACTATGTGTTACTTATTTAATACAATAATTTTGAGGTCCCCTTTTTATAATCCCAGTCCAGCCCGAGGGTATTCTAGGAAATTGTGTGGTCGGCGCATGGGCAACACTGGCTCGAGAGAGTCCTGACCTCCTGCAACCCCTGTTGAGTCCTGTCCTGAGTTGCTATTGATTACCTTGCGCGACCAATGCCAAGTTTATCGTACGACGTCATATCAAAATGGAACCTATGAGAGGGAATAATGACTTTGTAAATGTTAAGTGTGTGCAAGAGGCATTTCATTGTGTGGAAGACTTGGGAATGTGCTGTAGCTGATAATGATCATATCTTTCAAAGTTTGACATACATTTCTCTGCGTTATGCAGTGTTTCGTTTTCAAGATAATATATTAGTCCCCAGTGCAGACACTAGATACCTGCTGTTCTCAAACCTAAGTGCAATCGTAGGTGTTACAGGTTTCCATCAGGTTAGCCGTCTGCTCGTTTGTTACAGAATTGTATAAAAAAGAACAACAGTAAATAAAATATATTTTGAATATTTTCAACCAGTTCCCGAGCCACCACTTTAATAGAATATAAATTTTAATGCCATATCATATTACAGCTTTAATGTTTAAAAACAGAAACCGTCAATTTCAATACAAACGTCGTTACGATTTCTATGCAGTCAGTATAGAACATGAAGCTAGTCTAACACTCATGAGATGATAACTTACACCACTCCCGCTATAACCAGTCCGAAAGATGAGATAGGATATCTAATGTACAAATAATTGTTTCGCAGGTGACGTGCGCTATCATCCAGCGTCTCATCGACGACAATAAGGATCTACATTCGTCCACATATGCCAGATTTTTGCATTTGGGTCTTGGATTGTGTTTCTTAGGTAATGCATTATTACTTTCTATTTATTGATGCCGCGGCATGCCGGGATTTCGCATAGTATTACTAATTAATTAACACGTTTCCAAATGACGTTTAACTTTTTTTTTATTTAAGTATCAATTTAAATGTGTTTAAGAATTTGGTGCAAGTCACCCTAAATGATGTACCTATTAAAAATTGTTCGTAATATTCCCATTAAGTTTATAGCTAAAAAAAAATTCGATAAATCCGAGTGACTTCCCATGGGGGTTTTTGTATGAAGTCAAGCAAGTCAATAGTCAATGTAATTGCATTACACTACACAGGTGTTACAGTTTTATTGTACTTACATCATCATCATCTTGACGTTAATGTCCCGGTTGTGCTCTCGAGAACGAGGGCCCGGGGTCCGCCTTGACCATGATCCAGGATTGGGCGATCAGGTAATTACAGTGGAGCGACTACCATCTGACCTCCATGACCCTGCTATCATGGGAACCTGACCAGATTGGATCATGGTTACACATCCAGTCGCCTGAATGTGTAGGTTTCATCACGATGTTTTCCCTCACCGTAAGAGCATCGGTTAGTATTCAACTAATGTATATAACTCAGAAAATAGTCATTGGTACATGGCCGGAGCGGGATTTGAACCTGGAACCTCTGGCTTACGAGTCGGATACTGTAACCGCTCGGCCACCGACGCTCTGTTTATTGTACTTACATCATGAGCCCCTTAAGACTTGAGCGCTGCTACATTTACGTTCATATGGTAGTTACTATAACTATATTATCCGTTGCCAGGCTGCAAAGAGAAAACGGAAGCAACAATGGCGGCACTAGAGGTGCTCCCCGAGCCGGCGCAGTCGCTGTGCTCGGCCGCGCTCACCATGTGCGCGTACGCCGGCACCGGGGACGTGCTCGTCGTGCAACGGATGCTGCACACCTGCTCCAAGCATTATGATACTGATGTGAGTGTGGATGGGGCATGAGCGGCTGACGAGAATAGTTTGTTATGACTTTGCAAAGCACACCTGCTCCAAGCATTATGATATTGATGTGAGTGTAGGCGAGCAAGAGGTTGCCACTCCGCCTAATACTAGCGACGAGATAAAGTCACAAAGCTATCGTAAAGAGTAAGCGTTAGGGTGATTTAGCTAATGAGCCGATTTAGATGAGCCGAGGTAGATTCCAAAAAATCCGATAGATAACTATCGAATTTTGACAGAAATAAGTTCTATCATTTATTTAGGGTTGATTAATTTATGATCTCTTCTGCAGAGTCATCTATTGAGAGTGTTAGGCTAAGTCGAGGAGTTGACCTTTTTAAAGATTTCCTAATATAAGAAAACCCTTAAGCAGCAGCAGCAGCTAAACATTGACTTGTCGTAAGCCAAACACCACAGAAAACGACCTCAATAATCATCACAATCCACCGACCGTTTCCAGAACGAGCAATCCTCGACCGAAGACACTGCATTCAAGAAGCAGGACAAGAAGGAGCCCAAGGAGAGTTCTTCGGCCACCAGCGCCGGGTCATCCAGCTCCTCTAAGGACGACAAGGACAAGGACAAGGGCAAGGGCAAGTCGTCAAAGGACAGCAAGAATAAAGAGAAGGAAAAGGAGAAGGAGGCTAACAAGGAATTGGCGTCGGTGCAGGCGATCGCCACGCTCGGGGTGGCCGTCATTGCGATGGCTGAGGAGACTGGTGCTGAGATGTGCACGCGCATATTTGGACAGCTGGTGAGTGTGGCTGGATACTGTGGCGAGTTATAGAGGTACTACAGCCATACCGCCGATCTCCGATAGCACGCCGCCATATTGATGTAATTGAGTGTGGACCTATCGCAGCAAGCCAGAGCCAGAGAGGTCTCGTTGCGATTGGTTTAAACTCAATTGCATCAAAATGGCGGCGTACGATTGGAGATCGGCGGTACCACTGCTGGAGACGACAGCAGCGGACCCTGACTCCATCCATACGTTTGAATTTTAAGCGGACGAAGTCGCAGACAAAAGATAGTATTATTAGCTAACATTCTGATTCACATTTATGTAATTAATTAACTCAATTTAGTTTGAATAGCAACACACGATGAAATTACATCGTGTGTTGCTGAAGCATTTAGTCTTGGTCCTCACAGTGTCAAGGCAAAGCACCTGCTGCGGTTCAAAATTTTGTGATATGAAATCTAAGTTTATTAATCATAGATGTTTTAGATTCTTGGTCCTCACAGTGACAAGGCATCACACCTGTGGTTCTAAATTTTGTGATATGAAATCGCAATTCTTCGAAACGTCGATGTTATAGATAGGCGATAGAACCCGTTTACCATGTCATTGGCGACTTATTTACACGTGACCGACTACAAAAACAATCTAACCTACGTCTTGTCTCAGGGTCGGTACGGCGAACCAGCAGTCCGCCGCGCGGTTCCACTCGCGATCGCACTCTGCTCGATCTCGAACCCGCAGCTGGCGGTCATCGACGTACTCAACAAGTACTCGCACGATTCCGACAACGACGTGGCGTACAACGCGATCTTTGCTATGGGTCTCGTGGGAGCGGGCACCAATAATGCCAGGTTTGTTGGTAGTTTGTCTGTTTTTTTTTATACCACTACGGTGGCCAACCTCCTAAGGTGGTAGGCATCCTCGGTTGGCATGAGATGGCGCAGGATAGGAAGAGGTGGCGATCTCTGGTGTCGGAGGCCAAGATCCATTTTGGGTCGTCGCTGAGCTAGCGCAGTAAGTAAGGTGGCAAACAAGCTTACGGTCTGCCTGACGTTTGCAATAAATACCAGGGGCATCACCCACGCGTTTCCGACCCCGTAAAAACCTTTGCATCCCTTTCTTAAAGATCTCCATGTTGTACTCTCCAGGGATAACCTCACTAGGAAGTCCATTCCACATTCTTAGTGTGCATGGGACTATGAATACTTTAGTTTTTATTATTAGTGGCGGACAGAACAAAACTATAGTACAAGGCGGTTAATATTGCTCATGGGTTAGTTTCGGCTTCGTATTCACACGTACGACATTGGCGACCACCAACATCAATAAGTATAATAGCATATTTTATAGTTTCACAGTAGTAGAAACAAAGTAGTTCATATCTGAATCTTAATATGTTTGCCTTTACCAAAATTCGTTACCACTGTAAACTTTCGAAAAATATTGCAGGTGACCACAAATTAATAATACAAAGGGGTACCACATGCATGTGCCTGTAATACAATTTTTTTTGATATGGCATTGACTCTGAAATCGTGACAAAAAATCAGGTGTTTCAATCATTTTGGCAGGTTTTTTTTCGCGATTTCAGATTTGGTGCCTTAGTAAAAGTTGTTAATCACGAGCACATGCACCCCTTTGTATTAACCATTTGAGGTAATTAAATACTCACTCACCCCCGCAGACTAGCAACCATGCTCCGCGCCCTAGCCCTCTACCACGGCAAGTCGCCGGTCCATCTGTTCATGGTGCGACTAGCGCAGGGGCTCTGCCACGCGGGGAAGGGCACCGTCACGCTGTGTCCCGCCCACGCCGACCGACGACTCATCAACCAGCCAGCGTTAGCTGGCCTGCTGGTTGTGCTGACTGCCTTCCTCGATTGCAAGAACAGTGAGTAGTTCACTATAATTGTGCAGGAGGCTAATTATAATCTGTCCAGTGTGGCTATTGGCTATCTCAGTGGACAACTGAATTTGACGTATCATAATCTTACACTACTCTCATTTGGTAGACGCTATAGCCAGTGGCAAATGTAGATGACGTAGTGTAGAATTGTTTAATGTCAAATTGAGTTACCAACTGAGTTAGACAATAGCCCCGCAGACTGACTTGTCTTATTTGGTTATGGAGATTATGTATTTAAATGGATAATTTGCAGCAGTATTCGTTGAAATTCACATTCTATGTGCTTCTTATATGATTCAAGACATCTGTACACGCGTACGTAGCGTGATTGATACGGCAAGTCGTGATTTTGGGTATTGTTTGTTCACCAAATAAGACAAGTCAGTCTGGACAGATCATATGTAACGCTGTTGCCAACAATTCTGATTTCAATGATTCAAATTGTTGTTTTTGCTATTCCGTATCATCCGATCGACCGCTTTTTTGGCCGGCTAAGTACCGGCAAAGTTGGTAATTTGTATCACATAAAAATACATGTATATTTGTTCATATTACTCTTAGATTTATTCCCGTAACTCAGTTAATCTTTCTCACCCCCATCGTGCAGTAATCCTGGGCAAGTCTCACTACCTGCTGTACGTGCTGGCGACGGCGATGCAGCCGCGCTGGCTGGTCACACTCGACGAGGCGCTGCAACCTCTCAACGTCAGTGTGCGAGTCGGACAGGTATGTGTTACTAATAGAACGATGTTTACCGTGACGAAAAAGGACATAGTGGTTCAGTTCTATGGCGATGGTTCTGGGGCATGCCGATTCGTTACAATCGCGAGTGCACAATATGCAATATGATGCTAGAGATTTTTAGTTCTTATGCTATTGTGGACCTGAGTGGTTCAGTTGGTTAACAGGTCAGTCTGCCACGCAGAGGTCCCGGGTTAGATTGCTGGCCGGACAGAAATTGAAATGATGAATTTTAATTTCTGTTATGGGTCTGGGTGTTATATGTATAATGAGTATGTATTTAGAAATATATAAGTAGTTTATCATTTTTCTGGCACCCATAACACAAGCTTTGCTTACGTTGGGGCTAGATGGCGCTGTGTGAATTGTCCGAGCATATTTATTATGTTTATTCATTATTACCAATGACGAAAGAAACAGGACTGACACTATGGTTCAATTTCTATGGCGATGCTTTTGAATTCTAGTTTTTATGCTAGTTATTATTGGGCACATCCGTCGGCCGTTTTCTGTTACGCATTTTTTTGACAGTATGTCAAATGTATGACCTCATGTCCTTTTAAAATAGTTTCTTTGTGACGTTTACATAATCATACGGTCGACGCGACGGTGCAACAAATGTGGGCCACTTACAAGGAAACAACTTAAACGACAGAAAAAGTCGGATAACCCCCGACAAAGTTTACTTAAACTCAAATATTTTCTAAACTACAGAACCGATTTTAATGAAACAAAGCTAAGATCTCGGCATCTCGATTAGACTGGCTTTCAAATAGATAAAATCGCATCCAAATCGGTCCGTCCGTTGGGAGCTCCGATGCCGCAGATACACATGTCCAACTTACAACACCCCTCTATTTCATCGAGGGTTAAAAACTGTCGTTTTCAATTCATCTTATCTCGATCTTTTCTCATAAAAGATGACGTCATGTTACATTGGTGACAGAGAATAACTCGCACTGGCCACACATCTCCACGTTATGTTGGCGATAGTCAGTGGCGTGCACAGAGTTTTTAGACAGGGTAGGCAGAAATTATTAAAAGCTTTATTAAGTTGCCAAAAATACTGCATATAAATTTTGATTCGTCGTCTTATGGATTAAATAATGGTGTAGTGTTGGTATGATGCTGACGTAGAAAAATTGTGCATATCGGTGTAACCGGAGTTTTTCAAGACGGTTTTATTATTTAAAAATAAAATACACAGGAAACAAAACAACTAAACCGATTACTATTTAGGAAACCTGTGAGCTAATAATAGGACTCATACTGTTTTGAGTTTAAGTTACGGATACCTACCTACTTTACCTTTGGTTTGTACTATTTGCAAATCAGATGTACAATTACAACGGCCTTTCACGATCACTTGAATTTTTCTCCGAGAGATAGTTTTGAGAATGCGTTATTGTTTATTTTCTCTATATAAACACCACTTGTACAGCTTTCACAGTTAATGTTATCCATTTTTCACACACGCTCTCATAAATCAGAACAAAAAAACAATTAAAGGCGGGGACCCGTAACTCAATATTTAACAATTACAGGGTAAAAAATAATTTAATACGACAAAAAAGGTAATGGTATAATTTAAATTAGCGCTATACCTTATCAATCTACTTTTAAAATAGTTACAATGACCAACTAACAACTTCGGTTCGGATGACTTCGGTCCTTGTCGTAATTTTTCGTGCAAAAAGACATTGCCTACTCTGTGCGTTTGTGTGCGTAATTTGTGGCATCGTGTGCTACGTATTAATAGGAATGCACACCGATGAAGATAAATAGACAACAAGGCACACATAGACATATTAAGACACGAATAGTTTGTGTCTTTCCTGTTGCGCGCTCATAGCGGTGCTAGTAGAGCGTGGTATAGTGCAACGATTACGGGAGGTGGCGCTGTTTTGAATGAAAATACGACAAATCAAGCCCCGACAATATAGGTAGTATAAATGATTAGTAGAGTGGCAATTACTCGTAGATAATTATAAAAAATGGTTATCAGACCAGAATGGTAAGGTAGGCAGTGTCTTTTTGTCTTTATGAAGTGCACGCCACTGGCGATAGTTACCGCTTTCCATAAGGTGGACTATCTGCTCATTTGTAAATGACAAATCTTTCATCAACACCAGGAAGCAGTTCACTCCCCACTCCACTCACACATTCTTATTGCACTGTCATTTCCCAGGCGGTGGACGTGATCGGCAAAGCTGGTACCCCGAAGACCATCGCGGGTTCCCACACACACACCACGCCCGTACTTCTCTCGTCAGGCGAGCGCGCTGAACTCGCCACGGACGAGTATGTGCCCCTTTCCCCTGTCATGGAAGGCTTCGTCATACTCAAGAAGAACGACGACAGCGTAATGGCGGCAGTGCAGTGATTGCATATATATATTATATACCGCTAGTTTTAATTCGATCGTATTAAATGTCACTTTAAATAATAAAATATGATTAATATTTCTGTAATGGTTTTTCTGTAATACCTTGTTCTTGTCGCTCTCTCCGGGCTCGTAGTCCCACCAGGATGTCCCACTGGTGGGTCCATGAGTCATGAGTTACTCGTGGGCCCACCGACATATTCTTGACCAGAATGCGTATTAGCATGTGCTTTGTACTTACTACCGATTTATGGGTAACTTAGACTAAACGTTTGTCCTTTGTGAAATTGAACACTGTTACAGCGTCGCTGGTTTAGTGGCAGTGTGCTTGCGAAACCGATAACCAAGGTTAACCAATGTTCGCAGTGTTCGGATAGTGGATGGGTGACCGTTCCGTAGTTTGAGATAAGGCAAACTTCAGCACCGCAACGAGCTCGCCACTCGTTAGGCAATACGTTGACTGGTCCAAAAGTAATTAGCCAACGGCTTGTTATACATCCTATTGTTTTAATTTTTGTATCGTTTAAAGGCAAATTTTACTACAAACTCCTTGGATAAAAATCAATAGCCGGCGACTATTAGTTTTTTTAATTATATATTCGTGGCAGATGTATTATGATAATATTATTTGGGTTAACGTATAAAAAATCACTTGAAAATTTAATCAGCGCATTTACTGAATTGCCCTTATCACATGCTATTGTCATGTATTGATTTTATTAGTTTAAACATAGTCAGGGCGACCTTAAACATGACCCAGGACTAAGGCAACCGCCAACTGCCGTCACTTCAGAAAACGTCATCAGGATAAAGTCGTTATTAGAGAAATGTCACAACATTAACAAGCATGAGATTCAGGATGAAATGACTTGGTTGGAAGGTTGTATCTCGAATAATGGCCCACTTTTTCAGAGAAGAGCAGAAAGTTACTTGTGCCAATTCATGATACATAATTTCTATGGTCCGTAAAAATGATAGAAACTACATGGGTTTAAAACTATATTTCATAATGAATCTCACAGCTAGTAATATTGTGACATTCTTTTATCAGCGACGACGACGACGTTTTCTGGAGTGACTGACATTGGCGGCTGCCGTCTAGGTTCATGTTTCAGGTCGCTCTGACCTCGATTAAAGTCATAAAATAAACAAACGACAATAGCATAAGCAAGGTACAATTCATCAAAGGGGCTGATAAAATTTTCATGTAATTCTATAAACGTAAACAATATGGGTCATACAAACATTATGTAAAACATACAACAAAATGCGTCCCGCGTTACCTCCGTCATATGGGTTGATTTTTAGCAGACTTGTTATTTTTAATAATCGATAAAAAAATAACTAAAAGTTGCCGGCTAGTGATTTTTCGTCAAGGAGTTTGTAATAAAATTTGCCTTTAAACGATACAAAAATTAAAACAATAGGGTGTATAAAAAACCGCTGGCTAAAAACTTTTGGACCACCTAGTACAGTTGGCAAAAGGAGGTACCAAGGTCAACCTTAGTCAACGCTGGGCACGCTAATAGAACAAGCAATATTTGTACAATTAGATCACAGCTTCAAGTAATACAAGTCCTAGATAAAACTTGGGTCCCCCGCTTTTCGTACTTGGTGATATACCTAAGTTTCCTTATCGTAAACTTGGATGAGATCATGAGACGTGCCATCGCATAAAGCAGGTAGGTAAATAATAAATATAGAATCACGGGGCGGTGCCACTACCGTACGCTATATCGCCACAAAAATCAATACCCACTCAGCAAAAGTGTTCAAAGAATGTTATTTATTTATGACGGTATCAGATTTTCTCACATTTACCTATCCCTACACTATTGACGGCCTACCGCGACCACTTCTACTTCTTTCTCGGGTTTGAGTGAACTTTTTCGTGTCGTTCGCATTTTCCATATTAACCATGATTGTGATTTCGAACAAATATCCCTTTAAGACTTATTGGGACGAGGTTTTTTCGTTAATTGAAGTACTATTCGTCTGGCTAATGCAAGTTACAAAAGTCCTGGGCATCGCCCTCGTGACTTGCGGGCTTGTCGTCGCCGGGTAAGTTGTAGAACATTGCTTAAACTCTTCGTAACCTGTCTTCTAACTTTCTCGAACCTATCTTGAATTTGTATGTTTGTTGCAGCATTGTTGAAGTCTGCGGGTTGAAGACTTCAGATGTAATTATGCATCTGGTAAGTTATTTTTAATAGTAGGTAGGTGTAGGTTGGTTGCACAGACTACCTATGTGGCGCGTAGAGCATTACTTGTTGAGTTAAGTGAGTTAATTAATTATCTCTAGAAAAATCGGCTTATTCTTCTGTACCTACCAACTAATATAGTGAGAAGTATGTAGGTAGCCACAGGTTTAAAATATATACTACGAAGAGTTAACTTAATTACTCTACAAAATAGTACTCTCCACAAATTGTAAAGTCTGTTCAAAAAGTAACTACCTAACGTAAAAGTAAGTAGGTAGGAACATAACTAATTACCTAACTCGCAATTTATAAGCCCATTGCATGGTAGTCTATTGCTGGACTTCAGCCTCCTCCACATCAGTAGAGGGTTATGTCATAATCTCCTCGCTGGGGAGCCGTGTTGGAGATCGCAGTGTAGAAAGTACCTAGGTACTCTAAACGCTGCTGCACATTTTCTGGTCTGTGAAGGTCTTAGCTGGTTTTACACATTTTATCAGTCTACAAAAAATTTCATCATCTTGGTGTAAATTCCTGGCTTCATTAGTTAATTCCTTAGTTATGCGCTTATTACATTTGGCTAAATTCAGTAGCCTAAATTCAAACCAAAGTGGAATGTATTGCCCATGGAGTAAAGTCCATTTTTGTTTCACTTTATTATGTCACGCGTCGCTCCGCTTTTCAAAAGCCGTGATACAAAAATGGAACTTATTTTATGAGCAATACATTACAAATTAATTTGCTCTCATACTTTTTGCTTCTGAATTTAGTCAAATGTAATAAGCGCATTAATTCCGCACCCGCGCCCGTAAACCGTTTTCCTGCTTTTCTTAGTCCACTTTACTCGGTCTTCGGCATCTTTAGTGGTGAGTCCTTTGGCACGCATTTCACTCTTAACAAAGTCCAGTCATCGCTTCTTGGGCCTTAGCTAAAAATAACATGCATTAAATAAGGTGGAATTATTAGAAATGCAATAAATAAGCGGGGCGGGTACTTACACTTTATTGCTAGGTCGCCGTTAGAGTATATCGAATATGAAAAGAACTTCGGTTTGAGCCACATATGAGGCGCTGACATAGGTACTAGGCACCTGACTTTCTCAGTCATATCCATCATCTTGCCGTCAATCCCGGTTGTGCTCTCACGCGCGAGGGCCCGGGCTGCGCCACGATTTTCTGTGATACTTGCGGAGTTGTAGTCTTTGTGCTGTATCGATAAAGAAGCCTACATACATACACTACACTGCGGCAGGGCCGATATAGGAGGCAGCTAGACAATTTGTCCTTACGTAGTAATTCGCATTAATTTTGAATTTGGTTATTTCAGAGGAATACAGCCAAGAAACTCTGGTTGCAGTACTAAGACTGATTAATTAAGGAATACATATTTTGATACACAATATAACTTTTAGACTTTATATAATAATTTTTTGACTTAATAATTTGAATAAACAATGTAATCATTTTTGTGGTGTATTAAAATAAATAAAGTATGTGACAATTTTCAAAGTTTTATTTATGTCTTATACTAATTATTAGTAATTACAATTATTTTCAATACTTTTACAATTTCTATAGCTCTACATTATGTAGCATTTTCTTCTTCTTCAGTTTTACTGTTGTTATCTTCTTCACTAGAGCTATCTGACTGAGATGATGTAGCTTGTGTGTCTGTTTGTTTTGGCTTCTTAGCTTTTAATTTTGCGTTTTGCTTTTTTTTCAATCTTTTGGCTCTCTTTTTGGCTGTCTTTTCTTCAGCTTTCTTCTTATTTTCTTCTATTCTTCTATGGTACTCATCATCAAGCTTTTCCTAAATTAAAGAAGAATTATAAAAATTAAAAATTTCATCAATGTTGACACCAAATTATTTTATGCTACTGTATTTGTAAATGGTCGTCACAGAACAGAAAACTACATTAATAGTTCTCATAAATGCAGGTAATATATTTTTCACCCACCCACTTAGTTCTTCCTGGCACTATTATCATTATCATTGCTTTCAAAAGTGAGTTACAATATGATTAAAATAAGAAAAGGTCTGGCCTAGCTCAGTTTTAACACATGTTACCCAGGTAGTGAATTAAGGATTAAGCGATATATGTAGATACCATGAATCTTAAGGTTTTAACAGAGCATAATTATTATTGATTAGCTACCCACCCCAGTTTCGCACAGGTACAAATTGTACACCAAAACCATAATAATTGTGAATCACTCTATTGTAATCCTGTGAAAACCGCATGAAAATCTGTTCAGCAGTTTTTGAGTTTATTGTGAACAGACAGACTGATGCGGTGTGGGCCCCATGTATTTATAATACAGGGTGTCCCGTAAGTCGACGTCAAGCCGGAATCGGGTGATAGTCCAAATCATAATAGTTACTAGAAAAATAAAAAATAAAATCTAAGTCTTGAATTTTTTAAGTTATAGGCATTTCTTTTTTTTTTGAGAAAATGTACACCCTGTGATGGTTTTTTAACTCCTGTTGCTACAAAACTTAACTTTTTTTCAATTTTATTTTTCTTATGTAATCCCGAATAGTGCTAATCTAACCTATTACTTAGAATTCCAAGTCAACTGCTCCAGCTTGGAAGAAAGTGTCACATTATGCCGTAGAATGAATAGACAATTAATATTTCGTGCAACTTTAACGGACCGTACTGAAAAAAAAAGAACTACGCCAGGTTGGCAAGTAGCACTAAAAGTTGACGCATTTAACAAAAAGTTAGCATCTCTGACTTGAAAGCATCACTACCTGTCTCACTCATACTTCATGAATGACTCTCCGTCTCACTCGGTCTTAGGCAAGCTTTGAACGCAACGCGAAAATTTTTCGAAACTGGGTTTCTTGAAGGAATTTTTTTCCCCCGTAATCAAAGAAATAATATAGCAAGTATCATACCATTTTAGAATCCTTATTAAATGCGTCAACTTTTCGTGCTACTTGCCAACCTGGCGTAGTACTTTTTTTTTCAGTACAGTCCGTTAAAGTTGGACGAAATATTAATTGTCTATTCATTGTACGGCATAATGTGACACTTTCTTTCAAGCTGGAGCAGTTGACTTAGAATTCTAAGTAATAGGTTAGATTAGCACTATTCGGGATTACATAAGAAAAATAAAATTGAAAAAAAGTTAAGATTTGTAGCAACAGGAGCTAAAAAACCATCACAGGCATTTTCTCGAAAAAAAAAGAAATGCCTATAATTTAAAAAATTCAAGACTTAGATTTTATTTTTTATTTTTCTAGTAACTATTATGATTTGGACTATCACCCGATTCCGGCTTGACGTCGACTTACGGGACAACCTGTATATAGTTATGATCAAAAATCTCAAAGAAATGAAAGAATTGCTATAATAAATTATGATCTGTTTAAACTTTTGGTTGGAGAATAGCAAAGGGGACGCTGAGGAAAGAAGACTTAACCAAACTTTAACGTATTCATGTAAGAATGTGCTTTTTTTATTTCAGTACCCCCTTCTATGCAAATAGTAGGTATGGCATGTTATGGTTATATTACAAGAGCTTACCTTTTCGCTTTTTTCCTGTATAAATTTTTGCCTGGCGTATTCTTTCCTTCTTAGGTGCCGATAGACGTGAAACTCCCCCGAACCCGCACCAGCACTCGATCCCATTACATTACGTACAAAATCTGGCGCAGGTGCTAAGCTTTTCGATTTGGGTGGATCAGGTATTATGACTGGTTTATCCTACAACAATACATGGTATAAAAATATGATAGTCACAAAAAATTACACAAATACAAACCCTGAGACTCTGTTTGCAAGAATTTGAGTGAACAACATAGTTTCGACAACAAACTTTACCGGATTTTTCATAAGCTTTTCTAACTTCAGTCTTTGTAAATCTGTCGCATTTTTTATAACAATAGGCTTCTTTTCTTCTTTTTTCAATTCTTTGTCGCTCATTTTCCCGTTTTTAAATGTAATTAATGCAAACCAAGAACTCGCATAGCCAATATCCGCCAGAGAAGAGCAAAGGAACACAGAACAGTACCGAGATAAAAACTAATTAATGACGTTTTAATATTCGCAAAACAAAACAACCATTCACCGACATCAAAAGTTTCAAACCACAAACTATGAACTATATGTTTCAAACTGCCACTGCCATTTGTCAATCTTGGGTAGTAAGTCCATGGTCAATCATCATATTGTTCCACAAACCATTAAAGCTACAAACATCGAAAAGCAGAAGCTAGTGCCGGTAAAACCGATAAAACATTTGATAAAACCGTACAACTATTTCATCACCGCTCTAGTTTCACCTTGCTGAGGTCAAAGTTGTTCGATTTGCCTACACATTTCGTCCGGTCAGTTCGGTTCCCGGTGTAGTGAATTTCAGTGAAAAAGCAGATTTTTAAGGAAATTCCTTTAATTTTGCCCAGGTAAACAAATGTTTTATAATACATATCTTACAATATGCTGATTTATTACTTCTCTGGTTGCCAACATCTATACATTTTATGTAATGATGATTGATTGTCAAATGTTTTAATTTTCCCTAATTATATAAATGTCCTAGTATCAGAATTTGTATTTAATGTTTTTATAGAATTCTTACTGTTAGGACATCTATGATCTACTTTACCTAAGTACAATACATTAAAGTTGACCTTGCCGGCAGTTTATGAAATAAATAATAATAAATATTTTTTTACCTGCAGAAGATTTATACATCTTTCATCCAAAATGCCGATCAAATCCATCAAGGCGCGCCAAATTTTCGACTCCCGCGGGAACCCAACTGTAGAGGTCGACTTGGTAAGTGTAAACGTCTGGCATGACCTTATGACCTTGTCTTTTTCGTCAAAAAGTTATAGTAGATCAAAATTAAGATATTCTCCTAATTATAACACGTAAGTAAAAAAGTATCTACTTGTTATTTACTAATACATTACTATTAAATAAAACTATTGGTAGGTACTTTCATGGATTTTCCTATACCAAATCTGTTTATAGGAGTAATCCATTAAAATAAAACTAGGTATGTCGTCCATACTAATTGTCGCTACTTTACTACTTAATTGTTTTTATTGTAAACCTGTCAAAATTTAAGTAGGTATTTTAAACATGCATTCTTAGGTATACATAGGTATATTTTGTTGAATGCTTGCTTATTATTTATTTGAAGGATTAATGCATTTTTATATAATATTTTATTGATAAACAGTTTTTTTTTATTTACAAATGGATAGGGTGTTGCTTTATTTTTTAAGTAGCTTTTGCCCATAACTTTATCCACGTAGTCCTGTTTTTAAGTTTTCCCTTTAATTTGCCTTACAATGTTCCCAGTCTCGATTCATCCCCTTCCAGGCGAAATTTTTAAAAGTTATTATGTGGTGCTGAAGAAATAGCCATCTGCATGCATTGTTCGATCTGTCTTATTGGATATATTTTATCACCTTTTTGACGAATTTCCTTCCACACATGTAACAAACTCAAACTCAAAAATTATTTATTTTAAGATAAGATAATTTTTATCTTTTTTTTAATCTCTTATCAAACGTCAAAAAACTAGGAGAAAAAAACAAAAGGGTTGTTTAAGGAGCTCATTCAGGTAGGGGGTGACGCAAGTAGACCGGCACATTTGTACAAAGTGTCAAGTAAACCACAACAAGTAACTTTCTCCCCCTTCCCGCTAGAGGGTGAATTTCAAGACATATTGTATCATATTTTTTAATTTTTATAGGTGGGTACCAAATTATAAATAACACGTTTAAATACTGGTGCTTTTATTCATTGAATTTTGGTATAACTAAACGAAGTACAGCAATACTTTTCCCACACACCTACAGGTAACTGAACTTGGACTGTATCGTGCTGCTGTGCCGTCTGGTGCCTCCACTGGAGTCCACGAGGCTCTAGAACTGAGAGACAATGTGAAAACTGAATATCATGGCAAGGGTGTACGTACTGCCATCAACAACATCAATGACCTCATTGTGCCTGAGCTTCTTAAGGCTAACATTGAAGTTACTGAGCAGAAAGAGGTAGGTCTTACAATACGGTTTTTGAAATAAATTAAGGCTTAATCAAATAAACTTATTTTAGATACCTAGAATAAGTATAGCATACGCTTGTGTGTTATATTTTAAAGAAGAAAGATAAAAGAGGAAGAAAAAGCGGCTGCTCGCCGTGGTCTATAGTGGCAGCGTGCTTGTCGATGATGGGTGAACGTTTCATGTAGTTTGAGGCTAATCAAACTTTTGCACCCCAACGAGCTCGCCATTCGTAAGGTGTGCCTTAAACACCCTGAGACTGGTTGAACAGTCTCGAGAGCCGATTGGCCTCCCGTGACGTGAATTGTTAGAGTATTATTATGAAAGAAGAAAACTATTGCGCTTAGTCATTTTTCAATGTGGTTGCTACACATTACACATTTCATTGGTAACGGCATATACCCTCTCCCGGATAAAGTCCAACGTCTTCTCAGGTTGTTGGTTTACGTATTCGCTCGTTTCCAAGCTTGTCTCGCAATTTTTTGAGCTATTTGTCAACCGGAAACGTTTGCGCCGCGATTCTCGACTTCATTTAAAACCAACTCTCGCCATTGTCATTTCGTAAATTTCGAAACTAATCGAAAATATTGTTTAAATGTAAATTCATCTAAATATATCGGGGTCTACTAACAAGTACAGAACAGTAGTTAGAAAATGACAGTAGGTAACAGTTTGATACATTATTGATTATATTATGTTCCACAGATTGACCAGTTGATGATCAATCTCGATGGCACGGAGAACAAGTCAAAACTTGGTGCAAACGCTATCCTTGGCGTGTCTCTTGCCGTGGCCAAAGCCGGTGCTGCCAAGAAGGGTGTGCCTTTGTACAAACATTTGGCGGACTTGGCTGGCAACAATACCATCGTTCTTCCAACACCAGCTTTTAACGTTATCAATGGTGGCTCTCACGCCGGAAACAATCTTGCCATGCAAGAATTCATGATTTTACCTACTGGTAATAATATTCACTTTATTTGAGATTATTATTTTATTTGAATAATTAAAGAAACGTAATGCTAATGGCAACCTATGTTATGATTTTTAGGTGCTTCTTCATTCACGGAAGCGATGCGTATGGGCACTGAAGTTTACCATCACTTGAAGAAAATTATCAAGGAGAAGTTCGGTTTGGACTCCACTGCTGTCGGTGATGAGGGTGGTTTCGCGCCTAACATTCTCAATAACAAGGATGCCTTATACCTCATTCAAGATGCCATCCAACAGGCAGGATATACTGGAAAGGTAATCATCTGAATATAAAATAATTGCCTCTTAAATGTTCCTTTATATACTTTACTAGTTTTATTTATATGACGAATTTGTTTTCAGATTGAGATTGGTATGGACGTAGCTGCCTCTGAATTCTTCAAGAATGGCTCTTATGACTTGGACTTCAAGAACGCTAAGTCAAACCCATCCGATTATTTGCCATCTGACAAGCTGTGTGGTCTTTATCAGGAGTATATCAAAGACTTCCCGGTGGTCTCCATTGAGGATCCCTTTGACCAGGATGATTGGGCGGCGTGGTCCAACCTCACTGCCAACACTTCAATCCAAATTGTTGGAGATGATCTCACAGTTAGTATTTCTTTAAACCATCTTATTGTGTTTTGCTTTGATTTTTATTTAACAGATTGATCACATAAATATACGACGGAACAAGCACTAACTTATTTCTACAACTATATCTTTTTCTGATGGCCTACAATGATTTTTGTGTATGCTATGATTTTTTATTACGTTTTAGGTTACAAACCCCAAGCGCATTGCCACCGCAGTGGAGAAGAAGGCCTGTAACTGCCTGCTGCTGAAAGTGAACCAGATCGGCAGCGTGACGGAATCTATCCAAGCGCACCTTCTCGCTAAACAAAACGGTTGGGGCACCATGGTTTCCCACAGGTAAAATTATTAACCATTATGTTTTACCCAGATTGTAAAAAATATTTTTTTTGTAATCACTTTGCATGACAATGTGCAATTAAAACGATTATTTTGAGTTCGCCATCTCAACTTCTGGACACTTCCGCCTTCCATGCCGATAGACTTTGTACCTCTTGCATTCCTCGGTTCCGTACGATCTTTCTCGCACGTCTGTCTGACCACGGATTGTCGGACAAATTTTCGGGATTCCTTCACACGGTTGTCCAACCGAGTATTACTTATAGTACAAAATTTTTGTTTAGGTCTGGTGAGACTGAAGATACATTTATCGCCGACTTGGTGGTGGGCCTGTCAACTGGCCAGATTAAAACCGGTGCTCCGTGCCGCTCGGAACGTCTCGCCAAATACAACCAAATCCTTCGCATTGAGGAAGAGCTTGGCGCCAACGCCAAGTATGCTGGCAAAAACTTCCGCAAGCCTGTCTAAACTATTATCGCAAAGAATATTCTCCAGAGTAGTCTATTATAAATAGCAGCATCATTATAAAACTAGGGGAATATGTTTTTGTTATAGTGATTACGTGACTATCGCATTTAACAGATAGTGCGCAAAGCAAAACATTATGATGAAATTATTACATTGAATGTTCAAAAACAATGTTCAACTGTGTAGTGTTGTATGTGTCGAATGTTTGAAATTGTATTTATTTAAATTGTGGAAATTATTTTACTCGTAAGTAAAAATTAAACAAAAAATTTAATGATGTTCAATAAATGTCTATTTAACTCGATATTTTTTGTTTTTTACCATTAAGTATATACCTACTTCAATCGACTCATTATATACATCTATATATATATAAAAGAAAGTCGTGTTTGTTACAACACATGACTCGAGAACGGCTGGACCGATTGCCATGGTTTTTGATTTGTTGGATTTGTTTCCGTCCCGAATAGCAGAATACATCTTAAAAGCAATGAAAACTCGATATGTGTAATGAATACTTAATCATTTCAAAAAGTGTAAATGTCTTTTTATAGGTTGTCTATGTTATCTATGTCACGAAAGTTCAGGCACTGTTATTATATTTGGTGGTTTTATGCGAGTGCACATTTTAATAACAATGCCGCGTCCTAGAAGATCTAATCTTTCCCAGCGAAGCCGTAATGCAATTAGGCAACGGAATATCGCGAGTCAATTATCTGATGGAGAACGAGAAATTGCACGAGAACAGCGCCGCGTTAGTATAATCGTCCTTAATATTCCTACAAATATGACCGAAAAAGAGGTGTTCCAGTGCATCTTCGAACAGAATATTATGGACAAGCACCCTAGTTTCGACAAGGATAAGTTCTACAGCTCAATAAAATTGAGCCATAAATCCGGTAGGAAGGACGCCTCAACGTGTAATTTTATTATAGAACTCACAGGAGAACTAAGAAGGATGATCATTGAACAAGGACGTGTTTTTATAAACTGGTCATCTTGCCCTGTGCGCGACTACACCCTGCTGACTCGGTGTTACAACTGCCATCAGTATGGTCACTCTGCAAAACACTGCCGAGACACGACCCCCATCTGTGGACACTGTGGGGATTCAGGACATGCAATAAAGGAGTGTCCCAAAACAACAGAACCAGCAAAGTGCGCCACATGCGCACGATATAAAAAACCAGCCAGCCATAAAACCGGCGATGTATCGTGCCCCGCAAAGAAGAGCGCTGAGGTAAGGTATGTCAGCTTCATCGATTATGAGGGCGCCTAGAGCGCCGCACTACTCGGGTGTTATAGCACTAAATTAAAAATGGGTAATGCTACAAAAACCATAGTAGACGATATTGATTCGGCATTTAAGTACGAATCTATTCAATGTGACCCGGATAAGTGTTCATCAATAATAAATAAAAGTGGACATAACTTAAATATTTTAGTACAGAATATACGAAGTTTAAACTGTAATTTCGATGGAATGTTGGCTCTGCATCGTAATATTAATTTAGATGTAGATATTATAGTCCTAACGGAATGCTGGTTATCCTCGGCTCACACTATCCCTCAGTTAGACGGATATAACTCCTATGTCAGTGAATCTAGCAACGTACTACAAAATGACGGTGTAGCACTTTTCATTAAAGCGGACTGTACTAATGTTACGGTCGAGGAACCCGACATAGCTGACGCGAATTGCCTAATAGCTAAAATCGGTAATGATATCGTTATTGTGGCTATATATCGCTCACCGTCATACAGAAATATTGACAACTTCTTACGATCGCTAGGTACAATACTATCTACCCTGTCGTCCTTTAAGAATGTGTTTGTTATAGGTGACATAAATATTGACATAAAAACTGGAAATCTTGACAGAAATTCGCCTGAATACCTTACCCAGATGGCATACCATGGCTTTATCCCTACCCATCTCTATCCTACTAGAGGACCAAACTGCCTAGACCATGTACTGGCCAAAAATACCCTTCCATTAAAAAGTTTAATAATAAACAGCACTCTTACAGATCACAGTACAGTGTTACTAAGTGTACAAAAGAGGGTCAGTAGGTCTTATGCGGTGTCATTTAGTAGGAAACAAAATAATGCAGCAATAGCAAGTGACCTACAAAATCTAGATACTACTTGCATTTATAGCACGAACGACGCTAACAAAGCAACGCAGTATTTTATTACGGCATTGCAAAATATTATGGAAAAGAACACGACGACTACTGTTTTACCTCAACGCAAGAAATTAATTAAGCCATGGTTAACCCCTGGCCTGTTAAGATGCATAAGAAATCGTGACAGTCTACATAAAAAATTAAACAAAGACCCTAACAATCCAATCCTAATAACTACCTATCACAGATATAGAAATTTTTGTAACAATTTACTAAAGAAATTAAAAAGACAATACGAGAAATTTCAAATAGCTAATGCAGGTCAAGATAAAAAGAGGTTATGGCAGGCAATTAAAAACATAACAAACACGCACACAACTACAACATCGGCGCGAGCACTAATTGCTGACTCCGCTACAGCAAGTCAGAACATAAACCTAGTCAACAACTTTTTCGCTAGTATCGGGAAGACTCTAGCTGAAAAAATAAAGGTAAATAGCCCGTCCACAACCAGACCGACTTGCACTACAACCCAAATTCCCAAGTTAAACTCTTTCGCATTAATGGACACCGACGAAAATGAAGTGGAAAGTATCATAATGACCTTAAGAAATGACTGTGCTAGTGGCATTGACAACATTCCCTGTTCTTTTATTAAACTACATAAAAAACATCTGATTGAGCCTATGACCCACATATTTAACCTTTGCCTTTCGACTGGTGTTTTCCCTAAAGTTCTAAAAAAAGCTCTAATTAAGCCCATTCATAAAAAAGGGGACAAGAGCTGTGTCAATAACTACAGACCCATCACCCTACTGCCATCTATATCGAAAATACTAGAAAGAATAATCTATAAGAGACTCGTACAATACTTGGAATGTAATCAACTACTAGCACCGTCGCAATATGGATTTCGATCAGGACGATCTACTAATGACGCGGTCGACAATCTCACTGATTACCTTGTGAGGCAACTCGACTCCCAAAAAAAGTGTTTAGCTATCTTTTTAGACCTTGCCAAAGCTTTTGACACGGTAAAAATCCCTATTCTTCTCGACAAACTTCAAACCCTGGGAATACGAGGGCTACCCTATCGCCTGATAAAAGACTATCTCACGGATAGAACTCAACGTGTTTCTATTGACAATATAATTAGCGAGGAACTCCCCACTGAATACGGTATTCCCCAAGGAAGTATCATGGGTCCGATATTGTTCCTAATTTATGTCAACGAGTTATGCTCACTCCCTCTCAATAATGGTAGAATAATCACATACGCTGACGATACTGCCCTACTTTTTAGCGACAATAGTTGGACCGAAGTTTTCAGACAAGCGCAAGAGGGTTTCTACTCAGTATCCCGATGGCTCAAGAATAATGCACTTACACTAAATACCGACAAGACCAAGTACATGACTTTCTCTTATAATTCCTCTACCCAGCCTCCAGTAAACATGTATGATATTGTTGCTCATTCCTGTCTAACGACCGACCCGCTCAAACAAAATAGTACCTGCTCCTGTCCTAAAATTAGCTCTACCAAGTCAATGACATATCTAGGCGTGATTATTGACCAACATTTAAATTTTAAGTTGCATATCGAAGCCCTTACCACAAGAATGCGTAAACTAATATACGTCTTCAAAAACCTCAGACATGCTGAGGCTTTACGAAGATCCGTTTACCTTGCGCTGTGCCAATCTTTACTTCTATACTGCATTACAACATGGGGTGGCACACATAAAACAACTATTATTGACTTGGAAAGAGCACAAAGAGCTATCTTAAAAGTTAGTACCTTCCGACCCTTCCGCTATCCGACGAACCAATTGCTACATGAATGTGACGTTCTTTCAGTTCGTCAATTATTCATTTTGCAAACGGTTATAAAAAAACACTCCCTAGTGCCCTTCAATCCCGAAACCAGTTATAGACGCGCGGACATGGTGTGCAACAATGAATTATTCCGCACGCAGCACTCTCACAGGTTTTTCTGTTTCCTTGGCACTTATCTTTATAACAAATTAAATCGCAACCTACGTATCCACCTTATGAATAAATTTAATTGCAAATTAACTATCATAGATTGGTTAAAAGGTAAGTCCTACGAGGAAACAGAGAAAATACTAGAAGTTGTTGGTTAAATATAAACATAGTACGTAAGTTTTAGTACTTAAATCTCATCCTACTGTACCTATACATACAATTTAAACACTTCATTGTTTCACAAAATACATGTAAGAATTAACCTATATATTTAGACCTACTAACCTGGATGCCTAAGATACAAGTAAATCATTTACTTAGTTTAGGTGTCCAAACTATCAATAACTAGAATTAAGTACCTATTATTATTTGTGCAAGAGTTGTAAATATGTAGCCTTGATTTTATTTGTACCCATTTACTATAAGTAGGTATGTTGTAATTTTTAATTAACTTGTAATTTATGATTAATTTTTATTTGAATAAAAAATAATTTATTATTATTTATTATAGTATGGAGCAAAGAAGGGCCTTAATTCGTGCTTCTCAAACACAAGAGCAAAGAGAGGCAGCCCGTGAAACGGCTAGGTTAGAAACGAGAAATCGTCGAGCTTATCGTACAGATGAACAGAGGAATAATCTTCGAAGTGCAAGAAGAAATGGTTCAAGTATTGATTTGAATCGAGCAGCGTTTCTGTATGATTGCACCATTGACTACAGCTTGCATCGTTTAGTTTGCATTGGTCCAATGGACGTTGTTTGCCAGCATTGTGGAGCATTGAAGTTTGCTGGTGAAACGCCTGGTTTGTGCTGCCTTAGTGGTAAAGTGAAATTGCCATGATTGGTCCCGCCACCAGAGCCATTGTGCTCCCTGCTTTATGGCGAAACACTAGAATCACGACATTTTCTAGCGAACACTCAAAAATACAATGTCTGTTTCCAAATGACTTCATTTGGGGCGGAAATTATCGAAGAACACGGATATAATCCGACATTTAAGGTAATTTATTAAACTTTATTTTCTGGGTAGGGGTAGGCTAGGGGTAGGGTAGGGGTAGGGTAGTTGTAGGGTAGGGGTAGGGTAGGGTAGGGGTAGGGTAGGGTAGTTATGGTGGTGCTGCTGCTAATTGACTCTTCCTCAATCGGTCCCTCTATGCGGATCGTGACTCTGTTGACGTAGCAAGGATGTTCTCGATTGGTCTCATTGTTTTACGTTCATCAAAGCCTAAATTAGTTCAGCTAAAAAGTAACACGACATTCATTGACTGTTAGGCGGTACGAAGTTCGCCGGGTCAGCTAGTAGAAGATATTTCAGAAAAAACAGTCGGGTTAGGGTACTCTCTACGTCTAAACAGACACAAGAAATATTATTTGGGTTTAGTCTATCTGACTGTGCGCGCATCACGCAATAACCCTTGAAAGGATTTTGATGGTGTTTTCACAGTTTGGCAGCTTGGCATCTAATTTAAAATATAATCCATCTAATTCGGGTAGATAGAAGAACCAGAGATACAGCTTGAGCCCTAAGCGAACTCCACATGTTTAGCCTATATTCGTATAGTCCCGTGCATGTTTGGCATGTCTCGCCTATTTCATAGACTAAGTAGAGATGTATCGGGTTTATATTTATCTTCCTAGCGCTTTTCCCCGTAACAGGTTCGGGGTACAGTTGACCATGATCCAGGATACTAGTAGATCAGGTAATGACAGTAGAGCAGCTGCCATCACCTCTGTGACCCTTTTTACAGCAGAAGGTAGATATCAGATAAGCGATATTACACTGATGAATCGATATAATATCGACGCGTTTTGACACCTACCACATCACTAACAGGCGAGCATGTATAGCGCCTACCAGTCTCGGCAAAAGTTTCGCCGGAAGTTTCGGCGAACATGTGACGTACGCTCTAGTGCTAGCAAATACTAAAGACGTAATTTATAATGTCGCGCGCCGGTTTTAAAACTAAACCGCGGGTTGCTAAAACTTCATAAATACCATTTGTTCGCGGACTAAGTCGTGGGCGGGTAAAAGCTAGTAGGTATTACTACCCGGTCTCTAAGTTGGCTCTGATGCTGGGAGTCTGCTGGTTAGGTATTTGACATTTATGAGTAGCCATAGAAGTTTAAATAGAAAAGGTTTTGAACGAATCTACGGGTTGGATCGGTTGGTAGACTATTGCAGCCAAACTCAAACTTTTTTTCACAAGGGCCACAAAAATGTTTTAGTTTTGGTGCCGCGGGCCGCTATATACATTTTTGGAATAAAGTTCATGAGCGAGTGGAGCGATCTCGAAATTTTGTCATTCAGACCTTCAGATTTTGTGATGAGTGAATTTGAGAGAAGAAAAACGTGATTGGGTTTATCTACAAATCCCATGCGTTCTTATAGTCCAGTAGAGATATAATTTTTTGATCACATAACCTTTGATAATTCTAAAGTTTTTCATTTTCGCTGGGTGGATAACTTAAGTGAATTCATTGCTATATACAAAAATGCTAACAGTTTAGAGTTGTGCAATTTGTGTAAAGTAGGTATTTGTTATTATTACGTGTTACAACGTTAATATAAAATTAAAGTTAAAAAACTTTGCTGTTTCTTTATGGGTACTATCGAATCTTTATACTAGTGAAAATGCTAACAGATAGGTACTGTGGAACTACGGAAAACTGAAAATGTGCTGTAATTTTTAGTATAAAAAATTAAAGTTTATAAAATCGTCTCCAATATGCTTATATAGATTAGTCATACCTTACAACAAAAGTTCTAACAACTAGGTACTATGCTGTGCAAGTAATTTAATTTTTTCTTTGCGACATGCACAATATTGAATTAAAGTTTATAATTTTGCGCCTACATATGCGTAACAACTAGCTCTACTACCATACAAAAGTTTCAACAAATAAGTTCTATGCGTTTTCTATAATAAATAAAATAACATTTCAATATTAGTATTACGGCGCGGCGGAGGAAAGCGGGGCCGTGCGGCGCTTTGACTGTACGTGGCGACGGCGTCGCTGTTGTTGACAACAAAATAACATTTTATAATGGCGACACTTAGTTCCAGGTTAAGCCACCGGATCAGACCAGTTTGTGGTTTGTATACATTTGATGTCCATATAGCTGGCACCATCACCATAGAATGTAATCGATTAACTATGTCCAAAACTTAATGGTGAAAATACTGAATATATGTTAATGGTTTGTTTGATCATTTGTTTTTATTTAAACTTCATCGAAATAAGTGCTAGTGATAACAATTTTTTGTTCACTTGTCCTTTGATCATTCAAAAGTTTCAGTTTTTGCTGGGTGGATAACTTAAGTGTATTCAATGCTAAGTTCTTTTTTTTTTTTTTATATATTTTTTACAAGGCAAGCATTTGACCGCCATCTCACCTGTTGGTAAGTGACGATGCGGTCGAAGATGGAGCATGCCCGTCTTGGAACAGCCTATTCACTCCAGCCTTGAAAGCATCCAGATTATATTGATCAGGAAACACACTTGCAGGCAACGCGTTCCACTCCTTAGCCGTACGCATTATAAAGGTCGAGCCAAAGCGGCTCGTGCGGATAGCTGGAACATCCACGACATAAGGATGAAGCGCTCGCCCGGATCGCGTCTCCCGATGGCGGAAAGGGGCCGGCGGAATGAGGTCGTGCAGCTGCTTCGCACACTCTCCGAAATGTAACCTGTAGAAGACCGACAGACGCGCAACCCTACGCCGATGTTCGAGGCTCTGCAGCCTAGCCTCAACCAACTGCGGGTCACAAATTATCTTCTTAGCACGTTTTTCAACCGAATCCAAAGCCGCTAGTTGATATTTGGCTGATCCATCCCAGAGGTGGCAGCAGTACTCCATGCAGGATCGGACTTGTGCTTGATATAACTGAAGCAACTGCTTTGCAAGTACAAAAATGCTAACATTTTAGAGTTATGCAATATGTATAAAGTAGGTATTTGTTATTATTAACAACGTTAATATAAAATGTAATTTAAAATACTTATTTATGGGTACTAATCTTTATACTAGTGAAAATGCTAACAGATAGGTACAGTGAAACATCAGAAAAACGAAAATTGCAAGTGCAACCATACCTTGTACCAAATGCTCTAACAGATAAATAAAATGCTGCACAGGTACTTGAGTTCTTACTTTAAAAACATATACGTACTATGCCTTTCATTTAAATAGTGAATAACTATTTCGCGCGATCATTAGCAAGTTATACTCCTCCGCCCGCTCCGGTCATAATTTAAAACCATAATCATAGGTATACTAACTTAATGTAAAAATTATTATAAAATAATAATAATACATGTAGCCGACCGTGCGTCTGCAGGTGCGCGTTGTAGGTATCAGGTGCGTCACGGCTGGAGACAGCGATGGGCGACGGCGGGCGGCGGGACAGGACGCGGGCGGTCGGTTGCATGTGTAATTATTATTAGATAATTTCTCCTTGGCCGCTACTCAATAGGTACTTACTCTGTGGACGTTACGGCACGTTTAAGGCACTACACCCCAAGAGTACTCGGAAATGATGGATTTTTGACACGAAATATGTAATAATTTCTTCTTTACATGCAGGCCTATAGATAATAAAAAAAGTCCCAAAGCCAATTAATTATATGTATTTCTTTAATCTTTCCTTCAAATTATTGTCGAAGGAAATTTTGATAGTTTTTTCTATTCGAAATATTAGAGCAACTACTAAGAATATCAAGATGGTTCTTTTTTCATAAGAAAGGTAATTAGTTTGTACAAATTACTGTTGGTTATATTTTTCGGTATCAATAACACCCATGCCTACTGAGCGACTAATCCACACCTGCCGTTCTCGCGCCAACGTACGTTTACGTTACATAATAAATCACTGTAAATTAATAAGGGCAAATATCGAAAAAGTAACCAACGGTAATTTGTACAAACTAATTACCTTTCTTATGAAAAAATAACCATCTTGATATTCTTAGTAGTTACATATAATTAATTGGCTTTGGGACTTTTTTTATTATCTATAGGCCTGCATGTAAAGAAGAAATTATTACATATTTCGTGTCAAAAATCCATCATTTCCGAGTACTCTTGGGGTGTAGTGCCTTAAACGTGCCGTAACGTCCACAGAGTAAGTACCTATTGAGTAGCGGCCAAGGAGAAATTATCTAATAATAATTACACATGCAACCGACTGCCCGCGTCCTGTCCCGCCGCCCGCCGTCGCCCATCGCTGTCTCCAGCCGTGACGCACCTGATACCTACAACGCGCACCTGCAGACGCACGCTCGGCTACATGTATTATTATTATTTTATAATAATTTTTACATTAAGTTAGTATACCTATGATTATGGTTTTAAATTATGACCGGAGCGGGCGGAGGAGTATTACTTGCTAATGATCGCGCGAAATAGTTATTCACTATTTAAATGAAAGGCATAGAACGTATATGTTTTTAAAGTAAAAACTCAAGTACCTGTGCAGCATTTTATTTATCTGTTAGAACATTTGGTATAAGGCATGGTTGCACTTGCAATTTTCGTTTTTCTGAATTTTCACTGTACCTATCTGTTAGCATTTTCACTAGTATAAAGATTAGTACCCATAAAGAAGTATTTTAAATTACATTTTATATTAACGTTGTTAATAATAACAAATACCTACTTTATACATATTGCATAACTCTAAAATGTTAGCATTTTTGTACTTAGCATTGAATACACTTAAGTTATCCACCCAGCAAAAACTGAAACTTTTGAATGATCAAAGGACAAGTGAACAAAAAATTGTTATCACTAGCACTTATTTCGATGAAGTTTAAATAAAAACAAATGATCAAACAAACCATTAACATATATTCAGTATTTTCACCATTAAGTTTTGGACATAGTTAATCGATTACATTCTATGGTGATGGTGCCAGCTATATGGACATCAAATGTATACAAACCACAAACTGGTCTGATCCGGTGGCTTAACCTGGAACTAAGTGTCGCCATTATAAAATGTTATTTTGTTGTCAACAACAGCGACGCCGTCGCCACGTACAGTCAAAGCGCCGCACGGCCCCGCTTTCCTCCGCCGCGCCGTAATACTAATATTGAAATGTTATTTTATTTATTATAGAAAACGCATAGAACTTATTTGTTGAAACTTTTGTATGGTAGTAGAGCTAGTTGTTACGCATATGTAGGCGCAAAATTATAAACTTTAATTCAATATTGTGCATGTCGCAAAGAAAAAATTTAATTACTTGCACAGCATAGTACCTAGTTGTTAGAACTTTTGTTGTAAGGTATGACTAATCTATATAAGCATATTGGAGACGATTTTATAAACTTTAATTTTTTATACTAAAAATTACAGCACATTTTCAGTTTTCCGTAGTTCCACAGTACCTATCTGTTAGCATTTTCACTAGTATAAAGATTCGATAGTACCCATAAAGAAACAGCAAAGTTTTTTAACTTTAATTTTATATTAACGTTGTAACACGTAATAATAACAAATACCTACTTTATACAAATTGCACAACTCTAAACTGTTAGCATTTTTGTATATAGCAATGAATTCACTTAAGTTATCCACCCAGCAAAAATGAAAAACTTTAGAATTATCAAAGGGCATATTCTTCCGGCTACTGGACTATTATCCCATTCTAGCTGTTTACAAACATTGTAACAAATAAAAGCAATCAATGTGTGAGCCAGGCGAGCTTCATTTCGTATAGAAAACTAAACATAAACAGTGAGCGAGCTAAAATCTTTTACTAATTTGGCTATCTATGAGGCTTGCGAAACTAAGAAAAGTATGAAATGTTAATGAGCGAGCGAACCAAGTTATAAATTTTTTAAATATAATATCTATGTAATTGTATAATTGCACATAATTATTACATAATTACATTGTTGTGGTTTCTGTAAATTAATTAGCAAGCGCAGCGACCTCAAAATTTTTTATTACCTATTCCATAACTTGTATCAAAATTTGAAAGTTGTTGGAAGTGAATTCAAAGATAAAAGATTGTAACAAAAGTTAAAACAAACAATTTATTACCAAATGAGCACGGTGAACTTGATTTTGAATGGATAACAAAACGTAATTAATACACTTTCCACAATTTGGTTGTTTACATGGCATATGCAAGTTTAATAAGCCCATGAACGAAGTTAGAGAACTCGATATTGTGGTACATTGTTCGAATGTAATAAGAATGAAACAATGAGCGACCTAGACATTTTTGACATTTAGCATACCCCACCTACGTATTTAAAAAGCTTTTAAGTTCATTTAACACTTGTATAAGTAAATAAAAAGAACAAACATATTTGCATAGAGAATTTTTTTTTGCATATTTGAGTTATTCCATGCATTCTTGGAGGGCAAGCTTGTGTTTTCAATCAAATCGTAGACTATTTTTTTCGTCCATGGTGTTGTCTCTGGTTGTACCGTCTTTGGTTGGATCAGCTGTCTGCTGTCACTGTAAGTCAAACTGTCAAGGATAATTGCACGAAGTGGTGTATTGTTGTAAATTTTAGTACGAAAATCAAAATTGTTGCGTTGTTTAGGGATCAATAAATCATCATGGTTCAACTTTCGAGAATTCTTGCCCGAGTGCCAGCGATAAAATTTCGCAAAGGATTAAACGCCACCTCTAGCAATACGCATGCGGATTCCACTCAAGCGGCCACAGTATCAGCTGTGAGTAGCGTATTAGATAACCAGTGCAGTGAGTTGGTTCAGCCAGATCACCTAGCTTTTTTGTTTTATGAAACCTAAATGTGTGTATGTGTAATGTATAGTAGATATGATGGTCGACAGTTTCCATTTTTATTAGGGTGGCCGTCTTGTTGTTTGTCACTGAACATTATAAATAAACCTAAAGTTTAATGCCCCAAATAACATAAAAGATAAATTCATCTACTATTATTTTGTTTTAGCAGGCCCAGTCCAGGCAAGGCCCGAGTGCGGGTCCTACTATCTCTGATATAGAATTGCCGCTACGATACCAAAGACGACCTCTGAGCCAGGAAGAAATAGATCATATCAATGGTGGTGGTGTGGCATAAAAGAGCAAATTACAAGCTGGTTCCATATCAATATATTTTGTTGTTTAATGCTGCATGGCACTTTTATCTCCGCTTCTTATATACCATGTACAAATAAATTTTGTGCCTTTGCAGATACAGAGAAGAACAATGTGTTATAATATTTTCAAATCAATCACACCAACTAATTTGTATAGGTATTGAGTGAAATAAAAAATATTTTAGCATTGATTTATATTTCTGTATTGCATACATCTGTTCATACCAAAATTTTCATTGAAGTGGATCCAGTTTTACCATCTTCTCCTCTTGGATAATGATTACCTTGAGTTCATTAATGGTCTATTTGAATTTCTTAGTTTAAGAGGTTATATACTTGATAGCATTATAAATAATAATGTGTGGTATTTAAACAAAAAACTGCTAATACGATATTGAAGATAGTCCATATTTGTAGCCCAGTCAGTATTTGCTGTTGCCCAGCCAGTATTTCTTTTGAGCTCCTGATATTTTAATATTGTCGGTTAGTCTTTGCAGTCAATGTCATAGAATCTCATCATTAAATAAATGTTGTTGGTCAATGTATATTCTCAAATTAAAGTTATTTCATATTTATTTAAGACCTTTATTTGCAAGGTAATATATTAAGAAAGTAGTTAGTTGAATTATTTATATTAATATTATATGACTAATGAAGCTGTGTATTATTTTTAGAAATACTTTGTATCTCAACTTCCTATTCTTGAGTGTAATAAATAACATCCTCGCCCTCTTAACTATCTCGGACATTCCCTCAGTTTCATCACAACCTATCAGCCAGTATTTTTTAAATTATCATAAATAACTTTTATGTTATATGGATCATAAAATTTTTAGAATAAAGAATGAGGTAGTTTCCTAATATAGATATATTGCCATATTTAATGACATAGTGATCATCATCTGGCCGCGTTTGTTAGCACCATGCCTGACTCTGATATTTGAGTTTTCAGCAAAAGTTATAACAGTAAAAATAGCATTCTGTGCAACGTTTTCCTGGTAAAAATATGTTTTGGGACAAATAGGAATAATGTAGGTTCCATAGTTTATTAGTTTTGAAATTGCTTTAGTAGTTGGTAATTATCTATTTTGTACTCCAACATTGCAGTTCTTTGGCTCTAATGAGAAAACATGCACACTCAGGCTATTTATAATTAGTAGCTTATTGACTTTTAAATACCATACGTATAATAAAAATTTTTTGATTAGAATTAGATACATGTTACAGGAAATATATGTAATCCGTCATTATATAGAATTTCTAGGAAATTTTGTGTGAATATTATGCTCACTTCCCAGTAATTTCATACATTTCCTACACAGCAATTGGAAATATGTTAATTTTGGTGCGCGTTTGTAAAATGCCTGTTGCAGCTGCTACGATTCTGTTATGTTGTGACTCTGTAAGTGTTTTTTGAGCGCCGGAGCAGTGGCATTTTCCCTTTTTAATATAAACATATCTTCAAAACATACATTTCCTGCTACTATTTAAGAATTGCATATAATGCCTAGGAATTACATGCATTGTGACAAATCATTTTAACATTTCTTAAATTGGCTCTCCATTATATACATTTCCTAGGAAATAGGTTTCACACATTTTCGGTAACATATATAAATGAAGTACTGAAATAGAAACAAATAAATATGCTTGAACTAAATTCACACAGCGCCATATAGCCCTAAAGCAAGCGAAGCTTGCGTTTTTAATTCATACTTATTATAAGTACATGCTACACCCAGACCAGCAACGGAAATTAAAATCAATCTTTTCAATTTCTGCTCGGCGGGGAATCGAACCCGGGGCCTCTGCATGGCGGACCTGCATGTTAACCAACTGAACCGCTCAGGTCGTCATATAGAACACAGTTACTATTCTCAACATTATATTGTTTGGAATGTAGTGTATTAACTATAGGTTCTATTTATTAGGTAGGTACCTACTGATCACGGATACCGATTATACCGAGATAACAGGTACTACCGAGTATTATCTACTTAGAACATACACATAAGTATAAAAGAAATTACGAGATTTATCGTTTACACTAAGTAGGTAAGTGCTTATGTTAAACTTATGTATAGGTACAATGGATTATCACAAAGACATGTAGGTACCTGCTTTCTCAATCACCCACCTGTTTTGGTTTGTAATCAACGTATAAAATGTAGATAATATATACCAATGAAATAACAAGAAGCACCCTAATAATAGCGTATATTGAGATTTTTCTCCGGGATCGCCCGCATCTGTGCAGCCTGCCCATCGTATGCGTCATTACTGTTAGACCCGAACTTAATGATGCCGAATGGTGCGAATTCTCGTTTCCACTCAGCAGTTTGCGGTAAAGTGAGGAGAGCTTGACTTATTGCAGACTGAACTTTTTCTGTAAAATAAAACAAAGCGTTAAAATTGGGTAAGTAGGAAATATTCGTAGCAAGTACTCATATTTATTTAATATATATATTAATCACCTGGAAGTCCAGAGTTGACTACAATAGGATAAGGTGGAAGACGACCAAGTGTTTCCAAGATGGTGATGTCTTTACCACCATCCGGCATGTACTTTTTGGAGTACAGTAGGGTGGTAGAGTCAACCGCAGCCCATTCTGCCTGCTTTGACAGCACCATCTGCGCGGATGCCCAGTGAGAGCCCGATTCTGCAAAGATAAATACACGTAAACTTCCGGCTCTGTAAAAATAATTGATAATCATACAACAATGGAACCATCAATGCACCAGCATTGTCGTATCAGTCGTATGGCGTACCTACCACATCTGGTCTCGGAGGCCCTTGATATAAATTTTATTAGACTTTAAAAAATACAGGCAATATTATTTTTATAGTCATAGGCATTTATAATATTGTAGGATCTATTCCAGACTTCCCTGCCTGCTTCTACTACCTCCTAACTATTGGTTCCACCCAAATCATCGTTGTGGACTTTTGGTACGCCTCAACATTATGCGGAGGCGGTCAGCCAATGAGTAGGTAAGTACCAATTGTTATTGATAGCATCTGCTATAGAGTGAAACAAATCCCAACTTGCTAAAATCTCAAACCAATCCCACTGGCTTGCTCTGATGCATCTGAATGGAGGTTCGCTGGAAAGAAGCGTATGCCGAGATGACCAGTTAAACGGAAATTGGGAATGGAATCGGTTAAATTTCCGCGCAAAGAAGATTGACCACTATCGGGCAGTTCTGGGGCTCTTTTTGAACCGCTCACCTCGAGTCGAACGGTGTTCAATTTTAATTTTCGGCATGAAAAACTATTTTTTTCAATTACATTGGCAATACCGACAGCGAACGGTTCAAAAATAGGGAAATACAGCGGTAGGTATGCATCAAAATATAGAACTTTTCATGCTGAAAAATAAAAATTAAAAACCGTTCTACTCGATGTGAGCCGTTCAAAAATAGGGCCCCAGGTAGGCTGCCCATCTGTCTAGTGTGGGAAAAATTTAGTGCAAATTACATGAATAAATGATATATTATAAATATAAATACGGTTGCGAGTCACGGAGTTGAAGATGCTGCGGTGGATGTGTGGGGTTTCCCGTAAAGATCGCGTGCGGAACGCCCACATCCGCGGTAGACATCATGTCCGTGACATCGCAAATAAGCTACAAAAGTGTCGCCTTCGATGGTACGGCCACGTCTTGCGCAGACCGGCAAATTATGTGGGGAACAGATGTCTACCATGCCGCCAGGCACGGGAAGGAGAGGCCGGCCAAAAAAGCGATGACTGGTCGTTAAGAGTGACATGCGTGCTAACGAACACACCACTAAGGCTGCCGAAGACCGAGCAAAGTGGACTAAGAAAAGCAGGATGGCGGACCCCGGACCCCCGCATGTTGTGCGGGAGTGTAGCCGGGATTTAACGCTAAGATGATGATGATGATATTATAAAAATAAATCTAAAAATATATAATAACGGTGTAGCGTGCGATTGAATGCTTGCGGCAATAAATTGTCATCACCGCCTCTCTCCCGTTCCACTCATACGCAGATGAGCATTCCTACATACATAATCCTACAGTGCAATTAAATGTTTAATAACAGATAAACGTAAGTATATGTTATAAGACATTATCTACAGTATCTACCAAATTAAAACATATTACGACCGATACACATAATTCGACAGATGCTGATAGCGCCTTACTAAATTATGTTTACACATATGATCTTATATTTTGTTGCCTATTGTTAATTATTAGGCAAATAAGGTAGCATGCAAATGAAACACAAAATATTTCTGAGTAACATACTTAACAAAGATCCAAAGAAGGACGCGTTCTCTCCTTTCGCCTTGAGGGTTTTGAGGACAATCTTGCTGCCACTGAGGGACTGCTCGTCGCTGTACGCAAACGTACATCCGCGGAGATCCAACAACGTGTTTACGTTGTGGGCTCTGCAATCACCACGACAGTACTAGTTATTAGACCCGACAGCTAAACGTAAAGCGGACCTATTTTGTTATCAACAGGGAGCGCGACAGTTGCGATAATGCTTAGCATTTTTATCAGCTCCTTCATTCTTGTCATATTATTTATTAGGCATAACATTATCGAAGTAAAATAAATGTCTTTATGGTACTAGTCATGTTTGAAAGTAAATAAGTACCTACTATCTAAGTTTCAGTTGATAAATTTTGGTAAATAAGATATGTTCTTACAGTAATAGGTGGGGGTTAACATACTTTTTATCACTATGTATGATGACGTCGGAAAAATATCCAGGCTTGTTCTCTACGTTCATTTGATGTGCGAATATCGGCGTAACGGGAAGCAGCATCGCACTGGTCTTACGTTCACGCAATTTCATATAAGCAACAGCCGTCATAAAAGCTGTGGAAAATTGTAAATTACGATCATATTTAAATTTGGCATTGCTCTGACAAGCAGTAACTTCATTTCGAGCTGAGACTAAATTAGGTAGTCAAGCAAGTCACACAAATGCTAGTCGTTAGGGATATTACAAAAACGGAAGTAATTAATTAATTTGCCAAATTGCCCTTGATGTTAGATGACTAGGTAGGTACCGACTTGTACGAGTATTTTGTTTTATGAGTAGGTACGTATAGGTAGTGTTCAAGATATGTAAAACGGAAGATTTGTCTGTTATATTAGGTATATTGTAGGTAGGTCGGACCCTGGCAGAAGCCGAGACTGACCGGTCGGATGATGATGACGATGATTGGTATATTGTAGGTAGGTTGCCTATACCTAATTCACATAAACGCTGAATCATGTATAGATGTCTGAAGCCATCATTTTCCCGAGTGAAATAAACTCGGAATTTTTCACGGGAAGGTGTGAAACGGGCTCTCCGGGGTGTATTAGTCCAAAAGTAAAGATCAAATTTACAAGGTTGCCATCGCGTGGGCACAGCTAACTGCAGGTAAGTGGTTGGTCACCTTTCCGCCGCCTGCCAAATCGGCCATCAGTTATGCGAGATATATGTGGCCTGCTATTGCTCGATTCTTAAACGCAGGTAAAGTCCGTTGCTCGATATCTTCCTTTCTTTCAACTTTAGATCAACTCTTTGCATGTCTTTCCTTCATACGCTGAGCTCTACGTGTCTGTTCAGTATGTAAAGTAAATATCTAATAGGTAGGTATCTGTAGATACGTACGTACGACCTAGGTACTTCCAACATTTTTACCAGCTTATTTTATGTCGTAAACTCGAGCACTAAGTCCATGTAATACGTTCTTGGTTTTACACCTATCTAAAGGCCTTATCTACCATAAATCAGAAAGTATCCGTATCTTAGGTACTTTTTAACTGCGAATTAAAATGGCGTACTACCACTACTAGTAAGGTAAGTATACCTATTTACTAAAATAGTGTGCAACCTATTAGGTTTGTGTTCAATTTAGGTAGCTACTGTTATTGAATACGGTAGTTAGTATGTAGATAAATACTGCGTGGTAATAGAACTTGTACTCATCAACTTTTATAAAATAATACTAGTGGACCCGGCGCAACTTCGTACCTACCCTTTTTTCTTGCTTATAAATTCCTCTTGAATAACTCTTATGTGTTGTTGAAAACCGCATTAAAATCCATTGCGTAGTTTAGAAGATCTAACAGGAACAGACGGCGGGAAGCGATTTGTTTTACACTGTGTATACGAGTATGTATAGATATAGATGCTATAGACATATGCTTTGACAATTCACACAGCGCCACCTAACCCCCAAAGTATATTTATTTATTATTTTATATAAAGCAAGCAAAGCTTTTGTTATGGGTGCTAGATAACTGATAAACTACTTATATACTTTTAAATACATAGGTACTTATTATTCATATGACACCCAGATCCGTAACTGAAATTAAAATGCATTTCAATTTCTGCTCGGCCGGGAATCGAACCCGGGACCTCTACGTGGCATGTTCACCAACTGAACCACTCAGGTCGTCAACATAGTATTTTAATCTGTTAGGTGCTCACCTATATCAATTTTGTCTGTTGCAAATGGATCAGGTCGGTCTTGGAAGGGGCCAGACGAGCGGCTTTCATATTGCAACGTACAGTAACAGTCCAGCGCCTCTTCTAACAATTGCACGATGAGTTCATACAGCTTCACCGGATGTGTAGGACACATGTAGGTTACCACTCGAAGTTCTAGTTTCTGAGACATTTTCACGTTAATCCTCGGTCACTATAAGATGAATACTAAATTATAGAAATCGAGACTCTAGTTTATTAAATGAGTAACATTAATGAGTTGTTTGTATAAATAAGAACACAATTAGATTATAAATGAGTAATGGCCGACTAATATTTACGGTTGTTGACTGTCTGTTGATAAACGCACGCCGAAGCCACGAGCGCCGATCGCCGCGGCTCATGCAAACCTAGCTGTCGATGACGTCGTATGGCAGCACGTGGTGAAAGCGTGCCCGCCGCCGGCCAGTGAATAGTGCAATGTATTTGAGTAATCTACCTGCTAGCACTACAGTAAATAGTAACTTGCGTGTTCGTTGTAACTAGGTAATGTCTTAATGTTATTGCCAACGACTCGCTAAGACGAACTTGGTACGTTTTCTTTTAATAACGCCGCTGTTCCTAAGTAGAGAAATAATTACGATGTGTAGCTACCTATCGCATATATTATTTTACCGATATTTGTAGATGAATTCAGCTTGAATTTGGTTTTAGATTTGAACTATACAAAACTAAAATTCCAGCTAGTAGGAAAGCTATATTTGGAACACGTCCGAACGCTCCGAACTAGACAATAGGTAACAAACTCGAATCATGACGTAAATAAGTTTACGAGGATCGCCGTGTAGGTACTTGGTGTAGCGCAATGGTACTACTATGTATAGGCACCTAAAAAGTGGGTTGCAGTGCTGCAACAAGAATATAAAACCAAACTAGCAAGCTAAAGCCAACCTGGCTTCAAAAAAACTTGGGTTGCATAATGAAGCCAAAAAGTTCTTCACACGGCATTCACGGGGCATCGCCTTTTGCTGTAGGTACAAAGCGCAGGTTTGTCCCCATATGGAAAACTGCTCCCGCCTATGGGATGGTGCACCCCAGCTACAAGGCTGAAAATTGGAATTTGAAATTTAAATTGTTATATTTATAACACTGCGTTCTCCAGCCCGCCTGCCAAGCGTGGAGGTTATAGCAATAACCTCCCCTTTCCTGGAAAAGTCCTAAATCCTGCAGTGGACTGTTATGGGTTGTGATTATGATGATGACTTAATGCCATCTTAATGCGAATACTTACGTTTTGTACTCACTGAACATATTTTCTCGTTGACAAAGATATACAGGCTTAAGTCCCGGACAAAATAGTTGGTAGGTCGGTAGGTCCCTACCTAAATACGAAAGAAACTCTGTCTGTCTGTTGTTACAACGATAATACAGCCCAATTTATATTTTTGCCGCCGCCACTGAACAGATTTGGATAAAACATGGACCATGCAACTCAACGTAGGTAGATAGGCAACATGGACAATGTTGCATGATCAAAGGATAGTGATGCTATATTTTTCTACTTGCTTCATCATGTTAGTCATTAGATACTTGTTGCTAGACTGAAGAAGACGAATTATTAAAAAAATATGGCTGTGTGAGCATAATTAGAGTCGGTGATGTAGTGGTTAAGGTGTCCGACTCGTAAGCGAAAGGTACCGGGTTCGAATCCCACTGCGTCATGTACCAATGACTCTTTTCTGAGTTATGTACTTACCTACATTAGCTGAATAAGTACTCACTACTTAAAGTAACCTACATTAGTTGAATAAGAGAGAGTCTCACTGCCCAACACCGGGTCCTTGTGATGGACCTGTGCGTGAAGCCCCGAGACAAATACCGGGAGTAGTGCCGTCGCGAAACCCGGTGGTGGCTGCTTGAAGGAACCAAGTCCCATGAGTTCGCCGCAGCTGTCGACGTTCTTAGTATTGCGACAGACGGTGAATTCTTCCAACAACTCTGGGACAGGCAGCTATCATACGGGCGGCAAGGATTGTGCTGGGGGTGTCAAGGGGCGGACGCAGGCTTGACAAGGAGACCTGGTGGTGGAACGACACAGTCCAGAGGGAGAGTAGGGTAAAGAAAGCCCTCTTTAAAAAGTGGCAAGCGTCCAGATCTCTTGAAGACCACGCTGCATACAGGGATGCCAAACGTGCCAGCAAACGAGCGGTAGCCAGAGCCAGACAAGACCACTTACGTCCTTTGTACGAAAAGTTGGAATCGTCTGAGGGGCAGAAACTAATCTACAAGTTGGCACGATCGAGGGTCAAAGCGGCACAGGATATTACCATTTGTCGCTGTGCAAGGTAACCTGTTATGCGACGACCGCGCGGTAAAGGAGAGATGGCGCTCGTATTTCCACGAGTTACTGAATAAGCAGCATAAACAGGTGCATCTACCGGATCTCCCTCCGAATCAAGGACTCGTGTCACCGATAACGCCTGAGGAATCGAGGCGGCTCTTCGCCGCATAAAGAATATGGAGGTATAGCACAGGTTGTGACCTATTTTACCTACAGCTTAAACAATTGTGTATGATTAAGTACTTGCTCAATAAAGATTTATTATTATTATTATTAAGAATCGGAAAGCCGTCTGACCCGATGGAGTCCCTATCGAGCCGTGGAAATCGATGGGCTCTTGTGGTGTGAGCATCCTTACCGACCTTAATAACTGCATCCTCCTCACCAGGAAGATACATAATCAATGGAGGCTGAGTATAATCACCCCAGTCTTTAAAGATAAGGGTTGAGTGCGGGAGTGCACCAACTACCGCGGTATAAATGTGATGTGTCACACCATGAAGCTCTTCGAACGCATCGTGGAGTCTCGGATCCGACGGGAGTGTGGTTTCGGCCGGGTTGTGGGACCATGGACCCCGTATTTGCCCTTAGAACTCTCATGAAGGGATATAGATCAAGGAACACGCCCCTGTATTTCCTGTTTCTGGACATGCACAAGGCCTTTGACTGTGACCCTCGTGAAATGATCTGGTGGGCGTTGCGGTCCAAGTCAGTAAGGTAAGTAGTAAGGTCAACCTGAGGCCTATATTGACATTATCCTAGACATGTACCGCGATTCCGATTCCATAGTTAGGACTGCTGTTGGCGACACCAACCCGTTCCCGATTACCGTTGGGGTACACCAGGGCTCTGTCCTCAGTCCACTTCTGTTTAACGTGATATTAGACGTAATGTCAGACAGCATCCATGACTATCATGTGGTACCTCCGTGGCTACTCATGTATGCTGACGATATCGCATTGACAGACTCTGACAAGGGGCGACTTGTCCAACGGATGGAAAAGTGGAAGGAGACGCTTGAGAACGGCGGTCTGAAGATAAATGTGGCGAAGACAGAGTACATGGCTTGCAATAGTACAGACCCCTACCCATCCGCATAGGTGAAAAGGAGGTTAAACGAACGGATCAGGCCAGATACCTGGGGTCGTTACCAAGCGCAACTAGTGACATCGACAGCGACGTCAAAGCCCGAATATCCGCGGCTCGCTAAATGGCGGGAGGTAATGGCTGTCATTTGTGACCCCAAGATGCCTATGAAACTGAAGGGACAGGTCTACGAGACCATTATTAGACCAGATACGGCAGCGAGACTTGGCCTCTACTAGAGCGACACAAGCAGGAGTTGCGAGTAACGGAGAAGAAGATGCTGCGGTAGATGTGTGGGGTTTCCCGCAAAGATCGCGTGCGGAACGCCTACATCCGCGGTAGCCTGCATGACCGTGTCATCGCAGATAAGCTACAAGAGTGTTGCCTTGGATGGTAAATTATGTGGGGAACAGATGTCTGCCATGCCGCTCCCGACAGGCACGGGAAGGAGAGGCCGGCCCAAGAAGCGTTGGCTGGACGTCGTTAAGAGTGACATGCGTGCCAACGGACTCACAACTAAGGATGCCGAAGAACGAGCAAAGTGGACTAAGAATAGCAGGAAGGCGGACCCTGGGCACCCGCGTGTTGTGCCGGGGCGCTACCGGGATTTAACGCCAAGATGATAATTATGACATTAGTTGAATAAGTACTTACTACTTATAGTCAGTAGTAAGTATGTACTTATTCAGCTAATGTAGGTTGACGCAACGACCCAAAATGAATCTTTACCTCCGATAAGGGAAAACATCGTGATGAAACCTGCACATTCTGGTTACCTACTGAATGTGTAACCATGATCAAAGGTTATTCTGGTAGCAAGGTCACGGGGGTCAGATGGCAGTCCCTCCCTCCTATCTGATCTGCCAAATCCAGGATCATGGTCAGGTGGACCCCGGGCCCTCGTGCGCGACTGCACAACCAGGAACGGTACCGATCTCCAATCGCATGATACTATCCCCTGGAATGACGTCACAACATGCATTTAGGATTTTCTGTGACGTCATTCTAGAGGGTGGTATCACGCGATTGGAGTTCGGCGGTGCCGCTGCGGCGGGCCATTCAACGCCAAGATGATTATTTTATGGCTGTATGAGCATAGTTTTCTTTAAGTTTTTGGACCTAGAGCACCAAAATGTTTGCTCTACTTAGTGGTATGTTTGTTTGTGGTCTTGCTTATGGCTTGTCAATCGAAGTATATAGTTCATAGTCTGTGATCGATGTTTGCTTCGTGTTTGCCACAAACTATGAACTATATGTTTGCTTCTTGCATTTATAGTGTTTGTGGTCTGTGGCATCTTGTTGCTTGCGGTTATATATAGTTCATAGTTTGTGGTTTGTGCTTGCGGTTGCGTGTTGTGGTTGCGTGCTTGCTTGTATTTAGTTTCATTCGTATAATATCCGCAAAACTATAATAAAATGGGGAAAGACGAAGTTTCAACAAAAAAGAGACGTAAAATAAATACAAGTTCTTCAAGTGAAACACCCAAACAACATGTTCCTGGCGATGTTTACAAGGTTAGTTTAGTTTTATACAATTAGCCGCCTATTTACATAATAATACTTCATGGTCTAAGCCTAAAACCTAAAGATACTGCTTCAAGTTCGTGTACAACACTGAATTTGACATCAAGACGAAAAACCACTAACATCTTGAGATCATAAAGTGTGAGTGACATTATGATATTGAAAAGCCGTGATAGTTAAAAGCATTCGATCGATGCCTTTTTTCCAGAAAGTAGTAGATTTTGAGGAAGCAGAGGCGCAGCTGCGTCCTGCTGAAAAAGATGCTGCCTTATTCAAGAAAATATGTCAAGATATTCGACAACTTTTCGCAGAAATAGCAGAGTTGAAAGCAAGAAACACTAAGGAAGTGAGTGGAGTTGTATGTAATCATAATTCTGAATTTTAAATCCCAATATCTTACTACCTACTTATATTTGCAGGCTAAAGAGAAAATTAATGCTAAAAGAACTGAGGCATCATTGCATCTAGTTGCATTGAAAAAGCTTAATCGTTTGGAAAAAGTTCGTACCAGAGCCGGGCGGGATGCACTAAACAAAGAAAAACAAAGAGTGGATTCTACGCATTTACTTCTCCAAAATCTTTTGTATGAAGCTGATCATCTCAATAAAGAAGTTACCAAATGCTTACAGTTTAAGTCTCAGGATGAAGAGATTGAATTAGTGCCTCTTGATGATTTTTATAAAGATGCTCCATCAGAAATTTCTCGTCAAGTAAGTAACATAAACTCTTAAAATATTTATCAGTTAAAATAAGTGAAAGGATAAATGGTAAATGTTACGACATATCTTCAGCTGTCTGCTTACTAAGGTTTTAAAAGAATTAATTATAAGATATTTTGAAAATGTTACAGGAGATCACAAAAACAGATGAGCATCAGCTACAGTTAGCCAGGTTGGAATGGGAGCTACGTCAAAGAAGAGAATTGGCTGGAGCATGCAGTGAATTAGTAGCATCAAAAGAAAGGGTAGCTGCTGCCATTGCTGCTGCACGCTCTAGGCTGGATGCCTTGGCTCCACATCTACGTGATGTCCTTAAAGCCACTAAACCTTTACAAGAATGCCTAGCATTACGCCTAGACGAGAAAAGAGATGAGCAAAGAGCTGCAGCTCTATTACCATCTCCTCTGTTTTTGCTTTACACAAATGCAAGTGCCTATTCTGATGTGCTGGGAACTAAAACAGTAACAGTAGGTGAGGATAATCTTTAATTGTATTTATTGATATGAAATAATAAAAACAAAATAATCATCATCTTGGCGTTAATGTCCCGGTTGTGCTCTCGAGAACGAGGGCCCGGGGTCCGCCTTGACCATGATCCAGGATTTGGCAGGTCAGGTAATTACAGTGGAGCGACTGCCATCTGACCTCCATGACCCTGCTACCAGGGGAACCTGACCAGATTGGATCATGGTTACACATCCAGTCGCCTGAATGTGCAGGTTAGGTTAGGTTAGTTATTGATATAAAATAATATTCTAGCTAATATTTAATATGAATTCTGTTCTAGGCATAACTGGAGATGAAGACGAAGCTAAAAGACTTGATCAAATAAACAATGTTGACAATGAACTAATTGCATCAAATGATTCTGATTCTGATCAAGATAATAATGATGAAGAACCAACAGAGAAAAAGAAGAGGCGCCATAGAGCAGCAAAGCTTTCGAAACAAGAAAAGGCTGAAGCCAAAACTAAAGAAGTAGTTAAAAAACATCCATTGAGTGTTGAAGTAACTGTTAAGGTGGAAGACGACACCGGATTAAAATTAATATTTTCATATCTAATACATTTGAAAATTGTTGTGGTTAAATTCGCTGTGTCTCTACCAAAGCCAGCCAGTGGTGTTTCTGCTGCTGATGTCCTAAATGGTCATTGTATTTTAAATGAACTATACATTGGAGACACTGGAAATGATTCACCACATCCTGGGACTGCATATTTACTGAGGGCTGCTGGAATAACAGAACCCTTCAACAATTTTATTCCTGATCTTGGTAGACCTTATATATGGGCTCAAAGGATGTGTGGTTTAGACTTCATGGCCAGTAATATTGAAGCACCAAAGCCAGCAAAGTCTATTTCTCCTTGTCAAGCTTTAAGTGTAACAACTGTAGAGAATTTCATTTTAACTCTCAAGAAAAGGCTCAAATCCCGAGTACAACTTATGAAAGAGCTACTAGACCTAGAATCTGGAAAGATATTACCAAAAGAAATTCATCCAATCCGAGTTTCAGGTTCATTAATACAGTGGCAGTCGGTAGGTTGGCCAGAGTACACTCAATCACCCTCTTCTGCCATTTTAGTGTCTGAGGGTTTGGTAAATGCCAATGACATGCTTTACCGGGCCATTTTTACTAGGCAATCAGCTAAGTTGGTCGCATTAGTGGCACTGCAGAGTGATTATCCCAAGAAAGCACCAATATTTTCATTAACATTGCATTGGAATGGCACACATCACTCAGGGATTAACGATGACATTAGAGACATTGAAAGGATTATAAATACAGATTGGGGATCTGAAGACAACAAGAAGGTCTATACTCTTTCTGCACAAATATCAAAACTTCTTACATGCTTGGATATTCTATTGGAAACAATGGGATCCTCAGAATTTCCACCTGACAAAGTAATGTTGAGACCTGTGCGAGGTAGAAACAGAACTAAACCCTATAAATTTTCAAAACTGGGTACTGGTATCTTCATTCAATATTAAATCAGATTTTTTTCATTTGGTCTTGTTATTAATAATAAGAGTTTAAATATTTTTAAAGGTGTTTTATTGAAGTCTACTTAGTCCACACACACAGCGACAAGGCACTTGCGCGTTGAAATTGTTGATGTTATAAGCGACAGCCATTTTCCGTCAGTTGGGGCTGCCCGACTATAAAATTTAATTCGTCGATATAGTTTACAGTATTACAGATAGTGTTCAAATCTGCGCGAACGCGCGCAGTCCTACATGGAGCTGACTGGGACAAAAGAGTCTGAACATTTTTTTCGACCCACGTTTGTTCGCCGAACGATTCGTCGACAGTATGCTATACTGTAAAATTTCATCAAAAGCCATCAGCACAGCCCATAACAGTCCACTGCAGGACTCAGGGCCTCTCCCACGAAAGGGGTTATTGCCATAATATCCACGTTTGGCGAGCGGGTTGGAGATCGCAGTGTAATAAATATAAATGATGGAAATGAGGATGGAAAACGCTGTTGCCCATTTACCAGTTTATGGAGACTCTAGAATTTTTCTCTCGAAGAATATATTGGTTTGTAATTTCATATATCTTTTAGTTACTCCCCGAAAAAGCTAATGAACGAATTTTGAAGTAATAGATGCGACAGTAGGCACCTATACTATTTATAAAAGTTATTCGTGATTCAGAGCTGATGATGCTAACGTGCAAAGCCTTTATCATCGACGCAGGGTTTCATTTCGGAGAGTGGTGTGTGCAAGAATTTTTCGGACAAATCCATCCCGCCGCCGGATACTTATACTTGCATATCAGCTATCCGCACGAACCGGTTTTTCTCGACCTTTCTAATGTGTATGGACATAGATACTTTCTATATATAAGTATACTAAAACGTACTGATAAGGAAAGGAATGGAACGCTTTGCCTGCTAATGTATTCCCGTACAGTACAAACTGGACTCTTTCAAGGCCAAAGTCAATAGGCTATTTCTACAGGCATGCTCCGTCTTCGGCCGCATCGTCGCTTCCCTTCAGGTCAAACTTACGGATATACTCCACAAGCGTAGTGAGGTGAGTGTAGGCCGCGCTCCGGCCAGGTGGAGTAACTATTTGCAGGTAGTTGCTGAATATGGCAAGCCGAGCTAAGGCCAGGGTGCATTGGCGCGCGTTGGGGGAGTCCTATATCTAGCAGTGGATTAGCATGGGCTGATGATGATGATAATGATGAATCGAACCAAACTGACGAATAATCACATTGCGAGCATTTTCGCTCGCGAACGATACATTCGTTTTGCAGCACGTCTACTATCTATAACATTCGCCTGGCGAATTAGAATGCAAAATACGGCATGACTTCCGGTCAGGACATAGGAGTGGGAGTCTGGGATCTTTACTTGTCCTTTAGGCACCTACCTACGTTAGGGAATCGTATCGGATGCAGTGTGTAACCGTAACTGCTCTCAAGGCATCGAATTGGTTTGTATGGTGGATATGAATAAAGGGAATAGTTTTATTGTGTATAGCTATTTATTTAAAGAAATTTTTAAAAGGCTAGGTTAAGAGTACCATGGACGACGAGATTTGCGAATGTGAATTTGGGAGAAGCGAGAGAAGTTTGTCAGTACCATAGCAGGTGGAACAATGTGATCTCTGTCTGCCTATTCGTATGGAAAAGACGATGTTTCTTTTATTTAAATCTGTTTGATCTTTCTTTACTGGATATTGTGTAAAACCGTAATTCTCCTTTGGAAATCCTTGAGGTTCAAGTCTAGTGTAAGGTTGATAATGATCCCTTATTAAACTAAGCCAAAAAAATATACGTAAATGATTCATGATTTAAAATAAGTATTTATTATATTACATTTAACAAAACAAAATAATTTTATAATACAACAGTCTTAATTTTTTTTCTTATTGCGGTAAAAAAGCATTGACCATTATGGAGGAGGAATACAAATTTTTGATCACAACATCAATTATTGGTAAAAAAAATAATAAAATAAACTTAGTAAAATAATAAAATTATCATTTATTTTTGAGAAAATACTTTCAAAACATATTCCATAGCTTAACCTAAAAATGCCATAATGTTATTGGTCGATAATGAGATCTCTATAGCTTTCTATGACTATAGTGAGATAATTACTTCATAATTTTCATTTACACTAAGTTGGTATTAAAAGGTTAATCATTATGAGACTTATTTGGAAACAATACTACTTTACTAAATATTTTTTTTAGTATTTTTCATGTTTATACATTTATTTGAGGCTGAAAAATAATTTACATAAAATGAATAAACACTTCTTTGTTGTTATCAAAGGGCAAAGATTAATACCTCTAGTGGGCCTTGTACTAAAATTACAACTTACGAAGAGCCATCCATTCATCTCAATAATCAAAAGAGACCTCTACATCTATATCACCTCCAAGCGACTACTAAAATTCGTGAAGCAGTAAAATCTACATCATCTATCTTCTACTGCCTTTACTAATCGTCAATCAGCGAACTGTACTTATTGAATATAAAAAAATAGACATTTCGCTATTGTAATCTGTTATTTTTCATCGCTAATGTTCTTACTTGATTATATTTTTCACTTATTTCTTTCATACAATAATTATGTATTCAATCAGTATTTTAGATTTTCTCACTGTGAGTTTGTTTATAAAAAACAAAATAAAATCACTTTCCATCTTGCTTCTTCAAATTTGCTTACTTCTAAGGACTTGTTTGATAGTTTATTGCATTATGAGATCCCGGCCTCAAGTCGGACGTCCATTATTTTGCGAGGGTCCTTGAGATAGTCGAGGCGCTTTTGCACTGCGTCTCGATCTGGAAAAAACAAACGAAACGTCTTGCACTGGTTCAAAATCACCCAAACACATTGGCATACAGAATATGTGACCAATGCCTTCAGATATTAGGATTGAAAAACAAAAAAGCCAGCAACTTTTGTTTAACCAGGATAATGGTCTATTTGTTCGGAAGCTACAATGCCTGCCACAGACAGATACACGTCAAATGTATAACGCGCGGTCGCGCATGCAGACGAAAATAGACTTTCCGATATTTGTCGGTTAGGTTTATTTTATTAGTTCTGTTAGTTCCTTTTTACGCCACACATGCAGTATTATACTTTGCTCTCAGTTGCTTTCTCTTTCTATTGAAACCATCTTTAAATAGGTTCGCGCATCACTGACCGGCTGAGGTCCCGTGTCGCTCCCTAAGCGCTTAGCGCAAGTGGTTAATGGTAACAATTTTTTCAAACCAAGTCACAGAAAAGGTAAACAAACAACTCACTGAATATGTATCTACAATTAGTAGTAACAAATACTGTCCTTTCTAATTTATTTTATTTCACTACACAGATCAGCAGCCGTACCGCCGATCTCTGATAGTACGCCGCCATCTCAATTGCGTGTGGACCAATCGCAGCAAGCCAGTGCTAGAGCTGTCTTGCAGAAATTGGTTTAGACTCAATTGCACCAAAATGGCGGCGTATATATCGGAGATAGGCGGTACCAGTTCAGAGCTACGGCACACAGATCAATGCACTTTTTAAGGGTATGTTCCGGGTTTCCTGCCGCGTACCTTTGTTGACGAGTATTTCGATGCAGTTGCATGCATCATGGTCACGGGACCGATCAGTCGTCCGGTGACCATGATGCATGCAACAAAGGTACGCGGTAGGAAACCCGGAACATACCCTTAAAATGTGTGATAATAACCGCGATAGTTGAAACATTTTTGTATCTTTTTTGTAACTTTGCTTGAAGATAGGTTTAGTCATACATACAGTATAGGGGTGACTGCTTACACTTGTAGAGTTGATCTCTATGTGCGGGGTGCATGGGGTTCCGTTCGGCGAGCGAGTGCAGTAGTACTTGCGCGGCGAGGTAGCGCTGCTCGCAGCCCTTGAAATCGCCCATCAGCTCGTCTATGGCCGCCAGTTGGCACTGTTGGGAATAAGGGAGCGTCAGTTTTATGCATTTTCGGCTATCATCATCATCATATCAGCCGAAAGACGCCCACTACTGGGCATAGGCCTCCCCCAGAGATCTCCACAAAGGCCGGTCCTGTGCCTTGCTCAACCAGTTGGTACCAGGTCGTCGGTCCACTTTGTGGGCCTACCACGCTGCGTCTTCCGGTACGTGGCCGCCACTCGAGAACTTTACTGTTCGGCCATAAACCTTATTAAATAAGGTGCAAAACGTGTAAAAATACACAGATGGCGCTAATAAAACACGAGGTGTGTTGTCAAAATATTTTCGTATTAGCGGCCGGTAAACGACATTACAGAAACAGTATAGTTTGCACATCTATTTCTACACCAATGACTTGAGATTTATAATGGCATCTGAAGACCTACCCATCACAAACGCCATGTCATTTTTTGGATTTTCAGAATAATAAAAATTGTAATAAGGGTATTTCAGGGGAGAATATTACTAAGGCGCAAGGTCTGCTGCCGTGTTATTGGACACAACATCAGTATATTGACAGATCCATTTAGCCAATGGCACAGCTTTATTTTGGCACAGTAGCGCAATGTGACCGACTTTTGAAATCAAAAAACCCTCATTGCATATCCTCAATTCCTCACCATCATTATGGTGATGAAAGGTCCACACATTCAGTCAGTCAGGTTCCCCTGGTAGCAGTGCCACGGAGGTCAGATGGCAGTCGCTCCACTGTAATTATCTGGTCTGCCAAATCCTAGATCATGGTCCAGCCCCCGAGCTTTTGTGCGTTAGAGCAGATCCGGTTAACGCCAAGATGATAACTTACCATGCCAATGGCGGTTTCGTAGAGCATTTTGTCGCACACGGCGGGCAGGATGCCGGCGTCGTGAAGCCGTCGCGTCTCCAACATCACCCACTTGTATTTGGTGTTCATCGCCAGCACCACTGCAAGTATACAACAATGTTTATAGCACCTACCGAATGTTATACTAGTGTCTCTAGCTGCCTCGTATTGGAAGGGAACAACAAACTTCAACGTCAAACACCAATGTCCTGGTATGAAGAATAATAGTAATATGTAGTTAAAGACACCATGCATGATGCAGCTTAAAATACAGTGACTAACGTAAAAAATCCTGCCATCATGTGGACCATGATCATAAAAAGAAAAACTTTGTGTATTTGTAAGTTTCGATGGTGGGGAATCTCCGAAATTACTGAAAGGATTTCGAAAATTATTTCACCAACACAAAGCTACACAATTCCTGAGTTTCATAGGGTACTTTTGATCATTGAACGTTTACAGAGATACGAACAGAGCGCGTGCGAAAACCGCGAACAACTACCGTTTCTTTTATAACAGAGGGAGGCAAACGAGCAAGCGGGTCACCGTCGCCCACGGACCCACAATCCGAATGCGTCGTATATTACTTAACCGATAGAAAAAGTCGGATAACCCTTTACTTAAACTCAAATATATTTAAACTGATTTTAATGAAACAAAGCTAAGAACCATTTCGATTAAACTGGTTTTCAAAATCCACATCCGTTCATCCGCTCGGGAGCTACGATGCCACAGAGCTAACTAAAACACTAGAGGCTAAAAAGAAAGGCATGCATGATAATGAATGAAAACAATGATAATAATAATAATAATAATTAATAATTATAATAATATCAAATCGAATATTAAAGCTAAAGCGTTTAAGGGTAAAAATGGTTAGCAATAGTAGAACTAGAAAGCATAGAATAGAAAGAAAGAAAGTAGAAGAAATGGCATTTTTATTTTATGTAGTGTGTCCCATACCGTTCCTGACTTGCGGCGTGGGCTGCAGCGTGCGCGCGCGGTAGTGCGCGGCCGCCAGCCGCAGCCCCGCCGCTAGCGTCTCCAGCGCCTGCATCAGCAGCCCCAGCCGCACGGTCTCGTCCATCACCTCTGCAATGGGGGGGTACCAACTCAGTATGCGAAGGGTTAGGAGAATTGCACCAACTCAGTACACGGTAAAGATCGCAGGTACCAGCTGGATACGGAAGGCACAGGACCGGCCTTTGTGGAGATCTCTGGGGGAGGCCTATGCCCAGCAGTAACCGTCTTTCGGCTGATATGATGATGATGAACTCAGTAGACGAAGAGTTGGAGGTACACGTTACATGTTATTGGGCAAGTTTAGACTTTTGTCATGATACATTGTTCAACAATAAATATAAATATGCTTGGGCAATTCATACAGCGCCACCTAGCCCCAAAGTAAGCAAAGCTTGTGCTATGGATGCTAGATAACTGATAAACTACTTATGGACTCTTTAAATACACACTTATTTTATAACTAACACCAAGACCCGTAACAGAAAATCAAATTTTTCATTTCAATTTCTGCTCGGCCGGGAATCGAACTGAACTCTGAACCACTCAGGTCGTCTACATAAAATTAAAATTAAATTTGTATCTTGTAATAAATATGTCTCTCATGTATAGTATTTTTAAATAAATAAAACAATTATATCCACAATACTTGGATATGATTTACATGAACCACTATGGTTTCGAAGATTAATAACATTTCTGACAGTAAAAAATGGCAGCCAGATAGGCCCTTTAACTTTTCACCATTACGATTCAAAGAGAGGCAGATTCTAACTGACAGCGTGGCTAGGGACAGGTTACTAAAATCGACACATTAGCACACACCACCGCAAATATCAAAATATATATTAGAATTTGTTAGACAGCGTGCCGGAACACTGATTATTATAAGGTAGTAGACTACTTAGTGTAGAGTGTGTAATGTATGGTATGGTATGTATAGTCGTACCGTGTTCGGCGTCCATGAGCGCGGCGATGGGCGCGCCGTAGGTGACGGCGAGGTCGATTAGTAGCTCGCCCAGCATCAGCACAAAGTTCATCTGCGAGAACACCTGGCTATGCTCCTCCTGAGGATTGGTAACAAGGATGGTTAGATTCCTTTACTTCATACTAAGAAGGTGGCAAACGAGAGTACAGCACGTACAGAGGTAGCAGCTTGTTTTCGCAATTATTCAAATGGACAATAGTATGTAATGTCATTTATTTTACGTATTGTCTGATAATGTATTAAATGAAACTTGCAAACTTAGTGTGAAATTCATGATACGAGGACAACAGTTATAGAAGCACCGATGTAGGAAAACCCCCAACAAAGTCTAATTATAGAATAGTATTCTCCGATTTGAAACTCGATTAAACTGGTTTTCAATAGAGAAAACGGCATCGGTCCATCCGTTCGGGAGCTACGATGCCACAGACAGACACACACGCAAAATTTACAAAACCTTTTTGTGTCGAAGGCAACAAGTAAATTTAACTAAGTATAAATTAGCCCATATATTGTTAGTAGTAAAATTAAAAGCTAAAGGTTAGTAAAACTTCTTTTATATCTTTCTGAGTTTCCGCTTTTCTGGTCCCAGTAATATCCAGGCGAAATTGGTGTCACAGAGATCCGTGGTGGCGGCGCAGGGGCAACGTTAAAATGCTATAAAGACTGGTTTAAAAGGGGGTCTAAAAAGGCCAAATTAGCGATTCATATTAATTGGTCACAAACTCATTTGCAGCGTCGCTGTTGTTGACATAACAATTCAAAATGACATCACCTAGTTCCAGTTTTCGCAATCGGATCAGACAAGTTTGTGGCACTAACATAAATCATGATATGAAACGCTAATGTGGCGTTTTCGACCCCCAGAACACCACACAAAGATCCGTGGTGCCGTCGCAGGGACGCTGGATCTACGAAGCCACTTAAAAAGCTAAAAAGGCTGGTTAAAAAGGGGGGTAAAGAGAACAGTATATCAACTCACGGCGAGTATAGTCTCCTCCTGCAAATTCGGTATGTACACAGGCGGGTCGGCTCCCAGCTGCGGCTTCAAACACCTTAGCAGCGCGTCGGGCAGCGTGGCCGGGCGCCGCGGGGAGCCCTCGCCGCCGCTCGCGCGCAGAGCCAGAGACACTGCGGAATGGGAATGGTGGAACGGTCAGCTTAGGCGAGTTACGGTACGATGAGCAAAGGCGGTGACAGATTTGAATACGCAGCGCCGGCGACGCTGCGCACCGGGAACGGTCACTTAGGTAAGGTACGGTACATTGCGAGTAAGGCCGATGACAGATTTTGACATGTGGATACACATTGCGTCGTAAATTTATTCGGTAACAAATATTGGTATGTGTTCGAAATTGTACATAAATAAAGTTATATAGATAATACAATTAAATTACATATTATATTCATATCAATGTCTAAAATTCAAAATGGCTACATTCATTCATATAAATGGCATGTCACACTTTCAAAAAACGATATCATTTCGCTAATAAAATTTCATGGCATGTCAAAAATTCGTTTTAACTAAACCAGTGAAATTATATATTTCCTGGTGTGTCAAAATTTCAAAATAACAATGACAGAGAACAACACAATTCTCGGATCAAGAAACATAACTGAAGCAAGAAATTCCGTGACCGAATATTAGCACTTCTTCGGCTTTGGCCGCCTAGGGATACGTAGAAGTGCATGGAAGTGTCAGGTTGGAATGGGCTAGTAAACATATTATTTTAATATAAGTAAAGATACTTAATTATATGCTAAAAGTATCCTTCATCATTGATATTAAATTTTTGGCTTACTTTTACAATTTTCATACATTTTTGACTCTGTACACCTCTAGTAAAAACTTTTCAAATTATTTGCCAAGTACGGAATACAAAGTCATCATTATTATGGTTGATCGTATGATCGGTTTGTCATCATGCGTCACTTCTCTTAAACCAGTTATTTCCTTTTCAATTTACCGCGGATATTGTATGTTACCATAACCACAAGTTTATTTTATTTACTCAAGGAGAGACAACAGCATTTGTAACAATAAAAAATGATAATAGCATTTACCGAGGCAATTATAGGCTCGCACTGATAAAAGTACTTAGATAAAAAGAGATACTTAACGTTAAGTCAAAGTAATCTATCAGTTGATGAGACACAACAACTTACGAGTTGTGGTCCATAAAACGCCAGTTGGAACCCTTTGCTTCCCTAATCATCATCACAACCCATAAAAGTTCACTGCAGGACTTAAGGCCTGTCCCATGAGAGGGGAGGTTATTGCCATACACGCATCGCAACACAGCGATCTCCACGCCTGTTAGGCGGATTGGAGATCGCAGTGTTGTAAATATAAAAATGGAAAACGCTTCTGCCCATTTTCTAGCCTACGGAGACTCTAGAACTTTTACCTTGAAAACATAAGTCGCTTTGTACTGGGATTGGTGCCATCCTTCCCTGCAAGACACCACACGGCTTCCCTAATATCTATTTTAAATCTGCAACACCTGTCAATGGTATACATACCTGATCGCCGGAGCGGACTGGGGTTGGTAGGCGAGACCTGCCACAGCGACGGCGGCGGCGAGCTCCCGGACGGCCGCCGGCGCACCGGCGGGGGAGTCGCCATCGAGCCCATCGCGAAAGGCACCTGACACAAATCACACTTTAATACATACAATAAATCACCTCCTCAATACAAAGCCTCTATCACCTAGGGGTAGGCAGGGCACCTGACCCACACCACCTGTTTATACATACAATAAATAACCTCCTCAATACAAGGCCTCTTTTAAGGAAGGCAGATAGTTCTGCTTGGTACGGCGCTGACAAATCTCTTTCGATCACTCAACCCGTCACACACAACTGTCACTACGGTTAGTTCGTCGACATCACTGACTACATACAATAACCTCCTCAATGGAAGGCTTCGTTCACGTACGGGTAGCCAGTCTGCTCAGTACGACCCTGACAAATCTCTTTCGATTCTTACTTCACGCACACCTGTCACTCTAAGTTCGTCGACATCACTGACTCATACTCGCAGTTATAGCTACCACTCAAAATAATCACCATATTAACAACGCATAAACAAAGTCGAAATCTACATCAATTTGAATTGTTGATGTATTTTGTTTATTGTCGATCGGTCAGACTGCGAAATTACGCCGATCCGCAATTAAAGTATTGTGTTATTAAAAGAAAGAACATTTACATTCCAAAAACGATCATTCAAACACACACAAGCTATTATTGTGTCATTCAGTAAGTTTTCTACAAATGGATGATTCGCAGAAGTTGCAGAAATTAGTTTTTTGATACATACATATTATTAGGCCTATAAACAGTTATTTGTACATTTCGAGGTAGCCCGTTAGGCTAGGACGATTTATCTTTCAAAAGGAAAGAGACAACGACGCGTATAATCTTCAGATTTTGATAATGTGGGGCAGATTCCTCTTGAGTCTTCCGAATTCAATGCCACTTCCATAATTGTAGCAAAAATTACTAGTTGCCAGCGGCGGCGGCGCGTATCAATAGAATTGGTGCCTATAATCGGCGAATGGAGACGCTCACAGCGATTCAGTGAGCACGGCAGTGCACAGCCGTGGCAGTACCGAGCTAGCTTTAGGTAATATGTAGTAACTCACTGAGGGCGGCGACAGAGAGCCGATGTTCATCATATTTCGACTGTTGGATCGCAGCACGTCGATCGGTTGTGAACGCGGGATGTTATTGTTAGGAGGTGCTACGCCATGACTGTTCTGTAATACGAACGGCCTTTAGTCACTACTATGATAGCATGGTATTGGTGATGATTGCATTAATTTGCGACAATACGCGATGCGAGGCGGTGCGCGGGAGGCGCGTGAGGCGAGTACGGGATGCGGCGGCCAAACGAAACGGGTGAATTTGGAAGCGAACAAAACAACATGAAAAGCGGCCAATTCGGTGACACAACACAACGAAGGCGTCTACTCCAACGTTCATGTGTGTTGCTATTATCGAATAGGATGAATTTAGAAAAGATAAGCGGTGCTGCTATGTGAAATTAATAGGTTGATGGCACTAAAAGGGCAGTAGACTATTGGAGGCAGTAAGTAGTATCTGATGATAGATTTCGCATCTCTTTATCTTTAAAATCACTTTGTTTAAGATTCTGGCGCGAAAACTATAGCTTTACTGTAAAATACGTCAGTAATGAGTAAAAGAAAATCACCCAAAATTCTATTCTCTTGTTCTATTGTTATTGAAATTCATTCGTTGTCTTCAAAATTAGCGACTATAAATAAAAGAACAACAACAATCGTGTATTGGTTTTACTTTTTTAATAATTTTACGCCGTATTTCAAACAAATACCTTTTACCACAACAGTCCACTACCCAACCAGCGGCGATTAGCGACGATGCATCTGCAGTTCTGCACTAGTATCTTTTTCACTTACCCGGTACAGCATAGGGGCTGGGTCGGGAGTCTGCGTGGCCCGGGGTGGGTTGTTGTTGATTGATAGCGACTGCGGGCGCGGCGCGGCCTCGGAGCCCGAGGAACACTCCGCAGACCCGCTGTCAGTCGCCTCGACTAGTACGAAGTCCTCCTCGCCAGCCCAAGTGTTGTCGGAAGATTCCGCTGGGGGCCGCAAGCAGGGATCGTCAGTTACGGTGTTCGCGATTTAAAAATCTAACAAATGGCGCTGTTACAAAGTGAGGGCTGCTGTCAAAATATTGCCGTGCTAGTGGATATAAACAATTCTTGTAGAACGAATCCATTCCAGGCAGAACTGGACTTTACTTTGACACAAGACCTCGCGTCAATTTTTGAATTTTGCACAGTGAAGTGCCTATTCTAGTACAACTATGTCTGTGTCTGGCGCAGGCAGTGTACCTGTGTGCCACTTACAAGTTGTACATGTTGTACATCAACTTCATAAAATAAAATAACACAACCTAAAAAAAGAGAAAGGAAAAAGCTCCCCGTGTTCATATCATATGACAAGCGTCTTGCTAATGCGCGTTGGCAAGTAACATGATTTGACCGGGGCGATCTGTCGTGTGAACGCTTTGTCATGCACGTCATCAGTGATAATGATAATTTTGTACAGAGGGCGTAGTCAGAGATAATCAATGTGACATATTTGATTAAGAATGTAATTGCAATTAAAAGAGCTATTTATTACTGTTGAAAATTGTGTATGTGTGTCGCCAATATAATGTCAGTCATTATAACGAATCATAATCACTGACAGCTTGTCCAACACGAATCTCTTTCATGTCTGGCGAGCTTTACTTTCATTTGAAGGTGGGTAAGATCAGAGATCGTCTTTTCTACTATCCCTACCTCAGCGAAAAACATCTTGGTAAACAGATGTAACGTCATGTTGGTAAACGTCTAACGACCACACCCATTATACCGAATACGTCGAGAATGTTCTACGCGACTATGGTCTAGTCTAGTAGCTATAATTAGGGCAGTGACAATTGACTAGTTACGCAAAATGGGTCGCACCGCGCGACACACCTCCGCGGTTTTTGATCTTGAGACTGAGGAAACCGTACAATTGAAATTAATGCGCACTAGATATATCACTAAGGTCCATTACAAACGTTTATATTATGTACTTTTTAGTCGTGCTCATCTATAATTCCCTCATTCGAATTACATTAGAGTAAACTACGAATAAACATTTCTCGTCTTGGAATTAAATAAATCCGATAATGTCGAAGATATAAGTGATCAATCGTAGTATACCTATATTACGTAAGCCAAACGTTCTACTAATCAATGTAAAATATCTGTTATACTAACTAATGTGATGAATGGTTTGATTAGAATTGATTGATTTAAACTTGGTATTACACAATGCTTTGTATTAAAGAAAGGCATATTAAAGACAATGCACGTGAAATGCGTTCATAAACAAATGACATAATCTAATAGAAATCAAACATTTTTTATTGAACAGAATCCAATGAGAAAAATTGAAATTTTTCATATCAATATAACACCTACGAAACCCTGCACAAAGAATCATGTTTCCAGGTACTGTAACATTGTATACGACGAAGAAATAATATTCCCAAGAAACATTCTACACCACAGGTAGCAGAAATTGGTAGATATGTCTTGGTAAAAATCCAAGCCACTTTCCGTGAAGGCCAAATAATGTTGCGATGGTGACGCGAGCTGACATTGCGTCCGCGCCAACATGTCTAAAACGCTCAAACGCTAATTTAGACGTTTCAAGACCGGACAACATTATTTTAGGACGTAACCATGCCAAATATTATCTTGGGCACAACTAAACACAGCTTCAAAACGAACTAAAAGTAAGTCTATGCCAAACTAAAATTAAAATCAACAGGGTAATTGTTACGCTATCACTGAGCAATTACTATTTGAGTAAATATTATTATTCTTGGAATGATTGATGGGGCAGGTTATCAAAATTAATAGCGAAATCGGTTCGGTATACGTTAACCGGGGCCGCTCTGTTTATAAAAACAGCGGAAACAATGAGTTATAGTGGTAATAAATTAGATACAGCGGTCTAGGGCCCGGGCGTTATCTGCGTGTTTGCCGCGGCCGGCTCAACGCACGACACCCGCACTGTACCGTGTGACACCCCAACGACATTTTGATAATTAATGATTAATTTGAAGAATTACAGATTAGTTATCATTTTACCGCATAACGAATGTATACGCAAAAATAAAGTATTTATTTGTGGACTTTGTAAGAAGATAATCATATACAATCAAGATACAAGGATCGTTTAAATAAAACTTACGATAAAAAGTCTATCCTATGTGTACAATACTGATCTACGGAGAACATGGTACAAGGCCTTTTACTTTATTTAACAATGAATTAACAAAATATGTATATCTTCTATTATGTTCCTTGAATCACGCGTTATTTACTTAATTCCATACATGACGTACTTCTTCAGAGCTGAAGAACTGACTGACTTGTCTCAGCTGTCTTGTCTACTTTTTTTTATGTAATACGGCAGACAAACAGGCATGCGAGCTACCTGATGGAAAGACATCAGCAACACAAGGGGCGCTACCAATGCCCGCCACTAAGGACTACGTGAGCTGTGGCTTCTTATCTAGACTCACCCGAAGAGACGGGCTGCAGTTTTCTTGTTTGTGCGGTGGGCATGGCCGCGGGGTGCGGCGAGAGTGCGGCGGCTGCGGCGAGCGGTGCGGCGGGTGCGGCGGGCGCGGGCGCGGACACCCGCTGCGGTTGCGGCTGCGGCGCCCGAGCACCGCCCATGGCCCCGCCGATGGTACCACTGCCCGACACTGGACGGGACAGCCCTACTCGAGCGTTAGTATTGGAGATTGGACGCTTTTATAATTTGTAATACTATATGATCGTGGATGTCCACGGTGTAGGGGTGAGGTGGCATGAAAGGGATAAGTCGAATAATCGGTAAAATAAGAAACGGAAACGTTTCTTATTAATCGGAGACGACAATATGTTTTTTGTTCTGTGGCAACCCCGAAGCACAACCATTCGCACCTGAAACATCATACTCCTGTCATATTAAATAATGTCGCCTTCATGCCGCCTCTCCCCTACATCGTGGACGTCCACGACAATATTGTCACGTTACAAATTATAAAAGCGCCCATTCAGCAACGAACCTTGGAGTCCCAAGCCTCAAACACTCTCACTCAAAACTATGCGCATTACAAAGGTGGCGTCTAGCAGATGGATAGCGCTCTTTGGGGCAGGCCTACGTTGAGCAGTGGACTGCAATAGGCTGATTGACTTTAAGATGGGGAGTCTGATATTGAAACTCAGACGAAAATTAAGTGCCAGTACGGCCTGCCATCGTGCCTGTTGACACCATTGAGTACAAGAAGATACAAAAATATCATAAAATACAATAGCTCACTCCACTCGAAAAATTTCGCAAATTGATGATACTGATAAGAATTACGCAATCACATTAATTAATATATTTTACTTAATGCTATGTAAATACATACGTTCAAAAATGAGGATGTGAGTTATCAAGCCGTGATTTGTTAATGATATAACAGTCCTTGAAATTTTGAACCGTGCAGTCTCAATACGGTAGTCGCCGAAAAAATATATATCGGACTTATGTAATATGTGTAAAAATTTATGAAGCCATGCCAATTACTAATATAATTAGCAAAAATAATTACAACAAAAATGTATGACGATACAAGGTTATACCAACGACAATATGTCGTCGCCCCAACCCATGCACAAAACAAAAGCAACATTTACTTAGTGAGACAGATGACAGTATACCCTGACTCTCCCACGACTCTTCTGAGCAACGGTTAGTATCGACTGGGCCCTCTAGGATGCTCTCCATTATGTCAGGCAGGTCCAAGTCCAAACCTAAACAATGTTCATACACAATGTCTATAGTCTCATCAAACATAATTTAACAAAAAAAAAAGGATTAATCAGAGTCTGTATTTGTTCTGTTCAAAAATTCATGGACTTAGAAAGCGTGATGTATGAATAATAAGAATTATCCTCCGATCGTCAGTATACTCATAATTACAGTTACGTAGTTTATATTACCTAGTCCGTAAAGTTGAATTTGGTTTGGCATAGTTCTATTGCATAGTTCCTTGCCCATACATCAATAATAATGTTGCAAAAAATCCTCATCTCATCGATAACAAAGAGAGATTATAGAGTGTGATTAAAATGTATTCCAAGTAAATATAGTTTTAAGTATGATTGCCAGACAGGTATAATGCCAGTGTGCATACACATGTATTATACTTCTTGCAAATTAAAATGTCCCGCCGCGCCGTTACCATTTTATACCAATACCTGTACAATGAAACGAGTTACAGCTGATTAGTCATTGTAGCGCATAAGTGTGTTTGTAGTGTTTATTGTGGAAGTTAGGCCAATGTCGTATTGCGGCCGACTTTAAAATGATTCATTGTAATCTATCCTAATTAACCAGTAGGTATATGTTCTTTAATTCATTACTTATTGAGGTTTCTTTTGTCGTTCGACGTATTGTTTTTGATACCAATTCGATATAACGACACCTATAGGTACATATCTCATCAACAATCTACTGCATTTATATGAGTAACCTTCTGAAAATAATACTGACGGATGCATGTCGCAACGAATAAATAATTTAAACTGCTCTACATGTAAGACAGGGCGGCTTACACCAAGTTCTTAAACGTATGTAAGTTGATACACAAACAATAAATTTCATACAAAAAAGTCATTCAGTCGTCATTCTTAAACGCGTTTAAGACATTGGTGCAACCCGGGCTAAGTGTCAAATGACCGCTGATCGCCACTAAAGATGATCGTACAATGAAAATGAGAAGCGTTGAATATTTAGTTCCCTCATTAGTGTTTTTAGGGTGTGTGTTCCCGGCTGAAAAGGTTTAGTAAGGAGAGCATAGTGGGCGTGTATACGACGATTCGATGCGTACTCACTTGTAATGGAGGTATTTCTCGGGCGTTGGAGGAAGGGATGGTTGAAGAACACTTCGAAGGGCATGCGTTCCCGCGGGTTTCGCCGCAACAGTCCAATCAGTAGGTTACACAGCTCCGGACTAGTACCGGCCGGCATTCTGCAATTGTACGACAATGGCGACGTGTGTTACTTGCCCCTGTTGTTTGTGTAAAGACTATTTACTAAAATATTGGGAGAATCACGCGTCAGAGGACGCTGTGGCCAAATGGATAGCGCTCGGCTAGTGGGCGGATGACGTAGGTTCTACTCCCGGGGTCTGTATCGATGGGTCTTATTCTTGTGTATGTATAGATTTAAGTATGCCTCGAGCTTGTGGAGGAAGGCTTGTACTAAACAGTGTGTGATTTGCGACTTAGGTCGAATTTTTAAACATTCCCATTTTACGGATACTAGATACTATTATATTGTAATCAAATTGAATACGTATTGCAATTTTGTGTTGTCTGAATCGTATCTAGTGGTAATGTTCAAATGTTTGTTGTTTATATTATGTTTCTACTCAAGACGCTGTTGTGTATGTACGCATACGATAAAGCTACTTTATATGGTGCATGCTCATTTCAATTTCTCGGTTGAACTCCACGCGGATTAAGCCACGTGCGACCTCCAGTTACTATGAATAAATTAAACACCTTTTTTGACTGACTAAATAACTTTATACTAAATAAAAAGTACGTATAGTTTTACAGTGGATTTACTGTAACAAAGAAACGGATGTTCATACTACAAATAAACGTTTCTATCCACGCCTATTCTATGTGTAACGGCATAACAACCGGACGATTATAATTTCTAGTTAAACATCAAACACTATGTGATATGCGTAATAGAGGAGCCATATATTAAATACAGGCCAGGTGGACCTTGAGAATCGCGCTCAATATGGCGATCAACAAAAAATGGCGAGACAACAAAAAGCTGGCGTGATTTTTTGCAAACATCGATAACCAGCAGACATAAAATGAAAAAAGTTGTTCAGCTCCAGTTAGAAACGGAGTTTTATATAACTTAGTAACATACATTACTAAAGAAATTACAATGTAGCGGAAATATATGTAACATAATACAATTGCTATTATCAATGCCACATGAATTACATAACTAACACATATTGCAACTAATGCATACATCAAGGTCGCCAATAAGACAACTTAACCCATTAGCAAATGCATTTAAGTATATTTACGCAGGGTTAGATTTACTGGTATACCTTCGAAATATCTACATAATATTTTTTCAATAATCGTTAATACCGTTCCGCCGTTACGTGCCCTCCTTCTCCATATTAGAATAAATACTCTTTGTTAGCGTTGGAGATTAAAAATAAATTAGGTTAGGGTATCAAAGCTGACACTCACTTTGGCTGTAGATCGACGCTGTTCTCATAGAAGGCTTTCAGCTCGTGCGGCGTGGTGGCTTGGAAGGGCGCCTTGCCCGTGAGGCACTGGTACACGATCGTGCCCAGACTCCAGAGGTCCGCTTTGGCGTCGTATTTCAACGACATTATCACTTCAGGAGCCTGTGGACACCACATAACATACGTTACACGGCAGTCGATAGCTGGCGACATCTCCACAGCAATAACTACAGGTCTATATTTCCGGATCGCCACACCATGCGGTCATAATAAACGATTATTTTTGTTTGTCTATTTGATTATGGGCACGGCTAGTAATGTCAATATTTATATGTTATTTTTGATGATGATGTAGCAGCTAATAGGCGTATTCGTAGTGGTATCCAGTAAGACAATAATCAAGCGGATGAAGATGAAATATTAGCATGTGAATATGGACGATCGATTACCATGTACATCGGCGAGCCGCAGAGTGTGACGGCCATGTTTCCTTCCTCAAGGAACCTTGCGAAGCCGAAGTCAGCTGCGAAAAGAAACTGCTTTAAGTATACGAGCCGAGTTTCAATCAACGCATTGATTGTAAATTAGCAATTAAACTAATTATAATTATTCGTTTTATTATTTTCATATCACTCGGATATAAAAATAATAAAATGAACAAGGCGCGCAGCTTAATTAATGGCCTATTATAATAATTTATTAGTATCGGTAAAATTAATGCTATGAAAGTATTACGCATCATTATGATGATGATGACGAAATTATTTCATGTGATTGTGTCGATTGTATATGAATGACACCCATGCACTAACTCCTACGAAAAAGTAGATCAGAATACCAAATATTTGCTCAGATTATACGCACAAGCGTCATTTATCAACGTATCAAAATTGACAATAAATTGCTGTGCCGTACAAACTTGTTGGCGCAGCTGCATTTTACTCATCTGTACATACACAAATATAGCCTAACATAATGTTTTAAGCTATCGCGGTTATCACACATTTTAAGGGTATGTTCTGGGTGTCCTACCGCGTACCTTTGTTGACGAGTAGCCCGATATTTCGACACACTTGCATGCATCATGGTCACGGGGGTCACGGGGGTTCACATGTCCAACTGGGGAACAAAGGTACGCGGTAGGAAATCCGGAACATACCCTTAAAATGTGAAATATGAGGTACTAATATATTGTAAGACTGGGCTCAGATTTAGTGTGAGTGTTTCTATTTATTGTAACTAAACTCAGATCTAATAAGAAATAAGTAAACGTGGATAGTAGGTATGACTTCCTTAGTAGAGCGCCTTTAACAAGGGAGGCTTATATATTATATATTCAACAAATATGTATTTCATTTAAGTTAGCTTTTTACCAGAAATAGTTAAACGAAAGGACTCTGCTACTATAAAACACAATTTTTTCTTCAAAATGCCTTTTTTCTGAGCACACTGACAACAACTTAGTTGCGTCAAATATAATAGGTATACACGTATCTGCGACTCCGTGGGTGTTGCGGATGTCTATGGGCGTCGATCATTAATTTCCCTCAAGTGGCCCGATTGCTCATTTGCCTCCCTCTGCCTAGAATCCACTCCAGATTATCTATTGCTGCCACCAAGCAATAATGTTTGCATTGTTGTGTTCCGGATTGAAGGGTAAGGCAGCATGAGGCATGAAGAATTTCATCTTAGTCGTCAGTGATAACACATCTGCGGTTCTCCATTTTTATTATAATATGTATAAAACCTAAGTGCAAGTATTTGTTGCCGGTTCCAACACAGTTTAGGTTGTCCTCGGGTGTGCCTGACCGTCAAAAGTAAAACTCAGATCCTGTTTGTGGTCGCCGCTGTAGATCCTCGCTACACAGGAGTTGCCAAGCCCTAAAACCTAAATGCATGAAACATAGATGTCATAGGCACTCACCATCAGGTAGGCTGTCTGCTCGTCTGTCACTGAGTAGCAAAGAAACAAACTGGGTCGCTTACCTATCTTGAGCGTGATCTCTGTGGGGTGCGGGGTGCGCGGCGGTGCGACGCTGTGCGTGAGCAGTATGTTCTGCGGCTTGAGGTCGCGGTGCACGATCCCCTTGGCGTGGATCGCGCGCATCGCCTCCGCGAGCTGCCGCAGGAACTCGCGGATCGTGCCCTCGCTCAGCAGCTTGTTCGACTGCAGGTAGTCGGCTAGGTCGCCGCCGTTGCAGTACTGGGGGCAAACAATCATGTCGTGAATCAAATTCAATCAATCATCAAAATTGATGGGACTTTAGTCTTATTAATTCGTAGAAAGCAACGATTGTTGAATTGAAACTGAATAGAACAAACAGATACGATTGTGTGACATCATATTCAATAAAAAACTTCATATTTTTCGAATTATATATTGTACGGCAGGCAGCACATCAACCTACCCTGTTTAGACTTTGGACCAACTCAAATTTGTACGTGCATCTATAGTGACGCAAGCTCATTTTATACTGGTGGTCGATGTGCTGCCTTCTGAACAAGTGCATGCATTTTTAAATACGCATCTAATATTTATTATTTGAAACTCCTTCGACTGAATACACGGTTACAGCGCAGCCTACTCCTGTTACAGTATCGTGAAATGTTTTGCATAGTACATAGTTGTGGCTCATTGCGTCACAGTGGATCGTTTTAGCGATCATATATCGGCTGATCGTAAAATCAGCAATACAATGGCAACATCGGGGCACGCCAACGTTAACTTCAAACAACTTAATTAGTTTAATACTGACAACAGTCAGATGCGGTATATTTTCGTAGCTCGTAAAGTCGTCATTTTCGATAACGCTCGCACGGTCACGGCGTCCGTAATGCGTCAATAAAGTGAAAGATAAGGAGATATTTCGTGTCCTGTTTATAAAGAATAAAGTGTGAATAAGTCGATATCAGTTCCGGTGATCTGGTGATTCGAATCCATCAAGCGAACTCTCCGCAAAAAATAAATAACAAATAGCGCCTTCCAAAAGCGCACACAGGACGCGTGGAGAGTCTAATTATAAAACAGGCGGTGGTTTAAACGGACATTACAAGGCAGAGCTCCGAGTTTCTTGTGAAGCCGAAATTTACATAGACGGTTTATACATTTCAGAATTAGCATCTCGCAGACAATGAGTGAGAACGACGCGTGAGCTCTGCGCCCGCCGCCGCCCGGCCGCTCCACCGCGACATCTGTGGAGCGCACCTTAGCGCGTTATTCAGGCGCTACATGTTCTACAAGGTGATATTGAAAATCACCCGCCCAATATATTTTCACGTATGCGGAGCGTTATCGGGACTTGATTCGCGATAAGCCAGCACCATGCCGCTGGCAATCTTATCATTGAGTGATAACAGCTATAAGTGTCAGTGAGCTATGCGTCCTGCGCCTCGGTGGTGCTTGTTCCGCGGCAGGTAGCGATCCCTGAATTCAGTTGGCACGGCTCTCGGTTGTGTTTGCGTTTCAGTGACCATGACGTCTAAACAACTTTACATATTGTTACTGCTGCTGGTTGCGTAAGTATTGGCGTTCTTTATTTACATATTGTGTAGGTAACGTCTATTTTGTATTCAAAACGGTGTTGTTTCCTTTGTTTTAAAAATGGCGAAATGTTTTCCAATATTTGCTTAACGGAATGTGTTATCCTGATTAGCTTTTGTAAGTAAAAACCAATTTATAGATTGTGGCAATGACACACGTTTTACTACAATACAAATTGTAGGACCATTCGATGTTTGAGTTTGATTTACTTAAATTAAAGTATATGCTATATATTTAAGAAGAATAATAATTTATCGGTAGTATTACTAGGTATAGCCAGGCATGAAACGTTAAAGAAATTATTTGTGTTTCACGCCCGCCCTTGTAGTTATCGCAATTTTATCTCTCCAACCGATTTTGCGTCAGCGCATTACGATAAAAACAGGGAGTATGTAGTAGGTAGTTAGTCACGTGTATTAAACTACCTGTCTTAACATTACAGGGCCGTGGGTGTATACGGACAAGGCGCCGATATTCCCGATGAAAATGACAACCTCTATCTTCCGGAAAATCCTGAAGATCCTAAAAGTCTTGTAGATGAACATCAAGGCAGTGGAGATGGCACATTAGAGCAACCGTTTATAGACGAATCGACACCAGTCCCGCAACTGGAAGAAGTACAGCCAAATATACTGGCGGAGGTAGTTAATACGGATACTACAGAGAGTAGTCAGTTAATTTGCCCTGAACAGTGTGTATGCCACTTCAAAGAAGACGAACATTATGTTGTCGACTGTGGCGGATGTCAACTCCAAGACTTTCCCGCCCCGTTAGATTCAAAAACAGCTACATTAATTCTAAAGAACAATAAATTAACCTCAATTCCGAAAGACGTGTCTGCTTTGAAGAATTTGCAAGTGTTGAACGCAGAGAATAATCAAATTATGGAGCTGGCCGCAGGCGTAAGTGTTCTCCTCAAACTAAATACTTTTATTGCTATTTCGTCATCATGATTACGTTATCACAAGTAGATTATGTTTGTTTTATTAATAGCATAGTTAAAGGTCGAATTGAACATTCTTTGTGGTAAAATCGTCATTTTTATTAATTTCAGTCTATCAGTGAACTGCCAGAATTAACAACTTTAAAATTGGCCAATAATAGGCTAATTGAGTTTCCTCAAGATTTGAAAAACGCTTTCACACTAACGAAGCTACAAGAAATTGATTTAGGAGGCAACGACATGCGTGATGTAAGTATCATCTTCTACACATTTACTGTCAGAATTTTCTTAAAAATATTACTTAACTTCCCCTTGCCCTGGAGCGTCGTGGGTAGTCGAATGGCTAACGGGCGTTAGCGCGAGGTACCGAGTTCGATTTTCAGTGCCGCCATGTACACATTTTATTTTATGACTTAAGTACATTAGCTTAACCTTTCGGGGCATCTGGTCTAGAGTATCCACATCCGATGCTTTTACGGTGAGGGAAAACTATGATCTATCTGGTCAGGTTTCTCTGTTAACTGGGTCACCGGATATCAATCGGTAGTCGTGATACTATAATTACCTCATCTGCCAAATCTAGGATCATGGTCAAGGCTGACCCCGGGCCCTCGCGCTCGAGAACACAACTGGGATATTGACGCCAAGATGACTTTTATCCACATTACTTATCTTGCCCCTTCACATCCATCCCCTTGTCAGTTTTGGTTGAATTTGACGTACATTCTACATTTGGGTTGAAATGCAATGTCTGTCTACGCTAAAAACACGTATCATTTGATAAACATTAACATTTAATTAATTTTTTTCCAGGAATTGAAAGCCGAGACGTTCTCAAGCTTTAAATCACTACAGAAATTAATATTAGCCCAATCGAGCTCGGATTTAGAAGAAAATGTTTGCACAGCGTTGAAAGACTCTTTAAAATACATTTGCATTGAAACATGCGACAATCAGCGATTTGATTGCCCTAATGCACCTGACGAAATAGATGACGCCATGATGCCTGCCGTGCTTCCAGGTACATTGGCGGGCGAGCTACCAGATGAGTTCAACGATCCCGATATAAAAATCAGTACAATAGATGATACTGATACAGAAACTGTACCTTCAGTTGCTACAGAAGACCCAAGCGCGAATAAGATCAACAAAGAAACATCCGGTGCAGCAGAAAACGGTGCCTCAAAAAACGAAGCAGGGTCACGCGCTGCGGTCAATAAAGAAGCTATAATAGCCATCCAGAACGGATTGGTTGAAGATGCGCCCAAAGAAGTAGGAAAAACCGATTCAGACGTCAAGGTCGGCGCTACGAAAACGGAGGCCAATACCGGAGGAGTGGACAAGAGTGTCATAGGTTTAGTTGTGGCAGGCATGGTTGTTATAGTTGCCGGTATTACGATAAAGAAGAACTGGACCTCCATCAAGAAACGCTTTAGTTCGTCCTCAAGAACACCAAACGCGGAACGCGGTGGCGCAAATGCTAATGGAACCGCCGCTCCTGAAGAAGTACCTCTCCAAGACAAACAGGACAAGTCTCCAGTATAAGTTAACTTTATTTAATATGTATCATGTAAGGTGTGTCTTTTGTATGGTTTCGATCTGAATGTCCGTTAGAGAGAGAGTTTTATTTATTGTAAAAATTGCAAATTTCAGTAAGTGTTGACATCATTTATTAAGTGTTAATCTTAATAAGGTACTCTGATCTGAATATAAGTTCAGCTGCGGTTAACATAGTAGTCTTGAGAATGTGTCTGAGATATGATAAAAAGGTTTATTTAAGTTTTAGGATTTGTATTTATAAATGTAAATAAATTAATATTTAACAATTATTAAATCCAAAGGATAATGTTTGTTTTATACTTAATAATTCTAAGAAACGTATTATCAAACTAGTTGCAATAAAGTTTACAATAGATAATTGCTTTTTATTTGTTACAATTTGTTAACGCAATACTCATTCTTGATAAATTAATAATTAAACTAAATAATAAAATTTAAATTTAATAGCCGTTACCTTGTATAGCAGTATTGCACACTGATACACTGAGTAATGTACAATGATTTGCTGACCTGCTTTAAATATTTCATCATCATATAAGCCGAAAGACGAGAAAGAAGAGAAATATTTATATTCCTGTATTGATTAGTTTACTGTAAGTAAAATAAGTGAAGTGAATATTTTAATCAATGGATAAGTAGAGTGTAAGTAGTACCTGCCTTGATATTTTTAATGAAATTTTATTTTACTTTATCCAGAACATCAACAGCAAGTAACATAGTAATAGTTTTAGCATTTGTAACAGCGAAGCCATTAAAAGGTGCCAGACACGAGTGACATGAAGACATTTTCTAAATCCATAAAGATCACCGTTTTATTTATTTAAATGTAATTAGGTACATCATCACCACCCGAGCGGTCAATTCCGGCTTCTGCCAGGGTACGCTTTCCTACACTTTCTGCTCCACTTTGACCGAACTTCGGCATCCTCATGTCGTAATGTAAGCCGTTGGCTCTCACGCGCGTCCGAGTTTGCAATGTCAATCCATCGCTTCTTGGGTCTTTCCCGACGTAATATCCTGGGGTGTCATTAAATTATTTTTTATGTCATACGGTCGGCAAACAGGCAAGCGGGCCACCTGATGGAACGTGGTCATTGCTGACTATAGACATAAGCAACATCAGGGGTATTGCCAATGCTTTACCCACTTCTATAATACGTTGCTTTAGGATAAAAAATGAGCCACTCCACTGCCAAAGCAGTGAGCGCACCCCGTCCCTACGGGGTGTCGCATCCGATGTAACCTGAAAGGCCCTTCCGGCTACAGGTGCTCCCAGGGGGTGTTTAGCAGGTATGCGCCTAGGTCTTTTTTTTTTGGCGAGTCATGCATAACCAGTTCGGCCGGCCGGCTGGTACTCATGAGAGTACCTCCTCCCTCCCATGGAGTACAGGAGAGTTTACTCACCATAATTTGGTTAGGTTTGGATTTTGAATATTTAGGTTTAAATTCGGTTATGCTAAAGCGCCAAGGCATCGTGTTGAAATGATATCTCCAGACAGATCTCGATCGGCCTAGTTCTACGATTAGCCTACGTCATTTACAAAAGGCAAAAAATTAAAAACTCATTTTTCGTTTACCTCTAAATAGTCGCTCCAACTTGCACACAAAAAACCATAAAGCTTCAGTTGGTATTTTTCATTGCGTGAAGTGGATTCGAGAAGCAAAGGATACTTTCTCGGCTTAGTACATACATCACATAGATATAGGTAATTCATAACTAGTAGCGCGAATCAGGTTGTTGACTCGCTTGACCCAGTAGAGAGCCAGATGAGATACCTACGCCGTGTTTGTTTACTACCGGGCGACACGCTTGCTGTGATAATGATAAGCCCGTGAGTTTTGTTACGCATGTTATTTACACTCTCAATTTTATATGTAAACCTGTACCTACCTATCTACGACGTACATATTTTTATATTGTTTTCCTCAAAACGTTCAAAAACAAAGATAATCTTCGATAACTGCAAAGAGAAATTTCGTGTTTATTCGAGAGTTAATCAGACGTAGATTTTCAAGTCGGATTGGAGTCGCAGGCTCTGCGCAAACAATGTAACAATGGAGATGGTGGAGATGAAAGTTTATGTGACAAAGGCCGTGCCGTAAAGAACGGGTCACGGTAAGCCGATGTGGCGGATGTGCGGCTGACCGAGTACCTGAGCCGCTCCGTTAGTTGTCGCGTCTAAACAGGTTGCGGGTGTCCTACTCTTCTAAGATAGCCTTACTGTTGCAATATAGGTTACTATAACACGAGGACAGGATTCTCCTAACGCAGGGTCGATGACTCGGGCAGGGACCGATGAACGGTCGATGGACTACCAAAACTGCGCAGTGGCAGCGAAACGTTTATTAGTACTTAAGTGTTCGGCGCAAACTCATATCCCCCGGCCCCCGTCGCCTGAGTAGCGACACGCGTGACGTGCTCGGGCGAGTGCACTGGCCCCGTTCCCAATATAATTGGGATATAGATCTAAGTGCGTATTTTAATGAACCTGTTTAAAAATACCATTCATAATTGTCGATATCAATATTTGTCTTTGTTTACGTATTTAATTCAAGTTAATAACAAACATTCGTTTTCAACCTTATTCTAATTTAGGTAACGAACTATGTATGTACGAGTAAAATAATGAACTTTTCTTATATTTAATCAGCTCAATACCTATATATTTCAATTAAAATAGTTAATCAACCTAATATTTGTAACATAGATTTGTTACGAAATTTCGTTAGCCCGTTTCTATTCACGGTGACATAAGTAATTAGAATAAGCGCACTTCAGTTAGTGAGAGAGTTTATAACTAACTCATTACCTATGTTTCAGCCATTCACTTTGAACGTGCTATTTGGACAAGTAAAAGTTACAGCCTTTGTTGCCTAAACCTCGCCTATAGAAAGAAATATACTGACAATTACTGGAACTAGTTTATTATGTGGTCCAGTCTACATCAACAAAATTATAATTAGCATGTTACAAACATAAACCTGTTAAACTATTAAGAATACAATTATTTGTTTGAGAACACTGAAATCAACTGAACTAGTAAGAATAGATAATTTTTTCTTAAACAGGTACGTAAGTGCAAGATACCAATAATATTGCAACTGTTTTTCTTTATGCTCTAAGTGAGTATAATAAATCGTTCTACGATGGTCAATGCAGTGACATCACGTCAGAGTCATGATGATTTGAAACTATTAGCGAGTGCATCTAGTTACCTAGCGTCTCTTTGTCTCGGCAGTTTTTCCTGGTTTACAGACAAAGAGCCGCCGCCAGCCGCATAGTTACCGTAAGGTGCGCCACATGCACGCCGACAGTTAAGGTCTTGTATGTGCTGTCACGTCTGTGAACGATCTAATGGTGTCATCAACTTCGTGTGATAAAACAACAGCGATAACCTTTCATTTTTAATTGTAAATACGTATATTACGCGTAATAGCTTTCGTATGGAGTAATAGTAACAAAAATTTACGATTTAGAAGAGATGAGTAGCTGTTGTTCATTTCAAACTGTATATAAAAAGCAAAGCCGACCCCAAGATTCTAAATAACCTTAATGTGCGTGAGATACTCAAGTTTTCCGCGTACCTACACACAAAATACGGCTATAAGCAGCCGTGAAGGCTTAATGGTCGAGCTTCACGCACGATGGGGCAAATTACGGGAGCATTAGGGCGATCGGCTAGAAAGCCGCTGCGGTTTCCGGCGCGTCACTTTCCACCTGCAAACGCTGCCGGGAGAAACTAGCCTGACGCAACGCCGTGCGCAGATTGAGCTTGCCGCCCACCGCGGGGACAAAGATGACACCATCCACACGTGACACCCTTATCTCTATCTGTATTTCTGGCGCTAAGCATCAATGTTTGCGTTGATGAAGCTAGTGTTCCGGCTTGAAGGATAATGTAGCGTAATTAGTAATTACAGGAAGGCATATCAGCTTAGCCTGCTGCTAGCTTTTAATATTTCACCTGTTCCAGCTAAAATGTGTGTAAAAACCATGGTTATGTGAAAACCTAGTTACACTGTAGTGTACATGGTAACGGTCTCGTTAGGTGCACGGGAAAATGTCGGGATATAACTGATATGCAAATTTTATGAATGAATTAACCGTATCGGATGATGATGTGCGAGCTGTAGGTGCAGTACGGACCGCTATGCACCGTTACCCATTGGTGAACAGAGTTACAGCCGAGTTACAAAAACTCTACGGTAGTTTTCTTGCATGAGCCCTGGTTGAGTTTCCCTACCCTACCTTATGACTGTTGTATACTTTAGATCATTGAGATCTCTATCATAGTTATGTAAGCCTGCGTGGCTGGTCGCAGTAATTGCCCGTTCTAATGATTGCTCGCGTAGGTGTAGCATGATTGAATGTAATTTTTTATGTTACGTTAGGTATTATTTACATCTACTTATGAATAACAACAATGCAGCCGACAATCACCTGTGATCTAATAAGAAGTATTCTTTGTTACTTGTTACTAAATAAAAGTCAGACAAAAGGCTTTGAAGATCCATGAAATACTACCGAAGGTCGTAATGTGTGAAGTGCAGGCACTGACTCTATATGGTTCTGAGGTTAAAAGCGTATTGTGTTTGATGAAACACAAGGTTCTGGCAACAAGGTTTATGGAAACCAGTGGATATTAAGATTAGTGTGCCTTAATATACCTATACGAAGTTAATGAATAAGTTACACGGAGGCCATTCATTATTAATATTACATATATAATTGGGTCTTCGACAATATACGTTAGAACTAAAGAGCCTGCAGTTAAATTAACCTTCTGTACAACAGACTAATAATCTATGCGTTATGCTCCCGGCTGTGATTACGCGCGCGAGAGCCCAGGCTCCACCTAGACCATTATCCAGGATTTGACATAACAGGTAATTACAGTGGAGCGACTACCTCAGGGAAACCTGGCATGATTGGATCATGGTTACACAGTCAGTCGCCTGAGTTTTGGTACTGTACAACTGATTTAATATTGTATTACTGTATACTAAAGTTCAAAGGAAACTTGTTCTTTATATAATCTACTTTAAATAACATAAAATGTTAAAGATCATAGCATTTGACTTGAAATCAAATAATATGGTGAATTAAGGATAACTTGTTTAAAATGTCCTGAACCTGTTTTAAGATAAAATTTCAATTGACTTGTGATCGATATATCAATTGACAGAATAGAAAGGAAATCATCAAGTGCTTAAGAGTATTAATATTTAATTAACTTGTTATGACTTTTGCCCGCGACTTCGTCGGTTTGGACCAATTACCTAATAGCACGAAGGTACATAAAGCCGACGAAAGATGGTGCTGCTAGGTGGTTAAATGGGTGGATAATACACTGAAATAAATATTTTGGAATTAAATTTAAAACGTGGTGGTGAGGCAACCATCCAAGTCCCGCTCTCAAATTCATCCACATCCCTATTGCTGGGCTCGTACATAAGCTCTCAGGAATTGGGCAATTCAATGCAAAAATAACTTTTGAAATACGACTGGTAGTTTCAGAGACCAGCGCATTCAAAGGAAAGCAAACTTTTTAGATTTATAATATTACTTAAAAACTTATCAAACTACCTGAAAATAAAAAATCAAATATAAGAATCTAGAAAGTATGGCTATGACACCATGTTGCGCAAGCTTTTTTAGGTATTACTTTCATGAGTGCTGTAATACTTATATGTAATAATATAATATCTAGGGAAATGCATATTTACATAACAGTTAGGTACCTACCATGCAATATAACGACAGATATAAAATACGTAGACTGATTGTTATTCATTATGATGCAACTTGTGTCCGATGTTGTGGATACACATTTAGCTTTCGTCTCAGCTCAGATCGTTTTAGCAACACAACATACATATTGCGTAGTAAAAGAAGAGAAATTAGAATGACACCTGCAGTCTTGCATAGCTACATATTATGAACGCCTTTGTTGGGTATGCATAAAACTGTTTCATGTTTTTGTACCCTTAAAACATCTGGATTAGTGCCTATAGAGAGAACATCTGGAAATAACCTTTTTAAATGGTTAACAAAACAACTAACCGGCCCATAAAAATTTTCAATACAATTGAGTTGGCGTTTAGGAATAATCGCTTATTTGTTAGCTATTTACGGAAACAATAGTTCTTTGGGCAATATTAAACCTAAAAAGAAAATGAGCATTTGCAATGTGATACTACTTTTTTTTGTGTGTTGTTATTGTAATAATTATTATTTCATACTGCGTATTCTAAATGGCAACACAGTCTGTAAATGATAATGATTATCAACGGAAGTATAGCAGATAGTAACGCCAAGACGTAGCTAGTGGAGGGTGTCCTTCGCACAAATCCATATCGGCATTGTAAATATTCAAGAATTCGGATTGCTGCTCTATCACCAGCATTTTAACACGTAATATACCTCTCTATACTCTTTGGAATCATTCCAATAGATAACTAAACATTTACGCAGGTACTTCATTTAGCCGACTGCTGCGCAAACAATTTCTTACAAAGAATTTAAAGGTTGCCAATTCGTTCTTAGTTTAGAGTTTAAAGCTTATTCTATGGAAGATTCTAAAGCTTCCAAAGCTATTGCAGCTACAATTATCTGACCCGGTGACAGCGTCGCTGTTGTTGGGATAGACATGTCATTTCGAATACATTTCCAAATGAAGTGCCGCCATTTTTTACAGTTCCAGTTTTCGCCACCGGGTCAGATGAGTTAGCAAAGCAGCTAAATGTCACAAATGACGCGACTGAATATGTATAGTATATAGAACGTACTCGTATGGCTATGTTTAGCCGCACGTGTGCCGAGCGAGACTGGCGGTCGGTCTTGCATAATTCAGCCACCACGCCTAACAATCTGCACTTCCATCGTTACTCACATTCACTGGTCAGGGTTTAGGTATCCTAAATATTATCGGTAAATTGTTATTAGTAAGTTATAGGCATCACTTTGGTTTTAGCAAAAGTATATACAGGTGTCTTGGGTAAACTTCGCTGTACTATTTCTCTTACTAGTTATCTCTCGTAAACTCGGTCCTTCCGGGTTTAATTTTTTTTTATTCGTACTCCTTGCGTTGAGAAAACAAGAGGTTGTTGATGACATAATAAAATTAGAGTCTATACTCACTTACATACGTACACATACATCTACTGTGATACACATACATATACTGTGTATTGATTGTAGATACTCTTATCTATTAAATAATATCGACCCGTTCAAGCTTTGCCTTGTCCCGATCGATATTTGCAATTGTACCGAACATAATATTTTCTGGCAATGTTGCTTGCAAAGAAACAAAAGACAATGACAATTAGGAGTCATGGTTCGCAAAAGCCATGACGAATAGTCATCATGAGCGCTCGCTCGACCAACTGGAAATCGTGCCAATGAACTTTGCTAGCTTGTGCCGAGCTGAGGGCATTAGTTTTTACGCAACAAAAACAGTGGATTTAATTTTATACTTGTCTAGCGCACGTCATGTTGCGCTGCGACCATTCTGCCCTTGAAACTAATAAGTAGCTACATTTATAACTTGCGATAATTAAATCGATTTTTAACTCCTTTTTTACTACCTCACATAAATGCGATGATGATGCGTTTATGTATTAACAAGCACACACAAACGAGTAATTAAACTGTAGAGCCAAAAATGACGGTCAGGGCCGGTCTATACCAATTCAAATTGTCGCGCTCTCAATATGGTTCAATTGTATAGGAGTCGCCATCCAAACCACAATTTGTACGGTTAAAAGACCAGAGTGTTTAGTACTGGGTATCAGTCACGTGGTGAGCCTGTGTGGAGGTAACATACATGAAAATTAGAACTGAAGTAAGTATGAAGGCTCACAGGAACGAATATTAGCTGTTACAGAGGAGAGGCTAATATCAATTGCAGATTACAAAGCCGTAATCGTGTACCTAAACTAATACTATTCATTCGTACGTAACGTCAATGCTTTCGCCGCGCGTGTATTAGATATGAAAACTACTTTAAAACGACGCGCCTATTCACACGTGTCTGTTTGTTACCACCTTATAATACTAACAACAACATCTAACAATTGCGCAATTGGTGTGCGTAGTTTGCTGGCTATAATGTATATTTTCTTCCTGCGAGGTACCGCTGCGATGATGGCAGGCGACAGCGCATATACGGTGTCATTATGCGCAATAAGCCGGTGCTTGCGTCCACGAGGCGGTAGACGAGTGGCACGTGTATGGTTTCCACCAGACGCACTGACGCCCGATGGTGGCATAAACACAACTAAATACGTACAAGTATATAAGAGAACACATGTATGTATGTACCCACTCAATACGAATACATTTGCTGTCCGTATGTGCTGTTGTGAAAATGTAAATTAATGTTCGAATTGGGTTATGGTGACACAACTTTTTTAAATGTTTCAAATTATTTGCCATATCTGTAAAGACTTTCGTCTTTTCTTTTTCTGTAAGCCTTTTAATAAGAACTAAGCCAGGCGTCCGGACTATAATGATCAGGGAACATGCTCTAAGGAAACTGCTGGTTTTATGTTTCCGTATGACTGCTTCCTTCATTTTCTGATCTGTACTTTGCTCCTTCTGTACCTGTAATGACACATGACTTTCCCGGAACGTGTTCAGAAAGTGTTTTATGTGATAATGAGAAAAATCACGCACAGTATCCATGTCATTAGTCGCGTAGACAGGCTTATCGCTAACTGATAATACGAAACAATGTCTGTGCCATTTTGTAGGCAGACAATCGGCTGATAAAGAGGTTAGTAGGCCAACTCGTATGTTGATCTTTTCTACCAGAGTTCCAGGAGCACAGGGTTCATGCAAAGATAGTATAACTTTTTTGTGTATAATGGTGAGATAATAACTTTTTTGTGGTCTCTTTATCTGAGCAATCTTATTGATATCCGCTTGACCTCTTACATTGGTTAGCTATTTCGAGTAACTGCGTAGTAACCGCCGGCTGTGGAGCATGAACCGATAAAGTTATCTTATTGAAATAAATTAGGGCAATATCGGCGACAGTGGACGCCGCGGTTGGGTGGCACGCGGCCGCTGCGTGTTGAAGGTACAGTGCTGACCTTGTCTCGGATTCGGATCCGCCGCGGCGCGAGCGCCGAGGCCCGGCGGCCGGGGCGGCACCACGAGGCACGAGCTGCGTAGACGCTGAGACGGTCGTAGCGGAATTAATTTACAGAAGACCCATTTAAATAGAATCGACACATGCCACTATATAAAGAGCCGCCCGACTATGACACTATCGGTGACTAAAACTTATTTTACTAGATTAATGAAGTGAAAACTTGGTTCCTAGGTAGTTCCTTGTATTAAAATATGTAAATCAAGCTATTGCGGGTGGATTAAGGGCAAGGCCATCGGGTTATGGGCGCCTAATGCTCGTGGCGATCCAATTTCCGCGTTATTGTTCGAATCGATTGGTACCTACTCGGAGTGCAAAGGGAACACAAAATAAAATTCAAGTTTTATGCTAATTTTGACTTCTACCAGTTGGCTGTGGTTGGTACCTGGCACTGAACAAACTTTACTAAACAGCCGCGAATAGTCTGACTCTAGTAAATTACGTAACTTAAACATGAAGTGCAGATCAGATAGCTACCTGGACAAAATAATAAGGAACAAATTTGAAATATACTTAGGTAGTTAGTTACGTATCTACGAGTTATGTATGTATGACTAATGCATAGTACATAATACTAGACGGGTCGATGATAATGTTCTTATTCCGTCAAGGCAGACCGAGCGCAAGTAATTGCGAACTAGGGCAACTAGGATTGATATATTCACGCATTCAGTGAATGAATGATAAAGGGGAACTTCTAATCGCCGCCCTGATTTTGCTTGGCACGAGTTGAGCTTATCGAGGGTCGTGGGTCCGACAAACAATAAATAAAGCGAACATGGCGTGGGGTGAAGCCAAACTCCAGGGGGGAGACAGAGAGGGTAACATGTGTCGTTCATGAGAAAAAATGATTGTGAGAAAAAGCTCTGAAATGCCCAAATAGCATACTAGGTACATACCAGGCATGGTAATGACAGTTGATGATGTTGATTGTTGATATTATTCGACCGTGGCGAGTTCACATGCCGGTGAACTGACCGCACTGACCCCCAGCGGACATTAAATAAGTATCATCAAGAATCGGTAATGTCAATTTTACATTAATATTTTAAAAGTTACGGTGCATGCTTGATTTCGGTGTATAATTACGTTTATGTGCTTCACGGTACTAAAATTATAGGAAAGGGATTGATATTAGAGCATAGCCAACGCTTTCTGTGATTTATGGTTTGGATAGTGTACTTGGATATTGAATCCAGCATATATGTACGGCCGCGTCCGGCCAACTTGTGTGCAATGCCTATTGATACATTTTAACCGGCGGTATTGCTAAATCTCAACTGTTACAAACATACCGCGCTGCTCAACTCAAATATTTAGGTCCATGGAAAGTTCGTACCAGTCTCGGCAGCTTGTGTTGGAAGGGACTACCGACTAGGTATTAACGATTGCACCACTGGATGTGTGTGACCTATGTATTTAGCACGTCAATCGTATCATTACATTATTTACGTGATGCTTGCTGATGGTAAGTACAAGCTAGAGATAAAGGTTTTTTTTATGAAACACACCTTAATGTTTGTTTAAAGTCATGTCAAGTTAAAAATAATATTGAAATATGATAAAGATCTGATCTTAAAAATGAGACAGACTTTTGGACTCAAGATAATTCAACAGTACAAAGTCTAAAGATATATTGTGAAAACTATATGTGGGTTTCTGATATGAAAAATGTTTTATAACTTTGTGAGGCCTCTGTGAACTCTTATGAGTGATTAATGAAATACAAATAATAGTTATTTTTGGTACCGTAAAAGGGAGCCAGCCGTAATTCGTGGAAGCGTGTGTCTGTCACAGCCCACAGCTAAGGATGCGCAGACCAACGCATGTAGTCTGTAAATAGACTGATATTCGCGAGCGTTCGCTCTCTTCGGCGGAAGTTATTCCACCGAGTGTTTTGGAAACCTTCGCCGCCTTGAGGTTCGTTGTTGTTTATTTCTGGCAAGTGTTATGGGATTCTTTAATGCGAAGCTATAGCTCACTTCTTGTGAAATTATAAATATTCACAAGCTTCACGGTCACCTTTATTTACTAAACGTTTATTTTGAACTATGCATACCTATTCGCAGTAGTCGAATGAGTCATATTCAAACTTATACGACCGCTGTATAATTGGTACCTATTGGTTTTATCGCATCGCATGGATATCTTGATGTTTTCAGGTCAAAACGACATTTCCAAAGATATGTAGGTACTGGCGAACGTCTGAATGACGACTTAACGTATCCTGGCTTGGGCTTTATAAACCACTCGAGGGCCACTCATCAAAGGTAGGTATATATTTTCATTACAAGTACTACCTATCTACAGTATGTCTATGTCTTGCGACCAACAGTGTTATTCCATATCGAGAAACCTGCTGGTATGACACAATTTGAAGTTTTGATTATGCAAGAATTAACAACGCAAAGGAAAAACCTATTTCTATTATACGTAGGTATCTATATAACCGCTATGGAAGCATGACTTACTATTTCCTTACTGGACAACTTATATTAGCAAGCAGTAATTAGTTATTTCGTAGCATCCAAATTCCTCTCGGGCGATGGGTAGACTGTTCAGTTACCCATAAATGGTATTATGGGTAATAAGTGGGGAAAAACATAGCAACTCACCTCCATGATGACGTAAACGTAGGCAGGACTATCCATACAATCGTGCATCGCCACCAGGTTGGTGTGGTGAAGGGCTGTCAGCTCCCGAAGGATCTTGATCTCCTTGACTAGGATCTCCGACGCCTTCTGGATACCCTTCTTGGTCACCACCTTGACGGCCACCGACTGCGACGGATTCTGTCGACAATGAACCACTTGTGAGAACTAGAAGTAGCGATTACCAGCACGATCATCTGGCTGTCTCATAGGTGTGTATTTTGATCATTGTAGCTCTAAAATGACAAAAAAAACATATTCTAAAATAGATACCAGAGTTTAAACTTGTCCAAAACGGGCTTTTGCTGTTACGCGATACGGAGCGTGAGAAATAAGGACAATTTACTGTTATTTATTCTCTACGTGGGTATACGCCTATATCACTGAAAGTCGCATATAGTGGCTGCATCTCACAAGAATGACTAGTTCTACGATACCTCTGCAACTTTGCTAAGCATGGTACAACCGTATTTGGAGAAAAGAAATATGTGACTGGTGTGATCGCGTGGAGATGAAATATATTAACTACCTACTATGTACCTACAAGCAAATAAAGTGACCGAGTTACCACTGTTCATCAGGGTTGGCTGCTAGTTTGTCATTGAGTTGTATAAAAACTGTTAGTGCCTAATAACCTAATTGTCTTCTTTGTGTTTCGACCGTTTATCATTGTTAATTTAACATTTGCTTTGTGTCGCAATAAATACAAAGGAGTAGGTAGGTAGGTGGTGGGCAGGCAGCGACAACAAATTGTTATCACAGGATGACTACCTATATTGCACATTCAGTTGCACAATACCATACAATGGTGTGAAACAACGGCGTATAATATTCACACCGCTATAGATGGACACAGACGGATGTATTTACCTGAAACAGGTGCATTTTGCGATGGCGCAAGTAAGCTTGTTCTACCTACCATGCAGTGTTTAAATGTAGTATCTATACATAGTATGAAACAAAGTCGCTTGCTGCAGTCTGGTCCCTATGTATATTTTAAACTATGCAACGGATATTAACGCGGTTATCGGCAATATATATAGTGATTCAAGAGGAAGGTTTATAAGCAAGGAAAAAGGGTAGGTAGGGGTAAAGTAGGTGTACGCAAACGAAGTCGCGCCGGGTCCACTAATGTAGTATAAAAGTATAGTGTGACAGGGACGTGTACTACATAGGTACAAAAATATGAACAACTGATTGATGTCGCCTTGTCATGGTCTCTATTCTATGTATTCGTGCTCAGAGTTGTTTGTAAAATGATAATGCAAGTGCATCTAGCGTTGCGTAAGGTCGTCGCAGGTGGGCGAGCCAGCGTGCCGGCAACAAGGATCTTCAACTCTTGCTTTGCAGCGGCCTTTTAATAATTATTATAACTGTTGATTTAGTGCAGTAGAAATAGTAGTCTTAAAAGTGGAACAAATTGTAACAGAAATTATTATTTTGGCAAATGATAGGTTACACAGTCCTTTTTACGGCAAGTGATAATACAGTACTAATCAACATACTAAAATATACATCTGTACATTTGGTGCTTTTGGTGTGAGGGGGGGCGAAAGGCCCCATTCTCGCATATCTCGAAAACAGTGCATATTACCTACCGTAGGATGTAATAGGGATCCGAATAAATTACTGTCTATGTCATATGCCGCTCTATAATCATTTCTGTAACCATTAGTTCAACCTATATTTTCGGTTAATTCTACTACACTAATTCTATATACTTATAATTAATAATACGCACTATGGTATAGAAAAGTTGTAATACACTCTATCAATAATGAAAGTAGTATTTAATCAGTTCAATCATCCGCTGCGTTTGTGGTGCCAATGACATCCGTGCATTGATACAAGTACCTACGTTTATAGCGACAAACTAGTGAGATAAACTTGTAATAACCAATATCAAATGCGTAAATGCGCTCGTAAATGTAAATTTGACTAAATTCAGTCGTTTTAATTTAGAAGCACAAAAGTGAGAGCAAATCAAAGAGGAATGTATTGCTCATAAAATAAGGTAAATTTTTGTATCACGGCTTTTGAAAAGCAGAACGACGCGTGATACAAAAATGGACCTTATTCTATGAGCAATACCTTCCACTTTGATTTGCTCTAACGCTTTTTGCTACGTAATTTAGACGACTGAATTAAGCCAAATGTTATAAGCGCATAAGAGAGGAGCCGCTTGCAAAACTCAACTGAGAAACTTCTAGGTAGGTACTGACAAAATGGTATCCTTGGTATTAACCCTCTGCAGGTGACGTGGTAGTCTAACTAACATAATACAAACAAAATAGAAAAACGTATGCCGTGACGGTATTTTTTATATTGCAGCGGCCTCATGGCCGAAATCTAGTTATATTTCAATTTGAAAACCAAAGATTAAAAAAAATACCTTTTACATACATTTTCTTGAAAAATGGGTAAATACCCGAGTATTAAAAATAATCATATCTAAGGTATCTAAAAAAGTTGGCTACGCGAAAACCCTAAGAAAGAAAGTCGCTACCCGCCCTCTGTCCCTATGTATCTATGTACGCTTAGATCATTAAAACTATGCAACGGATTTTAATGCGGTTAAACAATAGATAGACTGATTCAAGAGAAAAGTTTATAAGCAAGAAAAAAGTGTTGGTAGGGGTGAAGGAGGTGTACGTGAACGATGTCGCGCCGTGTCCACTAGTAATGAATATTGTATAATAAAGAGCATCTAACATTTCAAGATATATCTGATTTTTTGTAGGTATTAAAGCATTAACCTGTTTAAGTTTGTGTCAGCAGACTTGTTAATGTTACGCCACATCAGTTGCAGAGGGTTAAATCTGACATTTACGCAGGGTCCGTCGAGTCGGCACGCGCGGTTCGTTGCAATATTTAACAGCTGTAATTTATAATACCGTGAACGGCCCAATGGTTGGCTTTCCTTTTATCCAGAGGGGCGGTGCGCCCGCGCCGCTCGCCGCGCTAACATTAGCCCGCCCTACATTCCGTAGGCTCGAGGAGAGATTACAGATTGACCCGGTTTCGACACGATGACGGTAAGAGAACCCTATTGATTGCCTTACCTACTAGATAATGTTCAGATAGGTACAAACAATTTGTCGTAGCTGCTCAGCCACCGGTCGCACAGTGTTTGGCGAGACAATATACGCTTTATACTAATAATTATGAGTGTACAGCAGGCAGCGCGGTCACGGCCAGATGTAGAGCGTGCCAACCAGTCAACGCCAAAACATAGCCAAATCCATTGGATGTTGCAGATGTTTTTAGATAGATGATAAATGTAATGCAATAATAATAGTCGTCCAACGGAGGACATGACAAAAAGGAGCTTATTGTGGTGTGGTCACTTTCTACCTGCTCGCTCGACAGCTGACTGTATAATTTTTTTGATCAGACCTCTAGAAAAAGGTGACGCAAATAAAAACAGCCGGTCTAACGACCTCCATCCCTTTGCAAAAACTTTGGGAAAAAATCACGCACAAAGTTGATTTTTTTTTGATAGTCATAAAAAAGGGTCCATTCCATTCCAAAATGTAATATGCTGTTCTTATTATAACATCGCTTATGTAAGATTTTATTGTTTCGGGTACTTAGGAACCAAGATCTTAACTTAAGTCGGTTAAATGCTTACTTTAAATAGATAACATCTAAATCGAAAATTAAGTAAGGTCTATTCATAGAATAATGGAAGTCATAAAACGACAAAAAACACAAATTTGAATATTTAGTTAGAGGTTCCTACTTGACGTACCTAATCTAGTGGTGCGCGGTCGTCTGCGCGGCACGTGTGAAGTGCCCTTGAGCCTCATAGTGCGTGTCGTATTGTATGGCCGCAGTACCTGCTCGCTAGTCCTGCAGTGGTACTCCTTGTCCCGAGGCCTCCGCATAATAGGATGTAACCTAAACCGGACGGTAAATAACGCCCACTAACTAGCTGGACAGCCGACCGTCTTGGGACGGACTATGAACGAAAGACTTACGAAGTTCCTCTGATTTACTCTTAGTTACCCAAAGTGCATGTAGATAAACAGGACTTCGTAGTCGTGGTCTGGCTTTTTTATTATTTAGATTCGTTTCAGCCCATTCCCGTGGAATTCCAGAGTAGCTCCTAGTAGCAGCCATCCTAATGAAAGCTTTTACGAAATTAGAAATTTTAAAATGTATCATTATAATTTCTATCAGTAATAACCCAACCTTTCGAACCCGAGTACAAGGTTATCTACGGTCAAATCTTCGTCAAGCTCCATCCGAAACAAAAAATACAAACCAGCTTAACATTCAATTGATCCGATGAAATCTACGTTTCGTCTTGAGCAGACGATGACCTTTACGCTCGTGTGGAGAACCATAGGCGTATATAAATATAATATTATGCCCACCGAACCTACCTACCTAGCCAGCTTGCAAGCTAGCCGAATTATGATGTACTAATGTGCATTTAGATGCTACTACCGCGTAGATAGTTTTTAGGTCTAATAAAGATTCTTCTCCGATATTAGTACAATATTACCTACACAGGTATTATAACAGGGAACCTGACCAGATTGGATCTTGGTTACACATCCAGTCGCCTGAATGTGCAGGCTCCCCGTAAAAGCATCGGTTAACCGGAATAAGTGGGAAATATGTGCCTAAACCTGTCGGTATCTGGAAAGAGGTCCCGCGGAAGACCCAAGAAACGATGAATTGACATCGCCGAGTCGGATGCGAGAGCCTATGACGCAAGGATGCCAAAGATCGGGCGAAGTGGAGAAGAAAGAGTCGGAAAGCAGACCCTAACCTGGGACTAACTTCTGAAACTGATGATATGCATAGGCTGTAATACATCACACCTCTTACCCATAGGAGTAGGCAAAGATTACATTACTCCACTAGCTATGGTTCTATGTTTGCTTCTTTCTACCTTTTCAGCTTGTTGGTTTAGGGTAGGTACCTTAACTTGATATTTCTTTAAATAACTGGATTTGATAATGAAACTTACATTTAGATCCCTTCTTTAACTCTTGTTCTCTGCTGCCAAATATATATTATCCCCTTTCATCATACTGTCTACATGATGGAATTAACTAAGCATGCCTTTCTCTAGCCTGGTCACTAGGTACATCTTCATTCACAGACACACACTTCTCCACACTCATTAATTGATCATATACCTATATAATAATTTTGATCTAGCTCTACTAAAAATAGCTTAATTACAAATGTCATTCAAAATATGTGACATGCTTTGTATAACGATTATAAAACCCAGCTGCACTTATAAATAGAAGCTGCTCTAAAAACAAGTTTCCATTGCTTGCACATTACTAGATGAATTTCAAAAATTATAGTTTCCTGCAGTGCTTAGTACCTAGTCCATTTGCCATTTTCAAATCAGAATACATTCTGAATAATAAGCAAACAAAATAAATAAATTATATGATATAGAAATAAAATGGGGTGACTTATACCATAGGTATAGATTATGTTGCATTATTATAAGGTAGCCTAGCTAGTGTAAGTAATGAGGTAACTTAGGGCTTAGTTGTCACAGTATTGTTATACATTGTGGAATCTAAATTAATATATATATTGTATATTCTTAGTATTAATATTTTTTAACATATTTTTGGACCAAATAAAGATTTATCTACATCTATGTTACCATTTTCCATTAATTATTTACTCAGCCTAGGTTGTAAACAGAAGATGGAAATAAGTAGGTACTTACTATAACTTGCACATAAAATAAAATAACTATAAAAGGTTTACATCTAAAATAGTACACAGATAGGTAGTAAGGCCCTTGCATATACTGGTTAATGTCTTTGTTTAAAAGGTTGTTACCCCTCTTCCTTATCAGTAAACATTCATTAACCTGATATCAATAACAAATATTATGGCTTCCTGTTTTTCTGGGTGCTTTTCATAGCACCTAATGCTGGTAAGATAAATCTAGCAAAACAAAAACATGCAAAATTTTATCTTAACTGTGACACATATTTCTTAAATAGGTATTGTGTATGGACTTATCAAATATTAATATTTGTAATGGAGGTTTAAGAGTACTAATGTTATATAGTTGTGTCAATTGTTTAAAATATCTAATTTTAGTTCAGTGGATTTGTAAACATGGTTAAACTTACATCATCATTTTTATAAACTATTCAGGAATGAAAATAAACTGCGCCAGTATGCCAATGATAACACCAATATTAAGGTATGACTTTTACTATTTTTATTTACAGTATTATCAGCTGATGAACAAAGATAAATAAAGAAATGATATCTATAATTTAACAACAAAATGTGGGTGTAATGAATTTAATTCTGGTTGCTTTAAGAGTTTTGCCATCCACAGTCGTTTGGGCCGACTACTAGTCGACGATCCAGACTAGCTACTAGGACTAGCCAAATTATTTTGACGTGATGCACCACCCACGGCCGCTACAAATCGATATTGTTCACAAGCCAAAATATAAGTTCGTTTCGTGTAAGACCTATGTATGCCTATATGAACTATTACGATGAGCAACTATCACAATATTTGGGTTTGTGACTGTTGTTGACAACAAAAGAGAAGCGAGATTGGGTTGGGTTACCTACCTTTCTCCTCCTTCCTTTGTACACCATAGCGAAGGCTCCATGGCCTATAATGTCTTGTTTTGTGTATTCGTAGTCACCAACTTGAACTACTTCCATTTTCACTAATTTACCTTTAACCACAGACATTTTTAACAGTTTCTATTTATTTACAGTCTTGTACAACAAAAGATCAATACTATAATTTGGAATATTCGATTATAGGAACTTGACTAAGTGCTACATGATCACAGGCTTGTGGCTCCTAATCACTTCCTTAGATTCTTGAGAGTTCTAGTTACACTGAACACTAACGTATCATGTTTTCAGTACCAAAACACAACGCACAATGATTGCAAAATGTTCAAAAGTGATTTTATTTTGTGTTGATTTTGCGAAGTTACAAATTTGGTGTAGCCAGCCACAAAATTAACGAAAGTGTTACCCATGTAAAGTCTATTATATTCTACCATAAATACTTAATCCGGCTTATTTTCTATTTTATATGAAATAGAAGATTTTAAAATTTAAGATTTTAAATATATTTGATCGAATTTATATATTTGTTTTGTACAATGGTGGAGTTTATAAAATTAACAATAAATCATGGGTTACCAGTAAAGCAACTGTGCTGACATCTAGAGTTACATCTGTGATCTATCAAAGAAATAAAGCTTCAGTAACTCACTACGGGAGGTGCTCTCAAGAGTGGTTTGTATATTTTTTTGGTATTTTCTCTAGTAATTCAAGGATAATCAATGATTCTTTGCCTAAAATTTAGTGATTTTCTGTAAATATAGGTTGAAACTGTCTGATTCGCATGAATACGGTATGCTCCACGTACAGTGCAATACGAGTAATAAATAACGCAAAGGAGGGCGCTAACTTTCAAGACGATATATTTTTATAATGTTGGCATACTAGTTTTTTATTTTGCCACGTTTGTCCATGCCACACCGATGTAATAGAAAATCGACAGATGGCGTTTTGTGTATCCGCCAGGTAAATTTTGGATTTTATGGTCAATATGCAATGTCTATGTAGAATAAATTATAAATAAATAAATAAATCATTTATTATCAACAGGAAGAAAATTAACATTGCATGAAGAAGTTATATTTATTCAAGATAAATTAAAAAAGTATTACAACATTTTATTTCTATTTTAATCGAGTCAGAATTTCAGAATAGAACAGAAATAAAAAATTTAATATAAATTATTATTAGCTTGTGACTATCTTTTCTGGTCTCCCAGATCTTCAATGCTGTCTTCATCAATCTGTAACATACAATTTATATTTGTAGTCATTCAATCAGCTGAAAGATGCCAACTACTTTTTTATTGCTTAGAGACGCACACAGACAATATGATACACTAGATGGAAAGTCACTGTCGTCCTGGACATATTTTGCAACGTAAGTTGACTGCTGGGCATAGGCCTTTCCCAGAGATCTCTACAAAGTATAAGACCTCTATAAGATCTGGTATAAGACCTTTACCAGGCCATTGGTCCAACTTGCATACCCATGCTGTCTTTTGTCTTCACAACATGAAATGCAACACCAATATTGGAGGTTTAAATATGTTGTAATTTCTTGATTAGTTTTTCACCATGTAGAAAAGGCATGTTATGATTAATGTCTAAGATGCTTGATTGTTTTACAAGCAAGGTGGCACTGAAACACATAGCATGCCTGATGTTGTAAGCCTTTGTAATACCATTGTTTTGCAGTCCCCTAAAAACCTTTTTACACCCTTCTTCAAGTACTTCATGCTACTCTGTAGGGCAACCTTGTTGTAAAGTAAATTATCTGTATGTTAAATATTAGATTGTAACTGTATTAGGGGTACTTAAAGAATATGTGTAGTAAATTATCTATTAACAGTTAAAGCATATACTAACCTCAGGCCACTTTTCTGGGATAATATCAAACAAGTCATCCTTTACGTCTCCCTGAATAACAATTTCATCATCTCCTGTTACTGAAGACCCACAAGCAAACTTAGTTCCAAAAAATTTTGCTGCTACTTTGAGGTCAATATCTAAAATCAGAACATAATACAAATAAGTACAGATCAAGCTTGAGACATAATTGGATTATGTTGAAACAAAAATAGAATTTAACACATTCAGAACTTTAAATTTAACATAGTTACAGTATGGCATGTAGTTTGGACATTATAATACATTATTTTTGTTAATTACACATACCAAAGGTGCTGAGCCCTGACACAACTGTGACTGACTTCTTCTTTCCTCGTGGAGCTCTAGATACTTGGACAAGTTTAGGGACATCCTCTTTCTTCTTTGACTTAAGCATGCCTTTCCCACCACGTTTTTGTCGTTTCTTTTCTTCTTCACCACCTGCATTGTCTTCTTCATCTGAAATCAGATACAGAGCTTTCATTCATACATCCAAACATGGCCACACTTCCTGAATGAAATGGGAATTTGTTAAATTGAGAAAGTAATAAAATTATTTCTTTTTGCAACTTTAGGCTATACAAATATCGGTTCATTATTTGAGCATATTACTGAGTTCAACACATAAAGGTTAGTTGTGGGTAACCTAACCTTACTTCACCAGATATGAAAAATTGCTATACTTATACCTATTTTCACTTTTTCAAACTCAGTAGGTAGATTTTTTTCTAGCCACTGTTTGCATTTATCGTATTCTGGATAATATTCACAATATTCTATCGGCATAGAACAGTTCCCGCAATACTGCACTTTTATGGGATATGTAACACCTTCACGGGGACCCATTGAAAGATCTCTGTCTGCCATGATAATTAATAATACAATAATGTACTAGATTTTAACTTCGTTACTTTAGTTTCACGAATTTTTAGATATTTTGATTTTTTAGCTGGACGACAGGCTGAAGCTGACAATCCATCATCGTCAAAGACTGACAAACAGTAGCTGTCAGGCTGTCAATCACATACGCTGTCAAGCGAAGAAACGACGACCATGAAAACTAGCGGAAAAAACTACGGATTAAAGCGTGGTTGATAGATATATATTCTACTCGATAATAGATGTCACTGATCTGTAAACGTTATAGCCCATGGAAAAAGAAAAAATTGTGTTTTACATTAGTCGACAGAGTCCAAAAAAAATTTTATTATTCTGTGCAATTAGCAATAGTCTGTACCCAGTAGAAATGCCACAAATAGTGATTTGGCCATATAACGAATATTCGGCCAGACTTTCGGTCGAAGCGCTGAGTATTCGGCGGCCGAACATTCGGCTTAACGTAATACAATTTGCGGGAAAGATTTACAAACCAAATTGAATAAAATACCGAACATCTATCGTCTCATAAATCGCTCATGGTATCACCAGTCCGTAACAGTCCACTGCTTGATTAAAGCATGCTCTATTAGTAGAGGGTACCTTTGGGTACGCAGACGACAGCACAGTAACGGATAGATATCTGTCAGAGGCAAAAGCCATCAGGGACGATATTCAGTCTTGTCGAGAGGGTATGGTTGATCGTTTGGACAAAGCTCTCAAGGCAGTCTCTGATTGGGATGAAGCCAATCTGGTGACGTTCAACGCAACCAAAACACAGGCGTGTTTGTTTTCCGCCAAAAGAAGTCCATTCCATTTAACTCTAACTTTTCGGGATGTTCCTGTGGATTACCGACAACCTACAGCTTCTTGGCGTTGAGCTATCTGCAAATCTCAACTTCGGTCAGTACATCGATTCCAAGGCTAAGACTGCAGCAAAAAAGTCGGTGTCCTCTCGAAGGTTAGGCGGTACTTTACTTCAAAGCAGTTGCTTCAGTTATATCAAGCACAAGTCCGATCCTGCATGGAGTACTGCTGCCACCTCTGGGATGGATCAGCCAAATATCAGCTAGCGGCTTTGGATTCGGTTGAAAAACGTGCAAAGAAGATAATTTGTGACCCGCAGTTGGTTGAGGCTAGGCTGCAGAGCCTCGAACATCGGCGTAGGGTTGCGCGTCTGTCGGTCTTCTACATGTTACATTTCGGAGAGTGTGCGAAGCAGCTGCACGACCTCATTCCGCCGGCCCCTTTCCGCCATCGGGAGACGCGATCCGGGCGAGCGCTTCATGCTTATGTTGTGGATATTCCAGCACGAGCCGCTTTGGCTCGACCTTTATAATGCGTACGGCTAAGGAGTGGAACGCGTTGCCTGCGAGTGTGTTTCCTGATCAATATAATCTGCATGCCTTTAAGGCTGGAGTGAATAGGCTGTTCCAAGACGGGCATGCTCCATCTTCGGCCGCATTACCAACAGGTGAGATGGCGGTCAAACGCCTGTCTTGTAAAAAAAAAAATGGTTTTGACACAATCTCTACGCTTGATAGGCAGATTGAAAAGTATTGAAAATACTCATCACAAATCGCTGATATAGAGATAGCCCATAACAACTTACTGCTGGAATTGAGCCTGCTGCATAACTTTGCTTTTCTTCTAGGTCTAAGTAATTTTATATCGGTCTGTCTACGCTGCAATGCGGGTTGTATCTAGGTTTCATACGCACGTTCAAGTCAGGCAGTCAGGTTGCAGATAGTAGTATTGAAAACATACCTACAACTGAGAACTGCTGCCCGTTTTCTGGGTCCCATAGAGATCCTTGGCCATATCCTGAGTGCTCTAGCCTAGTAAATCAAATAAGTATCTTGGCGTTGAAATGTCCTGGTATCGCGCACGATAGTTTGAGGTACACTTTGACCATGATCCAGGATTTGGTAGGCCAGGTAATTACAATGGAGCAACTGCCATCTGACCTCCTTTGACAACCCGTCTAATTATTATTATTATTAAAACCGCCAAGGAAAAACGTTATATAAAAATTACACGTGTAGGTACCTATTACGGTTTCAAAGATATTGCCCGGTGATAGATAGACGGACAGAAACGAAGCTTAGTAACAGTTCCTTTTCCACCCGTCTCGGGTACCTAAGAAAACACCTATGTATGTATGTACGCTTAGATGTTTTAAACTACGCAACAGATTTTAATGTGGTTTTCAACAGTAGATAGAGTGATTCAAGAAGAAGGTTTAAGATACGTAAGATAAAAAGGGTAGGTAGGGGTAAAGTATACGTAGGGTAGGTGTAGGGTAGGGGCCCACTAGTAAACAATAATTTTAAAGTTTGTCTTATCGTATAGGCAAAAAAAACTAGTCGAGATTTTACTTATTTATCTAACGGCCCGCCCCGTTCTCGGGTTTACCCTATTATGATACCTATTGTATTATACCTATATACAAACTTTCCTGTAGAAATTATTTAAATGATAGTGAAAACGTTCCGTCCGTTGTTTACGATAGAAAAAAAAAATGCGTTGCGTGATTTAGGGGGAAATAACGGATATACCTACGACGACAGACATCGGAAAGCGACTTTATTATAAACTAGGTATGTAAGGATAGGGATGAAATAAAAAAATAATTATGTAAAGTATCAATTTACTGTAATTACAATAATATCGATACAAAAACTTACTTTGGTATAATTGCTCAAAAATAAAATACATATCAAAGTTAAACACAAATAGACAGACAAACACAATACTTTCGTTTAGATGATCATACCAAATTGTGTGTTATGCCTATTAAATATATATTAGTAACAATACAAACAAATTTAATTATTCGAAATAAATTATATAATACAAATAGGTCATTTCTTTTTCTACAATTAAAGTAATAATTACTTTCTCCGATAGTATTGAGTTGCACTTGTGTAGGTACCTCGTCTGCCGTGTATGCTAGACGTTCCAATAAAAGGCTACAATTGACAAAGCCACGGCTACCGTACTGCAATACCTATCGTACCATAGTAGACTGTGAGGGTGACGTAGGCCATCCTACGTCAACGAGTACAAGAAAAATTCCACTTTGTTTCGGAGTAGACGTTTAGGAGACGGTTTTCAGCCACATTAAAGTTACTTTTCTTTTTGGTGACTATAATGTAGCTGAAAATCGAAACTGCCAATATGATGAGGCAAACCAGTTTTTTCATTTATAGAACCCACACAAGAGAACATGTAAGTACTATTGCTACGAAACTCGTAGATTGGGTAATTAAAAATTTGTTTTGTTCCAGGTTGTGCACGGTCAGCCAACTTTTTGTGGGTCTCCTTAACGTCCACTATCGCTACAAATTGGATTTTTTCTTGTATTCGATGACGTAGGATAATGTACGGCGCCTTCACAGTCTATAGTATCTTTTCTCATTCTATATATTTTAATCTTACCAATATTAATAGGCGCTTGAAGCCTCCTCAACAGGCAGGTACTTTGACGGACTGACAAGCAACCGACCACAATAATTTTCTTTCACTTTAGTGGTGAATAAAATCCGCGATAGATGAGAAATTAATGCAGAGGAACTAAACGTAAGGGTGAGAATTAATTCAACATTCATTCGTACTACCAATAGTTAATGCGAGATACGTGTTCATTGTCCAACTAATGAACCACTTCATACAGTCAGTTAACAAACCTAAATGTATCAAAAATTTAAATTCATTAATATTTTCTAAAGAGGTTTTTATTTTATTAATGTGTTGTGAGTATATTCTAGCGCTATACTATCAATATATATTACAGTCTATTACTATACGTCTATAATACTGTCGTGTTTTTTGTCGGAAGCTTTGAGTTTCTCCTGCATTTGTGTCAACATGTCTTGCATGCGGCGTATCTGGAATAGACGAAAATAACTTTAGTGAAGTCGAAAAAAATATGTTTATTTTAAAGTTAACGGGACGTTTCGGAATTTTTATGAATAGTTTTTAATGGAAAGTTATGTTACCTCTTCATCCTTTTGTAGGAGCAACCGGTCGGTGTCTGTAATTACCACTTCGCTGTTGTTGCCCATGGAGTCTCTTTTAAGTTTTCTGTTGAACAATACAATTATTCTTTATAACAACATGATACACGATAAAAATAGATAATCAGATATGTGAGATGATAATTATAAAAAGTAGTTATATTTTATATTTATGTTTTTTATATTGAACTACTTATAATATTTAATAAACTTTGACATTGGCGCCCACCGTGGGCCTACAACCCGTTTACTCTTCTCGACTATTATCCCATGAAGTAAGTGGGTTAGCTTTCTACGTTTTCACGTTGCTTAATTTTCGATATATATTTCTCAGCCCTCTATTGGCTATATAATATGATATAGCCAATAGAGGGCTAAGAAAATGTTTGTAAATACATTTTTTTGTTTTGATTGCTTAATGCGGTGCTGTTGCCATTGTCAGGCGCGGTCCGGCTGTGCCTGGGATTATCAGACTCGGTCCGGCTCTGCCTGGCGCTGTCGGTTGCGGTCCTGTTCTGCCTGGCTTCTTCGGGCGCTGTCCGGCTCTGTCTGTTGTGGGCATGGGTTGGATAAGCACCGGTTCTGCGGTTTCCTACTTTCCTATTCCTATCCTATTATCGTTTAAAATTGATATTTATGCCTCAAATTTAAAAGCTTAATAATTGCGCTAAAAGGCTTTCGTAAAGACGAGTCCCGCTTTATAATATCTTTTAGTTTCATTGTGTATCTGTCATTAAAATATCTAAGTAAGTATGGGGACCATCTATAACATAAGATCAACTAGGTAAATATTAAGTTGGCCAATTAGGCCGCTGATTGTAAGTTCCGTGGTTACAAAATTCAAGCAACACGGGCGACAGTTACCACTTTCCATTAGGTGTGTCTGCTCGTTTCTCACTGAGCACCTAGTAAGTAAGTAGGTAAGTAATATAGAGCATAATGTTTTAAACTATCGCGGTTATTATCACACATTTTAATGGTATGTTCCGGGTCTCCTACCGCGTACCTTTGTTTACGAGTACCCCGATATTTCGACGCAGTTGAATGCATCATGGTCATGGGACGACTGGAGATTGGTTAGCGATAAAGCGGCCGAGGCCAAAGTAAATAAAGTTACGCGGAAGGAAACCCAGAACCTTTAAAATGTAGTATAGAGCAACTCACCCGCGCTCGCGCATCGCGTGCTGTGATATCTGCGAGATGCACTGCGCGCGGAAGTTCTCGTAGTGCACGTCCTGCGTGACGTCCTTCAGGTCCTGCATGTGGGTCGAGATCAGCATCGTGCGCAGCTTCGTGAAGTCAGAGTGTCGGGGGTTCTCCACTGCGGGGGTAAGTAAGTAAGTAAGTAAAAAACTCTTTATTGCACACACAAAAGTAAAAATTACATAAAAGAAAAAAATAACAATTTATATGCGCCGCCTTTGCAGCGCGCATTAGGCTTAGGGGTAATATTTATTTATTTATTTATCTACCTCAAATTTACAGCTTTACAGTAATTATAAATTACTAACACACTGCAAATATCAATAAGTATATGTAACTAAGACACAAAAAATTTAATATCATTAAATTAAAATACATCATTAAACTAAAAAAATACCAATGGTGTGCTCGCTTATTATGTATGTAATTTCCTTCGTGGTGCCGGGTTCGATTCCCGGCCGAGCAGAAATTGAAATGATGAATTTTAATTTATGTTAGGGGTCTGGGTGTTAAATTTATTCATTTAAAAAGTATGCATTTAAAAAAAAGTGTAGAAGTACTTTGTCAGTTGTCTAGCACCCATAACACAAGCTTTACTTACTTTAAGGCTAGATGGCGCTGGATGAATTGTCCAAGCATATTTATTTATTTATTACTATTACTGATTGGCCCAATGCAAATAAGTAGGTACGAGTATCTAAGACGGTGATTCACCGTGAAATAAGGTGAGCAAAGTACCGAGGTACTTAGTTATATCTTGGATGGAAAATGGAAATACATTATTTGACAATAACGAATTAATTGACAGTCTGAGTATATTCATTTAAGGACTATGTGGACAGGTAATTCGTTGTATGTCTTTACACAGCACATACAAATTCATATTATTGCAATGTTAGATTTAAGTAGGTATTTTTTCTTTATAAACATCGCTCATTCGGTTCGCTCGGTGCTGATTTTAAAAATGCATAGGTGTCTACTTTCACCCTTTTCAAGTGAGTAGATGCCGATAAGGTTAGTAGGTCATTCAAGGTCCCCTTTTTTAGATTAGTAGGTCAAGCTAATATGGTAGGTCAGTTCACTGTCGACGAACCCCGAGGGGCTCTGGCGGGCACGCATGCGCTTTCCGCCGCCTAGAGCATAATACAGAGTGTAGTTTCAGAAAAAGTTGGTTTGTATTAGAGAGGTAAGGTATGGGATATTTAATAATATCGCTCACTTAATAGTGGAAGTTTTACAATATAAGATTGAGATGCGCACACTTTTGAAAATTTAGCGACGCCCTTTTACGGTTACCGCTAGGATTAAGGATACACCACGATATTACAATTTTAATGTTGACCGGACCTTCTAGGCCTTATATAAGGCTGCAGTCTCACTTAGTCTTGTAATGTCCGGTAGAGTAGGTAGTACAATAAACACATTCCATTTACGGTGCCAACAACTAGGACTTCCGTAACTAAGAAAATGGGCAGCAGTTAACACGGCTCACCCACCAAGGGCATTTATATGGCAAAACCTTAAAGTGGTGGAGCTTCAGTCCCATAGCGGACTTTTTAGTTAGACCGGTCAATAAACGGTTTGTAAAATGCGTGAGCACCTAAGCGAATCCATCAGGAACTCGTTCGTGGTGCTTAGGGAATGAAAGTACTAAACGGTAAATCTTTTTTTTATTTTATATCTCGAAAACGACGCGTCGTCGTATATATGCTGTCGTTTATAAAAAGCCTATAAAATGGTCTACAACTTTTACATTATACGCTCTTTCATACTTCTAACCGTATACGAGCTACGACACTCTCGGTTGAGGCTGAATTCATGCAGACGCACTTTATATCCCCCTTATTGGCATTCACTTACAGGATTAGTCCGGGATACAGACGACGTGAATAGCGACAAGTGAGTCTACCTGCGGCTCAAGTGCGTCTCAAAACAATTTAACATTCGTGTGCCACCGCACGCGACCTGCCGAGCCTTTCAAGTGAAACTTATGTATTTCCTAATGGAGATAAAGCACGGAATGGTGCTTTAGTAAAACTGGCGACCGCTGCGCTACCGATCGCTGCCACTACTGTGTGAATTTTGTGCAGAAGCAGAGTCATGCTTGCATGCACATATACGTCTGTAGGAAGAGTGGTTACCGTTCTGGAGATCTTCTTGTGGTTGAAAGGTCTATTGAAATTCGCGAGTTACGAGAATGCCCAGGTTTAAGTAATCTAATCTGTAACTGTGCTCTAATCTAATCTATATCGGTGTCCGGCGGTCGTACAAGGCGACTAATGTTTTCGTGACAAAAGATTTAGAGTCTACGAGTCTCTCTCCGAGAGAGAGCTATGGTAATAATCTCCCCTTTCGTGGAAGAGGCCCTAAGTCCTGTAGTGGACTGTTATGGGCTGTTATGATGATGATCTACACCTAGAGGCAGAATCTCACCGTTGACGACCCCCCTTAGGTACCTACTGTCCTACTCGCGGTCCTGCTCCTAGAACTCTCCGTTCTCGTCGCCGTCAAACTAATAAAGTGATACTACTCGCGTGTAACACAATGAAACTGCCGTCCCCTGCGCTGCAAACTGCCGTCAGGCTGCGGGATTTGAGGCTAATATTCTAGAAGCAAAGTCTCACCGTCTACGATCCCCCAGGGGTACTGCCGTCCGCGCACGCGCTTCCCGCCCACCTCGAGCACGGTGTCGGCGGCGACCACCGCGAACGGCGCCGCCGCCTTCAGCTCGCGGTCCTGCTGCTTGAACTCCTCGTCCTCGTCGCTGTCGCACTCCGGGAACTGGTACACCTGCGGTCAGGGTGGCTGGTGAGAGGTGTGTGGGTTAAGTCAGGAGGTTTCTGGGTTCATTGCCATAGTCGTCTTCGCAGCCGCAGGACGTCCACTGCTAAACGTAGACCTCCTCCTACGTCTTCCACGACGATCGACTCTATGCCTCTTGCATCTATCAGATCCTTACGACCTCACTCTTGCATTCATCAGTTCCTGGATTATGATAGAGGTAATGGAGTGCCGCGAATGATTAGTTGGGCGTGCGCGAAAGTGATGTTAGGTACTGATACTGCTCTACGCACTGCTCCGATATTAGTTACATTTGTTTGTAAGTGTAATCGATACATATTCTGAAAATACCTTGAGATAGAGATTTCGAAATTTCGCAGAATTCGATCCCGGAAATTCCTACAGGAATCTGGGGAAAAAACTCTACACGAGGTCACATAACAACAGATTGTTTGGTTTTCTTTAAAGGACGCTACAATACATACAACGGGAGGATATACCTACAATATAATATACGGCCTACAACAGGAAACTATACCCTGGCAAAGGCCACAACCGACCGGAATACGATGATGATGACATATCGAGATGGTATGGTGACAATAAGGAAGGACGTTAAAAGGTGTATCATTAACACACGTTAATGATACACCTGCCTGAAATGCACCTTAGTTTGTCATCTAGGTATGTGGTTGATAAAAATCTGACCTGTATCTGATACTCCTCCAAATCCTGCAGTATTCTGGCCTTCAGCTGCTTGATCTCCGAGGTGGTGAGTGAGTCCGCCTTCGCGATCACCACCACGATGTTCACCTTCCGGTGCAGCCTCCGCATCATCTCCAGGTCCACTTGCCGCAGGCTGCGCATGCGTTTATATGGATTATATATTAACCTACTGGTGGTAGATCCGCGTAAGTAACGCCATAATATGGTAGGATTATGTGGAGTATGTGGATGGGTGCGGTGCACATCCGCTAGTTTTAGCTTATTACTCATACACGTCCGATAGAGACACTCGTTGCGCGTCTAAGCGTACGCCAGTGCTGTAATGTCAGAGTTCACCCCAGCCCTTAAAGACCTCGTCGGCCGTCTACGAAATCGTAGTTTCGACTGAAATTTACTTTTTTTAAGCCCAGCCTTGACTGTGAGGTGTCCGGCAGAGATAATATGGCACAACCACCGCCACCAATTATGATAACCAACACATAATAAACGCGTTGTTACGTTTAGTTTTGTGAAAGGTTACAATGGTTGTAAAATCAGTACTCGGGGTTGGTCATCCTACCTAAGAAGCAATCGCTACATTTCGAATTGTCCTACGTGAAATGACACTCGAAAAAATTAAACAATATACAAAAGTTGTGTTTTAGGACTTTTAGGTAAGTCGTATTAATCGCAGAGCACAAACCGACCAACGCTGTGTTTATAAAACAGTAAACCATGTGAGGAGAGATGCATTAAACGCATAAATCTCTCATCTCATGACGATATCGTGGACTCGTGTTACGTCTAAAATATAATGTTGCTTATTCCCACTACAATACGGGTGTGTATACCAATTAATTAACAAATTCCCGTGAGCGATTTCATTTGAAAGGAATATCGTATATGGCTGCTAATGACGTCAATTAGCAAATACGGGCAAGTTTTTATTCGATGTGTTTGCGCTGAGGAAGTGGCTTTAATCATTTGCTTTTCTTCGTGACTTCGTCATTAAAGTTTTTGTCTTTACTGTGCATTTTCTGTGGTAGATGATATTTTCAGACACCCGATTCACTCTATTCCCATGGGAACATCGGGGAGTAGTATATTCATCGGGAGGCCTAGTTATGAGATATGAGAAAGGTGCTAGGTAAAACGCTACTGGTATGTACATAGGTAAGTGGCTGTTAGTTAGATGGTAAGTTTTGCCGGCGCTTAATATTCAGCTTTTTTATTTTATTTTATGGACATCCCACCTGGATGCAAAGCGGTGACCGTCGCATCAACAAAAAATCATGAAAAATCTACGATGCATAATGGTTAGGTTTCTTATTAAAATTGAACCGCACAGGTGCGTTGGCTTGATCTAAAATGATGTGCCTCATGAGTAAGTACACACACTCGTAATAAGTTCTATAGAGGCTTTTATTACTAGCAATAACAATGATTGGACATAATCATAGTTCAATCAACACTTGTAGAAGATATTATTTAGGCCACAAGACGAAACGTGCCCGTGGGCAACCACTATTCATTGCTTGCAATTGCAACAAATACTATTTTTTTGTGTTTCTTTCTGTGTCGTTGGCTCCTTAGCGATATATACGTTATTAATATACCTAGGTATTTCGTACAAAGTACTGATTCACTTAGTTACCTACACACATACAGGAGGCTTTATTTTGGTGTGATAGTCCGCAACCACAAAAGACTTGACCTAATGAAATTGTTTTAATTTAACTTTATCAAGTCACGTGTTCCAACTCGAATGTAATTCTTACTGCCGTTATTGTATGCGCTATCGCTGCCATGTTACAAACGTATTGCCAGCAAGACACGTGCTGACTATCTGTACGAAATGCTGTAAATAATAACTTAACCGACAGAAAAAGTCGGATAACCCCCGGCCAAGTTTACATATACTCAAATATTTTATAAACTACTAAACCGATTTTAATAAAACAAAAGTTAAGAACCACGATTTAATTTTCATTCAAATGGAAAAAGCATCCAAATCGGTCCTTCCGATCGGGATCTACGACGCCACAGACCGACACACAGATCGACAGCTCGACAGATACACACGTCAAACTTATAACACCCTTCTTTTTTGTCGGTGGTTAAAAATATTCTGCGATGTGCAAATTCGGTTTGTGTATAAATCTAAGAACGACATCATTTATTACATGATAAATCAACTGTACCCACACAAAATAAATGAACGATATAAGTATGTAAGTACTCATATGGAAGTTCCCATCGCGTGCATTCACAACTCACAAATGATGTTATTTTGCAATTCAATGGAATACAAAACAAGAAGCTTTCCCATAGGTAAGTGGTGTATGTTTTCTCTGTTCCTATTCCGGGTTGAAATTTAAGTAAATAAATAAGGAGGTTATTATAAAAGTTGTTCCTGCATTGATACCTTAACATATACAGGTACACAAGATAACACACAAATCATTAAATAGGTCCGCCTGTGTTTAAAAATACAACACTTCTACGTACGAGTATCTATGTCGCTCTACAATATTATGGTTGCTTTGTATGGTTGTTTGCAGATAAAGATAAAGCGGATAAGATATCTACCTCGTTGTCACTAATTTCAAGGGGACTTCAGTTCTAATCCTCATTTTGAACGTATTTTAGTCATCATCGTCGTCATAATAACAAACCTATGCCATAGTGGGATGTCTGATAGTCTGAACTGGTATTAAAAAATACTCTTTTGTCTGTTAGTTTGTCATAGCTAAGCAGTTTTTGATGATATTTTTGTAATAAAGGTATACACTAATATTACAAAGAGAAAAGATTTTGTTGTCTGTGATGGATAGACTCAAAACGAATTAACCGATTTTAAAAATTCTTTCACCGAACTAGAGAAAGCTATATTATCAGCGAGTAACATAGGCAATTGCCGAAAGTCATGTGATTCTAACAGGTACGGATACGGAACTTAGAAACCAAATACGTTGACGAAGTCGCGGGCAAGAAAGCTATTAGTTTTCTTATATAGATAGAGGTACTGGGAAAGGTGTGAGCAAAAACCTCATCATAAAAATCCTACTAACCTATGCGCAAACGGTGGCACAAAGTAGAGGCAGCAGTGCACGCGGTTGTCCTGCATGTGGCGGCGGTTGAGCCCACTCTCGTCCGTGAAGTACTGTCGGAACTGCTTATCTATGTAGACCCAGCATGAGCGTCTAATCATAAAAACCCTACTAACCTATGCGCCCACGGTGGCACAAAGTAGAGGCAGCAGTGCACGCGGTTGTCCTGCATGTGGCGGCGGTTGAGCCCACTCTCGTCCGTGAAGTACTGTCGGAACTGCTCGTCTATGTAGGCCGAGCAGACGCGCCAGGAGTCCTCGCAGTTAATGGCATCCCCGAAGCCCGGAGTGTCCACTATAGTCAGACGCAGCTTCACACCCCTCTCCTCGATTTCCATAGTCTTCTTTTCCACCGATGTGGTTTTCTCCACTCTTTCTGTAACAATTAATTCGGGTTTAGGTGGACTTTCGTGGTTATTCACTACACTTTTATGTCGATATTCAAACCCGATAATATGTCTAGTGTGAGTGTAATTTGGGTTTAGGGTTTCCGCAGCTAAACTGATATATTTCTAAAGCAACTCTTGCAATTATTCAAAGAGCCTTTGATTCGCACCCAGATGGTCACACAACACACCTACAGGTACCTCAAAGACCTGTACCGCGTCCGCTTCATTTACATTGCAGATGTCCTGGACGACGGTAGCAGCTGTCCATCAGGTGGATCGTCCACCCGTGTGCCTCCCTAGGCTATAAAAAAATATTCCATCACCGGAATCAGAGCTGAATGGTAACGCGTACCTTGTACATATGGTATTTTCCTGGTCTGGTACAGGTCGCCGAGGAAGAGGCTGTTGATGAGCGTAGACTTCCCGAGGCCGGACTCGCCGACCACCATGAGCGTGAAGTCGAAGCCGCGCTTCACAGACTTCCGGTGCACCTGCTCCGGCAGCGTCGCGAACCCAATGTAGTCGCGCTCCCCGCGCTCGCGTTCTGGTGACAACACCGTCGATATCAATAACTGAAGGAATGAAATATACTATTCCTATGCTAATGGTGGTCTATTCCTACTCCGGGTAAAAGGCGTGACATTATTATTGTGTATAAATATTTCACTATTCAATGTCTACCTACTGGTACTCTAACATAGGTAGGCAGCTCCTTCCTTTGACACACTACCTAGTAGATATCCTCAGGCCTTAGCATAAAGCCAACATTCACATTGTGTGTAGAGGGCAGGTCTTAATGAAGGTCTCATAGACGTTGCCTTACGTAGCTTTACCGGCATTTTGGGGTCACAAGTGACACCCGTCGCCTCCCGCCATTTGGCCTAAGCTGCGGATATTCCAAAATGTTAATTGGGGCTTTGACGTCGTTTTCGATTTTCCAGCCGTATTTCTGTACAGAAATACTATAACTTTAGACAGTAGGTGTCCAAGGTATAGTATTTATTTGAAATTATGTAGTTGTCTGCCTAATGCACTTATTACATTTTTCTAAATTCAAACCAAAACAAACCAAAGTGGAATAAAGTCCATTTTTGTTTCACTTATATTATGTCACGCGTCGCTCTGATTTTCAAAAGCCGTGATACAAAAATGGTACTTTTTTTATGAGCAATTCCAAATTGATTTGCTCTCATACTTTTTGCTTCTGAATTTAGTCGAATGTAATAAGCGCATAATCAAAACCAACTACTGCACTGTTTCGATATAAGGTAGGTACTTGCCAGTTTGCGAAAAAACGCATACAGAACAACAGTTCGCCAATTACCGTCACAGCGGTACTCACAGCTACCGGCTCACTCGGCAAGAACAAGTAAGTGGTATTGAATTAACTCTGCTTCCTGTGTATCCACCTAGCGGTCCGCTTGGACGGCTCTGACGGGCTGTCCAATCCTACGGCCGACAACCCGACAAGCAATCGTGCGCCTGCGGCGATGAGCTTCACTTCACACCGATTACGATATCTATTTGTTAATACACCGGGTGTGAACCGGTGTGCACCTGTTGGAAACGAGGAAGCGGGGTACCTATTTGGCGGTTTTATTTTTCCACACCTATTACTTCTAGGTAGGTACCTATTTTATCACAGCAAAGATTCTATCTTGTTATTCTGTGCGGGATAAACAATTGCAACCCATGTTTAAACAAACAAAATTCCTTCTCGTAGACTAAATAGTAAAAGCAAGTTATCATTGGAGTTTATTATGACGGTGAATTCTGCCTGATTTTCTTCCATGGATTATAAGTGCCTAACCCTAAAGGAAACTAAGCTTTTCCTGTAAAATTAAAATTATATAATTATTAAAATCGTGGGCTTATTTAGTTTCTAAATTGATTTAAATTATCTAACTAAACAACTGCATATTAATGCGGTCTCCACAAACAGTTAATTTGTAGTCAGTTTCCAAAGAAAGTTTGCCTCAGGTTAATTCACAATCGTGCGTAGGAGGCGGGTCGCCGTCTTCTTACAATATCAACTAAGCAAGTAGCAAGCGAGATAACATAGGTTAATTTGTCAAGTATTTGCATACGAGGCGGTGTCCTCATTCAGTGCGCGCGCGGCGGAGTGTAACGCGACAGGTTCCCCGCAGGCGCGTCGGGCGCCCAGGGACGCGTGCGCACCGCACTCGCTATTGCTACGAGTCGAGTATCGGGGACAGCGACCGCCGGAAGCCGCGGACGTGATCATCTACCGCTAACACCATTTCGTTACCACATTTACCTTATCTAAGTAGGCGGGAAAGAGGTTTATTTCCAACCATTTACGCTGCTGAAGATTTGTCAGAAATGGGCAAGTCCGCAAATGCATCAATATTAGGGAGATCAAGAGTAAGTCAGAGTTTAGTCTATCGACACTATAAGAACAAGAACCCCTTATTCTTATCTATCAGGTAAATAATAATAGAGAATATATTAATTTTAATTATATACTTTGGATTAATATATAGGTACTTTGGATATGCCGCAGGGCTGTTGTCAAGTGTCGTAATTAGTGATAAGCTCATAAGTGATATTACGATTGCATATTTTGATCAACAGCCTTAATTTTAATTTCATACAATGAGTTGACAGAACATTGTCACAACAATGCCTAATCTTACCAAATTTAAACCTAAACGTTTATCCCCGGGAAATTACAATAACTCGGTTTTGAACAATAGTCGTATTGTAATATTAATTAGTTTAAAATACCACGTTTTAGAAATATTCCTGCCACAGAATATCTATCTCTATACCTATAAAAAAGGAACTATTCGAATACGCCGAGTTTGCCTTATATATTGCAGACGTGTTCACGATGTAGACAAGACAGATGACAACGCACCTGCTGATTAAATAAGGAATGCACATCTGACGTTTCCATTAACCAATGGGCTCGTGGTCGTGAGTTAGTGACCATTGCCGGAAATACCATGAAACCATTAACCGGTTGACATCTAATTGACGAGAGCAAACAGCCTAATTATTATTTGTCCTAAAAGTATTATCCGTATAATTAGATGGATCCGCATTGTGTGCAGCACCGAATCCCAGTCGGAGCCTGTGACGTTTATAGGCCGTTTACGCCTTTGGACAAAATCGTATGATTGCCATATTGCAATTCCTTATTGCAACGTCTGCCCTAGTTACGTAATACTTAGTTAATTTTATATGCCGTACTGGTGAAGGAAAAACATCGGGACTAGGCCAAAGATTAGGCCTAACTCCCTCTCATCAAGATTGATAAGACGTGCCTTAGGTAACATAAATGCCGATGACCTTATGTACGACGGTTGTGGTTTACCTAACCGCAAAATGTATTTGAACGTGCTTCCTTTAGCCATCGGTGGATTCGTAACTGCCAAAGAAATAGTCGAGATCTGAGATATATCAGTGTAACAGATCCGAGGCACCCGAGAGCCCGAGATCTAGGTGACTCCCACGAGCCATGACAATAGGCCCCGTCATAATAATTTATTTTGTCCCGATTATTTGATGCAATAATAACACAGCAAAAATTAAACACTATTGTTGTGTAGAGAAGACAACTGCAAAGAAAATTCCGATCGTGTGACGGTTTCTAAACAAACACTAGAGGCGCTGCTGTACCTATAGTTTATTGTGATACTTGTATACATCTACTCAATTGCCTAATCAATAAGTAAGAAGGAAGAATAGTAACAGTGGGAAATTGGAAATAAAAACTTGTTTAGTAATAAATTGTGTGGCCCAACGAGCTAATCTCCAGGAGAGATAGAAACTACACTCAAGTACGATATGCGGAACAAAAACGAAACAGATAAATCGATTTGGTTTTCTCATCTTAAAAAGGTCCACCCCCTTGACTTGCGAAATTCTCTTCTTAGCTATAATGGCCAGCCACTGGAGATCACTGCTAGTAGATTAAGGTTGACATTGAATTGTTTATTTGACATTTATTTTGACATGGTATTTTTATTATCTTTTCACTTGACATCAGAATAAGTGTGAAATGAGTAATTCGAATTTTATATAATTTGATGAATATGAACTTATGACATCAGAAAATTATCTACTAACATAGCATAGGCAATATTATTCATTTACTAACAAATTATGGAATAATTATTCTAAAATAAATGATTTGAATTTGAATTTGAATAAGTACCAGCCACTCAGAAAAAAAACTACGCTCATGCAAATATTGGCGGCAAATAATTTACATCGGTACAGAATAGATACTAAAATAGTAGTTCGGGTGCGAGAGCTTCGTGTAAGCTCTGTTTCACGCGTGTGCGTAAACAAATACGAAGCCGAAACCAGCCGATGCGCATTATTTACCGCGTGTTTACACCTGTACTACACTGTAGGTGAAGTTTCTTGAATGAGCTTTACAATCAGTGTCAAACCAGCAGGCAGCCCACAGAGCAGAAAAAATTTACAGTGTAGTCTCAGCCGTGAAGGTAGCAAACGTTCCAATCTCTTTGAGGCTCCCATGCCGCTAACAAAGCGCTAGGAAGCGCTAACAACAATCTGTCATAACTTTGATTTAGTTGTTGATACTAAGGGGTACGCATGTGCTCGTGATAAGAAAACACATGTAAAATGGTATCAATTTTGAAATCGCAAATAAAAATAAGCTTGTTTTGTCAAAATTCATTTCAATTTTGTATGAAATAGCTACGTAAAACTTGTAAGGTGTTACGAGCATTAAATACCCCTTGGTATCAAGAATTAATTTACCCTACATAACTAGTTTCGGCTACGGTTGCGTAAAATTCGGTTACGGTGTTTACCCGTCCAAACCGAACCCCGAACTACTTCGAGTTTCAGGGTAGCTAAAAGCCAATGATCTATTTTATGGTTGTCGTTGACGACAATATACGATGAATGATCTATAAAATTATTGATAATGTTTGCGTTAATATCTCGATTGTACCTACACACGCGCGGGGGGCCCGAGCTCCGCCTAGACCAGGATTTGGTAGATTAGGTAATTTAACAGAGGAGCGACTGCCATCTGACCTCCATGTTAACAAGGGAAACCTGACCTGATTGGATCATCGTTATACATTCAGTCGTCTGAATGTACTGGTTTCATCGCAATGTTTTCCCTCACCGTAAGACATCATAATTAGTGGATTGAACTCGGTACCTCTCGCTTACGAGACGGACCCCTTAACCATTACGCCATCGACGCTCGCATCCTTGCCAATTCCTTTGGCAGTGTAGGTATTAAAAATACTTTGTGGCAGGGGCTGCAGAGGACAACATGCAATAAAGCATCAGTAGGATTTATATTAATAAGAATTAGTAGGATTTGAGGTTTTGAATCATTGGGATTGTTGTGCGATTATTGTGCAGTTCGACAGTGAACAATCATGGGCAATTTTTTTCAACTGCCGTTTTTGTAGCAGACAATCATTCGTAAAAGTTTTCTCTTTTTAACTAAACATAAATAAGTAGGAGGTTTCTTTCCTACTAAGAAGAAAACGTTCACACGATATTTTCACTTGATGATTGAGATATTAGGTGAATGGCAGTTGATAAATGTGGGAGAATGGCACATATTCCTACAATTAAAGAGGTTTAAGAGGTTATCTGTAATTGCTCTAAGGTATAACTGCTAAGATAAGGTATATTGTATATTGCTCTAAGGTATAAATGTAATTGCTATAAGGTAATCCGCAAGCTCATTTAAATTCAGTTCGCGGCAACACATAAAAACATAGAAAAATGGGTCACATTGTATTCGATCAACTAAAAACTACCTATAGCTACTGAAAGCAAATTCTAAAATAACAAATAGAAAACAAACGATCATTTAAAATATCATGAATTAGAACCTGTTTGCTTAATATTAGGTATTTGCAAGTATCTACTAATATATGTACTTACGTACGAAACGGTAGGTACGAGTATGTATGTAAGTAGTAATAAATGGTTAGAAGGGTTAACGAATTATCTAATTCATTTTGAGAAACTTGAAATACTAAAAAACAGGAATTTGATACTACGATATCTACGCATTTTTTACCTTTAATATTAGTTAGGTTAAGTAAGGTCTTTTTAATAACGAATGTTGTTATTTAATAAAGGATTTTCGATACGAAGTTTTTAAATGATATATTTTATACCACTTACGTATTTTAATCACAGTAGAAAAATTCGAACTTTTCTTTCTGTTTTCTTCATTGGATTTTCCGTTTCCGGTGCTCGTTATAAAGTGCTTATGCTTGTCGTCTAGCTTGAAGTCGACAACCGCGAATTCACTCTTCTCCATTCTAGATAAGGAAAGATTCACACTCCATTCAAATAAGGGCGCGTACATTCGCAGGTGTATTGTTACAGTTTTTGTGAATGGTTACCAACTAGGTGGAATGGTTGGGAGGGATTAAAACTCGAGAGTCGTAATCACGCACGGTGGAATGTTTTAGTAGTCAGATGCCCCGTATGGTAAGGAACGTGAGGTGTCGTAGGAGCGGGCGCGCGATCGTATTGACGGCTATATGCGCAGGCGCTTCCGGCACATGCGACGCGCACGTTCGAACTGCGCGCGTGCGCCGACCGACTGAACTCACTGGATGTGTAACGCCATTGCGTCACCTATTAAACCCATTAACCATTATAGTTTATTACACACACGAATTAGCAGGTCTATAACAAATTACAGCTGTAGAGAATAAAGGCACTGTTAGCATTTAATATGCCTGTCCTTAACTATTTAACGAGACCGAAGGTGGAGCCGCTTGCCCAAGATATACAAAGACGCCAAAAAACTAAAGTTTAGCTATCTGTTTTGACTTAGATAGCTACCTACTAGTTTAAGAAGTTTAAACTAGAATATTAATTCTGAATTTCGTATCTATATACATTATAATGCCATCGAAATGGTAATTTCTCGGTACCTATAGCAAAACTGGAAAAGAATATCGCGTGACAAAATATAAGTACCTACATTATAAGTTCGATTGAATCACAGAAAAGGAAATTTAATGCAATTTAGCTGCTGCAACTACTCATATTTTTCTCTAGACGTTTTCCGGGATAATATACCTGCGTTATGACCAAACAACGCAACATAAAGGTACTTATACCTACACACACATCGATGTTTTGATGGTGACGCAACTAGAATTGCTTTTCAGATTGAGTGTTCAGGGCTGCATCGCTGCTGTTTATGGTAAAGCCAACAATTTCATAGTTTCTATAGAGTTGGAACAAAAAATAAAAAAGTTATCCAGTTTAAGCAAAATTAACTACAATAGGTCTGTTATTACCACTTTCTCGGCAGCACCACGTCGTCGTGTGGTTTATTTACGTAAAGTCGAAAACGATTTCCATCATTAGCTTTGTCAACTTTCTTGTTGGGCTGGTTTCAATCAAACCAATTTTGCAAAGACAAGAATTGTCTTTTTAGGGTTCCCTGTCTGTCGGTCATATCTTTGAAACCGTAATACTTCATGCACTTACTTGGAATTTACACAGGATATGTTTTAATGTGGCCGCTACAACAAAAAATATGTGATGAAAATTAAAGTAAGTTGAGAAGTGGGCCCATATTCTTGCCATTTTAGCGAAAACGGTATTATGTCGTATACCTATTGGCTTTTCCCGCAATTTCGCGTAATATTAGTTAGGTATATCATGTTCGCGGGAACAATATTAAATGTCCAACCTATCGACGTAATTTACTTTGACGAAAAAGCTTTTGCAAAATTCTGACCACAAGGGCCCACATGGCTGCAGCAGTACATGTTGATTTGCATTGACCACATCAAAGAAGATCTTAAAGCCAAGACGAGAGTATCATAGTCAAGAAATCGAAGAGTTTTCAATTTGATTTAGTAAAGTGAGAGTTTCGAACACTGACATCAAAGGTGATGACAAAAATGAGGCCAGTCTTAGAAAATTTTCTGAAATATACATGAAAACATAACAAAACCACTTATATAGCACATGTTATCGGCTTTATTACCACGGTTAGTATTGGTCATAACCCCGATAATATGTGCGATGAAAGTGTAGTGAATAACCACGAAAGTCTTAAAAAGCCTTAAAACAACAAAAAAAACGTAAGCGTGGAGAGGCAACGGCAACTGACCGAAGGGGCTCAAGTCCAACAGTGGACTGTTATGGGCTGCTGATGTGATGATGATGAGCTAAATCATTTATTTTTGTCCAAGAAAACCTCCAATTAACTTAAGTCGAGCTATTGATGTGCACATTCGATCTAGATCTACTCGAAAACCATCTAATACTTAACTATAAAATCATATCTGAACCTTACTCATCGTATTCCATTACGTAGTAGAAAATACGTGTTGCACATCCCTAATCTTTATCGGATGCTACGGTACCGTTTTAAGAACAAGTAAACACCTACGCATCTTATCGTTGCATTAGGTATACCCACTATATAGGGCCCTCACTTTTATTGCTTCAAGGGGAACCTATCTATTGAAGAAATAAAAGAAGAATTTGGAAGCGTCACTTTTCGGTAATTATGTCTAGTGGAACAATTACTAATGCTTTAAATCCTTTTATAAGTTTTGGCACAGCAGTAGATATTTATTATAAATGAAATCACTTTTATACACTAGTTCCACTAAATATGTGTTTTAATCTATAATATAATGCAGTTTCATTAAGAATGAACAACACAAAGTGTCAACTAATTAGACATTTAGGTACTTACCTACATCGTTTGACTTACATACCTACACTTATTTTTAAGAGAAAGACTGTACAGTAGTTAACTTAAATACCTTAAATTAAGTTAGTTGCTAAGTATATTAGATAATACTCACCCATAGTCATTTTTCCTTGGTCTGTTAAGTTTTCCTTGTACTTAAATAAAGGCGCGAAGCTTTTTGTTTATTGAAAATTTAAATTAAATTTTCGTATTGCTTTTCGTTCCTTTTGAGTAATTAATGCTGTTTAATTTTAAAATTATCATTTTCAAAGCACTAAAACATGAAGTGGGATCTCCACACTTCCCACAACCACCAAGCGATATTTAATTTTCTACACAAACCGTTGACTTCCAGTAGCTTTAACTACATACATTTTGAGCTTACGAAGTTTTAGCTTTAGTATTCTAAGTTTAATTTGATGTGAGCTAATTTTTTTCTAAACTCTTAACATAGGTACACCACAATATCAAGGAGCTTTAAAACGTTAACTTTTATACTACACGTCTAAATAGAAAGCGAAATAATAAGTCGCGCGACACTTAACATAATATCACGGTGCTTATCCTAAAAATTGTATAATCAAAAATAGTAGAAAAAATGCAAAATAAAATCACATTTTTTGTGCGCAGAGCTGTGCGTTTTCGTTGGTTATGTAACTGAGAGGGTCCCGGGCCGCCAAGAGCCCTCCCGGGCGCCCCGCCCGCGCCCCCGCGCCCCTGATAGCTTGCGCGGGAAAACTGCCCGCGCCCCGCCGTGCCATACGCCAGCGGTCAAACAGTATCACAATGATGACGTCACACTATCAATAGTTCATCAACCTTAGACAAAAACAAATTTCTCCCAAAAGACAAACAGATAGTGACGTGTTTTATAAACAATCTTTAGGTCGGTATTAAAGTTTAAAAAAACAAAACAAAATTTAGAAACAGGATTTAGAAAATCGGGAATAGTAATATGAATAGAAAACTGTACTAATACAACGAGAAATGCCTATTGAATTCACGAAACAAAAGTCCAATTGAATAAAACAAACGAAGAGAAGCTGATTGACTATCCCGCCTTTTTTTCTGACTGATGAAATGATTCACTCATTGAAAAATATGAGAATATTTAAAGAGATTTGGGTAGAAAACTCAGATTTAAATACTGGACACTTTATCCTATGCCTACTACTGCTACTAGATTAGATTAGGTAAGTACCTATACTATTTTATTTTATAAGTTACTACCCTATGCCCACGACTTCGCCCGCTTGGAAGTAGTTTTAATGACAGTTTAGCTTTTGCCCTGGTTACCATTTTAAATGATCTCCGTATTGTATGAACTCTAGTACTACGGAGAGGTCAAGCTGTATCTATTCTACCTACGCGAATTAGATGAAACATGGCTTAGATTGTACCACATTGTACCCTGAACTTGAAACTAGCAAACTATCACAACCGAATCAAAAGTCGTTCGGTAGTTATTGCGTGAATCGCGAACAGACATAAAACAAAAACAAATTTCAAAAAAATAAATTTGAGTTTTGTTACGTCCCAGAATCCTATCCCGACTATTTTTTCTGAAATAGTAGATACGGCCTTTTTACAGTTTTATAATAGTACTTATAAATATATATTTAGAGTAGGTACGTATTAAAGAGCGTCGGTGCCTTAGTGGTTAAAGGGTCTGACTCGCAAGCGACAGGTTACTATAAAATAGGAAATTCAAGTACATACTACATTCCTCTCTCACCTTCTCCCTAAAACCTAAATTACTACAAAGTTTTTGTTCCAAGTAGCGTTACCGCATGTGGAGTGGCTGTGGCGCGGGCCGGGGCGCGGCGCGCGCGGCCTGCGCGGGTCGATAGAGGTGCGGGCGATGCGCGTGCGCGCTGCGACCCCCGCCCCTAACCTCGGGAGTGCTGCCCCAGATGCATTGTAATGCGCAACGGGATCCAAGGTCGCTGTCTTTGCTCTTATTAATAATTCAAGGTGTATTCGTAATCTAACCATTGTCTGATGTTTGGGGTCATGTTACATGAGGCTTGACATGTTATACTGGAGGATAATGTAGGGTGAAATTCTTCCCTAAAAGCTATTTCAAATTTTTTTTATATTATTCGGTACACAAAAAGGCAAGGGGCTACCTGATGGAAGTGGTCACCGATGCCTATAATATGGACATCAGTAACAGCTGGGGCGTACCCGTAACCAAAGCGTTTCCCACCTCGAACGACACCCTCGAACTTACCTCTTGAAGGATCTCTTGTCCAAAGAAAAAATGCGCGTTGATGTCTTTTGCAAGTAAACACCTAAATTGTAGTAAAAGAGTTCAACGCGCTAGGTTTTGTGGGATATCTATCATGCGATCAGGAGTCATTTATAATATAGCAGTGCTTCATTCTTCTCGTGTACCCACTACGTTAAGCTTACTTATTTAACCTCCCAGTCTCCGGGTACCCAGAAGACCTTGGTTAACCTCGCTTTACCAAAGGCAATAGGAGGCACACTTAATGAAGATCTTCCGCTGGGGACCCAGACACTGAATGAACAGTTTAGGGCCCCGCGATGATATATTTAGGGTTCCGGTCTTCAAAAAAATTTGACCCTTATTATAGGATCACTTTGTTGTCCGTCCATTCGTCCGTCTGTCAAGACCCTTTTCGTCAGGAACGCGTGGAAGGGAGGTATCAAGCTGAAATGAATATAAAATACTCAGATCTGCAATCCCTATAGAACAGCGAAAAAATCAAAGTTCTAAGTCAAAAACATACGGTGTGGAATGGATTTTATATACCGATTGCATCCTCGTTTATGGGGGTTAGAGTTTCTATAAAATAATTTTTTAAAACCCCGACTACCAGATCGCTCGAAAAATCCATCGGGGGATACCATTGTCATATTCTATTCTCAATTTAGAACAAAGTGCAGGTAGATAAGTGTGTCGTAGATAAGGAAGATAGTATATTTTAATGTAGTATATTTCAAAGAAGTATATTTTAATTATAAACCAAATGTCGTGTGCTTTTTCAACATTTTTTATTTTGGTTTTTCCCTAGAAAATGTACTTATTTGTAAAAACAAAATGATTCCTTTTTTTATGAGAGTACTATGCTGTGTCTGTGTGCCAACGTAATTCATATAAGAGAACGCTATTTTAAAAACATAAGTCCTGATGTATTTCATCATCATCATATTAGCCGAAAGACGCCCAGTGCTGGGCATAGGCCTCCCCCAGGGATCTCCACAAAAGCCGTCTGTGCCTTCCGCAACCAGCTGGTACCTGCCATTTTTACCAGGTCGTCGGTCCACCTTGCGGGAGGCCTACTCACGCTGCGTCTTCCGGTACGTGGTCGCCACTCGCGAACTTTACTGCCCCATCGGCCATCAACAGATCACTCGAAGAACACTTCCACTACCACTTTAGCCTGGTTCGCTTGCGGATATTCTCATGTAATTATAGAATACGCTTATAAGCTTGCTGATGTATATACAGCTTTCATAAATCCCGTCATATTTCAGTAACATCATGACGTCAAGTAGTGAATTCTAAATTTAGCAATTTGCTGCAGAATCTTGTTATTACAGTCCCATGTTGCTACTAAATTGGAGCAGAATTCGAGACTAATCGAAGACTCGTTTCACTGTGTGACCTTTCAGAAGCTATCTTGGGATTGGGATCAACTTACTCGTAGATATATCGTGTATCTAAAAATAACGAATATACTCAAAAATAATTTGAGTTCCTAGTTTGAGTTTCTATTATCTCCTTTGTGTATCCCATCTTCACCATTTCCATAAGATGGGGGAGAGTTGGTCACTGAGTTATAAAATATTTTTTTTTCCTATATTGGACTGTGTAGATAATGTCGCGATATACCTTCTTAGCATAACTATTCACGATACTCACAATGCAAATAATATATAAGACAGGTATTTGACTCCCACCACACCCGAAGGAAAACTTACATGTCCAGTCAACATTTTGAGGAAACCTATACATTAATGTGAATGACGTGTAACCGTAATCCAATCTGGTCAAGTTCACCTGTTAATACTGAGATCAGAGGCAGTCGATCTACTGTAATTACCTAATTACCTGATCCTGGATCATTTCATCGCGGACCCTAGACTCTTGCATGCGAGAGCACAACCGGGATATTGATGCTTTTCGAAGTAGGTATATTCTCCATTTTAAAAACTTATTCATTAGGTCGAACAATTTTTTGAAAATATGAGGACTATTTGGTCTGAAGGCATGTTTTTCAGGTGCTAATTGAAAGCTATCACGGCCTCTTCCGGCCCCGTTAAGGCCAAACCTCTCATCAAATCTTAGATTTTTGGAAAAAAAAGGAAATCGCCTGATGCTAGGTCTGGATGATGTGCGGGATGGGTCACTCGGTGTTTGCCGAAGCATTGTAATGGTGCAATAGGATGCGACTTCTTGGTCGCTTTTCTCTACCTTTTTCAAAGACACTGGGCAAACAAATGGTGGTGTACCACTCAGCATGAACTATCTTTTGTTTTTCAAGTGGGATCGTACAGACAGGATCAGTCCGGAAGAAAAAAAACGCAATCATACCTTTGCCCACGCTTCACGCCTGCCTCAATTTTGTTGGTTTGCTGTCGTCTTCGAACACCCATACAGAAGACTATTGCTTGCTTTCCGACATGTAACAATATATCCATGTTTCATCTCCTGTCACAATGTCATATACAGCATTTGAACGTCCTTGATCGTACTTTAACAACATTTTTATATAACAATTAACTCGAGTCCTATTTTGTTTTGGGGCAAGTTCATGAGAAATCCAGCAGCAACTAAGTTTTCAAATTTTTAAATGTTGATTTGAGATTCTTTGAATTTGGCTCATACCAATCCCAAATGTGCTCGAATACATCGGTTTTCTTTAATTAGTTTCCTGACAGTAGCCTCATTTAAATCAGTTATCGCAGTGCTCAAATGAGGTGCTTCCCTAGCAAAAGCATTTTGAAGACGAGCAGTTCAATCTTGCGGAGACAGTGAACTTTAAATTCTCACAATTTAAAAAAAACAATAGTTGAGTTTCTTGTTTTAAAAAATATAAAATTCGAAATTCAAACATTATTTTTTTTAATTAGGCTACATAGGCCCATAGATATAATACATATAACATACAACATTATAATTACAATAAACGATACACTATGTCCAAACACAATAATATAACCAATATAACAATATTATTTATAAAATTAACAATAAACTAATAGATAATATAATATTTTGAAAACTTAAATCTAACACTTTCACACAGTTTATTTCATTAGGTATACGACTACACACTTAGGACACCCGCAGCCTGGGTATCGCGTCGGTAGCCCCGGCAACCGGAGGTCGTCCCCGAAATCGCCTATAAACTACGCCTTTCGGCCAAAACTGCTCCTTGGTACAGGGTATCCAAGTCCTTCGTCGGAACCAACACCACAAACGAATTATTCGTGGCTCGATTCTAAGGTTTATGAACGGCCTTAAGCGAAGAACTTTCAGTGTGCTCTCTGTAGATCTAGATAACCGTATGGTACAAACTATAATGTAACGTCAACCTCATGTCAGTGTCGTATAAAGCGACTAACGGAAGCAGGTACTAGCAGGATGCAGTCGTCACAGGACCGGCCATTGTGGAGATCTGTGGGGTTGGCCTATTGCCCAGCAAAGGGCGTCTTATGGCTGATATGATGACTACACCATGTCACTGAAAGATGACGGGATTTATGAAAAATTTTCATGAAATAGATTTCACTTCTATGAATCATGTTGGCACATAGTAGAACACTCTCATTTATGTACACTAAATGTGTAAGAATTTTGTTTTCCACGTGCAATCAAATTCTAGGGAAAAGTGAGCGCGTTGACGTCTGTTCAAGTAAACATCAAAATTGTAGTAAAAGAGCTCAACGCGCTAGGTTTGTGGGTTACATTATTTTTTATTTGCATTTTTGAGTTTCGGTTTGAAGTTTATAGGCATGAGGCAAGTGCGTTGTCACTGTAAGGACTTGTTATATGAAACCTACCTAAGTGCATGAATCTAAGATGTTATGAGCGACAGAATCTAGATCTATACCTCATTACATGCTTAAGTGATACGTGACCTAAATAATACATTTAGTTTGTTATTTTTTTACTAACACTTTATAAAAATTGATAAAGGGTTTATCATGATGCCATAGAATCTAAAGTTTGTTCTTGCAATAAAATTTTGCAATTGCAATTATAAAACTAGTGGGCCCGGCGCGATTTCGTTCGCGTGTCCTGGCGTCCTACCCATACCCTACTCCTACCCCTACTCCTACCCCTACTCCTACCCCTACTCCTACCCCTATCTCTACCCTACTTCTACCCCTACACCGTCAAATATGCACCAATGTATAATTGCCGCAACATTTATGCGGAAGAGATGGCATGTTCTTTGATTAAACAATACTTACCTTCACAGAGCAAAAAAGAGTAGATAAATTTCCAATCTTTTTGCTTACCTTACTAGATTAGGTACTTAGTTTTTCAATATTCAACTCTCTGCGTATATACGTATACTGTATATGTATACTCGCCAATGCAAATGAATATATACATAAGTAAGTATATGTACAAAAGTAAGAGTAAAGACATTGAAATTATACTTTTGAATGTAAGGGTTTAGTTTGTTCCTGCAAAAATATTGCATTATTTATTTTATTTATCAAACATGCACCAATGTATAATTGCCGCAACTTTTATGCGGGAGAGACGGAACATTCTTGATTCTTGATTATACAATAGTTACTTACTTGACTGCTTAGTTGTTCAAAATTCAACTAGGTATAAATACGTAAAACGTAAATTTTTTTTTGCCTACATATTATGTACATAAGCAGATATATAAACAGGCATTTAAGAATTGAAATAAGTAAAATTGTATGGCTACCCTACACACATTATAACGTAACCGTTCGTCAAGGCTGTCAAGTCTCATCTGCCTTTTGTTTTGATGTGGATATTTTTAATTTTTATTAGTACCTTTATTGTTAAGAATGAAAGTGAATTGAGGAGTCAATACTTTAAAAGTGATATCCGTTATACATTCCTTCACACGATGTACTACGTAAGTATATTACGATATGTATACGATGAACTAAGAAGGAAAAACAATCTCGATTACACAGACACCAGTTACAGTTACGCTACCTTCTCAGGTAACGCGGGCCCTGAGTACAACTACCCATTATTAAGTTTCTCCGACTTTTCTCCGTTTATTCTCGATACCGTAGATATTGTAAGTAAATTAAATACCTCGAGAAAGAAACTCTAGCCGCGAGAAAAGTATCATGATATAGGCGGGACCGACCTACGTCACCAGGAGTCCCGGTGGGTTGAATTTGGGAAACTGATTCTTGTGCTGTCTAAGGGAGGGTGTAAAATAGATTTTCTCCTGGTGAGCAGTGATTCGGAGGTAGGGATTTGAGAAATAGAGCCCTGAAGCCGAGGAGTAGAGGTGTTTTTTGCGGGATGGTGATGAGAGAAAGCACTTTCCGGTGTGCGGGTGGCTGGATGACGCAGGCGGCGCGGAGCGGGCCGCGCCAGTCGCGCGCCGATCGCTCTTGCAAGGACTCGTGCCTTCGCGCGGCTTCCCTCCCATGCTACAGTTACGGCTATTCGAATCTCGTAATCATAAATGAAAGGAAAAAGTTGTAAACACATTTAGCGCAGGACTTCGCCCCAATTCAAGGTCAGTTTTCAATTGTTGATTGCTTATGTTTTTATGGCAAAACTTTCAGGCTGCATTATTGTTTTCTCTCGCTTGAACGTCAAACTTAATTGTTTATTAACACACGACTTTAAATGCACTGAAAATGTACAAATACATTCAACACAATCAGTTGTTATAGGTAGGTAGTGACTTTAAAATGGAATCTAGATTTGTGTAAGAGACTTTAAATAAATTGAAGTTTGGGTTATAACCTGTAACGTTTGCTAATAGTGTCTAAGTTTCCATTCTCACAGTTAATACATTTAATTAATCTTTTTTGAGTACTGACATGTTCCCACTGCACCGCTATACAAGTCATATCGCCGCTGTTCCCAACTTTCACACAAGGAAAAAAGTGTGTTGCATTGTTTCTTCTCTTGGGTACCAATAGTGGAGAACACAGACTTGTGGATAGGTACTTCCTCATATCATTTTTTTAGAATGAAACCTCATTTACGTACCGTAATATTGATACGAATAACAAAATTTAATATTTAAATTTAATTTATCGTATGTAAGTACATATAAATCAACATTTACGGGAATTTAATTTCTAAGTTGGCTATTACTACAGATAACCTCTACCGGCTAGGTTCAAGCATAGCTTTTTATAGGTACTTACAGATATATCTTAGTAACATGTTATTGTAAGTTTATATTATTACTTACTTTGTAATTCTATAAATCCACATCTTACCCGACGTGGGTAAGACTCAACTTTTTAAAACGTCAATGAAACCAAAGCCCCTAAAATTATTACTCAAGTGAAATAAAGTGATAAATTAGTACTTGTACTTGTGTACTTATGTATTTCCTGTGCATAAATAAATAAATGTTAAATAAAATAAATAATAAATAAGTATCAACAAAAATAATAAATAACAAGTAAGATCATCAACGAAAATAAAATTAATGTCACTACTAATTGCATCAACATCAACCACCATGAAAACTGAACTCGCAAACTCACTCTTAACTTTATGAAACCATTTTGTGACTCCTAAATGCTTAGGAATATCTTAAGGAGCCAACTTAAGCGTTGGTCGCCTTACTGTAGTGCAATCGAGCATTAGTCTCTTACACATCGAGTACCTTAAAATTTGTATTTTCGTTACTTAAAACACATATTTATTGATCGGTGCTTAAACGTTTTAGCACGCTTTTGGAACATTTTTATAATTAGCATTTCCAAGTCCCACCCGTTACCTGGCTGGAAGGTAAGTAGGTCCATACTTACCTTCCTCTTGAATTAATCTATGCATTACGTGTTATATCAAAATTCAAAGTAACAAAGGCGAGGCAAGGTTTGAAATCTCTAAATGGCATAGTAGAGATTTCAAGGCGTTCAAGGGGAAATTAAAATAAATTTTAGCAATATATAAAGAAGTGGGTTACTCAAATTTAAAATAAGCGTATAGGTAGTTAACGTTACTATTATGGGTAAGCTTTTATTGGTTTCTTTCTTGTTTTCTTACACACCCGTATCTGTATTGCCGTAAGATTATAGTGCAATAAAGTATACGTACGAGTAATCCATAAACTCTGGTGGTTACGCCAATAAAGCAGATGATACACGTGTAAAATGTTCATCCTCATAAATGTCCGGAGGTCAATGCTAACTCTTTCTGTCGTTAAAAACGAAAGTTGGCAGCGAGTTTAGCGGGGCGGTGATAATAAGGTCAATGAGTCAACGCCGCAGTGAAGCAGCGGAAGGAAAGCTGGACAGCCTAGGCACCTCGGCCACGGCGGCGAAGCACGATCCATTGAACTGATGGAGACAGCTATTTAAAATAATACCTGTTCTAAAGTAACATTGTTGCACATGGAACATTTAAGTGATAGTAATAGAAATAATATTATAAAAAGAAAAATTTCATTGTTACACACATTTTTGAATGTTTGTTAGTTTGTTTGTAATGGATAAACTAAAAAACTACTTTATCGATTTTAAAAATTACTTCATTATAGGTACGGGAGTAACATAGGCTTTAGTTTTTATTTTAATGTTCCCAAAAGGAACGGATCATGACCGTAGGAATCGAATTACCAAAAAGGTAAGTTAGGTAGGATGTGCGTATTGGTACCTATCATTAAGTCATAACTAAGTATATCACGGTGTGAGGGGACCATGAAGCTCGAAGTGCGCTTCACCCAAAAAATTATGAGATGTAAGAAGTCCAGTGTATCTGATAGCATCCCGGATATTGTTATAAAAAATATGCTCCCGAGTTGTCTCCCATGTTAATGCGCTTATTCGAGCTTATTTAGATGACTAGCACGATGTCGTCTTCGTGGAAGTTATAAGCTAGCACAAGTGAATTATATAGGCACACAGGCAAGCGGACCACTAGCTGGAAAGTGGTCATCAATACTCAGCACTTTAGTTTCCTTGAGGATCACCAGCTGGTCAGTGACTGTCATGGTCACTCATCTGGTGCCCTTTTTGTACATAATACACTGGCGGGCAGAGGCTGTCGAGAGAAAGGGCAGGCTCTTGCTTGATTTAGCCAAGCCTAGCATCAAAGTCGTTGTCGACAAAAGCTGCTCCGATACCAAGACGATCAATACTGGAGTACCCCAAGGTTCAGTGCTATACTGGCACGAGGTGTTAATTGACCTGGTAGAATTCAACAATCAAAGACACATGTCTGCTAATTTTACGCGAACGCCGTCCTTTTGTCACGTCCAGCAGTTCCAAAACACACCCCTGTCCATAATTTAATTTTGCTATGCGGCCTGAGGGCACAGGTGTGGCCACATAATATGGAGAATGGCCCCTATTTTGCCTCTCCTCTTAACTCCATGCAGAGGCGCGCCATATGATATTTCGACATTCCCATACTAAGCAACTAAGAACCACGAACTATTCGAAGTGACTTTGTTTGTGTGCAATGGGTAATGTTCAGAATTCCGCCATCGTACTAAGCTATGGATACTCATCCTCACTACGCAGACTGTTGGTGTCCACGGGACGATTCCAAAGAACGTTTCTCGCTCGTACTAGACTGAAAGGGTGCCGTAGGTTATCCTACGTCATCGAGTACAAGAAAAATTCCACTTTGTAGAGATAGTAGAGATTTTGGAAACTTACATAACGTTGGTCTGCCCGGGCACAAACTGGCACAATTTTTTTTCTTTTTAAATGACCCAAACTTTGATTTTTCTTTGCGGTAGTACTTACTTACTTCTAAGAGAGGTAGGGCATGGCAGGGTATCCCATTCGAACTGGAGCCGCCCGACTGGGGAAGTACCTTCACCTTACAGAATATCGCAGCTAAACAATACTCTTTTAAATAGTATTGTGTTTTCCATGTGCTCTATGGGGTGGGGATTTGGGGAACCGTGGCTTTGGCAGTGGAGGGGCTTTTGCCTTTTTGCTGCCAAAGCAACGTGTTATAGAGGTGGGCAACGCATTGGCGATACTCTTGGTGTTGCTAATGTCTATAGGCAGTGGTGACCACTTTTCATCACGTGGCCCGCTTGCCTGCCGCATGACATAAAAAAAATACTTATCCTCTTGGCAGTTTCTCTTTTCAGCCACATTAAAGTCAACAACAAGAAGATTGACTTTAATGTGATGACTGAAACAAATCTGATTTGCTGTTGCGCGATTTCAGGGTTGGTCCCATGAAAGTTGTTCATAGGTATTGGATTTCCTGATAACCGTATATAATGCATGCAATTTCACTAATATGTCCGTATTGTGACGGTCGGAGCGTCGGTGGCCGCGTAGTTAAGGTCGAATCCCACTGCGGCCATGTACCAATAACTCTTTCCTGAGTTATGTACCTACATTAGTTGAATGCTAACCAATGCTCTTACGGTGAGGGAAAACATCGTGATGAAACCTGCACATTCAGGCGACTGAATGTGTAACCATGATCTAATCTGTTCAGGTTCCCCTCGTAGCAGGGTCACAAGGTCAGATGGCAGTCGCTCCACTGTAATTATTTGATCTCCCAAATCCTGGATCATGGACAAGGCGGACCCCGAGCCCTCATGCGCAAGAGCATAACTGGGACATTAACGCCAAGATAATTGATATTCTCCTATCAAGCCAGGCACAACCAGGACAACTTGATAGTTTGTACAACGGGGAATGTTGCGAAGAACTGTTTAACTGGTGCCACCTTCACTTTTCCGCCACCGCCACCGTACACTCCGACTAAGGGATAGATTTCACCGCGAGCCTTTTTACCGCGCACGAGCAAGATGTGGAATGAGCCTCGCACCTAGAGGTCTTTCTTTTGCCTTCAAAAGCCCAGTCTACAGGTACTGTCAAGTATCTACATCAAACACCGGCAGCGTATCCGTTTCCCTTATGTTGCATATGTCCTGGATGACGGTGGTCACTTTCTCATGTGGACCGTTCATCCGTGTGCCTCTGTTTCTTCGTTACATCATTACCTGATTAACTCTCCTTAATTTTAGGGCTCCGTCCGTAGTAAAACCAGAAACCCTTTCCCTACACCGATAACTTTTGCTCGATTCAATAACGTAATATTGTAACCATAGCTAACCACCGTACAAAATACCTACATAATGGTAACGATATTAAAATCGGATTACAAATATTATAAATAAATTAGATATTTGCATACCGTCACAGTTTATTGAAAAGCGAATCTACTTTTAATTCCATCTTAAATGGCGTACCTAAATGCCCTCTACTTTACGTGCCCTTGTTTACCACTATGTGGTATATTAAAGATCTTGGACGATTTATTTTGCTACGCAGAACATTATTCAAGTACAATTAAGTTGAAATTGAAACCAAACAATTGAGTTAGATAACTTATTCGTATGTACTTACCTATACCTAATCAAACAACAATACCGAAAAACACTCCATTGACATTGTAATACCTACCGATGAGCGTGTAATCGTCAAACGTTTACTGCTAATTGTTACCAAATGTAAACAAATGGCCATATTATGTGGGAAGCCGCTCTTGGGAGCAGTCGGGCGGTCGCCGGCGCCGGCGCAGCGCGGCCGGCGGTCCACTGCCCCAGTGACCTTCGCGTGCGACCGGTTGCCCGCGCCCGCGCCGACCACCGCGCAACTGGAGCGGCCCTCGCCCATACCCAAACTAGATAGTAGCGTTAGCTTTTCGCGTGAAAGCCACAGTGCCTTAACGTTAGTATTTTCATTCTGTGTAGTTTCATCCTAATTGATATCTCCAAAGTACAGAGCTAACCCGTAATGGGGTACGATGGTTCGTAGGGGTCCGTACGTGTGCGTAGGTACCTACTTACGCATCCGTGTCGCGTAGTCAATTATGTATAAAAGAAAGCCATTCCAATACGGCATTCGTCAACCATACCAAGTACTTAGTGAATGTAGATTGTGAAAGTGGAAAACAATGACGCCCAGAATTCATATACCTTTACATTGTATACTGGCATATGCAAATCCGTGACTTTAGACAACACCGCACAAATAATATTTTACAATAATTACGGATTGTTTAATATGCAAAAAATACATGCTACGAGTATGACTAGGCGATTAATGCATTTCAACTGTTTTTCACAGATGACCGGAACCTCAGCACTCAGGATAGGACAGTTACTCCTTTTAACAATTTTTATAGGAGCAAGTTATGGACAGTCTTCAGTCGATCCTTCGTTTGTGCCTTGTAAGTATCAAGTTGTTGTTCTTAGATAATTGAAATAATATTATGAATCTGGGGTTTTTATGAGGAGCTTTGACGTTTGGGTAAACTTGACTTAACTGAAAATGTATAGCCTAACCTCTCTATGGATAGCCACCGTTAACCTAAAACCAATTTCATTACGATGAAATATACAGATTACGAAACCCTAGATTTTAGATAGAATAAAATTGGAAAAGTTGCCCGGAAAATTGGAAAGAGAAAACTAGTAGTGTATTTATTGTTTAGATATTGTTATTCTCGTATTGAGTAAACCATTCCTGGTGTGGAGGATACTAATGTACAGCAGTGAAATGACACGCATTACTTATGATGGTTGGGTAAAAGACTCACACTTGACTGCAGTGAACCACTCAAGCTAAACGAGACATAATTGGAACCTACATCATTATACTAACGGCCAATCCTGGCTTGTGCCAGTGTTCACTGTTCTAGTAAGAAAGCCCTTTCAGATTTACTTGACAGCGCCTTCCTTCTAGACTAGAACATTTCATTAAAAACTTGTGATGTTGTGGCTTTTTACGTGCGGCAACTACCGTTTGACCTGCACAATCTGTTAGCCTCGTCTGTCTGCCTGCAGTTGAGGTAGGCTTGGGCCCCGACTTTACTTTAAGGGCCCTACAATACCCCTATACACTCAGATCAAATAAGAAATAAAGATGGCGCGCTGTCAACAGTGACATGAAGCCGTAAACATGTGTGCCATGTCGTAGTTTGGTTGTCAATGTGTGCGTGTGTGACCGTGTACGTACACAGCATGGCGTAGTTTTCAGCGTCAATATGTTGTTCGCAGAATTCTGTCTTTATTTCTTAGGTATTTGGTCTGAGCCTATACATATCTATGTAAAATTTTCATCCCGTCCAGCGGAGGAGCTCTCCACGAGGTCCGATGAGGTGGAACCGCGCGACGGAGGTAGCCCGGACCTGGAGTTCCGCTACCACGACCATGAGCAGATGACGCGCTACCTTCGCGCTGTCTCCGCTCGCTACCCCTCTCTTACCGCGCTCTACTCTATTGGGAAATCTGTTCAGGGTATGTAACTTCTCGTTTGATGGTAAAGTGATTTAGCAGTTATATAATTGTCAGGCATATGACCGATACTCTGCCGCTCATTCTGACTTTTTCCTTGAAGATGTTGTAATATCAATATGTCACTGATATTATAAATTGTTGCTATACCCTACCAGGGTTCCATGTCTCGTACTAATATATATATATATATATATATATATATATATATATATTTAAGAACTTGTATTTACTAACACATGGAAACGCAATAAACGAATTGAATTGAATTGAATTACACAAACGTCTACAATCAACAGCTATTTTATTAGAGGTTAGTATAATTGCATGACTATTAACCACTCCGAACTCGTGGTCCCACCACGATTTTCCACTGGTGGGTCTACGAGTAGGTACATACTCTTACTAGATACTATTGCTGTTGACTGTACCGTGACAGTGTGTAGTGTACCTAATCGAGTACGATTAGAACCCATGTTTACTCAGCGTTCACGTTATACGCGAAAATCTTACGGTGTGCGGAGTATTTCGCGTTAAGCGGATCTACCCTGTTTCTTAGATATTTAAAATCACTGGTCTGACACCGTTTGTCCACCGCCGTCACCGGGACATCACCGAGAACGAGATGACGGCGCCATTTGATGCATACATTTACTACGACCGCCTGTCCACTGCTCGCCCGTCCCCGAGCGCCGTGGAAACTGGACAGGCTTGCAGTGGACAGGTGACCGTACAGTATTGTGTCCACAGAGTACTTTCTATATAATTACACTGATTGTGTCGCTAGCTCGGCGCCGTCATCTCGTTCTCATTGACATCCCGGTGGCGGTGAACAAACGGCTTAACACTATCATCACGGTATGTTTGAACAATTAACGTATTTATATAAAGTTCTTGAATTCGACCCATTGATTCTTTCTTTATACATATTAATGTTTTGATAATTATACACACCATTATTCAACCTACGAGTAGATAACCGCCCGCTTTATGTAAACCAAATGATTCGTAGAGATCCGAGCCAAATGACGTATTAGTATTTTGTTGTTAAATCTAGCATAATAGTAATCCTTGAACGCATTGGTATTGGCACCAGCTTTGCACATTTTGTGTTGCCTAACACTACTGACATTTTCAATATAGTTAGGTATGATCGTTTAGATTAACAGACTCAAATAAGTAGGTATTTAACTATGTATTTCTACTAATAGATACCTAGAATACCGGGTGTAGGGTTTAGTTTATTTTATTTTATTTGGATAACTAACTAACCAGGGCTAGAGTACTCTACATAGCTACATAGATATACTATGTATTGACCTGATATGATATTAACCTAGTAGGCCATCATACAACTTACGTGAATATGGTCTAACAGAAAAAGGCTGAAATAAATATTAAACAAAGCAACTGTTATTGCTGCTACTACTGATCCTTGTATATATTGATTTATTTATGTGTACAATAAAGAGTTTTAACTTACTTACTATTAAAAGTAATTCAAAGAACTAAATCAAATCAAGTGGAAAGAACTTTTAGTTCTTTCTTTTATTGCACAGTTCTCGGTTAGACCAAACGTTAGAACAATACGAACTCGCTGTGCAAAGGGAGGCCGGATATTGTCAGTTGTGCTGTGATGTTTACGTTCGCCGGCAGGTCGCGATTTGTGGGTAATGGTGGTGTCTGCGTCTCCGTACGAACACATGATCGGCAAGCCCGACGTCAAGTACGTCGCCAATATACACGGCAACGAAGCCGTAGGCCGGGAGCTACTCCTGCATCTGATACAAGTGAGTGTTTTCTTAGGTATTTGAAACCTTTATAAGAACTAGTGCGGAATTTGATCGCCATGACCGAAAACTTCTATGTGTGTGTTAGGTTCACATGGTCCACTGTGTCAAAATAACGAAATTGTCCACCATATTAAAACGTCCACTTGACCAAAATATCCACCCTACCAAACAGTTCACTCAATGAAAATGTCCACTGTATCGTAGTGACCACCCAACCCTGGATATATCTATGGCTATCAAATAAATAAATCTCACTTGGTGGTAAGAGACACAATATTTTCAAATTCAGATAATATGTACCACGGAAAATTATTTTCAAAAACTTTCAAAAAAATTGTCGACTCACTTCGCTATTGCTTTCTATATGTATCATACCAACAAACTGCCGTAATTCCAGTACCTGGTGACGTCATACGAGACGGACGCGTACATAAAATGGTTGCTGGACAACACACGGATCCACCTGATGCCCTCCATGAACCCTGACGGTTTCGCCATGTCCAGGGAAGGCCAATGCGACACCATTATCGGCAGGTAATTATTTAAATTGCTTCGGTGCAAACGAACATAATGGTTCTACGTACCTCTCACACAATTGCACACGTATGCACCGTAACGGATTTGTACGAAAAGAGTGACAGCATTACAGCACAATATGACATCGAATAATTTAACTATTCACTGATCCAGTACACCAATTATCATGTTTCACAAAATGCGAAGTGAAAGTCGTACCTACTAATTCGTTTCATCATCATGAACATCATAATAGTAGGTACACTGCCGGGCTTGAACCTTTTAGAACCGGATCTACGATTTTTCCTACGAATTTTATGGTGGTGCCCTCTCATATCTCGTATTATTTAAGTATATTGCATAAAAATGTTCCTAAGTAGAGGAGTGCCTGACTTCATAATCATTTACAGACACAACTCCCAAAAGTACGACTTGAACCGGAACTTCCCGGACTACTTCAAGGCGAACACGAAGCAGCCGCAACCGGAAACGGAAGCGGTGAAACAGTGGATCAGCAAGATACAGTTCGTGCTGTCGGGCTCGCTGCACGGCGGCGCCCTTGTCGCGTCCTACCCCTTCGACAATACACCCAGTGCCAGTAAGTTGCTACACAGGACCGGGATTCATCAATGTAACAGCGTTTTCCGTAATAAATATTCAAAGAAATAACTCACAGCTAGAGATTAGTGTACCATTTTTTCGATTCGTACTCACATTTTAATCTCACGTCCTTTACGCTGCTCAAAGGAATATGCAGATCTTCGGTATTGTGCTCCGGTGATGTATATATTTTTATTCTATTAAACGTACTTATTTATTTTATTTATACTTAATACTCACTCGAAATCATTCCCGGCTAAATGGTCGCCTGGGTAAAAAAGGCGGCAAAAGCTGAAGGTTATTGTACCTGTTGTGTGTTTTTATAGATGGATATTGGACTTCCATTTGATATACCACAAGTAGACAGCTGTATTTTCAACACTGCCATGTAATCCACCTATCAACTGCTAATTTACTATTACTAGAATTACTAACATTGAGAATTGCAAAGCAAAAGCACTGCCTCTACTCTGTCCTAACAAGGCTCGTTTTGCCCCACATGTCCCCTGAACGCAGTGTTCCAAAGCTACGCGCACTCGCCATCGATTGCGCCAGACGACGACGTGTTCCGACATCTGTCGCTGGTCTATTCCAACAACCACGCTAAGATGTCGCGCGGAGTCAGCTGCAAGAGCGGCTCTCCACGGTTCGAGAATGGCATCACCAACGGCGCCGCCTGGTACCCGCTTACAGGTTGGTTTTCTCTTCCCTATGCTCACGTTTGTACAGATATTCTGTGCCTATGCTTACGACCACATTTTATTGTTTCAAATGTTATCATTTAAACCCGTTATTTATTTAAGCTTAATATGCATTTAACGTGTGGCATTGATGCATTCGTGATAACGAATCACATGCGAATCCTTAGATTAGAGGATATATCTAGATAGCGTCCCTGTCACGAATTAAAACGTGTAATAAATCAAAGTATTAGTGGTGTATCGCCACGTCGATTGGTAAAATCTGTATTCAAGTTAGAAGATATAAGCGAAAAAAGACATGCACAAATTGAGTGGACGAGTTACGAAAGTGGACGAAATCGTCCTGAGGTTTTGAGCTTTTGAGGTAAAGGTATCTGTCATCGTAGGATTGCGAAAAGCGTCAGTTTACAAACTAACGTACCTATCCAGAGTATGCTTCGCGGGTCTCCTCATCAAGTCACACTACTGACAACACAAACATAACCTAACCGAATTTAAACCTATTGTATATGTGTTTCTTCGTAAAATAATACGTTTAATTGTAAATGATTTGGTCAATTTTGTTGTAGTTCACGATATTTGGACAGTTTCTAATCCAACGCATTTGACTACGTTAGATTACAAACCAACGGTTCCTACCATCTTAGGGCAACATTTTAGATCCAATTTATATGTATACCTGATAGAAAGCGGTACATCATAAAAGTGACAAAAGAGACAACTTAATGGAGAGCACTCCTTTACTACCGCCGATAACGTGTTTGATTGCGATTTACATTTTTTTTATAAATAGATGCGAAAGTGTGTTTGTAGGTTTGCTCTTCTTTCACAATAACGCAATACAGAATATGCGTGTTTTTTACTATAAGTAGGTACCTAATTATAGATCGTTTATGGACCGGAGAATGAAAAATGCGAATGTATAAGTGTCTTTTCGTCATATTTACGCTACATTTGGTATGGGGATGAATGGATAGTGAATATATTTTTCCAGATAAAGCTTCCCTGGGTTACTATTACAGGGTTTGCAACAGCTAATTTAATCGTTTAGTAAGTAGGTAGTTATTTAAATACCAAACCTTATTTCACAGGAGGAATGCAGGACTACAACTATTTATGGCACGGATGCATGGAGATTACCCTAGAAATATCGTGTTGCAAGTTCCCTCCAGCTCACGAATTGGCCAAGTACTGGTCGGATAACAGACAGGTAATAAAACTCCTACTCACTGCAAATGACCTACTAAAACAACGCTTCATTTAAAAGTATACCGTGTAGGAATAAGTTACGAACTTGTTCTACCTGCCAGGTCACAATTTCTGTAGGCACCTAAACTTGGCATCGATGATTGTCTCTTGTCTGATGATTTAAAGGATTAATTTGGTACGTCACCGCAATGCAGCGAGGTGCAGAGATAATGTGACCGGGTAGTACTTAACATTGGCACGGTTGATTGGAATTTCGCAATTTGCGAAGATAAACTATCGGCATTATCAATACTTAATTGTAATATTACATAAAGTAGGTATATAGAACAACACTTTACATACAATAGTCTAAAGTCTAATTAAAATTGATTAAACAGTTAACAAGATTAGCTTTTAAGTGAGAACGTATAGATAGGGATAGGAAAGTGCACTCGCCCAATACTTTCTCACTGCAAATGACATTACTAAATCAACGCTTCATTTAAAAAGTATACCTTGTAGGTATAAGTTACGAACTTGTTCTACCTGCCAGGTTACATTTTCTGTAGGCACCTAAACTTGGTACCGATGATAGTCTCTTGTCTTTAAAGGATTAATTTGGTACGTTATCGCAATGCAGCGCGGTGCAGAGATAATGTGACCGGGTAGTACTTAACATTGGCACGGTTGACTGGGATTTCGCAATTTGCGAAGATAAACTATCGGCATTATCAATACTTAATTGTAATATTACATACAGTAGGTATATACAACAACACTTTACTTACTATAGTATAAAGTCTAATTAAAACAGACAAAACAGTTAACAAGATTTGCTTTTAAGTGAGTACGTATAGATAGGCATAGGAAAGTATATCCGCCCAATACATTCTAACAAACCGCACAAAATCCATACCTAATCGCATAGGAAATGGTACCTATAAGTTTACATTTAACTGCTTTAGGGATCTCAGTTTTCATGTTGACTCTATACAGCATTCTTACGGTAATACACCAACGCTAGAAGCAAGCCAATAAAACCCGCGGAAGGGCTTAGCGTATGCGCTGCATTCCACGGGTCGTCCGGCGACAGCACGCCGATGACTGCGCAGGCGATGCGCGGGCCCGCATTCCCATTGATCAAGGACGCAGGGTTGTTACCCTCGCCGTAGTCATCTTCTAGCTCGTGTAGCACCACCGCCCGCCCCACTATGTTGTTATCCCCTCGCAACGCGATCATACTATCCGCGAAGTTTATAGTAGCGGCCGCCGTCTCGTTCCCCACAAACACCACGTTGCCGAGGTCTCCGACGTGACGCACTTCGTGATGCTGCCCGCCGTGAGTCATACCTTCGGGGTTGAAGTGCCCGCCAGTCGAGTCGCAGGTAGTGATGTCACCCAACGCGTGAATGTGGAACCCGTATCTGCCGGCCGGCATACCCACTATGGCGCCAGTGACATGGAGGCGGCCGTCATCGGTCTCCGTAAAACGGACATGGCCAACAATGTTCCCGGAAACAAGATGCGCTATAGCCGATCGGGGTTCAGCGCTGATGCTAATTATACCACTCAATAATGCTAAGCAGAATATATATTTAGGCGTCATTTTTTTATATTTTATCCACGATATTTGCACACTACGAGGATTGAACTGATTGATAGGACATCAAGAATTTGATTTTATATTGAACGTATCTTAAAATTCCTTTATCGGTAGGTGTATCATATATCAACTCTTACGTATAGTCAGTAGACTGATGAGCGATAAAGATAAAATTGAAAAGATTGTGTAATCGTCGAACAGATATTCCCACGAAGTACCCGACAAATGCACTACATATTTTTTACACGAGTATTTGTCCATGCATTATAACAATCACTTACACATTAGCACTATTAATTTGGCAACATATTAAAAAAAATAGGTACCTACTCCCAGACACTTTTACGCTTCAAACAGGTGGCTTTAGCCAAAGTTCGAATTTATCATTGATTCTCTAGCAGCCCTACCTTAACAATAGATTTTCTATTATTATAAATTCTTAGGAATCGATGGGTTTTAGCGGGTAGTCTAACGTAACACGACGTTTGCTCCCGACATACCCACCTACCTACCTCTCAGTCATACGGACCGCGACAGACCTGACCAGGGGTGTTGCGCGCGCACTTCTTGACACCCAACAAATCAGGACCAGTCCAAGCTAACACTACAGCACACTCTTACTCTCTCTCACCTCTTTGCCCCCAACAGTCTTTGATAAAGTACGATACTACAGCATACTCTTATTCTCTCTCTCTCTCTCACCTCTTTGACTACCTGAGTGGTTCAGTTGGTTTTCATGCCGGTCTGCCACGCCGAGGTCCCGGGTTCGGTCCGGCCGAGCAGAAATTGAAATGAAGAATAATAATTTCTGTTACGGGTCTGGGTGTAGTATGTATAACAAGTCTGTAAAAAACAAAAGTATATATGTAGTTTATCAGTTATCTAACACCGATAATACAAGCTTTGCTTACTTTGGCGCTAGATGGCGCTGTGTGAATTGTCCAAGCAACATATTTATTGATCTTTGCCCCTAACAGTCGATGATAAAGTACCTGGCGGAGGCGCACCGCGGCGCGCACGGATTCGTGATGGACGGCAGCGGGAAGCCGGTGGAGCGCGCGGCGGTCCGCGTCAAGGGCCGCGACGTCGCCTACCACACTACTAAGTACGGGGAGTTCTGGCGCATACTGCTACCCGGCACTTATCGGCTTGAGGTGACGTATTTGTTCTATTATATTTTTAGGTAACTTTTGTATTGTCTAACAGCGACTCGCGGTAATATATACTATATAACCTTCCGGATAAAATTCTCTAAATTATAATGAAAGCACCGTATCAAAATCCGTAGCTTGGTTTAAAAGAAGTAAGATATTTTTTTTCCACTAAGGTGGCAAACAGGCTTACAGCTTGCCTAATGGTCAGCAGTCCCCGCAGCCTATATCGGACGGAAACTCATTTTTCTAGGTAACAACAGGCGAGAAAGGATAAAAACCCACATATTTTTTCGTTTGCAATACCAGGGGTAACCCCCACGCGCTACCTACCTTCCTTAATTTTATATAAATGCGAAACTGAATTGGGGTCGCGTGTGGACGAAACCACAAAGCCAAACGAAACCGTCTAGAGGAAACCGATAGGTATCTAACGAAATTAACGCGACCGTAAGCGGTAAGCCCCATTCCTGTACATGTATGCCAAACTAAATAGGAGGTAAGTTTAATGAACGTTTTTCCCTTACAGGTTTCATCAGAAGGTTACTTGCCGCAGGAAGTCGAATTTATAGTTATAGACAGTCACCCAACGCTTCTGAATGTTACGTTACATTCCGCGAAGGTAAGACATAAAAAGTTTACCATACATCGTCTAAAATAAAAATGTACATAGTAAAATAGACAATTCTTGATTCTCTATAACATCCCTTTCTCAAGGGTAAAGTCGCACTGTATATAAATATCAATTCTACTAAACTTTATAAAAATTACCTACTTCGGTGATTTTCAGAGCAGAATATGATGGTGTTGGTACAATGACGCATGGGTTGTGGTTTCCCTAGGGGCTCGTGTACCGGTACAGCACCCGCAAGCCTGGAGTCTTCAGGAGCATTAAGCTGGCCACCCCGAGCACCACCGCGGCGGCTGTCCGCGCCCCTACCCCCCAGCATTAGCTCGCGTAGCCCTTGTAACGTGTCCTCTAAAATATCCCAATGCAGTAACTAGATTCAAGTCGCTTTGCACTCTAAATCGCCTGTAGATAGAACAAGTCGAACTTGCTTGCCGCGTGTAAAGGTGGTATTTGACAAATCATTGTTAGCGTTAGTCGACCAGTAATGCAGAATTGTATGTATTTGCTCAAAGTACCTTAGAAGAAGAAGTTAGGAGATCTGGAGCGGCGCTTTGTATATAATGTGTTAAAATCACCTAGAGTACAAATATTATTTTTAGCAGATAGATTCTATTTATTTAAATTGTTATTTAAATTGATGCCTTATAGCCTAACCAAACTACCCGCTAGAATATAATAAAAGCCTACATTTCCATTTGTCGTTACAATCTTTCCTAACTTCGGCCGTAAGTTAATTACCTACGTGTTTCTGTAAACACAGCAACTAACCGCATTATCACCCGTAAGTATTTTAATTTTAAGAATTTATTTTCTTTTTTTAATATTTATTATGCTTTAGGACTGGGTATATTATCGTATTCAATGCTGTAATCATATTTGTTTATGTGCAGAAGTAGATCTACGTTTGTCTAAGTACGTAAATACTAAAAATATTTCCTTCTACTCCAGTATAATCATAATAATCATCTTGGCGTTAATGTCCCGGTTGTGCTCTCGAGAACGAGGGCCCGGGGTCCGCCTTGACCATGATCCTGGATTTGGCAGGTCAGGTAATTACAGTGGAGCGACTGCCATCTGACCTCCATGACCCTGCTACCAGGGGAACCTGACCAGATTGGATCATGGTTACACTTCCAGTCGCCTGAATGTGCAGGTTTCATCACGATGTTTTCCCTCACCGTAAGAGCATCGGTTAGTATTCAACTAATGTACATAACTCAGAAAACAGTCATTGGTACATGGCCGGAGCAGGATTCGAACCCGGGACCTCTGGCTCACGAGTCGGATACTGTAACCGCTCGGCCACCGACGCTCTCACATTACAAGCCTACATTTCCATTTGTCGTTACAATCTTTCCTAACTTCGGCCGTAAGTTAATTACCTACGTGTTTCTGTAAATACAGCAACTAACCGCATTATCACCCGTAAGTATTTTAATTTTAAGAATTTATTTTCTTTTTTTAATATTTATTATGCTTTAGGACTGGGTATATTATCGTATTCAATGCTGTAATCATATTTGTTTATGTACAGAAGTTGATCTACGTTTGTCTAAGTACGTAAATACTAAAAATATTTCCTTCTACTCCAGTAAATGAAGCAGAATGTTATGTGGAAAAAAATTAAGCTAACCAACGCACTCAATAACATTTATTTCAATGAATTTATATACTTGTTTAACCAACTTAACCATGGAATAAAATACTGAAGAATGTAGGTATGCACGACAGCACCCAGCCTACCCTGTGGAACATTGGACCCTACGGTTTATACATGCATCCATCCATAGTGCGATTCTAGCACATTTTATACTGTTCGTGGGTAGGTGTGCTGTCTAAAATGCTTCCAATGTTTCACTCCAAAATAAGACAACACGAACGTGGTATGCACAAAACCATTAAGACTATTCGAAAAGTATATGCAATGCTGTGCACATAGTGTAAAAAATTATAGTCTAGTACTTAGATACACTTAAGAAATTATGCACAATATTTTTGTGTGCCTAATAAATACAATAAAATAAATAAATGTGTGTAATGTTGGCAGCGCATCGACGGCGGACCCTACTACCGGCCGGTAGGGCTGCCGCGGCCGCCGTCCGCGCCCGCGCCCGCACCAGGCATCTTCGCATCCCTCAGCAACTCCTTCAATAGCATAGTCTCCAACATCTTCGGATAGACTGAACGTAGCCAACATTCCAAAGGGCCTCTTGCGCTTTCGACATTCGAATTCGACATTTTCTCTAGCCACAAATCTCTATTAAAAAGTAACTGTAATCTTTTTTGCAGGCAAAAAATATATTCTCAACGACCTTTCCTAATCATCTATTGGAAAAGATCGTTTCAAGCACATTTTTAAGAGATATTAAGTTACAATAAATGTCGAATTCGAAATGTCACAACGCGAGAATAGGCTTCCTCTATTGTAGCTCCCATGCATGTCAGAGGCGCAAGACGTGACAACCCGTACGATACTATCCTAATTATTATTATAGAAATGCGAAAGTAACTGTCTGTCTGTTCTGTTACGTTTTCACGCTTGAACCGTTGAACGGATTTGGATAAAATTTGGCAAGGATATAGCAACCTGGCGAAGGATAGGCTAACTTTTATCCCGAAATTCACTGTACCTATTGTAATTAGGTCATTCCCGCGGGCACACGGCATAACCGAAATTTAAGCATAGTCGCGGGCAACAGCTAGCATAAATTAAAAAAAACAATGTACAAGTAATTTTAAGCAACTTCTACGTTTCGTACCTAACTACTTTTTATTGTGCTGGTCTGTTTCTTTTTAAATACGCAATCAATAATAGATACTGACATCGATATTGAAAGACAAACAAAGTAGGTCGCTACTTCCTGATAATGGTAATCGAATCAATTACCTACAGTGTTATATATTTCTTACATCGTTAGTTATCTATTTACAATTTTTTTATCAAAGATTTGCGTACGTAATATAATTTTCAGATCTCTTCTTAATTCCTTAGGCTTAAGCATAGTTTCTCATTATTGCAAGTAATTATAACGAGACTTAAATATCTAAAAAACATTCAAAGAACCTTGAAACAATGTTAGGTTAGTGGTGTAAATACAATTTATGTAAGAAGTTAATTATTAAGAAATATTTAGGTAATTTATGACATAAATTTATTTAGAAATAAGTATTATAGGTAATAAAATGGCTATTTCTTATAAAATTGTTTTTTTCTATTTATTTATTTCAAATATATGAATTCAATTACTTACGTATAGTTCGTGCCAAATGGATTAGCAATAGCGGACATTGACTTTTAGGTCAGAACTAATTTGTAAGCGGTCAAAGTGATAGCCGTAACGCTTTAAATAGTTACAACATATAGAAAAAGAAGTTTATAACAGTAACCTAATTACGTAACGCTGTTGCCAACAATTCTGATTACAATAATTGAAATTGTAACTTTTGCGATTACGTATGACGGAACTTTGTTAGCAACTGAACCCATGAAATCGATGATACGGAATCGCAAAAGTAATAATTTCCATCATTGAAAACAGAGAATTGTTAGCAACAGAGTTATGTAATTAGCCTCCTGGTTTAATGTTTTATCATTAAATAATGCCTGTAGTTGACGGAGAGATCAAAAGCACGCTATTGCTAATCCATTTGGCACGTACTATAGTAACTTTCTAATCTGCGATTAACATTATAACGTCACGGAGTGGCAATTTGCCAGCGAATTCAGCCTAAATCCGCCCTTATCCCACTCCGGTAAAGGCGCCAACTGCCATGACGGCAGCGTTGCCCGCGGTCAGCGAGGTCTCGTGCTCGCCATGATCCAGGTCGTTTTTAGCCTCATCATCATCATCATCATAGCAGCCGAAAAATGCCCACTGCCTGGCATAGGCCTCCCCCAGAGACCTCCACAAAGGCCGGTACTGTGTCTTCCGCATCTAGCTGGTACCTGCGATCTTTACCAGGTCCACCTTGAGAGGCCTTTCCACGCTGCGTCTTCTGGTACCTACGTGGTCGCCACTCGAGAACTTTACTGCCCCATCGGCCATACATACAACCTCATACAGTACTACATTATTGGGCCTACGGAGAACGATCACAGAGACAACAAAACCTGTATTCGCGATAGCACCATCGTCGTTTTTAACAACCTATGTTCAGGTCTCCGAAGTGCCTCCCAGCGTTATCCGGTCCACCATAGTTTTTTTATTTGTTACAAACTAAACTCGCGTTCTTTACTTATACATATATATTAGACGGGACTCACACGCAACGTACCTTTTAGATTTGTGACACTTTTTTTGTTGTGTAGCTATTAAGCCTGGGCAACAAATAGGGTATAATTGATTTTGGAAACTGTAGAACCATAATAGACTTGCTAAACTATAAGAAATATGGAAAAGACGCCGAACGTAGTTTCGGATACAATTTAAAATCTAGGTCATGTTTCATCTAAGTCGATTGAGTAAAACCGATACATCTGATCTCTAGCTTTCATACATTGTGGAGGTAATTTAAAATTGTTGTTAGGGAAAAAGATAAACTGCCCTAAAAACGATTTCCAAGCGGACGAAGTCGCGGGCAAAAGCTATATCTAATAGTCCTAACGCCCGGTAACGTGGATGTCGTTGGCGGTGTCCGCGGAGTAGTTATATGGTGTCGTTCACAACCCCCGAAACATCATGGGCCACAGCTTCTGTGAGCTTCTTTGGGTAAGCAACGCTAGAATACAAGTGGTAGGAAGGTGAATGCTGCCGTCTAAAAATGAACCCTACTGCGTTGGCGCATGGCTTCTTTCGGGCTGTAGGGAAAACTTCAACAAGCAAATGCGAGGTAATACAAATCAGCCCTCCACATGGCGGCGCTTACCTTCACATGCCTTCATGTGTTCACTCGGCGGCTTATCTACCTAGTATAAAAGAAAGTCGCTTCCCGCCGTCTGTTCCTCTGTATGTACGCTTAGATCTTTTAAATTGCGCAACGGATTTTGATGCAGTTTTCACCATCAGTTAGAGAATTTCGGATGGTTTATTTATATGTATAATACATGAATAAAAAGGCCAAGAAAACCCGTGAGAAGCAGGAGCAGGCCGCTAATAAGGAATAAAGAAAACAAACACGATGAAATGCGGTAAACTACAATGACGATAACGACACAAGTCTCAGAGAAACCTAAAAGTTAGCGAAAAGTTTATTATCCTAAAGCGAAAATCGGCTATCACATTTCATTAAAACTGTTGATGAAAAGATAAAATAAAAAAGTAAGATCGCTTTGTTTAGTTAGATAAAGAATAAAGATTTTAATTGGGGAAATTTATAATATCAATGTTTCACTATCAGGTTTTTTGTTTCAACCATACATGAACGCAGTACACACGGTTAATAACCTTCGGGTTATCATCCATATTTGAGAGGGGTCGGGTAACTCGTTGACCCACACCTGTCAGCACGGAATCGCAATTCTTCATGCTCTATCTATCCTTTTCGTTCGTTTTAGGTTCGTAATAATCTTATTTATTTAACTATTTATTGCACACAATAAAGAAATACAGAGATATAACATAGATATAACTGACACAACACGCTCTATTTATTTCTAAAAGAAATTTCTTCCAACAGGCCTACAGTTAGCTAAGAAATGCAGATATGACGTGCACAAATAAAGCTTTATGTCGAAGTCGTGAGCAAAAACTAGCATATTATAGTCATTGACTATTCATTCAAATGCTCTTAACTGGCCTTATTCTTATCATTCGCCACCTTCACCAAATGTTGAGCACGTTGTTGTAAGTATAGATAAAAACAGTGTACTCGCTTAATGTGACACGTTTAAGCCATCAGCAATTGTAAATTGATTCGTGTGCGCGTATTCCTGTTAACATTTAAATAACATGCGTGGACCTCTTATAATTTGGTTCATAGTAAATGCTATAATGACTACCTCAGAAACCAAAGCAGTTTTAGCACCATTAGTATCAACAACAACGGGAAATGTAAACGGTACATTGAACCAAGCAGACCGCTTGTCCTATTATTCGTATCAAGGGATACCATACGCCGAGAAACCAGTAGGAAAATTAAGATTTAAGGTAAGTATTTCTACACTTTCTATACATCCTATGCTACTAATATACATCTAAATGCATATGTTTATTTGCTTGTTACTAGCTACTTCACACCTTTTCTGCAGTGTGACTGTAATAGACATGATGATTCAATTTTTACAAATTTATTTATATGAAAGTAGAAAAGTAAAATTAGTTTATCTTATATCTTCAGAAATAAGATTTGAATGTTTGAAATTCCTAATTAGACGGAGCGGATGATACTCGAACCGTGACGTCATGGTTACGTTTACTTTCCCGACAATCGTGACGACACGGTTGAGTATCGCCATTTAAATTACACGTAAACTTCGTTTCGCTAGTAGATAGACAATAATCTTAAGATCTTATAAGTCCAATGTTTTTAAACGATAAGATCGTTTCGTTTTCAGTTGTTGCTATAGTTTCAGCCATTTTCATATTTGTTCTTAAATATGATATTCAGTATCAGTCATAATCCCTATTTATCCCAAAATTCAATGTGGTCTCGCTTTTAATCGCAAAACAGTACCTACAGTAACTCTCATTTTTCTTTTCTCAACTTCTTATTCATCGTTAAAACCTTTAAAAGGTTACCGATTATCTAAAATACATAAATGTCTTAGCCTCCAGTACCAATAAGACCGTGGACTCATATACTGGACGCCACCGCAGAGGGCGCAGTGTGCCCGCAGCCCGAGGGAGATTACAGCAGACACCAAATGAGTGAAGACTGCTTGTTTCTAAACATATACGTGCCCGCCAACAGGACCACACCATTGCCAGTTCTAGTATTCGTTCATGGTGGGGAGTTCAGCAAGCTATCTGGAAACTCTGATGTTATATACGGCCCACAGCTACTTTTAGCTCGAGGTGTGATCGTTGTTACTTTAAACTACAGGTAAGTCTTAACCACTTAAATGTAATTTTATACTAAATTCTCTTACAAACTAATCAGATATAAATGTTACACACTACATCAAATCAACAACCCGCCCTGGTTACAAGTTGGACTAGTCTTCTTTACAGAGGGATTGAGCATAATCTCCATATTCATGTTTCCCAGGCGGGATAGAAATCCTAATAGATACACCTACATGTTTAAATAAGTAATGCCAAATAAATATTATAATGCTGTTGCAGATTGGGGGCCTTAGGATTCTTGTCACTTGGCATAAAAGAAGCATCAGGTAATGCGGGTATCAAGGACGTATTGCTCGCACTTAAGTGGATCAAAGCAAACATCCGGAACTTTGGCGGAGACATTCACAATATTACGTTAGCAGGCAACAGCGCAGGCGCTGGCCTTGTACACTTTTTAACTTTAACGCCTAAATCCGACAGACTGTTCCATCGTGTAATAATGATCAGCGGAAGTGCTCTGAACTACAGGTTTTTGGCGCTACATCCTGTTCCAAATGCTTTGGCTTTGTGCAACGAGTTGGGTGTTAATGGAACAAGCACTAACGACATACTCGAAAAGCTACGAGGACTAGACCCTTTCGATATTGTTCAGGCGCAAGATACTATGGGACAGAACAACTCGCGAAATGGAGTACGACCTTTTGCTCCATTTGTACCGTGCATCGAAATTGAATACGAAGACGCTCTTATTGACAAACATCCTAAAATAATCATTCAGTCTGGCCTTCCCCAAAATGTTCCTATTTTAACCGGTTTCAATGCTCAGGAAGGTATCAAGATGTTACCTGTTATAAAGAAAAACCCGAACCTTATTGATCGCATAAATGAGAATTTTGAGTTAGTTATTCCTTCAAATATAGAATACCCATTGGGTTCTTGTGAGTCGCGAAACCTGGCTAAATCTATTCAAGATTTTTACTTTGGAGGCTTGAATATCACCAACCAAACAATGAATGGGTATGTGGATATGTTACGAGACTCACAGTTCGCCCATGGTGCTGATTCTTGGATAAAGCTGCACACATCCAGAAGAGACAGTAACAAAATATATTATTATGTTTTTACATTTGATGGATCGTTAAATTGGTTTAAACTAAAAACTGAAACAGACTTTCCGGGAGCTGCACATGCGGATGAATTGGGTTACTTATTCGTAACGAAAATAACAGAAGCATTGCTTCAAAACCTGGATTCCATAAACCAAGACAGGTTAAATATAATGCTGACACTTATAACTAACTTCGTGAAATATGGGTAAGTTTTACTAACGACTTACTTACTGATTATTAGAAAGTATAGATAAGTACCTACGTTCAAAATGAGAACAATTGCTATCTATTTTCCAGGAAGCCGTTAACTGATGGCGTCGATAATGATTTCAATTGGCCAGAATCAGGTCCTGAGCGCAACCATTTCGTAATCAGTGACGCTCCCCACGCCGGAATCGGACCACCTCTTTCGCAACACCAACGTTTTTGGTATGACATCTACGACCATTATAACAGATATGTCGACAATGGAGGCAAGATAGAAGCAAAAATCGTACCTTAGTATTGGATTAAGCGGACTATAAGTGTAACATGTAACGTTCTGTTTTAAATTATTCTTATTATCATACATTTTAAAATTTAATTTATACGGGTTTATACCACGAACCTAGGTTAACACTATGGTTGGTGGTTGGACTTGTTGGTATGCAACTAGTTTACCAAGGTACCTACGCAGTAAAAACAAGTAAACTAAAATTTCAAATGCGTAAATGTTACTGATGTTACTTACTTGTTATAAATATGTTTTAAACACGGTATGTCAAAATTTTAGCATGGTTATCAGTTTCAATTCAAAACGTAATAAGCGAAGTGAGTGTTGGCTTTGTACTGCAGACTGTGCGTAGTGTAACAAGTACATTTACAAAACCGTCAAAAATTCCTAAACATAAAATTACTATCTATTAGCATAAATTAACTAATACTTGTTTAGTGACATTGGCCAAAGCAGCAAGTAGGTACTTTATGTACTGCAATAAATAACGGAAATAATAATGGAAAAGTTACTGATTTACATATATTGTATTTTGAAATTAATTGTGAACGGTAATATTATTGCTACAACAACTGGACCGATAAGAGGAAAACTAGTTACTGAAGGTAATTTACACTACTACGCTTATCAAGGAATTCCGTACGCTGAACCACCGGAAGGAAGTTTACGATTTTTGGTAAGTGAAAATTTATTATCCATTTCTATTGTATAAGTGTGCCTTCAGTGACTTGAAATTGTATAGCATTTGCCTTGTTTCGTTCGAATATTTATAAGTAGATACATATTTTAAGCCCCCAGTGCCGAAAACACCATGGAAATCTATTCTGGACGTTCAAGAAGAGCGGCAAATGTGCCCGCAATCGCAATCAGAATACAGACGAGACCAAATGAGTGAAGATTGTCTCTTCTTGAACGTGTACGTACCCGCTAACAACATGGAAACGATACCAGTGCTCGTATTTGTGCCGGGAGGGGCCTTCAAGCAGCTTTCCTCGCTCTCAGATATTTATGGACCTCAATTGTTACTGCAGCGAAATGTCATCGTTGTAACAATAAATTACAGGTCAGTTGTTTTATTTATTATTTAAGTGACATTTTATTCCACCAAAACTCAGTGCCATAGGTACCGAGAATTCTTGGTACACGTATCCCGCAATACCCGTGGCGTCTAACTCGCGACAATATCAAAAATTCCTATATGCATACAATTACACTAAAGTATTCACCTAATATTGTCTTTACGTTCCAGGTTAGGGGCTTTGGGATTTCTTTCATTAAACACAAAGGAAGCGGCAGGAAATGCTGGCATTAAAGACGTTTTGTTGGCGCTAAAATGGATTAAATCAAATGTGATGCGGTTCAAAGGAGACCCGAACAAAATAACACTAGGCGGCAACAGTGCCGGGTCTGCATTGGTACACTATTTGTTATTATCACGACAATCGACTGGACTCTTTCAAAGAGCAATTTTGATTAGTGGAAGCGCTTTGAGTTACAGATTTTTAGCCCTGCATCCGAAAGAAAACGCTCTAGCATTAGCCCATGAATTGGGCTTAAAGACTAACAACACCAATGAATTGTTGGAAAAACTGACACAAGTCGATGCATTTGACATAATTGAAGCTCAAGAAAATATGGGCAAGGGTGACAATCGTAAAGGATTTCGACCATTTTCTCCATTTATTCCCAGTATAGAAATAAACGACGAAGATGCTATTATATCGGAACATCCGTTCGATATACTAAGAAAAGGAATACCACAAAACGTCCCTATTTTAGTAGGAGCCAATGCTCAGGAGGGACTCAAAATGTTACCCGCTTCATTCAAAGATCCATCATTAATTGAGAAATTGAATGACAATTTTGAACTATGTATACCATCGAACATTGAATATCCGTATGGGTCGTATCAATCTGAGTTGTTGGCGACTTTGATCCGTGACGTTTATTTCAATGGTGATAAGATTTCCAATCAAACCCTAGATCATTATATTCAATTAACCGGAGATACGCAATTTTATTATCCAATAGACAGCTGGGTCAAACTACACAAGGAAAGGAAAGACAGCAACAACATATTTTACTATATATTCAGTTACGATGGAGGCTTGAACTGGTCTAAATTGAGTAATAACATCTCTTATCCTGGAACATGTCATGGAGACGAATTAGGCTACATCTTCAAAACAAAAATTACTAAGGAAAAGCTTAAAAATTTAAATTCAAATGACCAAAACATGCTTGATAAAATGCTGGCTCTTCTCACAAACTTTGTAAAATATGGGTAAGTAAACTCTAAAAATATATATATATAAATACTACTGACTACATCATTTCGATTTTATTTAAAAGCTTATAATAATGTACAACATTTTCAGGAATCCTACACCGAAGTTTAATGAAGACGAATTCGAATGGTCAGAATATGGTACAAACAGCGCTTACTGCCTAATAAACAGCCAACCTCGAAACGTATATAACGCTCCTGTATCTGAATATCTCGATTTCTGGTACAAAACATACGGTCTGTATGCCAAAGACAAGGAAATTGGTGTGCCGATGGAAAGTAAAATCGTTCCCTAATCATAAACCTAATTTAAAAACGTAAACACATAAGTAATTCTAATGTACAATTTGCCGTCTTTTAGTTCGTAATCGTGTGCCATGCGGGAGGCCATTGTGGTTTCCGTGGACTGGTACACAGTGAACATTAAGCGCTGTTAACAAAATAATTTTACTAACTATAAATATTCATCAGTCTTACTCATAGAAAACAGAAGTCTTACTTCTCATGAAATAGCAGCATAACGCATTTCGTATATTAGATATTAGAAACAAGAAATTCTCCGCCGTATCTATCTCTATATCTGAACGAGATAAGCTACGAAACTACTAAACCGATAACGAAAACTCTATCTCTAATTATAGGAAACTACATTCTTCTGTTATAAATTGTATATGTCACGGAAAAATAACAGCTACGTTATTTTCATCATTGAACTCGCAACATCTGTGAGTTCAATGATGAAACGTGACAGATCTTGGCCAGGTTGCCGAGCAACGCCCAAATTTCTATTGAAATATTGTGATTGAATTATTGCTATCATCTGACAGACCATCCTACAGTTCATCGTTGTGATCCAGGATGTTTCTTAGAGAATCGCACCCCATGACCCTGCGGGATAGTCACATATTAGTAGATTTTCTGACTGAACGGGAAAGAAACCCGCGGGGGACCGCTAGTAAATTAATACAGATCAATAAAACAGTCATTCCAATAATAAAAAATTCGTTTTATTTGGTAAAACCCAACAATACTTTCAAACATGCCATCCACTCACTGCGACTGTGACTGGGAAGATATTTCATCTATCTTGACCTGATCCCGAGCCACTTGGAAGGCGGCGATGAGCGCCGCGAGCTCGATCCGTTCGCTGCAACCGTTCGATAAACGAACTTCGGAATCCGCCATTTTTATTAACAACGATATCAGCACTTCGGGTGGCAATTTCACTGAAAGTAAAAATACAACATTATAATTTGTGGATAATAAATAAAAGGGTTACTTTCCTATTTCGGTGAAGATTTGAATAAAAAAGGTACAGGATATGTATACAAAAAGGTAACTCACGTCGCTGAATAATAGTGTGAATTTCCGTCAGTATATCGCCAAGGGCCAATCCTTTATTAATTTTCAAGTCTTGTATATCTAAAGATTGTGTTTAGGAAAATAATTATAATATAGTATTAGTAGTATTAATTTTAGGTTGCAGATGTCCTGGACGACGGTGGTCACTTCCCATCAGATGGACCGTCCGTCCATCCGTGTGCCTTCCAATGCAATAAAAAAAATCGTGAATTATTCCTTAGCTCAGTGTTATGTAATGTCTCATTTTCAAAAAAGATGGCGAGGGATAATTTTGAGCGTTTATTTTTTTGTTCGCTAATTGGCGCCATTGTCGAGCATGGTCTTGCCACTGGTATAATAACGCCATTTTATCTTTGATTCTTAACGCTTTGAGCCCTTGATTTTTAACAGTAATAGCACGACCTATTATAACAACAGACCTTACTCACCAGAGGCGTCATATATTGGACTCGCTATGGCCCCCAGGTACCTCCATAAGACAGCGTCGGTGGCCTAATGGCTAGGTCTGACTCGTAAGCAAGACGTACTGAGTCGATGTCCAGTGTCGTCATCTAGTACCCATAGTACAAGCTTTGTTTAATTTAGAGCTAGATGCTTAGCTGTGTGGATTTGTCCCCGACAATTTCTTTTTATTTTGGACGACCGTGTCGATCGAAATCTTAAGATATACTTCAAAAGGATACTTTTGAAACACGTCGCGAAGTCGTTCTCATTCAGCAGCCAATTTAGTATCGCCTGGATGTCGGACCTTAGCGGGTGACCCACGCAGGTGTAGACGTTGTCCTCTGTGACGTCACGGTACGCCAGCCAGGTACTTTGTAGTGTGTTCAGAACCTTGCGCATGTCGCCACCAGAGAGCGCCAGTAGCGCTTTCACGCCGTCCTCGGACAACTTCACGCTGTTGAGTTAAATACTTGCATGAAACATGGTGAAAAGGAAAAGCTTATGGCGTCGGAATCGTTGTTCAATAATTTGTTTGTAAGAATGTGTGTATAATTTATGAGTAACTCAAGAAAGAGTTGAAATTTAGCCAGAAGTGAGGTCTTACACCACAACAAGAAGAAGAGGCAAAAGAGGTGTGTCAGGATCGCCTACCCCTAAAGCTTACGTGCGTATGTGTGCAAGTAGGTATGTATGTATATTATCAGCATTAACGAACTCACCCCTCTTGGTCGGCGATCTCCCGCAGCCTGGGCACGATCTGCGCGTGCTGCAGCGGCGCAAACCGGAACCGCGTGCAACGCGACTGCAGCGCCGGAATGATCTTGCCGAGGTAGTTGCATATTATGCAGAACCTCACGTTCTCTGTGTACTTCTCTATTACTGGAATAGATTGGGTGCTCTTTGGGCGTTCAATGGCGATTGGTACGAGCAGAGTTGATTAGTTGAACGCTAGGTGGCGTTATTTTAAGCAAACTGAAACGCGACTGTAGCGCCTTGCCGAGGTAGATGCATATTATGCAGAACCGACGTTGTCTGTGTATTTCTCTATTACTGAAATAGACGGGTGCTCTTTGACCGTTCAGCGACGATTGGTACGAATCACCATAGTAGAGTTGTTTAGAAACGCTAGATGGCGTTATTTTAAGCAAACAAACACGAGTTGCGAAATAGCGCAATGAGTAGTAGTAGTAGTTGCATATTATACAGAACCGCACGTTGTCTGTGTACTTTAGGTTAGTTCAACGCTAGTTCAAGCAACGAATAATATTGACTTCTTTTTACACAAGGAACTGGGTTTTATAACTGTAACTAACAATATTACGAACTTAACTTATAAGCTTTTACTCGTTACTACCTACGTTAACTGACAAATACGTGTCTACAAAAAAATAAGACTTCTCATTCATTTAGCATCACCACAACAACGCAATCTGCTACCGAAATGGGCTCAAAAAAAAGAAGGAAATCGAAATGAAACGCCAAAAATTAATCAATCCAAATTTATTGTAGACAGCAAATAGAGGAATGCGCTTTCCGTCTCTCCTCCTTGACCTTCCGTAGCGCTTTTCTGTTCATGATGAGGGAGTGTGCGGGGAGCGCGCGGGGTGGAGGCGGGGGCGGGGGGGAGGGTGGGCCGTGGCCGTTGCCGTCTGGGGCTCCGGGGCCCCCCACGCCGCCGTTGCCAACGCTACCAAGCCCACCGATACCTCGTACTGGCCCCCGCCCCGCCACGCCAGCCATGCCAGCAGCGGCGGCCGCGCGACCCACCAACCGAGTGAACAAACTGCTCACCTGAAGGGCAAGGATACATGTCATCCTTAAATAGTGTATAATAGAGTCGCGTTCCGCATCTGTCTGTCTGAGGATACATGTTATCCTTAAACAGTATCAAATAGAGTCACTTTCAGCGACTGTCTGTCTCAGGATACATGTCATCCTTATACAGTATAAAATAGAGTCGCTTTCTGCGTCTCTCTGTCTGTATATCACATAGATTTAGAAAAAAACGTTTCAACTACTTAAGACCAATAAAACGCGGAACAGATAAATCATTATATTATAACAACTGCCCGCGAAAAAAAGAGACAGCAAAGTCAGGTGCTATGTTTATTGTTTTTTGAGTGCAAGGCCTATTTGCTCCCGCTTGCTTTTGAACACACATAGATAAAACCCGAGATCACCCGTACGAAGCCGAGACGGGTCGCTAGTCATTCTTAATACGTCTTCATTCTATCCGACTAAAGTTCTAAGATCCGCGCTTAATGAGGACGCCAAGAAGAAACATGTTAGAAAGACGACGCTAGAAATGTCAAACCAGGCTTCAAGAATATTGTTGCTGTACCCGTGTGTGCTATACAAACCTTTCAACTTTATTATCATTCTTTTAAGTTAGACTCGTACACGGCGCCAAAAAATCCCTTGTTCCTAGCTTTGCCTCCTTGGCTCTAAAATAAACCACACGGGCTTTAATATGACTATATAAATGTGTGAAAAAATTTACCGTTTCGCCAGTTCTAGCGGAGCCTTTACAGTTTTCTAATAGATGCTCCGAGGCTAACTTCTGCACCACCGACAGTCGCACTGCCCGCTGATGCTCCAGATCGGTTTTGTTGCCAAACAACGCCATCACGGGCTTCTTAGCCTCCTCTTGGAAAACAGCATTCACAGCGTCAATCCATAGTCGTAACTTCTCGAAGCTTTGCAGGTTTGTGATGTCGTACACAAAAATAACTACCTGAAATTGTGATTGTTTTAGTAAAAAATTATGCCAAAGTGGAGTAGAAAATATGTTTTAGGTAAGTTTGCATGAAGAAAAATGTATAAAAATCAGTAGGGTCACTTTAAGTATGTGCACATAAATCTCGAATTTAACTATAGGATAAGTAGGCGTAATGCGTTTATTACATTTGCCCAAATTCAGAAGCAAAAAGCTTGAGAGCAAATCAAAGTGGAATGTATTGCTCATAAAATAAGGTCAATTTTTGTATCATGCCATTTGAAAAACGAAGCAAAAATATAAAGCGATACAAAAATGGACCTTATTTTATGAGCTATTCATTTCACTTTGATTTAGTCTCGCGCTTTTTGGGTCTGAATTTAGACGACTGTATTCAGCCAAATGTAATAAGCGTCGGTTAGTTCTGGTTTGGTCCGCGACACGGTCCGTATAACCGACAGGTCGGTAGCTATTATTGGGCTACTCGTAAACACGTGGTAGGATACCCGGAATATACTTTTAAAATGTATAAGATACATATTATTGCAGACAATTGCAGTACTTTCAAATCGTTACAACACAAACAGTACTCACATCTGAGGCGTATAAGTAGTTTTCTAGCATGTCTGTGGCAAGCGAGTTGCCGGCTACGTCGCAAAGTTGCACCGGCACGGAGGGGCGGAGGCCTAGGCACTGACCCGCCATCACCTCGGCGCCCTGCGTGCCGCCTGCCGGGCCCGCGCCCCCGCCGCCCCCGGACAGATACCGGGCACATAGACTGCTCTACAAGTGAAAATACACTTTAATATTGTATCTATTGTTGATTTTCATCGCTTTTCATCTATTGACATCGCTGAGTCGAATGCGAGAGCCAACGGCTTACGACGAGAGGATGCCGTAGACCAGGCGAAGTAGAGAAGATTGAGTAGGAAAGCGGACCCTGGCAGATATAATAGCCTGGCCGGGATAAGCGCTTAAAATCCATTGCGTCGTTTAAAAGATCTAAGCGTACATAGATACATACATAAAGACAGACGGCGGGAAGCGACTTTGTTTTATATAAAAGATACCTAATAATAACTAAGCGGCAAACAATACTACAGCCCGCCGGATGCTAAGCAGTTACCGTAGCATATTTTCTTTCTGATATGAATAACACATAAACACATCTTAGAAATGTGTATTAGAAAATGTAACACAATTTCATGCTCACACAATAACATCTACTATAATTCAATACTTATATTAGTAATGATTTATACTGTACTCACTTTTCCAGTCCGAGGTTCGCCAACCACAGTAATTTTAATTGTTCTACCCTGGATCTCTTCATCTTCACTATCCGACATTGTTTATTACGCAATTTTATGAAACTCATTTAAAACAATTTAATTTTTCATTGAATTCCTCTTAGAATTTAAAGTTAGTTTATGTAAATACATAATGATCTAAAAGTCAAAAGTAGTCAAAGTGGCTACATTTTATTTTATTTAATATTAATGTCATTCATTAATAACATTTGACGTAATATTTTATTAAAATCTTAATCAAGCACATGGCGAAGGACTTTTACTTCAAGTTTTTTTTGTGTGTACATTTTTGTCACTATGGAAACAATAATAGTTGTGGAATAAATTCCAATTGATCGGATATTTATGTAGTCGCGTCTTGCGGCCGGTTGCCTTAGGTGGTATCACCTAGTCAGTAGTAGCACAAAGTACGTAAATCGGAGGGCGCACCCGAGTAGTATGTAAGTACTGTCTAAAATATGCGTTGAGTAGTGAGTCATTTGTAGCTCCAAATGAGGCTTGACAATAACAAAACTTTAAAATAAATAAAACCACTGTGATGAAACCATCAATAACTTTTAAGCATAAGGTGATTAACACATCCCATAACAGTCCTTGGCTGGACTTGAGCTTGCTCTACATTAGTGGAAGGCATTGCCGTAACTTGGTTGGTAGGCTCCAGCCTCCAGTCTTGGTTATCAAAATGCTACAATAAATAATCAACAGAAAATGCTGGTTTACAGATGGTCATTTCTATGACAATTTTATGATACTAGTCAGTGATAGAAGTAGTGCTGTGATAAGATATTTACGTGTTTATATTGTATGTCCTAAATATCGATTTGCCATAATTTCGTAACTCCTAATGTGCATTGTCCTAATTTTTTTCATCCTAGTTATTGAAAGTCCTAATATTTTCTTATCCCATTCCTATATAAATCAAAGTGCCTTGCAAAAATAAGGCTGCAAATTATACAAGAATTTTTTAGGTCGTTATTGGCGCCAGTTTCTAAAATGCTACTCTGAAAAATTGTAGATTTGATTCGCGGTTATCATTACTTACCTACTCTCTTTATTATTTAATCTGCAAATCGACTTTAATTTTAACTTTGGCTAATATTAGGATTCATGATTTTTTTGAGGATTGATGTTAGGACATTCAAACTTTAGGACGAAAACCATTAGGACTTAGAAATATGAGGATTACAAAACATTAGGTCAATGAATGCATTAGGATTATCAATATTTAGGACAATCGACATTAGTACTATAAACATTAGGATATTTACTATTAAAATTGTGTATAATACACTAGTAGTAATAGTATAAGTGTTGATGAGTGTATGTCACTGCACTTGTGTGTGTCCAATACAGAATACTATAATTTGATAGACACAAATTTAATTGAAAACAATTCATGAATTGAATTGAACTGTAATTAATCTCAAATTTTAAATTGTAGTTTATACTTACTTCTTCTCAATGCATTCTGCGCATCATTAGTCATAGCATCTGCTTCATCTAAAATAATCAATTTTGGCCCAGCCTTGAAAATTGTTCTCGTAGATGCAAAGCTGAGTATTTGGCCTCTTACAATTCCAATGCCTCTGTCATCTGATGCATTGAGCTCCAAAACCTGAGTGAGAATAAGTCAAAAACATCATATTAATAAATCTAAGTTAAAAGTTAACGGGCATTGCTTTTTGCAAAGTTAAGAACAGAAATCCACACAATCACAATCCAAAACATGGGGTAATATCCTAACCTACTGAACCGAATTTGAAAATTCTGTCACTAATAGGAAGCTGCGTAAGAGGTAAGGGTACTTTTGATCCCGGAAAAGTAATAGGATCCCGTGTGATAGTTAAATGATTACAGATCTGAACTGTGTGCAGGTCTTAACCATGGGGAACAGCTAGTGGATACATAAATTTGGCTTAGTTGACTTTTAATTCAAGAACAAAGTCGATGTTTTAGAGAACATAACAAATAATGTCCTGGTTTCTGTAGAATAGAGCACAACTCAAAAATGAGTCCAAAGTTGATACACTACAAAGAACGAGCAGTAGAAAAAGAAAACAATGAACTTAGAAGTATAAACGAAACATACCATAGAATTAAATTGTTGTGGAGTATACATTTGTTTAGCACAAGCTAAAATTGTAGATGTTTTGCCTGTACCTGGTGGCCCATAGAATAGAAGATGTGGTAATTGATTTTCATTTATAAACTGTTTGACTGAAAATAAAGAAAAATTTAACAATTTCAAAAATCGAACTATACCTACACTGTAACATAAAGGTCAAAATTTACATAACGTACTACATGGAATGGAATTTAGTTTTCGCAGGAATAATTACAAAAGATTGTATTTGTTATAAACATTGTCCTAATATTGGTTGAAAACAAAACATCTTACTTGTCTTCACAATGTCGTCATGTGAAACTAAATCTTCAAGCTTTGATGGACGGTACTTCTCCACCCTGTAGGTAAGGTAATAATAAATATATTTAAGATACAAAACACGCTTTAATTGCTAATGGAAATGTAAAAAGCTGTAATGAAGTGCGCGTTGAGCTAAATACAAACCATGGCAAGTTTTTGCTTTGTTCTCCAACTGTCATTGTAAAATCAGATTTGTTTGACTTCTACAGCTGAGAAATAAGATTTTCATGCAAGTATCGCTATTTACTTTGTATTTATCAATATAAAACACAATGAAAATTACTACAAAAACAATCACTCTCGTCTCGCGCGCAATTTTAACAATTTTGACGTTATTACTTTTTAATCAATCCCGAACCGTTGGACAAAGAGACCAAACACATACAGCCCACAATATAATTTTTTATCAAGCTTGCCAATGCAAAAACACGTGAATCCTAAAATAACGTGACATTCCACCTACCGTGGATTCTTCCCTCTAAAGCTGTAAAAGTATATTTTTCTAGCATGCAGCAGCACGCGGGTGCGCGAGGGCCCGAAGTCCTCTTTGACTATGATCCATGATTTTGCATAGGTAAGTTATCACAGTGAAGCCACTCACTGCCATCCGTAGGCAATATATAGCAATCTGTGACTGCCATCAGTTGGCCAATGAGAGTCCCGGTCATAATTCTTCGGTGGTCCATATAATGGTTAACGGATCCGACTCGCAAAGGCATCGAAATCGATCCTTAGTGCCGCCGTGTAAAATATTTTTTGAGTTAGGTACATTAATGCTCTTACGGTGTGGGTCATTCAAGCGACTGAATATGTACCTTGATCCAATCTTAGGTTCTTCTAACAGGGTTTAAACTAATTCTGGATCATGGTCAAGGTGGACCCCTGGCTCTCACGCGTGAAAGCACAACCAGGACATTAATGCCAACGCTTTAGGATGATTTTTAGATTAGGATTTTAGATTTATTTACTTTTAGCTGTTAAGTTCTCATCTTTGTTTTGTTTATCGGACATATATGTATATTGTAGTATAATAAAAAATTTAAGTAAAAATAAAACAACTCAGAAATTATTGGTTACAATCCCGGGCTCGTGCTCCGCCTTCCTTGTCCATTCCGCCCGGTCTTCAGCATCCTTGGTGGTAAGTTGTTGGCGAAAATGTCACCCCTAACGACATCCAGCCATCGCTTCTTGGAGGCCCAAGATCCACCGAGATCGCATCTCTCCATCCCATGCCTGGCGGCGATGGCATGGCGGTTTGCCAGACATTTCTTCCCTACGAACTTAGCCAGTCTGTGCGAGACGTGGCCATACAATCGCAGCCTTCGTTTTGGAATGGGGTATATTCTTATATTAAAAGACCGGATAGGAAAAATATTCTTATATTTGATAATATAACAAATCAACTTAAGTAATTATTTTATCTCTTAATATTTTGTTGAATAAAGTCTTCCATGTCCCTTCGTGACACACCGCCAGAGTGGTTTCCTTCAAAAATAGCGCTGGCGGCTTCATCCCATGACCACATCACGCGACCGGTAAAGGCGCTGATCATATCCAGTCGCGCTTCTTCCGGGATGAAGTATTCGCTTCGTGGTTTCTTGTTTACTATGCAAAAATAGTACTTGTACCCACTTGATTTTGACATTTGCGCCACCCAAGGTTCTGAAAATTTAAATTAATACTCCAGTAAATAAAGTCTCAAAAATGGGGTGTAGAGTGTTTAAGCAGAAACCTAACCGATTAATTCAGAAACGGTGCTTCAGGAATGAGGATTCTAAAACTCTTGAAGCCTAGACGGTTTCATAGCAACTCGTCCCATTCGCATCGAATTCCTTGATCATGGTCTAGGCGGACCGCGGACCCTCATGCGCGAGATTACAAAAAAAAAAACAACTTGGCGTTAATGTCCCGGTTGTGCTCTCGAGAACGAGGGCCCGGGGTCCGCCTTGACCATGATCCAGGATTTGGCAGGTCAGGTAATTACAGTGGAGCGACTGCCATCTGACCTCCATGACCCTGCTACCAGGGGAACCAGACCAGATTGGATCATGGTTACGCATTCAGTCGCCTGAATGTGCAATTTTCATCACGATGTTTTCCCTCACCGTAAGAGCATCGGTTAGTATTCAACTAATGTACATAACTCAGAAAACATGGTACATGGCCGGAGCGGGATTCGAACCTGGGACCTCTGGCTTACGAGTAGGATACTGTAACCGCTCGGCCACCGACACTCTTACGCGCGCGAGATTACAACCGGGACATTAACATCAAGATTTTTTTTATGTAGGGAAACAGGCAAGCTGGCCACCTGCTGGAAAGTGGTCACCGCTGCCTACAGGCATTAGCAACACCAGGGATATCGCCAATGCGTTGCCCACCTCTATAACACGTTGCTGTGGCAACAAACAGGCAAATGCTGCTGCACTGCCAAAGCGACTGTTCCCCAAATCCCCACCCCATGGAGCACTGGAAACCTTACTCACTGGCAGAAACATAATATTATTTAAAATAGTATTGTTTGGCTGCGGTATTCTGTAAGGTGCATTTCCCCATTCGGGCGGCTCCGATTCGAACGGGATTTACCGCTATGCCCTACCTCTCTTAACCTCTCTTACCTTCTTAAGATGACCTATAACTCTCAGATGGCAGCGAATGGGACGAGTTGCTATGAACACGTCTAGACTTTAGAGGGAGCAGGAAGAAGAGAGTTCAAAGAGAGGTTAATTTAAACGTTTTCGAAAACGAATTCAGCATTGATTTCTATCTGTTTTCCGACTATTTTGATTCCGAAATCCACTAGATGGCGCTACTGGGACGTGAGATATTGGTTAGAAAGATGAAGGAGACAACCTCCTGGAGGCTATGGCTAAAACCATACCTAGAAATTCGCCATTTAAAATAGAAAACACAACAATATTTTGACAATAGGATAAATTGGCAATCCACTACACTATATGGAGGAGATTGAAGTCTAGCAACATCCTGTCAGGGGCTGTTGATGTGATGTGATGGATCTCACGACCCGGAGCGTATTCTGCAGGATCTTGGAATCGTAAATCCCCACATTGATTTACATAATTAAATATGTGTGATAGTAGTGAAGTGATAGCAAACCTTTTATTTCTTTTAAGAACAGAATTGAGCCTACAACGTGGAACGCCCCATCGCGGTTCTTGTTGGGCGTTGTCACTGTGACAGCGCGCTTCCCTCTTTTCATGGCTCTGTACTCCAAATGGTTGACGGCCGAATGAAACGTCTCCATCGGGAACATCCTCTTGCATCTTATTGGAGTAGTAAGATTGTCAAATGGTTTCTCCAATGCTGTGCAAAACAATGCACACTGGTTTATCCTACAAAGTAATTCGTTTATATAACTCATATTTAATAACATAATGGGGGACTTTAAGACAGGTACTGAAAAAAGTAAAAAGTGTAATTCGGCGTGCATCACTAGATGGTGCTGCTTAGACAGGATTCTCAAGTATTGATTTAGGTTACAGAATATACTCGGAAAGATGTTTCGTGACAACATACTTAGTTTTAGTACCTTTTTTGAGAAGAATAGCAAAATTACTACATTTTTATACATCTTACGGTCTCGTTTTGATTTATTTTTGTGAATCGTGCCTAATCAACGCCATCGATTATAATTATTTGAACTATTTTTAATTTTTAATCGGCTCTTGGAAAATCTCTCTTAGTAAATTAAATGCAAAAACTAGAAATTAATTCGATTACTACAAAAATGAACAAACCTTTCAGACAGAGGCAAATGTGAAATGTCAATTCCTCCCAGCATGACAGCGTCAATCACATGTAAAGCCTTACTGTGCATTTGTGTATTACCTTCTCCACGAAATTCTTTAACCACCTGTAAATAAGGTAGTTTTTAACTATTTCGGTGTTTTTTCCAGGCATTTCACTAGTAGTTTCCGAGTTAAAGAACTACATCTTAGTAACAAAATGAAGTTATACGGCTAGTGTAGTGTGTTCGAGTTTCAGTAATAGGAGACAGCTTGATAGATAGAGGAGTTAGACTGATCTATCACTAGTCACTGGCTACTAACAGTTACCACCACACGCAGATAAACTATCGAAAATTACTTACTTCCGCATATATTAACGATTTAGCTGGCATCGTTATAGTGAGATCTACGGCATGTTTCCATCGGGAGCCATCCAACTGATACACCTGTTTGCCGCCACAACCTAAAGTATAAATGATACATTCGATATTAGTTGTTAATAAATGGATATTTGTCTTTGTCTCATCTGTCAATGGTTCATCAAACTACACCACTAGTTTATTAACAACAAATGAATCATAAGAACCTGGTGTTGCTGATGTCTATTGGCGGCGGTGACCACTTTCCATCAGGTGGCCCGCTTGCCTGTTTGTCTGCCGTATAACATAAAAAAAAAGATAATAAGAGTCTCGCGAATTAAAGCCTAATATGAACAAGAATCATAAATGGATTATTATGTTCTTTTATAACATAAAAATAATCTTTAATAACATTAAAACAATAACACATACTTAGAAAAAACTTAAGGTCCGAGTTCTTTTTTGCGTTACTTAAAAACATGAAATGCCAGTCGTATACACTCTTAAAAAAGGTTTGAATATCTGGCGGTCGCTCCAGATATTCCGGAGGGCCGTTCAAAATATTTGATTTGAAATTGTGCGGGTTGTGCGCTTCCGGGGGTGGGCTCTTCAACAGCGATACGATGTTCGACATGGTATCATCTGCATTCATGCGGTCTGGTTGCGTCCGAACTTTATCCGGTAGCTGAAAAAATAATACCGTGCAATTTTATTTATCCATCTCAATGGTGGCTCACGTAGGGTACTGATGTGAATAAGTGATGCGTTCAAGACGTATAAACTTTACCTATTACCAATGGGCGTTTCCCCCCTTTAAATGAATCATAAGACGTTACGTTAATTTAAATAAAAAATCAGAAGCGTATTCTTCTATTCACCTCCATCTCGAAGTTACGACAACTATGCTGTATGGTCTTGCCTTGCAAGTGTCAAAATTAAGGGTACTCCTCAGCTAGCCATACACTTTGTCAGTGTTTCGCGACCGTGGCCATTAGTTAGTGAGCCAGCTAATATTTTGTTTAATAGATACCTACTCAACCTCTCATTCTTTTTTTATTACATTTGTTTGATACATTATGTTCACCTTTTGAGTTAAAATCTGAAAAAGTTGGAGCACCTAAGTTACTCAGGATTATCCCAACTGTTTTGAGCCAGAATTCGAAAATTTCCGAGCTCGTTACTCTCGTTGATATTTTTAAATATACACTGCCTGCGCCGTCCAGAATTCAAGAGAGCAATCGAAGATAAGATGACAGCAGACTTGTAAACTGGACTGCTCTGACTGTAACTTGACTTGTTAACTTGTTGTGCTGACTTGTAACTTTGCTCAGTCAAATGGACTCATATTTCTTGTTAAACTATCTGTTCTATGATTATTCTAAATTTATTGCTCCAACAAGCGCCAAGTACCTAAACATTATATTTGTGTAAATACCTAACATTTTTAATTAGGTTTAAAGTTTGTGTAAATGTACCTACTGTACATTAATAATAAAATAATGAAAAATAGATTTTTCATTATGGTTTACCTCTAAAATTATTTGATTTCGTAAGTGTACCTTGAACAGAAAAAGTTTGCGTAACACTGCTCTATGCACATTACTAGAAGTTATATTTGAAAGCATTTTTAGTTGCAGTTAATGTTTTGCTAATAGCAGAGGAGGTTACGATGTTTGCTATATTAAATAATACACAGTCCTACTTACGTGCCATGCTACTAAACATTTTTCTCTGATTTCTGCTTGAGTTGTTTCTGTTAAACTTTTATCTTTGCTAAATGCAGCTATTTTCAGTAAATTCTTAATTTGTCTTTCCCCAAGTCTGAAAGATTTTCATTAAACCATTAATTTGAAATAAAAATAAAAAATAATCATCTTGGCGTTAATGTCCCGGTTGTGCTCTCGAGAACGAGGGCCCGGGGTGCGCCTAGACCATGATCCAGGATTTGGCAGGTCAGGTAATTACAGTGGAGCGACTGCCATCTGACCTCCATGACCCTGCTACCAGGGGAACCTGACCAGATTTGATCATGGTTACACATCCAGTCACCTGAATGTGCAGGTTTCATCACGATGTTTTCCCTCACCGTAAGAGCATCGGTCAGTATTCAACTAATGTACATAACTCAGAAAACAGTCATTGGTACATGGCCGGAGCGGGATTCGAACCCGGGACCTCTGGCTTACGAGTCGGATACTGTCACCGCTCGGCCACCGACGCTCTGAAACCATTAATTTGAAATAATACATTTTAAAAATATTAATTTGGTTACAGCATCTATCAAAAACAGGCAAATACCCGTTTACCTTTCAAAAACGGTACATACACACTGTTACTCTTGTAGATATATTCATAGAAACCTCTATCCTCTTGTATGACACTGAGTGGGACCAGTGCCGTGATATCTTCCTCTTCTTTCAATCCACCGTTTAGCAAACAATTCACATGGAACAGATGTTGTTCAGCTGTCTCTGTACCTAGTTTTTTCCACAGGCAAATAAGATACCTCTCAGAGTTGGCGGGACGTGAAGTAACCGGTTTGTGGAGACTTACTGCAAAAGTTAAATACCACAATTTTTGTTTGCATATATATTAAATGAACAAGAAAAAAATTGACTACAAAAATAGTCACACCTTTTTCGAAACACCTGTACATAATGTAAATAAGTCCAACACTAAACATAGTAAATACATCGAATAATTTGACTACAAAATGCCCCCCTGTTCTTACGAGCATCAATGCTGCCAAACATTGACACAAGTACAATTGTTTGGAAAGAATCTCTTGTAGATTCTCTTGACCTTCCACAGAAAATCCCTGAAATAATACAATAGTTAGCAAAAATGAGCAGTGGATAACAGTTTAATCTTATGGTGCATAGATATTCCAAAAACTTACACCATCTGCCATAAGAAAATGCACTCCTTTATCATCAGTATATTTCAAAACGTGTTGTTTAAGAGACTCCAAGTTTTCTGGGTCAAATATATTACCATCGTTTTTAACACCATAATAAGGATTGAAAGTTTCAGGAGTCCCAGCATAAAAGTCAGATAACTTAAAATCACATGGACCTTTCAACGTGAATCCAAACCCTGAAATATAAGAATTAATTTTAATTGGTAAAAATACCGAGGGATTGTGTAGATGGGTATCTAGCTTTTTGTCCAGCAGATTATTTGTACCTTTAGCTTTCCATCCTTTTCTGTACAAAACATATTCTGAGAAACCCCCAGGTCCAGCACAAACATCGGCAAAATATAATATTTCTTTTTTATCAATTGCACTGCTGCCATCTTGTTTCTTAGGCTTTGTGAACATAAAGTCGCATGAAGCATCAATATCTGCCATTTTGACAGCAGCTCTATTTAAAAATATAACAGAACCGATGGTTTCATATGGATTACTACGAAATCTTGAACGCCTTAAATCTTCATCATCTAATGTGTCAAAAATTGTCTGAAATACATAATGCCATGTATTTTTGTAACTAAAATAGAACCAGGTAATAAATTATTGACAACTGTGGACAATTGTTCTATAATACATTAAGGATACATGCCTTTGAATCCAAAACACCTTTCAATACATGAGGTTCTACAAACTCTGTTTCATCATCAATGGTCATCTTTTTAGGCCCTCTTGTTAACCAGTCATCTAAAAGATCTCCCGAAAGTGATTCTTCTGGAGGTGGCTGCATCCATGACTAAAAAATATTACATACTTACATAATTAATTTGTTTCATAACTTGATTAAATTAATAAACCTGAACTGTAACAATTGAATGAACTTACAACTTCCACTAGTGCTTCTGGTTTTGCGTCATCAGGAGTCCATTTGAAATCTGCTGGTATACTTCCAACAGCTGAAGGTCGAAGGCCTAGACCCCTTCTCCCTTTTTGTGTTGAAGCTTCAATAGGTTCTGTTCGGCCATGACCAAACTTACCTAAACCTTTCCCTGGTTGGTAACCCATATTGCTCATCATACGTTTTGATTTTTCAGAATATTCACCAGTAATTGTACTCTCCACATCAGGATTGTCGTTATCATTGGTTTTATTATAAAATGTATTATCATTTGCACCATGGAAACTGGGCCTTCCACTGCCATCCTCCTCATCATTGTCATCAAAACCTGGTCTAAAATCATCATCAGTAGGAGAAGAACAGTTCTCGCTCAAGCTGCTCCTACTAAGTCTGATATTGTGTCCAGGGCTTTGCTCATTGTACTCAGACCTGGTTGTATGCTTTTGTCTTTCAGATTTATAATTATCATTGTTTGGTGGCTCATCATCCGATTCTTGCAACACTAAAATTTTCAAAGTTGTAATGTTTATTTGTTGTAGTATCAAATATTTAATTGAATACTATAAGTAAGCTTAGAAAGGAAACAATGTTTTTATTATAAGCTTCGATAATATGAATGCTAGGTAAAAACTGGAACAGTAAGAATATGTCTGTCTGCGTCTTTACATGTCCATCAATAAACTACTGGATAAATGTATTTAATTTGTTCTAGACAGACAGAACCATACCATAAAACGAAATCAAGGATCGTGTAAACTAGGTACTTACATGAGATTTAAGTTTCAATAAAAATAATTTACCTGAACCATGGGAGGTGGTAGAAGAAGCACCATATGTATCTGATCTAGGGCGTTTTGCAGCCACTTGACTCTCGTCACTGTATGTACCTGATCGAGGGCGTTTTGCAGCCACTTCACTCTCGTCACTGCTGGAGTCATCTGATAATCAGAAGTAGGCATCAGAATTTACAAGTTTCATGAATAGGTTACCTATAAGACTTTTAAGTCGATAATCACAATAACTATACCTGATAGATTCATTGCTGTGCTTGAGATCAATTTGCATTCCTTTTTATCAATATATATTGCATAAAACCGTACCGTGATAAAGATTTGATTTCAATCTACTTGGTTGGGGAGGGAAAACCAAAGAGGATAGAAACCAGTGTTGCCAGACCCGATCAAATCATTTGCCCACACAGGTCGTTAAAATTGCCCTTTCCGGCATAAAATCACCCATATTCATGTTTATAAAGAAACTCTCTCATTTACTCAAAACATGTTAAAACAATAACGATTTATTCATCGGGTCTTGAAAATGGTAAGTGGTTTAAACAGTTTACGAGATAGATAGATAGCCGAAGTGGCCGTTGATTAGCGTAAGGGTGAACCTGATGTACCTTGACACCCTTTGTACCTAGAACAAATCTTAATTTTCCGAAAATTTTCGACTTTTAAAGAAATTTTGTCTTATGCATTTAGAGCATCCTAGACAGTTTCAACGAGATTACCTAAGTAGAAAACAAAAATTACACTGATAGTGGCAATTTTTTCAAAATAGCCACTATCAGTGGCCCATATTTTACCGGTTTCAAAACCTTTCCGCCCTTTTTTACATAAAAATCCTAAAATTACCCATGGCGTGGGCATTTACCCACGGTCTGGCATCACTGATAGAAAAACAGGGAAAAACCTAAACAAATGTCAAATCGGCGACATCAACCAACAACCACAGTCCACAGATTAGAAATCAATCGGCAACAGACTGATAGTGCATGCTCAAGAAAGTATCGACCGAAATGGAACCGACCATGGAAAACATTGAAGAAAAAATTGATGTACATTGATAATCTTGCAGATTATCAAAGATGTACTTAAAATAAGTTCACTCGAGTCGAAACAGCACTCTGTCCGTCGCAAATTGCACAAGCATTTAAAAACGCCCGTAGTCCACTGACAGTTTCGGTTTCAGAGTATCGGCAATATCAATACTGATGATACGGGGAGTTTTGTAGCCGGGCTTAGGCATTCTGGTCGCTTACTAAAGCTGCCCAGGAAAAGTCTCTTTAGTTAGTCGTCCTTTCCACCACTGCGTTAACCTGACGGTAGTGCAATAAAGAAAGCCAATTTACTGGGTGATCTCTTTGCCTCAAACTCGACCCTGAATGACGGAGGCGTTGACCCGCCTACCATCCCGTGGTGCGGAAAATCTGGAAATATCCATTTCTCAGCGAAAGATACGGCGGGCGTTACTTTTTCTAGACGTTTATTTTATTTGTTTATTAACAGATCACAGCAACATAACATTTATCATAAAAATTTACATTATAAAATAAGCATGTGCCAATTAAGATCCGCAAATTAAAAACAGCATAATAAAGTTAATCAAAAACGAAACCAAATTTTTAGGTATAACTATTGATACCCATTTAAACTGGAAGCCTCATATAAATAATCTAACTAACAAAATTTCCAGCTTCTGTTATGCTCTCTCAATACTTTCGGTAATAACATCTGAATCGATTGCTATAAATGCCTATTATGGTTACGTTTATCCTCATCTAAGTTACGGCATCATTTTCTGGGGCAACTCTGTAAATGTTCAATCAATTTTTGTAGCACAAAAAAGGTGTTTAAGGAATATATTTAAAATGAGCCAAATGGAAACATTGCGTAACAAATTTAAAGAAAATAATATACTCACTGTCACTGGTTTTTATATCCTAGAAATAAGTCTCTTTGTAAAGTCAAACCACAACACATTCCTTAGAAATACCAGCAGAACACTTAGACCGAACTATGAACATAATATAATTATACCCCAAAGTAATAATAATTTATTCCTTAAAAGCACATATGTGAGTGGTACTAAAATATTTAATAATTTACCTTATGATATAAAAAAGCTAGATGGTAACAAGTTTAAATCAACGGTTAAAAATTGGCTGTTACGAAAGTCATTCTACAGTCTATCGGAATTCTATAATTATAGAAATGATACCTACATATATTGTTAATTACAAAATATTTTAGGCCTTGTTTTAAATTAAGATAATTATTTTGTTACCAAATTTTAATGACTATTACTATTGTACAAGACTATTACCTATAAGTGTTAAAATGTGTTAAAAGTGTTAAAGACTATTACCTACAATACCTATAAGTGTTATAATGGCAAGTATTTGTCTGTTTTAGTATTAGCTTATTTATAATAGATACTATCATCTAGAATATTGTAGGTACGTCCGAAATAGACAACACTATACTTAATAAGAAATTATTGTCAGTGTCCTACAATAAACGATTTCTATTCTATTCTATTCTATTCATGATGCATAGCTCCTACCGTTCTATTCGTGAGTTACATTAGATAGATTTATGAGATAATAATAAAAATAAAGAAACAGAAATGTTGGCTTATCCCACGCGACCGCCTGTTTATGTATGTCCTCGCCGTGAAGTACATCGTGCAGAAGCCTAATATCTGCAATCAAACACCTATCCTTCAGGGAAAACATTTTGTATTTAATCAGGCACTCCTCATATCCCAATCGTTCGCACCCAGCAATGTAGTTAAAACGCCTAAGGAACGCTTTCTGTATGGACTCCAATCTACCACGGTGGTTCGCGTAAATTGGAGACCACACAGGCGACGCGTATTCAAGTACACTCCTAACATATGCGTAGTAGAGAGTTTTAAATGCTGCAGCTGAGTTAAGAAGCTTACTCGCTCTATACAGGGTTGTCCCAAAACTCAACGTCAAGCCGAAACAAAGTGACAGGATTGATTGAAACCATCATGAGAAAAATCACAAAAAAAATCTATCCCATGCAGTTTGAAAGTTATGGGCATTTAAGAAAAACCTAGAAATTTTGTCAAACTGTAACCATTTTTCGGTTATTGTGGTTAATTTTTATTATTTTTGTTCATTTAAACTTTGGAACCGTAACCCGAAATAACATTTCTAGAACCACAGTCTAAAATAATAACACAATTGCCCCAAGTTTTCTAGAATTAAGACTATTTGTTAAAATATGAATTTAAAATTTTCAAAATTTGTCGACTTTGAAAGGCCCTCCTTTAAAAAAAATTTACTAAAGTGCCTTGGCAAGTGCCATTAAAAGTTCGCGCATTTAATCAGGATTGTTAAATGGTACAATACTTGTTAGTTTCATACTAAAAAAAAACGAGTAAAAAAATAAAAACCTCAAGTAACCCGATTTTTGCTAACCCATTTTACTCAGTTCAAATGTTTTTTATTCGCACAAGCTCTTGGTAGGTTCTTAATTTTACGGCAAAATGATGAAAGAGATGGATAGTGGACATGTTTGCCATGAGCGAGAGAGACAGATAGTGACGCCACTTTTACCAAAGTGAACAAAAGTAAGTAAAATTAATAAAATAATGAAAAATCTTGACCTAGTTTAGTTTAGGTTTATTGGAATAAAAGTCAGATAGGGAAATAACATTTTTTATTACAATAAATGTTCAAATGGGACACCCTGTATATGAAGCCCAACATTCACTGCCTTCACAGCGATGTGCTCATATTGTGCGATAAAAGTCAATTTAAAGTCAAGAATTACACCCAGATCCCGGACTTGGTATACCCTATCAATTATGCTATTGTCCAACTTGTAGGAGTAGGGGTCTGTACTCCTCTGTCTAGTAAAAGAGATCGTTAGACATTTCTTGACGTTAGACCATTCCGGAAACAGTACTCAAAGACTCTATCCAGGTCCTCTTGTAGTAATGTGCAGTCCGTAGGATGCTTAATAGGCATAAACATTTTGGTATCGTCTGCATACATAAGAAACAATGCATGTCGAAAGCATTGTGCATAATCGAATAGAAAAACATTAAATAATAAAGAACCCAGATGTGAGCCCTGGGGCACTCCGGAGGGAATGGTAGCAAATTGAGAGCGGTAACACCCAAGCCTGACTTCTGTTGCGAAGGTATGACTCAAACCACCGCAGCAGATCGCCGTGTACCCCGACTTGTTCAAGCTTATTTAAAATCGTGTCGTGGCAAAGTCTATCGAAACATTTTGAATGGTTGGTGTAAACGACGTCAACCCGGCGGCCCCCATCCATATGCCTGGCAACAGTGTCGACAAATTCGGCTAAGTTAGTGAGGGTTGATCTTTTGTGCATAAATCCATGTTGGGCGTTCGGAACACTGCGCGCAACGACGGGATATACCTGATTATAAACAATTTGCTAAAAACTGTTGGAATGGACACAGGGTGGTATTGCGTTTAAAAGTCGAGTGTCGAAATTGATAGTCCCGTCTTCATGGAAGATGTGCACGTGGGCAACCCGCACAGGGTTTCCAACTCTGTTCCTCCTTCATATCAATGATATGTTATCTATTAATAACATTCATTGCTTTACGAATGACAGTACTGGAGACGCCTTTTATATGGGTCGTGCCAATATCCCTCGTGTCTATAATCGAGAATACTCTATCTAGAATCTCCGATTGGGGACGACTAAATCTAGCCCAATTTAACCCCACTAAGACACAAGTATGCGCGTTCACCGCCAAGAAAGCTCCATTCGTTGTAGCTTCTCAGTTCCAAGATTAGGTGTTAGGTGTTAGGTGTAAGGCAAGCTAGGTGTCGACGTCTTCATCAGTTTCGGAGTCATTTGGAAGAAAAGGTCAAGCTCGCATCTAAAAAAACTGGATGTGCTTAACAGATCGAAGCGATTCTTCACACCGCCCCGGGGCAACGACTTCTCCTATACATATAAGGCTCAAGTCAGACCCCATGTGGAGTATTGCTTCCATCTATGGGCGTGAGCACCGGCATATCAGCTTTGTCGTTGTGACTCGATCCAAAAGCGCGCTGTGAGAATTGTCGATTATACCATGCTAACATAACAAGTGGAATTAAGTGGCTGCGTCAGCGGAGGGGTTTCCCCTCCCTTTGTGTTTTCTACTGCTTGTACAACGGTGTTTGTTCTCAAGAACTGACAATGTCAGAATCATGATAGAATAGCTGTAGGCATCATGTCAGTCTGACATGATGCCTACAGCTATTCTATCATCGCACCGCTCGCCACAGACAGGGAGATCAACCTCACCTTGGATCCAAATTGGTCGCTTTCTCCCACGCATAATAAGGTTGTGGAGTTAACTACCTGGAGAAGTTTTCCCTGGAGAGTACATGGAGTTCTTCAAGAAAGGGGTGAACAGGTTTTTAACGGGGTCGGCAACGCGTGTTGCGGTGATGCCTCTGGTATTGCAAACGTCCATGGGCTGCGGTGACTGCTTTCCATCTATCAGGTCGTAAGCTTGTTTGCCACCTTAGTAGTATAAAAAAATGTGTGTCGAGTCGACTTGATTCTGTGCGCTTCCATCACACCCATTTTGTTAGTGAAAAGGGGACATATTGCAGTTAAAAATGTAGAAAAAGAATATGTAGGCGACATAAGATACAACCGTGAGTGACTCGACGACACTAATCGTCTAATGTGTGGCCCAACTCCATCGACTACTTTCTCTACCCGTTTCGTGTTATTTCCATGTGGTCTACCCAGCCCACAACACCCAGTACGCGGAGATACCCATTTCGCTATATCAATCCTACAAAACACCTACAACGGCCTCCAGCGTTGCCGGTCGCCTTGTTTGGCACGATCGTGGCAACGGAAAGGGCAGGGTAATGTAAGGAATCCTCAGGTTATGGAAAGTCACTGAGGCAGGTAGTTGCAAGTGGAGCCAGAGAGTGTTATGTACAGAGGATACATACCTCGAGTCATGCCATATTCTTTACTTTCACGAGCGAGGGTTTTCAAACGTCTGCGGCTTGTGTGGCGTAAGGTTCCTCGTCCATAAGATCCAAGATCTAATGACGTTCAACAATTATGTCTCCGTTTTTCATACAGGCCAGAGACTTCTACATCGTCAGGGGTTATCGAGGACTGCAATCATATCAACCACAGGATGCGGGAAGATGTGGTGGTAGCACATATATCTTGGCCTTGCTGAACAGTTCTTTGAAATTGCAGCACCAAAATTAAACCGTATCGATTTCACTCCCCATCAGCCCTGCTACCATCATCTCCCTAATCCACAATCCCGCTCGAGATTACCTACTATTTTTATCATCACAGAATAACCTATCCACTATTGGACCTGAGCCTCCTCCACGTTTGTGGAGGGGTTTGCCATAATATCTAATCTTGGCAGGCGGGTTGGAGCAGAGGTATCCGTTGGTTGGAAATCAGTGTTGACACAGAAACTGCTGCTGCCCATTTTCTGAGCTGCAGTATCTCTTTAGGTGGACGGCTTCAACAACATCCGTGAATACCGTGCAGTAGACTTAATTCACCTAGGGTAATTAAGTATACAGGTTTGTTGCTATACGAGTACTCTACTCTGCCATGCACCGCATAGCTGAAGGCTCAGACTCCACTAATGCAAGTAGGTCGTGTTCGGCCTATTTAGTAATGATTACTATCATATTACTGAAGCGGCGGCAGTGCAAACGCAAACATCGTAGTAAATTAACTCCACGCGTTCAGCAGGAGCTGGACGTGATGGACGAGGTCAGTGCCGTGCAGATATGCAAGTCCAGCTTCTTCGGTGCAGGAGATATCTAAAGCGAAGCTGCTATTGTTCACATCTCTCAACAAGTGAAGATGTTGTCTCGAAGGTGCGATAGGACACGGAGCGTTCCAAGACCAATCCCGACGAAGACGTGCCTACAATACGTTTGTGTTCGCCACAGGCAGGCCGTAAGCTTGTTTGCCACTATAGTGGAAAAAAAAAACAAACATTGTAGGCACGCCGTCACAAATCTCTTACCGTACTGTTTGTTTACGTAAGCCGAAACCGAAGTAGGCAAGCAGGCAAGCGGCAGTTTATCCGAGATATTCCACTACAAACTTTTGAAATATACTATTGGTAGATATTTCAGAAGTCGAATACCTCGCTTAAACAGCACGCTAGGAGATTTTGTTATGTAAAGTATTTCTTTGTAACGATGTCCTGTCGTTCGGCCAAATAAACCATAAAAAATAAAAAAATTCAAAAAGTTTAGATATCCCAAAATTCATACAAAAGTGATCTAACCACTGCATACAAACAAAAACGTAGCAGACTCGTGCCAAAAAAGCAGAATACTTGATATTTTTGCATATTATAATCTGCCTTTTGTAATATTGAAGTACCTAGCAAATACTCCAAAATTAAAATAGTCCAACAGTCTTGGGAGTCGATTGGCACCCTGTGATGGTTTATTACTTTTAATTTTAGGGAGAAAGTAAGCAATCCGTTTTTCATTAGCTGCAATTTCGGCCGAATGCCGAAGTTCGGTTAAGCCGCTGAAATTGGTTAAACCGAATGTGTAAAGAACTTCGGCCCCTCCTAAGTTGTAATATGTATGTGATTATTATTTTTCTAAAGTAGGTTTTATTGTTTTTATAATCTTGTTTACATAACTAACATGGGCTACTAATGCCTGAAATAAAAAAAATAACCTTTTAACAACCAAACCTTTTTCCTTCAACTTCCCTCGCCTAACCACACCGTATTAAAACTGTATATAAACAAGAGTCATTAAATTAGTAAGTATTTCATTTTTAAAGTCCCGTTGTTATATGCAGAACTACAAATATTAGCTAAGGGACAACAGACAAGTCTAGAGTCGACAGTGTATTTCGGGAAATATGGATTAGACATTAGGCTTACAAGGAGGCAAAATGAAAATGGCGTCTTATACTTCAGACCATACATATAGTGGTTAAAAGGTCAATCATTACTGTTTTACTAACTACAAAGTATTTGAACAGAAAAAAATAGGTAGTAGCCTAAATAATATTCAAACCTTATTATGATATACTTTCCTAAATACACTTAGGATAAAATGTGTGAGTAAAGAAAACCACACACTCAATATTTTGCAATTTCATTAGAATTTAAAAACAATAGAATGGGATTGTCAATTTTTAATAATATAAATGGCTTGTTACTTGTAGAACAAGCTTCGAAGTTCACATTTATGATGTCAAAAATATTGAAGTTTATTTTTAAACTTAAAAAAAAATTCTGTCTCTTATTTGACCACTGTTTCTAACTTAAATAAGTGTCTCTTTCACAGCACTCACGATGAAAACACTTTTCTTTCACTTAATTTCTTTCACATAGGCATCAAGTTCTGCATCGAGTTGCTCGGCCGTTGGTACAGGACGCTTGCCGCGGCCGCCGCTGCCGCTGCCGCCGGGAGCGCCGCGTCCGCCGCGACGCGGGCCTCCGCGGCCGCCACCACCACCGCCACCGCCACCACGTTGATTTCTCTCTGGTGCATTTCCTAGTGACAACACAAGTTTTATTACAATTCTACCAAAAGTTGCAACTAGCTGAAATTTTTATTAATAAATAAACCAACTTACTGTTGGAATTTCTTCTTATTGGGCCTCCGCCTCCACCTCCACCTCCACCTACACGACCTCTGTCTTCACTCCTGAAGGAGCCAATTTCTGATGTAGCCAGTTGAATGTTCATTGCCCGTCCATCAAGTGGTACTCCATTGTACTGTTTCATTGCTTTTAATGCATCAGCTCTCCTTTCAAACACCACATCCGCAGTTCCTGATGGCAATATAACAACACATTTCAAATATCATAACTAAAAAACATAAGTATATATTACTATTGTACTGGATTGGTGAAACGGATCACAATATACTGTGTTAACTGGATTGGGAGACTGAACTGCCTCCTAGGATTTGGCAATAGAAGTTTGGATAATTTGTAGCAATTTGATTTTAAATTCTTTTCTCAGGGTATGTAACAAATGCATTTGATTTATAAAAAATTTAAAAATACCCCTAAAGCTTGTTTGTATTTTGTAACTTTGTTTAGTTAGTGTTTTGCTAATAATTAATGCTTACCCAAGGATCTTCCAGATCTATCATAGTGTACGGCAGCACTCCTGAGAATGCCAAATTCTGAAAAAAGCTCTTGGATATCTGAATCTGAGACACCAAAGTCCAAATTTGACACCAAGAGCTTTGTAGCACCCATTGTAATGGCACCACTTCTCGATATCTTCTTTTCGCCAAAATCATTGAACATGTCATGTTTCCAAGTGCTGTTAACATCACCCTGAAATAGGTCGTCCCACATAGAGCATGCCGCTGAGCCATCTGCTGCCTCATAGAGTATAGGTACACTCAATACATGGCATACAATGGTTGTAGGTACATTACAAATGTAGGTAGTTCACAATACAAAATTTTAATCTATTATACTAAATATTTTACAATAATATGGGTAGAAGCTCAATAAACTTCATTCAAGGATAGGGAATATCTGCAAACTGTCCATGAAATTAGTTACACTGACGCACAACACTATTCCACTAAGCCACTGTTTTTGATATGGATTCCTCAAGACGGACACTATTCGTGTGAATCTTGCCGCATCACTGCAAACCCTGGGCTCTTAGATGACAAAGCAGCAAACGCCCACCAGTTGCTGAATGACCTCAAAGCTCCAACTTTTCAACAACATGGAAATTCCACACTTTACATAGGTATGTGGGATTTGAATATCTGAGACCATTTATGACGCGCATTGAATTACTTTATAAAATCATGTAAGTACAAAACATGTACGTTCGCAGGAACGAAGTACAAAAATAGAACAGTAGGAGTAACAAGATGATATCCATCCTGTAAACTACTATTATCTTCAATATATGTGCTTCCAAGCACATATTAGGTAGATTTGACTTCAGCATCACCAACAACTTGAGTTGAACATATCAAACATTTTGTTATGCGTCATTTCACCACGTTTATCCGCCATATTGCAATTTCATAATGGTCAAGTGATTGGATTTACCCTTGTATAATTGGTCGGTTTGGTTACACCGCCACGATTTCTGCCTCGCATTACGCCGGCAGAACGACCATTACGGAAACCACCAACTCCTCCTCCAGTGCCGCCTCCACGGCCAGGTTTTCTGGTAGCAAACTTTCTTCCAGCTCCACCACTCCCACCTTTTTTATTTGCTTTTATGATATCATCTAAAGCCATATCAATGCGGTCAACCATCTTGCACACTAATTTGTATAAAAATCAAAATAACTATATTTATTGTAAGAACAAGTTCTTGCGCTAACGTACACTATCAAAATGGCGGATTCGTCTCCTTGATGATGGAATGAATGAATTTATAAGCTTGATACCTTCACTCTCACATCCGGTTGATGCGCAGTGCTCGCATCTATTACAACGCCACCTAGTAACGAGTAGAAGTATTTGATCAACTGGCAGTCGCATGGTAGGGTTTCATTGTGTTGTTAGTCTTCGATTGAAAGACACTGATTGATGATGATTGGTCGATGGACAGTTGATCAATCTTGAATTTAGTTTTTGTTATGATATGATTTCTTGCGGGAATTATTATAATTCCTGTCTAAGATTTGTGTGGTGTGGAGTAAACTAATAATTTTCTGTTCATAGTGACTTGCTGCTTTAGCCACAGAGATGGCATTGAATAAATTTATACATCCTCGCAATATTTACAAAACTCCACCGGATTTCACAAAGTTGGCAAATACTTATGAAGAATTTGCTAAAATTGCTAAAAAGGTAACAATTTCCTCCAAGCAGGCTGTGTGGATTGTCCAAGCATATTTATTTTAATAATATTGTTAAGCAAACTTAAACAATAGTTAGGAATAAATAATATTCTCCTAATCTAGGAGTGTCGGTGGCCTAGTGGTTGCGATGTCCAACTCGTAAGCGAGAGGTACTGAGTTTGAATCCCACTGCGGCTCTTTTCCGAGTTATGTACATTACTTTAACACTAACCGATGCTCTTACGGTGAGAGCAAACATCGTGATGAAACCTGCATATTCAGGTCTAACCATGATCACAACCATGTCACATAGGTCAGATAGCATCCACTCCACTGTAATTACTTGAACTGCAAAATTCTGGATCATGGTCAAGGTGAACCAAGGCGAGAGCATAATTGGGACATGAACGCCAAGATAATTAATATTTTCCTGGTCAGGCGACCAAACCAGGCGCAATCAGGACAACACACAAAAAGAGAGTTTTTAGGACTTGTTAACAAACTTTTTTCCTTTTAATAGCCTCAATTGTCTGTTTTTAAAAAAAAAGGTAGTGGTTGCATATGACACTAACGTAATCCTTTTATTTTTAGGATGTAACAGGAAAGATTAATCTTGATTTCAAAGATCCACAATCACTACGAATTCTTACACAGTGCCTATTAAAATCGGACTTTAATTTAGAAGTTGACATTCCAGTCGACAGATTGGTCCCAACATTACCTCTAAGGCTGAACTACATTTTATGGATTGAAGATTTGTTAAATGTAATTGAGAAACCTGACGAAGTGTGGGGTCTGGACATAGGTAATATGCAAAGCTTTTGGCATTTTATTTTATACTAACTGGCCTGGTATCCTATCCTACACTTACCTTACCCTTTTTAGTTTTGATTTAGATGTCTTGGTTTTTCCTTCATACTGGAATCGTCCTCAAAACCATACTAATCCCTTCCCGATCACTGTAGGTGTTCACCAGGGTTCAGTGCTGAACCCTTACTTGTTTTGCATCATGCTCAATGCTCTCTCAGAGGAAATTCAGGACATGCCTCCTTGGCTTTTGAAGTACGCTGACAACATTGTACTTGTGAGCAAGCTTAGGCAGGATCTTGAGACCAGGGTAAACATGGGTAGGAAAACGGACTCTGACAGAGTCCATGATAAGTGCTAGTATGTTGATGTTCTTCGTTCATACTGGGGCTATGTAGACAATTGTAATATAAATGTCAAGTATTACAGCTGGACATGGTGGTTTGCAGTATGTAAAACATAATAAATATTGTTCATATTATCTAAAGCTTAAGGTATATTTTATTGCTCCTGTTCTGTGGCCCACTCTGTACATATAGATAAGTAATTGTGTCATGTTGTCATTGTTGTCTTTCCTAGTAAACTAGGCTTACTATCTTTATTTCTTATTACTCAATTATTTGTAAAATTGACTATATTGGCAATAATACTGTAATTGTGTGCAAAATCTCAATATCATACTTAGATCTTGGACATAAACAACTTTTTCGCTTTTCATGGTTAGTAGAATATCTCTTGTTTTCTGCCATTATAATTATTTAGTAGACATAACCCAAGAAGAGTAGTTTATTCTGTGACCTAAACAATAATAATCAATATTTATAAGGTGTGCTGATTAAATATTTTTGTTATATAAGTACCACACAGTTCTTTATTTATATATAGGTACTGGAGCTTGTGCTATTTATCCTTTATTAGCAGCAGAAAAAAATAAATGGCACATGATTGGGACAGAAAATGATGAGCAAAGTCTACTGAAAGCTCAAGAAAATGTCTTAAAAAACAATTTGCAAAACCTAATTGAAAGTAAGTTGACAGTTTTTTTTGTAATCTTTTGATTTAGGAGATGCTTTTGTTTTACTCATTATATGTAATGTACCAATACTATTCAGGGGGGGCGATTCTCCACTGACATGTCAAATTCGATATTGTCTCTAGCCAAAAAACTGTATGAAAAGCTGATGATAGCTGAGAAATTTTTTTTGGCTGTAATAGACACTTCAATGTCATTATTAATGAAGAAATGTGTGTGACTAGAAAAGATGTCAAATTTGAGATGTTACAGCGCGAGAATTAGACCCCAGTCTCAGCATACAAGGATAACAATATTTATATTTACAATATTTAGACAAGACCTTTGTTAATATTAGTGTTGTTTTATATTTATTTAAAATATATTATCTTTGCAGTTAATAGGAACACCACGGAAACTGTTATAAATTTGAAGAATATACTATCTGGAAAAGATATTAAATTCTGTTTTAGCATGTGTAATCCGCCATTTTACAGCAACATGCAAGAATTGTGTGATTCTCGCAGTCCAGCCAGGTATTTATTAATTTTGTTTTTAATAAAACCCAAATCTTTTGAATAGAGAACATGTCCATCTTATTAATACCAATTATTATGAAATATATGCTAAACTCCTTGTTTATCAAACTATAGTAGAATAGAAACGGGAGAACTTCATTCTATTTTTTCCCAAAGTGATAGCACTTTCACACCTCTTAAGGCTTTAGAAAGAACTCAATTGTTAATAATTCCGCAATTTTAGACTCCCACCAAAAAATGGATTCACTGGATCACTACATGAACTTATAACTGCTGGTGGAGAATTATCATTCTGTAGAAAAATGATAAATGAAAGCAAAGAGGGTCCTGACAATGTTTTGTAAGTATTAGCTAACAACTATAATGTCTAATATTTGGTCTGTATCCCTCCATGAGAGCTCTTAGGGCAAATACGAGGTCCATGGTCCCACAACCTGGCTTAAGCCCATACATACTGACACACCGAGGTTGTACATTCCGGTTTCATTCGAGAGTCCTAAATACGTTCGATGGTGTGAGACATCTCTCTAGGCTATCTCTCGGTTGGTGGCACCGCACATCTGGCATCCCTGTACGCAGAGTGGTTTTCGAAAGATCAGGACGCTTGCCACTTTTTAAACAGAGCTTTGTTCACCCTAGTCTCCCTCTGGAATGTGTAGTTCCACTACCAGATCAATGTCAAACCTGCGTCCACCCCTAGATACCCCCAGCACCGTCCTCACCGCCCGTGCGATAGCTGCCTGAGTTCTGCCCCAGAGATGTTAGTCTCACTACGGTCGCTGACAGCAGCGGCGAACTCGTGGGACTTGGTTCCTTCAAGCAGCAACCATCAGGTTTGGCGTCGGCACTGCTCCCGGTATTTGCCTCGAGGCTTCACGCGCAGATCCATCACAAGGACCCGGTGTTGGACAGTGAGACTCTATACGGGTATGACTTTACTGGTGGTTACTTTGCCGATATTGTCTCTCCGAGTGAGAAAGTATTTGATCTAGGTGACGCCCCTCCCACTCTTATAGGTGATCAGATGGTCGGCGCTCTTTTGGGAAAACGTGGTCACGACGGCTAGAAAGGCAGCCATACACGTCTAAAGTTTCTTCCCCTTCAGCGTTACGGATCCTAAAACCTAAACCACCGTGAACACGGCCAAACTCCACTCACTTCTAACCCACATGATCGTTCAGATCGCCACCGACAACAATACCCTGTGACAACGGAATGTTTCGTAGTACTCCTTGCCCGCTTTACAGAACAACGCCTTGCTCGCATCGCTACAACCGACCTGTAGAGCGTAATCAATTTGGTCACGACCCCTTCGATAAGCACCCACGACCATATGGCGGTCGCTTATACGGTTTACTATCAAGACACTGTTCCGGAACTCCTCAGAGAGCATTACCCCGACGCCTTGTACCTACTCGGGTAGCCCGTGTATTATATAGCCAGATTATAGCTGTTTCCGATGTTGCGGGACCTGTTGTTTGGCCAACGAGTGTCCTGCACGAACGTCACTGGCCCCCTCTGCCTGGCGAGCACATTGGCCAGCTTCCGCGCCCGTCCGGCCACCACCGTGCCAAGCGGACCATTCTGTGGGCTACCTACTTTAACCGGGCCCGCCCTGGACACGGTAGCCGTAACCGACTGCGGTCGTTTTGCGGCAGCGCCCTATCCGTGTCCGGTATCTGTAACTGAGCTTCCATAAGTCTTTTTGCGGGATTTTGGCTTTTTACGTACGTCGACTCTCATCCAACTCGCACAACCCGGGGAAAAGCCGATTCGCCAGAGTCTCGTCCGTCTGTCAGAAGGGGAACCACGTGGTGGTGAGGTGAGGTTGGTTTGGGCCCCTGAAATGGTGGTGAGGCCCAAAAATCCCAGGTACTTTACACATTATGAATTATAAATTTCATGTTATATTTCACACTGTAAATTTACTCTTCATTTCCATTTTTTCAGATTATATACGACTATGGTTGGTCATAAATATAATATGAAGCTTTTGGAGGAAGATTTGAAATCAGATGGCATTAACTATACTACCACAGAGTTTTGTCAGGGCAGAGTCACACGTTGGGGTTTGGCTTGGACTTTTCAGGTGTACGATCTTGCCACATTACGTAAGTTAAAAGAAATATTTTGATCATCTAACAATATACATATTTTTTAAATTATACTAGCCAGACATTTGACCGCAATCTCATCTGGTGAAGATGGAGCATGCCTGTCTAGGAACAGCCTATTCACTCTAGCCTTGAATAAACTGAGAAAGAAGAAGAGATGTCCATCTCTACGACCTAAATGAAGGACGTAAAGATCCGTTGCTTATGAGGCATAGTCGATCGTTCGTGTGGAAGGTCTTCGCCCAACAGTGGTCTGTCACTTTTTCATAAAACGGACCATACAAATTTTACATAGTTATAGTCTAATAACTCATATCAAATATATAGCAATGTAATAATGAAACTTCAAACATCTTGCTATTCAAAAATGTTTTGTTTAGCAAAGAAACAATCCTTAAATTGAAGCAATAAAAAAATTAAGACTGTTATAGTTCAGGAAGTATGAATTGGTCGTCTCGTCTGTAATCTTCAGTAAGATCTTTTTGTCAATATCAAACAAAAGCGAGTCGTAAAATTGTTGTTGTTCTTCAAACTGCACAGCGGGTTGAAAGGTTTTGATACTTGCGTCACAGTTGATATAATGTAAACGAAAAGTAAAAATAATAATAATTATTATTGTTTATCAGGCAGGCAGTTGTGACCAAGATTATTCTTCCTGATCTTAAGAGTTTGCCTAATCTATTTTTAAATTCGCTTGTGTTTCCTGACGTCACCACCGCTTTAGGCATATATTAATATTGGATTGATTATTAAATTTTTTATTAATAGAAAACATTGGGTATTAAAATATATATTCATCAAATAAATTTTATATAAAATATTAGTGTGTGATCATCCATTGATCGGTAAGCGTTAACGCAGAACAAAGGATTGCAACGTAGGTAACAGACGGCCAATTCATATTTCCTGAAGTATACCTACTATCCTATGTTGTACAAAATTTACATAAAAATATGTGCTTAGTTCCAGGGCGAAGTAAACCAAGAAAGAAAAGCTTGCCTATCGCATGCTTATTACCAGAGATTCCTGGCACAAACTATGATGCTGATGATATGGGCAAAATTATATTAACAATGTTGCAAGAATTAAATATTCAATACAAAATTATTAGTAAAAGAAAAAATATTATAATGTTAAATGTAAAAGCCTTCACTAATACATGGACCAATCAACGACGAAAACGAAGACTCGAAAAAAGACAAGCAGAAGTTAATACAAAAAAGGTTAAAATAAACGAAGTACCCGCTGTAAGTGATCATAAGAACTTGTCTAGTCAAAATCGTTCTGATCTTCCTAATGTAAGCGATCCATCTAATGAAACAATTGTTGAAGTGCCAGTAAACAGTACACAGGCTTGTAATAATACTATCAATAGAGCTGGAGATGAGCGACAACAAACATCTGACACAGGAATTGAGTTAAATGATACGAAGTCATCGGGTTGTGAGGAAATTGACACATCCACTGAATCAGAACCTATACTTCAAGCAATATTAAAAGTGTTCAAGAAAGATAATAATGTTACACTGGAAATGGAATTTCTAGATGGTAACGCTGGCAAAGAAGGACTACATCAAATAGTACAATATATTAAAAACAAATTGAAATAATTTCATACTACTTTATTTTTTGACAACTTTATCCTTCAACTATACACGGCGACATAAAAATACACACGGTATTGGACTTTATACACGTTTGTCTAGCTTAAGCCATCGCGAGCGAAGACAAATTTGTGTGCAGTGCAGCTGTATAAAAATGAACCCTATTGCGTTGGCGCTTGATTTCTTTCGGATTGAAGGCGAACGTCGATGAGCGAAGGCTAAGCTATACAAACCAGCCCTCCACACATTGGCACTTGCCGTCACTCGTATTCGCTCAACACAAAGAAATATTATCTAGGCATTAATGTCCCGGTTGTACTATAACGCGCGTGGGGCTCGCCTTGACTTTGATCCAGGGTTTTGCAGATCAGATAATTACAGTAGAGCGGCCATCTGACCTCTGTGACTCTGTTAACAGCGAAACCTGACCACATTGGATCATGGTTAGGTATACATTCAGTCGCCTGAATGTACAGGTCTCATTTTGATTAGTTATTTACTAAGATTTTAATACTTTCGTGGTTATTCACTACACTTTATTCGGGTTTATTACCGCGGTTAGTATTGTTTTTACCTCGATATTTCGACGCAGTTACATGCGTCATGGTCACGAGTAGACTCGACTCAAAGTCGAGAAATAACATGTGCGATGAAAGTGTAGTTATTTACTATTAGTAATCAACTAATTAACTCAGAGATTAACAAAGAGGGGTTCGAACCCATTTCGCTTACGAGTCGATTTCGCACGCACGCTACCCTCCGTGGGGCGACGAGCAAATGGGAATAGACGGAAGCGCCGAACCATTTCCGTCCGATGGCGGTGGAGGCCTGAGTAATGCAGGCGGGGATGCCCCCGCACCTCTCCGGCCCGGCCACTACCGGAAGCGAGAGAAAACGGTGGTTACAATTACAACCATCTTCTCACCCCTTTTCTACGTATGGGAGACTATTGCACAGGTAGGTCAGTGTCCCCCTGAATGCATCAGCCGACTTTAGGAGACGCGGTGACAGCCCGCCATCCAATATAAGTAATGCCCAAATATTTCATTTGAGCATAAGTTCGTACTGACGCCCCGACCGCGAGGTGGGCGGCAGGTGGCACACGTTTTTGAAGGCTCGGTTTTCTTCAGTGCCACCTTCAGACTCAATATTTCCAGTGCCACCTTCAGACGCAATATCTGGTGGGACGGAATTGGTGGTGAAGGAATCCTACTGATGCTACAGCCCAGCCCTATCATATCTCTCACAACAACATTCCAAAGCCCAAAGAAATTGTAAGTATTGATTAGAGAAACATTAAACTAGATTTTATTTTATAAAATCGTGCGAAGCCGAATACTAGTAATTTATATATTATCTGTGGTAGTAGTTGATTGTTTGGTTGGTCCATAGAGAAAAAAATTTATATACAGAAGGGTTGGTCCTAGTATTTTTGACGTTACCTTGATTGATCCATATGATTGACATACATCAATGGGTGTTTGTTTATATTAAAAAGTCTATGGTTTTAATATTGATCGATCTCTTGGATGGATGCGTTTCATTATTTCTATTATTTTCCACAATATAAGAAATTATTACTGTAAGTACCTATTTACATTACCAGCATTTCAGGTTTTGTAGATGGTTGGTTTGTGCATGATAAAAGAGACCGAAAAAATTTATTGCTGTTAAATAAGTGTGCTAATGTAAGTTATAAGTTTGCCGGTCTGTTATTATGATATTTTTAATTTATCTAAGGTATTATACTACTAAAAATGTGTATTTTGGATCTACCAACTCTATCATTTGTAGTTTGCCATGGAAAAAGAGTCTGCGCAGTCAATTCCTCCTGCACCTGAAATGCAACTAGCAAAATCTGAAGAAGCACCTCAGCTGAAGGTTGAAGAACCAGTGACAGCGCCTCCGGCTCCTGCGGCTAATGCTGAAACACCTTTAGCTAAAGATGTAAAGCCCTCTCCAAAGAAGCCCAAAAAAAGAAAAGCGAAAGTTCCTCGTGATGAAACTGCACCTCGACAACCCCTAACTGGTAGGTAAACAGGATTAATTTTACTTATTTTTTATTTTATTTATTTCCATACAGTTTTACAGCAATGAAATTTAGTTATGTCTGTCAATTAAAAGTTGCAATGCCAATAACAAAACTGTGGTTTAATATGTCGAGTATCAAACCATCTAGCAGTATGATAACCTAATGACTAAAGAAAAAAAAGCAGCAATAAGGAGAAAATATAAATGTTTCAGATTTCATTTAATTATTGCATTTTTAAGGTTATGTGAGATATTTAAACGAGAGAAGGGATCAATTGCGAGCTGAGCATCCTGGGCTTAGTTTCGCTGAGTTAACACGCCACTTGGCTAGCGAATGGACCAACTTAGCACCAGAAGAAAAGCAACAATATTTAGATGCAGCAGACCAAGATAAAGAGAGGTATCCTTCTTCCTATTCATAGCCTACTAAATGCAGTTAAATGTCAGATAAAATCTTGTATATGTAGTAAATAAATCTCCTAAAAAAATAAAATATTTAATTTTCTATAATTAAATTAAAAAATTGTTTATACTTAAAATATATCTTTTAAGAACTTTGCTCTTGGTAGACAGGAAATCAAGTAAAGCTTTTAAATAAATGATGAAGATTAATGGTATTCATTAATTATTAATCATTTGTATTTTCTACATTATATAATTTTTTATTATAAACAGATACACAAAAGAATGGACAGAGTACAAGAAAACAGATTCATACAAAGAGTTCAGAAGACAGCAATTAGAGCAAAAAGACAGTCCTGGTGCATCAAAGAAGATAAAGCAAACTTCCACTGTAACAGCAGATACTGCTGTCCACCCAACAGGTAATTTTTTTTTTTTTATGTTACTTGTGACAAGCAAGCAGACAGCCCACCTGATGGTAAGTGGTAACTGTCGCCTATAACATCTATGATAAAAATCATCTATTAAAATATTATTTAACTAATTTAGTTTCCACTTGCAAAATGTCTGAGTAGGCAACTTTGTCCACCAAGCCCTTGCCACTATTGATATTCTGACTGTATAGAAAATCAATGACTTGGGATGATGGAAAGAAGCTCAACAATATGATACTCATTGCTTGGGGGATGAGACCTGCGTAGGTACCCTGGCCGTAGTTACTCAGAAGCAACTAGCTTCTGAAAGAAGCTTCTATGATTACATTATTCTAAATTCAGTTACTAAATTCATTTACTGGTTGAAGCGTCACGAAGTCGGACGTGTTGTGTACGAGAATGGTAGTAGTACTTTTGAATTCCTGCCAATCTGTTTTACTTTTTATTTAGATGTTGCGTTCGAGAACTGCACTGCTTGACATTTATATGAAAACTAAACATGATTCTTCTAAGTAAGCGACCATCTTGACGTTAATGACACTCTCGAATAATGTTTAGTAATATTCATTTTAAATATGATATCTCTAAAAAGGCAGTAGTATGATTATTAAATTTCATTAATAAACATACAAAATCGTGTGCCTAATGTTACAAGATTAAACTCACACAGTTAAATTACCAGGCAAAAATGAGTTTCTGAACGTCCATCTGAATTAAGTAAGTTACTAAATGCTGTTACACCATCCTAAATGCGTTTCTAATTGGGCTTTTAATTCAGAAACCATACATTCTTCTAAATTTAGCATCCAACTTGCTAAATGCGATTAAATTTGGCTGAATTCAGTAACTGAATCATTTAGTCTACTGAAATTAGGCATGTGTAATAAGTGCATTTGGGCTACTTTAAGATGCGTCCAAACATAGAGCGGCAAGTGTGCGCGGCTGACGCGCGCGGCGTGCCGCGCTGTGTTTGGACAACAGCCGCGCGCGAACGTTGCGTAGAGCGGCAAGTGTGCGCGGCTGCCGCGCTGTGTTTGCACAGGCAGTTATCGTTCGTTGGTAATCCTGTCTGGATGTGTTTGCGCTTCTCAAAAAGGGACAATGAAACATCAATTACATTGATTGAAATATATGGCTCATATAATGAGTTGTGGGATTCTCAACAGAAATATTATCATAATAAAAATAAACGCGAAGACATTTGGGACGAAATAGCTAAAAACTTTAAATTGCCAAAAAAAGATTTAAAGGCTAAAATTAAAAGTCTTTTAAGTTCTTATAGACGACAAAGGAATAGAGAAAAAACAACCAATGTGACTGGATCAGGTAAGTTTTATTCATTTAACAAAGAGTTAAAATTATTCTTAATTCTCAAGTTTAGTAGAAGAAATAACAATTTTTTTCACCCATAAAAGTTTTTTAATTATATTTGTATAAATAGTTATTACTTCGTATATTACTACTGAATAAACAAGTATTTTTACTATTTAAATATGAACCGTACAATAGAACTAGTGGTGGGTGACAGTCATATCACACGAATTCCCATGCCTCATGCCTACATGACTTTCTTCAGTTGTTTCAAAGAAATTTGTTTTATATTTCTTGCTACTAAATTTTGTAACTTGGCAAGTCTATAATTTTATTTATAATATATTTATATTATTATTAAGAAGGTACTTGACTGTTAAAAGTTGTCAAGTTACGCCATTTAGTAGCAAGAAATGTAAAACAAATTATTTTAAAATTAAAACAACTGAAGAACGCATTTCTGTAGCTATGACCCAAGGGGCTTCTATAGAACTTGGTATCCATTTAAATCTCACTTCTTTTATTGGCAAAAGTCCTTTCCCGAGTGTTTCGCATGCCTTTCGTAAGAACTTGGCATCCATTCACATTTATGTTTTTGGTGGGATTTATTTAACACAATTTTTTTTTATTTTCGGGTAGAAACCAGTCGTACAAGCCAAAATGGTTTGAATACGAGGCGTTTAACTTCTTACGTGACAAGAATAACCCTATCGACACATCAGATTCAATGGTATGTACCTACTTTAATATTTATCCTGCCATGGAATCGACCCATTAGTTACAAAATATGTTGCTAAGAAATTGCGAATATCTGTGGGAGAGGTATCTGAAAATTGGCTTTGTGTGACAGGTACTTCTTGATTCACTGGGATATTAGTAAGCTTGATTCACTTAAGTAAGCTATCTCTGCGTAGAAAATTATGCAAGTAAACAGTTGCTAAAACTACTTTTTTGGCTGATGCCTGTTTTAGAATCATCGCTTTTCTCAATACTCTAAATTTTGATGACATTATTCCGAAAGCATTTTCGACTACCCGACGTGCTCTTGATAACCTATAATTGAAAATTCTTTCTTTCGTACCTTTCGCATGGATTCCTATAAAAGGTGTCATCGTGTATTTATTTAACGCAAATGCTTTATCCCCTAATATCACAAACAGTATTTTTGTTAGATAGAGTACACTAAATTTTTTTTGGTACTGGCATATTAAGTTGATCATTTTCTAGCTTTCGGAATAATTGAGAATTTTTGAAAACCCCTCCATCTGAAATCCGACCTTGGCAGCCTACATTGACATACATAAAGTTGTAATTTGCGTCTACTAATGCAAGTAGTATAATACTAAAAAACTTTTTATAATTATAATATTCCGTGCCACTTCGAAACGGAGCTTGAATAATTATGTGTTTTCCGTCCAAAGCACCAACAGCATGAGGAAAATTCCACTTTTGCTCGAATTCTTCAGAAATTGCCCGCCACTCTTTTTCTGTATTTGGTAACTGAAAAATATCATATTTTTATTAGGTATCATAAAGTTTTTTTTATCTGTTACAGGACAGTGGGCCGTCTGTGGATACGGGTAGCGTTATCGAAAGTACAAAGGATACGCAAAATACTGACCCAAATATCAAAGAGGCCTCTGAAACTAAGGTATCTTCAAGAGCATCTGATAAAATAGGTAATAGAAAACCAGCAAAGCGCAATTATGAAGATACTAATATTACTGATGCTGAGAACCAAATGCTAGAAGACGCTAGGGAATTGATTCGCAAGCAGAATGATGTAACTAATGATCCATATATTGCTTTTGGTATGCATATTGCGTCGGAGTTAAGAAAATATGACAGTATTCTCAGGTTAAACATTCAATCAATAATATCTTTGGATATCATATTTCAGGCTGATATGGCATTGCTAAATCAACAGACAACACTGACTGATCTATCAGACTCATTAGCATGTAATAGTAGTGATAATGAAACCGGATTGACCCAGCTAATTCGTGATCTGGATTGAGTCAGTCTTATTCTTTTTCTTTGTCTAATAATTAATAAAAAATGACTAAAATAAATGATTTTTTTTCTCACCTTTACCATATCCTTAAGGGCTTCCACTATAGCGTTACACACCTCGGGAACAACTTTTGATATTGTTTGCTTTGATACACAGAACACATATTGTAAAGAAGAATATGAGTCTCCTGTTGCTAAATATCGCAAAGTTATCGCCAATCTCTCTTTTGTCGTGATTGCGTTACGCCATTGCGTATCCATTTTCTTGATAAACGGCCCAACCAGGCTATGTAACTGTGACCAAAGACACTCTTAAAAACTGTGGTGTTTCATAATTAATTTCGTAATTAATTGATTCCAAATTTTATATCCTCCGCTGATAAAGTGGTTCCATCCAGCATGTTCTTGTTATGATACGTTTTTTCTTATTTCTTCTTCGCAATTTTCGAATAATAAGCAGAGCTAAAACACTGACCGCCTTCATTGTAGTTTTGGTTCAGACTGAATTCAAATGCGCGGCGTGTCTCGCAAGTGCCGCGCAAACATTCGTCAATAATCCTAACTAGAGCGCAGCAGAATTGTTTCCTGGACATGCCGCGTGTTGCTGCCGCGCACGTGCCGCTCTATGTTTGGACACGCATTTAGCCTATGGCAGAGGACATTAAATGAGACATATGAGGTTGGTTTTGAAGAACTTTGACCCAACCGTATAGACAGTTTCCACGAACCTGTTTAGTCGTCCATGTTGATGCACTCTCCTAGGCATTCAAAGTGGTTTTGTAATTCGAGTTGAAAGCTCTCCGGGTTTTAAATTTGGATGAGTGCAGGCCGCAGCATAGACTTCATTAATATCGATCGATCTTTGGATTTAAATTAAATGTGCCTCTAACCAAGCGGTGATCACTGCCAATTTTCACGCTATTGATCAACGAGACATCATTGATTGAATACATGCCGTTTTGTGACACCATCGGGACTAACCCACATCCAACTGAGATATTCCTGCTACCTAAAGAAGGAGTTCATCAAATAGAGTATCTCCTTCTCCATGAAACTAACAATATTGTAACTAACCGGCCAACATCTGGCCACGGGCGTTCCGACTTCCGACTCCAAATTACCCCACTTTCAATTCGTCTCCACTTCGTTTGCCCAGTTTCGCGTTGAAATCCCCCATGACTGTAGTGTGTCTTAGTATGTATGGCTGTGGAAATATCCTCATACATAGCCACTGCCTCATCGAGGTGACACGAAGTCGGCGCCTAGACCTGTATGACCTTTACGAATACCGCTTGGTAATTCTGAGTATAAGGTATGCTATCCTATACACCACCTAGGGACAGTTGGTCGCCCTCTCGGAATTAAAACAGATTTCCGGACGCCAGGATTATCGAGTCTTCCCCTTTCTTCGGACTGCAGATAGATAACTCTCATAGGGTCACCGCTTCCTCCAGTTCCATAAACTTTTCGTCGGTTCGCAATGTCTGGACTTAGAAAGAGGTTCTTCATCTTTGATAAACAATTTTTAAACATGTTTCTCTGGTTTTTGTTTTAGTGGCCACACAGGTGATGGAACCAAATACAGGCAATTTGAATGGTTCCCCCTCTACACCGGTAGTGCCTGCTCCACCACAAACACCACCAAGACCGAGGCCATGTATCACTCCAGCATCTGTGAGTATTCATTATTAAACTTTTTCACGTTTTTTATATTGACATAGCAGTTATTCATTGAGGATAACAATATTAATTTTTTCAACAGGGTGAAGAATTATCTGGTGACACAGATATACCTATTTTTACTGAGCAGTTCTTGCAACACAATAAATTGAGAGAAGCAGAACTGAAACAGCTGAGGAAAGCTAATTCAGATTATGAACAACAGGTAAATAATTGCACATAATAATAATATACATGGACTGCCTGCAACTAGCGTCCAATGCTACACCTGACTTTTTAGCCCACCCAATGGTGAGAGGTGCCACAATTGGCACTGACAATGATAATGAGTATCATCTTCCCGAGAGTAATGAAGTATTGAATATTGTTTTCATAATAAAAATTAATCATTTTGGCATATATGTCTTGCTCGATTGTGCTCTCGCACGCCCGTAGTCCACCTTGACTATGATCCAGGTTTTGGCAGATAAGGTAATTACAGTGGAGCGACTATCATCTGACCTCCGTAACCCTGTCAGCAGGGGAACCTGACCAGATTTGATATTTTTCCTCACAGTAAGAACTAGGTTTGTATTTAACTAATGTAAAGAACACTCTTCGAACCCAGAACCTCTCACTTACGAGTCTGGTCTGTTAACCATTAAGCTAGTCTAATTCATACATAGTATAAAACAAAGTCGCTTCCCGCCGTCTGTCCCTATGTATCTATGTACGCTTCGAGCTTTTAAACTACGCAATGGATATTAATACGGTTTTCAACAACAGATAGAGTGATTCAAGAGAATGGTTTATAAGCGAGAAAAAAAAGTAGGTAGCGAGGTAAAGGAGGTATACGCGAACGAAGTCGCGCCGTGTCCACTAGTGAAGTGTATTGTTTTATTTCAGAATGCCATACTACAGCGGCATGCAGAGGAGGTGAGCGGCGCCACGGTGCGGCTGCGTGCGGAAACCGCGGCGGCGGTCGAGCGGACGGCCGCACTCGTCACCCATCGGCGGACACTCGTAGCTACCCTGGTGCAGGCCCTACAGACCCTTGCGTTGCCAGGTACTATAGGCACTATAGATTAACTTCCCCTGCTAACTCAAATACCAGGCTACAACAATGCTAACCAACAGGGCCAGATGAGTCGCGCGCACACACGTAGCGCCAATTTCGACTCAACTGTTGAATCGGCTGCAGCGAAAGTGTTAAAACTTTCGTGGGTATTCACTACACACATTTATTGTCACACACTCTTCAAGTTTGTTTTGTTACTGTGTAAGACTAAAGCTGAAATGCTCAATGCACTATAAGGCCCGTATTACAGAACGTAATTCAAGAGGAGTTTGAACTCTAATCTAGAAAACTAGTTTTAAGTTTGGATCATAACTCAAATAGTCATCTTATTACAGATCGTGTTTAAGTTTTACTCAGCTGAAACTCGACTCAAGTTCTGATTCGATCTCTATTTAAATTATCTATGATTGAAGTCTGTTCTCATTTAGAATTTTCCATTATTATAAAAAATATTACAAGGTGTCTCAAAAGAAAGTTTATATTTAATGGATCGATTAAAAAAAAAGTAAGCCGTGTATCGAAAAAATGTTTATTGATTATTAAAATACACAATTTTTATTTCTTAAAAATAATATGGTCCAAATGTAGACCCTCGCGTTCGCGGCACTCATTTAATCGAACAGTAAAATTACTTATGACGGCTCGGCAGGTGGACTTAGTGATGGCTGTCATTTCGTGACGAATATTTTCTTTCAAACGCGCCAGGGAAGTCGGTTTATTGGCGTAAACTTTAGATTTAAGATCTTTGTTCTTTGGTTATAGCCAGGAAAGTTTTGCAGTTCAGGCACCAAATTCACTGTAATTGCACGCCCCCTTTCGTCTTCAAAAAAGTAAGGGCCGATAATTCCTCGCGCCGACATCGCTGCCCATACGGTCACTTTAGGCAAATGAAGGGGTTTCTGATGCTTGCGTTTCGGATTCGTTGCACTCGTGTCCATTAAGATGAAAATGAGCTTCATCCGAAAACAAAATGCTGGTAAACGTTGAAAAGCGCTCAATTGCCTGATTTACGCAGTCAAGCCTCTGACTGGCATCTTGGGGCTTTAATTCTTGCACCAATTGAATTTTGTAAGGGCGCAGCTTTAGATCGGTGCAAAATGCGGTATAATGATGATCTATGCACATTTAAAGCACTTGCGCGCTTCCGAATTGAAAGGTTCGGGTCATCACGAACAGACTGATTAACACTCTCCACGTTTTGTACCGTTCTTGATGACCTTGGTCGCCCGGATTTTGGGTTTTCCAGCGTTGTACCGGTCTCTTCAAACTTTTTGACCCATTTTCGAATAATAGGAATGCTTGGCGCATCATTCGAGTGGCGAAAACCTCGAATACTGCAGAATCTCCTACGCGCTACAGTCACCGTTTTTGTAAAACTCTCGCACGCACTACGCGCGGTCTGCTCCTGAGAAACGCTCCATAGCGACTGAATTCCCAAGAGCCAGACTACCGATTGACATAACCCCCGCGCCCCTCGGATTCGTTGCGTTCACGCAGTAAACTAAATAAATATAAACTTTCTTTTGAGACACCTTGTATTTTAACGTATAATATAGATGTTCTAAGATGATTTGTGATAACTTATTTCAACTGAATAAAATACCCTGATAAATCTATTCTCAAGAGCAGTCTCAACCTTATTTACGTGATCAGAGATTAGATCTCTGATCTTAATGCTTGAGTAAAGATTTTATTATATTAGAGTTCATCCATTCCTAACTAAAGATTTTTAAATCAAAACTTAGCTGAGTGCTGATCAATAAATCTGGTATTATCCCGTATCGTTCTGGTATAAAACCTCTACCAAAACCAGTTTCAAAACAGATTCATCACTGAGGCTCGTTCTGTACTACGAGTGGCAGCGGTCGCCAGTTTCAAAGTTTTTAGTTCGATTACAAACAAATCCTGCTATATGTGGAAAGTTCTTCCTTCCGTGTTACTTACCTTTCCACTATATCTTGGGGTTCTTAAGAAGGCAAGTCTACAGGCACCTCATAAGGTTGGCGTCGCACCCGCTTCCCTTAGCTCGCAGGTGGCCTGGACGACGCCATGACGGTGACCACTTTTCACCACTTTCAATCAGTCCGTGGTCTAATAAACGTAGAAGGAAGGATCCTTGTATGTATATCATGTATTTCCGATGTTTCCATGATCCGTATCGGCGTTGACGACAATATTGGCACAGCGAAAAAAAAACAATTATGTCTTCATATTGCCATGCTAATTTCAGCCCTGTGGAGCAAATTAAGTTCTATTTCGATCGCTCTTGGCCTCAATTGGGATCATGGGGACAACTTTTGGAGGTTAAAAAATAATCATCTTGGCGCCAATGTCCCGGTTGTGCACTCGAGAACGAGGGCCCGGGGTCCGCCTTGACCATGATCTAGGATTTGGCAGGTCAGGTAATTACAGTGGAGCGACTGCCATCTGACCTCCATGACCCTGCTACCAGGGGAACCTGACCAGATTGGATCATGGTTACACATACAGTCGCCTGAATGTGCAGGTTTCATCACGATGTTTTCCCTCACCGTAAGAGCATCGGTTAGTATTCAACTAATGTACATAACTCAGAAAACAGTCATTGGTACATGGCCGAAGCGGGATTCGAACCCGGGACCTCTGGCTTACGAGTCGGATACTGTAACTGGAGGTTAACCTCCTACAATCGAACGCCGGATCCTACGAGGTACTTCTTTCATAGATTATTAAAGCTGCTGCGGTACAGTGCATCGGCATCGGTTCGTACGGGACGGCTTCCTGTGAAACTGCGTCCACTGCAATCGGAGTTTTGCATTTCTTTTACATAGCATTTCGTAAATACCGATACTCCGTCCGCACCGTACGGGCCGATTCCTATGCTATGCAGCTGACGCGCTGAAACAGGCGTGACAGTATGTGTGTGTACTACAAGAAATGCTCATTTTCCATACATTCAACATTTTAATTTGCATTGCAGGGGGACCAACAGGAGCAACAGAATCCAATATTGAAGAATACATGGAGAAGTTGCAAACTTTAGCAACAGAAAACAAATCGATTAGCATTGTGAAGCAAGCTCGTGACGTACTTAATAGAATTGAGTTGCCTCTTAATTAAGATGTTTCATGTATTATCTATATAGATAAAGTTAGATTTTTATGTACTAGTTATTAATAAGACACAATAAAACGATGTATTAGAAATATTTGTTTATTGTAAATGTTACCTACATCTATCTACCTTCAGAACATAATCAACTATTAGTAACTAATTTCGTTAACTAACTAAAGTATATTTGCACCTTACATTGTAACTGATAATTATTTATGCAAAATCTAGGACAATTATAAAAAATGAACAAGTTTTGGCACTAACTGTCGGTTAGGTATTGTATATGAAAAATAAAACAATATCTCAGACTCAATCGTCTCACAACACAATCATAACTAATTGACCTGGGAATGGGGACAAAGGCTACTTTTTATTTCCAAAAATCAGTCTGACGAGGGTGAAATAGGGGATGAAAGTTTATATGGTGAACTATGATGTTCCAAGCTATTAGGGGCATGAAATGGTCCACGCGAATGATGTCGCGCACAAAAGCTATCACGTATTAAATCCAACTTTTTTTACAGAGAATTCGTCCCTTTCTCTTTTACCCTTTTTTCTCTTTACCTTTCTCATAATGCCTCTTTCGCAAAACGTCCCGTTAATGTAACTTCCCCCTTTTTTTTTGACAAGACTGGCATTTGACCGCCATCTCGCCTGTTGGTAAATTATTTGGTAAATTTCATTAAAGGGACGTTTTGCGAAAGAGGCATTATGAGAAAGAAACCTTTTGCTACCATGAGACATTTTGAGAAAGGGACATTATGCGACGAGTACGTGTAACATTATGTTATTTCTCTTTAATAAAGTAGCCTATGTCCTCTATTACCTAGCCAAATTTTATAATAATCTGTACAACGATTTAGGCGCGAATTGAGAATGTAACTTACAGACAAGAGTTAACTACTTTCGCATCTATTACTTAGGATTGATACAATACTGAAACTATAAGCACTTTAATCGTAGAGAATACATACTTAATGACCATGGTCTTCAATAGGAGCCTAGAGCCTACTGTTATAAAAGGATTTAAGGTGATTATTTGACTCAATGACAATCGCAACGCAATGTTTCGGTTTCTTTTATAGGCGAGATAGGTTTGTTTTCGTTTCGATTATCATGGCGCTATATAATTAACCCACTGCATAAGTACACACATTTGGTAAATATAATACAATCTAAGCAGTACTCACTTAGAGATAATTCACTTTATTTGCACTTAAGCATAGTCAGTCCTTATGTAGGTAAACACAAATTAGTATTGTTATTGCTAAATTATTTAAATTACGACGAAATTTTAACACTATCATCATCAGATTCTGTTTCTACATGGTCACTAGAATTAATATCATATGAATGCAAATGTTTCCTCCATAACTTGATAAGTTGGTCCCAAGATCGCCGACTGTATTTTGCATATTTATCTGGTGTCTTTGGATGTTCTTTGGTCCGTTGGTCTCTAGAAATAATTCAACAAATTTTTGACCTCTGACACCTTCACCATACCTTTACTTTATAACGGCGGACACACAAAACTCAAATACTCTTTATTGCATAAAATTCTAAATTGTACATGTCATTTTTAAATTAAAATTGAAATTAATACAGACTGACTATAAATAAATTATTAGTCAACATTATAGGTCAATTTCGACACCGCAGCTAACTCTCCTGCAATAGATAACCGCGCAAACACGTTTATCAAGGTACATTTAAGAGTATAAATCATAATACAATTACTAAACACTCAAAGATGAAACAATGAAGGAATGGTAAGAGAAATTTAGTATGGGTGATGAACTATCTTAACGTGCAAGTTGGTAGCCGACTGCATATGGCAGCAGCCGACAATGTGACGGTGTGGAACAACCGATTTCGATGTATTTCTATAAGATACCTTCTGTAGCACACAACAGGCGTGCTAAGGGTACCTAGGCCTATATCAACAAAACTCACAAATAGGTGCAAGTTTGTTGAAATGCCTGGAAACGTCTACCTATTTAAAATATTCCTTAACATATTAGTAGGATAAATGTGACTTACATGGGTACCTGCTGCAGGTAATGATGATAACCAACAGTATTCTTTCCATAATCTATTTGTTTTTGACGTCTTTGAAGTATGGCAGGATCAGTTTCCAAGTCCAAAGGTTTTCGTGGTTTACTAAAAATAATACCAAAAAAGTCATAAAATGGTGCAAAAGAATGTATGAAATTAATTTCTATCGAAATTATTTACCTTTCTATTTCATTCTTAGTGTTCAGTTTTAACTTTTTTCTAGTACCACAGCTATCACCCGAGTCTCTCCTAGTTTTCTCTCTTACTGGTTTGGCAGCTACAAAAGAGGAACCAAAATAAACTATATTACTCAGCATTGGAGCTTCGGTGACCGAGTAGTTAATGTGTCTGACACATAAGTGAGAGGTACCTGGTTCAAATCCCACTGCAGCCTAACTCATTAGCCAGTCATTGGTATTTACTAAGAATCATTAGTACACACCAATGACTTTTTTCTGTGTTCTGTACATTAGTTGAATGCTAACTGATGCTCTTACGGTGTGGGAAAACATTGTAATGAAACATTCAGGCTACTGATTGTGTAACCATGATCCAATCTGGTCAGGTTCCCCTGGGGGCAGGCTCACGGAGGTCAGATTGCAGTTGCACTGTAATGATCAAATCTACCAAATCCTGGATCATGGTCAAGGCGGTCCCCGGGCCCTGGTGCGCGACAGCGCAATGGGGACATTAACGCCAAGATAAGATGATTATTACTCATTTAAACATAGAGTATGGTAAGTACACATAGAAGGATATGCAAGAAAATCTTCTCATTGACATCCTGATAGAAAATGGTACCTAATTGTCGCCCATAGCAGGAACGGTTGGCTACATCCAGGTTCATAAAGTTAAATATTTATTAGGAGCCACTTTATTGGGAAACATTGGCAAAACCGCTTTAGTGGTAAAAGTCACATTATAAGTGGAGAAAAAATCATTATCGGCAATGACAAATTATAATAATAAATTTAATACCTGCAGCTTCAGTGTTGTCCATATGTCCATAGTTTTGTTTGTCAAAATCAGTCATAATCGCTTCGATCTGCTGCGATCAATACTAATAAAATAGCGTTTTTCGTTTGATAGTACTATGTCTGCCTTTACGTTTGCCTTTGCAAAGGTCTGTCCCTAAGGTTGTTATAGATAAATAACTACAAAATACGTATGTATCAGTATCCGATGATTCATATAATAACAGCAATATTCGAAAACTTTAAAAAAACGATAATAAATAGTAAATAGCCGGCCAATACATACATACGCGCGCAAATTTATTTGATTGACAATGACAGTGACAGACGACAGTCTGTGACAGGAGAGTGGCTATGATTGACCACAGAACAACAACAAAAGTTAGGCTATCTACGCACGCATACACTCCATCTTACGACTAAATGGGTTCCGCCTGCTGCTTCAAATTAGAGCGGACACCCGACTTACTGGCCAGACCGTAACTACGGTCGATAAAAATCTGGAAAAGTAACTTTTCGGCCGCTTCGTGTTCTGACTTCTTCTCTTCGTGTTGTAATTTCTTCTTGTGGGACGGCCTTCAACGTTTCTTTCATCATGTAAGCGGGCTTGAGTCTGTCGATAGATACGTTGGTCTTCGTTCCTCGTACGTTTATGATAAAGAATTTGGGCTGCCTTCCACAGAAGTCGTAAGGCCGCTCGTAAGGTGGCTCCAAGGATTTCCGAACACGGTCTTTACGTAGAAAAACGTGAGAAGATTTGAAAAGACATGTGGAATATAAAATGGCGACGTAGTGTGCCAAGAAGTAGGTTTCGGTGTAAGTTTTGCCATATGGGAACGAAAACGAACTGAATATTCAGTCATGTCAGCAGTCGCGAAATCAAATGGGGGAGAATAAAAATTCTCCAGGCAAACAAAGAGTTTCGCCATAGACGAGTTCTGCTGGTGTACTACGTAGATCTTCCTTTCAGGAGTTTCGCATGCCCAGGAGAACCATCGGAAGAGCTTTAGTCCATTGCAAATAATAATCGCACATTATTGCGGCTTTCAGCTGGCGATGTAGTCGCTCCACGATACCGTTGTTGCGTAGCTGCTGGTTGGTAGGCGGTCATGCGGAAATGTCGTGCACCAACCAGTTGAGTGAGGGTCTTGAACAGTTGACTCTCGAACTGACGACCACGGTCTGTCGTCACTCGAATGGGACAACCAAACCTGGCGATCCAACCCGACACCAAGGTGGCAGCGCAGGTCTCCGTTGTGATATCCTTGATGGATGCTTTCGGCCAGCGAGTGAATCTGTCTATGAAAGTAAGACAATATCTAAAATCATAAGAAAAAGTTAGCGGCCCTACTATATCGAGGTGGAAATGGGAGAACCTCGACGAGGGAGTTAGGAAGGTGGAGAGAGGAGCAATGGTGTGGCGGGAGACTTTGCATTTTTGGCATGTCAAACATTGCCTAGACCACTCTCTACACTCTTTGCGTATCCCTGGCCACACAAATCTCTGTGGTACCGGTCGCACGGTAGCAGAACTTCCGGGATGGTGAATATTATGCAACATATCGAAGATTTTCTTCCGGAATTGTGGAGTTACATACGGACGAGGCGAATGCATGGAGATATCACAGTAGACAGGTAAGTGACTTTCCATTGTATTACAGCAATTTTTTTTATCTTTAGCGTTGAGCCATCTCGTATTAAGGCTTGCAGCTCTGGATCCTGTTCCTGAGATCGTGCAAGTTCTTTGTCGATGGACAAAGTTATCTCTTCAATGCGGGAAAGAGCATCAGCTGCGACATTTTCTTTTCCGAGTACGTATCGCAGGTCTGTGGTAAATTGTGCAATGTAGTCTAAGCTGGCCGTGTCGTGTCCGGCAGAGTAGAATAGCACCAACCCCTTACATTCATGGGTGTCGTACAAGGCGACTAATGTTTACGAGGCAAAAGATCAAGTGTTCTCCGTAGTCTGGAAAATGGGCAGCAGCTTTTTCCATTATTATATTTAAACACTGCGATCTCCAACCCGCCTGCCAAGTGTGGAGATTATGGCAATAACCTCTTCTTTCGTGGGAGAGGCCCTAAGTCCTGCAGTGGACTGTTACGGGCTGTGATGATGATGAGTCTAAGTGTCTAAACTGGCGTGGAGTGCACTTGTCTTTACTCATAGAAAAAGCATATGTAAGGGTCTTGTGATCGGTGAAGACTGTGAAAGTTCTTGCTTCGACCATATGGCGAAAGTACACTGTAGCGACATTTATCGCTCTACCGCTCCAATAAGGAAAACTCAACGATACTCACATTACGCGTACACGAACACAAGGTTGGCAAACAATCCGCACATAGATGGCGCTGACCGTTCTACATCGCGCTAGAGAAATGTGCCAACTCCGCGGCATATATACAACTTCCGACGATCAACCGTCGGACCTTGGTCCCCTGGTCACAACACCCGGCCAGATGGGTAATTACCCTTTTCCACCTACTCCATCTTCGCTTGCCAACATTGGCGGCTACCTCATAACCTTACCACTGCCAAAAGCTCATGGTAAGCCCCCTGGTCCCCCTTTATCCTTTTATCAATGGCTGTATAGATTTTTACCCTTGCGTCAATAATAAAAAAAAGATAAATGTCAATAACAACTGCTGTCAACCAACTGTCAACAGATCAGACTGTCAGTCACCTGTCAGTGTCTTTGAGGACTTGAATGAGGAGGAATTTAGTTTGGCTGAAATAAAATACTGAAGAAAATTGTATTAGAATTTCCAATTTCATACAATTAATTTTATTCTCTCACGCCTTGCTCATTGTATTGAATGTGTTTCTGAATAATTAAATATTTTGTGATTAAAAAACAATTTATGGATATTTGAATATGTGATGATTGGTTACATTTCTAACCAAAATGGTACAAATTTATTTTTTGTCATTATATTAAATGAAGCTAATACCAATGAATACTATGAATAAATTATTGTCAATCAAGGAAGTGACTATTTGGCCACACTCCCATACATTATTATTTATCATTTTCAGGGTGAAATGCAAACTAATGAGGCACTGGCCTCATTAGAAATGCTTATGTCGGAATTTTTTGCCCCAGCAACTAACAATTTCAGGAAGAGGGAAATTGAAGGAATGTTAGAAAATTTCTCAAGTCGTCGGGACTCATGGAAACACTGTTTAATATTTCTTCAAACATCCCAGAACCAGTATGTTCTGATGTTTACACTTACAACATTAGAAGTAAGTACTACAAAAAACAATTTATGATATTATATATTTCAGTAGAGATTCTTTATTATTGTGGATCTTTTTTACCACTACTGGAAATCAACTGTCTGACCATCTGGCAGGCCTCATGGTAAGCAGTTACCGCGGCCTATGGATGGTTGTAATATTGTTTAAAAGTAAAACACCATGTTATCATTTTAAATACATGGTAGTAAGTATAAGTAGTATAGTATTAACTTATTTATTTCAGAATATAATAAATAGGCAATGGATCAGTTTGTCTGAAAATGAAAAGACTGAAATAAGGTTAACACTTTGGAATGAGTTGATTGCCAAACATGAAGTAATGCTTAACTTCATCAGGAATAAGCTGGCAAGTCTTATGGTGTCAATTGCTAGATATGATTGGCCACATCTCTACCCTGATTTCTTTGATAACATAGTGGAGGTAAGTGTAACTTTACACTAAGCTAAAATGGTTATTAGGGCCTAACTCTAATAGCTCTTCTGTCAGCATGGAATCATGTTTTTTGCATGCTCTATCCCATTCTATCCCTCTGATTCGTAATTTCTAGAGCGAGAAAGACAGAAAAATGTTGCACATCAGCATTGACACAAATGACACAGAACAAATGACAAACCCGAGAGACAGAAAAGGATTGAGCTAGAAAAAATGTGATTCCATGACAGTTTGACATTTGACAGTGCGTCTGCACATGATCATACATGAAAGCACCTGTATCTCATAAAAAAAGTTGTGAATTCATGTCTCTGAGAAAGGTTAATTTACTAGTAGTTTTTCAACATCCACTGCTGGACTTGAGACTCCTCCATATTGTGAAGGAGCTGGCTATAATCTAATATATTACATATAATAAATATGTAATTAAAACTTAAAACATAGAACCCTGCTCATAGAAAATGGAAAGAAACATTAGCTGGTGTTTTTTATTGCCTAAGGAGGCTCGTAAGTTGAGGGAGTTGTTCCTGATCCTGCTGTGTGTATATTATTATCCTACTAATACTACGAATATTATAAATGCAAAAGTTTGTAAGGATGTATGTTTGTTACTTCTTCACGCAAAATTACTGAACAGATTATGATGAAATTTGTCAGGAACCTAGCTTATATCCTAGAATAACACATAGGCTATGATTTATCCCGAAATTCAATGTGGTTCCCGCGGAATAGTGTGTGGAACATTATAACAGAATTTTACGCTGACAAAGTAATGGGTAAAAGCTAGTACCTACAGTCAACAGCATATCGACCTACACAGAACCAGTATAAGTTTCTTGTAAAATGTATATGTAGCGGTTTGTGAATGGCTCATAGAATAGCTATTTTTCAAATGTATTATAAGTACTACAGCTGTAAACCTCAAATAACATAAAACAAAATATACTGGTTTTCGGTAGGTCTATATGCTGACTTCTGTACATCATATATATCCACAAAGTAGTAGCAATACTATAATAACCATTTTGCTAATCTGTTTATAACTTGCTGTCATTTTATGAAATAGCTGTTGCGGTGCGAGGGCCGCCGCTGTGTGCTGGGGCTGGTGCTGGCGAGTGCGGCGAGCGAAGAGCTGGGCGCGGCGCGCGACGCGGGCGTGCTTTTGCCGTCGGCGAGACGCACGCAGCTCGAGCGGCTCATGCTTAAGGGCACACCACAGATGCTAGCTGCGCTGTCAGGTCTCTTTCTTTGTGCTTTACATTCCTGTGCAACATCCGTGTGGTATAGGCTATGTTTTTTAATTTCCCAGACTGAAATGACATTATAGTCCATTCGCTGTAAGAAAATAGTGACGACTACAGGTTAAAGATGTTTTCATAGTGGAGTAAAAATTCAATGAATTTTTTATTTTGAAAAAGATTTTATGGATAAAAATCAATTATTGTCTCAAATAAATAAAGTCATTAGTAATATTTTTAATCAGTGTCACTAGTGTTCTAGTGACACTGGTTTGTATTAAGTATGAAAGAATTATGTTCTGCGTGCTCCATGACGTCATTCAAATTCCACATAACATTTTCTTATTGGTTTTCTCTTTTTTTTAAATCTAACTTATGTGAATATTTATTTTTCAGCAATATTAGAGAAGCATGCGCAAAAAGAGGGACAGTCGAACCCACCACCTTCTCCCACAAGTGGAATTCCACAGACATCTGCTCTCCCTGACTTGTTAGCTAATGCTCATGATGTGCAATCTGTAGATAAGTACGTATTTTGAAACCATATTTACATAATTGAATAATGAGATGAGATGAGAGCGTCGGTGGCCGAGCGGTTACAGTATCCAACTCGCAGGCCAGAGGTCCCGGGTTCGAATCCCGCTCCGGCCATGTACCAATAACTGTTTTCTGAGTTATGTACATTAGTTGAATACTAACCGATGCTCTTACGGTGAGGGAAAACATCGTGATGAAACCTGCACATTCAGAGGACTGGATGTGTAACCATGATCCAATCTGGTCAGGTTCCCCTGGTAACAGGGTCATGGAGGTCAGATGGCAGTCGCTCCACTGTAATTACCTGACCTGCCAAATCCTGCATCATGGTCAAGGCGGACCCCGGGCTCTCGTGCGCGAGAGCACAACCGGGACATCAACGCCAAGATAATGATGATTTACTTTATTGAATAAATAAACATAAAACTAGTTATGGTTTTTGTCGGAACATTTTAATGTAATTATTCTTGTGTGAGTAATAAAGAATTTATCTATCTGTCTATAGTATTTCAGATATAATTTAAACTCCATTTTGTTTTAGGACACTTAACATGGAAATAGTGGTGAAATGTTTGACAACGCTTCAACATCTATTTTCGTGGCTACCGCTTTCATCCCACGTGCCGCCGGCACTCGTCACCACCGTTTTCCATTGGGGTAGTGTAGCCACACAGTCACAGGTAAGGTTTTTTGCCAATTTTAAAGTGTGTTACTATAAGTGTATGTAATAATCCTTACACAAAACAGAGTCAAAGCCCATTTAACCACATTAAAATAATTGTCATAAATCATTTATATTGACGATTTGTGTGAAAAAGTTATAACCCCTACTTTTAAAACGCCATTTTTTCTAATGTGTGCCACCGCGCTCAACTGCCAGAATCTTATATCGAACCAGCGACCCGCCCGGATTCGCAGCAACGGAGGACGGCAGAGCTGTGTCGACCAAATCCGAGGTTTTGAGGGAAGTCGAGGGGTTCTATGGACAGTTATACACGACAACACGGGCACCTGAGGGCTGAGTGTAAGTTTTGCTTTGGTTTTACTTTTCTACTGCGTTTGCATTTACGTGAAAATTAGTATGGAAAAAATGTATAGCGGTATCTAGTGGTACGTAAATGAAGTTTTTTCTTCATGCTAATTTAGACGTGAACACAAACGCGATAGTAAAGTAAAATCGAAGCAAAACTTACTCAGCCCTTTGTTACCAATCTGGAGTCGTAGCACGTCAGAACGGGTTACCCGACCGAGTAGTGTGTATTATTGTGTGGTGTGCCATAAAGTATGGTGTTGCAGAGTGCGGCAGCCGCGCTGGCGGGGCTGGGCGGGGTGTGCGAGCTGCTGTACCGGCGGTACGCGCCGCCATCTTCCGCCGCGAGCGCTCTACGGCTCCACCACTGCGCGCTGAGGCTTCTGCGACACCTCACGCACGCACCGCACAACGCACTGCAGACACACCACGAGTGAGTACGGGGGGAGTGATCTCTTTCTTTATGTTTACACGGGTGTTAAATGTGAATGTCAAATCAAATCAAATCAAATAATTTATTTAGTCATCATAGGTGAATAAAGGTGGTCTTATATAATAGTGGCTCCATGATGTGCCTCTTGGCATACTAAATATTAGTTATATTTCATTAAACTAATTAAATATTAAATAAATTATTGTCATTTAAAATTAAAACAATCAAATGTAGTTTGTGTGTTTTGAACAACTTAAAGTTGAAGATTTTACATTTTATCTTGCTTGTGTCGTAAGATCGGTATTACTTTTATCATTTCGCGGTGAAATTTTATTTGTGTTTCTAAATTCACGCAATACACTCTGCACTCGTCAGTAGTTGAAGCCGTCCCACTAAAAATCCACCACTACACAGGTTCCAGTAGTGGTTTGAAACGCTCTGTATATTGTCCGTTAAGAAAATAATAATTCGACAATGCGGTTATTCCGCCTGCGTGGACTACTCTATCACGCTAGAATAAATTGGAATGCAGACAACATGTTTCCCATATTCCTCCAACTAACCATAACCAACATTGAAATTGTTTCAGATATCTCAACAAATTAGCGGAGTTTTTAAAACTATTCGTATCATTGCATTTCAAGAGGTTGGAGGCAGAGCCGGAATTCGATGCAATCGAATTTTTGTCTTATCTATTCCAGTATACATTCCAGGCAAGTACCTTTTTGCCGTTTACACGTATTGAAAAACCTGATTGAAGTACTTATATGATCATGAGAGTTTGTTTTATTTTTAGGTGCCTACGTGTGCTCTTTTTGTTAGCTGCCTAGATATATGGATACAGTTTATTGATATACTAAAGCCTGAAGACACGCCCAAGTAAGTAGAAACTCACGAACAAAGAGATAACTCGTGTGAAAGATTCACAAGTTATGTTACTAATATTACAATTGTTTATTGTCAGATACTGGGAGGCTTTGCAGGCTCTGGTAAATGGCGTATTGAACAAGATCCAGTTTCAGCACAACAAGGCGCAGTTGCAGCACATTGACAACGACATCTGTGACGATGATGTGAGTTCCTGGCTTGAAATGTAGACTGTTTAGATAAGTGCATACAGAGAGGATACCAGAAATATAAAGAAGCACAGGTTCCATCACCTCTGTATGGATTGCGTTATTTATTGACAAGTCAAATCCCATTTTCCGTCCCATATCTTTGCTGCCTAATTCTCGCGCTGTGACATTGCATATTCGAAATTTTTTCTTGCCACATATCTCCATTAATAATGACATTAAAATGACTATTGCAGGAAAAAAACAGTCGTATATTGTCGAAGATCAATTTCAGTGACGTTCAAATACAGTTTTTGGCTAGAGAAAATGTCGAATTTGAGATGTCACAGCGCGAGAATCTCTCCCTGGTATGAATTGTGATTGTGAATGATTATGTTGTTTCTTTTTGCAGGGCGAGACTGAGTGGCAAACATTCCTGAAACATTGCATTGAGTGCATAGCAAGAGTCGCGGACTTGGCCCCACAGCACGTGTTCACGGCAGTGGTAAGTGTCGATTCGTCTTAGTTGTGATGTATGCCCCGTGCAGCATCCGTAGTTATTCTTACTTATTGCGTTGACTCCGCGACCCAAAGTGAATTTAGGAGTTATTCTTAGACTTGTTTTTTTAATAAGATCTAGCCAGGCATTTGACCGCGATCTCATTCGGTGGCAAGCGACGATGCGGCCGAAAATGGAGGATGCTTGTCTAGGAACAGCCTTTTTATTCTAGCCTTGCGTCTAGATTATAATGATCAGGGAACACACTCGCAGGCAACGAGTTCCATTCCTTAGCCGTACGCATTGTTAAGGTTAAACCAAAGCGGTTTGTGCGGATAGCTTTAAGGTCCACGGCATAAGGACGAAGAAAAACAAACGATAAAGAACTCTAGTGTCTTTTGCATCCTCGCGACGTAAGCCATTGGCTCTCGCATCCGATACGGCGATGTCAATCCATCGCTTCTTGGACCTTCCGTGGGACCTCTTTTCTGATACCGGCAGGTTTAGGCACCTATTTCCCACGTATCCATGGGGCTTACGCAACACATGACCAAACCCGCGCAGGCGAGCCTTTTAAATCTTATCCGTGATATCCCTCTGTCCAAGGCTGCCACGTATGTACTCGTTACTTACTCGGTCAAGTCGCATAACTTCGCACATCCATCGCCGCATTTTTATTTCGTTGGCATGGAGTTCGCGGATTGGCTTCGTTAGCGCCGCCCGGGTTTCGCAGCCATATAGCATCATAGGCCTAATTCATGCTCTTGTTTAGAAATTAAGCCTTAGCTTAATAGGCGGCTTGATTAATTGTATCTAGTTAGAATAGAAAGTGCGATAAAAATTTGTTCATGTTGTGATATTAGGTGGAGCGCTGGCAGTGCCTGGCGGGAGTGCACGCGCGCGCGGGCGGGCGCGGCGCGGCGGCCGGCGCCGAGGCGGACCGGCTGCTGGCCGCGCAGCTGGACCTCGCCACGCTCACGAGGATCCTGGGCCGGCTCGCGCCCACGCTGCTCGCGGGTAGGTGGCCCTGGCTGTCGCAGGGGAGTGTTGGCAGTGCCTGGCGGCCGGCGCCGAGGCGGACCGGCTGCTGCCCGCGCAGCTGGACCTCGCCACGCTCACGAGGATCCTGGGCCGGCTCGCGCCCACGCTGCTCGCGGGTAGGTGGCCCTGGCTGTCGCAGGGGAGTGTTGGCAGTGCCTGGCGGCCGGCGCCGAGGCGGACCGGCTGCTGGCCGCGCAGCTGGACCTCGCCAGGCGGCCGTGGGGCGTGGACTTTGCTGTGCTGCTAAACCATCACTGACGTTCTACTTTCGCGATTTATTTAGGGCGGACGATATATTTGAGGCGTATGTTTTGTAACAGATTATCGTTTTACGCTTAAACATTTCAAAGCACTCTTCTGATGAATAACCATTTGGCACTGAATACCAAATGTGACCGAATAAAGCATTAGAAATTTTCTCTGGGACTAATGATTTGGAGGTTTTGACCAATCAGCCTCGACAGCTACACAAGTCTGATCTTAAGCGGGGTTTTCTAGTGTCTATCTAGTATCTACTGTCATCTAGTAATCGTGTTACTTTCTTTCAAACGTTGTTTCCCACCCAGAATGCTCGCAAGACCGCGCCCGATCGCAGGCGGCGCGCGCGGCGGGGCTGGCGCTTGTGGAGCGCGCGACGATGGCGCTGCTGGTGGCCGCGCGGGCCCGCGCCACGCCCGGCCTAGCGCAGCCGCACTCGCCGCACGCCGCGCAAGTGTGAGTACCTACAATTACAGCCTGAACTATTTTTGTTTATTGTATCTTTATTTATTCAGGAAACGAACAGTCTTTTACAAATATTACGTGCAGTTACAATGCATAAACAAACCTGCAGTTCCATATAAAACATAAATACACATAGTTGCCTAGGTAAAACTTGGTCAGAACGGAAATATCGGTGATCATTCACAAACTAAATGAATGAAAATTAATTTATGAATTTCCGTTCGGACTAAGATTTACCTAGACAACCATATATTGGTTGATAGGGGAAAGCTACCTTTCATTTGACATATAACTGGATTAAATAACAGATGAAAGTAGATTGTCATCATGGCAACCCCATAGAAGGAACAGGATGCAACCTATTTGTTTTTTTCTTACTTGAGTAATATTCTTTCATATAATGCACGATTTTTTTAAATAACAGATAAGGGAAGATATTGTATGGTCGGATCTTAGACCAAGAGGCCCCTCCACTGCCAAAGACACGGTTCGCCGTGGAGCGCTGGCGATCTTACCTACATTTGAAGTAATATTGTTTGTCTGCGATATGACGATATTTGCGATATATTGACGACCTAAGTGGATCAGTTGGTTAACAAGCCCGTCTGCCATGCAGAGGTCCCGGGTTCGATTCCCGGCCGGCAGAAATTTAAATGATGAATTTTAACTTCTGTTACGGATCTGAGTGTTATTTGGAGGCTGGATTTTAGTTTATTAGTTCTCTGGCACCCATAACACAAGCTTTGCTTACTTTGGAGCTAGATGGCGCTATGTGAATTGTCCAAGCATATTTATTTAATTCAAATTAAACTTACGGTGAGGAAAAACATCGTGATGAAACCTGCACATTCCGGCGACTAAATGGTGCAGGGTCCTGGAGGACAGATGGCAGTCGTTCCACTGTAATTACCTGATCTGCCAAATCCTGGATCATGCTCAAGGCTGACCCCGGGCTCTCGTGCGCGAGAGCACGAACAACCGGGCTATTAACGCCAAGGAGGCGCAGGCTCCTGGGGGTCAGATGGCAGTCGCTCCACTGTAATTAACTGATCTGCCTAATCATGGTCAAGGCCGACTCCGGGCCCTCGTGCGCGAGAGCACAACCGGGACATTAACGCCAAGATGATTATTTATGATTGTTTGGCTGCGATACGACGATAATGAGGATATTAGTAATGAGGAACCGGTCTCCCGCAGCGAGGCGGAGCTGTTCGCGTGCATGGGCGCGTGGAGCTGGCACGCGCGCGAGTGCGGCGTCGCGCCGCGGACGCTCAGCGCGCTCGTCGGCGCCGCGCTGCCGCTGCTGCTGCCGCACGACCCGCCGGTAGGGACCTGGGCCTGCTGTTTGCTGCATTCTATCATAGCACTGCTTGCCACCGACAGGGACACCCCATCCTGATGGATCCGTCATCATTATCATCCTCACACCTTGGAGCCATATTGGTCGCGAACTGTGCGGTTCCAAAGGAACTTTCTCCCACCCACACTAAGGTTGTGGATAGGCAGCGGTGATTGCTTACCGTACGCTTGTAATAGTACGAAAAAGAACATGGACCACCCACGACGTGGTTACTTACGAACCCTTGTTTTCACGAAAAAGAATAGAGAACCTAGCTAATAGACAAATTTCGGAAAACCGCCGACAACATATACTCAAATATTTCCCAAACTACTGAATTGATTTTCATGAAACATAGTCGGGAACCATCTCAATTAAATTGATCAAATCAAATAATGCATGGACCGATTTAAGAAAGAACTCACCGAAATCGGTCCATCCCAATATTTACGTTAGCATCCACACATGGCTTGTTCAGTGCGTGTGACAGCCACCAAAACGTGTAACGAAAACTTTCTGTTAGGAAAAAAAATATACCTACTATATTCGTTGTTGATTTAGTTTTAGCTTTTGACGTTTATACATCCGTGTGTTTTTGATAAAACACTGAGACTTCAGTTTCTCACTGACAATGAGAAACTGAAGTGACTCTTTTTTCACCGTAACCTCCAACAATTATGTACGATTCCATAGGAGCCGGCACTAGTGCGACACGCAGCCGCCCACATGCTTCTAAGCCTGGCGAAGAACGCCAAGTGGGCGTCCGACCCCGCGCCGTTGGTCGCAGATCTGTTCCACCACGCGCAGCGGTCACCCTCGCTGCATTACCTCGAGCCGAAGGTGAGCGCAACCCATCTTTTAGACCCTAAAATGGTAGGTAGGCATACGACTGATGGAAAATGTATAAAGATATGCCAAGTTTTGTCATTGTTTTTATATAAAAGAATTACATGTCTATATGGTAATTATTTGTGATTTCCCCTTTAAAACACGGCAATCCTGTAGACACTTTAAGACTACTCAAATTTTCTCAGTAAATGATCCATGGTAAAATTCCTATCCCGCCTTACACATTGAAAAGCCCCTTTTAGTGGTAGAGGATGTGTCTGTACCCTTCGTATCATCAATTTCCTTTACGTATCTTTTTAAGTGGCAGGAGTTATAGACAAAGTTATGTGAGGTCTATTGTCTCGACACAATATCAACTCTGACACTTCAGTATTTTGGCAGAAGACCTAGCTAGACCGTCTCCGCAGCGCTATCTAGCGAATTTCAGTTCACAATAGTCCTCATTATTCAACAGAAAAGACAAAATAAGAGTGTACGATAAAAATAATAATTAATGAGTGAGGAGGTCGGTGTCTTTTTACAGTTATTGGCGGCATATGAGTTCCTTTTTCCTAGTTAGTTTCCTTGAGAAAAAGGACGGACGTTCTGTATGTAGTTGATTTATACGCCACATTGATTATTCGCATCGACGCACTCTTATATTATTTTCTCTTTTTCTATTGAAATACATTTTAGATATCAATGTTAACGACGGTGGACGTTCCCATGTTAGACGGCAGGCGTGGTGCGTGAGGCGTTGCTGCGGCTGTCTCTCCCTCGGCTGGCAGGTGGGGTCGCCAGTGGGGTTGGCGGGGTCGGTGGGGTCAACCCGGACGGCAGCGCGGCGCGGGTCCTCCTAGCGGCGTGGTCGGCGGCGCTGCCCACAGCGGGCCCGGCCGTGGCGTTGCCGCCGCTTACGCATCTGCTACAGGCATTCGAGCATGCACCCACACCCGCTAAGAAGGTATGGCTTTTTAATTCACGGTTTGTTGAAGTATTGTTAATTATTTTATCTACACTCATAGCGTAATGTTCCAATTCATCATCATCATCTGCTGGGCATAGGCCTCCCCCAGAGATCTCCACGAAGGCCGGTCGTATGTTTTCCGCATCCAACTGGTACCTGTGATCTTTACCAGGTCATTTGTCCACCTTGTGGGAGGCCTGGCCCCCACGCTGCGTCTTTCGGTACGTGGCCGCCACTCGAGAACTGTACTACTCCATCGGCCATCCTTAGAGCTATGTCGGTGACCTGTGTTCGCTTGCGGATCTCATTCCTGGTTCGAATCGCGTAATGAGACTTTTCATCGCCGTTTGGGTGACAGTGAGCTTTCTTATAAGGCCCATAGTGAGCGGCTACTCTGTCCCATAGTGCGATCCTATGTCCATCGCAACATATTCACCTCAACCCCTTCCACCCAGGTACTAGCCGAAGGTCTGTGCGGCGCGATGGAGGCGGCACTGCGGCTGCTGCGCGGGCCGCCGCCGGCCGCGCCGCACGAGCAGGCCATCACAGACTTCTTCCTCGCACTCTTCACGGCACTGCTTCCCCAGCTGGGACAGTTCGCGTACACCGCCATCGATGTGTTTCTCGAGGTTGCGCAGAGGTAAGCCATCATCATCACCGTCTTAGCGCTTATCCCGGCCTCTGCCAGGGTCCGCTTTCCTACTCATTCTTCTCCACTTCGCCCGGTCTTCGGCATCCTCGCAAAGGTAAGTACTAGGTCCTTATAGGTACAGGTAAAGGTAAAACACACAAGATCACCGATGCCGCGAATGGTACTCTTTATGAGTGTACTAGGTAAGCAGCAGTTCGAGAAGAGTGGCGCCGGATAGTGAAGCGTGTTCAACCGACCCACGACCACGACCAGTCAGGAGTGTAGCGACTTAGAAAACCTGCCCGCACGAGCAGGCAATCACCGACTACTTCCTCGCACTCTTCACGGCGCTCTTGCCACAGCTGAGACAGTTCGCGTACACCGCCATCGATGTGTTTCTCGAGGTTGCGCAGAGGTAAGTACTAGATATCTGTCAAGAGGTTGTCATGCGACTTGATACTCACAAAGCAACTTTATCAAAACGTATAGGATACTTTATACTTATCTATGACATACAATTATGAAATTTGGCAACAAGCAAGGTCTTACAGTATAAGTAAAGGAGAAAAAAAGGTCATTTGTACATATAAAACATACATTTATATTTTTTCATACAATTTCCTAAGAAAAGGATATTTTACCTACCACCACAACCGAGACTGATTTGGTCGTAAACGGTTGGGAATTTGAAAAAGTATACAAAGCAAAAGTTGTAGAGAATTTTATGTAGATTACCTAAGCGTAAGAGCATTTTTTGCTGTAGACTGCCGTTTTCAAGTTATAAACAAAAGACTGGAAAGAGTCCAAAAATTTCGAGGTTTGTTGGCCCCAAGGTAGCACAGGCTCCTTGAGGTCGAAAACTTAAACTACAGACCGCATACTATTCCCGAACAAACTCCCAAAATTAAATTAAAATCTGAATTGTGGCTAAGTCGAAAGTACCTAACGATCCGGCTATTAGTGATTGCCGCTATTCAGAGGTCACGCTAACAGTCAATTTCAATGGAACGCTAAGTTTTTCCTTTTAGCCCATCAGCTTTAATTTCATTTTAATCAAAAATAAAAGATTACGACGAATTGAGAACCTCCTCCTTTTTTGAAGTCTGTTAATATTGTGGATCATCCAACAGGGGCGGCGGCGACTCGAGTCTCGAGCGGCTAGTCGAGTGCGTACGGCTAGGGGTCGAGCGCGGCGGCGGCGGCGCGGGCGGCGGGGGAGTGCGCGTCGGCGTCGTCCTAGCGTTACTCGACCACACGGCGGGCGCACAGCACCCCGACTTGGCTAGGGCGGCGCACCGATTACTCGCTAGGTAAGTGAGTGGCCGTGTGGTTTACTGCAGAGTAGAATGGAAGATGGCGGTAGTGAGAAGTAAAACTAATAACAGACCCTCCGATTTGACTGGTGCCGACCAACCGTCAGTTGCAATCGATACAAATCCTTACGATGTACAAAATAAAGTCGCTTTTGGATTGATTCGAATGCGCGGCCGAGCCGACCTTGGCCGGAGATTCGACCACGTTCTCCGCACGTAGATGGGACTTTATTTCATACAGCGTAAGGGTTAGTTGCAACTGTAACTGACGGTTGGTCGGCTCCAGCTAAAACGGAACTAGTTTAAGATCCGTTGTTAAAATACTGCTGTGCCCAAAGAAATTGGACATAGAGGCATAGGAGCCTACTCCTCTATAACCACTGTTATTGTTAAATTTGATGGCCTTAGTCATCTTAATGCACTAGCGTTTTGTATGACATAGAGTCGTTTGTATAGAGTTGTGACAAATTGACAGCGTACATTCTCTATAGGTCGAGGCTCCATCTATGCTCTATGTCCAAAATCTTTGGCTGTGCCATTAGACAGAAAAAAAATGCTGTTAAATGATAGATCTATTCTATCTAACCAATGACAAGGGTTTATTTTGACATCAGACATATGGAATCGTAACATCAATAATTGTTTTTACTTTTTCTATTTCATTGAAACGTTACATTAAAATGTTCTCATATATTCTCAATCGACAGTCTCCTGATCCACCGCTGGCGGTACTTCTTCCCGTCCTCCGTGGCGGGTATGGGGGCGGGTGCGGAGGCGGAGGCGAGTGCGGAGCGCGCGGTGGACGCGGAGAGCGCTCGACGCTCAGCGGAAGCTCGGGCGGCGCTCACGGCACTCGGGCGCGCACTTTTGCAGCCCGATATCGAGCTGCTGAGGACGGCGCTGCATGCACTCGACCATCTCAATACGCAGTGGAAGCTCTATCATAAGGTGGGTTGTTAGGTATTAGACTACGCAGTTCCATGGGCGGTTCTTCTTCCTGTTAGTCAGAGGCAGCGGCGGTGGGGCAGGCGGGGCTTTTTACTACTATAGCATTATGTGGTCAAAGACCTTTTTTGATATGATTTGTTTATTTATTAGGTTCACCAACAGTTTAAACACTACTCGTACATGAAAATCTTATGTATAGTAATTAATCCAGTTTTAAGTGTAAAACCAATTATAGGTAAACAGGATGCATTTACAATTAATTGTTATAACAACTGGACATCTAACTGCACAGACTAAAAAAAAATACAATTATATCAAATCTTAAATTTTCGTTTCTTAAGAGCGTCGGTGGCCGAGCGGTGACAGTATCCGACTCGTAAGCCAGAGGTCCCGGGTTCGAATCCCGCTCCGGCCATGTACCAATGACTGTTTTCTGAGTTATGTACATTAGTTGAATACTAACCGATGCTCTTACGGTGAGGGAAAACATCGTGATAAAACCTGCACATTCAGGCGACTGGATGTGTAACCATGATCCAATCTGGTCAGGTTCCCCTGGTCAGCAGGGTCATGGAGGTCAGATGGCAGTCGCTCCACTGTAATTACCTGACCTGCCAAATCCTGGATCATGGTCAAGGCGGACCCCGGGCCCTCGTTCTCGAGAGCACAACCGGGACATTAACGCCAAGATGTTTTTTTTTTTTTTTATCAAATCTTAAATTTTTATTAAAGTTCAACTTGCCCATTTTTGAGAAAAGGGATGACAATAAGTGTCAGACAGACCCGACGACACAGCGGCCCTAAAGCAAAGACTTCTATATAAATTGAGTAGAAGTTTTCGATAAGAAACACTTACGGCTTCGTAGAGCGCCATCTCTGTCGCACCCGTGAGTAAATACGAAACCGCAACTACATGATGTGCTTATTTACCACCGACACCTGTCCTGCACCAGAAGTGTACTAGTCAAACGAACAGGGGCCTAATTCTCGCGCTGTGACATTTCGAATTCGACATTTTTTCTAGCTAAATATCTCTGATAAAAATGTAATCTAAAACGATCTTCGACAATAAAGGATTAGCGAAAATTTGAAAATAAGTTTTTGCTCGCAAAAAACCTTCATCAGTGGCCCGCTTGCCTGTTTGTCTGCCATATCACATAACAAAAATAGAGATTCAGTGACTTTTTTTCGAATTCTAATATCGAAAGCGCGAGAATCGCCCCCCAGCCCGAACAATCTTTACCTCACCAGGTGATGTTCCGTACGGAGTTCCTGGGCCCGTTCCTGTCCGTGCTTCTCAGCGGGCTGGCCGAAGGCGGGGCGCGGGCGCTACTCCGGGAGGAAGCCGTGTCGGCAGCGCATGCAATGGCCGCCGTGGACTTTACCGCGTTCCGGCGGACCTTCCTCCCAGCGTTCCTGGCAGAGCTGCCGGGGCTGGCACCGCAGCATGTGCAGGCGCTGGCGGATTTCCCGCCGGATACGGTGAGTCAGATTAACGATAGTACACAGTCATGAGGTGCCAATCGGCTTCCGGGACTGTTCTTGGGCGCTGCCGAGCTCTTCTTCGCGAGGAGACAGTGGTGGTGGCGGATGCGATGGCCGCCGTGGACTTTGCAACGTTCTGGCCGACGTACAGGCGGCCAAATGTAGTCTACTGCCCTAGGATTAAACTTCTGTTGTACGTCGTAATATTTTAGGCTCTCTTATATTTTTGGTGACATGGGACCTTTTTCGAAAAGTGACAAATACTTTTGCTTTACACTTTGCCCGGCCGTACCTGCATTCTTGGCCATACCGCCGGATACCGTGAGTCTAATGAGTGTTAGCGATTCCTAAATCCTCAATCCTCCAGATGGCGCTACTGAGAAGTAAGGTCCGTTGTCAAAATACTGCCATGCTATTGGACAAAAAATTTCGGCTCCAGTCAATGACAGAGCTTTATTTTGATATCCGGTCTACGTGTCAGTAGCGTCCTCTAGTGGATTTTAAACAGCAAAAATTCTTATTCAGATGCGAATTGCAGCCTCCGTAGCGTGAGGGCTTTTTCGCGCGCGAGGTATCTTTTGTTGTTTCGATTTGCATTGAAGTAAACGAGTCACAAGACCCGTTATGCTACACAGGCACTTTCAACATTACCACTTGAGGTACAAGGTGAGATGATAATCAATTATGGAGACCCGTGAATTAACGCATGAACTGATCCTCAAATTACCCAAATACATTAGCGCCACCAAGCAGGAGTAACGGCGGACGTCTCTAACATTCGTCTCCGAATCTCAACTTAACTTTTATAGTTTTGTACCCTTGTGCCTTCCGCTTCTTTTTAACAGAAAGTAAATTATAATTCAGTTTAAGAGAATTTAAAATTTATTTACATTGTAGTGAATCTATGACATAATTACCAAATATTATTTCAGGACCTGCCGACGTTCACCCAAAACATCCAGAGGCTCATGAACGACGTGAATTGCTACCGCGCATACAATGCGCTCGCGCCGTCTTCTATGGGCACGTAACAGTGGAACGAAATAGGGGTATTATGGGTAATATAAGTCGCCATCATGGGGTATTTTTAGGCCAACCTATCGAGTTCCGAGCCATTCTGCATCTCGTTCTAATGCGTCATTCTTCAATTTAAATCTCATTCATTAATTTTCCTCTCGAATTTTGTTTCACTGTCAGCGTTGATAGTAGCTGGGCGAAAAACTGTTAGAAGAGGGTTTTTGAGAAGTACTCCTCGATTCAAATGAGCTATAATTGTTCTGGATCATTGTAAGCTGTTTGTTCGCTTGGGTACTTTTGATGGTGACTGTACAAGTTTTTGAAAGTTGTACTTTTGTACACGGCTTTTTGGGGGATGGAGCGGGATTGTACATTTAGCAGAAATGCACTAAATATTCATCTGCTTCAAGTAACTGTGAATAATATACTTATTCATAAATGAATCGGTGACGGTACCGTATAATTACTATTTTATAATCCAACTGCATGCTGTGGTCTTATTAATATGGCGAATGTCGATTTGTAAATTTGTTTTTGTAGTAATAAGAGATGAGTTTTAGGGTAAACTATTATTTTTATATTACGAATAAGCGTATTAAGTTGTTATAAAAAATAAACACATGTTTTATAATTACTAGTCATTGTGCGAATTGCATTTACAAATCTTAAGAATTTAAAGCTCCTGTAGCCATGTTTTGCGACTTTTGGCTGCCATTTTTAGTGTGATTTTATTATTGTAAAATACTAAACATTTGTTAGGCCTTTGAAAATGGGGAAATAAATATGTATTTAATATTGTACAGATAATATTTTACCCCAACAATAGCACGAGTGAATGAAAATTATGACCGACCAATCAATTAGGATATGGTGAAACATTTAACTAGGTGTAAGTAGTCTAGTTTTCTGGAAGGGACCGGCTGGTGCTTATTTTGACTGCCGATATATACATTTCCATTAATATAGGTTTATTTTCAATGTCTGGGTACTTAGCCTGATTTGTGGTAACTGTTGAGTTTGATTGACGAATTATAAATTGCTTTCTTAGATTAAGCACTACCAAATGTTTTTTACCATTAACGGAACTATACCGTTTCTTTGTTAGCATTTATTTCAGTGCAATATTGAAAATCTATTCTAAAATCAAGTTTCAATATTTGTTCGAATACTGCATTCGGAATGTAATTAACACTTAATGCAATAGTTATTTAGTTATTTTCACCGCGCTGAATGTGTTATGTATACATGTCGATATATAAAACTATTAAATAAAGAACTGTTTATGAATGTCATTGTTTTATTAGCCTATGTTATATACTTTGTTACAGATAAAAAATATATTATTATTAATAGACTTTAGTACTTACAACTATAAAAACATAACAAAATTTCACTTCAACAACTACGCAAGCGCCGCCAAGCGCCGCTTCAGCACTTCCTTCACAATAGCCTCATGGCTGGCGTAGAGCTTTATATCCGGTGTAATGTCGACCCACTTTACACCGACCGCGTCATCGCCGGCTTGCAGACGCAGACTGCCAACCACACTGCCGTCCTCGTCGTGGAAATTGTACGCGATGGTCTCCAACCAAGCGTTGTCAGTGTTGCGCGGGTCGTCCACATACCCCCTGTACACTTCCTCGCCATGACTGAAGAACTCGGCGAACCTCGCCCGCAGCGCCTCTTTCTCGCCTGGTAAGGGAATCGTAACATATTTTATCTACATTCATAGCATAATATTCTAATTACATGTTCGAAAGCAGTCATTTATATGATAAAAATTTTAAAAACGACTATGATACAGTTTTTCCCATACTTTTTTCGTTACAGCTGTAAAATATTAGTAGTTTATCTACTCTCATAGCGTAATGTTCTAATTACATATTCGAAAACAGTTGTTTAAGAATGCACTTTTTTCACGCCAGTCTATAAAATTTTAAATATTACTTTTTGCTCATATTTTTATGTTAAAATATCGTACCTATAATTTTCTCAACTTTGCTGGAATTGAGCTGCGAGTCAGTTCTGTTGTATCTACGCGTCGAGGATATCAAGCGCCGGGAAATTAACTTTACTACTTTCACATTTATCTATTTATTTGCTTCAAATAAGAAAAAACATTCACAAACACAAATTACAATAATTAGAAAAAATATTCTGTTTAGCGGGAAAATAATTACACAGAAATATAAACAGGAAAGGATACGGTCTAGCGGTTCATAGAAGGTTTCGTAATTTGAGGCTAGTCTAAATGCTTCGAGCTCGTCACTGGTTAAGTACCTCTTAATATCGTTGGCGAAGCGAGGTTGACCAAGGCCAACCCTGGTCAACCAACCTGGTCAATGCTGGGGACCTAAGACTAGACATAGAGCCAAGTATAGGCTTACGCTTTCCGCTACGTATGTATGAAACGGTCACCCATCCTGTTCCCGAACATAGCGAGCATTGCTTAACCTCGGTTATCGGTCTCGCAAGCACGCTGCCACTAGACCAGTGCCGCTCTCCCAAAGTGTGATGCATGTAAGTTTAACCACTACGCGATAGAGAAAAATTAAATACCTCTGAAAACGGAATAAAATCACATTTCATGTATGGAGACCCCCTTATTTTAGGTTTATTGGTTGGTTTATTCTTTATTGTACACAAAATAATAAATATAAATTAACAGAAGGTAACTTAAGTACAAAGGCGAGCTTAACTCAACAGTTGAGTTTTCTACCAGCAAACCTTGGAGTCAAAGAAACCGTAAGTCAGCATTTAGGCATAGGAAGTGCACACAAGTAAACTAAATACTATTATTATTACTTTAGATTTATTATTATCCGTTGTTATAGCAGTAACATATACTCTATAAATAGTTCAAGTATCTAGCTATTACGGTTCCGAAGATACAGTCACTAAGAGTTTCAGTGTATGGGTAGCCCCATAGTGGCGGGCGGGACGCCGGCCTGGTGATGTCACAGCTAGATCGCGGGAGCAATAATTTCGCGAAAAAATATGTAAACTTAAATATTGTATAACTCAGTCATTTATAGACGGATTTCAAAATTTATTTCTAAAAATATGGCAATATCGATATTAGGAAACTTCCTCATTAGGTTTTAAAACACTCGTGCCAAACTATTATCATACTCAGCTACGACTCGTTTTAATACCCCCTTTATATGCCAGTTGCACAAACTACTATCATGCAACTGGTATATAAAAGGGGGTATTAAAACAGGAATGTCTGAAACTATGATATTAGTTTGACACGAGTGTTTTAATACCTAATTATATGCAGTTGCATACATAGTCCGGTAGATTAGTGAATTTTTTTGTAAGAATTGCGCATTTAAAGATAGAAGCATACAACTTGGTACACGTATACTACATATGTTGAGGTTTGATTTTGGATATGAGGCCATCTTTGTTTTCCCCTATAGCAGTAATGGTGGACATTCAAAATGGCGGCCTCTGAATACTGTTCATTGCAACATTGGTGTACTCTGTGTACACCAATGTTTTACTGTTTTACTGTTGTACGTCAAAATTGTTTTAACTATGTATGCATGATATACTGTTTACTATTTACAACAATTGCTTTTTAGTAAAGTCATCTGACCTTCGTGACCCTGTTAACAGGGGAATTCAGTCGCCTAATTACGACTGAAGTACAGTAGGCTAATTATGTAACTCTGTTGCAAACAATTCTGGTTTCAATAGTTAAAATTGTTACTTTTGCGATTGCGTATGATCGATTTTTAAGTTTATTGCAATAGAACTTTGTTAGCAACTGAACCCATGAAATCGATATAACAGAATCGCAAAAGTAACCATTTCAATCATTGAAATCAGAGAATTGTTGGCAACAGCGTTATGTAGTTAGCCTATTGGTTTCATCATTATGTTTTCTCTCACCGTACGATGTAAGTCGCTCAGAGCATAGCTTAAGTGTTCAACTAATGTACATAACTCAGAAAAGAGTACATTAGCGAAACTTGGTTTTACAGCCTGTCATCGCCATAGAAATCACGACCACAGGGCAGGTCCTCCTAACAGAGTAAGAAGTTTCATTCGTCATTATTGGCAGTGTATGACAAAGATGACATGTGACATTGACATGACATGCCTGTCATTGTCAATGTCAAAACCTAGGATATTTTTACCTGTCTGTCTACGCAGTGCCACAAACTTAATATGACCGGTGGCAGCGTCGCTGTTAATGGCATTGACATGACATTTCAAAATGGCAACACTTGGTTCCAGTTTTGGCCACCGGGTCAGATCAGTTTGTGCATCCATACCTTTTCATAATTTCATGCCAAGAATGCGTTCGTTTTATAGCGAATTAGTAATATTTTACCATCAATATAAAAAAAATTGGCTAGCTAAAGAATTTAAATAATTACGCGAGGACATTACGTTTTATAAACTTTATCCATTACAACTCTCATTATGCCGGCTGATGGTCAGGAATATTTTAGACTGTCTCCTTTTAACATGAAAATATGAGTGTAGAAGTAGTGTTAGTCCGGCAGATATGTGAAAGAATTGCGCATTTAATGATAGAAGCATACAATTTGGACCACATACTACATATATAAAGGTTTAAATTTGGATATGAGGTCATCTCAAATCTTGCCTTTTAAAGTGTAATGGCGGACATTTAAAATAGCGGCTTCAGAGAGTTTGATAAATTCTGCCTTTAAATGTTCTTAGATTATGTTAAATGATAAATAGTATAGTATTGGCAAGTAATTGTTGTTCTGTGCGTGATAAATCTTAGTATAAATAAATAGAGACACATTTTGTTCATAATGTATTACTAGTGAACCCGGCGCGACTTCGTTCGCGTACACCCGTTCGCGTTTACCCCTACCTACCCTTTTTTTACTTACTTATTAACCTTCCTGATGAATCACTCTATCTATTGTTGAAAACCGCATTAATATTTGTTGCGTAGTTTATAAAATCTAAGGGTACATAAATTCAGACGGTGGGCAGATGCTTTATTTTATAATATATGTATACCTATATAGACAAAGATACTTAAAATATAACATAATTTGCTTAAATAAATTGTTTAACGGAAAAAGTAAAAGTACTGTACCATGAAAGTGTAAGTAAAGTGAAAAAAGTGAGAATGGTTACTAACTAACGTTATAGATCCTATACGGTCATTATAAATGAAAAATGGTGTGAAAAATTAATAATGATTTTTCAATACTTATTCAACGATACCCCACATGACATAGTTTGTCGACATTCATTTTTTTATTTTTCACAAAAAGGCGGCTGGTAGTCGCCATATTGAATTTTGATCAATTTCAAGTCTTCAGTGACAATCGCAAGATCGATAGACGTAAGAACCATCAAAATCGGTCCACGCGTTTAGTCTCTACAGTGCCACAAAGGAACAAATACATACATACATGTATTGATAAACACATTACCCTTCTTTGCGTCGCGCAGTCGGGTAAAAACAAAGGTGCGTACTACCTGTCATTGAATAAATGTATAATTATATCATGCATACATAGTTAAAACAATTTTGACGTACAACAGTAAAACAGTAAAACATTGGTGTACACAGAGTACACCAATGTTGCAATGAACAGTATTCAGAGGCCGCCATTTTGAATGTCCACCATTACTGCTATAGGGGAAAACAAAGATGGCCTCATATCCAAAATCAACCCTCAACATATGTAGTATACGTGTACCAAGTTGTATGCTTCTATCTTTAAATGCGCAATTCTTACAAAAAAATTCACTAATCTACCGGACTATGTATGCAACTGCATATAATTAGGTATTAAAACACTAGTGTCAAACTAATATCATACTCAGCTACGACTCGTTTTAATACCCCCTTTATATGCCAGTTGCACAAACTACTATCATGCATGTCAGATGGCACTCGCTCCACTGTAATTACCTGATCTACCAAATCCTGGATCATGGTCAAGGCAGACCCCGGGCCCTCACGCGCGAGAGCACATCCGGGACATTAACGCCAAGGTAACCATGTTGTACATACCATGATTGCAAGAAAATCTAGTTCTTATGCTGTTGTATGTCACGCGGCACGCCGCTATACCAGTGTTTTCTCAATGCATTACACGCATTATTAAACACAATGCCCTCTCCTCTTAAAATGAGTTTTTTCTTTCCTCATTGATTTCTCTTCGCTATGACAAAAAAACTTCTTACTCCAGGCGTAAAAGGAGTTTCTTCTTCCGTCATTTACGGCTTGTCCCAGTGTTGCATAAGTATCGCATGAGTTTGGCAGTTTAAAAAAAACATTAATTAAAAAAAAAAATTGTGAAGAATTGACTAGATCTAGATTTCTTTTTTCAACTGATACGAGTTCCGTATTTTACAGCAGTTGTTTAATGATAAACTTTTTTTACAACCGGGACATTAACGCAAGATAATGTTTTGTTTTTCCATCCTACACTCGTAGACTTTACTAAAAAGCAATTGTTGTAAATAGCTTACCATCAGACATTGCGATGGTGTTGGTTGCTTCCTCTGCAAACTCCCTAACTGCAGCTGCCGCAACTCTTTCGCCAGGATCCACCATGCCTCCGGGAATGGCCCACTCCTTTGTATCACCTCGCTTGATAGAAACAAATTGTAGTATTGGCCTGGAAGCAAACGGTCATAGCTAAATGAACTTGTAAGAAAAGTGTAACTGAACTATTTTTAAATAGAAATGTTTTCATCAACGTCGCATAACACGCAAAAAATTTTTTTTGCTGAAACAGTCAGCATTCGTTTAAATTTTAGGTAAGTATATGTATAATGTTTGAGAAAACGTAGATTTACGAGGCACAAATTCTCCAAGTAACAGGTAATGGCGTCACCGTTGACATTGATGACAACGCAGAATGAGGGCTCAGGACTTTACCCTGATAAATACTTAGGGTAATCGGGAAGGGTTAAGTAATGGCCTATAATATACTAGACCTTTTCATGCTTTCATATTTAGGCTTTTTAAATGCGGCGATTACCATCCTAGCACAACGGGGACAGCGGGCAGGGTGGGTTTGCTTGGGCCCATGGGATAGTTCTTGGGGTCCAGCGATTCAATTATACATTAATAACTATTGCTACTTTTAGGCTTTACCCATAGAAAATGTATATGTATTCTCTTATCTTATCAGTACTGAGATATGTAAGTGTTGTATTCGAATATTCAATACAACATTACAATACAGGGTGTTTCATAATATATGTATAAAGCCGTGTACTGGATGGAGTGCTAAACGTATTAAAATGATAGGTACAAATAATTTTTTCGTGCGTGGAATAGTTAGCGAGAAAATAACTATCGAACTTTTTCTTTTTCTATGTCCTTGTATTGACATTTTGAAAACGAAATACCGCATCTCTAGAAATCAGTTGTAATAGGTCACTTAAGTTCATAATCAGGTCAATCAACCGAAGACTACAAATTTACCAATTACAGATAGGATATAGGTTTTGTCTCTTTAAGTCTTTTCTGCCTACCGTTTCATATGAGTTTTAAAATTATATCTATAGATCGCTACGATCAATACGTCAAGTCGCTGATTAATAAAATTATTATCACAAACAGCTCGTGAGCAGCCTGGCACAAAAACAAGACATTTCGATGTTTGTTTCTACTTTAATTGTTTCGTTTCTTTTTTCGACAAACTAATTGCGAAAACACAAACATTAGTAGGCAAAAAAGTCACAGCTTGATTTCGCGTCTGCGCCATATCTTCTATTGTACTAGGCTATCATGACTGAAGCAGGTGGACTAGGTACGGGATACTGATATCATAGGGTGTCCAAAAATTTAAATATTTTTGGAAAGTGTTTGACAACAAAAGTACAGGATATTGTTGTTACACTTTTTGGCATATTTTTTCACATTGTCTACATCCCGTTGAATGCATGTGGTGAGCCTTAACACAAGTTTATGCACTCCTCGAAGAACTTTTCCGCCAGCTCCGAAATAAGGAAAGACGTCATTTCAGTACCTACCTATTTAATAGTAATAATTAAATTCTGCTCATGTATGAATTCAAGAAGGTGAATATTCAATTTGAAAAGCTGAAAAACTACCTAGCAACACTATTTACGTACTAGGTACGGTCAGGAGACTCGGTTTTACCATTGTCAATTTACTAGTAACAGACGCTACGATTTGCCTGGAGCCGACCAACCATCAGTTGCAGTCGATGCTAATCCTTACGAAGTACAAAATAAAGCAGCTTTTGGGTTAATACGAATGCGTGGGCATGTCGTCCATGGTCGGACGTCCGACCACGTATTCCGCACTCAAAAGCGACTATTTTATCCTGCGTAAGGATTACTATCAACTGCAACTAACGGTTGGTTGGCTCCAGAAAAAGGGGAACGTCTGTTACTAGTTTTTAGTGCCAACAACGCTTAAGAAACAAACATGTACCTAGAGGCCTAGTGGCAGTACAATTACTTGTTTTTTGCTATGATGTCCACCTGAAGGCAAGCGGTAACCGTAGCCCATAACATCTAAGATTCAAGCATTTAGGTTGCAGGCAACAAAAATGCAGAACAGCAGATTCGTTGTCACTGTGAGGACTAAGATGAAATGCGTCATGCCTGTATTTGCGCTCGCTTATTTTGTGGACACCCCACGTACTAAGCGCAATGGGATATTAAGGAGATATAAATTATTCTTCTTGTATTTTTTGGTTCGAGGGTTCCGTACAAAAAAATATTGTAATCAATTATGATTTTAATTCAAAATGTTCATTCATAGTTTTTACGAAAGTGCGCCACCACCTAACTAATAGCAAAGTAGTCTAATTCAAATTACTGTAGCATATTAATGTAGCAAACTCTAATTAATGTAACATCTTTGTCTTTACGATTTTGCTTTCTCATGACATGTCTGTCAGTAATAATTTAGTATCGCTTAGGTAATCGTACCTATCTACCATGAGAATTTTCGATACCTACACACACACACATATTTTAGTATCAAGTAAAACAAATAAAATACCCTAGCGCCGCCAGCCGTAATGAATGTAACATAAATAAAACAAAGACTGTAGGTAATGGAGCTTAGGACAGAACCCTCTACTGATGTGGGGAAGGCTCAAACTCTCAGTGGATTGTTATCGGCTATTAATGATGATTAAAATGCGTAAGATTTCACGTCAACTAAAATTAACTAAATGATTCTTAGTTGATGGAGCTATACCTGTAAATACACCCATGCTTGACCCAGTTGGAGAACCTAGGTCACCTAGGTGGAGCACGGACCCAAACACAATTTTAGAAATTACTGTCTAGGTTACTGTCATTGTACCAAATTACCCGATAAAATAGTGGTACAGATATTTCAACTTAGTTGTGCGCGCGGCCCTATGTGTGGGTAAACTGTCGTCTCGCTCGTCTCGCTCGTGTCCGAGCAAGACGTACGACTGCCGCGTCACTGCCACATAAATGAAAGCTGTATATTTACAAGCGCACGCACACATAGCGCCGCGCGCACAACTGAGTTGAACTATCTATAAGCAAATGTAATCTATCAGCGTCATCATAAAGATTACTATTAGCCCACTGTTGGACTCGCTTGAGCCTCACTTTATCAAATAAATAAAATCAACATTACGGTGCATCTACCAGGAGAACAAAAAAGGCGAAATAAGTAAGGCTCCCAAAACACGGATCCCTAAATATGAAACCTTTTGCGCGTCGCCGTCGCGCCGACAAACGCCGCGCCGCCACGGGTCGAGGCGCGCCGGCGCTGTGTCGGTGCGTTTGACCTACAGCGCGGCTTCCATTGACGAAATTTACCTACTTTCGTGTCGTGTTCGTTCATTCGGTTTCAAGCTTTTCGCGTGATCGAAGTGATTGCTTGTTCTGTTGTATGTGTAGGATACCTAAGTACCTACTATGAATATAACTGCGATAAGAGTGTTAACGATATGAATGAATGAATAATTTATTGCTTCACGTACCAGCATTAACGTAGTCTTGTCTGTGTTCAGCGTTTAACAGTTTAAGTATTGTGATAATCATTATTCTATGCATGAGTGCAATCTAGCAGTAGGCCAAACACCATGCTACCTACCTACTTAAGTATTGCATAGCAACCAGAGCCTGCGTAGCAGTGGCGTAGCTAGGTAGGCAAGGGCCCCGGTGCATAGAGAAATAATCGGGCCCTCACCCCCACTTTTCCCGTAGCTTCACCTTATATTAGCCTTCAAAATTATAGATAGGCAGAAGAATAGGATACTCAAAATAGGATACTCTAAATTTTCCTTTTTCAAATTGTTGTAATTAGTGTATATGAATGTTTTTTCATGTTTGAAGCAAATAAATAGATAAATGTGAAAGTAGTGAAGTGAATTTTCCGCCGCTTGACATCCTATACAACAGAACTGACTCGCAGCTTACTTCCAGCATAGTTGAGAAAATTATAGGTACGAAATTTTAACTTGAAAATATGAGTGTAGATAAAGTAGTGTATGCAACTGCATATAATTAGGTATTATATGATAGTTGCATAAACCTATTATAATAATTTTCTCAACTTTGCTGGAAGTAAGCTGCGTGTCAATTTTGTTGTATCTACGCGTCGAGGATATCAAGCGGTGGGAAATTCACTTAACTACTTTCACATTTATCTATTTATTTTTTTCAAACAATAAAAAACAATCACATACACAAATTACAACAATTAGAAAAAATATACCGTTTAGCGGGAAAATAATTACACACACATACAGGATGTCCCAAAACTTGACGTCAACCCGGAATCGGGTGAAAAGGCAAGTCATGCTGGTTGGCAGAAAAATATAAAAAAAAATCTAAGTTGCATGATTTCAAAATTATAGGCATTTAAAAGAAAACGCAATATTACACACCCTGCGACAGACTTTTCAGTCCTGTTGCCACAAATCTTTACTTTTTTCCATTTTTTTTTGCTGTATAACCCTGAATAAAGCTTCTCTAAACTGTAATCAAAATTTTGAAACCAGCTGCTTAAGCTTGCATAAAAATAGGACTTATCTCATAAAAAAAATTCAAAATAAAACATTGAAAAAAAAAAAGTACTACGCGAGTTTGGCAAGTTATGTCAAAAGCTGGCGCATTTAGTAAGGATTCCAGAATGGTATGATACTTGGTAAATTGTAGCTGCTATCGTTGACAAAAAAATTTTTTTCCTTAAAAACCCAGTTTTTAACAAATTTTTGTTACTTCGTTAAAAATTATTCTAATGGGCGCAAGGTTTTCCAAACAGTTGTAAATTGTTGCTTGAGATGAAGGAGTCATTCTAAGAAGTGTGAGCGAGATAGATATTGACGCTTGAGTGACCGAGACGGAGAGAGTCACGAGACAGAGAGTGACGCCAGGTATTCGCTATTGTACTTACACATCACAACACAATCACAAATTAGTACGTTACGGTCCTTCGTTTACTGCGCTTGTTTTCGTATTCGTTTGTGTTGATTTCGTACTGACTACTTTTGGCTTCGTTTATGGACTTGTGATTGCTTGTGATTTGGATTCGGACTGTTTATTTTCCCTTAACGACGACTTTTGCTTTCTCTGGACTTTCGTGTGACTAGTGCTAAGATGTCTGCGTATACCACTCGTGAATACGCTAATATGCACCTTATTTATGGAGAATGCAGGTGTAATGCCAGTGCTACCGCCAGCCTTTACCGTGAAAGGTACCCAAACGCTGTTCGTTACCCCAATCATCGAGTGTTTACGAATGTGCATCGTTTACTCTTCTCAGAGGGCCACTTCCCAAATCAAGAGCATCGTGCAGGAAAACCTACCAACCCGATGGAAGGTGAGGTGCTAGAAGCTGTCGAAGAAGACCCAAACACTTCAGTAAGGGCTATTGAAATAACTACCGGAGTGCCCAAAAGTACAGCCCATCGTATTTAAAAAAAAACATGAATTACATCCATACCACGTACAGCGAGTACAGACGTTACTACCCGGGGACTACCTAAACCGGGTAAATTTTTCCCGGACAATATTGGAGAGGTACAGGGATGACCCACTTTTCTTAACGAAAATTTTATGGTCTGATGAATCAACATTCAAAAAGGACGGCTACATGAACATGCATAACTTGCATGAATGGCATGTAGAGAACCCTCATTTAACGAGGCAGGACCGGTCCCAGTACCGATTCAAAGTAAACATGTGGGCCGGAATTTTGAATGGTCAAATAATTGGTCCTTTTGCGCCTGCAAGCTGCCTGAAGCGTTGAATGGCGAGGTCTACTTGGACTTTCTACAGAACCATCTACCGAGTTTACTAGAGGACGTGCCATTAAACATTTACAGAGAAATGTGGTTCCAGCAAGATGGTTGCCCAGCGCACTATGCTCGCTCCGTTCGACAATATCTCGATGAAGAGTTTCCCGGGAGATGGATCGGTCGGTCTGGTCCAATCTCGTGGCCGGCCCGTTCACCAGACTTGAATCCACTAGACTTTTTTACTGGGGAGCAGTCAAAGAAAAAGTGTATTCAAAGCCAATTGAAAGTGAATTTGAACTACGGCAAAGAATAGCTAAAGCAGCTGAATTCGTAAATAACAGACGATTCGCTCAAAAGATAGCTCGATCTCTTTTAAAGAGATGTCGGGCTTGTATTGTTGCTGAGGAAGGCATTTCGAACATTTGCTGTAGTAAAAATAGTTGTATTGGTTCATTAATAATTTTTAAAATTATTGTAAATTCAATAAATAAACCTTAGTACAGGGTGTTTCATAATATATGTATAAAGCCGTGAACTGGGTGGAGTGCTACACGTATTAAAACGATAGGTACAATCATTTTTTTCTTGCGTGGAATAGTTCGCGAGAAAATTACTATCGAACTTTTTCTTTTTCAATGTCGATAATGACATTTTAAAAACGAAAGACCGCATCTCTAGAAATCAGTTGTAATAGGTTAATCAACCGCCGACAAACGCCCCGCCCCGCCACGGGCCGAGGCGAGCCGGCCTGTGGCGGTGCCTTTGATCTACGGCGCGGCTTCCATTGACGAAATTTACCTACTTTCGTGTCGTGTTCGTTCATTCGATTTAGTTGTTCACTTGAAATAGAGCTGCGCTTCAACGTAGTCGATATGATTATTTTTCTTTAAAAACGAAGATTTTTTAATGAAAATTAAAATTCAATGTCCGGATAATTTGAAGTCGCTAGTGTACTCTTTGCAAGCTATACTTTTACACCCTTTCGGCTTTATACATGTATTACGTAACACCCTGTATAAAAAAATTTGTTTCAATTAAAATTAAAACTTTTACAAAAAAAATGGTACCTATTCCAATGCATACACGAAGAGAACTAAACTAAATTCAGTGAACAATCTGTTTAAGATAGACAAGCACACGTATAATTGAGTTAAATTTAATCAGTGTGTGCATTGGAAGCGGCTCCCATGTAAAAAGCAATAAGTTTTGCCATTTTGATCAAGAAACAAAAATTTGTTAAAAACTGGGTTTTAAAGGAAAAACAATTTTTGTCAACGATAGCAGCTACCATTTACCAAGTATCATACCATCCTGGAATCCTTACTAAATGCGCCAACTTTTGACATAACTTGCCAAACTCGCGTAGTACTTTTTTTTTTCAATACAGTCAGTTAAACCTAGACGATTTTTTATTTTAAAATTTTTTCTAAGAGAAAAGTCCTATTTTTATGCAAGCTTAAGCAGCTGGTTTCAAAATTTTGATTACAGTTTAGAGAAGCTTTATTCAGGGTTACACAGCAAAAAAAAATGGGAAAAAGTAAAGATTAGTAGCAATAGGACTGAAAAGTCTGTCGCAGGGTGTGCAATATTGCGTTTTTTTTAATGCCTATAATTTTAAAATCATGCGACTTAGATTTTTTTAAATATTTTTCTGCCAACTAGCATGACTTGCCTTTTCACCCGATTCCGGGTTGACGTCGAGTTTTGGGACACCTGTATAAACAAAAAATTTTAATTTTGAAAATTTGTTGAAAACTCTTAAGTATTCAGCCTACATTTCGCCGTGTCCCGGCGCCCGACAAAAATTTAAAAAAGAAAAGTGTTGCATAATGATTAAAAAGTTATTTTATGATACAGCTGTAACGAAATAGTATGGGAAATGCTGTAAAGAAAAGTAATTTTTTAAAATTTTATGGACTGGCATGAAAAAAGTGTATCCTTAAACAACTGTTTTCACTTTCAAAAGATCTAAGTTGTCTTCATCAAGTTCCTTCACGTTTTTAGTATACGGTTTTCTAATGCTGGTTATGTAAGGATCTGAAGTATAAAGAAGAGTATGAAATACATCCTCGTTTGTAGCGGATCTTGAACATTTTCTAGCATGATGTAGACGAAATTTTTTATAATCCTTATTGCGAGATTCTTGTGCATCTTCCGAGAGTTGACCAATAGGAAGTACTGCAAAATGCTTTATGACACTTTCTCCATGAATCAAAATTAGGTGAACTGAAGATGGCATGTAGTACCATTCATAATTGCTTACATAGATCCTGGCAGTCTCGATAGTATAACTGCCAAATTTTTCAGCATTTATCTTTACACCCGATGAAGGAGCTTGCAGAATTATGTAAAGTCGTTTAATCAAATTTATATCCACTCATGTAATTTCAGCAGAGCAGCTTGCATTGTGAAAAAATCTTCTGTCAGTATTACCGTCACTTGTGGCTGACCATGTTTGGAAAGACAGATTTTAGGAAATATGTAAAATCATTGCCATACAACGAATCCAGGCGTGCAAAGTAGACAGTCCGTATTGATAAGAATCTTCATTATCAGGCCTAGCAGTCACTTTAGTCAAATCGTTCATTTGCCGTGGAGTAGCTTCACATATTGTACATGTGGAACCCGAAGGCGTATCTGTTAATACCTGAGCTACTTTATCCATCTATCATTGTAAAAAAGAGATCATGCTTCACTTGCACTCCCTCACCTTCTTTGTTAATTAATGATGGACCCCAAAAATTTATTTGACCTTTTATTTTATCCACAACAGCTTTAGTTTTCTCGGGAGTTTCTTTGCAAAATTCTATTAATATAGGCCGGCAAAAAAAAACAGATGAAGGTACCGGATTTTGCCAGACAGCATCACCTGTTAGCTTGTTAATTAACTTAATAGGCACCAAAGAAGTGATAAATAAATTTGCATCAGAAATTAGTTCAGACTCTTCTGGCAGTTTCTGTTTGTACTGGCTTTGACCGCATGAGCCATCACAGCCCCATTTACTGTATAGAAGTAAGTTATTCAATCCATTCCTATACACTGAATCTATTGTCAATATTCTAGCTGCAGTGTGATCTAATAAATCTTGAAGCCTTACTATTTTTGCACTTGTGTCTGTAATTTCTATAGCTGAAGACGGTGGATTGCAGGTAGGTTTAACTTCTTGCACTTTGTAATATGGTGGAAACACAAAACATTTTCGTGCGTTCGTAAAATTTCTCAAGTACAAATATTGTGCTTTCGTTAAATCCAAGTCAATAAATACGCTCTATGCTTCTTCATCCGTTAACATTTATGTCTGCCTTGCATCTTCTATGAGACTCGAGAATAAGGTCTTATTTTCACTGTCAGCAAACCTTAATGTTTCCACAAGTTTAGCTTCTGTTTAGTTGCTGTAACCCTCAAGGGTTACGTTCGATAGAAGAGATATGCATTATAGACGTGTTCAAATCCATATTCATTAAGTAACATTGTATTTTTCTTCTTTTACTGGATTGTGACAAGTCTGGATAAGATACGCACGGTCTCCCACGGTTTTCCAGAAGAAGTAGATGGTGTGGAGACGGTTGTAACGTCTTTAGAGTTCAGTAAAGTTACTGAATATTCTTTTTCCAACCAATTACTGTTTTTCATTAAAAATATATCCTTCTTCCGTGAAACTTCTGTCCATCATGAGGATGAAACATAAGTTGTCTTCAGATACATGCTAATTTTCTTTTAAAACTGTTGATAGTGCCTCCAATGATTTTCCTCCTTCGTATACGAAATTATTATTTCACGTTTAGGACACTTGAAAGTAGACATTTTGAAAAGTCAACAAAACACGTAGTTATATTGTATTCGTAACAATTACACTTCTGTTAATTCACCACTATTTTGTTATTTACAATGAAATGAAATAACTGTATATATACTATATGAAATATGAGGGTAGTGTGCATCTTGTTGATTTGTAGGCATGGTGGATGATGTAAATTCTGTACCTGCTGTGTTCTGTGTCGCTCCGTGTTGACGGCTGTGCACGAGTAGGTAATTACAAGTAAGCAAGCCAATAAATGTTCGTACACAATTTATTCCTTACTCCAGTACAATTCAAGCAAACAATACACAGAATGTAAGGAAGGTGAAGAAGGATGTCATGTCAATGTCAGGTCGTTATTATGAGTTCCCCACATCACTACTCCCCAGAGACCCGGGTCACGGGCGATAGTAATCTGGGAACCGGACTGTGCGTCCTGATCGAGTTTTCGTTTCTACAGTTTGATCTTGCTTTTGTGCATCAGTTGTGGGTCGTTCTCGATCAGTGTATAGGCAGGCTGGTTTAAGTCTATCGATGGACACTGTAACGATCTTCCCTTTTTGTTTAATTTTGAAAATTTGTTGCCTCTTTCTATTACAGGGTGTGGTCCTGTGTAAGCTGGTTGCAGGCTTGCACATAAAGCGACTTCACGAAGAAAGACATGACTTGTGGTAAGTAGGTCTTTGAAGATGAAAATGGAGTCCTTCCTATGTCTTGAAACGGATATTGGTTTCAGGTTTTCGGCGAATTTCCGAAGACGCGTGGTGTATTCCGTTATATCCGAAGAACCAGTGGAAGATGGAGAGAAGAATTCTCCTGGTAACCTTAGCGTCTCGCCATAAACGAGTTCAGCCGAGGATGTTCTCAAATCTTCTTTGTAGGCGCAACGAATTCCCAAGAGTACTAATGGTAAGGACTCTGTCCAATTTTCGTGCATGTGGCACATCAAGGCTGCTTTCAATTGTCTGTGGAATCTTTCCACGAGCCCATTACACGATGGGTGATAGGCGGTTGTTCTTCTGTGTTGAAAACCTGATATTTTGGCGAGGTGTTGAAACAAGTGTGACTCGAACTGTCTCCCACGGTCGGTGACTATAATTTGAGGGCATCCAAACCGGGAAATCCATCTATTAAGCAGTGACGTTGCCACGGTTTCGGCGGTAGCATCCATTATTGGTATCACTTCTGGCCAGCGGGTAAATCTGTCCACTATCGTGAGGCAGTACTTGTAACCTTTGGAGAGTGGTAATGGGCCAATCAAGTCTATATGAATATATGCGTAAATCTGACTCGTGGTATCTCATAGTTGCCCGTTGGAGAAGTCACGTGTCTTGTAATCTTTGCTCATTGACATGATATGCAAGAGCGAGCCCATTCTCGGGTATCTTTACGCATGCCTGGCCATACAAAACGCTCTCCGATTAACCTAGCTGATGCATTGGCGCCGGGATGACTTAGTGAGTGCGAAATGTCTTTGGCACATACGGTCTTGGTATTGATGTGCTGGTATCACAGTATAGTTTCGTTGTAGCATCAGGTATTATTATTTTCGACAATGAAAGTGATGATCCTACTCGAAGTAGTTCTTTCAATTCGTCGTCTGCCTTCTGTACTTTAGCGATAGCTATGATATCCACCGGTGAAATATGTATTTCTTCGATTCTTGACATGGTATCCGCGACGACGTTGTTTCTCCCCGAGATATGTCTAATATCTGTCGAGAACTGTGCGATAAAATACAGGTGACGGTACTGCCTGGGTGAACATTTATCTTTCCTATTGTGAAAAGAAAACGTCAACGGCTTGTGGTCTGTGAAGATGGTGAAGTCACGGGCCTCGATCGTGTGACGGAAATACTTGATTGCTTCGTAAATCGCCAATAGCTCCCTGTCGTACGGTGAATACTTTTGCTGAGCGGGACTGAGCTTCTTAGAGAAAAAGGCTAACGGTTGCCAATTACCATTTTGGTATTGCTGTAAAACCGCACCTACGGCCACATCAGAAGCGTCACTCGCAAGGGATAGCTTGCAGTCGCAGTTAGGGTAAGCCAGTAATGTGGCTCGGCATAAGCTATCTTTGCATGCTTGGAATGCCTCCAGACATTAATTGGACATCTTCACAGGATGATTACCCTTAACCGATCCGGTTAATAATGAATTAAGGGGACTCTGCTGTTGGGCGGTGTTAGGTATAAACCGCCGGTAGAAATTAAGTATGCCCATAAATCTACTCAACTCCTTCACTGTTCTGGGCGTGGGGAAGTTCTGGATTGCTTGCACCTTGGTGTCAAGTGGTTTGATTTCACTGGCATCGATGCTGTATCCAAGAAAGTCGACCTGCGATGCTCCAAAAATACATTTGCCGGTGTTGATAACCATACTGTAGTCCCTCAATCGGTTGAAGACTTGGCGTAGGTGTTCCTCGTGTTCTTCATGATCTCGAGAGAAAATGAGGAAGTCGTCGAGATAGGCGTAACAAAAATCGAACCCCCTGGTAAGCTCGTCCACGAATCGCTGGAATGTTTGGGCTGCGTTTCGCAGACAGAATGTCATATATTCGAACTCGTAAAGACCAAATGGTGTAGTGATTGCGGTCTTCGGGATATCTGCTGGATTTACAGGGATCTGATTGTAAGCTTTTACTAAGTCAAGCTTCGAAAACATATTGCAGTTGGAAATGGAGTGAGTGAAGTCGTGGATATGCCGTATAGGGTAGCGGTCCGGAATTGTTCGAGCATTGAGCATCCTGTAATCCCCGCAGGGTCTTCAACCCATTTTCTTTTTTAGGCGCAAGATGAAGAGGTGAAGACCAGGCGCTCTCCGATGGTCTTGCTGTACCGCTTTTCAGCATGGCTTCAAATTCGACCTTTGCTTTCTTGAGTTTATCTGGTGGGAGGCGTCTGGGAGAACAGCTGACCGGTGGTCCTGGAGTGGTTATGATGTGATGCATTGTGTTATGCTTCGGTGTTCCCAAAACTCCTGCTGGACTTGTTATTTCCGGATACTCCTTGAGGATCTTGTGATATGTAGACTCACCCAAGGATATCTTGATTGATGATATGGCATTGGACGTAGCTGCTGATCCTCCTGTCGCGATTGACGTCACGCTGTCTATCAGCCTGTTGTTGCGGACGTCGACCATAAGGTTGTAATACTTCAAGAAGTCTACCCCAATAATGGGCTTGGATACGTCAGCGACGACAAAACGCCAAGAAAAGGCACGACGAAGTCCAGTCTAGTTCCAGGTGTGCGTAGCCATACGTATTGATTGTGGTCCCATTTGCTGCGCATAGCTGGTAATCTGTTTTTGGTCGGCGCTGTTTAAGTTTCGAACGAGGGTAAACGCAGAGATCGCTTCCCGTATCGATCTTGCCAAATTTGTGATGGTACCAGCAAACCGGAAATCTTCGATGTTCGCTGTCTGTACGAGTCCTAGACGAACTGCGAGCACAATGTCTACCTCTGGATTGTGATCGGGATCTGGGACGTCGGTTGTGAAACTGTTTTGTCAGATCGTGCATCTGCTTGCGTAGCTCCGCGATTTCTCTTGCCATGGCATCCATTGAAGACCCTGGCGCCGGCTGGGAAGGCTTCCGGTCACCCAGCTCTTCGTGCATCAACAGTTGTTTCACTTTTTTTTCGTTGGAAGATGAGAGACGTTTTATTAATTCACTCTTCAATTTGAGAAATTTGTTTGTTGGTGGCGGAGAAATAATTATATCTCTTACTTCTTTCGCGTATTGTGGATCCAGTTGTGCCGTGACGTAGTAAAACTTTGTGGTGTCGCTGGATATTCCCGATAACACAAACTGGTATTATATTTGTGCAAACTATAACTCAGGATCGTCCGGTGATAACGGCGGAATCCGAATGCCGACCATGTTGACTTCCGCGGAAGGGACAGTGGAACCGCGCACTTCGCTGTCCGTTGCATCGCTGTATAACGCGGTATTCTTTCCTTTGTCCACCGACATTTCATAATTTTTCGGAAACGGTACACTCTTGTTATCTTCTTCCAGATGTTCCTACGGGGTCACCAGTGTAGGTATGGTGGATTATGTAAATTCCGTACCTGCTGTGTTCTATGTCGCTCCGTGTTGACGGCTGTGCACGAGTAAGTAATTACAAGTAAGCAAGCCAATAAATATTCGTACACAATTTATTCCTTACTCCAGCACAATTCAAGTAAACAATACACAGAATGTAAGGAAGGTGAAGAAGAATGTCATGTCAATGTCAGGTCGTTATTATTTTCACATGCAACATGAGTGCAAAAAAGATAAACGCCCTAATATCAATAATAAATTACAAAACTTACCGCAAACTATTGATGTAAACAGCAACATTTCAAACCGCAATAGATAGCGAGCGGTTTTCCGTTTTCTGACTATTATCACATTTTTACTAATTACTCCGAAAACCGCAAATATCCGCACCTCTTTTTTATTTGAATATTTATAGCAACATTAATCAACATTTAATGTAAAGCAGGGGTAAACGTGGGCAACTGTCAAGTCTCGATGAACTTTAAAAAAACTTTTTTTTCACCATATTTTGTTTTGCAATTATTTTAAGGTAAACGTTAACATCATATTAAATACATGTTGTTGTTATTTTTCAAAAGACGAGGTTTCCAGAAATATATAATACATGATACCTTTTCCTGTAACGTATAACAATAAAATCAATTTGAAAGTGATGAAGTGAGCGGGCTTAACATGGACACCCGTCAAAACTCTAAAGTTTATTGTGTTGTAAAAAAATCATTTCATATAATATGTATAATTTTTTGATATTATAGTCTAGTTTGGTCCTTAAACTATTGAGTAAAATAAAAAAAGCATGCCAGTAGCGACATTGACAAAAACCATTTTTAATCAGCAGTTGTTCTACGATTTTCCATAGTGCGGCGCCCGCCGTCGGTTCTTCTCTGACGGGAAATTGGTAGAAAAGACAGCGCTTTTATCTTTTCATAAAAATATGTAGGTATTTCGTGGAACCTGTTCATCACGATGTTTTCCGTCTTAATTCAGAAGCAAAAAGCGTAGGGGCATATCAAAGTAAAATGTATTGCTCATAGAATAAGGCCCATTTTACTATCCCGCTTTTTGAAAAACGGAGCGACGCGTAACATAATACGAGTGATACAAAAATGAACCTTATTCTATGAGCAATACATTCCACTTCGATTTGCTCTCACGCCTTTTGCTTCTGAATTTAGTCGACTGAATTTAGTCAGGTGTAATAAGCGCATTATTAATGTAGATAAGTAGGTAACATTTAGTTCGACGCCTGGTAGTAAGATGTAGGAGGTTCGTTTGTTTTAATATGGATGGCATGAGGTTATTAAACTCCTCCTTATGGTGCGTACACACTCAACGTACGCCAACGAAGTGCTGTCGGCCGAATTCGCCGTTGGCTACAGCACGTTCTTTAGACTTCTAAGGTCCAATACTTGCATTTCGTGGTCAAGCAAGTAGCTTTGTAAGATTTGGGAGTTTTGACCGATTCGGGCTCGTATTCACACGTTTGTTCGTTGGCCTTCGGTGTCCGCCCAAACTGCGTTTGGTCGATAGCTTCTATCCGTTTGATGTTACCGCCACGCTGCGCTGCGGATCGCCGGCCGGCACGCGCCAACAGACAACCGTTGACCGAAACCGGTGCGTGTGTACATAGCATTAGGCTCCTGGTAGTAAGCTTAAGAAGGTTGCTCTATTTTCATAGGGGTCGCACGAGGTTATTAAACTGCTCCTTGTAGGAGCATCAACTTGAAATAGAGCTGCGCTTCAACATAGTCGATATGGTTATTTTTCTTTAGAAACGAAGAGTTTTTAATGAAAATTAAAATTCAATGTCCGGAAAATATGAAGTCACCAGTGTACTCTTTGCAAGCTATACTTTAACACCCTTTCGGCTTTATACATGTATTACGTAACACCCTGTATATGCTAAGTTTTTGTTTTGGAATTCTTTTTTCTTAGTACAATTATTTAGAAATTAACTTACTTGTTATTATCATCTTTTGCTACTGCACCACTCTCCAATTTCTTCCAGCGGGTTACAACTGGGTCAGCGGCATGATTTGGACCCCAACGACCACACACTCCTCTGCCTATAATGCCTGTCCTTCCTATTGGGTTTAGAGGAACGCCATTCCTGATGTTATAGTTTTCCACGTAGCTCTTCCTGTTTACATTTCCATCTAAGGAATTCCATTTTGGCTTGAAATTTGAATCCCCTAATAATAAAATAAGAGTGTTAATGAATCATAATGAAATGTATACAAAACAATTCAATAATAATATGCTACATATTGATAAAAGTAACAATGCGCATTGAGTTTACAACTTGCATGACATACTTAATAAGAAATTGCCTTTGGTTGTTTTTACCCAGACTGTGGCATAGCCCAAAAGGAAGGGGTTATTATGTTACATATTTGGCAAACAAGCAAGTTAGCCATGTAAAGAAAACGGTCAGCTCAGCCTATGTACAGACAGCAATGCCAAGTGCGTCACTAATGTATTGCCCACCTTGAATGCAACCTTTAACATACCTCTTGATCAATATATTGATTTTTTCTCACCACCACTACAGAACTCTCAATTAATGACAAAATATAATTCATTCATTCAGTCACTTCATTTTTATCTCAATGTATAAAAAATAATATTATAATACTAGTGGACCCGGTGCGTTTTCGTTATCGTTCACGTACACCAACTTTACCCCTACATACCCTTTTTTTCTTGCTTATAAATTTTACTCTTGAATCACTCTATCTATTGATAAAAACCGCATTAAAATCCGTTGCATAGTTTAAAAGATCTAAGCGTACATAGCTCCAGATGGCGGGAAGTGATTTTTTTATACCATGTACCTATAAGTATGTGGAGCGTATTCTTCAAACCTACAACACATATTTTAAAAATTATTCCACCATTGGAAAGTCGTTGTTCCAGGTGGACATAGAGACTAATTGACTTGCAGTCACTTACTACATAAGCACTAACTTAGGCTAAGCATGTTTCAAAAACTTAAGTTTGGTAGAATTACAGTAATTATTTTTATACTGTGTAGGTACAGGTGGTATTTTTATTATGTTATATGGTAAGCAAACAGACAAGCGAACCCCCTGCTGCAAAGTGGTCACCGCTGCCTATAGACATCAGCAACACCAGGGGTATCGCCAATGCGTTGCCCACCTCTATAACATGTTGCTCTGGCAGCAAAAAGGCAAACGCCCCTCTACTGCCAAAGCCACGGTTCCCCAAATCCCCACCCCATGGAGCACTGGAGACTTTACTCACAGGCAGACTCAATATTATTTAAAATAGTATTGTTTGGCTGCGGTATTCTATAAGGTGGAGGTCTTCCCCAGTCGGGCGGCTCCGATTCTAACGGTATTCCCCGCTATGCCCTACCCCTCTTTACATAGATAAATATTGATAGGTAATTTACCCATTTTTGTTTTTCTTTAGGTAACAAGTATTGAAGAAACTACTAAGCAGTTCTGAAGGATATGGCAGTTAACATAAAAAGACAAATAATTTCGGTAGAAGTTGTGAAGACTCACCTATTTCAGGATCTGCCCAAGGTTTTCCCTCTATAGAAGACGATGTATAGTTTCGGGGCTGATAATCATCATAACTGGTAGTCCAGCTCACTTTATCATCAGAAACAAGAAACCTCTCCACACTAGATTTTGGATATAATCCTCCCCGGCACTTAAAGTGTATCATTGCAAATCCGGCTTTGATCATAAGACAACTTAAAAATAATCCCAATAAATACAATCTCAAGTTGCTATGACTAAGATTATGATTTGACATCCCGCGCATTAACTATCAAAACAAACTAAACCAACCACAAACTATGAACAGTGTTGCCAACTAGGCAAATAAGAAATGTGCTAAATAGCTGTTAAAAAAATGCCAAAAATATGCTAATTTTTTTAATAAAGTGCTAAAATAAAATGCCAAATTAATGTAAAATTTTAATCAGTTATTATAAAATATACGGACTAAAGCGTACTCCACATGTCCGCTGAAACTTTCGGCGAAACTTTTGCCGGGAATTTGGTCGACCCTCTACATTCTCGTCTATTAGGGATGTGGTGGGAGTCAAAACGCGTCGACACTATATCGATTCATCGGTGTAATATCGCTAATCTGCTGTAAACAGGGTCACAGAGGTGATGGCAGCTGCTCTAATGTAATTACTTGATCTACTAATATCCTGGATCATGGTCAAGTGTACCCCGAACCTGTTACGGGAAAAAGCGGTAGGAATATAAATATAAAATCGATCGATTCGAGACGACAACAAACTATCTCTACTTAGTCTATGAAATAGGCGAGACATGCCAAACATGCACGGGACTACATGAATGTAGGCGAATACTCCCTCTACATTTTCGTGTTCCCGCGGAACTCTCCACATGTGGAGTGCGCTTAACTGTATGTGGGATTACAACGAGTTTTGAAAAAAATTGTCTATGTCTTGATCTTCATCAACTGTAGCTGTAGATGTGGAAGGCAAAGCTTATTCACTCTAGCCTTGAAGGCGTCCAGATTATAGTGATCAGGGGACACACTCGCAGGCAACGTGTTCCATTCCTTACCCATTCATATTATAAAGGTTGAACCAAAGCGACTCGTTCGGACAGCTGGAAGATCCACGACATAAGGATGAAGTGCTCGCCCTGATCGCGTTTCCCGTTGGCGGAAAGGGGCCGGCGGAATGAGGTCGTGCAAATGTTTCGCACACTCTCCGAAATGCAACCTGTAGAAGACCGACAGTCGCGCAACCCTACGCCTATGCTCGAGGCTCTGCAGCTTAGCCTCAATCAATTGCGGGTCACAAATTATCTTCTTTGCACGTTTCTCCGCCGAATCCAAAGCGGCCAGTTGGTATTTGGCTGATCCAACCCAGAGATAGCAGCAGTACTCCACGCAGGATCGGATTTGTGCTTGATATAACTGAAGCAACTGGTCTGAAGTGAAGTACCACCTGACTTTCGAGAGGATACCAAGTTTCTTGGCTGCAGTCTTAGCTTTGGATTCGATGTACTGTCCAAAGTTGAGATTGGTTAAGATATAATAAGTAATTTCCACATTCCGGAAAGCCGGAGCAAGCTAAAATGTACTCCATTTAGCGGAAAGGACACACGCCTGTGTTTTGGTAGCGTTGAACACCTCCAGATTGGCTTTGCCTCAGTCGGCGACTGCCTTGATAGCTTCGTTCAAACGACTAACCACGGTCCCTCGAGAAGACTGAATGTCGCCCCGTTTAGCTTTTGCCTCTGACAGATATCTATCCGTTACTGTGCTGTCGTCAGCGGGTACAAGAAGATCGTTAATATGCAACAGGAAAAGAGTCGACCAGAACCGACAACTGAGGAACTCCCGCGTCGATAGTCTGAAGACCAGACGAGTAACCATCGAGAACTGATTGGAATCTGGATTGATCGTCCACTCAGAAAATTCGATATCCAGGTGCAAAAACCAACAGGAATACCAAATTAGGGAAGCTGGCTTAGCAGGGCTGCGTGCCAAACCCTGTCCAAGGCCTTGGAATCAAGAGACACAGCAGGGCCTTGCCATGCTTCTTAACGGCCTCACTTGATATATAAATGGCATACCTACACCAGAAGGTCCCCAGTCGACCGACCACGGCGGAATCCGTACTGGTAATCGCTGAGGAGATCGTTACCTTCGAGATGCGTAAGGAGTTTATTGTTCAGTGCACCGAGGTGACCGAAATAGAACGGTAGTTGGCAGAGTCTGCGCGGCTGCCTTTCTTAGGCACGGGCTGCACATTGGCAAGCTTTCACGACTTAGGTACAATACCAATCTCAAGTGAGAGGCGAAACAAGCGTGTGAGAATAGGAGACAACTCAGGGGCACTTCTACGCAAGACCGTCGCTGGTATACCATCAGGTTCACTGTTGAGGATAAAAATACCTCGGTTCCGAGCCGGTTACATCCATTGTTAAGTTGACGATAGTGGCAACACTGTCGGCCCATCGGCAGCGTTGCCAGATCGTACCTTTTGGTACGATTTACGTACTATTTGGCCGACTGTCGTACCTTTCACGTGCTTTGCTCCACATCGTACTATCTAGTACGTTTTTACAAAAAGTTAAATTTAGCTGAGGGAGGTGGTCACTTTGCCTTTTATGTCCGCAAAATACCGTAAAATAATGGAAGGAAGGGTTGATTTTGCCGTGTTTTTGCTCACTGACACCAGCGGCTAGTAAATAAGGTCTTGTCTTGTCAAAATAACGACGTTTTATTGGCTACAAAATTTAAACCGTACCTTTTGAGCTATTTTCGTACTATCCATCGGCCATTTTTGTACTATCCTCCTGTCTAGTCTTATTGTCTTGTTTTTATATTATCCAAAGAAAGCAACTTAATCACACTCTAAATGCTATGTATTTGTTATTGAAGAAATAAACGCAGGCATTTTAAGTAATTCATCAGTTTTATTTCGGTGCGCTGTGTTGGACACCACGCAGGGCACGCGTCATTCTGCCCCACATTCACTAGCCTTGTTCACGTCCGGACTCCGCAGGATTTAAAAATATATTTCTGATGTATTCGCACGTCTGCCATAGTGCAGTCAGTGCGGGTGAGATGGGTGGAGAACTGTATATCGTTTATCCTTTGTTTTTTAGCTTCATATTTTTTTAGTGAAAAGGATGGGTTAGGGGGACGGTAGTTGGACGAGGTGGCGCTCCGCCGCCGACCAGCTAGCATCACCATTGCCGCACGGGAAGATGCCTGACGCGGAGAACGCGGGGAAGCCCGAACCCCCCCAGATTGGATACCTGGCCCTCCCATCCGGTCAGCAACCGGCAAGGTAGAGAAATCTGAGATTTTTGTAAATGGCGGAGCAGAGTTTCACTGGTGGCTAACCAACTACTTGGGCCACCGACTATCTACGATCTGCCAGCGGCGGCACCGTGCTTCGGATCCCGCTCCCCTCCGAAGCCAGGCACTCGGTACGGGAGTGGTAAGCAGTAGAAGAATCGGTTACGCAGAGCGACCACATCTGTCCAGACCCATCCTCTTAGATGGCTACTCCAGGCATCGAAACGAAACTCGGCTGGGCCGCTTGGCGACGGAGGAAGGTAACCAGCCACGGCCTAAGCCTACCACCGAAGTGAGCACTGTCCTTTTGCACTACCTGGGGACCACGTGTAGTAGTAGTGTAGTATCTGGAGTCATGAAGCCGAAATTGGATATCCAGTAAAAATTTCAAGTGGCAATCTTGAACATTTTTTGTTAGACTCACGAAGGTATTCATGGTATGTTTTTGATAACATAGAAGCGTGAATAACAATAGAATTTTACAAAGTTTTCAACCAGACAAACTGATATTTTCACTTATTTTTTGAGAATCATGCTAGTGATTAGTACTAGATCATACTAGAGTAACCTAACTACTAATTGAAACAACAAAAGCCACTAAAAAATCCACTAGTCACTAAAACCAAAATTCGTCTGCTAAAAGGTAGATAAATCTAAACCACCAGATCTAGTGGAAATTCCACTAAGTTGGCAACTCTGAATCGAAGTAAAAAAAAATACAGTATTTAGTTTCCCTAAAAGTACGACCGGAATCCTGAAATAGTATGAAAATGGCTAAGGTACGGTGTGTCGTTCCTTAAATTTTATCAGTATTTAGGGGGGGACGGGGGTCTAAAGTAGAGTACGGTTTAAAATCAAACGGTCGTATTTTAGCCAATACAACGGCTTTATTTTGTCTGTGTCAAAACCTCACTTGCCGGTGGTGCTGGTGATCAAAAATACGTCAAAGTTGGTCGAAATCTATCCGTCCTTTCATTATTTACGGTATTTTACGGGCAGGAAAGGCAAAGTGACCGACCCTACAGCAAAATCTGGCATTTCGGGATTCAACGGCAAAAAGGTACAAAATAGTACGATGAGGAGCAGGGTACGCCAAAGTACGACACACGGTGAAATAGTACGTAAATCGTACTAAAAGGTACGATCTGGCAACGCTGAATAGATATGAATGAAAACTTTACCTACTATAGACAAGCAAAGTGGCCACCTCATAAGTGACACAGGCTTGCTATATACGATAAAATTTTGGTTCGATTGATCGGGTTCCGACATAGTAAAGCCCAGCAGCGGTACCGCCTATCTCCAAGTTAACGCCGCGATTTTGATCCCACGTGTGGAATGACGTCACATAATTTGTATGTAACTGCCGAACTCAGTATCGGTCAGAATGAACGAAATGAATGCCATTGGGGAGTATATAGTAACGATTCGTTTCGCATTTTGATTGTGAAACATCGTAGTTTTAAATAAAATAAAATACTACATTAAAATGAAACATTTACTTTATAATATAATATTTACAGATTCTTTTCGTATTTTGTTATTTTGAGTGCATCCTAAGAACCTATAACACAAGATCAAATTAAAACTAATAAGCTTGAAAATTATTTATTTATTTATTTAGGACAACCAACAAGACTAACAAAGTTATAGCATCTTATAGCTAAAAATATAGTTTCTTTCTAAGTGCAGCCTTAATTATAGGTTACCACTACATGGAATATAGACAACATCGTTTCACATACTACTTAACGTAGGTTATTGTTGAACTACTTAAAGTACTATAAATATATTTTTTGAAAAAACTATGTTATATAATTAAAATTAAAATATGTAGGAAATACCAACAACAAAACACTAGAAACAGAGACCGAGAGAGAAGTAACAATTTTCTTTTTGATTGTTCCAGTGGACTCACAAAATAGATCTATGTCCATAAGTTTGCTCATTTTATTAAACTGGGATTGTAACCGATTCAAAGTTGAAAACTTACCTAGGTTACTCCTAAAGCCAGCGATTATGTTAGTAGAAAGTAACATAAAATTCACTCCCATGAAGTTAGAGTATAATTAACTTTTATCAGCAGCGGCACCGCCGATTTCCAATAGCATGATCCCACCCCTCTGAAACGACGTCACAACATGCATTTTAGATATTCTGTCACGTCATTCCAGAGGGTGGGATCATGCAATTAAAGATCGGCGGTACAGCTGCGGTAATACCGCTGCTGCAGCGGCATGTAATTAACACAAACTGCAATAGATATTTAGTTATTTTCACCGCGCTGAATGTGTTATGTATACATGTTGATATATAAAACTAATAATGTTATATTAGCCTATGTTATATACTTTGTTATTAGAGATAAAAAATGATGTTATTATTAGAAGTTCTTGTAATAATAACATATAAATTATACAAAATTTCACTTCAACAATTACGCAAGCGCCGCCATGCGCCGCTTCAGTACTTCCTGCACATAAACCCCATGGTTGGCGTAGAGCTTTATATCTGGTGTAATGTCGACCCAGTTTACACCGACCGCGTCGTCGCCGGCTTGCAGACGCAGACTGCCAACCACACTGTCGTCCTCGTCATGGAAATTGTACGCGATGGTCTCCAACCAAGCGTTGTCAGTGTTGCGCGGGTCGTCCACATACCCCCTGTACACTTCCTCGCCGTGACTGAAGAACTCGGCGAACCTCGCCCGCAACGCCTCTTTCTCGCCTGGAAAGGTAATCGTAACATATTTCTCGTATTATTGAGTTGTCACATCACGGTGATGACTACGTACAACACTAGAGCATAAGTGCATTATCACAAGGGAAGGCCAAACTAACGCATCAAGCCCGCGTCCGCGGTAGCAGCGTGCACGCTGGCGATGACTGAGTGTGCAAAAGTTGTTCACACTGTCGCGTTTGCGTCAGGTTGGCCTCGTTTCTATGAATATTCATCAACAGCCACTTGCAGTCCATTGCTGGACATAGGTCTGCAGTTTTGCGCATCAGGTCCATGGCCACAAAAAGTTTTGTTACATGGTAAGATATTTATTAGGCAAATACATAGCTACTGTTATGAGAGGTAAGTAATCTTAGGTCAGAGGTGAGTGTAGTGAGAATACAGAGAAGAGATACAGATAAATACTTCCTTGCGGGGTTTTACGCGTAATTGTTGCGATGGTCTCAAGTTCAAGTTCAAATTATTTTTATTCAATATAAATATTCTCTGATTTATATTGAATAAAAAAATTTTTATTCAATATAATACTCTTTTTGAAAGTCACAGATATAAACAATATCATAAATTATCAATAATAGTTAATTGAAATTAAAATATACATCACAAAATTACAAATTTCAATGTATGGTATGGCTACCATGTCATTAGTGGTATGTGACTACAATGCTCCACCGACAAGAGTCATACTCTTAAATATATGATGGTGATGATGACTACATAATGTAAAGTTTTAAATTACGGTATAATGTCATTATGTGATTAGAGCAATTGAATATATTTTTTAATAAATTATAAAATTAGGTAAATAGTTTTTTAGAAATTCGCATTGTAATCCAAGATTATCAAAATACAATAAATATCATATAAATTATAATTATTATTAATTAATTAATTAAGTCAACTAACAAATTAAATAATGTTATTTACTACCGCGAATTACATTATTTATTTGATATAATTATTTCGAAAATCCTAGGTGCAACTTGCAACCTACATTTGTTATTGATGAATTTAAAGTGGTGGTAGCAGGGCCACGATGGTCAAATGGCGGTCGTCCACTGTAATTACGGTCGATCTGCGAAATCCTAGATCATGGTCAAGCCGGACCCCGGGCTCTCGTGCGTGAGAGTACAACTGGGACATTAACGCTAAGATGATGATTTTTTTTCCATCCTACACTGTACATTTGACTATTAAGCAAAGTTTGTAAATAGCTTACCATCAGACATTGCGAAGGAGTTGCTTGCTTCCTCTTCAAACTCTCTGACTGCAGCTGCCGCGACTCTTTCGCCAGGATCCACCATGCCTCCGGGAATGGCCCACTCCCCTGAATCACTTCGCTTGATAGAAATAAATTGTAGTATTGGCCTGGAAGCAAATGGTTTTAGCTAAATTAATTGTGGGAAAAGTGTAACTGAAATATTTTTAATTGGTAATGCTTTTATCGACAATGTCTTTTATGAGCAAAAAATTTATTTTCTGCTGAAACGGTCAGCACACATAAGTTTAAAGTTTAATGTTTGTAAAAACGTAGATTTACAGGGCATAAATTCTTCAAGTAACAGTTAATGGCGTCACCGTTGACAACATCGAGCACAACGCAGATCAATGGCTCAGGACTTAGCCCTGATATTAGACCTTTTCATTCTTTCATTGTGGTATTTTGGTTTTTTAAGTGCGCCGATTACCATCTGAGCATAACAGGGACAGCGAGCATGGTGCGTTTGCTTGGGCCCTGGGATAGTTCTATGGTCCAGCAACTTCCATATATATTAAAGTTTGTAGCTATTTTTAGGATTTACCCATACAAAATGTATAAGTATATGTATTCTCTTAACTTATCACTACTGAGGTAGGAAGTGTTGTATTCGAGAACATTAAAATATACGCTGTATGCTAAGTTTTTGTTTTGGAATAATTTTTCTTAGTACATCATCATCATCTTGGCGTTAATGTCCCAGTTGTGCTCTCGCGCACGAGGGCCCGGGGTCCGCCTTGACCATGATCCAGGATTTGGTAGGTTGGATAATTACAGTGGAGCGACAGCCATATGACCTCCATGCTACCAGGGGAACCTGACCAGATTGGATCATGGTTACACATCCAGTCGATTGAATGTGCAGGTTTCATCACGATGTTTTCCGTAAGAGCATAGGTTAGTATTCAATTGATGTACATAACTCAGAAAACAGTCGTTGGTATATGGCCGGAGCGGGATTCGAACCCGTGACCTCTGGCTTACGAGTCGAATACTGTAACCGCTCAGCCGCCGACGCTCCCGACGCACCGACGCGCAATTATTTTTTCTTAGTACAATTATGTATTAATTAAACTTACTTGTTATTATCATCTTTTGCTACTGCACCACTCTCCAATTTCTTCCAGCGGGTTACAACTGCGTCAGCGGCATGATTTGGACCCCAACGACCACACACTCCTCTGCCTATAATGCCTGTCCTTCCTATTGGGTTTAGAGGAACGCCATTCCTGATCTCATAGTTTCCCATGTAGCTCCTCCTGTTTATATTACCATCCAAAGTATTCCAGTTTGGCTTGAAATTTGGGTCTTCTAATAAAAAAAAAACAGAGTGGTAATGAATCATAATGAAATCTAACCAAAACAATTAAATCATTGTATGCTACACAACAGAGTTCAGCAAGTTAGCCACGCAAAGAAAGTGGTCAGACAGCAACGCCAAGGGCGTCACCTCTTAAAGGATAATTTTAGATTAGAATTTTGAAGTTGAATTAGAATAGGATTAATTTTTTTCTCAAAAACAACCACTACAGCACTCTCAATTAATCACGAAATATAAATATTTCAATGTCACTTCATTTTTATCCGAAAGTATTAAAAGTAATATTATAATACTAGTGGATCCGGCGCGACTTCGTTCGCGTACACCTACTTTACGCCTACCTACCCTTTTTTTCTTGCTTAAAAACCTTTCTCTTGAATCACTCTATCTATTGTTGAAAACTGCATTTAAAACCCGTTGCGTAGTTTGAAAGATCTAAGCGTACATTTACATACAACACATATTTAAAAAATTATTCCACTATTGGAAAACATTATTCCAGGTTAACATAGAGACTAATTGACTTGCAGGTGCTTACTACATAGGTTTAGTACCTTAGGCTGAGCAAGTTTAAAAAACTTAAGTTTGGTAGAATTACACTAATTATTTTTATACTATGTAGGTACAGTTGATATAGATAAACATTGAAAGGTAATACACCCATTTTTGTTAAGTAGTTTAGAAGGATAAGGTTACTTAAAAAGACAAATAATTTAGGAAGAAGTTGTAAAGACTCACCTATTTCAGGATCTGCCCAAGGTTTTCCCTCTATAGAAGACGATGTATAGTTTCGAGGCTGATAATCATCATAACTCGTAGTCCAGCTCACTTTATTATCCGAAACCGGAAACCTCTCTACATTAGATTGTAGATATAGTCCTCCCCGGCACTTAAAGTGAGTGTTAATCATTGCAAAACCGCCGATCATAAGATAACTTAAAAATAATTTCATTAAATACAATCTCAAGTTACTATGACTAAGATTAAGATTTGACATCGCGCGCATTATCTAGCAAAACGAACCAACCGACCAAATCGAAGTAAATAATATAAATGAAAAGTTTACCTACTGTAGTAAGGTATATAAGCAAGATAGCCTCACAGATGACACAGGCTTGCGACATATGATACAATTTTGGTTCAGATAAAATCCGGTCGATTAATCGGGTTCCGACATAGTGAAGCCCAGCCCGTCTACAAAATAATATGCGTTTCAGGTGAGGTTGAAACTAAACTATAAAACATAGGCGGCATGATGGGGTGGCGAGGTAAGACGGGGCCATCTACGTAAACAAGAAACTAAACATTTGCGAATAAAAAAACCAAGCCAATAGGAAGCCATACTCCGTATTGCCACCTCGAGGTGGTGGTAGCCAGGAATAGTTACGACTTGCCGCGACTTGTAATAAATGTGCGGCAAGCGAGAATGAACCTTATGTTCTAGAACGTAGGGTTCTATAGTCACTTTACAGACGACCGTCTGGAATATACCCGGACGTGTTGCCGCGGCACTTCTCGATTCGTCGTTCCCGAAAAACGTTCGGACTAGTTTACTCACAGACAAAACAGACTAAACACAAATCACAAATATTCCCTGTTCGCTCGCTCTACAATGATTATGAATCTTGCTATCCCGTTTATTCATCCATTGGAATAAGTTAACAAAAATGACGCGCGCAATGTTTTGAACGTTCGACATATTGCTCGAGGGCCTAACGACACGTTTCTTTTGAAACATCGGTGTAAATTTTATAATTTCCTAATAAAATTTAAATCAAACCATTTAAAAGACGGTGTAATTTAGTGCACATTTATGAGAAAGCGCAAAGTATGGAAATACAAATGGATTATCTTTTCATCGGTAAGTAATTTCATTCGTGGTCGCGGCGATCGGGAATCAATTTTAGAAATTGTGATAAAAATAAACATCGTAATAGTGTGAATTTGCAATTATTGAAATGCTTTACCTTAAAACAATATGCCATTAAATATAGATTTAAAATTATTGCCAAATTTAGCAATATTTCGGTGTCTAAATCGGTACGAAAATATTTTGATGCTAACAGGGTCGGACTTAGTATTTATTGTATAGAATTTTAATACTCAAATCTTGTAAATTGCGGTCCACAATTTTATATGTATCAGGGTTTCATACACAAAATATACCTAAATGACATTTTAAATGTTCAGACATTTTATGAAACAACGGATTAATACGTTTATTTATATTTATTTGTTTTTCTAGGTTTCCTAAAGACCAGACATGGTGATGTCTGGGTTGCAAATTGGAAGTGCTGCGTTGTAAACATTTTCAAGAACAAGATAATATTTATTTATTTATTTATTTAACATTTATTGTGCACAATAAATAGTATACAAAATTGACATACAGATAAGATCACAACAGGTACAGCTTATTTCTAAAGAAATATCTTCCAGCCGACCAACACAGAGAGGGCAAAATCGAGACGCAGATGGCGTGCACCTTAAATTTACGTATCTACTATATACCTACATAAATTATTAAACAACGAAATACATACACAATACATACATACAAATATAAAGAATATAAATATAAATTTATACATATATGTATATATTTATATATCATGGATAACAAATGGAAAGATAGTGCTCTTTTACACGTTTTTTAAACGTATCAGGTGAAGGACTGGTACGTACAGTATGTGGCAGCGAATTAATTAGATGCAAGTCCCTTCTGTCCTGGTGCACCATAATTGTATGAATTTTTACTGAAAATAAAGAATATGCTGCCTGTTTAATATATTAATGTACCTATCCTTTTCATTATTATTCTTTTTTTCTCTCTAGAGGACATCATATTCAATTTATTGGGAAGTCACATAGGCCTACCTGCTTAGTTTAGAAGTTATAAGGCAACAAATAAACATTTATACTGGTCAAAATCATAACCCTCCTTTTTGCAAAAGCAAGCACTGCCAATTCACGGTATGTAGAATCGAGAGATCGAGAAGACGGTGGTAGGTATCAGGGCGTGGGTTTGATTCACTAGACACCTTACCTTTTATTATAATGACAAAATTAAATTTTAAGTACAAGTAAAAAAAAATGAAGTTGTCAGGTGCGAAATACGCCAACAAGTCAGATTTTGTGTGCACGTTACTAGTAGAAAGTCGTAGCAAAATATAATATCTGCAGATAGGCTGCCTTGTTCCGTCACTGCATTTGCATTAGTGTGTGTGTTATAGAGATGTGTGACATTTTGTCTCGTATTTCAACTCGAACTGTACTCTCTGCTTCTGTATATAAAATTTTTCCTCTATGAGTTTACTAGAACATTTCAGTATCAGGGCCAGGGTATATAAACCGCAGTTTGAAGTTCAGCTTGACGTGGAAGCCTTGCAAGAGAAGTAAACTTTCGGAACATGCATCAGCGTTTCACTCCAAATAACGAACCCTAGCACAATAATCCGCTCCCCATAAGTGGCAGTTGTCAAAGCTACCGCAAAAAGTTAAATGGTAGCTCCCCTGGACGACGGTGTCCGCTTAAGGTACATCGCGGACCTAGGGAAAAAAACCATTTTGACTGGCAGACATATATTGCTCAATTGCATTGCCACCTATCGTATCCAATTGCAAAGTATAAACAATCCATGAACCTATGAAAATCGGTTTAGGCGTTTCTAAAACTTTTTGCGACACTATTGGACGGCAATTGATTTTATAGCTGTCCGGTAGCGTGGTGTCCTACCGCTACCCACAAACGTTTGCGGGCGTATGTAGAACACCCTACCAAAGTTTCATAAAAATTGGTCCAGCCGTTTCGGAATTCATCACTCGTATGTACACTGGTCGCTATCACTCGCAAATACTCTGTATGTATCGTATCACTAATTTATAATGTGACATCAGTGTTTCTAGGTAAATAATCAGTGAGCTGTAATTGGTCGTGACGTGATGATAATAAATAATAAACAACAAATAAATAGTGGAAGAAGTGTATTATATTTTCAAATATCGTACACTACATTGTATTTGAAAAATTACTTATTAAAAAACGTTGTTATCTTATCTTATACACTAGCATATACATAATACAGTCTTATTTCTTTCTGCGCGTGGTTTTCCTTGTTGTTGTAGGTTTTTTGAAAACAACTTCATCGTCTTTTTTCTGGAAATCCTCATCTGAAAATAGTGTTTTTATATAAATAAATAGCATAATTAAATTAAAACTAAATCTGATAATATGTTAGTAAACAAAATCTATTGATTGTGAATACTAACCTGATTCGTCTGAATCATTTGACGGCTTATTATTGCGCGCCAATGCCGCTTTCCTGCTGGATTTCCTCACAGATTGTGGAGTACCTTCCACATTTGGTGGTTCATTCTGTAAATAAAAATAAATTAGCTTAGTTAGCTTAGTAGATCATATGTAATCGCAAAAGTAATAATTTCAAGTTACGTAATTAGCCTACTGGTCCAGCCACTGTGATGCTGGGAGTTAGCTGGTCTTTTGCTACAACCATGAACTTCGTTTTAGAAATATTCATAGTCAACCCCGCTTGCGGATTATAGCCCTCGTTCTCGAGAGCACAACCGGGACGTTAACGCCAAGATTGATGACAGTGTCATTAGCCAGCATATATTAAATGATTTATGACCCTGCCGTTTACTTTGACACTACTTACAATTCTTCCAGGGCTTCGGATATTATTGCCGATTTTACAAATTACAAATATAGTTAGTTCCTAACAAAAGCTCGACGACCGCCGTTTTCTTTCCATCCATTTGGCGCTAACCACATTAAAGTCAGTACCAAACTGCGAACTGACCCTGAGATTATATTCCCTAAAGCATATTGCGTATCTATAAGAGGGGCTTTTGGCTAACTCAGTTGGCAACTGAATTTGACATTACATAATTGGACACTACGTCATCCACGTTGGCGTCTACCAAATTAGTGTAAGATTTTTATGTCAAATTCAGTTGTCCACTGAGATAGCCAATAGCCCCGCTGGCATGCGTTTTAAGCTGTACAATAGACCGAGCACCGATTTGTGATCTGACAGCTCGTTACGTCATCTAGCATGGTATCCATATGGTTAACAATATTGGTGGAAATCGTACCTCGTCTCCGCTAGAAGAGGAGCGTCTCCTAGTACGGCGCGCGGGGGGGCGGCGCCGGGGGGTGGCGCGAGGGGTCGACCCCCCGCCGCCCCCCGCGACCCCAGCGCTGCCCCCCGTCCCCCCTGCGCCTCCCCCCGAGCCGCTCCCACCCCCGTCTTCGCCCTCCTCGTTGTCCTTCACGGCGAAGCACTCCTCGATCTTGTCACCTAGCTCCGTCACTAGATTCTGTAATCATTAAGAATAAGAATAAAAATCGTTTATTGCCTTAATTTAACAAAATATCGCGACTTACCACTAAATCTCATCATTTCGCTAATTTACTTATATACTTAGTAGTGACTAAACAATAAAAATAACTAAGGCAAATGGACCTGGCTCAGCTTATGCTGTCACGGGACGGTATGGTTCCGTACAGCGCTGTTTTTCAGCCATGCCCATTGAGAAGGTGTTTGAGAATTTAAACTTTATAAAATAAACAAATAAAACATAACAAAATAGAATAAAACAAAACAAAACAAAAGATATCTAAACAGCTGTTAAATATATGTAGGTTTTCCGATTTTAATAAATATAGCAGATGACGTTACTAAGGCCTTCTGTCATAATACTACTATTAGTATTGGACACGGTTGTAAAAAGAGTCATTCCAATGACGAGGCTTTATTTTGACAACAAGTAACAACCCTTACACATCAGTAGCGCCGTCTGGTGGAATTTTAAATCGAGAAACCCTCATTATTGACGTGGGATTCACACTGCTGCAACTCCTATTTAGAAAAGAGTTCCAATAGGGACCCAAATATTTATTATAATAAGCTGACGCACAAGCTTCTAGAAAAGTCGTTATACTTCTAATAAAAAACATTGTACTTCTAGAAGGTTCCACGGCAATTTAAATACAACTTGAGGAAATGCAAGCATTTACTTGCGAAGGCCAAGGTCTCTCGACGTGATCCTTTAATGTAAAGGGTTGTAAAGTCATCATTAGAAGACAATGTAAAGTATGGTAAATCGTTGACATTTCACCTTTATCTCAATCTTGGCCATTTTGGACGTGTTATTCATGAGTGTAGTGAAACACTCCATCACTCCGTTGCAATGCAGCTTGTCCTTGTAGCAATCCATGTTCTCTATCAGTTTTCGTAGTGAGCGCTCGTTGTAGGTAAATAGTGAGAGACAGTACGCTAGGTCTCGCCATTGCCGCTCTTCTGTCGATAACTTGAAGCGTTGACAAAGCTTTTCCACTAGGGCCTCCATTTGGCGATCCTTCTGTATGAGTGCTGTTATATACCTGGAAGGAGCGGTCGTAATTAAAATACAATAAATGGCAATAATATATAACTGTAGTAAAAAATAAAGTCGGTGATTCCAAAATTGCGAATTAAACTCACTTCATGATATGGCGGTATTTCTCCTCTGGCACATTCAACTCCGGGTCGCTGAGCCTCGATATGATGTCTGGCATCACGTTGTAGAGCGCGTTGCCCTTAAATAGAAAATAAATAAATTTAATACATTGGCTGCCGTAAGCTTTGATCACCGCCTACCTGTGGCAAATGTAATATAGGACATTCGGTGGCTAGACACGACGGCATAAAAGTAAAAAACAAACGTCCTGCAGTTTAGACTATTGACGATTGATGACGATATCCACAAGACGGATTTTTGAATCGCTGGCTTACCTCTTAACGCCTGTCTTTTCTGCTTCTACCAACCACGAGTGCTAAAGAGACAGATAGCGAACACGAGCGTACGCTTGGCTACAAGCTGTTAAGCATGTAGCTCCTGACGGCAATAACATTTTCCACGAGTATGATAGAGACCGATAGCGAACGCGACTGCATGCTTAGCTACGAGCGGTTCAACATACGTCCCCTGGCGACAATGACATCCATGCTCTTACCTTCTGCGACAGCTGCTTGAAGAATGACATGCATACTCTTACCTTCCGCGACAGCTGCTTGAAGAATGACATCCATGCTCTTACCTTCTCCGACAGCTTCTTGAAGAATGTCATCCATACATCCATACTCTTACTTTCCGCGACAGCTGCTTAAAAAATGACATCCATACTCTTACATTTTGCGACAGCTACTCGAAGAATGACATCCATACTCTTACCTTCTGCAACAGCTGCTTGAAGAATGACATCAACTCTTACCTTCTGCGACAGCTGCTTGAAAAACGACATCCATACTCTTACCTTCCGCGACAGCTGCTTGAAGAATGACATCCATGCTCTTACCTTCCGCGACAGCTGCTTGAAGAATGACATCCATACTCTTACCTTCTGCGACAGCTGCCTAAAGAACTGCCGTGTCATGGCGCCCACGATTGGGTCGCGGTCGGCGCAGCAGAGCGCCATGTCCGCGATCTGCCCCTTCACGCGCACCATCTCATGGAGAACGAGGAACGAGAGCATCTTCACGGCGCACTGACGCACTTCTAGTTGCTCGTCGCTTAGGCTGCCGGGGAATGGATACGTGGTAAATAATAATATATATGATTTGGGGTCAGTGTAAGGTCCTAGTTTTCTCAATGGGAATTTAAAATCGGGGGATCTTGGCAGAAGCCGTGATAGACGCTAAGATGATAACAGTTTCGGTGGTATTCCAAGTATAAAAAAATAAAGCGCACATTACCAAATTGGATATTTAATAACAGTAATTTTGGAAAACTCAAAGCAGATATATGGCGCTATACAGGTTTTAAGTCTTTCGTGGTTATTTACTACACTTTTAACGCGCATGTTTTCGGCTTATTTATTTACACGATATATGGCGTTAGTTAGCTTGGAGGTCGCGGCTGACATCTATCCTATAAACGGAATGAAGCAAACAAACACTCGCTTACATATGATAGATGTGAATGGTCCAAGGCTGCGTGAGGTTCGGGAATCGCAGCGTGAGGTCCGCGAAGGCGATAGTGAGGTTGGTCCGCAGCGACACGTTCTGCGTGCGCTTCAGCACCGTCATCATCAGTTGGAGCCCGTCCTCGCACACCGAGCTCGATACCAACATGTATCTGGGGTATTCAATTCAAAGGCATAATTTAGAAGTTAATGTGAAGTGAAGATGGAAGTAAAATCATGGAAGCCAGACATGTAACATACACGTAGACACCACGACATCACAAAATAGATATAATACAAGATACAATTAAGTCGTTATGAACGTATGACATAAGTACATTAAGGAGGTTCAAGTCAAGCGGAGTCATGATGATGATAATGGGGTCATAACATGGTAAATGATCGTCGCTGCCCACGGACACCCATCAACACCAGAGGGGTTGCAAATGAGTTGCCGACTTTTGACAAAGGCTCGTAAAGTTTCCAATGCCTTCTGAAAATACTGCTGTAGTAAGCTAGGATCAATGAATGAAAAGACAAGATTGTGGAGAATGTATGTACCTGGTAAAAGTAAGTGCTGCGGCGGCCTGTAGCTCCTTAGCGACCTTCGCCGGGTTGGAAAGCAGCCACCTTAGCAAGGGCAGGTAGCGAGCTAGCGCCGTGCCTTCACCGACGATGTCTCGCGAGCACACGCTGCGAACGTACTCTGCGTCCGCATCGTCGGCGACCGCGCCTTCGAGCCCTTCCTCTTCTGTCATTGTCGTGTTTGTCTGGGGAAATTGAGAAAGAATACGTAGACAATAATAATAAATATGCTTCGACAAATTCATACAGCGCCATCTAGCCCCAAAGTAAGCAAAGGTTGTGTTATGGGTGTTTGATAGCTGATAGTAAGTAAGTAAGTAAGTAAGTAAGTTCTTTATTGCAATAACATAGCCTATAGGCCAGTTTATCCTTTTCGGATATACAATAGTTGGATAATGGTAACTAGAACAACATATATACAGTTAATTAATTAGTTAAATAAACTATTACATTGTCCAAGAGTTTACGTTTACACCAATGACGTTACTATAACTATAGGTATGCACCTAAACTAAAATATTCCATACCTACGCAACGACACAGACAAAGAAAAATAAAAATACTACGTACAAGTATTATCCAAGAGATAAGAAACAAAACACCACTAAATTGAACACTATCATCTAAAATATTATGAATAAACTGTTATAATTAAAAATGTAATTAAGTAGGTAAGTACCTACTTATTTTGTTAATACTTGATGTTTATTTGTCAAAGTATTCTTTTAAACTGTAGAAAGTTTTAAGATTAAGCCACGTTTTTAGTTTGTTTTTAAATGTATTACCCTCTAACATTTTTAATTCTAGAGGTAGATTATTAAAAATTTTTATGGCACTTATATATGTACTTTTTTCGAAAATTCTATTATTTATCTGTTCAATACATAAATCATATTTGTATACATCTCGACTATTTATTCGTGTATCAATTTTATTTATGAAATAGTGTCTGTTTTTCTTAATAAGCATACATATTTCCAGTATGTATATACAAGTAAGTGTTAGGATATTATTATTTTTGAAAGTATCTCTTAGGGATTGCTTACCATATTTATTATAAATTATTCGTAAACATCGCTTTTGCATGATAAAGGTTCTCTCAATTTCCACCGAATTGCCCCAGAAAATTACCCCATAAGTAAGAACGGGATACACATATCCGTAGTAAGCATTTAGTGCAACATTTATGGATGTAGTGTTAATCAGCATCGATAATAAATAACAATAGCTGGATATTTTACTATTTATACTATTAATTTGATTTTTCCAGTTTAAATTTGAGTCAATGCTAATGCCTAAGAATTTAATCCAGTTTACTTCTTCTATTTTTGTATCTGAGTTATGGATGTTTAATTTAATAGGTGTTCTTTTGTAATTATTAAATTGCATTATTTTGGTTTTGGTTATATTAACTTTCAAATTTAGTGTTGATAACCATGTGATTATATTGTGTAATGTATTATTTATTTCGTGTTCATATTCTACGTCAGTTAATTTGTCTTTTGAAATGAAAATATTAGCATCATCGGCAAACATGACACATAAATGTCTTGTTAACAGTGGCAGCTCATTGACATATACTAAGAATAGCAGCGGTCCAAGCAAACTTCCTTGTGGAACTCCTAATTGGACGGTCATTGTGTTGGAATATATCTGTTCGATAGTTTTGGTGCTTTTATTGTATGTATCTATCACTGTTGACTGAGTTCTGCCTTCTAGGTAGGTTTTTATTAGACTTAATGTATTTCCTCTAATACCTACATTTTCTAGCTGAGTTAATAGTATGCTATGACTAACGCAATCAAAGGCTTTGCTTAGATCTAGATATAGTCCTACGCAATGTCGTTTGTTGTTTATGTCATCCCATATTGATTTTAATGTTTTGTATGTTGCCATTGTGGTATTTTTAGCTTTTCGAAATCCAAATTGATTATTGTTAAATATGTTAAAGATGTCAAAAAATGATAAAAGTCTATTATAGATTGCCCTTTCAAATATTTTAGACATGCATGGTAGTAATGCGATAGGTCGATAATTGTTAATATCATTTTTCGATCCTTTTTTGTGTATTGGTTTGATAACTGCTTTTTTTAATTCCTTAGGGAAGCATCCACTTTCTATGGTAAGATTGATGATATATACTAAGGGTTGAACTATATATTCAATAGAAGACTTTATGAGTTGTATGTTTATTCCGTCATGTCCTGTACTGTTTTTATCTTTTAGTTCCTTAACAATCTTTTTAATTTCGTTTGCATCAACAGGTTTCATAAATATACTTTTACAATTTTTATCTGTTAACGGTTTGTAGGTGTTAGGCATATTATTATTATTATCATTTTTATTAAAATTTATGTAATTATCATTTAATGTTGACGCTATTTGGAAGGGGTCAGATATAATCTGGTTATCCTTATTTATTTGCTCTATACTTGTTTTTATATAGTTCGTATTTTGTGAATGTTTCTTTATTACGCCCCATGTTGCTTTGGTTTTATTAGAGCTTTTATTTATGCAATTTATGTTTTCATTTCTTTTAGATATGTTAATTACTTTTTTATATATTTTACAATAGTTTTTATATTTCTTTATACTATTTTCACATTTGCTTTTTTGTATTTGTAGATGCATTCGTCTTTTGTTTTTATTTGCTATAGCAATGCCTTTTGTTTTCCAACTTGCTTTTTTTTTGTATGTTATCTTATATCTTTTTACGGGAATGCATAGATTATATATTAGCGTGTACAAATCCATAAATACCTTGTAGGCCTCATTAACGTCTGTTTGTTGATATACTGCACTAAAGTTTATTTGTTGCAAATATTTGATGAATATTTCTATGTTTTCATGGATTTTTCTTCTATAAACATACCAGTACTTTTCATTATAGCTCTGTGTAGTTTGAACTTTTAGTAATTGCGCCGTGTGATCAGATATGCCTAAATCAAGTACCTCAGATTCATAATTCTTTAAGTTAGTGAGAATATTATCAATGCATGTTTGTGAGTGGAAAGTTATCCTAGTAGGTTGATGAATAGTTGCTGTGACTTTGAGAGAATTAAGTATGTTAGTAAATTCCTGACATTTTTTGTCGGTTTCTAACAAATTTATGTTGAAGTCACCGCATATTATTAGTTTCTTACGAGCATTTCTAGGTCTTATTAACAATTTATACAACAGTGTTTCCAAATTCCTAAAGAATAGATCAATATTACCATTTGGTGTTCTATACAAACATATTACGTTAAGATCTAAGTCAGGTATTCTTGAACCACAGCATTCAAAATGATGTTCTATTGACATATCTGAAATCCAGTTGATTTTATGAGATGTAATGCCATTTTTGACATAAATTCCAACTCCACCACGGGATTTTTTTCTTCGGGAAAAGTATGAACTAAGGGAATATCCATCTATTTGGAGAAATTTTAAGTCATCTCCTTTTGCAAAAGTTTCACTAAAACAACAAATATCAACATTTTTTTCGCTACATAATAATTCGAGTTGTCCTAATTTTGACCTAAGACTTTGTACATTTAGATGTAAAACTTGAAATACATTTTTATGGGATAAGAAAAAACTGTTTCGAGGGCTTCGTTAGTACGTTTTCATTAGACTGCGTATTACTAGACGGCAGTGTTGTCATTTGCTTATCTTTAATTTTGTTGAAGTAGTATTCTATGGTTCCTCGTTTATACTGTGGTCCGCCATTATCTACTATTTTGTAGTCAGTTGTGTCTGTCGATATGGTCAAATTAATCGTGTTTTGTTTTATTTTATCAAAATAGAACGGTATGGTACCAGGCTTAGGAGCCTTTACATTTTTACTATTGCACATACCGTCTAAGAAACATGTTTTGTAATCTTGTGTGTTTATGTGTAGATTTACCAATTTAGTTATATAGTTACTGGAAACGGTAGTCTTAAAAGTAGGGATATAAAGGAATGTGCAATTTTTGAAACATTTTACAGTGGCTTCTATTTCTTGGTTCAGTTTTGCTTCATTTAGGTAACGATTACAACTAACGGCTGTCACTACTATTTTAGGTTTAGGTACTTTTCCTAGAATTGATGACAGCTCCATACAAAATTTAGTAGGGTTTGTCTCGTTACAGCCCGCAGATATAATCAGCCAATCGTCTTTATTTAAGTTTATTTCTTGGAGTTTGATATTCTTTGACATGTATTCTATCGGCGCATCCGTGAAAACATTTCCAGTTATGTTGTAGTCTCTGGCATTTTTTTCCTTTGATCGTAGTTTTCTAAGAAGCACAGCCACGTTGTTACATTGTTGATCACCTATGATGCACATTTGCGGACATTTTTTAGACATTCTGTTTATAGCAGGTTTTATGTTTGTGGTTCTTGAACTTTCCGACTTCGATTGCGATAGTGCTATCAGGACTTTGCAGGGTGTAGTATTCACGACCAATGGCTTCGGCGAATTATATGGCGAAGGCGTTTCTACGGCGGTTATGAGGTCATATAGCTTATCAGCAGGCATCGTTTGGTTTGACAGTGAACATCCTACTGATGTAGTAGGATTTTGGTGGATTTGTTTATTGTTGTATGACTGTATTTGGTTTTCATAACTGAGAACTTTTTCCTTGAGTTTGAAGTTTTCTTTATATAGGTCGACGATTTCCACACGTGCTTTAGCTAGTTGGTTTATTAATTCATTCACTTCCTCCTGTGAATATTGTTGAAAAGAACCCAAATTACTCATGAGACTGGTATCGTTGCTTAACGACAAATCTTGCTCGCAATCGATTAGCGTGTCGTCTAGAGAGTCAACATTTATTTGCTTTCTGTGATTTATTTTACGAAAGGTTACGTTATTTGCATCGTCTATACTTAGATGTTCTGCAGAATGATGTTTGCCTACAGGCGTGTTAGAATTATCTCCCTTTCTCCGCTTGCATCGACATATTTGACACACCCAAGTGCTTTTCTTCTCTTCGTTGAGAAAGTAAAACGAGTAATATCGTTTACTATTAACGTTGGCACAGTTTAAGTCAAACGTTAGGTTGCAAAGGCAACACTGCAAATACTCTCTGTTTGTTATTTTTTCTGGACAGCCCCCGCAATTTTTAATATTTATTTCCATTTTTCTGTCGTGATAATTTACGTTAGCAGAATACATAAAGCTACATCTAGTAACTATTTCTTTCGATTAATAAACTGACTGGCCGAATACACAAAGCGACATCTAGTGACTGTTTCTGTCGATTAATGAACGCAATAATTAATCACAACGACATCTAGTAGTAGTCAGTCGAAGCACTGGTTGGTAACGCTACTCATCGATAGATGGCGCCGTTCGTTAGGATTACGTAGGCGGGAACAGCTGAGGAAAATGTCGTTAATTTTCACCAATTTTCAAATATCAATTTGTTGGCGTCGTTTTTAAATATATCACTGAATGTACTTGAGTGCAATAGAACTGCGTTTTAAGCAAGTTTAATGACTATGTAGTATGTATAACTTTGTTTTAAAATGTATTTTTACTAATAAAATAGTTTTCGTCGCCTGAAATATCTTGTTGAACTAGTACGAAGAAAGTTTGAAATACAGCTTTTACAGCTAATAGGTATAAAACAAATTATAGGATTCACTACAGTCTCACGAATACACAATTTCTTTGACTATTTAACTGAATTTGTTTAATAATATTCTGTTTAAATAACACTTTTTACTTTTTGAGTCTTGAGTATGTACCACTATTTGAATTGTTCTTATTTCTATTTAAATTGGAAAGTTTGAATATTAATAACACTCTTGCGTAATATATTACACATACTAATGAAGTTTTATCACTTTTTGTTTAGAAATAATAACTACTTCTATTTTTAATTAATAAAATAGCACGGAAGTATCTGTTTATGTGACGCGAGCGCCCTCTCAATAAACAACTTATAAACTTTACTTTAATACATACTTATTATACATACTAGGTACACCCAGTCTCAGCCGGGAATCGAACCCGGGACCTCTGAGATGCAGACCTTAACCGCCTAAACCACTCGTCGTTAATAGTAGTTTGTGCAACTGTAATACCTAATTATATGCAGTTGCATACACTACGTTATCTACACTAATAATTTTAAATTAAAATATCGTACCTATAATTTTCTCAAGTTTGCTGGAAATAAGCTGCGAGTCAGTTCTGTTGTATCTACGCGTCGAGGATATCAAGCGGCGGGAAATTCATTTTACTACTTTCACATTAATCTATTTATTTATTTCAAATAAGAAAAAAAATTCACAAACACAAATTACAACAATTAGAAAAAATATTCTGTTTAGCGGGAAAATAATTACTCAGAAATATAAATAGAAAATTTAAAATTTTGTATTTGTTAAAGGCATTCTTAGGCTAGGTATTCAGCCTACATTTAGCCGTGTCTCAGCGCCCGACAAACATTTAAAAAAGAAAAGTGTTGCATAATGATTAAAAAGTTATTTTTCGATACAGCTGTAATGAAAATAGTATGGGAAATGCTGTATCGAAAAGTAATTTTTTAAAATTTTATAGACTGGCGTGAAAAAAGTGTATCCTTAAACAACTGTTTTCGAATATGTAATTGGAACATTACGCTATGAGTGTAGATAAACTCCATTATAACATTGACATTGGCAAAAATATGTGAAGATAGCTACTTTTTGGGCCTCCAAGGGGGTCAATAAAGCGTACACTAAATTGGAGGCAGGCCGCTAAAACACGTGGCTCAAATAAAAACTTGTTTGACAATCACAATCGCGATTGACTTGTTTAGGGGAGGTCTATGTCTAGTTAGATATTACAGTGGACGGACATAGGCTGATGATTTTATGATTTGCCTCTTGAGGCCTTAGAGCCGTAGGTCCCGTCCAATTCACAGTCTGTTTGTACCAATCGTCAAACGGCAGGTCGAAGACCCCCTTGGACTCTTAAGTCTTACCCGTAAGTGCACAATGGAGAAAGGTTTAATGGACAATAGGCCTGCTTTTGACCGCATCTCACCTGATGGGAAGCGAAGAGGTGCTTACCTAGTAGACATTAACTCTTGACTTTAAGACCTTAATATAACACTGGTATACGTACCGAGGGCCCCTTATTGGAGGCGACGCTGGCAGAGCGCTGTGCTCTTGAGGAAGCGCTGGAATTACTGGCATTGAGCAGCGTCTGCCGCCGCAACTCTTCTACGCGCCCGCGCCGCAGCGGCGTCGCGAACATGCCTGCTTTCTTCTTACGCTTCTCTTCAAGCTTGCGGTCTTCGCGGACCTACCACGTACGGAATATTAGATTAGTTATAATAAATATGCTTGGACAGTGGCGATTGCTCCACCGACAAGAGTCATACTCTTAAATATATGATGATGATGATGCTTGGACCATTCACATGGCGCCCAAGACCAAAGAAAGCAAAGCCTGTGTTATGGGTGCTAGACAAGTTACTTTAATACATTTTAATTTAAATACATACTTATTACACATGTAACACCCAAACCCGTAACAGAAATTAAAATTGATCGTTTCAATTTCTGCTCGGCCGGGAATCGAACCCGGGACCTCGGCGTGGCAGACCGTGTGTGACACGCCGATGTTAACCACTGAACCGACCTAGTGGGTCGCCAATTTTAGTGTTTTACCCAGGTTTTCTCCGCAACTCGACGAACCTGCGTCTGTCTCACGTGAGGACCTGGTAAGTATAAAGATCGTCGGGAGATTTGGCTCGAGCGACCTATCGTCGTATGCAATTTGGCGGTGTTGTAGGAAACTGTTTTGCCCTGGATTTATGTTCAACAAATACTTAAATTCATAGGTAAAAGTTTCCTGTGTACAACATCGCCAAATTACGCGGCAGATATACAATAAGGCCCTATTATATACAGGGTGTTACGTAATACATGTATAAAGCCGAAAGGGTGTTAAAGTATAGCTTGCAAAGAGTACACTAGCGACTTCAAATTATCCGGACATTGAATTTTAATTTTCATTAAAAAATCTTCGTTTTTAAAGAAAAATAATCATATCGACTACGTTGAAGCGCAGCTCTATTTCAAGTGAACAACTTAATCGAATGAACGAACACGAAAGTAGGTAAATTTCGTCAATGGAAGCCGCGCCGTAGATCAAAGGCACGGCCACAGGCCGGCTCGCCTCGGCCCGTGGCGGGGCGGGGCGTTTGTCGGCGGTTGATTAACCTATTACAACTGATTTCTAGAGATGCGGTCTTTCGTTTTTAAAATGTCATTATCGACATTGAAAAAGAAAAAGTTCGATAGTAATTTTCTCGCTAACTATTCCACGCAAGAAAAAAATGATTGTACCTATCGTTTTAATACGTGTAGCACTCCACCCAGTTCACGGCTTTATACATATATTATGAAACACCCTGTATTTTACCGTAAGATTGGGTAAACCGTTAGTGTATAATCTAATGTAGTCGAAAAATTGTGAGTTATAAACGGTTTTCACAATCTTACTATAACATGTACTGGATGCAATGGGTGGACTCACAGAAAGGCAGAAAATTATACTTTTAATGAGTGTGATTGCTATTTGAAAACACTATACCTGGTTCCGCCTCCTCAGTTCGCTATAAACGTTGACATCCAAGTAAATGAGCTGCTGCAATGCAATGTGCCCGAGTACAAACACGAAACGAGTCAAGTACTCCGTCGGCAGAGTCATGTCCTCTTCATTCTCCGTATCCTTCACCATGGATTCGGCTATTCGTCTATGCATTTCGGCTAAGATCTTCGAACAGAGCACCTCGGGCGTGTCGCTTACTGCGTAGATTAAGTCTATAGAGTTCGCAGCGAACGCAGCGAACTTGCTAAAGTGCCAGGCGGTTTCCATGAGACTGTCGTACAGAGCGACAAACATCGCATGGTCGGGCGGGTATCTTTGGTTCTTCTTCGACAGAGTGAGTAGTAACTGCGCACTAAGGTTCCTGGAGTTGTAGTCGCCTGTAAGTCCGTGGGTTTGGATCACTTCGAGGTTGGCCACGACCACGGATGGCTTGGCTTTGGCGATCATCACGAGAATGGAAAGAGCAGCGTAGCTGTCCATGTCGGTTGTGCCGTCGAGTTTCTTTAGAAACATCTCCCAAAACACCTGAAAATTTTCTGGTTTGTAGGTATACAGTTCAAGTACCTGCTGTTTAAATTGGTAATATTCAAGCATCTCAAACACATCGAATATATAATTGTTCAGTCAGTAGTAAGATATTTTTTATCGACGGCATTTTGTTGAATAGGAAATAAGTCAACCTTTCGTCTTGTTTCTGGTACAGACGGCAGCACCTCAACTTATTTTACTGGTGGTGGGTAGGTTGTTGTGCTGCCTTCTGTACCTATTTAAATCTGGACATCACTATCATTGGTTACTACATGACAAAAGGCAAAATAGTGATATGATATGGTGGTATGGCGGACAAATTGTTTACAAGGGTCAGTTCAAACGGTGACGGGGTCAGGTAATTCATGGGTCAGGTCGGGATATTGATTTATTTAGTAATACATAACAGGTATAATCCACAAATACTGTTAGTTTATGAGCAAGGTTTTACGGCTTTCGTGGTTATTCAATACACATATTAACGGGTTTGTTACCACCGCTGGTATTGTTTTTACCTGACCCGTCTACTCGTGACCATGACGCATGCAACTGCGTCGAAATATCGAGGTAAAAACAATACCAACTGTGGTATCAAACCCGTTAATATGTGTAGTGAAAGTGTTACGAACAAGGTGCTGACCAAGAACATAATCCTTAGCATGTATACGCGACATGATAATACAACGAAGTGAGGACAGGGATCATGGTTTACAGTACCTGTATAATGGAAGTGGAGATATCCCCCTTCTGCACCCACTTGTCGACCAGGTGTTCCAGAGCCAGCGCACTCCCGCGGTCGACTCGCGACACCAACTCGGCCAACTTCCGCGCTATGCCGAAGGCCCGGGCGCGCTCCCCAGACTTGTCACACTCCAGATACATATCGCGGTAGGCCCGCTCCACTGCTTCGCGTTTGTCCTGATTGTGGTCAGACCAATAAGGGACAGTGCCAGGACATTACAGGATTTGTGGGCGTGCAGAAATGCGCACGCCTAAAGAGCCACCGGCAGGTAAGCCTGCGCATCACTCGTGATTAGATCTGACGCGGTCCGTATGACCCAGAGGTCGTTAGGACCCTGGGAGGCGGGTTAACGTCCTGATTGTGGTAACGCCTGGTGAGTAATGTCTCCAGTGCTGCGAATAGTAGCTTGCCAATTCACTGACTTTAAGAGGTGGGCAAAGCATTGGTGATACACCTTGTTTGCTTATGTAGATAGACAGCACCACTTTCCATAAAGTGGCACGAATGACATAATAATGCTGGACTTGTCTTCATACTTATAATTGTCAAGTTCAATGTCAGTAATTTTTATTCAATTTAGGTGTTATGCACTACAGGTATTTACATTTTACAAGTAGGTGTTAGGTGTAAGCCTGTAAGTAAGGTATCACCTCAGAGTTTTACACCAAGGGGCCTAGTTAGTTTGTGGTTTATGACTTCTATCTGTCGATAAGAACCAGGACCTACGGCTTAACGTGCCATCCGAAGCACGGAGCGCGCGATGATCTTGTGATCTGTATATAATCATTAGAAAAAAAAACCAGGCTCTCGACACTCGGCCACTATAGCCTCTGGACATAGGCCACTCCCAAGGTGATCCACTTTACATTTTGCGCAAATCGATCCTTGCGTTCTGCCTGATAGATAAAACGTCATACAAAGCTGGACAAGGCCACTTTGATTGGTCTACATCAATAATTAGGTATGAAAGCTAATCATATAATTCAGGGGCTGTAATAATTGATCATTTACAATAACACGAAACAAAACTCACTTGGTCTGGTGACCACACCAACATAAGCATGTTAGCTACACCAATCTTAGCCGAATCAATGTTGAAATGATACGCCGTCGTGAAGAAATCTATCGCCTCGCTGACGTCACCAGCTTGTTTGGACATCAGCAAAGCGTTTATCAGAGGAATAGCGTCGTATACCATTCTGCTGAAGTTGACAGACTCTTGCAGGAATGCCACAATATTCTCCTTTTCCTCATATCGTTTGAACAAAGCTATTTCGTTCTCGCATTGTTCACTATCTGCAATAGATCGTCTTCGGTCTGGGATCACGAAAATGTTTCGCAACAATGCTACAAAGTATTCCACCTGAAAATATAAGTATTATTTATTTATCATGGTTTATTAGGAACAAAAGTAAGAGTAATTAAATGTGTTACCTGATTTTTTACTAATAGGACGGACTTTCACGACTTTCGCTCGAAGTAAGTGCTAGAGACGGGTGCTGAATAACGTCAGAGTAGTATCACTGTGACTTTTCACGAAGGAACTTAGTTACAAAATCACGTCATAACATTAGGATACACAATAATAAGAACCGTCAGTGTCTTTTCATCAGTAGTTCCTAATAGGCGGAATGTTAGGACCATTATATATGTGGAGTGAAAAGGTATCAACATGCCGTCGATACCAGTGACATTATTTATCACCCATCTCTAGCATTCCATTCGAGTGAAGTTTACGAAGTCGTTTGCGGTCGTCAGTTAGCAAAAAAATTAGGTAATAACGAAATACCTACCTGTTCACTCTTTTCCATATCACACCGCAAGAGTTTCGCGTCGGGGTATTGCCTTTCCGTGTGTTTTACTATCAAATAAGCCTTATAGTAGTTCTTGTCTTTCAAATGGCTACGTATCGCATCATACAAGTTCTCCAGAGAAGCTTGCGAAAGCTCGGGCTCGTCTTGAGTTAGAATGTCCATCTTTTCTTTTATCATCTTAATCACGTCATCCTCTATCTTCTCCCATTTCTTGACGAGGTTAGGGTCCGGCCCTGGGTTCAGTTTTTTGTGTAGCTCGTCAAGAATCTTTTGTTCTGCCTCCAGTTGCTCTTCCAGCAGTTCAAGTTTCAGTTTCGCAGAAAATGGATTGCACTCAAGGAAGACCTGAAATACAATATTATAAATATATCGCTTTGGTGCTTTGCTGAGTTGGCGAGTTCTGCAGTAAAATTGATTTAGTATGTTCTATGCGTGGTTAGTTTATTTTACATTGTCTGCTAATATAGTTGTGACTACAAAGTTGGACTGCTATTGTACAGACTAGCCAGGTAGGCATTTGACCAAAATCTCACAAAGTGACGATGGAGCATAGTTGTCTGGAACAACCTATTCACTCAGAAATTAAAAACAACTTATATAACTATCTCAACAGAGTGGTATCCAAGGGGTAACAAACGAAGTAGAGGTCGACAAACAAAACGATGGGTAGATGGTTTCAATAAAATAGCTGGTCCTCTATAGATACGAACAGCAAAAGATAGAGAAAGATGGAGATGGTTGGAGGATTTACCGAGGAACAAGCTGGTACAGAAGAGCAATCGGTTGTCGATATGTAGTAAATTTAGATTTAAAGGAAAGATATGTAAGCAGCAATAAAGGCTAATTTCATATTATTTTTATTTATTTAATATAACTATTTCACCTTCAGCAGCTGTATAGCGGCCTTCCGTACGAGGGCGGCCTTATCCTTGAGACGACCAATGGACCTCGCTAGCACGGCGCGCTGCCGCGTCACCGGCACGCAGTTATCACGCTGCAGCCGACTCCAGTATTGAAGCACCTGAGTAAATATAACATACATGTTTGTATTCTTCTTGTTAACAAGTAATTTGACGAAACTGCCAACTTACGCTTCATTTACACAGTATTCGGCGACGTATACTACATTTGAACTGGGCTAGAATAAGTCGTCGATTGTGCAATTTTGTATTAAGGTGGGGACTTTCAGATTTTAAAAACCGAATCTATATGACGCTGGCAAGGCGTAAGGAGATGAAATAACTATGTAACAAACGTGCCCATGGTAAGTAATGGCGGGTAAACCTAGCAAAAATTTCTGAGCATAACTTTCTTTCACAACTTAACTGTGATGTCAATATTGCCAATAAAACCCCACTATACGTCTGACGTCTATTGCCGACAAACGCCACCATGCCTTTGTCGTCTATTGCCGACAAACGCCACCATGCTTTTGTCGTCTATTACCGACAAACCCCACCATGCGTCTGACGTCTATTACCGACAAACCCCACCATGCGTCTGACGTCTATCCCCGACAAATCCCACCATGCGTCTGACGTCTATCCCCGACAAAACCCACCATGCGTCTGACGTCTATTACTGACAAACCCCACCATGCGTCTGACGTCTATCCCCGACAAATCCCACCATGCGTCTGACGTCTATCCCCGACAAAACCCACCATGCGTCTGACGTCTATTACCGACAAACCCCACCATGCGTCTGACGTCTATCCCCGACAAATCCCACCATGCGTCTGACGTCTATCCCCGACAAAACCCACCATGCGTCTGACGTCTATTACCGACAAACCCCACCATGCGTCTGACGTCTATCCCCGACAAAACCCACCATGCGTCTGACGTCTATTGCCGACAAACCCCACCATGCGTCTGACGTCTATTGCCGACAAACCCCACCATGCGTCTGACGTCTATTGCCGACAAACCCCACCATGCGTCTGATGTCTATCCCCGACAAAACCCACCATGCGTCTGACGTCTATTACCGACAAGCCCCACCATGCGTCTGACGTCTATTACCGACAAACCCCACCATGCGTCTGACGTCTATTGCCGACAAACCCCACCATGCGTCTGACGTCAATTGCCGACAAACCCCACCATGCGTGTGATGTCTATCCCCGACAAATCCCACCTTACTTCTGTCGTCTATTGCCGACAAACCCCACCATGCGTCTGACGTCTATTGCCGACAAACCCCACCATGCGTCTGACGTCTATTGCCGACAAACCCCACCATGCGTGTGATGTCTATCCCCGACAAATCCCACCTTACTTCTGTCGTCTATTGGTGACAAAAACCACCTCGTTTCTGAAATCTATTGCCGACGACCCACCTTGTGCCTGACGTAGGCTGAGTGGTCGTGTATGTGCTCGTACAGGTCATCGAGGAGGTCGTCGCGCCGCAGCCGCTGCTCGTCCGACAGGCCTTCGCCTCGGAGCTCGGCTGACAACACCTCGCACATCATGCCCAGTACGCTGATGCGGAGCGTGTACGACTGCCAAGGAGGATACAATGACTTATAATTTAATTTATGAGCTCAATATTGCCTCCACCGCTTCTTAGATTTCCTTTCAGAGGGTATAAGGTTGGCTGGAAGAAATCTTATTGTGGGATAAGCCCGTCTTTGCTATGTAAAATTATTTTTGTAACTGCTGTTTTTATTTATTAAGCAATAAAGAGCTTACATACTTATCAAACAAGATGCACCTTGAAACATTTTAAAGCTGAGTAGCTCTTTAAGGTGATGCTGTATTTTAGTAGATTCCTGGCTAAACAGGAGTTGTAGCGGTGGAAGTGACAGGGCTTAGTCTGTTGCTAACTTTTGAAAACAAGGTGACGCATATGGACCACTCAATCGGAAGTTTTCATACACTTCAGTTTTCACGTCACTCACCAATAATATATCATCGTAACTATATGTCTTTATGTTATATTGTATTAGTTATTATGGTATATGTTTATTTTATTTATATAGTATATTAATATAGTAAGTTTAGAATTTTATGTATGTATTTAGTTATAGTATAATTATAGACATTGTGCACGTCTTATCTGCGTTTAATTATCACATATCTCTTATTGTAGGCCTACTGGAAGAGATTTCTTTTAGAGATAAGTAGTGCCTGTTGTGTCGTAACTAATCTGTACTTTCTATATTTGTTATCTTGTGTACAATAAACTGTTAAATAAATAAATAAATAAATAACCTTCTTTGATAGATCTAAATATGTATTGATGTACAACAATACATATAAAATTATTAAAGGTGGTTCAGACTCGGGCATAATTGCTGTACTTATTCTGATCAAATATGGGATTAAGATATATGTATTCAAGTAGGTTTTCAGTATCTATTTCTTTTTTAATACACACATCAACATTGTCTAGGGATATTTAACATTTATTTGTGTAACTACAAAAGTATTAATCCTACGAAAAAGATTTTAATGTCAACTTGATGCTGGCACTATTATAGCAATTGATATGATATTGAGAGGTGAGTGGGAGGTTCATTCTCCACCAGTAGACCTTGTACTTACCTCATCACTTTCCAAGTAAGGTTGGAGTGTGGTTATAGCATTACACATTTCCTTAGGCAGTTCCTTCGTCAGTTCTAGCATGAACGCGCCACAGTTCCGCGCCGCGCCTTGCTCCGTGCCAGCTGTCGCCGTCTCCTCTTCGGACGACGCTAAGGCTTCGGCGATTTCCCGCGCCTTGCACACAAAGGATCATCATTATTTAAATTTCATACTTAATATTGTCGTGGGTTTGTATAGCTAACGTACGCGCTCACACGCCAGAATGTACTTTATGTCCTGAGACATACGGTCCAAAGTTTGCTTGACACACGGCAGTCTAGAATAGACCCGAATGTGTCGCCGCGGCTATTCACTAACAACGTCGGGACTACTCAGGACTAGAACATTCTGGTATCGGGGCCGGGGTATATAAACTACGCATACGGGCTAACTTCGGAGCGAATACCAAGCGATAAACTGCGGGTACCAGCTACATCCTACGACTTCGGTGATACCTAAGAACTACGAGAGTGAATTGAGAGACCTGATTGTGAAAGATCAGCTGGACGAGGAAACCTTGGAAGAGAATAAACCTTAGGAGATTGTCATCAGTGTTCATCATATGTTCAAATCTAAAGTACCATTGTGAATGTCTAGAATAATTGTTTTATGATAATTGTATTTAAAAGTTATTATTTCCGTAGAATTGCGGAACACGCCGCCTATTTTAAATTGGCATGACCATAGAACAAGTAGCCCATGGCGAATAAAAGTTATCTTAAAATGCTGGTGATGTCTTGCAAGCCAATGTGTTAAGGTTGTTAATTACCATTAGTGGCCCAAATGTTCCTAATCCAAAATCTTTAGTCAATTGTACAACTCCAGCACAAATTGGAGACACAGCATTCTCAACCATTTGCAGAATCTGAAATGAACAATCAATTATTAGTAATTTAGCCAGTATTTATAATAATATACATATGTATTATTGTATTTATCATCAGAGTTCATACACACCTGTACCAACTTTATTACACAAGAAGTACCATGATTGTACCTTTTGATAAGGACCCCAAGTACTTGAAAAACAGTTTCTCTTGTAGTCTTATTTTTTATTATTTGCTCTTCTATCGCTTTGTAACATGGGTCTGCTACCATACTATAAACAAACACATACTCATAAAGGAGTGAATTAAGTTAAAAGGCTCACTTACTGTTCTAGCATTTTACTATCTTAAATAATAACCCACAGAATAGCATATAGGCTGTTATTTATTACTAAATTCAGTATGGTTTCGAAGTTTACGCTGACAAAGTAGCAAACAAGTGTTAGGTTAGGCATGCAAAAGGATCAATGTTAAATAACTTTCATAAATAAAATAAAGACTTACGAAACAAAATTATCTTCAGCTAGTGGTGGATCCCATAAATGTGATAGCGGTAGCTGTAGTATCAGATACAATACAACTAGAGCTGATTGCTTGTCAGCTTCAGTCCAGCCACAGAATTCCTCATCATCAGTGACCTTTTTACCTTTTTTGCCAAGGGTTAACTTTGTTGAATTCTGATCAAGAACAAACATTTTTTATGTTAGAGTTCACATTTTAAGCCTTCCTCTAAAAAACACAATATGATTGCCCTGTAATAGCTTTTATTCATATTCATTAGCCACATAAAAAAAGTTAAATAAACATAGCGTGTCTTACATCTGTTGCAAGTTTTGTGTCTTTAGTCTTCATGATCTGCGTAAATAGGTACATGACCATTTTGACAATATTCAGATTTTTAATCCTCACGTCTGCATCTATTTCTTTATCTTGGAATATGACGTCTAGGTGATTGCAGAGATTTTTCACTGCTCTCAGTATGTGGTCAAAGCCTGAAATTTTGTTTAAAAAGAATAGCCTTAAATTGTTGTTTTGTTTTTTTGCTAATTCCACTCATTATGCTATGATACTCTCATTTTATTCATGAATTTGTCTAATTTGCCTGTGATACATAAGTATTGAATTACATAAAAAATGCATGATCTTTTGATTGATCATGATTTGAAATCGATGCCTTTTTTAAATAAATAAAATATTGGACTATGAATAAAAACAGTCTTTCCTCAAAAATTACTAAACTGATTTTGATGGTTTGCCTCACATCCTCTTGACAGTGTCGTTAACAGCCACATTAGTCACGAAAATGAAAAGTAGCTGTAATGTGTCTGAAAATCGAAACTGCCAGAAGAATGTGAGGCTGATCGGATTTTTTATATATAGAACCCACACAAGAGGATATGTGAGCACTATTGCTACAAAGAGTTAAAGCTATGGTCACTAAAAAAAATGTTTTTTGTTTTGGGCTAGGTAACGTTTAGTGGGTGTCTACTACTACAAAGTGGAATTTCTCTTGTACTCAATTATGTAGGATAACCTACGGTTATTAGGTAGTCTATTGAGCCCTCGCAGTCTATCGAGTTTATTATTATAATTAAAATTAATTGCCCTTTGTTAGTCTCGCTTACACTCAAAACTGACTAATTTGAAAAATTCTTTTTTTGTTCTATTGGCTAAAATACAGGGGTGTCTTGTATTCAAGCAACAAAAGGGTAAGTACTAGGTAGGGCTAATGTAGGTGTAGCGTAGTGTAGAGTAGGATAGGAGTTGGGTAGGGGTAGGGTACCACGAGTATGAAGTAGCGCTGATAGTTGTAGATATGTTGCTATGTTGCTGATAGATAAGAATAAGGTACCTTTATTGATGACATTCCATTCCAATTTACTTCCATGAACAATTATTGAAAAATAGGTATCAAAATGTTCTAGAATGTACTCCACACCGTCGGAATTATAGGCTCTTGCTGCATCTAGAACAATTTTCATAACAAGGTGTAAGAGAATCTGAAAGTTACACTACATAATCAAAAAAGTTATGTATTTCAATACCTTGAAGTTGAGATAAGAGCAGCCTCGGTTGTACCACATCTTCTACATGATACTTTCCAACATGCGACTCCAATAATTCATCTTTTTGTATAGGTATTGCAAATTCAAAGTGGCTCATCTTGTATTTCAATAATATCTATAAGATAATATTATAAAACAATATATGTAAAATGGCTCTGAAATATATATTTTACTTTAATGGTAGTCTAATAAATTTCAATTTCCATTACATCCACTCAATATACAACACAAAACAAAACATACAACGGCAACCGGCAAACGTATTTTCATTTCAAAACTACTTCGTTCGGGAATTTATCAAATGAAACTTTGACAGTAGTCGTTATAGTACATTTCCATAAACTCATTTGTACCAATGACGGAGTCGCTATTGTTGACAACAAAGTGAGATTTCAAAATGGCAAAACTTAATTCCAGTTTTGGCCACTATGTCAAATAAGTTTGTGGCAATATATATAATTTTTGAACGTTGTACTTCATATTGCGGTTATGTTGGTAATCGATTCAAGCTTTTAAAGCACCATTTCCAATTGTCAAAATTTTGACATTTTAATGTTACCATAAGAAAAAAAATTAGGCAAAATACAAAGACAATGCGTGTAGTTTGGCAAGAAAATCGTGAAAATAATGTTTTGGGAACTACTGCCATCGCCTAAATCGGCTACACTAAATTACTGTCAAACTCAAATATTCTATACTTATCTGTGGACAAACTGACTCAGCTGTCACGTCATCTAGACTAACTAGTTGTTTTGTTGTTGTTATGTTTAAATTTTTACTGTGGGACATTTATTTCCGCAATTAATGCAAAAATAATAATAATAATAATGATGATAATAATGATAATAAATCTTTATTTTCTTTACAATAATCATCTTACAATATTGGGATACAACAAATCACGACATTAATTATGGTATTGTGGGAGACTGGAGCTTACGGTAGGTCAAGGCTGTGTTGTAAGTGTCCAGGGATCCCTCACTGTAGTATAAATATATTATTACAGCACCTTTGTATGATAAAATTAATGTATTATCATTGATAGAGATAGAGATAGAGATGCAGAGATAATTTTAATTATAGTTACTTACATACTATATCTTTAAAGAAAAGAAAAAATAAATAAATAAAAAGGTGTGTGGTGCGTTTGTATTGTGTGTAAGTGTGTGTTTGTGTGTGTTTGTGTGTGTGTGTGTGTGTGTGTGTGTGTGTGTGTGTGTGTGTCCATCAGCCAACAACTCGCAAAATAGGCTCTGTTTCGTCGTAGTTAATATTTTGTAAAAGTGAAGTTATTTTGTGTTTAACTTCGAATTTAGCTAAAGTGTAAATTTGTGCTTGTCTATTGATTCTATTGTAAAGAAATGGACCAAAGAATAGAAAAAATTTTTGAGCAAAACTGGTTGACACTTGCTTTGGACAGAAAACTATGGGGCGTCTGGAGTTGAATGTGATATTTGAAGTAGGTGCACATGAGTGTTGTTTCAGAATTATATTCAATATAAACAGTTGTCGGACAGACAATACTTCATAATTTTGATATAGTTCAAAAGCATGAGAAAAGTAATATTTACAGATGTTCAAAAATGTATGGCCGAGTTTAGACCATATAAGTTGCTGTGCGATTTGGAAGATGTTTACGGCCGAATAGCAAAGATTATAATACTTTAAAACAATAAACAGCTAAATAAATAAGTTTAACTAAAATTAAAAATAATAATAATACTAATAATAATTAATAAACTAATGTAATAAACCGCTGCCATTAGGCAAGGTGCCCAAAATGCTGGCGGCATTGCCACGTTGAATAGCAATGCTTAAACGTTGTGCTAAATAAAGACCAGCATTTTGGTCACAACTTGCCTCGACGAGACGTGCTGAGATATCTTTGAAAATTCGATGGGCTCCCGGTCCCCACGGACCCAGTGTCTCTACCCCAAAAGGCTCAAATAAATAACCACTGTCGAGATTACTATATTTGAGCCTTTTGAGGGCTTCAGCGGATTCCGCCGCCGCTCCAGCCCTACCCTGTGTTCTAGAAAGATGTGAAGGCGCAAGGGTGTCGTCGCAAGTAGCGTCCCACACCAAAGGCCTTCCCAATGTCCATGGAACCAGGGTCATTCCATCAGGCCTTTTACCATCGTCACGCATGAGGCCGCCAGGTTCTAATACGGCCGCACATTTGGCTCTAGCAAAGGCCCGACGAATGATATCGTTGATATCGCAAAGATTATCATTGCGCAAAATCAATTTTGGAAATATTAAATGAAATGTGATATTTTGGAAATAATTTTAAATTGTCTAAAGTTATTTAAGGTTACAAAATTAACCGTTAAATTATAGTGTACTGTTATAGTTTTGATAGTTTTGTGTGTTTTTTGCGTAGTCATTGATGTTTTTGCGTTCAGGTGTGTCTAAAAGCAGTGCGGCGCTTATGTATTGAATTGTAGTCGAGAGCTATATTATCCAGGCACATTACGCAATGTACGACTATTCAGGCTGGAGATATGATACCCAGGATCAAGGAATTTTGAGAAATATATTATTAATTGAGGAGAATAATGCAAGAAATCAGAAATAATAATATAAATAATATTTATAAGTATAAACCACAAACCGTTCTTGAAAATAGTGCACATAAAATATACTGGGATAGAACTATATTAACAGATAAAACAATTTACTGCGATAGACCGGACATCACAGTATTTGATAAAAGTCAAGAAATAGTATACTTAATAGACATAGCTATACCAATCATCCATAACATCCAGGCCACTAATTCAGAAAAACTAAGTAAATACCAGGATCTTGCAATAGAGCTGAAAACTCAATGGAAAGCCAAAATAGTTCTATCATCAACTGGAGTCGTACCTAAATCACTGAGTCAGAGCCTCGAAACATTGCAAATGCCATCACACGTTAGCCATATGCTACAGAAAGCCGTCGTTCTCAACACCTGCCGCATAACCCGCAAGTTCTTGACTTCTTCGACCATCACATCCGCGGTTATACAGTTTTGATAACATTTAGCTCCTATCACGTTTGGCTAAGGCCCGCGTGATTGGATATTGTACCCTTTAAAAAGGAGAAATGAATAAAATGGAATAATAAAATAAGAATAAAGAATCGTGGCTTCGTAACATCAGGGAATTTACAGGCGTTGCCGGCGTTAAAGAATTGTTTCGCTTGGTCACAGGTCAAATTTAAGTTTGCTGAGCTGACGGTCAACCTCTAGTAGTGGAGAGGCACCAATAGAAGAAGAAGAATATAAGATTATCACGGTGGCTGGTCGAACAGAGAGAATCAGAAAATAGATAACTGTTTGATATCACATCGTTCCGTGCAACAGTGTTGATATTAATAAATTAATAAGAGTGAATATGTCTATATTCCAGACTCTTATTTCAATTTCCAATACTTCCCCTTATTCTCAATCTTCCACCATAATGTGACAGCTGAAGTGGGTTTGACTGTATGTAACTTATTGTTGCAGGAGCACTAGTTCCCAAAATGCAAAAACTATTTTATTTAATATTACCTACTCTTCATCATGATACTCTAAATTACAAGGGCAGACAAGCCTTTGTAACGAGATCTGTTGACATTTTCAGATTATTTAGGGTCTGATTAAAATAGTCATCTTACTTGGAGCTGGCCTTATGTTAATCTTGATTTCACTGACCTATATACTATATATTACCAATCAGTGAGTGAAAACATCGTGATGAAACTGAATGGGTAACCATAGTCCAATATTGTGTGTGTATGGGTAACCTGATAACAGGGTCACGGAGTTCAGATGGCAGTCGCTCCAATGTAATTAACTGATCTTACAAATCCTGCATCATAGTCATGGCGCACCCCGAGCCCTCGTGCGCAAGAGCACAAACGGGACATCAACGCCAAGACACTTTGTCTATACTAACTATACCATTTACACAAACTAGCTCTTTCGGCTAATGTGGTTTAAGCCCAGCATTGAACTGTCACGCGTTGTAGTCTTGCGATATGATATAAAATATTAACAAGTATAAAATGTTCTAGTCTAAGTATACGAGGCACAGGCATAAAGAAATAGGACTTAGAGGCAAAGCACAGACGTGAAGATACTATTTTTTAATATTTGAAGTTCACAGACTGATACAGTACAATGATACCATGTAAACGATGGTGGCGCCCTCAATTTTTGTTACGACTTTCTTGTCAGACTATACCTGTCATGTTGGAGTATATTTTTCTTTACTTGCAATTTTTTTGACACGTTGGTTACATGTCATTTGACGTTTTGCTTCTTCCAGCCAACACGGCGATTACAGCGAAAGTCATTATTTGTGAAGTGTATTTGTTGCAGATATTTGTAGACCGAGGTCTGTAAGTGCTCTAAAATAATCGTAATCGTAACCTTTGAGTAAAATGTCTGGAAAGGGCAACAAGGCATTCACTAAAGAAGAGGAGCTGCTGCTTCAAGACTTCAGCAGAAATGTATCCACCAAGTCGTCGGCTCTGTTTTATGGGAATGCCTTTATTGTATCTGCTATTCCGATATGTAAGTAATTACTACATTTATCTGATGTGTTGAACCAAGTATATTTAAAGTAGTTTCATTCAGGAAAATAGTAAAAAACGAATTCTGATACACTTTACTTAGACTAACCTATTTCCCTTCTATATTACTTTCTAATTACTATTTACTCTATACCTACTTTAACTTATTACATTCGATTAATGCCTTAAAAAGTGACAACTTACTTAGTGTTTAAAAATCAATTAACACCCTATTATTTGCAGGGTTATTCTGGAGGGTGCATGCTTTAGAAGTGAGCGCATCCCTGGCTTGGTTTGCTGTGGTGACCGCAGCTAGCACCTGGCTCCTAGCTCTGGCGTACCGTAACACCAAGTTCCAGCTGAAGCACCGTGTTGCTGTGCGTAGAGAGGATGCGGTTGCTCGTGAGATGTCCAGGAGACTTGCCGATGACAAGAAAATGAGCAGAAAGGAGAAGGATGAAAGGTAATTCAAAGAAGACTTGGTTCTGTTCTTACATTATGAAATTACTGACATTCTTTAGATCACCTATAGGATATCTTCTACAAGACACAGGCCTTCTCCCAAGCCTACATCTTTTGTTTTTGCTGTCTTTGGGCTTGAAACTAAACTTGCTTTCTTTACTCATATTATTACTAACATCCAATAAATGTAATAATATTGTTGTGCTTTATTATTGAAATATGAACAGTAAAATTGGAGAGGTAGTCTGTGATTTGCGAATAATCTTCTGTGATTATTTACAGGATCTTATGGAAGAAAAATGAAGTAGCCGACTATGAAGCCACAACTTTCTCAATCTTCTACAACAATGCTCTGTTCCTGACCATTGTGATCCTGAGCAGCTTCTACATTCTGCGGTCCTTAACACCCACTGTGTATCCTTTTTATGAATTAATAAGACTAAAGTTATTGTGATTCATCACAACTTTTTGCGTATTGGTGAGTTCCTATATTTATTTTCCTTGAAGATGTACAGAAAACATAAATTCTGTGTATCAGTTTCAAGAGGTATGTTTCAGTTATTAATCATTCCATTAAGAATTCAAAGTTATCATCATTTGAGCAGTAAATCCTAGCTTCTGCCAGTGTCTGCTGTCCTGCTCTTTTTTCTCCACATTGTATGATCTTCCTCATATCGTAAGACCTAAGTGAAATGTCTCTACCTGTTTGCAGAATGAAATCAGAATCATTCAGCATTTATGACATGGTTGAAAGACTCATTATTGATTATATCATTATTATACTCATTATTGATACATCACAATTTATTAGCATTTATTTGTTTTGTCATTTTACAGCTTCACACTATAAATAAATATTTTCCTGAATATTTCAATACAGTAACTACATCGTGTCCCTGACAGTTGCCTCGGGGTTGCTGGCGTTGCTCTCCACCGGCACCAAGTGAGCTCTGGACCTTCTGATGTGTGATAGTGATGGATGTGTGGTATTCTGTGGTATAGCATATTCCACAGAAGTGTAAAAGTGACTTTATTATTGTGTCTATTGAAGTGTTTCCGTAATAATAAGCTAAAATATGTTGTTAGAATAAATTTACAATTTTAATAAAAAAATAGAACAATAATTTTGAAACAGTCTTTATTTTTTATTTACATTTTGAAACTCATATAAATGTAAACTTAAAATAAATGGGTACCTATCTAATAATAATCTAGAATTACTACTATAACAACTGTCTGAATGATTTGGGGTGGGCTTATTTAGTTCATTGCAAAATCACAAACAGCTTTATCCTAAAAGTTTACTGGATAAACTTACATACCTATATTTATCTATGAGTATTTACATCATCTTCATTATAGTCACTACTGCCTTGTTCGTAGATTTAGATATTTTTTTTTCTCTAAGATTGCACCTACTATTAAAGTAGTAGAATGTAGTGACTAGAGATTAAAATAATAAGTTCCAGTTGGTGTGTGTCGAGGGGGGTCATTGTCGCCCGTAGCCTTATTGTAAAGAGTGCGATGCGGCAGCAGTGAAGGAAGATGAGCGCGTCGGCGGGCGGCCCGGCGTGACCGCGGGTCGTTCACACCTCGTTAATGGTGCATTCGGCTCGGAGCCGGCGCAACATTCGGCACGCTCGGCCCGAGCGGCCATACATGCCATTGATATGTATCGCGTACCGACGATCCGCAGAATATTCATGGACGCGTATTCATTTCATTCGTGAATCGTGGATCGTGCTGTACCATTTCGAGTCCTAAACTAAGGCACAGCGTAACGTTCGCCGCGGCTGTCGCGGGGCATCCGGCGGTGCGCGGACCGCCCCGCGGCGCGGTCGCACTGTCAAAGGCCACTGTTCCGCTGGAACGCTGGTTTGTCAGCGGCTCAGTACATCATGCCGACGTGCAGCGGCTCGGAGCGCTGGAAGTACACGTTGGGGTTGCTGCTGAAGGTGGGCTCCACGCTGGTGTACACGCTGCCCTCCTCCGGACGCACCAACACGCCTGCAACCACACACACCCACTGTCAGCATACACCAGCATAAGTCAGTATTTTGCGGATAGAACAATTGAATAGAAGCATGGAGTGCTAGGATTGTGATCTAGTTTTGACGTATGCGAAACAGTGCAACATTTACCTGGCGGCATCAGATAGTGATAGGGCGGATAGTTGTAGTGGTAGTGCATGAGAGGGTGCATGGGGTAGTGCGGCGGGGGGCACAGGGGGCGTGCGTGCGAGTGCAGCGAGCCTGCGAACAGCACCCCGTACGGATCTGCGAACAGAACGCGAACAATTGCGATCAAATCGTGCGTGGAAGCGCTAGTTCTCACTATTAGCGCACTTTAGATACTTAACTAACCGGCTGGCTGAGCGGGCGGGTCCTTGCGGTCGAGGGCGGGCGGCGGCGGCAGTGGCGCCACGGCCGACACCATGCCGTACTTGACGGGCTTGAAGTGGAAGAAGGAGGGCGAGTAGCCTGAGCCCGCCGCGCCCAGCGAGCTGAGCCCCTCGTCGCGGTCGGCGTCCCAGCGGCCCTCGCGGCCCAGCGCCGCCAGCCGCCGGCCCTTGGGCGCGAACATGAGCGCGAACACGCACGCGCAGGTGGCCAGCAGCCCGGCCGCCACGCAGGCGTCGCGGTGCCGCTCGGGGGCGCCCAGTGCCGCCGCCACCCAGCAGACCCACACGGCGGCCGTGGCGCCGCCCGCGCCCGCAATGTGCGTCGCTTCGCGGTAGTTGTCGCGGATGCCGCGCGAGCGCAGCGCCACGCCGCACACCACCGCCACCAGGAACGCGGCGTAGCACAGCGACAGCAGCAGGTCCGACAGCGCCGTCTCGCAGCGGCCGCCCGCCACGCGCGCCGGCGCGCCGCCCAGCCACTGCGCGCCGATCGCCACCTGGATCATCACCGCGAAGAACAGCAGCAGCCCCTGGTACGCCGCCGGCAGGTACACGCCGCCGTTCAGGCTCAGCAGGAACACGCACTTCACCAGCAGCGAGGCGAACACCACCACGTACGACACGCCGGTGCCGAACCGGACCGCGCCGCACGTGAACACCGTCGGGGTAGCTGCGTACAGGGCCGCCGTGGCCGCACACGAGAACAGGCCGAACAGCAAAGTCTGACCGAGAAGGAGATGTCTTTGACTCGGGGATTTTCGACTGGCTCCCCATATGACGAACGCCTCGAACGCACTGAGTGTCACCATGCTCACACACGCGAGGGCGAGGATCGGCACCGCCCAGGATTCGGCCCGGAGCGCCTCCGCGTACACGGCTATCACTGGCACCGTGGACACGGAACTGGTGTTCTGTATTGTTTTCAGAGCCGGGGGAGCGGTGAACGCTCTAGGCGGGGTGGGCGGCTGCGGGGAGGACGACGGTCGATCCGGAACCACGAAGTACTCGGTGCTCATCTCGAGGCGGTGCGCCTCGGTGCGCGCGGGGCGGCGCGGCGGCGGCTCCGTCTGCGGCGCGGAGTCGTAGTCCTGGTCGTAGGCGTCCTCGTAGTCGGCGTCGGCGCGGGGGTGCGCGGGCGCCTGCCGCGGCCCGTAGGCGGCGGGCACGCGCGGCGCCAGCCGGTCGCCGAAGCGCGCGGCCGCCGCCACCGCCGCGCCCGCCACGGCCAGCGCGGCCGCCAGCGCGAGCGCGCGCGCCGCAGTCGCCATCAGCCGCGATGCCGCGCCGCTCACCTGCCCGTGAGGCCCGAGCGGCGCCGCATATAGACCTCGTTATCTCTGCAACGGACAGATTGTTCGCGTCAATTATGCACGCCGCCGAGCCGTTCGGGTCGTCTCGACGCGACGATAGCCAAACAAAGAGTCTCAAACCGGTTCCGAGGGTACCTAGCGGTCGCCTTGGGCCCTAACTTCGCTGACTTGGTTTTATTTCAGTTCAGACTAACGAAAGATGTATCGAGTCTTATTTTCTTTTTGTCAAAACTGTTTAAACAGAAAGAAAAACTCTTTCATTTCGATTATTAAATTAAGTAGATACGTAATAATAGCACCCGCAATTATTAGCTCGTTTATTTCTTCATTGTTCTCTCTAGACTCTAGACATTACCAAGAATTGATAGCATTAACCACATCGCGATCGTGTTAACTAGTGCCCGCGACGGCGCGAGCGCCGCAAAGTAGTCGCGCGTGATAGATGCCATTTTATTGATCGTTACGTGCCGCCGTTCAGCGGATAAGAGACTTGAGACGGATTTAGAATTTCATTTAAATTCATATTTTCACACTGTCTATGTCTACAGTTAATCCGCCACATTCCTACTACACTACCAACCTAAATATTTGGCGACCTGAATTGTTTAGTGGTTAACATGCCGGGTCTGCCTCGCAGAGATCCCGGGTTCGATTCCCGGAGCAGACATTGAAACGATAAATTTAATTTTCCGGTACGGGTCTGGGTGTTATATCTTTTATGTATAATAATTTTAAGTATATATTTAAAAGTATAGTTTCGGAAGCCGATTAGCACCCCGTGTCAGTATATATTATTTGATACGTTCCGTATTGCCTATTAGGGAGTGCCAAGAAAGCAAAAGCAATACCTATAGTACAAAGCGACGTATATGTCGTTCACCTTAACATAATAGTTGTGAAACGCGCTATGAGCCGTCAGGCGCGTCGCGCGTCGCAGACAGGGCGCGGGCTCGGGGCAACGAACGTATTAATTCTCATCCCCGGCCGACGTATACGTGAGTTACCTGCGTAAGGAACGCCGGCTTTGTTCTAAGAAAAACCTAAGAATTTCGCACTGCTCCAGACGAGATGTGGTGACGATATTTTGGGTAACGAAACCTTGAAAAGCGACTGAGTGGTATACTGCATACCATCAATACGAATACAAAAAAATCAATAATTTTTTTGACGTTTATGTCCCGGTTGTACTCTCGAGCAGAGGGCCCGGGATCCGCCTTGACCATGGAATCATGATCAAGGATTTGGCATATCAGATAATTAAAGTATAGCGACTGCCATCTGACCTCCATGACCCTGCTACCAGGGGAACCTGACCAGATTGGATCATGGTTGCGCATTCAGTCGCATGATTGCGCAGGTTTCATAACGATGTTTTCCCTCACCGTAAGATTATCAGTTAGCATTCACTGTACCTACATAACTCAGACAAGAGTCATTCATGTATAAATGGCCAGTACCTCTCGCTTACAAATCGGATACTTTAACCACTCGGCCACCGACGCTCCTAATCCATACGAATACTATGCGCTACATAAGTTTGCAATTTTGATGGCCGCCAGCAAATACCCAACAAACTGCACAATTCCAGAAATATTACCTGTCCATATCTAGCGAAAAACAACTTACAGTTAAGCTTGGAAATGCATGCGCAAACGCATTGTGTTGTGACGGAGCATTCTCCGCTGGCACTATCGGTTATCATAGGGCCCGGATCATAAATCAGGCACGGCCGCAATTTGTCTGCGCGATAGCCGTGGCACCAATAAAATATGCATCTGTGCCGTATAAGGAAGACTTTAATTCAACGGGGAGATTAGACAAGTTCACGGAGCCGCATCGTGACTCTGACTTATCCGTATCAGGGGGCATTGTGGCCAGATTCGGCGGGCTAACGGTGAGGTGGGTCGAGTCACTCGGGGCGCCGCACCCGCGCGGTTGCCAACGGTACATGGTAGTGTTATCTCGGATCATTACCAAATCTCCGCTTGCAGGGCGCCTTGAGCTTTGTTATGTGATTATCGGAGGCAGCGGTGCTGTACGAAAGTAAGTAACAAGTCTACAGTCTAATCGCTGCAGCAGCGGTACTTGAGCGGTACATTTACATTGTCTATAAGTAACAATATTATAAAGGGAATAGATTTAGAAAGACTAACAGAAAGCTACATTATCAGCGAGCAACATAGCCTACATTTAATTTTCCTCAAATTAGATATCCTAGGAAAATTACAATGTGATAACCGTATAAAAATGTTACAAGTTTGCGCATAATTTCAGAACGCCATTTAACTAATTCCTTTTTTGTTAGATTTGTAAGTCAGGACGAGGTTTTTACGTAAGAAAAAAGGGAAGGTAGGGTTAGGTGTAGAGTAATATTATGGTAGAGGTAGGAGTAAGACACCGCGCGAACGAAGTTTTAGGTGTTTAAACGAAAGGGCTAAAGCGTAAAATCGTCACAGTCAAACAGTTACATCGCATTAATACTAGTTTGGAAGTGATTCATTCATTCATATCGTACCTACAATAATTAATATTGTAACTTGCATGACCGTGACGGACAATCACAACTAAAGAAAGAGAAATTATTATTCTGCATTCGTGTCGTGAATGAAGGAAACAAATAGTAAATCGTTTTCTGAATTGCACACTACGTAACCAGCTTTTACCAACTATTTTTGTGGTTTTAGATTGTAGTGTATTTTACTGAGTTAATAACCACTAAATACGTACCACATAAATGTATAAACATCGTCGCAGGCTTAACGATCATTTGACACGCTAAAAGTATAAACCGTCGGAAAGTTGAACTAATTATTTTCATAAAAGAAAAGTGGTCAATCCCTCTACACTTTTTGTTAGCCCATTCTCCGGGTCTTAACGAACGCAAACTATTTATCTAAATACTTAACTAAAATTGTAGTGGCGTGGGAATTTGAGTAAACAACTACATTATAACAATGACTAATACATATAACAATGGCTCGTGTACAATTAAGAGAAGTTTGGACATTAAATGAATTAACGACTGTTATTAAATACTTTCATAAAATAACTCTGAAGGGTCAATCTGTCTTGAATAGACTTACTTATATTATATTAAAATATTTTGAATTTTTTATTGGAGGGTACTCCATAAACAATGCTGAAGCCAAAAACTGTATTTTTTTCATTTTTGTCTGTTTATCTGTCTCTTGGCCGCGGGTCACTCCGAATCTACACGTCCGCGACCTCGAAATGCAAATGCTGCAGTGGATGTGCGGAGTTACGCGACTCGATCGAGGTCGTAAAGCGTACTCCACTTGTCCGCCGAAACTTTCGGCGAAACTTTTGCCGGGACTGGGTCGACCATCTACATTCTCGCCTAAAACGGATGTGGTGGGTGTCAAAACGCGTCGACATTATGTCGATTCATTGGCGTAATACCGCTAATCTGCTGTAAACTGGGTCACAGAGGTGATGGCAGCTGCTCTAATGTCTACTAATATCCTGGATCATGGCCAAGCGTACCCCGAACCTGTTACGGGAAAAAGCGCTAGGAATACATATAAATATAAAATCGATCGAACCGAGACGACAACAAACTATCTCTACTTAGTCTATGAAATAGGCGAGACATGCCAAACATGCACGGGACTACACGAATATAGGCGAATACTCCCTCTACATTCTCGTGTTCCCGCGTAACTGTCCACATGTGGAGTGCACTTAATGAGTACATCCGTGGCAGCCTTGGCGTGATTAGGATATCGCAGATAATGAAATGTATTGATTTAGAGTATTAGTATTCCTTGATTTGATTTTGAATCGAAAACATCAAGGTGGTACTTATTTAAAGTTTTCTATTAGTTTTATAAGTTGAAAATACGGTAGAGCTGCGTCCCCCTCGGGGCTTTTCCCGTCGAGTGTCCGACAGACAGACAGACAACAAAGTGATCCTATAAGGTTTCCGTTTTACCTTTAAACGTTCGGAGCCCTAAAAAACAACAATAATTATATTTTAAATGTATATCTTGATAAAACTTTCAAGGTTCGAGAAGGCTCGCCTGCGCTGGTTTGGTCAGGTGCGTAAGCCTCAAGGATACGTGGGAAATAGGTGCCTGAATCTACTGGTATCAGGAAAGAGGCCCCGTGGACGACCCAAGAAGCGATGGATTGACATCGCTGAGTCGAATGCGAGAGCCAACGGCTTACGACGAGAGGATGCCGAAGACCGGGCGAAGTGGAGGAGATTGAGTGGGAAAGCGGACCCTGGCAGAGGCCGGGATAAGCGCTAGGACGATGATGATGATGATCTTGATAAAACTTTCCTCGAGACCGTCCACGTAGCTTCAGATAAAAAGTAGTAGGATCTTAGCTGTATCTATAGGTGGGCACTGTAGGTACGGAAGTAGCAGGTAGTACGGAAGGCAGTTTAAAATGGGCTAGCAGCACTATGGATGTATTGTCAAAAGTGAAGACAATCCAAAATCTATTGAACTGTTTATTGTACACACACTGTTACAAAATTACAGTAGTTCTCACAATGGCGAACTTATCTCTTTAAGAGATCTCTTCCAGCTAACCATTTAAGGTGATATCAGGGAAATGATAAGCGGGAAGAAATCTAAACCAACCTACAGGGTAGGTTGAGGTGCTGTCTTGTGTACCTACACAAAACGTTAAACAATAAAAATTAATAACATAGACGACAAACCCAGAACGCCTCATCCAGTGGTGAACTCATAAAATGGGCTATGGTGATGAATAAGTATGATACGACTACCTAGTACCAGCTTTTAGGAGAAATTTAACAACCAGCCAGGAAACAGTTTTAGCTGTATGGGTTTCTATTTTATAAGTATTGCTGTGTGAAAACTGATCACCACTCCCTACACGTTCCACTCCACGCACAGTATCCCGTGAACTTTAGCTGGTGTCACGTCGGTGCGTAGACAATACGACTTAGGGAAACAGAGCGTTGTCCGTGCGCGCCGGCGCGTTGTAAAAGTAACAACGCGAATACTCCGGGTGAAACTTGGTCGGCACGCTGCGCCCGCGCCGCTGCGCATTCCAGCGTTACCGGCAATTATTCAACTCATATTTCACTTGCGACGCCCATCTGATCGATCGACAATTGTGAATCGATGATTGCGAAAGTGCTTTCATTGGATCGTTGTTGTCATCGCCGTAGTCAACGGCCCGTGGGCTACTGTTGGACGATATATCTACATTAGCGGTGATTGCCAGAACCTCTACTTGGCAGGCGGAGTGGAGATCGTGTTGCATATTGGTACAATAGTGGACCCGGCGCGACTTCGTTCGCGTACACCTACTTTACGCCTACCTATCCTTTTTCCTAGTTTATAAACCTTCCTCTTGAATCACTCTATCTATTGTTGAATATCGAATTAAAATCCGTTGTGTAGTTTATAAGATGCGACTTTGTTTTATACAATGTATAGATATAGATAGATAACAGAATACGATGCCGCACATTTTCCGATTTATGGACATCTAAGACATAGTTTCTTTGTACGAGATTTGCTGAGCTGGTGTCATATTCTAAGCCAGGGTTTCTGCGGTCTATGTATTAGAGTTCTGCAGTAGTTCAGTTAACACTTAACTGTTAAGGTTTATATTTATTAAGTAATTGTGCTACAATATTCTTTGGCAGTGTTTTTCTTAGACTTATTATTTATGGACGTTACATGGTATTTACTCTTTACAGCTGCACAGTTACCCACCGTGAGCTGCGCTTATTCTGATACGTGCCTACCTATGTGATCGCTGCGTAGCACCCCACTTTTGTGTTTACTTGATATTTTAGCACTCTCAATGTTGCAAGATCATGTTCTACATAACCAGTCATAAAATCTGTCAGGTCATCCTCGCTGCGGCTTCAACAGAGCGATGCGGGCACTCTACGCCATAACTTACTGATTTATTACAATTTTAATATATGTATCGGGTACGTTTAATATTTATAAATATTAAACGTAGATTGACGTTGTAACAATCGTTACAAATTTCATATGAAGTATAATTTTGAACCCACGGCCGCATAAACGGCGATCTATAGAAATAAGTAATTTAAATCAAATATTATTATCCACTACAGAACCTAGTCAATAGCTAGTAAAAATAACGTGCGGAAGTTTAGTAAGGTTCCCTTCATACTAGGTACCGTAGTAAGAGTATGTGTAGGGACAGACGGCGAAAGACATTGTTTTATAGTATGTAAGTATAGACAAACAAAAATATAAATCTTTTGTCTTTTTAATATTAGGTAGTACCTATTGGCACAGGAAAATGAATACTACGTACAAGTAAAGGTATAACGTTATCACGAACTGAAATATTTTATGCTAGCTAGCCCGCCACGACTTCGTTCGCGTGTTGTCTTACCCCTACCCTACTCTATCCCTACTCATATCCTACCCCTACCATACCCTACTGTACTCTATCGTACCCCTATCCTTCTCTACCCTTACCTACATCTACCTCATATAAGTATGTAGTTATTTAATACTAGCTAGCGGCTTCCACTCGCGCGCATTAGGGATCTCCGTTAACAATATTACAAGCAATACGAATATATTGATTTCCCGCGATTGTAACTCGTGTTACTCAGTGATAACGTAGCATTCTTAAAAGAGTTTTAAAATCAATCCAATAGCTTATGAGCTTATTCATTTCAAACAAAAAAAAATACAAATATTTTCTCTTTATTATCTTTTGATTGATACGCTTTATAATACCTATAGATTGTCCGAATTGCGTTACTAAACATCACGCAGGAGAATTTCTTTAAGTGATAACTACCTTAATGAACCCGTTCGTACGTTTCGAGGAACGCACGCGTAATTAAATTAACAATTGAAGATCATAACTGTCATGCGATATTGCGTTTGCAATTAAATTGTGATACACATGGATATCATACTGTATGGAAAGTTACGTGCTTATTTAATTGATGTTTTTCCCATTTTTATTACTCAATCTTGAATTGCATCACCTAATTTTGTTCTTGTGTAGAAGTCAGTCAGTTCGATTTCTATCGCCATATTGTGGGAATTCACGACACAAAATATGAATGATATACATAATTAAAATTTCGTTACTTATCCTTCATCATCATTACAGCATTCATTATCATAGTCCACATCATTATTATCATAGTCCACTGCAGGACTTAGGGCCTCTCCCCCGTACTTTTACGTATATTCTTCGAAATAACTAGGAAATCTCTAGGTTCTTCGAAATGGCGAACATAAGAATTACCTTCCCAGTACATAAGTACAAATGTTTTGTTAGTCGTATTCATGTCTTTATTTTAATTTTTGAACCTTGTCCATAAACAGGTGGGACTTTTCACATGCGAACATGGACAGAACATAATTCCTTTATTCCTTTTAGGAGCCATAACTTGTCCGCGCAGTATTTGAGAGAGCCACAACCGCGGCCATAAACCCGGCCAGGCAACGTCGATCTCTTTTGTTTTACCCCCTACAGACTTTTATTACCCTAGCCGCGGGCTAGTGCATTCTTCAGGTATATTCTGCAGGAAAGAGATATACAATAAGTGTGCTCTAAATTACAATGATTTATTGTCAGGCATTATTTTTCCTGTGGAGCGTGCACTCTGGCGATTCCGTCCCGCGGGAGAGCACTGTCGTAAACACTATGATTTATTTGCGAGCCATTTCGTGGCTGGCCGGCCATTCGCGGGCCGCCCGGCCATTGCCGGCACATGAGACTCCGTGGTCAAAGGCGCAGGAATGCGCCTGCGACGCGCCGCATAAGGAAAACACTTTCAAGGGACTTTAAGAGCTACATTTAAAATTTATTGTTTTATATTATTGTCGGACGTTAGAGATAAAAGTAAATTTTCATGAACGGAGCTTCATGGCCGCATCATGGGGTTTCATTACTTTGCTATACTTAAGTATAGCAGTCATACTTCTGTCGACAATTATCTACCCAAAAATGTTGCCTGGAAGAAATCGCTTTAAGCGCCTGTTGCTTCTCCTGCTGTTAATTTTAAGTACCCATTGTATTATTTTGATTGTGCAATAAAGCGTTATTCATTCATTCATTCATGCTTATAGGATTGAATGAATATTTTTAACTATCACGGTTATTAACCGGGTAGTTATTTACCCGAATTTCAATGAATTCATTTCGACAACAATTAACGTTCGTATCTAAAAATGTTGTTATACTTTTCTTCTCATTCTCACATTTTTTTAAAATAACTACTTCAGACATTTTGTACAGACATATGTAGGTACCTACATATTGGTCTTCTTATCACGTAGGTATCAGTGCGAGTAGGCTGGTATTTCGACGCACGCTGCATGCATCCCGGGTACGTGGAGAAACCCGGAAATAAACACAAATAAAGAAATAAATGAATATAAGTAAGCGAATAGAAAGCTATTTTACCATTATCTATATTGTTGACGAAACAAATTCATCGAAGTTAGTCATACATTTCTTCCACAGATCACATCTAAAAACTCGTTTAGTACAGAACAATGTTTGCATAAGGCAATAAGATAATTCTAGTTTATTTATAGGCCGCCCCTCCTTCGGTGGTTGTCTGGCGAATTGAATAGGAGCTAAGGAGCATTACGATATTACAGACCAGGGGTCGCATTCTACTAACATTTTTAGTTTAACGTAAACGCAACCGCAGTCGAAAGTTAAATGCCGTCACATAATCATCTTTGCGTCAATATCCCGGTTTTGCGCTCGCGAGGGCCCAGGGTCCCCTTGACCATGTTCCAGGATTTGGCAGATCAGGTAAAACCAGAAGAGCGAATGCCACCTGACGTCATTGACCCTCTTGGGGAACCGGGCCAGATTGGAACATGGTTATACATTCTGTTAGTTTTAAGTTTTTTGAATGTGTTATTGAACCAAATAAAGATACGTCTATGTTTATGTCTACATTCAGTCGCCTGAATTTGCAGGTTTCCCAACCATCTTTTCCCACACCGAAACAGCATCGGTTAGTGTTCAACATTACTCAGAAAAAGTCATTGGCAAACGGCGGCACTGGGGATCGAACTCGCTTACGAGTCGGCCCCCGCTAGCCAAAACGAAAGGCGACACTGTAGTTTCGACTGATGGCGTTTATGCCGGGTTTAATTGAAAATGTCAGGGTGCGTCCAAATCGCGCTAGCGCCACGCGATCCGTTGCTAGAAGACGCACCATTAGCAGAATATGGCTCCAGTGGAGCATTATGCAAATGAAAGTAAAGTTGTCGGGCGCTGCGCTGCGCGGGCGCGGCGGCGGCGGCCCGACGGGATAATCACTATTGCATCCATAATTTCCAAGCGCTAATGGCCCCGCAGCTCCTATCGCTTTACGCGCTTCTGATCGCCCATTTAGTGGGATTTTATTGGCCGTACACCTTTTTTGATGGGATCGATATTGAATGATAACTTTATGTAGAGAACGCGATATAGCTTAATTACTTTCTATGAATGGGTCGCTGTGCTATTGGCGAAATGTTTGATAATAATAAACAACATTTAACGAATTCAGTATTTGGTACTTGGCTTACCGTACCAAATATTTTTTCCGGTTCTTTTTTAATCGAGTTTAGTTGAGATAAATACGAATAATAATAAATGAATATGCTTGGTCAATTCATACAGCGCTATCTAGCCCCAAACTCAACAAAATTTGTGTTATGGGTGCTAGATAACTTATTATTATATATAAAACACCCAGACCCGTAAGAAATTAAAATTCATCATTTCGATTTCTACTCGGCCGGTAATCGAACCCGGGCCCTCTGCGTGGAAGACATGTTAACCAACTGAACCAACCAGGTCATTTGTCTGGGAAATCGTTTTTTGAAAAAGAGTTTTTACATCTTCATACTACTTAATATTACACACCTAAAATATGTAAGCTTGTACAATTAGTTATGTTTGTTATCTCTTTCGCGAAAAAACTATTGAATTGATATTGTTAGCTCATAAATTGATACTTACGCATTTAAAATAATACACCTAATTTGTAAACTTAAGTATATTACAATACAAGAGCATAAGCGTATTACCTATTATATTGTGCAGTTAAAAGCATACCTATAGTTAAAACGGGATATCTAAAGAAGATAACTTTATAATACTGAACTTAGATCACAATTGCTTTACTTATTTTTTTATTGCATTGCAAAGTTGTCTCGTCAGTTTTCATTTTAAGAGAGCAATGGTTTTTTGAATTAATTTAAAAAAGTTGTCGTTCTTTGTAACTACTTTTTGAATCAATGGAACCATGCACTATCGTAATAAAAACTGAAGGTTTTACGAGTGTCATTTTGCAAATTCATTAAAGAAATTTTCACTTTAATTAAAAAAATTCTAGGATCAAGGATCAGTTTTTGAGGCCTAGGCTTTCTATCAGTCAGTTCAGTTTAGCTAATGATGCACCAAATACCCTGCAATCCTGTACATGTTGCTGCAAAGGAAATTATTTGTAAAGTAGTAATGCACGTAAGCTCTTGTATTGTGCCTGCCTTGCCTTACCTATTTTAGATACCCATAGAATATATTAATTTAGGTCTTTCGAAACGATATTGTTGATTTTAATTTTGGAACCTATTTGTACTTTTATAGATAATAATAATTTACAGAGTCCCATGAAATTGAGCAAAAAAATTAACAAACAAAAACAAAGACCACAAACGCGAATTTTCCCTTGAAACAAGTTTCGGTTGCTATGAATTCAAGATGTGCAAAAACTGCAGATATTCGCCGAGGAAAAAAAGTTGGCCGATCTCAAAAGAGGCAAGGTGAACAACAGGTTAGGTTCTCCTTTTAGCCCGGGGGAGGCTGGGGCGAATCGTCGCCCTGTCGCGTCGGTCAAAGCCCTTCGGATACTCACGAGTCGATTATTTCAGAGTCGCCGTGAGGGGCACTAGGAGTGCTTGGCCGTCATTGCACGAGTAGTCATGACACTGGGCGCGGGAGAGCCGCGGGCGCGACCCTGCGTGCGGCCGGCGCGGCGGTGTAACACTGACTGAGCGAATTTCTGGGTGTCCGCGGTGCGTGACGGTGCACGTGCGCTGCGCAGCCGCATCGCCGGCAGATACCGCTGCGGCACGGTGGTACAGTAGGGGTCTTTCGGAAGGAGAGGAAAAGATTCGAATTTTTCGAACGTGCAATTTGTGTAGGTACTTGTAAAGCGAGCTCGTTGAACTCTTTTGTATGAGTTTGTTTGCTTTGCGCTTCGATAAAAGCAGATTTATTTTTTAAGGTATGAATACTTTATTTTTCGACCGTTGGATATGCCTTTTAAATAACGCGCGCGTTGAACTCTTTTGTATGGGGTCGATTGATTTGGGCTTGGGCAATGGTATTTTATATTCACCTAGTTCAGTTTTAAGACTACCATAGTTCTGTCCTATACCACAGTATAAAGATTCCCACTGTAGTTATGGAAAAGTTAAAAAAAATGCAATCCTTGAATTTGTGTACCTACTTACATAATCATCATATCAGCCGAAACACCACTGTACACTGCTGGGCATAGGCCTCTCTCAGAGATCTCCACATAGACCGGTCCTGTGCCATCCAAGTACCTGCAATATTTACCGATGTACTCGCCGTTAATATTGATGCCAAGTCCGACTCAGTCCAGAAGCCCGAAGATATCCTCCAGCGCAGCAGTAAACAACTTCGGTGATATGAGAACATTTTGTTTCCTCGCTGCAACTGAATAGGCTTTGACGTCTAATCCTGGAGACGTACTGGCGTTTTCGTACAAACTGGAGCACAGCCGAAGTTTCGATCGAATCGAAGGCTTTCTCATAGACAACAAATGCCAAGCATAATGGCCGGTAATACTCTTCGGTCTTCTGTTTAACCTGCCTCAGAGTATGTATGTTTTTATTAATTTATTATTATGTAGTTAATTTTTTAACACAACCATATAGTTCTGTCTTCAAGTCACAGTACAAGAACCATCCTCCTTCCCGACAATATGGTTATGAAACAAGTTTATAAATGGAAAAGTTTCAAATTTAAGTATTTAGGTATTACATTGACTTGAAAAATACACTTTTTCGATGAAATTATTGTTAAAGAAAGAAATTTACATTGCGCAATTCTGGGTCAGATAATGTTAGGAATTTTTCACAAGATAAAGCCAGCATCCCTACTGCACATCTATACGCCGAGGAGCTGACCCGCTCGCACGCCTCCGCGGACAACTTACTCGCTTTACCACTAATTTCTATTTCAAACACTTGTCCGGACGATAAGCTAAACTTACGTCACGTATGAGGCAACGATCTACTGTAATACATACCGCGTCTGTGTATCACAAATAATGCCCACGGTGACCTACACTGTATATAATACCTACTTGGTATACAGTTTGGTATTTTTTGCAAAGAAAACTGCATGCACTGATAATCTTTCCTCTCGATACACTTACATTACCTACATGCAAATGGAATTGCTTGAATATGCATTACGTCTTCACGTACACCTTAGATCAATTAGACGCTCAACCGTGCTGATGTTCGTAGGTCTATGAATTATGAAATTGGAATCTTAAATGTAGGTATCTAAGTCAGTTTTACGTAAGATTCCATTATTTGTCAAAGCTCTTTGTTGTGCCGGGAATCTGTTGCAATAATTTGGCTTGTTTGGACGTCCATTCATACACTTCTACCGCAATGCATGGGACTAGTTATGTCGTTTTCCATTTGAGAAATGTTCGTAATCCTATGGATTAAGTAGGTATGTAATTGTATTATACTCCGTTATGGGAATTAGACGACTGTTTGACAGTAAGTACGTGTATGAAATATTTTTCATGAAAATGTACGTTTTTGGAATATACAGTCTAGTCCTTGATTGTCATCTGTAGACTGTGTTGTTACGGTTGAAATGGGAAATATTGGCGGCCAAAAGAGAATAATACAAACAATACTTGTCTAAGTAAATTTCATAGTACTCATTAGCAACAGAACAGAACGCACTGCGGTCAATACTGATCTATGATTGGTCAATATCGCTCGGTACCTTAGCTACGCGTTCATTTTGACGGACGCATAGTGACGATTAGTACTGATCTAATACTGTCTATGAATAGTATTCCTGGAAACCTGAGCAATTGCGCGCACCATGAGACCTCGCGGTATCATATCTTAATATCTACGAGTGTAAACAAGAATAATAGGGCGCTATAAATAAATATTAAGGTTAGAAGATACGAAAGGGTGAAATTCAAACACTCCAATCGAAGGTATGTTTCTTACCTAATAATAAAAATATTTATCTTGGCGTTAATGTTCCGGTTGTGCTCTCGCGCACGATGGGTCGTAGTCCGCCTTGACCATGATCCAGGATTTGGCTGATTAGGTAATTACAGTGAAGTGACTGTGATCTCACTAGGGCAATCTGACCAGATTGAATCGTAGTTACACATTTAGTCGCCTGAATATTTGAGTACTTACTTAATTATTTATTATTCTCTCACCGACATTACTTTTCTGAATCAGAATTCAGTTTATAATAATATTTATGTTTACATGTCAGCGCACGTGACTACAGGCTGTAGTAAAATATAGAGAGTATATAATAATAGTAAAGGTAAATAAGAAGTACATTTAATATACCTACATACACAGTCAACGCCGCGTCTTCACAGGCGTAGTCAGAGACTGTGCCACAAGCTGCGATCCTGACATGCCTCTTTTCCCTCTACAACAATCATAAATCTAATCACTCGTGTTTATATATATAGAAAAGACAAGCATTAGAAGGCGAGCGCTGGCGTGAATGCGAGAGGTTTCAAATATAGGGCCACAAATCAAGTCCTCTTCATTACTCTTACTATAACTACTACCACTCCTTGAATTCTTCATGCGTCGAACTCTAACTAGATACTCCAAGAACGTACTCTACGAAAGAAGATTCTGTTATTCGTACCTACCTATTTATTTATTGTCATCATTGGCAATAAATAAATACGAAACTTAGTATGAGTGTGTTGTTAATACCCTATAATCTACCACTGCGAATTGTACAACAAATTCGTAGCTTACACTCGTATGGCGCAATTTATGGACACAATATTATTTTACTCATGCAGTCCCTGAGTAATATCGCTTGCCTTATTAACCTGCTGGTCTTCAACAGGTTTGTGAAGATAATATACTGAGGTAATACAAAATATATAGAAGCTTACAAAACAGGGCCGGTCACAATGAGTTTCCACAAGAACGTCAACATGAAAGTTTTATATTGCGTAAAATAAATCTGTCGAATACGGCGCAATTAATCTCAATCACCCTGTGCTGTTGGTGGAATGGAAAATGTGTGTCGGAGACAATGGCTCGGACGCGAGGTGCGCGTAAATTTTGATTTCTCCGTGGTTTCTACGGGCCGATAAAGGAAAACGGTACACAGTACAATTATCATTGGCTGCCCTAATTTTTCCTTAGATATATTTCTTTTTATTGCCTGGGAAGGCACACGGACGGACGGTCCACCTGTGGAAATCGGCCACCGTAGTACAGGACCTCTGCAACCTAAGGGGAGCGGATGCGGTGCCGGCCTACAGGTACCTACCTGTAGACATGCCATTTGAAGAACCCCAAGTTTGCACAATATAGTGTATAATCAAATATGTGAAGGTGTATTCGACCTATATCTATACTTTTTACTATGCAGGGTGACTTCAAATTCATGATAGCAAGAGGTACCGTATGCATGTTCTCGTGCTAACGAATATCTTCTACTATGGCACAAACTTTGGAATCGCGGAAAAAAAATCTGCTTTTTCATACAATATTGGAAACGAATACAGCCGAAATGTATGAAACAGCAGAATTTTTGTGATTTCAGAGTTGGTGCCATGGTAAAAGTTGTTTGATAATAACACGAGTACATGCTACACGGTACCCTATGGTATCATGAATTTGCAGTCACCCTGGGAATTTTACAATCTCATGTTTCTCACCGATCTTAACATACACTCCATACATATTTTAAACTTATTTTCTGAGAGCCTCTACTATTTTAATTTATATTAGTTTAAGTGTCTAGTCGCTGAAACAGCGAAGTAAGTCAGTAAGTAAAGTGTCGAAGTAAACAGTAACTGCAAATTGGATGACGGGACTGATACTCATTACCTACCACTTATTTGGTTCGATTTGGTTCTAAATTACACGCAAAAATAAAAAAGTCCATATTAATGCGATACAAAGATCTGAAAAACAAAAACAAGCAGATAGATTGAAAACTTGGAAATATGTGAAGTTGGGTCTCATTCTATTTCTAGGTACCTATTGTACATATTTTATATGCAAATGGGTCCCGCATATTTTCAACTTTACTGTTTAATTTTACGCTTATCAGCCTTTTTTTTTTCAATTGTAAAGCAGTAGCGTTAAATTTAATATTTTCTTATCATGGTCATGGTGTCTGTCGGGCCACGCGAATCTAACGACGTCATCCCTCGTGCCCTTGCAACCATCAATGTGCCAGCTATTTTAGAACAAAATGGACTGGCTCGGGACGGTAAAAAGAGGTCTGAGTGCATGACAATCGTTGCTTCTCATGTAGTGCAGTATCATCTATGGCTTTGGAGGGCTTTATTACCAGTCCGGGCTATTTATTGCACCCTTTGGGGTGGATACATTGGGATCATGGAAATTTAAAAAGGTATCAAGAGATATCTGGCCGGCTAATGAGGCTATTCACATGCTGGCGCGATGTACGCATAGTTGGCAGTATCATCATGGAATTTCAAGATTTTGGTAAGTAGTGACAAATAGTACCGTTTTGATGAGAGCCGCAGTTTATGCCGCGCAGCATCGCTCTTGTTTAGCACTTCCGTAGCCTGTGATACATTACATTAGACAAACTTACACTACCGTAAAAGTAGCGAATACTTCCACTAGTCCCACAATGTCTCTACAGCGTGCATCGCCTCACATGTCGCGGGCGGCGAGGTGGTGCGACTTTCCCGTTCCGCGCCGTCGGTCGCGTTGACGAGCGCGTTTCTTTGATATAACTGGAACTACTCACTGAGACCAATAGAGCCATATGGAGCGATTCACCCAAGGAGATGGAAAATTTAGCTTGTTTCTCTATATTTCTGTACATAAGTTATCAATAACATGATCATCGTCTTCGCGGTGAGGTCTTTCGCAGACCGGCAAGTTACGTAGCGAACAAGTGTCTGGCCAGGCCGCCGCCGCCGGGCACGGGAAGGAGAGGCCGGCTCAAGAAGCGATGGCTTGACGTAGTTATAAATGATATGCTTGCCAATAAGCTCACCAAGGATGCCGAAGACCGAGCGAGGTGGGTTAGGAGTAGCGACGACCTGAGTGGTTCAGTTGGTTAACACCGGTCTGCTTGATTGATTCCCGGCCGAACAGAAATTGAAATGATAAATTTTAATTTTGTGTTACGGGTCTGGCTGTAGTATGTACCTATAATAAGTATGTATTTAAAAAAAGTATATTAGTAGTTTATCAGTTACCTAACACCCATTAGCTTTGCTTACCTTGGGGCTAGATGGCGCTGTATTAATGTGTCCAAGCATATCGTCCTCGCGGTGAATCCAGACTTCTTCCATGGACCGCTTTCTTACTCTACCTCCATCACTTCACTCGGCCTTGTTAGCATTCTCGCTGCAAGCCGTTGGCTTTCGCATCCGAATCAGTAATGTCAATTTATTCCTTCCTTCTCCTGCATCTCTTTCCTGATATCGACAGGTTTATGCACTATTTCCCATGTATCCTTAGGGCTTACTCAAAACATTATAAAATATCGTTTGTTGATGTGTAGTCTGACGACCGTCTGTTATAGATTCAACGGATTCTATCGTTTTCCGGGACCTAAATGCATAACCTAGTACAGACACCAGTCTCTCACGCAGGTTATACCTACTGTAAAATTATATATTTTGATTATAAAAAATATTTTTGTATAGTTCATAAGAGCCTGTGAAGAGAAAATAAACCTATTATTTAAAGTACTGTAGCGGATATTTTAGCTTCCTATTAGTGTAGAAAAAGAAGTAGATTTGTCTACCTATATACAGTTACGGGTAAATTATAAGCAGTATCTATATTATTATTTATTCTAGAATTTACTTTACTTTGTGCGTTACTCCATCGTAGACTGCACCTACACTACAGGCAGGTGTGATGTCAGTCAAAAAGCTGACAAAATGAAAATAAAATTTTTCTTTGGCGCATAGACGTGGTGGAGATGAAAAACATTTTTTTTTCATCTTTGGCTTACCTAAGTACGAAACTAGAAAATATTGCACCTATTGCAAAATTCTAAACCATTGTGTTTCAAAGGATGATAACTGTTCAACGGATGGTTCTGTCAACTCGGAGCAGTGTCGACTGGCTTATCAATACGACGAGTCGGACCGTTAACGGTGAGGGAAAACATCGTGAGGAAACCTGCATATTCAAGTAACTGAATGTGTAACCATGATCCAAGCTGGTCAGGTTCCTATGTTAACACGGTCGCGGACGTTAGATGGCAGTCGCTCCACTGAAATTACCTGATCTGCCAAATACTGGATAATGGTCGAGGCGCGGGCCCGGGGTCCGGGCCCTCGCGCTCCAGAACGCCAAGATAACCATTACCAAAAGCATCGGTTAGTGTTCGACTCATGTCCTACAGACCTAACTCTGAAATGTCATTGGTTTGATAGTACATGGCGGCACTGGGGATCAAACACGCGGTACCTTTCGCTTATGCTTGATTTACACGTATTAAGTTGTCAAGTAGTTAACTAAATATTAAGCCACTTAATGCACGTAGCAATAAATTTACTAACAAAATTAAACTAAATTCGTTGTTTACATGTGGCTTAATAATTAGTTAACTGTTAACTTTAATATGTGTAAATCGACCTTTACAAGTTGGACCCGTTAGCCAAGGACCACCGACGCTCCCTTAAATAAAATACGTATCTTTTAAATAATGTTTTATTGAATGTTAGGTACGGATATAAAGAATCACGACATCAATTCACATAAATCACAGTGGTAAAATATAACAATTAAATAGCCGTAGATTATAAATAAGTAGTTTAATTGGGTAAGTATCGAACTCTAGATAATTGCTTAGTTAACCAAAGTAGTAGCGAACAAAGATATACCCAAACTATGTCAATTGATTTAGGTGCACTATACACTTTTTAAAGAAGATATCTATGATCTGTCCAGACTGACTTGTCTTATTTGGTGAACTAACCATACCCAAAATCACAACTTGCCTTATCAATCACGCTACGTACATTGTGTATAGATGTCTTGAATTAGGTATATAAGAAACATATAGAATGTAAATTTTATAGAATACTGCTGCAAATTATCCATATAAATACATAATTTTCTTAAATAAATAAGACAAGTCAGTCTGGACAGATGATAGCGCGCCCATACATTGCCCTGACCCCGATTGCAGCGCCACCAACCGGACCCAATAGTGTATCTAAATCTAGTTTACTCATGATTGTAATTCGAATGCGCACAAAATATCATTAAAACCGGCCTACCCGGAGTTTCTTATACATGTACAGAGGAATTTACGATTTAGGCACCAGAAAACGTAAGTACCAACTTACTATTTGATTACTTTTCTTGGGAAGAGACAAGAAAGTGACCTCGTTCACCTACTTGGTTTATTGTTATATTGTCCCTACCTTGGGTTTCCATTTTCTCAGCGTAGCAATTTTGTTCATCCAAGATAATTACAAACACGCGAAAGAAACACTTTCCAACTAAACAGATATTATTGTGCTTTGTATAATATCAATTAGGTGGTACGTATTTCGTAATTATATGTTACAAACTAAACAGGTTTACTTTCACCGTTAATAAAAGGGAAAATTATGATATATAATTATGGCATATTTGGATTTTGTTTACGTTATACGGCAGACAAACAGGCAAGCGGTGGAATCTGATGGAAAGTGGTGTCCGCCGCCTATGGACATCAGCAACACCAGGGGAGTTACCAATGCGTTGCCCGCCTCTCAAGATACCTCTAATATAGGTACCTCTTGAACGAAAATATAAGTCAAAATATTGCACAACAATTATTGAAATCAGATTATTTCCTTCCTAAAATGTGTTGAGCTTTATTGCTTTTCCTCGCTGAGACATCAACAATTTACATTTTCGTATTTGTCATTACGTAAACTTTACCCTTTAGCGTTCGGGCTAAGATAGCCTATCAAACTTGCATCGTTTGGCCACAATATACAAGAAAACTCTAATCTTATGTTGTGATAATTTTACTTAAAGAATTTAGGTAAGACAACTGTTGTTTACTCTACGAATATCTACTTACTTATCAACACATTAAACCAACTTAATATGGGATTCTATTATACAATACTAAAGCGCTGCATTTGCCGACTTTTGCGAGTAAACCCTCGTAGCGAGAACAGCAAGAAGGGATCAAATAATACTAAAATGACGTTCATACCTCCAGACTAAGAGTTCAACAAATCTACGCAAAGACTAGTTCAATTTGAAAGATATTAAAATTAAAAACATTAATGTTTTAAATATCTATATAAGCCTTATCTTTGTTTATCACACTACCTATAACTTATTATATTAATGGATTGAATCGCCGATCCGAAAAAGGATTGCTTTATCAGCTTGTTATTATACGACTAAAAAAGAAATCATGGACACGAAAACAGCTATCGCTACTTTTACAATACAAGCGTGAAACTGGATAGGTAACTATTAGAAAGACTATTGTCATTGAAGAAATACAAATACTTGCAACTGTAGATTCCTTTGAGAAACTCAACCCATCCAGCCGGAATGGTCTCAGCGGGGCCCCTCGCCGCCGCAGTCGTGCGGGCGAGGTAATAGGTGCATGTTCTAAGTTGCAATTTGTAGTTACAGCCGATCAGCGAGATATCTAACAATATTGTTACCACTAACGGTATCTAAATTCGTAGACGTCGAGACAAAGCTTCTACTTAAAATCGAAACAACTAAAAACAACAGTTATTTACATGATCTAACTATTACTTGGATATATTACACAAACTTTAACAGACATTTCAGATAATCTTAAGGGATTTTACATAGCATTATTCAGGTTAGATGGTAATCGCTGAGGTAAATATAGAGGAGGACGTAGCTCTGATGCTACTTACCGACCTAAAGTAGCCGAACAAAATGTTGTTAGATCTCTTAAGATTATCAGTATTATAGGCAACCAGCATATTGACTATTATTGATCCATTACACCAACAACAACAACCCTTATCAATTCTATTTACATACATTCCCAGTCTTATCCAAAACCTTGTGAGACATTGTAAGGCCTATGTTTAAGGCTCGTGTAGCTTAATTGAAGCTTAATTGGCAAATGGAAGAAAATTTATTTAATTAATTAGTTATCTCCGCTTTGCGTGATTAATTGAAATCATACTGGAATTTGTCTCAAATACAAACGCGAGAAACAGACAAAAAAAATGCAACATATTTTCAGTTCAGTTCGCACATAGTCACAGGTCACAAGTTCAGTTTAATCCTATTAACTAAAAGAACGCGAAACAAAAGCAACTTCACACAGCAATAACTTCTAACCGTGGTCCATACTCCATATCGTCAGTTCCAACTATGTCCAACGTCACCTATCACTGTCACGTTTCCTTAGGCCTTCGCATGTCTTTGGGGGCGCTCTTCTTCGTCGCTATGTTCTTCTTGCAGTAGGAGGCTGTCGGGAGCGCGAGGCGGCGCGCGCGCAGCCCCCGCCCGCCGCGAGCCGCCGCGCGAGAACATGCGCGACAGTTGCGCGAACTTCTTGCGCGACACTGGGGACAAGGTGTGTGTTTTTTTTTATAGGCTAGGGAAGTACACACTGACAGTCCATTTGATGGAAAGCGGCCAGTCCACTATCGGAACTAGGAGGTTGTTGAGGTACTTATTAATTAACAGTTATACTTAGGTAAATACGCCACTAGTAGTGTGGTGTCCGGCAGAACTAGAATTGGTGTTGCAAGAGACTCGAGTCCAGTTGAGTATTTTAAAGAAAAACTTGTGGCATGACTAAAACAACTCATGACTAAGTCTTTTCAAAAGAACTCGGGACTGAGTCCTCCGCGCACCGAAAGAGACAGTTATTTTATTTCTTAAACTTTGTTAACTATAAAGCTCATGACTCAGTTTAGCTCAAAGAACTTAAAGGACTTAAAAGACTCAAAGAACTCATAACTCGCGAAACGAATATTCTCGAGTCATGCAAAATGACACAAGTCTCGAATTTAAGACTGAAAGACTCTAGTCTTTGACAACACTAGCTAATGCAGCACTAACCTCTTCAGTCACGGGTGTCATACAACTAATTTCTTAGAGACAGATCAGCTAGGATCTGTGGACCAGAAAGTGTGTAGCAAAACCAATTGCACTTCTACATAATACCCAGAGTTTAGTTAGTTACCTACACGGAACTGACTGTCGACCAAGTCGTAAATATAATAGATCAATACTGAGATAAATTAACCAAAATGGGTGTTAGAGACAAGCCTGTAAATTACCTGAGTACTTTAATAATTATACATTCCAAGTCTATTACTAAGACGATGTTATTCCGGGCCCGCGGCCGCGCCCAGAGTCGCTGCCTGTGGACTAATTAATGGCAGATTAGCGCGAACGCCCACGTCTTGAACCTTGGTAATAGTGTGCTAAGAATGATATAATTTAAATTGTCTTTAGTGCTATAGTTGGTAGTTATTGTTTACTAACTTGTTAAGGTAACAACACCATAATGACGATGTCATATCTTGAGAAAGTAGACTTTTCTCGGCTATGCATTGTCGCCGTGTAGAAGCTTGGCGTTAGCAGTGTTGAAAGTAGACACCTACTACTAATACTAATTTAATGGTCTACGGGTGTCACAACCAGGGGTCTTCCTTTAGTTTAAGACAGTTAAGTTGCTTTTTACGATGGGATGATAAATACGAATGCAAAGGGGGTGGTGCTATTGTACCTACTCTGCCACACACCACATGGTTATATCGCTATAAAACTGAAATCGGTGATAACTGCTACCTATACTCACTTTTGCCCATATTTTTCAGTCTCTCTTTAAAATCAGCCTCATCATCGTGACCTTTGGTTTTTTGTTCCTGTTCGCTATCCAATGCTGCCATAAACTCCTGGTTCCATCTCAGCTCCGTCATAAACTCTTCGTTCTGCAGGAAAGTGGCGATGCGGTCGTCGTCCATCTCCAGGCTGAGATCTATCCTGACGTCAGAGTTCGGGGGGATCCTCAGAAACATTGGCGGCAATGGGCCGAGCATTCGCGGCACCCACTTTCTTCGTATAAATAAGGGAATCGAATCGTCATTCACGTCTCTGCGAACAAGCAAGGCATATTATGAAGCAAATAGGATATCTGATTTGAGAGCATTGTAACCGTTGTGGATAACAGCAACAATTCTTCTAAATATGTAGAGACACCACACTAAGTTCCGTCTTAACTAGTTTTTAGCCAATTAGCAACATCCAAATTGAAATAAGAAAGAACTTAGCCGATTACTAAGTTTAGTGAGAACGGCAATAAATCTAACAAAAATTGGGTAGGAACCTTATTTAGTGATTTGGAGTAGGTCTACTTATCATCAGAATATGATGCTGGGACAAATATCCTATGATACGTGGTGACAAGTTTCCGACTCTCGGCGACATCTAATATCTATAACTTTTGTCATATATAATAAGAATTTACCTATCGGTAGGTTTCGCTTACTAAGTAACTATCATCTGTCTCCATGCAGCCTTAGTAAAGTTAAATTATCTATCGTTAAACGCACAGAATTGCAATTCATTTGGCTACGCTGGGATGGATGGGTAGGTACCTAAATAAATTTCTGCGAGGTCACTAGACCCCTAGCGCAAGGTCTCTTAATTTTCTATCCCGTTATACCCACAGAAAGGCCGAGAATTGAAAATTAAATTGGGTAATAAATTAAATGTGTCATTTTGTTTTCCGTTTTGTTGCCGCAAGCTCATACCGTAAATGTCTCGCTGATTTCTTACCCATTTACTCATAGTCAGATATATCTGCCTACCTACTTTCTATAACTAGGTATACGTGCAGCTAGCTTCATTTCTCGTATAGTTAAACAAGAACTAAGAACGAAACTAAGTTTAGTTATTATCAAATCGATACAAAGTTCAATTCACGGACTGTTCAATTAATTATTCACATTATCTAAGCGGCTTTAGGATTTCATGGACTTAGAATATCCTAAAGTTTTCCTAAAGTAGTTACCTATGGGAGCCTTTTGTTTGTCCTAACGTTTATAGTCCTCAAGTCAATTATTCTTATACATTTGCTAATGTTCTTTTGTCCTAATCTTTCTAAACCTAATGTTTGAATCTCTAATATCGATCATCCGAAAAATCATTAAGAAGTTAAAAAATTGTTTACTGCTATTTCTAGACATTGAGTAGAAGATTTTTGATCCTAATAACTCTGTAGGTTAAATAATGGGTTGGACCTAGAAACCGATCGCCTGAATTTAAAGATATTGGATGTGTTATTACATGTATTGATTACAACCAGCCCTATTTATTTTATTTAGAAATTGCTACAAACCCGAGTCTATCAAAAACGTCCTTAGTTCACAGAGAGCATGTTAGTTTATGAATCGCCTGTTGAACCAAATCTACAATATTTCGGAGTGGCATTTTACGAACGGGCTCCAATAATGATGTAAAATATTCTTGTATAATTTTGTAAATTTGCTAACCTATTTTTGCAAGGCGCTTTGATTTATATAGGAGTAGGATCATAAATTATTAGGTCATCGAACCATTAGGACTAACGACATTAGGACAATCGATATTAAGGACAATCAAAATTTGCACGATAAATTTTAGGACATACAATAGAAATCTCTTACAGACAAGTCTTACCTATCTAATACACATCATCATAACCATCAGCCCCCAGCTGTTCACTGCTGCTGGACATAGGCCTCAGCGGCCATAGCGTGACACGCGCGCGTGTCATGCTCCACGCAGCGCACGCCCTTAGACTGGTCCTCTATTTTCGTGTCCAGTCCTTGCCAGGTATTTTGCGCAAATCGTCGCTCCATCTAGACAGGACTGGACAGCACACCGTTTGCCCAAACTTAGCATCCACTTCATTACAGTGTATTATATCAGTCTATGATAACATATACCTCAACGGCTACGTTTGTTCTACGACAATTTCTTCACACAAGAACTTCAAGTCTGTAATTTAATTCCATACCTGCTCTCAAAACGAAAAAACATCCGACGTCAGAGAAGAATTTTTTGCAAGCAATAGATATAACTTGATTTCCCATAAAAAAAGGAGAGCCCAAAGTGGCAATACATTGAAGATTCAAGCCACAGTTCAAGCTGTTAGACAGAGCGGTTGCGACAGTTGCAGGTGTCCCATTTTTTACAGTATGTTTTGCGAGAACGTCTTAGACTACGAGATGAGTAAACTATATCAAATATAGAAGTTAAATCCCTGTGCGTGATTTATCTTGGTGTCATTTATTCCATTTCCATATTTTTCCAGTATAGTAGTGAAACATACACTAAGATATACGTATTTATACAAGATAATATTTATTTGTTTCGCTGTTGAAATTCTGAAAATGTGAACGAGGAGCACCGGCTCGAAGGACCGTAAAAGAAGTTGACTTTTTGGTTGCTCATTAACGTAATAATAAATGATTTATCGACAAGACTCAGAATTAAGAAGCCTAACATTTATTGATTGATTGGGAGTACCTCATGGCTAGGCGCCGTGTAAATAGGGGAAGGATGGGCAGAACCAGGACCTTAAGCATTATTGTCTCTAGAATTGCACCAGTCTAGGATTGCTACAGAAATAATGATTTTTCTAAAAATTACATTTGCCCGGTTTTACCCCATCGGACGGGGCACAATCGGGTGTGCTCTTTGGTGATCGGCTCCCGATCGTGTCCCATGCTATCATATTATCCTACTAGTGTTATGAAAAAGAAAGTATGTGAGTATGAATGGATGGAAACTCTGTGTGTGTGATGATTTTCGGAAATTATAGTGTAGTGTGTTAGATATAAGCTGTATACCCTTTAATTATGATTCAGTAATAAACATTATGTACAGCTGATCGGACCATATTTTATTCCACAAGTCCCGTCTCTTAAACAGGCCACAGTCCCAAGAAATATGAAATGTCCTTAATTTCAATTCACCAGGCATGCTAACATGTCAATTTCACAACGTTGTCTTAATTAATGCGGTAGGTAGAGTCACGCGGTGGTGCTAGTGGAAACAGCTAAATAGCTAAAGGTCGGTAGGTACCTAACACACTTGTTACATGTTTAGAAAATGTGTCAACCTACCTAGTTGTGTAATATTTATAATGCGTAGGAAGAATTAGGTAAGATCGATCTAATACCTAACTAAAGACAAAAGAAACCTAACTAAAGAAAGACTAAACTACAACAAAGAAGTTCATGTTTGCACAACATTAGGATTAACGAATCTTGCAACTTTAGTACCTATGTACCTACTTATGTCCAATTACGTTGTTAATTCACGTACTTTCATCAATTATTCCGTCCGACAGCCACGCAATTAGTTAGAACTGCGTGTAAACAAATAGGTGTGTAGCGCGGACTCACACGATATTGTCGCTGCGGATGCCGGGGTCGCGGCGGAGGGAGCTGCCCTCCACGCGTTCCATCTCCAGCCTGAGCCTCTCGTTCTGGTTGTCGGTGCTCATGGCGAGCAGCTGATCGATGGTGGCGTCCACGGCGCCCTGGTTAGCGCGCAGGACCGCCTCTATAACGTCGTCGTCCATGTCGGGGAACATGGTCTTGAAGTCGGTCATCGCCTGCGTGAATTCGAGCTGCATGGTGGACGCCATCGCGGCGGGAGCGGGCGAGCGGTGCGTGCGGCGTCACGAGCGGCCGCGCGCCGGGCCGGCTGGTGGCGCGTGGCGCAGGACTGCCGCAGTGGCGCGGCCGCGGGCCGGCGCGCGCTCGGCGCCCATGTTGGCGGCGCACTGTGCGCCCCGCGAACCCTATTAGCGCCAGATTACCGCTCTACTTGCACCGATCGTCCTGCCAGCGCTGCACCGACCTACGATACACCATGATGTGCAATTTTCACTTTCGGCGTACCGACGCACCGCGCATGCGCCGCGCCCCGCTGTCGATATAAATAGAGAGCGCGAGGACCCCCGACGCCGGACGCCCCGCCGCACGACCGACCATTGTTTGTAAATTGCACGCGCGATTGACCTTGCAATGTTTTGCTGCAACATGTTTACGATATTTGACAAGAATGCCCGAAATGATGGCACAGGATGATCTTTTTGTCGTGTATAAAATTGCAGCGCTACTACAATTTATGTAACAGCTGATGTTGTTATTCTGTATTTCTGTATTAAGTTGACTACAGATTTTCAGAGTAATCTGCCACACCTTCGAATTTGGGTGGGTTCGTTTCAGGAAATATATCTACAACGTACAGCCATTCAACGAATTATAATATTTTAGTTGACCATTGACCGCAATGTTATTCCAGCAGGGGACAATATTATCTAACTAATCAATCCCTTGTATGACTGTAGGTACTAATCTTCTTTAAATATAAAAAACAATTGCTATGCGTTAGTCTTGGTAAAAGTCAGAAACGGCTAGATCGATTTGAATCATTCTTTATTGTATTGTACGTTGTAATAAAGGGGTGGTTTGTAAGCAAGAAGATAAGAGTACATAGGTAAGGGTAGTGTAGGTGTAGGGTTATGTAGGAGTAGGTGTAGAGTAGGTTAGGGTAGGGGTAGGATAACAAGCGAACGAAGACGCGCTGGGCCAACTAATACTAAATAAATGAAAAGCAATATTATTTCTATAGAACGATTTATTCTGACGACTTACACAAAGTTTAAAGAACACGCCGATTTAAATAACGCCTTTACAGCAGGTATCTACTTACAAACATAAAACATTTATTATATGAATAATAAAAACACAGACCCCAAATAAACAAACAGTTACTTTGTTATGTATAGGATCAATTGCGGGTTTTATATTTGCATTGGTTAATCATGAAGTACAAGACGTCACGTCCACGAGCGAGGGGATCGCGACGAGTTCGCTTTACTATCGTCCGGTCCGTTTATAATCTCCACGAGACGACGATTATACCGCTAGCGTATAGTAGCGGACCACCGTGCCTTCGCATCCACTCGTTGGACTTTTCGAATTGCAGCATTACCCAAATGTTTTGTTAAAAGAAATCAGGAATGACTGGCTGGTATGTCACGCAAGGGGTGGGTGTGTAGGGCAAGTGTATGGCGAGTCCATGCCGCGTCTAAGTCGGCGGACGCTTTACGAGTAATTCGCGTCTCGCAGCGGACGCTTGACGAGTAAGTCGCGTCTCGTTGCGGACGCGCGACGAGTCTTGGCGAGTGGATATTTTGCTCGCAATTGCCACACGTATCGCCGCGATAACACCGCGATGTGGAGACACGTTCATAGAGTTTTGAATTAAATGGCACGACGATTTTGTCGCTCGCTCGTGGAGGTGATGCCTAAGACATAGATGTTAATGTTCGTTTATTAATATAAATTTCCTGTAATATAGAATATAATTTTAATTTTTTTAATACTGTTATCTAGTTTATTTAAGTTGATCACCATCGGTACATTGTGACACACAATATTTTATTCGTCTGATACTTCAACTGATAAGTACATGAAACACTGAAAACAGTAAGACACAGTAACGTTCGATTCGATTTTTGTACAATTTAGGCCATTGTGAAACCACTTACATGTCATTAAAATAGTGCCGTATAGTATAACAATTTTACAAGCCAAGTAAGCCCTAACACTACTGCTTACTGTTTAATTTGACATTTTAATATAGATAGGTACTTTTCTATTTTTTTAAATATCATACATACAAATGGTTTCTAATGTAATGTAATGGTCTTGTAGATTTTTCACCATCCGTAATTAAAAAGACCATTTTAATAATAAATTATACCTACATAAGTAGAGCTACCAAATTTAGTGTTTATGATTCAATTGAAAAATTACGATGAAATGTTTTCGATTTATCAAACGGTCTACATCTACAATGCCAAATGGACGGTGAATGTGACGCAAAATGACAATAAACTCCTCCAAGGAATGTTGAAGTGTTCTAAAATACACTGTTCTCAATCAAAGCAAATATTTATGAAACGCAATGAGACATGGCTTCCATTAGAATATTAAAGAGAAGGAATATAATGCTAGATTTATAAAGTACAAAAATAAAATTTCAAAACACAACGTAATGGCACTAAAGTTGTATTATTTTACATCAAAATGTTCGCCAAACTGAGCAAGAGCTGGCGAGGTGAGGGCCACTGACGTCTGTTTAAGTCTCTACACACTGTTTAAATATAAACAGGGTATATGTTAAATTTTATTTATATTAGTATAATTATTTATCAAAACAAAACGTACACCTAAAGTGCACTTCATAAATAGCAAAATAAATACACAGAAACTATTTAAGGTACAAAGAAAATGTAATTCTACTGAAAGCATTGGGATTTCAGAGCTAATGTATATCTAAGCAAGCATTTGAAATAATTTCACAGCCAAGATTACAGTACAAGCATTATCGTATTGCATATCTAACATATTATAAATTACGTTGGAATACTGTAGGTGAATGTATGATATGAGAGGTTAATAATATTACAGAAGGTTTTCAGCTCTGGTGACTCTCTGGTGGCTGTAGCAAGCAGGTTCAGTATTCCAGGAGTAATCTTTGTAGTCTTTGTATAAGTAAGTATGTTTATACATAACATGGTTACACATTAACATTAACTGCAATATACATAATGCGCCCTGCGCCGATATCATAATAATATAATAAACCGTTTATTTCAGGCATTATATAGGTGCGCGTGCAGTTATATTGTTGTGCCTACATATAATAAGTACACATATATGAAGCCATTTTACGCCTAACATGAACCATATATTACCTATACTAAACGTCAACAAGATGGCTCTACTGTATACTCTGCTCTATATGGTGGTTGATGGAAATCCCATAAGCTATCAGTAAAAGACGCGAGCATCCGCGAAAGTTCGCGAGGGTCCGCGAAAGTTCGCGTAAGGTCGCGAAAATTCGCGTGGGGTCGCGAATGTTCGCGAGGGGTCGCGGGGTCGATGAGATTCACACACTGGCCTGGTGCCCTTGCTGCGGCAGCATGACCACGGTGTGCGCGGGTGGTTGGGGTTGCTGCTGTTGGGGTTCGCCTGGCGGGGTTTCCGGCTGGTAGACATAAGAAATTTAGTAATAATAACAAATAACTATAATAAGAAATCGTTTATTCCTGACTGGACTTAACACAGCATATAGGTTATACAAGAAATATATAAATTACTCAATTGAAACATAAAATTACATAGTAATAAAAAAATAAGATTAAATGAATTAAACAAACACTACCTAAATAATTAGAAAAACACAAAACAATAAAAATGTCGACTAGGCATTGCCATGTTGTGCCACTTCCAGTCAATAAAAGGACCTCACTCAGCATCAGCCGGGGTCGAGGCTTCAACGCTGGTCTTCCGTGTGTTCCGTTTCCAGTTAAGGTACACTATTTTGCCGCTTCGCCAAGTACAAATTTGTTCTTTCAAACTTAAGGTTTATGAAAAATAATACCATTTGAATAAAACGATTTTCAGTAATATAACAAAAACTTCATTGCTTTTCTCTTACAGTTCACGTTTATTAAAAGTATAAAAGATTTTGAGCAGGTAGGGTGAAGCGGCATAACAGTATGCGTTAACCGAAAAAGGGTTAAACGCATCACAACAATATAACATGGAGTTCTTCAAGAGAGGGGTGAAAAGGTTTTTCGGGGTCGCCAGCACGTGAGCGATACCCATGGTACTGCAAACGTCCATAGGCTACGGTAACTGCTTACCACCATTAGGCAGGCCGCAAGCTTGTTTTTTTTTATAATGTTAAATATGCCAAATGTTTACCATCTTAGTCTTATAAATAAAATCACAGACGACGTTCCGTACTCTCAGCCTGCATATAAGACTACAATACTGATGAAAAGGAAAACAGTCGCCATAACATCCACGATCCATGCACGTACTTTTCATGTAACAAAAATGCAGAACCGTATGTGCATTGTGCATCGTTAATGTGGCTTGCAAGCATTGTTGCTTCGTGGCAGATATAGATAAGGCAGTACCGATCCAGGCGGATTCCTCTGGCTTGACCAAGCGTTACCACTGGTAAAACTTGCCTTTTGTATTGCCTCAACCAGGGCATTATTGGACAGTATGAACTAACTAATAGATATGTGTTGTATGTGACGTCCCCGACACGGCTTCGTACGTTTGTAAACTAATACCTTGAGCATGAGTCACTCTTTACAAATTGAGGAAAATCAGCACAGCTCAGACTTTGTTTACACAACTTTTTAATTGAGTCGCGAGGCGGTGACTAATAATTGAGTTGGAAGAAATCGAATGTGTGTCTTACATCACTCTTTGTCCGTGGCTCTGTTCGGCTGTCCGGTCAGCAGGACTACGGAAAAAAATTCTCTCTCCTCATTATTCAGTAATTAAGTCTAATAACATTGATGCTTGTCTATCTATGCGTATGCATTATTTTCATACCATATTATAGAGAATAAGCCTCCACTACCACACACACCAGTCGCCTAACGAAACTACCAGAATGATAAGGTGGCTGGATCATAATCATAATAGCTACAGGACGTCCACTGGTGACCATAGACTTCCTCCAAGCTTTCCATATGGTTCAGGTTTATACCTCTTGCTTAGATACAGATATTACGTAAGGCGATCAGCATACACTATAACACTGGACGTCTACTGCTGGATATAGAGCTTCTCCGAATCTCTTGTATAAATCGGCTCCTTACCGTCAAGGTGATCCATTTCATCTCGCGACTCAAGGACGGACCTACCCTGTGCTTGCCAGCACGTGGTCAAGGATATATCAGCCCCATCGTATCTGCGAGCTATGAAACTTTTTTTTTATTCTACTCAGTGGCAAGTGATAACTTGCGCCCATTACAACTACAAATCCTACATTTAGGTTGAAGGTAACAAAAATGAAGAACCTCAGGTGCGTTGTCACTGTGAGGACTAAGATGGAATGCCTCGTGCCTGTAATTTCGCTGGCTACCTTATCCTTCAAACCGAAACACAACAATGCGAGCATTGACCTGGCTGGATATTGAAACAAAACCCATAAAATAACTCACAGAGTCAGCCACGGGGTCAGCGGTTGCCATAAGAGTGGCGGCACGATATGAAGGCGGCGGAGTCTGCTTCACCGCCTCCTCATAATCCGGTAGCAAGCTGGAGTAGTCCGGGGCAGGCACGGGTGAGCTGTATGGCGGTGCGGCAGTGGAAGCCACCATTCCCTCGCTGGATATCACGAACGGTGTGAGGCTCTGCATGGCGTGCGCTCGCATTGTCAGGTATTTGTAGCAGCGCCATACGATGCTGATGCAGTAGCCCTGGAGTGAGACGGTGGGTTATGGCGGGGTGTGATGGGCACGATATCAAGGGTCCCGAACACTATGGCTATTAATTTATAGTAGTCATTATTGGTCAGAGTAAGGGCCCATGACATTTAATTAGGGACACACTATTGGTCAGTGTGTTTGTAGTTTTGAATAGTGTAATAAAGTAACCATTTCCATTTCAACCTGCCTGCCTGATAAACAACAATAATAATTTGCTTGACACAATCGCGTGTCAAACTGTAGTTGTACATTTATAGTAAACGCGATTGTGACTATAATGCAGAAGTGATTATAATGCAGCTCATGTCAGCTTTTTAATGTGACACTGTTATTTGCTGTGGGCCCTGAGGTTATTATTTCAAAGGATCGTACCGAATGAGAAAATGAAAGAAGTATATTACTACAAAAACAACAACAACATAAAGAAATAGTGATTGTGTGTAGAAAGAAATTAGGTCAAAACAATGAAAAAATAAAACGATAAGATAATAAGTGGATCCCCCATGACAGTGTTGAGAGCTCAACATTAGATATCCAAAATCCGCTGTGAGCGTCGTAGTTCTATTTTTTCGGGGACTAACCGAATTTTGTATTATTCGGTTATGAGGCAGTTTTTATGCTCGCATGCGTCATTGCTATTTTAAATAGATTTAGGTTAGATCACTAAAAGTGCTGCAAATATACACATTACAGAAGCGGAAGTCTTAGTTCGTCTGCACATTAGTAGCCTTGTACGATGCCAATGCCAATAAAAATACGTTTGAAATGCTCAAAAGAGGGATTACTGTCTCCAATAGTACAGGGTACACTAGTTTAGGAGGCAGGAATGTTGCTAATATATTTTTAGTGCTTAAATTGTTTCGTACATACATAGTATTAAGATATTAATTGCCATTTATTGTACTGTTATGTTTGTTGTTATATTTGGATAACAAATATTATTATTTAATTTCTACAATTGTCAGACTGCAGACTCTTTAATAACTAGATGAAAATCCCACAAAAGAACACAAATGGCTTGTTGCGTAATAAAGTACAAGTCATATTTTAATGACCCTGTTAATAGGTCAGATGGCTGATACTCCCATCAAGTCAAGGCGGACCCCGGGCCCTCGCGAAAACACAACCGGGACATTAACGACAAGATGACCAATATTAATGATTGGGGTACACACATACGCTACGAGTGTAGATAAAATAAAATACACAGCTGATCACCTTGAGCATGACAGCGGCGGCGAACACAGCCAGTACAACGAGCGCGAGCGCGGGCTCGGGCAGTCGCAGCAGCTCGTCGCGCCACGGCACGCGCCGCGCCTCAGCCACAAGCCGGTGGATAGAACGCAGGTAGCAAAGGTACCCGGTAGCCGTCAGCCTGGGGACAACGACCAACAGTCAGCAGGAGATATACGACTGCCAGGAACAGTACCGCCGATCTCCAATCGCATGATACGAATGACGTCACAACATGCATTTCAGATATTCTGTGACGTCATGCCAGAGGTAGGCGGTGCCGCTGCAGTAAAACTGAGTGCCGTACACTTAAAAGCCCACTTCTACACTTTTTAACAGATAGAAAAAACTACTTATAAGCCTCGACTTCAATAAATAAATATGCTTAGACAAATTCACACAGCGCCATCTAGTCGGTGGATCGAGCGCAGGTAGCTCAGGTACCCGGTGGCCGTAAGCCACGCGTAAGGAGGCAACATAGATACCAGTAACCGGCCATTTCACAGTTCACTGCTACTCTTCTTTAACCGACAGAAAAAACTACTGATAAGCCCCGACTTCAATTTGTCCTTCATAGTGGTCGGGCTGCGATAAAAATAACAGCAAATCGATGTACAGGTTATCCGTTTGGTATAGATATTTCAACTCAGTTGTGCGCGCGCACAACTGAGTTGAAATATCTATACACGGGTACTTTAGGTTAAAACAAATATTTTTAGCGGTAGTTCTTAAAAATATTTCCATGGAGTAATGACATCAACTTTTTTGTGATAGGATTTGAATCTTCTAAAATCCAAATATTACCAAATGGCTATCCCGTACATCGAGTTGCGATTTTCTATCAATATTTGCTTTGTACACCGTCCACTATTAAGACATATTATATGAAGCTTTCGAACAGAGGAAACAGCATCAAAATAGGTCCTTCCGTTCGGGAGCTATGACACCACAGACAGACAGACTAACAACGTCCCAGAGCCACAGATATACACGTCAAACATAACTTATGAACCCTTATTTTATCAGGGGTTAAAATCGGTATTGCCAAAGAGAAAAAGTATGTGGTATGATATAATAGTGTACAGTTAGAATGAGTTACAATTCGGTCGTACACACATATGTCTCCGCTTATTTAAACTAAGTAGCCATTTATTAGCCCAAACATAGTGTAATGACGCCGCAACAATCTATTTATTTATTTATTTATTTATTTAACAGTTTATTGTACACAAGATAACAAATACAGAAAATACAGATTAGTTACGACACAACAGGCACTACTTATCTCTAAAAGAAATCTCTTCCAGTAGGCCTATCTATTACGAAGCCTATATATTAAATAGCCATCTTAGCCAACTTATGACAATCTTTTGTGACAAAGTCAGACAGTTTTGTGCGTTTTTATATTGTAACTGTTATATAATTGTACTCATAGATAAATGTACCGACTTTTACATTACATTACTACAACGCAGACTGTATACTCACATGGTAATAGCGAAGTCGAAGATTTGCAGACAGAAGAACGGCAACAGGTGCGCGGGCTTGCCGCGGGACGCTCCGTAGATCAGCATGAGCGTGATGGCGAGTGTGCACACTGTAACCAGTGCACCCACATCCACATCATCTAGTGCAGAACCATGTGGAATTAGTAACATAATTATTGGTCGGCTTTTCCTCCATCGTAGCTTTCTCACTACCCTTATTTTAGATATTGCACTTTATTTAGTAGTTTCCTGCTGTAGTAGAGTGGTGCAAGTGGGCGAAATACGATATAACAGCACTGTTGATACACCTGCTGACTGAAGAGTCTCGTCATTAATTCGATATCAAACTAATCATCTCTGCACCACTCTTCTGCTGCAGAAATCTACTAAGTGCTAGCAATTTCATTATAAATGGTAAGTCATTTGTCCTAATTGTGCCGAGCGCAAGATCTGTTGTTGTTTTTTGTCAATAGAACATCCCAAGTAAATTTGCATTCATAATATTTTAGGATGTTTTTTTTGTTTTTGGTTTTTGTCTGCTCGTAGTCACTAGACTGATTATCAGCCCTGAAGTTCTTGAACCACAAAAGCAAAAAAAGCTTGAGACATACTGGCTATCAAAACCCGTCCCGACTTTCAATAGGTTCTCTGAATTCAATGAAGAGCATCTTACGGAGACTGAGAATGCTCTGCAAAACAAACCTCAGAAACCACCACCGATATTCGTTGACCGTGTGAGTAACATAAAACCTTTTAAAGAACTGCTCGACGAACACGCGCGTGAAGGATATGAGTTAAAAGTGCTACGTAACGAACAAGTTAAAAGCATAACCTCCACATCTGAACATTACACTAAAATAGTAACAGAGTTAGAAATAAAAAATACAAAATTCTATTCTTACCAACCAAAGATGGAGAGCTTTAAACTAATCTTGAAAAAGATGCACCCATCAACTGATCCAGAAGAGATAAAGGAAGCCTTAGCTGAAATTGGTCATGAATGTTCTAATGTCTGGAACATTAAACAAAGACAAACGAAAACGCCATTACCTATGTTCACCATCGAACTTAAACAAAAAGAGAACAACAAATCGATATACGCTGTTAAAACTCTACTACACTGCAGAATAATTTTCGAACCCCCAAGGCCGAAACGAGACATACCACAATGAGCAAATTGTCGACAATATGGACACACTAAGGCGTACTGCGGAAGGAAGCCGAAATGTATTAAATGTGCCGGTGAACACCTATCTACTGACCGCCTCCGAAAAACCAGATCGGACAATGTGAAGTGTGTGCTGTGCGATGGAAATCACCCCACTAATTACAAGGGCTGTAGTGTATACAGGGAATTACAAAAAATAAGACTACAGGCTGAACCTGAGAGAAAAACAAAGTCTCGAGCATTACCAATAAAAGAAAGCCTTTCCGCCAAACCCACAGTAAATGCAGGAACTACCTACGTTAGTGTAGTAAAAAACGCAGCTCCACAAACCCAAGGCGGGTTGACTACCGATGAAGACAAAGGCCGAGAAAAAGAAAATACGAATTTCACAACTAATAATAGTGATATTCGTGAAGTAATGTTTATGAAACAGATGATGCAACAACTGGCAACTATGACAAATCTAATTATAACACTCACAACGAAATTAACAACAAATATCGTAATTTGGAATGCCAATGGGCTGACAAAACACTCACTAGAGGTTAAGAAATACATGGAATTGAATGAAGTGGACACTCTACTTATCTCTGAAACTCACTTTACACACAGGAGCTATTTTAGTAAGCCAAATTATAAATTCTACTACACTCTACATCCCGACGGCACTGCACACGGTGGAAGTGCAATACTAATTAAAAACAACATAAAGCACCATGAGATAGTTCATTTTTGTTCAGACAATTGTAACAAAAAACAAAATTGTCACAATGTTTGTGGCCTGTATTTTACAGGCCACAAACATTGTTATAGAGTACTGGTTTGGCCCGCTGACAGTATCGGCTATATACAGCCCTCCGAAACATAAGTTAAAAGAGGATGACTATTCTGCCTTCTTCAACAGCCTGGGACAAAGGTTCATTGCAGGCGGGGACTATAATGCGAAGCACACGTTCTGGGGCTCTCGACGACTGTGATTATACATCACCTCAAAAGGTCGTCAACTACTTTCCACAATTAATAAGCTGCAGCCTGGAGTTTTTTCAACTGGCGAGCCAACTTATTGGCCATCAGACACCATGAAAGTACCAGATCTGATAGACTTCTGCATAACTAAAGGCATACACAGAACTTATATACAGTGTAAATCGAGTCATGACTTGCCATCCGACCACTCGCCGGTGGAAATAACGCTGAGTAAGGACATTCATGTAAGGACTCCCCCATGTCGATTGCACACACGCAAAACAAATTGGCCTTACTTTCGAGAGGTAGTAGCAAACAACTTGTGCTTAAACTTACCATTGCGCGCCGAACTCGATGTAGAGGAAGCGGTGGAACACATTAACTCTGTCATCCAACAGGCTGCGTGGGACTACACTTCCACCGACAGCTCAGTACCGTGGTGAGACATGTCCTATGCCAATAAGGAAATTGATAGCGGAAAAAAGGAAGGCCAGAAAAAGATGGCAAGTTACCAGACACCCTGAAGACAAAGCAAGACTAAATAAGCTTTCTAATCAAGTAAAGCAACAGCTTGCTGCAGAAAAAAATGACCAACTCGCAACTTACCTGCTAGGGATGGATGCCACGGCAGCTACAGACTACTCACTGTGGAAAGCTACAAAAATCCTTAAGTGTCCAACTCACCACCAACCTCCCATACGTAAGCACGATAACACATGGGCTATTAGTGACTATGAAAAAGCTGAAGCATTTGCTAAACACCTAAATGAAGCTTTCACACCAATATCATATATGCGAAATCTTTACAAATAACTAAATATTTGAAGGAGGAAAATCAGGAGAATGAAGAGGACATAAAAAGCTTCACCAAGAGTGAAATAAAGGCAGTCATAGAACAGCTAGACTCAAAAAAGGCACCGGGGTATGATCTCATAACTGAAGCCATCTAAAAAGAACTTCCAAATGAAGCCAAAACCTTCCTAACTTATTTGTATAACTCTGTTATACGTTTAAGATTTGTTCCACCACAATGGAAAGTGGCGCAAATAATAATGATCCTCAAACCAGGGAAAACTCCCGAAGACCCTAAATCATATCGGCCGATTAGTCTTCTCCCGATACCGTCTAAAGTAATGGAGATTCTTATACTTAAAAGGATAAACCCCATCATCGCAAGTCGAAGGCTAATATCAGACCATCAATTTGGCATCAGAGGACAACATGGTACCATAGAACAAATCCATAGACTGGTACACGAGGTCAATGACTCATTCGAACGGACAAGATACTGCACTGCTGCTTTTCTGGATATTTTCCAGGCGTTCGACAGGGTGTGGCATGATAGACTTTTGTTTAAAATAAAAAATCATTATCGCAAAACTTCTACCACCTTCTAAGATCCTACCTGCTGGACAGACACTTTACCGTGAAACAAGGAGTAGTAATTTTAGGCCTTTATCAAATTCGAGCCGGGGTGCCGCAAGGTAGCGTCATGGGACCTACGCTATACGTTCTTTTTACTGCCGATTTACCCGTAACGGGGGTTGTAATGGGCACATTCACCGATGATACAGCGATTATGGCAGCAGATGAAGATCCGCAAATAGCATCCCATAAGCTACAAAATAGTCTGAATATGGTTTCGACATAGCTCCAGGAATGGCGTAATAAAGTAATAAATTCACAACACGACATGGAACCTGCCAACCAGTGACAATAAATGGTCATACAATCCCTCAAGCAGAACACGCAAGATATCTTGGGATGTATCTCGATAGAAGATTGAATTGGAAGAAACACATACCGACCAAACGGCTTGCTATGGGACAACGGATGCGCAAAATGTATTGGCTACTAAACCAAAAATCCCAACTTTCTATTGAGAATAAATTGTTACTGTACAAGTGCATCATCAAGCCTATCTGGACATATGGGATACAATTGTGGTGCACAGCAGCAAATTCTAATCTGGAAATCCTTAAGAGATTTCAGTCTAAGATGCTCAGACTAGCAGTAAATGCGCCTTGGTATGTTACAAATGCAAGATTGCACCACAATTTAAACATAAAAACTATTCGAGATGAAATAAAGGACAAAATCAAAACATATTAGAAGCGGCTGCAATCTCACCCAAATGTACTTGTGAAACATCTAATGGACGACAAACAAAGCCCATCAAAGCACCGACTGAAACGAAGAGTACCCCAAAATCTACTCCGATGAATGATATGGGCACTTCAATGGATGTGGACCTAGCAAGCCTTTAACACAAACATAAAATATTGCTAAATGTTTTATAAACAGATTTTCAATAAGGAAGTAAATCAGATACAAAAAAAAAAAACAGTCTAGTGACTATGAGCAGATGTGATGTAAGAACTCATATCATGCCAGGCCTTGTCTCATTGGACATAGCCCAAAGTCTTCAAATTCTATTATCCAGTATGGCCTTTGGTATTGACCTTTTCAGTCTTTGAAAATATTGTGGTGTTGTCAATTTTCTGCCAGTGGGTATGGATGTTGCTCCAGACGTTAAAATATAAAGAGCTAAAAGTTGTTATGTTATTCTCAAACACATTTTACATATTGCATAAAAATTGACAGTTATTTATGACTCTCCATATTAATTATCCATATCAGTTGCAGATAAGCATGGCAAATTACGAGGCCACTTTAATTACTTATGTTATCACCCATGTAGAGTTTATCCATAAATTAATTCTAGTTTTGCAAACATTGTTATATTATTATATGGTTAAATAAGTGTACGATCATCAAGGTCAATGTCACCCCAATTTATTTGTATGTGTTTTCGATCAAAAGTGGATTTTGACTATTTTCATCTAATTATTCAATCTGTATTTCAGAAAGATAAATATACAGTTAGTTAGGCAAGACAAAACAACAAATAATATAAAATAAGCTCACGGTAGATGAGGGTCTGGTCTCTTGGTGCACCTCCATGTTGCGGGAATGGGCTTGGAGGCTGCTCGCCATTCTTGGAGAGGGGTGTCGGCAGGTTTTCATTCCATTCGCCATCACTCTGCAGATCTTTCAACAGATGTGGATCACGTACCACAGCCGCTAGGAAACCCAGTGCAATCAGGTGCATCATCTGAAATGAACCATTACGTGAAGATGTGTCACAAAAATAAAAGTACTTTTTATGACTTCCTGTTATTAATGCAATCTATCTCTTGACATTTAGCATTAGGTTTGACAGATACAGACTTGCAAAAGAAGGCACCAGTGTGCATTCACTTATATACATGTTTAAAGGTCTAATCAGCGACTAGATCCTGAGGTGCTTTCCTTTTCATTTGTTTAAAGGTGCTTGGAGATCATGTGGAATTTTACTTCTTCAGCCACAGTTCTGATTTCTAGGTCTTGACGTAGTTGTTCATATGAGATGTACCAAGGGGCATTTGTTATGAGTCTGAGGGTTCTGATTAAAATCGTAACAGGATGTCAAGATTTGATTTAGCACCGGTTGCCCACAGTTGTATTCCGTAGCTCCAGATTGGCTTCAGTATGCAATTGTACAGGAAGAGTTTAATTTCTAATGAAAGATTTATTTAAAAAAAATTCATAAAACACTCCTTTGCCTTTTATTAGAATTTTTTTGCAATATACTAAGAATGAATCTTGTTCGTCGGTGGCCGAGCGGTTACAGTATCCGACTCGTAAGCCAGAGGTCCCGGGTTCGAATCCCGCTCCGGCCATGTACCAATGACTGTTTTCTGAGTTATGTACATTAGTTGAATACTAACCGATGCTCTTACGGTGAGGGAAAACATCGTGATGAAACCTGCACATTCAGGCGACTGAATGTGTAACCATGGTCCAATCTGGTCAAGTTCCCCTGGTAGCAGGGTCATGGAGGTCAGATGGCAGTCGCTCCACTGTAATTACCTGACCTGCCAAATCCTGGATCATGGTCAAGGCGGACCCCGGGCCCTCGTTCTCGAGAGCACAACCGGGACATTAACGCCAAGATGATTATTTTTTTTTATTACTAAGAATGAATCTTGTTATACATCCTACACAAATTTATAATATGTATAGATCATTACAAAAATTTAAAATAAACATGACAGCAGCATGCAGTGTCATACTCTACAATGAAAGAGAAATATTTCTTAGCACACTGAATTGTAGTGTCCATCTTAGCTTCACTTGGGTACTAATACAGGAACTCCTCCTTCCTTGGGAATCTACCACTACTTACTCTATCCAGTTGGTGTTTAAAAGAAGCTAGTGGGATACAGCCATTATTTTATATATTTCATACTAGCTACCTACCCTGGCTTCGCATAGGTAGTAACCTTAACAAATAATCAGCAGCGTTTTCCATTGTTATATTTATAACATTGCAATCTCCAACCCGCCTGCCAAGAGTGGGAGTGGCCCTAAGTCCTGCAGTGGTCTGTTATGGGCTGTGATGATGAGATGGACAGATGCGCCATGGGCCTTCATTTTATAATATGTAGTGAGACATACATAAACATAACATAAAAAATTACAACACAAACTCACCAGATGCCATGTGCCCAGCATAATAGTGCCCGTACGCACATGCAGACAAAAACAACAGCGCCATTCTTTGCTCCGCTCGGTGCCCAGTTTGGGGCGAAACCTCAACATTTTTGCTGCTGGATATGAAAGACACGTATAATTTTATAAAATGTATTTTATTTAACTTCACGTATTGGCAAATATTATTTTGTGCAATTCGTATTAAATTATTTTATGGTATTATATTATTGAAGTAAATGCGTCATGTATGGCGTATGTTATAGTAATTCTCATAGCATCTGCAGAAATTTATGAAGCGTATGTTACATTATTGATTATTTACCACGTAGGATAATGGGCAAAGAGATTAATTTATAATACGTGATAATGCAAGAACAAAATCAAATTTGCCTACGCAGAAACATTGGCTAGGCTGCAGCTGCGTTGAGATTCACAACAAACCTTGTATAGATAGAATAGCTACAGCTATAGTCACAAGTTTTTCGATTAAACACAGTTTACTTACATCCACTTGCAGTTAGTATAATTTATACATATGTAGTTTGAATATCCTTTAATTTGTACAAATAATAAAATATTTTATCAAAGAATTTCTCCCGTGATGTCACAAAATCAAGCAAAGTAAACATAGACCAAAAACAAAAACTATTATTGATTGACGTGACTTGACATAGACTACTAACATAAGGGGTGCGACCACCTAACTCAAGCAAGTAAAGCAAGGTTATAACTCCGATGCTATTGGTAGAGATTGATTTGCGACCTCATTGCACAAATATGGCGCATTCAATTCGAGTCGGGCTGCTATTTGTATTTCGCCATAGCCTCCTTCATCTTACGGAGGCTATTATATGATTTCGCCATTTTTTATGTCTGTGGATTTCGCCCATGTCCACGCCAGCCATAGACTTATCATTATCTAACAGGACTAAGCACTCTTCGAGTAGAAACGAGCCGAGCAAGAGGTGTAGAACAGAGGCCGTATGTCTCTTTCTAATATTTCATGGAATATCCAGGGATAAATATCTATCTATAATATATTATCTGTCTAATAAAATCTACGTGCATGTCATATGTATTTATAAATTTTATAAATTATAAATTATAATATAAAATATTTATAAATTATAGTAACAGCGTATTTTGAACTGTGGTTTGGTTGCACCTTTAGAAGTAGATCCTTCTAAATGGATCAAGTTTTCTTGTGTTTCATTCCATCGTAAATTCGGGGGACCTGGGCCAAAATTTTTATCTTTAGTTAGGGTTAGAGTAAGGTTCTTTCTAAATATTAATAATTGTTAACATTTTTATTTAAATAAAAAGTATCTACCTCAATTACTCAATGACGACTTTAATAAGTAATGTTATTTTTACCTTACCTATGAAAATATATACCTCAACCACCATACGATTCACTTCGACAAGAGCGCACACAACACTTTACCACCATTTTAAATGATTGCGAAAATATAAATTCGAATCAAGCTGTCACGCATCCATTACAATTTCAAAGGGTTACCGGTAGAAATAAAAAGTATGGTATTTAAAATTTGTATGTAAATTTTTTATTGCGTAATAAATAAGTACAGGAATGACAAAAGTATTTATTATACAAAGCAAAGGTGCAGGAAGGGCAAGACTTCATGGAGTTATAAGGCACAAATTTACAATGAACGACATTTTTTAGTCTGGCAAGATAAAAGAGCGGGACACGCGGCCTCTCGGCTCGGGTTAGCCTCTTTTTATGTCCTGTAAAATATGATGTTGTTTCCATGTTTGATTGTCTTTGCTTTTTGGTTATTAGTCTCATTAAAATTATATTGACATGAACTGTCAAAACACAGCTGTTGGTTTCGTTACTTGCAAGTCCTATTCACTCTTTTCGAGCACAAAGCGACCAAGGTAATTTTTGATTATTTTGGATTTGAAGCCGAGGATGTTTTGTTTTAATTTGGATAAAAAAATTATATCGATATTGCAGCAATAATGGACAAAATTCCAGACCAAATTGGCTACTTGGTGTTGACGGAGGACGGTGCCGTCCTTGAATCTGGTGGTGAACTAGAAAACGACGAACGTGTCGCTACTATAATAACTGATCTCATCACCTTATCTAACAAGTGAGTAACCTTATTTTAACGCCTAATTACTATATCCCAAAGTTATATAAATTTGCTTGAATATATAATCTTTCATGGCTTGTTTTATTTTCAGAGTTGATCCTCTGGCTTTCGGCCCAAACGAGCAGTTTAAAAAGATAACAATAACGTATGACGATCATTGGTTTGTAATATGTCAGTCTAATAAAAAAATATACATTGTAAAGCGGAGTATCCAGCCTGCCATTGAAGGAAATACTATTGCTGTGTGAGAGAAGTTAAGGTTCAGTCAATATGGGTCGTAATTTGCTCATGAGCAGCCTTGAAAATGCTTCCTTCAACATTGTATTCCAAATCTTATTCAGATGTATAACTTTCGTCATAAATGCTTGGGTAATTAGAAACATTGGCCATGAAGTGTTAGGGATTATGAATGTGCGGCTTTTGTTACTTGAGAGTACTATACTATTTCTGAGTCGTGAACCATTCAATAGAGCTTGTTTAGGTCAAAAAGACGAATTTAAATGGCATCACCTTATTAATCAGATCTGGCTTTCAGTACCAATTAGTTGTGTCTTATCTTTAATATTTGTTTATATTTGGTTGAATGTGTTACCATCTGGTAGTGAGGTATATGCATTTCAGTATGCAGTTGGATGCTGGTCTATAGCCTTGTCCTGTGTACTGGAGCTTTGTTCTGCCAATATGGCCCTTATCGCACAACTCTTCTGTTTTGTAAAACTGAAAGTTGCTCTTGACACTCTGCATATTTTTGTAAGAACTATTTTGTTCCTATCTATAATATTGTATGATAGATCATTAGCTCTAATTGCATTTTCAGTAGCACAAGTTGGAAGTATAGGGACTATAGTTTTAAGTTATTATATATTTTTCTATTGGTACATTAAAAACAAACCACTTTATGCTAAAGGTGCACTTAAAAGTAAAATTGTGCCGGTCTCAGTTTTGAAACAATTGTTTGAAAATATGGATGATTTTCATTTTACATCTATCACAGAAATGTTACCCAAATATTTAGGATCAATGAACACCACATTTAATAAGAAACTTAGTACTCTTACTATAAGCTTCGCTAAACAGGGTGTGGTAAAACAGTTGTTGACAGAAGGGGAAAAATATGTGATGTCCGTTAGTCCTGTCATGTCTTTTTCCGATCAAGCCACTTATGATGTTGTAAACAATTTAGGAAGTTTAGCAGCTCGGTTTATATTTAGACCCATTGAAGATAGTAGTTACTTCTATTTTACACAAATGGTTAGCAGAGAGCTTCCTCTCTACAAGCAAGACCAGCACAAAATTCAAGAGTCATGTTCAGTATTGTCTCAGGTCTGTAAGACAGTTAGCTCTATTGGACTTACAGTGCTTGTATTTGGTCAAAGTTATTCTCGCACTTTACTAATGTTGTATGGAGGGGAGGTGTTTGTATCTAGTGGGCTTCCCGTACAACTGCTACGTAGTCATTGCTTGGCCATAGTGTTGTTGGCTGTAAATGGAGTAACTGAATGTTTCGCGTTTGCTACAATGACCAGTGCACAACTAAACAGTTATAATTATTTGATGGTGTTTTTCTCAATAAGTTTTCTTGTTTTATCGTATGTTTTGACTTATATATTTGGCCCTGTAGGTTTCATCATATCCAACTGTGTCAATATGTTTGCTAGGATCATGCACAGTATACATTTTATTAACACTAAGTACAAAGACACAGGTTATAAACCTCTAGAGGGACTACATGTTGGCAAGACATTCCTACTAACATTATTTGTAACCGGTTGTTTGTGTAAACTTTCTGAAAACAAATTATTGCAAAGTTCAGTTGTTATGCATATATTTGTTGGGGCCATTTGTTTTGGTCTTGTTTTACTTGCATGGGGATATGAGAATAAGGAACTTGTTATAAAAATGTATAAGAAGTTAATTAATAAGTCAGTAGAAAAGGCTTCAATTGACTAACATTGGGTTATCGTTAAAATGTAGGAATACAGGAAAATAATAGGATATTCTGAAAATAATTTATAAGTTAATAGACATAAAGATTTTATTAAATATTAAAATGTTTCATTAATTTAAAAATTCTATGTACCTTGCATAACATTAGGTAAACACATATCTTTATATATTACATTAATAATACAACAATTTGTAAATAAAATAAGAATCACTTTACATAGGATAAAAGAAGATGCCTTTCATTTGGGCTTCACATATTCGTTTTACTTCATCTGTAAAATAAAAAAGTATATTGTGTAGATATCGCAAATATGTAATGTATGTAATTTTCTGTTTATTATGTCAAAACCTACCTAATAATATTATTAATAAAAATGTGATATTTAAATAGTCTGTATATTTTTATTTTTATTAAGCATGGAATTAGGTATGTCATAGGCCGATCGGAGATCTGCCTAGGCGTATCGTTTTGACACGGGAGACGGCCCCGAGTTGACGGAGGCCCTCGGCCGGCGCATTGGTACAATACTAACCTAACCGAATTGATACCTAAATATCCTCTGCGCTTTGAGACAACACTAACGTAATCAACAATATTTAGGTTTCCAATTCGATTAGGTTTATGTTATTCCAGCTTGACTGTTGGGGGTGGCACAGGACAGAGTGGACTGGAGCATCTTAGTGTCGGAGGCCAAGACTAATTTTGGGTCGTTGCGTTACAGTAAGTGAGTATGTTATGCAAAAACGCGGGCCGGGGTGCTCTGCCAACTCGGGGCAAAACGATATGCCCATGCAGATCTCGATCTGCCTAACAAATATACACACAAATGTGTTACAGTAAAGGTCTGATCAAACCACCGCGTTCAACCTGCGTCCGCGCCTCCACGGCTGTGGCCACGGTGGCGATCACTGAATAGTACTGACCGCATGCACGCGCCTGTCTGTACTCTCACATACATAGCAAGTAATCCTGGCTTGGATCTCACTATCTCTACCTACGAACTCCTGGCATAAGGTGTTAGTCACTATCGTTTAAAGATGGATGTTACTTTTACAGCACAAACTACTGAGTGAATTTTGATGAAATTTTTCTGTGTTGTAGGGTTATCATTATCAGCCTATATGTAACATATGCCTGGTTCGGGGAGCGTCGGTGGCCGAGCGGTTACAGTATCTGACTCGTAAACCAGAGGTCTCAGGTTCGAATCCCGCTCCGGCCATGTACCAATGACTGTTTCCCGAGTTATGTACATTAGTTGAATACTAACCGATGATCTTATGGTGAGGGAAAACATCGTGATGAAACCTGAACATTCAGGCAACTGGATGTGTAACCATGATCCAATCTGCTCAGGTTCCCCTGGTAGCAGGGTCATGGAGGTCAGATGGCAGTCGCTCCACTGGAATTAACTGATCTGCCAAATCCTGGATCATGGTCAAGGCGGACCCCGGGACTCGTGCGCGAGAGCGCAACCGGGACATTGACGCCAAGATGATGATGATGCAACATATGCCTGGTTGTAGGCTTATAGTTATCCCGATTGTAATTTGGTTAACCGAATTTTAAGCGCCATAGCTGTGAATCGTAAATAAATACCTAATTCCAATACTTTCACATTTAAATGCTTTTAAATAGAATATAAATAAAACTTACCTGATATATCTTTTAGATTTGCGTTTTTTTCCTGAATTATGACATAAAATTCCCTTTCATTGGATGATTTTCCAGTAATCCAATATTCATCAGGAGTTTTAATGATTATCTCGCCATAGTCTCCTAAGCTGAAATCAAATATTAAAACATGCTTTCCATTAATAGGTATATTTAATATACTATTTTACATAATAACTATTAGTTACTAGTGTTTTACTAGAATCAGCGTAGTTGTCATCTCAGGCATACGTAATTGACGCACCTTGAGTATTTGTTTAATTTTTAAAGTAGGAAAATACATGGTACTAAAATCGACGACTGGTACAGAGCGACCTTTTTAGTACCTACTAGCTGGCCCTATAAGTACTTTAATTAAGGGGTCTCAAGCCTGTGTTTATAAATATCATTTATTTAAAGTTTTACTAATAATAAACGTTTACCTCTTTCTGTCAGAATGTATTCCAGCCACTATACTCAGTACTTCCGGTTTTATAGCAGTTGATGGTATCAATTTGTTTACTGGAGACTAAAATAAAAAAAAAGTGAATTAGTAAGTATATTCACTCACATACTATTTACATTATATATATTGATGTTCATTCATATACAAAGCATAAAAATCTTACCGATGATTTATATGCCAGGTTGAGTCGATTGAAGTAAATGAATTTGTTGTCAGAGGTTGCAAGGTGTGCAGCTTGCAGTGCATGAATGGTGCACTGTTCACTAATTGCTGATGCAATGGACGATAGTTGTGGACTCATAAATGCGTCCAAGGATTTGAATGTCTCTAATTTCAAATCTAAGTTTGCTGCAACAAAAGGAGATTTATATTATTTAAGAATTAGGTAAGTACCTACCTACTTACTAAAGCTTGTAAATATAAAATTTTATCATATAGTTAAATCAACATACCATCAATAGTAAAGCAAACAGTAGCACTCATAGCTCTGTATATTACTAGATAATACTGCTTAGATTCATTATCATCTTCTTTCATGAGATATACTTTTGCTAGTTTGTTCAAATCTTCTTCGGTTGTAATGCCTTCTGGAGGGCTGATATAGCGGCCATGTTTTTGGGCAGCAGCCACTGCCCCACCCTGTATTTCTCTCGCCACTTGCGTTGGAAGTAGTGTTAACGTTAAATATTTGTATAGGGTCAACATATCACTTGTGGACAGGCCATTCCTGAAAAATTATTGAAGCAGCTAAAGGTCCGTAATATCACATTAAATTTTTTATTGCTTTTTTTGTGATAAATATTTATTGGGAACTTTTATACAAAATTGTACATGCCATCTCTGTATTAAAACAATAACTATATACTATATAAACAATAACTAAAAGGCTAACTTATAAACTAAACATCTATACAATTATCCCCTAGCACAGAGGAGCGAGTACGCTTCGCCTGAAAGCTAAAAAATAACAATTTCTCGGCTTCCTCAGTACATGGATATGCTAACAATGACTGGAAGGCCCCCACATCGTATGGATTTAATTTAAGCTCCCTCCTCAACTTATTTATTTATTTATTTATTTATTTATTTATTGGAGTACCAACAGCTTATAAAACAAATTACATATTATGAGTAGACACAGTCAAGCCAATTATAGGTACTCGCTGATAGCCACAGACAAAATATAGTAAAGCAATCAAACACATATTGCAGAAAAAACAACATAAGGATTAAATGTAAACGTGGCACCAACGTAAGTTACTTAATATCTAGTTAGATTAAGTGACACTATATATATGACATAGGATAATATGCACATTATACATTATACATACAAACTATCGTATCTCATGCACCGCTCAGGGCATAATCATCAAATTATTCCTAGCACCCTCGTTCTGAACACACTCCGCCAATAAATGCGGCACATCCTCTATCACCCCACAAGTAGCACAATTTAGGGAAGAAACGTTCTTCATAAGATAAGCAAATTTATTCAACGGGACATGCCCAGTTCTTAAATCTTAATCCAGTCACACTGGCCTTTCTACACAATTTAGTAGTACAAACCCATGAAATGCGAGACGGTTAACACTGTATTGTATTATACCAAATTCCTTTGGTGTTTGATCTTAAAACAAAGTATTCCTTCCACATATCAAAACACTTTTTGCGATACTTTGGCAATAATTCTGAATAATTTGGTGAAATGTCAACTGCAGTCCCCTCTGTTATTCCCTTCCTAGTCCTAACATCAGCCTCTTCGTTACCTCTGAGACCAACATGAGCCGGAACCCATTGTAGCCTAATTTGGATATTATCTAACACCAAATCATTAATCAATGTCAAAACAGAGTACGCTACCGGAAAGCGTACTGGCTTGCCGGTAGCGTACTCTGTTTTGGTCAAAGCCACCCATCGTAAGAGAACTATTCATTAGCCACCATGGGCATAGGCATTAACCATGGCCTTAAACCCAAGGAAACAAGTATGTAGTATTGACCCACAAAACACATTTATTTAGATTAGTTTAAAAAAAGAACTTACCATATCAGCTGCTCATTGTATACAAAACAGATGCACTTGAAATCAGGAAAATTTACTTCTAAGAGATCTATGAAGCACATTACTTTGAAGAATGAGTTCTTATCCAGTGGCAAGTAACTAATACCTTGGATAACATCAAATATATCATTGGTGAAGTTCTTTGACTGCAAATACTGCGAAGAAAATCAATAGTTTATTAATATTTTAGTTTACCAGATTTAATATTATTATTATCAGATTTTAGCACATTAAATAACTTACAGGAGTGAAAAAGTTATCGCATTTTGTATAAATTTCATTCTGATCAATGTTTTTAAAAGGCCCCATAAACATTCTGAACATTTTGTAGGCCGATGTCAGCAGATCACACATTACAGATGGTTCAATCTAAAAAATAAGTAATTATAAACATACAGTCTTTTACAAAATATCAAATTGTATTATTATTCGGAATAAATTAATGATGACGTAAAATACTTTTGTTGAACGTACTACTTCTCCTTTTGTTTCACCAATGGCTGAGAGAGCTTTTGTAGTGTATGGTATTCTCACAACCTGAAACAATTTCCTTATCAAGTTAAATGTACTTATTCTAAAATTTACAGTTAGAAATGAATAAACACCTCTGATACAGTATAGAAGAAATAACAAAATATTGACAAAATCTCAAAGAAATGTTTATTATGAAAATGGGTTACGTACCATAACCATCCAAAACCCTTTTTCTGGTTGATAGAAGATATGCCTTTTTGTCTGAGTCTGTAATGCTTCACATGGTTCTGATGAAAATGTTCTGTAACAGAGATGGATACAACCCATTATTATTTTAAAAAGTATGTTCTTCTATAATGTGTATCCACGTATCTACAGTAAATAAGGATTTTTTGCTAAGCTATCTAAGCTAAAGTCAATTTTGAACAGGGAAGGTACTTACGACATAAATTTGACTACAGCTTCGCATAAACCCACTTGATTTTTACGAGCATCGCTACTAACTTGGCTTGGATGGAAGAACAGTATCCTCTTAGCTTCCTGAAAGGGAATTTTAGAATCAATTCTTAAATCAAGTGTTACTTATAATATTTAACCCTTAATAACCTAGAGTTTCAATATTGATACCAATCTTTTAAACCGAATGTTCACATTACTATTAGTTTTTTTTATAGGTTGGCTGTACGTATTTTACTGTTGTATAATATTCTTTCCAACGAAATTAAAAAAAAAATCAAATGTCATTATTGTTTTATTTTATCTATGACATATTACGTGCGCGGCAAAGTGAACAAGTAAACACATTTTACTAAAAGTTTTGTTGAATACAAATTTGATATATTTTCTTTTTCTGAAGAATATAAATACTTTTGAGGTAAGTGAATATATTATTTTCGCTATGATATAATTATTTTTTGCGAGTACATGTTTTACTTGAAGAAACTAGTGCTATTTTTGTGAGTATCAATTTTGATACTTCAGGCATTCCGCCCTACATAAAACCTACCTACTAATTCTTTAGCTATAAAAACTTTTTGAACTTCCGATTCATTATTTTTCTGCATGGCTTGGTGTTGGGAATACTTTTATTTTTATTTTATTATAGAAATTTATCAAAAATGCGACCAGAAGAGATTGAGAGCATATTGAAGCGGTTAGAAAATGGTGAAATTTCGGAAGACGATTCCACCGACAATGAAGATGACATAGACTATTATTCGAGCCAAAGAGATCGTCTGATGGAGCTAGAAGATGAAGAGGATGTAGGTAATTTTCCCACTGACCCAAACTTGGATGCAGATCCACCTGCAGCAAACGTAGATACCGACATGCAACATAATTTAGAGACTGTTGAACGAAGCCCAAGTCCTACAACTAGCAGCCAGAACAACCTGCAAACTGCACCTTTCAACTCTAGAAACTTAGTGTGGAGAGTAAAGAATATGGACATAGTCCAAAATGCTTTCCAGTTTGCTGGAAACACTGAGTATTCACAAGAAATTATGAACTTAGACACTCCTTTTCAGTTTTTTTCTTATTTTTTCGGTGAAGAAATTTTGAGATTTCTAGTGGACGAGTCAAATAAATATGCCTTCCAAAAGAATCCCAACTTTACAGATCCTGTAACTGTCTTAGAATTACGTAAATTTATTGGGATTCTTATTTTTACTAGTGTATATCATTATCCTAGTGTCAGGTCATACTGGTCAAACATTGCAAAGTTTGAACCCATAGCACAAACAATGAATCGCAACAGATTTGATAAAATTCGACAAATTTTTCACATGAATGACGACTCTAAACATTTGCTCATTGATCATCCCCAGCACGACCGACTGCATAAAGTAAGACCAGTGATAGACTATTTTAACAAGAAATTTATTACTGTACCATTTGAGCATCGTCTATCACTAGACGAGCAAATGTGTTCAACTAAAATTAAACATTTTATGAAACAATACTTACCCAACAAGCCCCATAAGTGGGGATTCAAATTATACGTTGTATGCTCTCTGTCTGGGTATGCCTACAGTTTTGAGATTTACTCAGGAGCTAAGGACATAGACCGTTTACCTGGCGAACCAGACCTCGGAGTTGTATCGAATACAGTTATTCGATTGTTACGACCAGTACCAAGGCACGTCAATCATATAACTTATTTTGACAATTTTTATACGAATATTCCTCTGCTACATTACTTGACCAACGAAGGTATTTATTGTCTTGGAACAGTACAGAGAAACAGGCTTGGAAAGTCGTGCAAGTTGCCGGAGAAACGGGAAATTATGAAGTCTAACGTACCCAGAGGAACATATCACGAAAATGTGGCCTCTCACGAAGGCCACGAATTTTCGGCCACATGTTGGAAAGACAACAAACAAGTACTATTACTTTCCACGTATGTTGGCGCTGAACCAGCGGATACTATAACCCGCTACGAAAAAAAACTAAAGGCCAATGTTCAAGTATCATGTCCTCGGGTCATAAAAGAATATAATGCACACATGGGCGGCGTTGATTTGATGGATAGCTTCATTGGTCGATATCGCATCCGCATAAAGTCGAGAAAGTGGACAACGAGGCTCTTCTACCACTTGTTAGACATGACTGTCATCAATGCTTGGGTACTATACAAAAAGGTAAACACAATGAAAGGAAAACTTCAGAAGAATATCATGAAGTTAGCAGATTTTAGAACTGAGCTTGCCGATACTTTATGTAGATATCAAAGTCACTCGAAAAATAAAAGGGGAAGACCCAGTACCAACAGTCGACAAGACACTACAGTACCTTCTAAAAGACCCCGGACAGGTGTACAAGTACTACCCTCTACTGACGTGCGTTGCGATTGTATTGGTCATGAAAAAATATTTATGGATTCTAGAAATAAGTGTAAATTTAATAATTGTAGGAAACTTACCTCCTGGTTCTGTAAAAAGTGTAAAGTGTCGTTATGCGATAATAAAAACAATCAATGTTTCGCATTATTTCATGCATAGGTATATCTGATTTCTTTATGGCGTTAATGTCTGAAGTATCAAAATTGATACCTGTTCTTTTTTTATAAATAAATATGTAAAATAAATATTGTGATTTTTTTAGCTATTTTTCCCTTCATCTAGACCCTCAAGCAAACACAGTAATATTAAAAATAAACCACTTTCGTAAATCAGGCTACTAAGGGTTAAGCAAGTTTGAATATGTAATTACTTACATCCCCTTCTTTAGGTCCAAAGCTGGAATTGAATATGAAAAAGGAGTTTATTTTGGTTTTAACATCAATCATTTTGTATGGAAGATTATTGGGCTAGTATTAAATCACACAATTAAATTATCTACTCTGTTACAACAAAGATCATTGTCGCTTAAAAGTTATTTGTTTTGAATTGTTTATAATTTGATACTATAGTAAGGTCGTGACCAATACTCAATAGTATCTATTACAACGTTTTTGATAATAAAGACGCCGTTTTCTTATATGTAGTCTGGTTCGCGCTTTTCCCCACACAATAAAAATATAACACTGCACTGCAACATAAAATTGCAAGTAGTTTAATTAAAATAAAATAGAAATTAGAAATACAACAACAGTCAACAGACACGAGGAACACCGACTATGAACTATGAAGAGGATGACAAACATTGTCAGAATGACATATTGACTTTAATTATTAGTCTGGTGAACATCAGGATGGCAGATAAAATCGCCCGATTTAGATTAAATAGTCAAATATTTTACCTAATTAGTACTTACCGAAATATGCAACACATAATGGAAATATCATTCCAGTACGCGACAAAAATAGAAAACAATTTATTTCGAGGTGCACGGAAGTTCTTAAGGTTCTTATTAGATTGGAAAACCAATAAGATTCAATCACAACTTTGGTTTCTATCTGGTATTTTCGATTTATGTCGCGTACTGTAATAATATTTCCATTAGGTAGGTAGGTACCAATTATACTTTGTCGACAAGAACGATCCAAGCCGTACCTAATGATAATACAACAATGAACACAAATTTTCGCAATAACATAGAAATACTTTAGGTATAAATTATTTCTGTAGTGGTACTAAATAGTATCAAGGTGGTACTAAACTTTAGACAATGTTTCATCTGAATCGGACGTTTTTACCCGTCATTCTAATGTTCTCTACAACCTTGTCAAGTCAAAGCACCACCAAAAAATTGAACATACTTATGAGGCATATATAGTTGGCCCGACGCGACTACCTACCCCCTACCCTACCACTAATCTATCCTACTCTACCCCAACCCTACCCTACTCTACACCTACCCTACACCAGTCCTACACTTACCATACACCTATCCTACACCTATTATAATCTACAGTGCCTCACACCTACCTTACATTTACCCTTCACTTACCCTACAGTGCCCCACACCTACCCTACATTTACCCTACACCTATCCGACACCTACCCTACACCATCTCTACTCCAACCCTATACTCCGACTATCTCTATCTCACCTCCGCGACCCTGTTGACAGGGGCACCAAATTGGATCATGGTTACACATTCAGTTGTCTGAATGTACAGGTTTAATCACGATGTTTTCCCACACCGTAAGAGCTTTCAACTAACATAGCTCGTCATTCTTACATAGCGGCAGTGGGATTTGAACCCGGGTCCTCTCGCTTACGAGTCGGACCACCTCAATAATAGGCCACTGACGGTCGAACGAGTGTCAGCGAGACTAACGGACAGCATTTATTTTAATAGATTTGTTTGATATAGGTAGATAGACTAGCTGGCCCGGTGCGACTTCGTTCGCGTGGTGTCCTACCATAGTAAGTTTACCCTACTCTACCCAACTTTATATGTAAAGGTCAAAAAGTTTGATATAATGGTAAAGGTACCAGTAGCCGTATTCACAATGATTCGAAAACTTTGTCGAATATTCGGCCACGGAAACTCTATCGAATGGGAAATGTCTATGGTTCTCCCTCGGAAAAGAAGAGCGTTTACGAAGACACTTTTGTTGATTGAAAAATGGATTATTGGCAATTAATAAAATAAATTTGTAAAAAATGCTATTAATAAGTTATATTTCGCTCTATATATTAATTTTTATATAATATTTGATTGTTTATAAGTAGAATATTTTTTTCTTTGAAGTAAATTTACAAAAATATAAAGTAATTATTTGAAAGTTAAATTCTTTCTGTCGTTATGAACACATAAATATTGTCAAACTAAAGTTTTCAAAAAAGTTTCCCCGTTTTTCTTCGAGCGATTTAGTTTAGTGATTAAATTAATGTTTACCATTTCGTATCTAATCTAATCGAAGAAACCATGTTAACAGTAAGTACCCGACTAAATATTTATAGTACCTATTCACTTGAATCAAGTACAAACTCGGTGATTGAATTTTGGATAAATAGCTATTTAAACTGCCTGTTTTCTTGCGATTCCAGCCATCACGTACATCATACGGCCAACGAGTGGCGATGTTAGAATACATGCGCGCCCATCCCGCACTCGCAACGGGTTGACTGAATTGCCCAGACGCAGCAAGGGAAAAGAAAAATTGTTAGCGGACCTCGCCATAAAATTGAATGCTATCGGTGATGGTGCAACTAAAACTGCAGACAAATGGATGAAGGCCGAAGAAGAAGTAAATATTGATTAATTTTGAATATAACATAAGTTGTTGTAGGTTGAATATAATATATTTATTAAATTGGTATTTATTTTCAGACTTGGCAGGACTGGAAGTCAGATATAAAAAATAAAGCCCATACAATTCGGGTATTTAAATCTGGCACTGGTGGTGGACCTTCTCTGGTGGGGGTGACCCAATGCTTAATGCCCTTCAACGCCAAGCTGAAGCAGCCGAAGTGCAAGCCGCAGCAGTGAATAAGTGTCAGAGGGCATAAATAGACAGGCCGTTGCGATAGAAAATCTTGTAGAGGTTTTCACCCGAATCGCAACTGCCATAGAAAATCTAACTAAGTGATTACCTAAATTTAATTACCCACCACTCACTAAATTTCAACTTTATTATTTTATTAGTTTTATGTGATCATTTCATTTTTACTGAGTCTGATTTAAATTTTTTTAATAAAAAGTTATAATTAACAATGTAGGTTGATTTTTAAAGAAATTTCATAATTGAGATATGCTTTTGTATGTATCACTTACCAAATTACACTTTGAAAATACAAAAAGCACTAAGACAGCATTTTTTCTGTGATTTAAATTAGCAACTGAATTGTGATTTTAAATGTACCTATAATTAGGTTATTAGTTAATAAGGTAGTGATCATTTAATTCTTGCTGTGATTTTACTGAGTCTGATTTAAATTAGTAAATGAATTGTGATTTTAAAAGTATAATTAGTAAAGTATTTTTTACAACTGTATATATTTTTATTAATATACCTATATCAGGAAGGGTGTAAGAAGTCCGCAAAAGGAATGACCTACTCATTGAACTAAACTCTCTATAAAAATGTGATCAGCTGATCGGTACTGTTGTAAGTAAAAACGAACAGTTTTAATTTCTTAGAGGGTTTGTAAGGGTTATTATAATTAGAAAAAGAGAATAAATGTTTTTATGAATAATAATTTAATTAGTTACCTAATATAAACTTAACAGCAATAAAAGGAAAGATATAAAAAATTTACATATAGTGCATATAGGACAAATAAAAAAAACACGTTTCAATGTTCAGAAAACAAAGAAGACAGGCTTGTGGTTTGCCCGATGGTAAACAGTTACCGCAATCTATGGACGTTTGCAATTCCAGTGGTAAAATTTCCATGTTGCCGACCCTGTAAAAACATTTTACCCAATTTCTTGAAGACCTCGCATGTGTCTTTGGGACCACGATGTGACGATGAACTATGCCGAAGGCGAGCGGTGCGTTGATAGAAAGTAGCTGTAGGCATCAAGACAAATATTTCTTCAGAACAAACACTACAATTTTCACAGCGTGTTTTTTAATATAGTCCCAACGGCCAAGGTTATACGCTGGTGCTTTTGCAACCAAGTTATTATAGAGAGTCACTTAACTATAATCAATGGCAGAGCCTCTGTACTAACTGCCTTCTCACCCTCAGTGCCTCTGCCTATATATATCCCTCTCTTCAAATTTAGTGGCAGATGCAAATGAATCACTATCCTCAGTTTCCATTTCGTCTGGTGGGTTTATGCGCACATAGACACTGAAATTAATACAGATATTTTCAATGGTTTTGTATTGTTGTTATTGTAGAAAATTTTAGGTTATTTTTCAGCGTTTAGCACAATTTTTGTCATACTTACTTTCAATTCCACCAGAATCGCATAAGCATATGAAGTCCTAGGATAATAGGGCTTTATATCTTCTATAATGCGGATCGCAGTCTCCGCAGAGAAGCGATAAACCCTACTAAAGTTGTGCATGTTAAATGGGTTCGACAAATCCCTTATTTGCCGATTTAGGTGCATTGTATCGGCTCTCTGCTTCGCCTTTATCCTATTACGGTGTTATAGCGCCAGTACAAACTGCATTTTCCAAGAAAAGCGTTCTAATCCACAATTCACAAAAACTTCCCGCGAGCTAAATAGCATTCGTGAAAATTTCCGAATAATAGACAACTTTCGAATTGAACTGTCATTTTCAAGGTCATTCGAAAAATTTTTCGAATCCGAATCCGAATCGAACCATTGTGAATACGGCTACAGATTGTACCTTACTCAATGGCGTAGCTTGTCCTCCAGTCTCGTACCAATAGTTGATACCTCAACTACGGGGGCTGCTAATGTCAGCTAAACCAAGTTAATAATGAAAATAACTTTGGGGGTCCCTGTGGCTCGGGGGCCTGTATCATTGATACAGCTGATACGGCGGTAGTTATGCCCCTTACCTAACCCTACCCCTCTACTCTACCCCTCCCCCACAAACTATGAACTATACATAGAGAAAAAATTTTCTATACAGAAGCAGAGAGTACATTTGGAGTTGAGAAGGGACTTGCATCTAATTATTATCTTGTTCTTCAAAATGTTTACAACGCAGCACTTCCAATTTGCAACCCAGACATAACCATGTCTGGTCTTTAGGAAACCTTGAAAAACAAATATTTATGTAAATAAACGTAAATACGCGATTAATCCGTTGTTTCATATAATGTCTGAACATTAAAAATGTCATCTAGGTACATTTTTGGTATGGAACCCTGATAAAATACTATAAAATAAATACTAAGTCCGACCCTGTTAGCATCAAAATATTTTCGAACCTATTTAGACACCGAAATATTGCTCAATTTGCCAATAATTTTAAATCTATCTCTAATGGCATGTTGTTTTAAGGTAAAGTATTTCAATTAATGCAAATTCACACTATTTCGATGCATATTTTTGTCACAATTTCAAAATTTTATTTCGGATCGCCTCGACCACGAATGTTTACTTACCGGTGAAAGGATAATCCAGGTGTATTTCCATACTTTGCGCTTTCACATAAATGTGCACTAAATTACACACAAAATTACAATCTTTTAAATGGTTTAATTTAAATTTTATTAGGAAATTATAAAATTTACACCGATGTTTCAAAAAAAACGTCAGGTCGATAGGCCCTCGAGCAATATGTCGAACGTTCAAAACATTGCGCACGTCATTTTCCGTGAACTTATTCCAAGGGATGAAAAAACGGGATAGCAAGATTCATAATCATTGTAGAGCGAGCGAACAGGGAGTATTTGTGATTTGTGTTTAGTCTGTTATGTCTGTGGAACTATATATACCTCCCCTGCCCCTCCTTTACCTCCAAAGAATTTTTATAATTACAATCTAGCTAACAATGCATGGTAGTCATGGCAACCAAACAATTTATTCTACTTATTTTTCCGGACACTTTGGTTGATTCTGTGTGTCTACTGTTTATTTTTATTTCCATAAATCATTTACTTTTAGAGAAAATATATTTAAGACTGAAATCATGATACGAAATCCAAGGCTACCAGTACTGCCTGGATATGGTACGAATCCATTGGTAAGTGTAGAACTCATTACCAACTATAACAACACAACGCTTTTATAATTTTAAATATAATACTTTCGTTAGCACCTACCTTCTGTAGATTGTTATACGGTATAAGGTAGATGTCACCAGAATTTAGAAATTACAAATAAGTACGGTCCATGATAAGATAGAATAGATAGGTACTGCTATTATAAGATAGTACAGATAGGTACAATAAGTAAGTAAAAAATTGCCTACTGTATCTCTTTCTAATGTTTTCGCATTTACATGATCATTGTTGGCAATAGTTAGGCTGTCCGGCTCGTAAATGCGAGGTTCCGAGTTCGATCCTTAGTGCTGTCATGTAGGTAGGTACATTATTTCAACACTACAACCAAATGCTCTTACGGTGATGGAAAGCATCGTGATAATACCTACACATTCAGGCGACTGAGTGTGTAACCATGATCCAATCTGGCCTGGATCCCTTGTTAATAGGGTCACGAAGGTCAGTTGGCAGTCGCTCTACTGTAATTATCTTATCGGCCAAATCCTGGCTCATTGTCAAGGTGGACCCGTGCTCTCGCCGAGAGCATATCAAACCGGGATATTGACGCCACGATGACTATTGTTTTGGTATAGGTAATGACACTTTTGTAGTACTGAATCATCATCATCATCATAATTCTAGCGCTTATACCGGCTTCTGCCAGGGTCCGCTTTCCGACTCATTCTTCTACACTTTGTCCGGTCTTCGGCATCCTCGCGTCGTAGGCCGTTGGCTCTCGCATCCAACTCAGCGATGTCAATCCATCGCTTCTTGGGTCGCCCACGGGGCCTCTTTTCTGATACCGGCAGGTTCAGACACCTATTTCCCACGTATCCCCGAGGCTTACGCAACACGTGACCAGCGCAGACAAGCTTCCTCGATCTTATCTGCGATATCCCTTACGCCAAGGGTGCCACAGATATACTCGTTACGTATTCGATCGAGCCTCGTAACTCTCGTAACTTTTGTAGTACTGAATATTACAACGAATAGTTAATTAAACCGTCGGAATTTATGACTACTTTTTGAAACTCCTCACCACCCCAGTTCCCGGCTTACGGATTACTCTGGAGTACCTAGGACTTACTCTCGCGACAATCGCGACATTCTGTCAAGTGGAATTACCTTTTTCCCTTTTCCAGCTACATGACCCTATACGTCGATGAACAGTTACTGGTCTGAGGGGCGAATCTCTGAGCCCGCTTGTAATGCATCTGGAACTTATAGCAAATTGATATTGTACATCGATGTACGAGAGTCGACTCCCTGACTCTTATATAAGTATATAATATTTAAACTTGGCTTACAGCTTGGGCGCACGAAATTCGGCGTGCGTCCGCAATTCACCTCAATAGACAAGATTAACATGCTCGTGGACAAGAAGGAGGAGGGGAACCGCGTGCCGTCTGTGTACTGTCGCAAGCAGGCGCCTGACCAGCCCGCTTGGATTGTCTACGACAAACAAGTGAGTCACATACATACATTCGTAATTACACCCTCACGTCTGTAACCTATAATCATATTAGTACTCTTTATTTAATATAAAAAAATACAGTATGGTATGTTAAATGGCAATTTTTTTTTGCCCAAATTCCCATACTAGGAGTAACCTGTGTCTTGGGAATAATTGAAATCACCCATAGCGCCACATCATATATAGAGGTTAATATGGGTAGACACAGACTATCGAGTCAAATGCAATGCGAATAGAGATGCACGGCTTCAATTCAACTTCATAGTCGGGATGTACAACACTTTACACATACACGCTTTCCCATAAGGTTACACTGTCCCTGTTTTTAACCCCCCCGCCGAAAAAAGACGTCTGTGTGGCTTTGTGGGTTTGTGCATTTATCTGTGGCATCGTAGCTCCCAAACGGATGGACTGATTTGGATGTGGTTTTCACTATATGAAAGACAATTTAGTAGAGATGGTTCTTAGCTTTGTTTTATTAAAATCGGTTTAGTAGGTTAGAAAATATTTAAATTTAAGTAAATTTGGTGGAGGTCCAACTTTTTTTGTCGGTTCTGTTATTCATAACCGAGGAGTCAAACGAGCAAGCGGGTCACCTGATGGTAAAATCACCGTTGCACCATAGACACGCGTTACAACTGAAGGGTCAAATCGTTGTCGCTTTTTCCACACTCATCTTAACCATTTAATCGCTTCTCTTTCAAGTGTCCTCCATCTCTCACAATGTCATACACTCAACAACACTTACATCTGCGTTCTTATTTTCAGATTTTGCGATTCCAAGCGTTTTTCCAACAAGCCCTGCACGAAAAGCGCGAAGGGACACGTCTTTTACGCAAAGTAGATATTCTTTTCTATCTCGAAGACGGGACGATAAAAGTATCGGAGCCGAAGACAGATAACAGTGGAATGGCGCAGGGTGAGCATTTTTTAAAGACTATGGCGCTTATTACATTTGGCTAGATTCAGTCGTCTAAATTCAAAAGCAAAAAGCGTGAGAGCAAACCAAAGTGGAATGTATTGCTCATTGAATAAGGTCCATTTTTGTATCACACATTTTGAAAAGCGGAGGGACGCGTAATATAAGTGATACAAATATTTATATTCTATATAAGCAATACATTCTACTTTGATTTGCTTAGTTTGGGTTTAGATGGAGCTGTGTGAATTTGTCTGTGATTATTTATTATTATTTATTCTCATGCTTTTTTCCTGTGAATTTAGGCGACTGAATTTAGCCAAATGTAATAAGCGCATATGAGGGCGATAGTTTGTTGAAAACCTGCCTTCAATCAAAATTACAGAAAAGATAAATAAAAAAAGTGCTTCGTCGTTTGTCCTTTGTTGTTGACATAATCCTGATTTGTCCTAATTTACAACAGGTACATTGATAAGTCGCCAGAGGATCCGTCTGCCGCACAGTTATGACTTGTATTATGATGTACTTGATTTCAATGTCGGATCGACGGTCACTTTCTACGGCAAAGTATTCCAGGTATTAAATATTAATTTAACTAATGCTAATGCTAATTTGGTCAATTTAACAATTTAATAGTGGCCGTGTGGTGTCCGGCAGAGTAAAATAGCACCAAACCCTTACACTCGTGGGTGTCGTACAAGGCGACTAATCTTTTCGAGACAAAATATCTAGGAGTCTCCGTAGGCTGTGAAATGGGCAACAGCGTTTTCCATTGTTATATTTATAACACTGCGATCTTCAGCCAAGCGTGGAGATTATGGCAATAACCTCCCCTTTCTTGGGAGAGGCCCTTAGTCCTGCAGTGGACTGTAATGGGCTGTGATGATGATGATGAATGCAAATTTACGGGTCTAGCACAAAAGTCGAGCAGAAACTGCTATAGAATGTCTCTTAGAGCAGAAACTGCTACGAATCGTTCTAACCGAGAAGAGCGATTCAAAAATAGATCCCAAACCGTTATACGGGTGGTCTCTTCACGGTAATTTTATACGGCTCTAGCTATGAAACATGTTTCACCCATTTTTGCACAACTTCCTACCGCAGGAACTTGTGTGGGTTAAGCTATCTTAGTTAGGCTACCTATCTGATAATTTAAATTATATAATTTTTTTAATCGTTTCCCTCAGGTTGTGAACTGTGACAACTTTACTCGAGTATTCCTAAATCGTCTTGGAATCAACGTGCCGGATCCATTGAATTGGCCTGATCATGTCGATGTTAGTAAACAGTAATCAATTTAGTTATTTACTTTCCATCATATTATGTATTTAAATGTGAATTATTTTCGTAATTATTATTTCAGAAAGTTCCGGTAAAATATAAACCACCTAAACCTAGACCTCTTAAACAATTCATTGATTTCGATAGACAGGTTTTAAGGTGAGTTTGAAAACATTTAATTAATTTACTTAGTATTTTGTATAGGCACCTATTATCGTTCCTATGATGCCCCCAGGTTCTATGGTTACTGGGACGATCGCGAGTCCGAATTTGGAGTGTTACATTATCTTGAAATACACTATTACCTCGCCGATGACACTATGGAAGTTAAAGAAGTCCTACCGCCTAACTCCGGGATTGAATCGGGCCCAATGTTAATGAAGAGACTGAGACTGCCTAGAGTAAGAGATGTGGAGTCGTGTAAATTGTTTGTGTAAATTAGATGAACATAAGTTGTAAAATGGTAATGTGTAATTTCTAGAAAATACCACCATGTGTTGAGATGACAGGGGGCCCTCGGCCAACGACCTACTGCCCCGCGGACTTGAGCATCGGCGCTGTGGTTAACGTGTATGGCAGGAAAGTCGTCCTAACTGACTGTGATCCCTATACGAAGGAGTATTACCGGATTCATTACGGTTTAGGTGAGTTAAATCAACATTTTAATTTTAATTTTGATATGATATATTTAGAAAATTTTGGGATTTAATTCTTATCTAAGAAAATCGAATAGGTACCTAATCTGGGGATTTGTTGAAAATGCAGAAGTAAAAATTAAATTATTCAACTTCACATTTCATAGTTCCAAATTAACATAGACATAGGGCATGGGCTTAGCCGTCCACGCTACCATGCTATCGACGAACAATGGACCTGCGACCATGCCGTCCAACCCGTCTGATTCCTGTATCTTCTGTACAACTGTAACCTGTGCTGGGAGTCTTGAGAGCTTAAAAAGTCAAACTAAATCTATACGTATAGGATACAATTGCGTTATCTATTTCTGCTTGTAAGTCACAGTGCGTACGTAATGAGTCCTGGTTTCAAGGATAAGATAGCTTAGCCGGTATGTTATGGGAGATTACAACTTTTTATGAGGTTTACTGTCTGCTCGTTAATCACTACAATAAAAATCTACGTTCGAGGTTTGTCAGGACCGTATCAAGTGCTACGGCCCTACAAAAACCAAACACACAGACAAGCCGACATGTATGTATGTCCACTACGTCTGCAGACGCGTTCACTCCACTCGCGACGCCGAAGGACACATCGACGGAGTGCGTAAGCGTAGAGCCTGCTGACCGGGAGCTGCCGCCGTGGAACGGCTACGGCTCGTACGAGGACTCCGCCGAGAACTGCCGCACGGTGGAGCCGAAGCCCCCTCATAAGGACTTCATGAAGTTCCTTAACAAAGATAAGTAAGTTTAGGTATACTCTAAGGACGCTAGCGGGATGATGTCGGGTAGCGGGGTGGTGATGCGCGAGCCTACCTGCGGTGGAGCGAAGATGAGGCTTCTTGGAAATACGGATTGGGCAGATAATTCCATTCTTGGGCTGTACGCATGATGAAGACTTCTATCCTGAGGTTTGCCGTATTAGAATATCGTGGCGTAAGGGTGTAAATCAGAAAATGGAAGGACGGATAGCCTTATGGGAATATGAGATAATGTTAAGAGGCCTGGAATTTTCCGAAATACGGGTTTTGAACTAAAATGTGTAACTAATAGATACAGGCGAGGCGCGCCACTTCGTCGTAGAGGATAAGGCCTTAGATAACATATTCCAGAACCCGTAACATCACGTTGTGTCTGAAATAAAGAAATTTATTAATAAAGATAAAATAATAATCATCTTAGCCTCAATATCCCGGGTTCGTCTTGACCATGATCCAGGATTTGGCAGATCAGGTAACTACAGTAGAACGACTGCCGACTGACCTCTCTGACCCTGATAATAGGGGAACCTGACCAGATTGGATTTTATAAAATACCTGATTTTCTAATTTGTTTTTTAGGGTCGGATTCGACTCTCACGTGCTCAGATTCGCGGCTCGATTGATCAACGACCGAGAGGAAGACGCTCGTAGATACTTCATCGTAAAATATTTCTTATGCGATGATACACTCGGTATCTTTGAATTGGGCGAAAGAAATTCAGGATTTAAGGTAAGCGTTGTGTGGAGGAATTGATACCAAATTCTTCCTTTAGAAGTTAGTTCCACGCAGTAGTTTCTACTACGTGACCTGATTTATCAATTATTCATTATAGGGTGGGAAGTTCTTCCGTCGTGACAAAATGTACCTACCTGGGGTAGATTTCTTCGTGCCAAACGAGCCACCTTCGTACACCGACAAGGATATGTGGGTCGGCAACGAGCTGGTGGTCAACAATCACAGATTCCGGTTGATAGCCGCCGATGAATACGCTCTGCGCTACTTGGAGCTCCATGCTACGGAGGTAGGTGGAAGAGTAATGTTGTTTTTTAAAACAGAAGAAGCCTCTACGATTAGACTTTAAATTACAATTTCTTTACGAGGACAAATAATAATCATCTTGGCATTACGCGGACAAATAATAATCATATTGGCTGTACCGGTTGTGCTCTTGCGCACGAGGGCCCGGGGTCCGCCTTGACCATGATCCAGGATTTGACAGATAAGGTAATTACTGTGGAGCGACTGTCATCTGACCTCCGTGACTCTGCTACCAGGGGAACCTGACCAAATTGGATCATGGTTACACATTCAGTTGCCTAAAGTGCTTCAATCACGATGTTTTCCCTCACCGTAAGAGCGTCGGTTAGTATTTAACTAATGTATATAACTTAGAAAAGAGTCATTGGTACATGCGGCAGTGGAATTCGCCCCGGTACCTCTCGCTTACGAGTCGGATACATTAACCACTCGGCTACCGACGCTCAACACGCTGACGAATGTCTACCCAGAAAATAGATTGCTCAAACATTGTTTTAATTTTTATATTTATATTTAATTTGTTTTAATTGCCTATTTTTGTTATCAACAGTATCCCATGGCAAATATAGCGCTGATAATGGACAAAATTCGGCGAACACTGGCGTCTGTGGAAAACGGATACAAGAACTTTGTGGCTAACTACATGCAGGCGGTCGTACCTGAAAAAAGAGAGCTCATGTCTGTCAGATGTTTCAAGTAAGATAAACTAAAGTTAAGCCTAAAAACTAAATATTTATGTGTCACCAAAAAGCCTTTAACCCTTTCTTACATACTCGCCAATGTTAACGTTTCAGACAAGCTTTAAAAGAAGTAATGTGCGAAAGGATGACGGAGCACGAGTTTTTGACACTTATTCGCTATTTCCGAGGCGACCCCGGCTTTGAGAAGAGCCCGAGAAGAGAAATGATCAGGTAATAGGTAAACTCTATCAGCAAGTATCCTGTATCTGATAGAGGATACTTGCCCCCACACAAGCTTACCTTGCACGAGTCCTTGTTTTGTTTTTATTGGGTAAGGTTCATCAGTGTAATACAGGCATTAAGGTACCCACGTGAAATTGTAGACTTTTGTAGGTAAAATCAACAGTCACCTCCCAGCCAAACTCTCTTAATTTTTGCTGAGTGGGTAAAGATGTGTGAGGTCTAGCGCTATCATGATGAAAAACCACACCCCTTCTGTTGATTAATTCCGGCCGCTTAATCTCAACTTCTTTCTTTAATCTTATCAGTTGTTCGCAGTAGAGTTCTGAATCGATGGTCCTGCCTGGTGGTAACAGCTCATAATGAATAATGCCCTTACCTCCCACCACACACACAGCATTACCTTGTTGCGAGTTAACCCGGGTTTCGCCACAGTCTGTGAAGCCTGACCAGCCTTTGACCATGACCTTTTTCGCACGTTCTTGTCGTACGTGATCCACTTTTCATCACCAGTTATCAATTTCTTCAAAAATGGTTCGGTTTCATTGCGTCGTAATAAAGAATCACAAATGAGTACACGGTTCATTAGGTTTCTTTCAGAGAGCTCGTGAGGTACCCAAATATTGAGCTTTTTTGTGTACCCATTTTTTTTCAAATGCGCCAAAACTGTTTTGTGGTCAATTCCCAGTTCTTCAGCTACGTCGTAACTACTGATATGCCGATCTTGCTCCACTTTTTCAAAAATAGCATTCATTTTATCCGTAACAGGGCGACCAGAGCGACGTGCATCTTTGAGATCAAAATTTCCGGATTGAAAACGCTTAAACCAAATTTGTGCTACTCTCACAGACACTGCATTAGGTCCATAAACATCGCAAATTTTTTTCGCGGCTTGCGTTGCATTTTTACCTTTTTTGTAGTAAAATTTTAAAATGTATCTAATTTCTTTATTAGATTCACTCATCTTGACGGTAAGAAAAACAAATGAAAATAACGCATTTTTATAATTCGAATTTGGAATTATCTTCTTTAAAATTTAAACTTTTAAATGATACCAAAACCAGCCAGGTACAAATAGTATAGCCAAAGAGGTTTTATTACAAGTTCATACATACTATATGCGAAAAGACTTTTTCCCCAACCTAATATACACCACAAAGGTGGCAAACAAGCTTACGGCCAGCCTAATGGTAAGCAGTCACCGCAGCCTATGGACGTTATCACCCGCGGTATCACCCACGCGTTGACGACCCCGTAAAACCTTTTCACCCCTTCCTTGAAGAACTCCATGTGGTACTCTACAGAGAAAACCTCTCCAGGTTTATTTTATAACTTGTTGGTCGAGATCACTACACCGTCCGCAGATCGCAAGTGTTCTCCTCGCTGACCCGCGGGCTGTGGGACGACCGCGCGCGCCTCCGCGAGGGGCTGGTGCACGCCGACGACACGTTCTCGGGCGTGATGTCGGTAGCGCGCATGCGGCAACTGCTGCGGGCGCACCGGCTGCCCATCAGCCAGGACCTAATGGGGTGCATGCTGGATGTGTGAGTGGATAGCTGTATCATCATCATCTTGGCGTTAAATCCCGGTTGCGCTACCGCGCTACACGCGGGAGCAAGGGGTCCGCCTTCCTAGTCCACTTTGCTCGGTCTTCGGCATCCTTATTGGTGAGTCTGTTGGCACGCATGTCACTCTTAACGACATCCAGCCATCGCTTCTTGGGCCAGCCTCTCCTAGTGGATAGCTGTATCGTATACTACTAATCTTATAGGAGCGTAGAATCTTTCACTTATGGGTGTCGTAAAACGGTCAAGGTCACCGACATAGCCCTAAGGATTGCCAGGCTAAAGTGGCAGTGGGCAGAGCATATAGCTTGAAGAACAGATGGCCGATGGGGCAGTAAAGTTCTCGAGTGGCGACCACGTACCGGAAGACGCAAGGTGGACCGACAACTAGGTAAAGATCGCAGGTACCAGCTGTATACGGCATGCACAGCACAGGCCTTTGTAGAGATCTCTGGGGGAGGCCTATGCCCAGCAGTGGGCCTCTTCCGGCTGAAATGATGATGATGATGAATGCGTCATTGCGTCTAGTTAGTCATTTGACCGTCATCTCACCTGATGATAAGTGACGATTCGGCCGAAGATGGAGCATGCCTGTCTAGGAATAGCCTATTTAATCAAGCCTTGAAGGCGTCCAGATTATAATAATCAGGAAACACACTCGCAGACAACATTCCATTCCTTAGCCCTACGCAATATATAGGTTGAACTAAAGTGGCTCGTGCAGAGCTGGAAGTTGAAATTGGCAGATAGCTTAACTCCAAGGAGCTATGTGTGTTAGGGCAGACGCAAACAGCTCATTATTAGCCTGATGTCTTCTGAACCATAAGCATGTTAAAAATAACTACATTTTTCGATCACAGGCTGAAGAAAGACAGTGACTGCAACATCATATGCGATGACCTAATGGATTTCCTGGACTTCGCAACGCGCCCCGTGTACAACCTCACCGACACGGACTACCACAAGGTGGTGCGGCACGCGCCTCCCGTCAACGATACTGAGGTACTACCAATCACGATTTTTCAAAAATAATACCATGGTATCATGATATATTTCCTATCTGACTCCCGTGTGATTAAAAAAAGCTGCAGATAATTATATAGACAATAATCCCAACTGAACCCATGTGGGGTTAATGTGATAAATTGAACTGGATACCGATCGATCGCGAGGTCTACCTTCAGGTTTTTGGTCGTTCACAGCAAAAAGTACGCTGAAGGTTGTTTGAAGACTGATTCTTGTCTGTTTGAAGGCTGTTTCTATACCTAAACAACGAGGGAAACTATCGCAACCATTCGCAGCCTAATCTGTTTCCTCTAACATGACTACTCATTAGAAACCCTCATAGCCCAATATCTATTTCCGCTTACTGACGCTGTTGTGTTGACAAGGGAATTCAATTTCAGTGTACTGTTTGGCGAGAAGCAGAAATGGTGATTCAAGAAGGCTATGTCAACTGGAACGCGTTCCTCTGCCAGCTGAATCTAGACCACCTCGTCAAGGATCCTCCGCAAGTCCCTTGATAATACAGTTTCCAATTTCTAATCTATTTATGCAATTCAATCAGATATTTAATGTTTTATTAGAAACTTTGGGTCAAAAAGTGATTTTATTCTTTAATAAATCGTTACCGTACGCCTTTAACTTGTTGTCTATGACGACTCATTGGCTAGAACACTGTAACGAATTTATGAAAAAAAATGAAATTATTTTGTAATTAAGTAGGTACTCAATTAAATTATTATCTGAGTAAAATGGACCTTGGTGTCAATAACACACACAAAAAGGGTTTTAATTTCGTATATTTTTTTTCGATCACAATAAATACAATGTCATTCATTCCTATTACTGTAATACTGTCACTCTTATGCGCAATGAACAGCACTATCCAAACACGTTCACTGTTGCAAACATATCTTCACAACATTGAACGTGGTTTTCTCATTATTTTATTTATTAGGTTCTAAACTAACTACATATGACAAACCTACCCCCCCTGGGGGGCTATTCTCGCACTTTCGTCATTCGAAGTCGACATTTTTTCTAGCCTCAAATCTCTATTAAGTCACTGAAATCTCCATTGCAGGTGAAAACTATTCTCTGCGATCTTCGCCAATCCTTTTAGTCTGTAAGGGCTCCGTAGGTTATCCTACGTCTTCGAGTACTAGAAAAACTCAACTATTCCACTATGTAGCGATAGTAGAAATTTAGGAGACCCTCAAAACTTTGCCTGCCTATGCACAACCCGGCACAAAAACATTTTCTTTGTTTCAAATGCCAGGTTGTGCACGGGCCGACCGACGTTTTGTCTCCTCCTCCTAAGCCTCTTCCATCGTTATAAAGTTGATGACGATGTACTCGATGAACCTACGGCGCCGTCACGTCTATTTATTGTTGAAGATGGTTTTAATTATATGAATAATAGAGATATTTGGCTAGAAAACATTTCGAATTCGGGATGTCGCAGCGCGAGAGTAGACCCCCTGGTTCCCGACAGGCAAATCTCACTAATACACTTTCGCGTCACATCGATTACAAAATAAATAACTTAATAACTAACTGGTAAATTCTATGACTTGGTTCTAGTATTTACTTTCATAAGAAGAAATGTATTCATAGGTAACATCGGCAATCAAGTTTCATTGTTACTTATAGGAATTTTGGTTTGCATTAAACTTAAAATAATTATAGAAATGTGTTTCTAAGTTTATTGAGTAGTCAAATATAATAAGGGCCCTTCGCTTCAAGTTAGATTGAATTATTATAATGTAGTGCAAGCTTTAACTTGAAACAAATCAGGCTTAGTCATTTCGGTAAATTACATTTAACATTTCGTCTATTATTTACATGGCACAAAGTATTCACTTGTGTGTCGTGTCGCAGTTTCTACAATACGAAACTATTTATTAAATTAAACGAGGTATACTATATTGATTCTCAAAATTATGATAAACATTATAATTTATGACACTGGACAGATTGATTATTATATAATTTAGATACCTAACTAGCTAATAATTTACATATTTACAACTTAGCAATTTGAGATTCACAGGGCTCAATCGGGAGCTTAAGAATTTTTACGTACCTATATTTTAAATTCAAGGAACGTAGTAATTTTATATAATACCTGGACTTCCCTTATGTACTAATTTGACAATCCATTTGAGCCCAAGGCCGTGTTCAGTACACGAGCAAAGCCTGGAGTATAATAATATGTTGGTCGGTCGTAGTTATAGCAATGATAAGTTCTCAAATTTTCATAACAAGTTTTTACGCGCTACACCTGCAGGTCTAGCCAAGATGTTAGTCACTTCGTATCAATTCTACTGTGATTGATCGAAACTTATTGGCTACGTTCGGCAGCGCTCATAGATCGGTGCAGTACTGCTAACGCTTTAAAGCTGACCAAACGCAGGCGACAAGTTCCGATCGTCAATCGTAACAGGATCAATACGAAACGATTGGCATCATTGTTAGACTAGCTGTATAGCTACGTCACCTATAGTTTCGACCCCTCCGCGTGGGTCGATCACTGAATACGGCCTCGGAACCCAACTCGACACTCACTTCCAAGCAATCTCGTGCTCCCGAATGCAATAGATCCCTTCTAAAATAAATGAAATAATACTTTAGTTCCACTCCAACAATTTGTTAAAATTATGCTACGAATAGTTCAGATCACCACATGTCTTTCACTCGCTCTGTCGCCGGTATCTGTGGACGATACCTGAAAATGAAACGCATAGATAATTTGAAATGCATTAATAACGATTGGGCTTAGTATTTTGTCATTCTTCATCCTAGTCATGCCATGTTAGTCATAGAGGAGGCTCAAGGCCAAGAGTGGGATATTGCTGTATTGTGGTTTCAAAACTGCGTTCTCCAACTAGCCTACCAAGCATGGCGATGACAATAGGTGGCTAGTATGGAGGCAGCAGCCTCCTGAGAGCGTCGGTGGCCGAGCGGTTACATATCCGACTCGTAAGCCAGAGGTCCCGGGTTCGAATCCCGCTCCGGCCATGTACCAATGACTGTTTTCTGAGTTATGTACATTAGTTGAATACTAACCGATGCTCTTACGGTGAGGGAAAACATCGTGATGAAACCTGCACATTCAGGCGACTGGATGTGTAACCATGATCCAATCTGGTCAGGTTCCCCTGATAGCAGGGTCATGGAGGTCAGATGGCAGTCGCTCCACTGTAATTACCTGACCTGCCAAATCCTGGATCATGGTCAAGGCGGACCCCGGGCTCTCGTTCTCAAGAGCACAACCGGGACATTAACGCCAAGATGATTATTTTTTTTTATGGAGGCAGCAGCCTCCAGTCCAGCAGAGGACCGTTAGGCAGTATTGATGTGATGTGGTGTGATGACGATAGCGAGGACGACCCGTTTAATGATGTTGATATGGGAATGTGTAGATGAGAGAAAAATTAAATGCACCGCCTTAGGACACGTTCGCAAAATGTCCTTATTCGTATCATTCCACATTCACCCACGCGTAGCGTCGGGGGGAGTCGGCGTCTAAATGGCTGATTGATGAAGGTGACGAACCAAAGGAGGTATTGTAGGACGGTGGTGATGACGGTGATGGTTATGAGTATTACCTGTGCGGTGGCATTTGCGCCGGGGGACTGGGGTGCGCGGCGGCCAGCGGCGACATTGTGATCGCTGGACTGCTCCCGTTTATACTGGAGCCCAGGCTCGACGCGGAGTCCGCCCTGGAATATAGATTGGTGAGAATGGTGGTGTTAATGTCTTTTTGGGTCGGCGATGTAGGAAAAGGAGCAGCAGGGCTTTAATCGAATAGAGAACGGACTTGTGTCTTAAACATTAGCAACAAGGATGCAGAGAAGGCTGCCAATAGTGACGAACAAGATGCCATGGCTTACTATATTTAGATCACATTTCTTCCATTATTTCCTGTGGTATAATAATGACACGATCTCATGATATCAAAGTCGCTGATGACTCTCTGTACGACTTGTGTAATAGCAAAATCTATGTAAAAGCATCCATGAGTTGTCGAAATGCAAGAGCAGAGCTCAAACAACATTTTAAGGAAACTTCAATGGGTGTGGACAGTGGAGTGTTCCCTCACCGGTCGATCTGCCTCCTGAAGAGCGGGTACCGCCAAGGCGAGTTAGGCTTCCGCTGCTCGTGCTGGTAGGCGGGGTTGTCGCGGCCCTCGGACACCACCGTCATCGACACCTGGCCCTCTTCACGGGTCTTCGACGATAGCCGCCTGCAATGTTAAATGTTACATTTAATTTTTAAATTGTTGTGTCGTAGACGTGCAAAGCCTTTTTTATTGATGGGAGAGGCATACGTTCAGACGGTCAACCTAATGAAAGCGGCCATCGTCGTTCAAGGCATATGCAGCCTAAGGGATGCGGTGCCGGCTTGGTATATGCCTTTTGAAGAACCCCATGTTGTCGGGGTCGTTAAGGAGTCTGATTGGTTTTAACATCGTTTTTAATCGGATACAATTCCTACGTAATTCTCAAACCCTTTTTATGGAATTTTTATAGAATGCTTCGTCAATGTCGAATAGGTTCCTCGAATCAAAATCGTTCATCTAAATTGGATAAAAATTTACACTATATCAAAAGCAAGAAACATTCACAGTAACCTCAGACGAAAAAAAAAAATTGCCAGTCAATTTCTCAGGCATTATTGACAGTAACTCTTTAGTCAGATGGACCTCGTGAAGAAATAGCCCCAGTACATCAAGGTGAACATTGTAGGTGGACCAAGGTTGCGAATTAAGGCTGCTTGAAAAATTGCCTGTGGCTACCTAAGTATCCTCGTTGGCAGCGAGGGCTGGTGCTGCGGTCTCGCGCGCTGTCTGCTGTCTACTATGAGCACGTGCCGGTCGTACGGCGTGTCGTAGTCTACCTCCAGCACGGTGGAGAAGCGATGAGGCCACACCAGGTCGAGACCGGCGATCACGAGGCCCACGAACACGCAGCTGCAACCTGGAATTTGGATGAAATAATGGTGTCAGTTTCGGAACTGTTTAGGTGGTTGGTTTCGTGGAGTTTTTGGTTATTTAATCAATTTTAGCAGTAGTATAATATTTTAATTGCTTCTATAAACGAGTTCACGATCACTAAAGCGGTGAGTTAAACCTACCCTCTAGATAACATTTACGAGAAGTTAAAAAAGGAACTAAACAATGCAAGAATTATTGTTGCTAGGCCACCTAAGAACTGCTTAGATTTGACAGATCTGCATGCTTTAAATCACCACTCATCACATCGAACCTGATATCCTGTGTCTCTCGACACACAGCGAGGGGCGTTTCGACTTACCAGCAACAAGGACAAGCCAGAAGCACCATCCCAGAGAGAAGAACAGCATTGCTCCATCTATCCTAACCACCAGGGGCGACTGGGGCAATTCGGCCCAGTATCCGGCAGCGGCGGCGCACAGCGTCACGCCGAGCACGGCCATCGCGTACGCGCCGTAGCGAGGCACCACGACTAGCAGCAAGTTCATTATGAGCCATAAGGCTAGGGCCGTCCTGGAAGATAAGTTTATATTTATGTTTATGACGAGAGGAACAATGTCGGGTCAGTAACACGGGAGTGATACCCCTAGATGCGGTAATTTGTTTACCGTCAGGCAGGCCGCTAGCTTTAGTAGTACCCACCTATATAAAAATGTGCCCATTCCGTCAGATACAGGAAAAGAGGCCGGCCCAAGGAGCGATGATTTGAAGTCTTTATGGATGCGTGCCAACAAACTCACCAGTAAGCATATAAAAGATAAGGAAAGGTAAGAGTAAGTAGGACGGCATGATGCGTAGTTACTATTAGGGAAGTATGTAATAGTAAGAAAGTAGAAGGAACATGACCAAACTTTTACAAATTAGAATTATAAACGGTTAAATTTTTTTAAATACTTAACTGTGAATTACCCCAATATAATACTGAGTGCCAAGGCAAGATAATTACGGTCTCACCAGAGCAACGTGGATGTGGTGTAGCCGGCTGCTCTGTACTTGGCTCCCCATTCGAAGCCCTCGTGTTGGACCGCGAAGTGCTCGGCCACGGACAGTACTGGGTAGGGCAGGCCGCGCTCGAGCCCCGCGCGGTACCACTCCTGGATAGCCCCAGCCTCCTCCCAGCGGAACTGCTCGTTATAGTCGACGCCGGGGTCGCCCAGCGACGCGTTGCCCCACGTCACCGCTGGAAATCAGTATTGGGAGGAGAATTAAGTACTTTGGCATAATATTAAGCGTTGTTATTTCGTGAGCTCAATTTGGGGCCGGTTAGTAAGAGCCAGGTATTCTGGTTCCGGTGTGTCAATCTGATAATATAAGTGTGAGTAGATTTTGTGAGATTCCTGTTAAGAAATTGGCCTGTGTTAGCATTTTTAATGAGCAGGCAGTTGGTAGCAGGAAGGCGGACCCTAAACCCTCGCGTGCCGCGCGGGGGAGCAACCGGGACGTAACGCCAAGATGATGATGATGAGTTGGTACTGTTCTAAAAATTCATCAGCAATATTTTGTAAAGTTGAAGTTATTATCGTTACCATTATGTAGTTATGATTATCTCCATCTCAAAAGCTTTTCTATTTGCTGTGAGCGCCGCTACACTCAGTGATGCATGATAAGAAGCCACTATATAATGAGCAATAGCTACCAGTGAGCGTGACGTTGACGTGTCCCAGGCCGACGTGCACGGCCAGCCAGCAGTCCAGCCGCTCGGTGGAGAAGGCGCGGTAGGCGGCGCGCGCCACCCGCGACCCGGCCACGTGCCACGATGACCCATGCTTGCACACTGCCAATCAAAATTTAGGTCAGGAATACTGCAGGGTAGTGAACTTCGTACAGCCAAAATGTCCGCAAAGGCGACGGAAAATAATAGGTACTTATAACAGTATGTTGTGATGATGCTGCAATTGGGCAGTTTTTGGAGTTCCGCCTTTGTTCCCTTGAGTTATACCCCTTTGTGCAACACTGTTACTCAAGGGAAAAAAATTCAGACTGGCATACTATTACCTAACAAGGAAAAAATTCCCGTGTTACTTACCAAATGGAACAAAAATTTCCAATAGGCCACACTGTGTTTGTTGTGTTTTGTTTTGTTTGTAAGTGGAAAAATTAAGCACCGTCGCTGTAACGTAATAACCAGAGGGACAAATAAAATCCATCTCATTAGAGGTGACTGGTATCTATAGGCGGCGATGACCTTTCCATTAGGAGGCCCGCTTCCCTGTTTGTCTACTAAATAACACAAAATAGTTTGTTCTTTATTACATAACGTTTACTTAGGGCCTCGTAATAACTTATTGTTCGCTAGTGGTATTATTATACATATTGTTCCTTAATCGTCTAATGTAATAGATAAGGAAAAGGTTACATTTTCGCTCCGGGCCGTTAAGTTTAAAATTAGGGGTTTGCAAGCCTAACGCGTGTTCACTGGACCAATTACAAACGGCCTAAGGCCATAGGTTGCTCAGAGATTGATATCTTCTGAAGGCGTTTTTGTGCACATTAGGGCGACGATTACAGACTTGTAATGGACACTTATACAAAACTAGATTGCGTTTGACACACGAAATATTGCGGTCAATGGCAGAATGCAGTTGTTGATTTCTCCACTTGGGCGGTCACCCGAAAACAATGGCTAATGCCCATTACGAAAAAAGTTAGTTTTTTTTACAAAACTCTAATGGCTGTCCTAACTGTCCATTTGATTTAATTATTCGCGGAAAATTAAATTTACAGCCACTTCCAGTAGACAGGAATTAATTTTAATTGATTTAGGTAAGACAGTGGAGTCGCGGTAACTAATATGGAAGCATTACCGAGAAGTGTTTTGTAAATGAATGTCGTAAAATTGTTAATCTTTCGTACTTACCTTGAGAATAATAATTTTATTATACCTAACGTGTATAACTGTAAATATCGACAACTGTCACAAGGTTATATGCGAGATGCAATTTAATGCAAGTATCAGGGAAAATATTAACGACAATAATCATTATAATTTCCAATATGCTGTTCAAATCGCCCCGCGCTCCGCTGTCGAAGATAATGGTACACCATTATTTGATGGTTGACTTATGACATCACACTATTGGTTATTTCATAGCCGTCCGTGTCTAATTGACCAGTTACATAACCATCACGTATCAATTAAATCGCCTTGCTTCAACTGGCTTCGATTCACGGTGAGCTGAAGTAATTAACACGTTGGGCGGTTCGGTTCAGCGATTACTGCGTCAAGACTAACAAGGTCGGTCGCCTTCGAGCCATGCCTAGATTGATGGACAGTCTCGGTCAAATATACATCAATCAGTAGACGCTGTTGCAGGGCGCGGACAGCTGGCAAACGATGATATATTATTATCGACTCATTGTTAGTTAATAGGCATATCATAGTATGTCGAAACTCACCAAGGATCACGGTGCCCACGAACAGGCTCAGCGTGACTATCGTGAACGTTGAAAACCTCTGTGGACGGGAAAGGGAACTTGATTAATGTTATATACCTATTTATTAGAGTAGTTTCGTATCAACTTAAGCGGGGTATTCACGATACGAGTAAAATCGGATCGAATGCGCTCGGATGACTACTCGGACGCCACTCGGAGCGTGGAAACGCCATTAAACATCATCACATCAACAGTCATGTCGAGACAAAAATGCTATTGGATGTTGGAATTGTGAAACGTGTGAAAACCGAATTCCGACTGGACACGTATAAGCTACCCGTACGAGCGCACTCTCCGAGTGTACTCGTATCGTGAACACCGCTTTAGTAAGCTGAAGGAGGCTATGGTATTAATGGTATTAGTGTATACCGTCACGGTACTATTCCAAAACGGTGTGGCCGGAGATTCACGCAGAAGTTTAGATCGACATCCATACATTTTGCTAGAGCAAAAGTAGCCGAGTCATATTATTTCCCAGAAAGTTATCTCGTTATTAATTTTATAAAAATCGGCGTAGGTGAAAACAAACAGACAGTAAACGTTTGTAATAAGTAATGATACAATGAAATGTAATTTCGCTTTCTTAGTCATCAAGTACTAAAGTAAACCAAGCTTAGCTGAATTTATGCCAAAGCTGCGCCAAAATTTGGCATTTTAGTTGTCATAATTCATCATGTAGACACAAAGAAATTGGGCACGTCTAGACTTGTTCAAGAACAATGAAGAAAGGACGGCCTTTCTTTGAGGCGCGTATTCAGTGTGTAACTAGAAATTTATAGCGGGTTTCGTGGAGACTATAGGCCATCGTGTTATAAAACTCTAAGGCGCTGTTCTAATTGGCAACGGTCATACGACTGTGGTCGTGCAGCGGGCGGTTTGGGGTCTCCTATTGGTCGGACGACGTTCGTCGTACGACCACGGTCGCACAACCGCTGCCAATTACGACAGCGCCTAAATCCATGTATAGAACCTAACACGACGTCGAACAGAAAAGACATTCTACGCATCTATGGGAAGGAAGCCGATGATGCCGTCGCTTTATTAAAGTTAGAGACTTGACTATATGAAAGTCGTACCAAGTTATCACACTTTTCTGTTTTCGTCGTAATCGGTTGATAACACCCGTAACAGGTCAAACGACTTGAGCCTCTTCCACATTACGGGTGTTTGATAGAGATCGCGGTGTTAAAAATAAACGCTGCTGCACACCTTTTGATCTATGTAGGTTCTAGCTGATCTGCCCCTCAGACATTAGTCTCTTCGTAAGAACTTTTTGCAAGCGCTTATTCGTATTATTCCATACCGATACCACACGACTTACACTTCCACTAACTTATTCCCTATTTCAAGAAAGTTAGCACTGAAGGTAGGGAAACTGACATTTACAGGATAAAATTAAAAAAGATCAGACAGTAACCCACACGGGAAATAAGTTCATGAGCCCGTGGCTACCAGATACCCAGTACCTGATTTCGAAAAAAATGGCAGGGAGTTTTTTTAGGTTACCATAATGAAAATTTATCAGATCATACAGTTACGCTGTACGGTACGGTACACTGTTCCGTTGAAAATATGGACAAGAAGTAGATGTAGCCATTCTCACAATAGACTATGTGTTGTCGTAGACTAGAAAATGGACAACAGCGTTTTCTGTTGTGTGTATCAAACACTGCGATCTCCAACCCGCCTGCCAAGCGTTGAGATTTTGACAAAGCCCTCCACGAATATGGAGGAGGCTCAAGTTCTGCAGTGGACTGTTATGAGCTGATGATGTGATATATAGGCAAGAAGTAGATGTAACCGTCTACGGGCTACGTAACATAATCAACAAACCGCATCCCGTCAGATGACTCTCGCCTCGTATGCCCTTTACTTTGTCAGTTAGGATTGTATTAGTGATAAGTGAACCCACCTCTTTCCTGATCCCGGGGAAGATGGCAAGGAAGGCGATGTATATGGTGAGGGCGGCGATGAGCAGCGCGAGCGCCGGCACGTCCGCCGCCACCGCCGTGCGGTTGTGGTACGCGTAGAGGGTCGGCCCGCCTTCCTCGCGGAACGCGTCAAACCACCCCTTCATCGCTCACCCAGCCTGCAACAATGGATTTGGATGATATAAGAGAGGTAGGGTGTATCGGGATTTCTCGTTCGAATCGAAACTGCTGAATTGAGGAACTACCTCCATAACAAAAACCCTATTTCTGTATGCGCTATCAAAGGAAAGTCCTGTTAGATTTCTGTGACGGGAGAGAATGTGTTGCTGCCGTAGAGTAAGGTTTCCCTACGAAACCGTGGCATTAGCAGTGGAAGCTAGTATTGCCTATTTGGTGCTAGAACAACGTGTCCTGGGGTTTATAGGTGAACAACGCATTGGTGGTACCCCCGGTGTTGCTAATGTCCATAGGCAGCCGTGACCACTTTCCATCAGGTGGTCCGCTTGCTTGCTTATTTGAGACCATTGGTTAGATTTGTTGTGCATCCCTACATAGAATCGGTCCCAGGTATTCCTGACTGTCCAAAGTTAGTATCTGTTTAGGTCGTCGTAGATCATGGCAAACAAATGTTGTGGCAGTTATCTTTACTTATTCCTGAGTAGATATTGTTTCACTCCCAAGTCAATTGGTACTTATAAATATTGTATTCAGGTATTGTTTATGTGATACCACAACGTAAAATATTGTGACGTGATTAATAAATGATTCATTATTACTCATAGCATGTTTATCTTAATGTCAAGTTCAATTTTCAGTGTTTCGATGGAAAGAGGCGTGACTATCAAGGAAATTTCGACCTGACCAATATTCAGGTCACATTTGACGTGATGCCTATTTCTCACTCCACAATGCGATCAGAATTCACGAACGAAGGTCAAATTCAGTCAATGTTTACATTTCATTTAACGTATTGGGTGCGTATTTCGCGTCACAGTGGCTCTCTTACATCATTTTTCTTTAATCGAGTCATCTTTTCTCAAACTGACGTCACATCGCCGACCTCACGGGCCGTGATACGTAAAAACCAGATTGAACTTGGAATTTTAAATAAATTCAAATAAGGTGTGGCCTGGAATGTCTTGGCACAACTGCCCCAACTACCTATAATTTTGTCGGAAGTTCGCTAGCAACTGGCTATTCTTAGCTTAAAACGTTGTAAGTAAATGAGCGTAAGCGCATATGTATTATGGTCAATTGATATGAAATTTGAATTTCCGTCAGTCGTGTGTAACTGCATATAACGAGTGCATTGCGTGTTGTTGATTTGCAGTATGTGTTTTACGCGTGGCTACTCGTCCGAGATGCGTCCGAGGGCAAAACAAACTTCGAATTAGGGGACCGTCACGCCACGACCAGAAGACGCGGTAAGTGCAAATTATACAGCGCATGCGTCGTTAACTGTTCTAAAATGCTAATTAGACATGTGTCGTACTTGACACGGATTGCGATCTTCGCCGTAATGGATTTAGGATGCTGTAATCAACGCGCTAGTGGCTCTTTACGGTGAGCGGGGAGCCTTTGATCTGTCCTGCGATACTAGCCGCGAGATTTGCAATTAAATACGCCTACGTGCGAAATTTACAGCCAAGTACACAAGTTTTATTACAAGTAGGTCGCGGTTTTCGAATATAGTAAGGATTAAAAACCCAGATTTCATTGGTTAAAGCTGCAGAAAACTCGTGGGCCGGTATCTGCGATATCGTGACGCGGAATGCGCAAGAGTTGCGAAACCGCGCAGCCGCCTCGCCTTCGGGAAACGGATGTTGCGCCGGCGCGGCCGCTCTGGTGCGAAACATTACTTATTGTAAACCTGGACCAATGGCCGACGAGAAATGTAAAGCACATTGGCTCAAATGGTGGAACCTAACCTAACGTACTCGAAAAGTCAATATTGAATATTCCAGAAATCGCTATTTTCCCGATACAAAGTGTACATTCTCATCCTCGCACAATAATGTTGTGTTGGTTGTGCGAAACTGTATGCAATGATGAAAGCAATAGCGTAAGGCGAAGCCTCTGGCTGTTAACTGCCATCTAACTAAACAATAATAACAATAAAAAATATTTATTTTACTTCAGGGACCAAATAAAGCTAACATAAACATCCTTCCTTGTATATAATGAAAATTGCGTCGTTGAAACTTGCTAACCGCTCGCAACCTTATCGCTTATGCAGACAGCCACGCCGCCGCAGCGTGTTCTGCACCCAGCAATTAAACTAATGGAACGTTTATAGTTGCAAATTGTTTGTCTTAAAATATGGTAGGATCATATTTTGTTAAATATATGGCCCAATCTAATAGTACCTAAGTAGTTCCTGTTTAGTTGTTTATGTTGTTGTAAGACGTTGATCATAATTAATTTCATAGCTATTGAAGAATCTCATCATCACCAAACATTAGCTTCTAATAACAATTCCTCCCTAAACCAAGGCTTGTAATTACAATGGCGTAATGAATACGTGTCTAAATTAACGTTTCAATATTTGAAGAGTCTTAGCGTTTAGAAACAAAACTCGATTACGGACATTTGTTTGTATATTACTTATAAAATAATAAATTGACCTTTACCGCTTCAACGGCGAGAGATCTTGACATGAATCCGTCAAGAGGCATGTCGGAAGTCGGCGCAACCACCGCCAAGAATGCCGCGGTCGGCCTACACTTCGTACTCTGCGATTTACGGAAGAACGATTCGAGACTGGACTGGTAATCGAGGTTAACATATACATTACTTTGTAAACATTAAACAATATTTTAAGACGACCTTAGTCGAGGTAAACCGGTCATATTTAAGCCCTTTTGCCAGTCGTATAGCCGAGAAAAATACAAGGAGGCCGTACAAGATCATGATTTAAAAATGATGCATTGACCGTAAATAATATTTGATCATTAATATGCATTAAGAGATTGATTAATAGTACGCGCTGGTCGCGTGTCGTGGTTTAAGGTTATCGAATAGGTTAAATATCTCAATTAAAAGTTTACCTTAAAAATGGCAAACAATTAATTGGATGCTGTTTCAATTAATGATATCTAGCTATTAAAATGATTAACATTAGTCAAATGTCAATAGTTATTATCAATGGTCAAATGGTCAAAGGTCTCATGTTAATGATAATTAATATCTAATAATTAAGATGAAGTTTTAGTCATAATAATTAGTCATCCTTTTCCATCATGTCCTTAAATTATAACAGAGAAAATTTATTTGATAACGTAGAAATGGATCAACTTTTTTAAGAACTTAGGAGAAAAATGTTCTTTTCACATCATCATAGTTCACGCAGGCGGGTTCTCAAGAAAAAATAAAAAAAAATAATGTGGAAGTGGAACTTAGCTTTATTCATGGTTTTAGATTTCAAGGCGTAGTATGACATAATAGTAGATGCAAAAACAAACAGCTTGTGATCTAGTGATGCCACTAATCTACTTCCGGCAATTTTAAAACGCACATTTTTATGTCAATTTGCTACCCATTAAATTAAAGTAAGTAGTTTTTTCAATGGTATGGTAATTTGCCTACTTATATTATTTTTTTATTAAAAGTAAGGTAAAGTCAAAGAGTATGATAGATAAAAAACAATTATCTAGAGGCTTTAATGTCCCTCTTGTAGTTTTCCGTGACGATATTTTTTATTTTTATGATTACTACTGAGATTAGTACTGATGAAAATGAAAACCTGTTTGTTTATCTTTCTATCCTGCCGAAATAGCATTCCATATTGGTCTGATTAACTTTTGACAAAATTGAAGTAAAATACATTTAATCGATGACCAAAAGCTAGTAAAACAAAAAATTTAATACGCAATCCGTGCGTGTAACTATAATTGCTTTAATTTCGTCGATATATTTTTTTATGACGAATCAAGTTAATTTTCTGTGAGGCGGTCCCGGAAGTCGGCTCGGTCATTGCGCCAGCGCAAGGTCACAGTATGGTGGCCATCACGTGGCTGGCCTTGTCCACTTCTGGGCAAGGGCAGGTATAGTAATTACACTATGACCTCTCGAGTCAATGAGATGTCTAGATAAAAACGTGCCTAATTTTATAAGTGTGCATGTCCGTGGTTTGATAATGCATTAATACCATGCATTTATTGCAACATGCAGATTTCTGTCAATCTTTATTACTGCCAGTCCTAATATGGACGGCGCTTTATTATTTATACAAGCTTTTATTTAACTTAATTGAAATAAATGGTTATAGGTCTCTAAACATATAATAAATCAGTTTTAAACCTAGGTAGGTACACCGACAAAAAAATAGGCCCCCACGAACAGCCTCCCTGCCAAATGTTCCTTGCAATATTTGTAACTATGTAATGTATGTTCGGGACAAATTTTGCAATCCTAATTTCACCCTCTTCCCGGCGTTCAATTGAGCTGAAATTTGGTATACCTATGTAACTTGGATGACAATGCATTAATTTGGTGTAACCATGGAGCTGGTCTGATGATGGAGTCGGAAGGTGGTCATATGAACCAATGAACGTAACAAGATAACTGCGTCGTGTTTGGGCTATTTGGAATGGTCTTAATGAGTATCTACAATACTCCTAGGTGATACTCAAGGTCTGATGATGATGACGAAAGCTGACCGTAGGAACTACTAAATGTAACAAGATAAACCCATCGTTATTAGGCTCTTTGGAATGGTCTTAATGAGTACTATAATACCCCTATGATATTCAATCAAAAGCTACGCGATATTCGCTTGTATATAAAAAAATGTTTTCATGTAAGGACTTATTAAAGTATGTGATTGTACAGTCACATGATCACAAACTACCAGTTTCTGAGTTTATACATATATTACTTTCTTTATTATGTAGATAGAAGCGGGCTTGCCAGCTGTTTAGTTGCCTTATTACAATATTTTTTCATAGTATAAACAAAGTCGTTTCCTGTCTGTCTCTATTATATGTACGCTTAGATCTCTTAAACTACGCAACGGATTTTAATGCGGTTTTCAACAATAAATAGAGTGATTCAAGATAAAGATTTATTGGGTAGAACAACATGCGAACGTAGTCGCGGCGGGCCAGATAGTTTAACAATAAAATTCAAATGCGTAATTATTAGGACCAGAATTCCTTGCAATATCTGCAGTTGAAGGGGGCGTCATTTAGCGAAGAAGCTGCATTCCATAGCTATTGCAACATATAATCCGTTGTTCTGTAATTGTTTATGCCTATATTTTATGTAGAATCGCTGTGGTCATGAACGTTTTATGACGATTTCATTATCGGTATTCATCGTCAATACATTTATTTATAACTCAGTCACATGCCGGCACGTAGCGAGGAGGATAATAAAGAGCACCTACCTACTACACTACATACATATTAGGGTGTCATAAAAGGAAGTACAGACAGCTGTCATGGCCGTTCGAGCTCTAGGACACGAGAGGGCATCTTTAGAGGGCAGGAGGACACCTTGAAGCGACTTGGGTGACTCGTAAGTACAGGCGTGCAGGCGGAACTCAAAAGGTGATTCATCAACTTTTTTATTGTCAGGCGGTGAGTGTAATATGCTTACAGTTAGGGCTGCTATAGTTTTTAACTGTAACCAAATGCTTATGTTTGACTTTTTGCGATATACGTTGCAATATACCATTCCACTCCACCACACGACGATGACCGTCGTGTTGTGGAGTGGAATGGTTAAATACAGATACTTATTACGAATCCCAGCAGGTGTAGGTACTGACTACTTACACCAGTGGAAACTCCACGGAATGATCAGATAATTTAGGCATATTTTTACGATATCAGAAGCTAGCTAGAAACTGTAGACTACAAATTGAGCGATACATCGTTTTCGCGGCCAAGCTTGGCCCAAAAGGCTTAAGTCCAGCAGAGTGAATTTTGTTTTTACTTATTGCATACAATAAATAGGTCACATATATAATACTAAATTGAAGACCTAACATGCACTTGATAATTATTTTCAAGAAGAAATCTCTTCCAGCAGGCTTATAGAAGAGACATGGTAGAGTATAGGGTATGAGATGAGCGTAATAGTTATATGTTAGTTAGTAGTTTATTCAATGAATTAATAAACTACTTAACTACATAAATTAGACATAAGATACTAAGTACACACTATTAAAAGTGGCTTCAAATGGTTAATGTAATATTACATATGGGTGCTGCTAGCCAGTTCTCTTTTCTTAATTTAAACTTGGGTTGACACGCTTCCGTGTGTCTAGATATTATATACATATTAAAATATATACAGGCATTGTATCAGGTACATAAAGAAAGATAATGTTATTTTACACGCTTCTTAAAGATTGTAATCGACTGATAATAGCGCACTTCGTGCGGAAGAAAAGGCCAAAGTGTTACAGCATGAACAATAAAGGAGTAGGAGTAGAAGCCGGAATGCTGGATGGGGATGCCCAGCGACGATTTTAAACTGGAACGACAAGGTTTGGCTTGTGGACGGGAGCAGTGAAATCGGTTACGGAGGTATGAGGGAGAGGAAGGATTATGAAGGACATTATAAAGGGGGGGTAGGATATGAGCATTCCCGCGAAAGTGGATTGGGAGCCACTTAAGTTGGGAACGATAGTTTGAAATGTTGTCACATTTGCGTAAGCCAAAAATGAATCGGATACACAGGTTTTGTAAGCGCTCCAATTTATTTAAGAGTTCCTCCGGCCAGCATAGTCGAGAAGAGGAAAAATAATTTGGACAATTGAGATATTTAACCATACGTGCTTACGAAATCTTCCAGTAATAGACATAACGTAGATTCACAAGGCAGATTAGACCAATATGGGATGTTAGTCGAGCGCAGTTGCATTTAATTCAATAAACTGGTTGAATCGACCTTCGTGGACCCGCATGCCTGACTAACTCATTACTATGCACTTATAACTGGTAATGCAATTTTATAAGCCTTATGTGGGCGACGATTAGCTGCAATACATAACATACACGGAGGATAATAATGACACATGGTATTTTGATTATTTCCAATATTGGTCTTGAGCCGTGTGTTGTTTAATAGAATATTTAAGTTATAAGAGTTGCTTCGGCCTTCCGTGGAATGGGACCTCTTTCCTGATACCGGTTGGTTTAGGCAAATATTTCCAAAGCAACCCTGTGGCTTATACAGCAAGTGACCAAACTAGCGTCTTTCACGACAAGGCTGTCACGGATGTAAATGTTCAGTCAAGTCGGACATCCGCTATGTTGTTTGTATAATGCCGGTTGCAAATGATAAAAATAATAGTAATAATCATCTTGGCGTTAATGTCCCGGTTGTGGGCTCACGCACGAGGGCCCGGGGGCCGCCTTGACGATGATCCAGGATTTGGCAGATCAGATCATTCAAAGCAAGATTGAAAGAGCATCTATTATCACTACAAGTTTAATTTATTTATATATATTTATATAAAAATATCTATATATTTATAAGGTAGATATGCAATATGTATTTTTTTATTTTAGATAGGTACTATTATTTTATCAGTATGTATGTATGTATGTATGTATGGGTTCTTTTTTCTTTTTTCACACTACTACCTTCCCGTATGTTTTTTTTTACTCTCGTAACACATGGCAGGGTTGACTGGAAGAGATCTCTTTTAGAGATAAGTTCACCTTTGTACTATTATTTCTACCGTAACATTACTGTAATATCTATTGTGTACAATAAAGAATATATATATATAATTACGCCATCTGATCTCCGTGACCCTGCTACCAGGGGAACCTGACCAGATTGGATCACGGTTACACAATTAGTCGCCTGAATGTGCAGGTTTCGTCACGATGTTTTCCCTCACCGTAAGATTATCCGTCAGCATTCAAATAATGTAAATAACTCAGAAAAGAGTCATTAGTACATGGCAGTAGTGGGATTTAAAACCGGTATCTCTCGCTTGCGAGTCGCATACCTTAACCTTTCGGCCACCGACGTCAGTTGCAAATGATGTAAGCGGCAAAATTCTATATAACAACAGTTTAAATGCGTTAGATATACTAGCTATCGATACGAACAGCTTTGGTTCGACCTTACTAATGCGTACGGTAAAGGAATGGAATGCGTTGAGTCCCCGTATAATCTGGAAACCTTCAAGGCTACAGTGAATAGATTGTTTCTAAACAGCTTAAAGTAGGCGTTAAAAAGAAATCCGATATTTGACGATGACAATAGGTTTACCCATTAGTTTGATCAAATAATATATTCTACCAACCTACGAGATCGGTGCTAGAAAATCGCAAATTAGCATTATCATATTTATCATTTAATCGCGATTCTTAGTATCAGATTTCGTCTGAGGCGACCTATTCGTTTACTCTACGGTTTACGACTCTTAGCAAATAAATACTGCTCTGGAATTCCACAGCAAACTACTACGGAACCCTAAAAACAGAAGCACGAGCGAGGCCAAAAGGAAGCAAATTTTTTGTTCCATCACTCTATTTTAAAGCAGTCTTTAAATGTCACACGTGAAGCAGAATAAAAAAATAGCATGTTATAAAAATACCTAACTACAACCTCAGAGCAATTATGCTTTAGTTATTCCTCTGAGACTACAGACTACAACCAAAAAAAAACCCTGACCAAACGTTTTTCCTGCACGGTTTTCGGGGCGGACTACCGTTGCCGTAAATTGTGTTGATAAGGCTGTGACTGACGCAGAATAAAAAATAACATGTCACAGAAATACCTAACTACAACCAAACCAAACCCTTGACCAAACGTTTTCCTGCCCGGTTTTCTGTGCGCACCACCGTCGCGCACGACATTTTATGACCATTTCATAACCTCCGCTTTGTGAAACAATGCTTCTTATTACGAACGTGATATTGTAAATTGTGTTGATAAGCCCGCGTTTGTAAGGTCGGCCTAAATGTTTTTTAATAGATACGTGCAGGCACGAATCGCTACAAAGCTAATTACTATGATCACCTCACTCGTGTTCAAGTTTCCGTAGACTTAGGCACGTCGTCCTTGTCAGAGAACGATGTTTTGCCAACAAAATGCGCTGCGGTTAAATTCATTGTGGTTAGCCTCTGAACTCTGCTCGAGGGCACGATGCGACCAAATTAGGTGACTGCGCTACGCTATCTTATCATTTCCAAGGAAAATGTTTTTTATTAGGCAGCGCTTGAGCAAGGGCAGTCTTAGGACATAGTATTCAGCAAATTAGCCAGATAGAAAGAGTATACTTTATCCTTAGGTTTGACAGAGTCCTACCCCCAGACTTCATAATGATAATAGAAAACAATTATACTCCTTGTAATAATTAATCACACTAGTGGATCCGGCGCCATTTCGTTCACGTGCACCTACTTTACCCTTACCTACCCTTTATTTCTTACTTATAAGCCTTCCTCTTGAATCACTCTATCCATTATTGATAAACGCATTAAAATCCGTTGCGTACTTTAAAAGAACTAAGCGTACATAGATATATACATACATAGCGACAGACAACTTTGTTTTATACTACGTATAAATTTTGTCCAACTATCTTGTCACCAATATTGCATGTGTGTGAGTAGTCTATTAGAATAGCTTTGTAAAACAAACCAATCTACCCACGTCATCTCATCAAATACCTCTATTTATATTCGGGTGTAGATCATGACGTTAATTGCATTATAATGTTAGCATTTCAAATAATTAGCAGTTTGATGTGGAGTGAGTTTGCAGTAATTTTTTGAACGTATAATTTGTGCATTAATTACGTTAAGCAACAAAAAATAATAATGGTATATAGAGTCGAATAAACATACTTCTCTGTGTAGCTTTATATTTTGTTTAACTGTATAAATTTTACCCACTTACAAACATACATACATAAAGCTCAGGCCTGTGTCCCACAGGTGGGGTAGGCAGAGACTATGAACCGCTACTTTGCTTTGTCCTGACACAACTACCTAGCCTCGCATAAATCCACAACTATTTTCATACATCTCCTTTTATTCTTGCCACTTCGGAACCCAGCTTGTTTGCAAACAAAAACAATGTAGGAGGTACTCTAAACAGTTAACAAACATTTACGTATGCGTAATCTTACCAAAAGTTCCGTTAATAGTTAAAACGTGACATCCAGGCAAATGGGGTACCTATTACGGTACTCATGCCAACGCGAGTAAGCGACAATATACAATATAAAGTTTCCATAGCAAAAACAAAACTTAATACTATTTTTATAACACTTTTGTCACATAACGGTTACAAAGACAATTTTCTCATCATAAATCCTTCGTAGCCACTTTTGTATCAATGCGCAAGTTACTTTCACATAATTACGATAAGTTACCGTGTAGTGCAGACAGTTGTAAGTTATGAGTTCGGTTATGCTGTGTTACGCGTTTATGATCGAAACTAGATCGAGTTCTGTTGGTTAGCGATTGCGGGGTTATGTAACCCGTGTGTGTTCGGAACTGTTGGTCAGAACTTGACCTTGCGACCGGCGACTCGCGCGCAACGCGGTGCGCGGGCGCCGCTTCGGAGACCGCGACTTCGTAAGCGATTGGGAGTCTACTCCGGTATCTTTGCTGAAGAGTAGTGAGTACAGACTGTTGCAAGAAATTATCAAGTGCATAGTATTGAGTTTAATACTTTGTTTAATGTATTCTTGTGTATTGTTATTTGTGTAGTGAAACTCCTAATTTAGTAATGTAGTAGCACAATCTATACATAGTATAAACAAAGTCGCTTCCCGCCGTCTGTCCCTATGTATCTAAGTACGCTTATATCGTTTAAACTACGCAACGGATTTCAAAGCGGCTTTCAACAATAGATAGGAAGATTCAACAGGTAGGTTTATAAGCAAAAAAAAGGGTAGGTAGGGGTAAAGTAGGTGTACACGAACGAAATCGCGTCGGGTCCACTAATAATGTATGAAACAAAATTATCGTATTTGGGTTTCTTATATGTTTTTAACGGCCATATGATCAAAGATCAAATAATTTTACGAGTATCAAACACTTAAATTTATCTTTACCACGAAATAGTTCATCATAACTGTTACCTCAGAGACACACATTTTCCGCGGAGGTGAAGTTTTCCCACAATTAAACAAGTTACGTAATTGCTATGGGCCTAAGTTTGCAACAATGGCGATGGTAGAGAAAGGTTCCATTTTTAGACGACAAATTGGCCTGTCATGCGGATCTAATCATTATTTGATTACCGTGTTATTAACATTCGGAAATAATTTAGCGCTACAAGGGAAATCTACCTTAACATTTTATACGATTGACATAACTTTGTTTCTATATTTAGCCGAACGGAATTTGAGTATGAAGATATATTACAAAATTATGTATTGGATATATTACGTATCAACTTATGAACGATATTAGCGTGCGGCCCATTAACATTCGATTGACCCTGCTAGGTGAGAAACGGAGCCGATCTATCAAACGCCTCGAGTTACAACGACTGCCCAGACTCGGGCGTTAGCATGTTCGCATTCAAATAAAGATGGATGTTCTAAAATGAGACAATCAATTTACAATACATTTCTTGTCTCTAACGGTCGTGCACATAATCAGACATACGTGGAGCATCAGTGGCAGCTATCTATCGTCATAAAGTCGTACCCCGAGCGACAGTTACCGGTGATTGAGCGAGCTGGCGGCAACAAGTTTGCATTGAGTAGCGCTACGCACAACCTTCTCAAATGACAGCTTGGCATAAAAAACAACGGACAGTCGGTATTCAAGCCAAGGTCCTGTAATGAGATATGTTAGTTAGATAGCTGCACTGAGAGAATTAAAAGAATTCCTCTCTGTTTGACCAGATAACGTCACGGCGCTTACAATTAATTTAACACGGTTACCTCAGATGCTTACTGGGGCGTAGGCATCGTTTTGTGTGGGTTCAAAAGGAACTTAGCGAGTGAATTATTGCTTTATAGTTTTGTTGAATGTTAAGTCTTGCACAAACATAGGTAATTTCTGCTAATGAGTTCCTTTGTATATCTTTTATGATCGCCACTGTGTAAACGATGTTGAATTCGAGATTATTAATATAGCACTGCCCGTCCAAATTGATATTTACCTGTAGCTGTAAACAATAGTGAACGTTGAGTTCATTGGATACGCAAGGACTGAATCTAACAATTCGCTAACAATAGTTTTTAATGATTGGGTTGCGAGTGGCTCAGAGGTTAGATTCCAAGGGAGACAACATTAGGTTACTCTTGTTTGTGTGTTGATGTTTAACAATAACCATTGCTACACTCAATGGGATTGCACCGAAATGAACGTGGGAAGTTATGTTTAATCTATCTCTGTAATCTGGGTACCCTGGCTGCTTTGCGTGGAACTTTAGCGGCCAAGCTGTCTGCAGTACGAATGAATGGTTCGTGTGTGACTGATTCGTGTCGTTAATTAATTTGGTGTCAACGTCGCGCTTGTGTGCATCAGATACGAGACGAACTCGCCCCTTGTCGCCGTCACTTTATGTAATTTCCTTTGGGAAATATCAGTACAATGTGAGGTGACTACGACATCAATGTCGAATATTATTTTATTTTACGCATCATTTTTAATATTATTGTTGTAAAATATATAATTTTTCATGCCGAAAATTAAAATTGAAAAGGTCATACTAGAGCCTTGGTCTTTAGGCTTTACTAGAAAGTACCCATAGTCAATATCCCCGTAACAATTCGTTGCACAAATTTACGCACGATTTGGAGTGCCGATTAGATCTCTATCGATTGTGCGGATCGCAAGACTCTTGCCCAATACCGGAACATGACCAAATACCCTCCAAATACCAATGTTAGCTCACTTTCCTTCGCGGCCTCCAGCTACAAATTGGTGGTCATGGCGTCATTTTTCTGCACATAGCACCTACTCGATTTGAATCCACGTCAGCATATGGTCAATATACCTTATCTAAAACAAACTAATCAACGGTTTGTCAACTTAAAAATAGAGCTATGCATGTTTGATAAAAACTAACCACAATTTTTGAAGAAAAGACAGGTAATATTCTCGCTGTTGTATAGAAAATAAACATTAAGAAAATAACTAAATTAGTGTATAATTTAATATTACACAGATACTAGGTAATCATAGCGACATGTAATTTATAAAACAACTACGTGTACTAAAAATGGTAGAAGGAATGCCTAAGTTATTTCATACGAAAATTCTACGAATTTAAAGTCAATTCTACAAAGTTGTACAGAAACCACAGTCCGAGTCAACTTCATCATTATGCGTTGAGGAAGTTAAGATTGTGTCGGACTGCCTTGGACTTCGTTCACACCTACATTCTAATATGGTGGCAAATTAACCAAAAGGATGTTTAGTGCGACAACAAGAATGCAATGACTAACAAAAGCCGCCAGCACGAGTGTCCGTAGGAGACTTGAATACAAATTTCCAGTGAATAGGCTAAAGGAGTTTTAAAGTGACTGGCTACAAGGTGTAACTTAATTTCTTATAGTTACTATTTGGTGACTATGTGGAAGATTTTGTTGAAAAATCTCACAGAAATATCGAAACCTTGAGCCATGGAGTGGTTAAATTGCATCATACCTAGAACCCATTAATCTTCATTCTACTCTGTCTTGATGCACCGGTGTCCAATTCTGCGTATACATTTACGTATAAGGAAAAAAAGAACAATGTGTGTGTATTGCGTGTATCCGTGAGAGGAGATTCATAATTACGTTAATGGTTGGTGATATACGTGTTTCTAAAATCATAAAAATAAAGTCTTTCACAGTTTTTTGAACAGTGACAGTATTATGTGAACTGTTGGCAGCAGCCAGCAGTGTCTAGTTTGGTAAAATAGGCTTCCAGCTGGCTCCGCTGGCAATCGCAAGAGCCAGTGCACACATTCGTGTGTCTACATATGGCTGCCCGCGACTTTCAAGCGCTAATGTAGAAAAAGCTAAAAATAGAAGAGTCGACCGCTAAGACTCCGATATGGATTGAGCCTAAGGTGTAAAATGAAAATGAAATAAATAAAAGTAGTACAAAAACTAAAAACCCCGACTGCTATTAAAAAATGAAAAGTAATAAGTACACACACTAGCCCTCCCCCTCCCCCAAAAGTATTACCCCCATCTATCGACGAAAATTACTGTGCTGGCATCGAGAAAAAACATCTTATCTTATTTTATCTAATATGATAAAAAGCTTTTTTTTTAATATTTTTCAGTTTTGAAGTTGGTTTAATTTTTTATTAAATTTTCTTGATTAACTTAACTGTATTCAAATTCTAAATATGTGTAAAGTAAAAATACAAGTAACCTAATCTTACAACATTTTATCACTTAAAAGTATATCTTCGTATGCCAGTTCAACTTGCACTTGGCTGGTTTGTCATAAAGTCGAATATGAATTCAATTTTGTACTGAATAGGTCTCGAGTTCGAGAGGTCGAGGTTCGTAAATTTTCATAATTTCGCCATAACAACTTGTAAAGAATAACAAATGAAACGATGCATTCGGCTGAGAAAAATTACTCATGTACCCACGGACTTGCAAAAAAATACGGAGATATACTAGAGAGAAGTGAAGCATGGCAATTTTTTGACAATTTTTTATGTTGGAAGACCTATATATTCACACAGGTACACCAGGTCTGGTAATATGCCGCCATTTTGTTTGATTTTGTACCGCTCTGTCACAGCAGTGACAGTGTCACAGCACGCATACACAATAAATGGGCGGCCATTTTTATGCTTTACTCATGATTTTAGAATAGAATAGAATATGGTTTATTTCATACTTCATAAACACACAGACAACTTAAACTTAGAAGTACAAAGATTTGTATACAGGTAGACTTAGTAATTAATTAATTATGCATGCATGGACATTACTAACAGGGATGAACAAATTAAAATAAAAGTAAACCAAGCATATTTCGCTACCGCAAGAAGTGTTCAGGAATACCCTCCTTCTGTATTCCTAAAAGATGACGTTGTTAGTGTTAGATTTTAGAGAGTATCCGTCCGTATTTTTTTCAGGTCCGTGCCATTTACCGATGTATCGTACATACTCGCATCTGTTTGTTAAGCCAAAACGAATAAAATACCTACATAGGAGTAAAGTTCGCGACCTTTGTGTAGAATAGTGTTTTATACTTCGTCCTCTCGGAGCTCACGACTGTACATCAATGTTTTAGCCATGAATTAAATGAATGGTATGTTATAAATTGTGTATTTTTGCTATAAAAATTGCGGTTGTTTGATAATTTTGTATGTTGTTTATGATTGTATTTTATGAGTTAATGCAAGCGCAAGGTGTGAATTTAGTCGACTGAATTTAGCCAGGTGTAATGCAGAAGCAAATTTCGAGAGAGCAATTCAAAGTGGAACGTATTGCTCATAGAATAAGGTCCATTTGTCAGTGTTGTTAGTTATGTTTAACGTCGCCCCATTTTTAAATGGCGTGATACAAAAATGGGCCTTATTTTATGAGCAATACGTTCCACTTTGAATTGCTCTCACACTTTTTTCTTTTGAATTTAGACTTCTTAATTATACACCCCTCAGTGTAATACTGATAATCCTACTGATATAATTCCATCGGACATATAAAAGCAAAACATCTGTAACTGCATATAATTGTTCCGCTTCCTCTCGAGTGGCTAGCCCTTGTTTTTAGATGGTGTGACGCACACACGAGGCCACAACCAAAGGCCGCCGGCTCCGAACCATCTAGCTCACCTAATTTGCATTTAGCACCAAGTACGCAAGCAAATTACGTATTTTAATTTCAAGAGGATTTGGGTTAATGCTCGTGGAAATAGTGTATGTAAATATTCAGTTTTTTTATACAAATTTTACGCAGATGCTGTTTGTTGAAGTAATTGGTGCTGACAAACGTAACGACAATTAAGAATTAATTTGAATTTTAATTTGAATGTACACTTTACGTGTGTGCGAGCGCGTTGAACTCTTTTGTATGAAAATGAGTTAGCCTCATTTTGGATTGATATAAAACTCATCCATATAACCGATTATATTTTTTAGCTTCACCTAAGATTATTTGTTTTAAATATATTTATTTAGGCCTACGTTCAATAGATTATAATTATCTATTACCTAATTAGTTAAAAGATTAAGTAAATTCACTTGGTATCTATAGTATAGGTACCTATTATTGCCTCCACCGCTCGCTAAAGCTCCTTCCGGCTTATCTAAGGTTAGCTGGAAGAAATCCCATTGTGGGATAAGCCCGTCTTTGCAATCTATTTTATATTACTTTTGTTATAATATAGTTCTAAGGAATTTATTATGTATGTATGTACGTAAAGAGTTTACTTGCATACATACATTAATCTTGCTGTTGTGTAGGATATCCTCGCCGTATAATTTAATAAAACTAGTTGCAATAGTTTAATTGCGCCCACGGGCAAATTGCACAATGGTAGTTAATCTTGAGAGGAAAAACGTGTATCAATCTTACTCGACCGTAAAATTACGTCCTTTGTATTGTACTCTTTGCTCCGGGTGTACAAAGACGTTATGTGACTGGGTGTTAGAAGTGCTTCAGAATTATTTGTGAAGACACCTACGGAGGTTTTGTAACGGTTATTAGTTACTGGTGGACCCGGCGCGACTTCGTTTGTGTACACCTATTTTGCCCCTACCTACCCTTTTTTCTTGTTTGTAAACCTTCCTCTTGAATCACTCTGTCTCCTGTTGAAATCGCATTAAAATTCGTTGCGTAGTTTGAAATATCTAAGCGTACATAGATACATACATCCATAGGGACAGACGATACAGGGACAGGCGGGACAGACTTTGTTTTATACTATTTATACATTTGTTACACCGGGGGACAACGGAAATTTTAGTTTCATTGTCCCCCAAACGGGGGACAATATTCTGTGTGATTCAGTATTTTTATAGATATTTACTATAAGCTATTTTGTAAAAGAAATAATTCAATATTCCAGTAGGTACGAACATATCGTCATACATATACGAAAACAAAAAAAAACTTAGCAATCTCTGCAAGGAGCAATTAACAAAGATTAATCTGCTCCATCCATCAACAGAGCATCCGTATGTCAGTACCGCCAACCTGCTATTGGTTTAACGACCTTAATCTCATGCCATAAAGTCGAAATGACTGTCATAGATGCGAGTGAATTATATGTGATGGGTCTACTAACGATGAATGACATAACATTTAAATGATACTTTATACGGAAGTTACATTATAATAACGTATTATTTTGTATTCTGTACGAGATTAATAGGTTTTTAGGGTTCCGTATGTCTGTGTCGCTTGTGTGTCTGTCGGTTCGTCTTTCACAAACAATTTTTTTCTGCCCCATTTAAAAATTGTAACATTACTATGTCACTTTTTGTTCACTTGTTCCACTTTATTATACAATTTTTATAAAATTGCAACCGGTTTCGAATTACTCATCTTCAGGCAATGATTTTATATTTTTTATATTACTATGTTGGTCCGAAAGTTTTTAGTCAACGGCATGTTATGCGCCATATTGTTATAATAATATTCTATTATCCCTGACTGAAAATCACTAGCCGACTATTTTTATAGATTGTTAAAGAAAACATGTCTGTGATACAGTGAGAAGATTTGAATGGGCCACGTGTACAGTGCTTCCAACCTAACTGTTCGGTAGACAAAATGGGAACTAAGGCATTATTGTACCAAAATTACGGATTGAAACGCCCACTTGTTCACCACTAGCGACGCTGTCTACTGAACAGATAAGTTGGTCGCTTCGTAATTTGGTACTACGACCTCTAACACGCCTACCAACCGTGGAGAAGGAGGCTCAAGTCCAGCAGAGGAATATAAGGCGCTGTCCTAATTGGCTGCGGTCGGACGACTATGGTTCACGTACGACTATGCGCCTTAAGGCCAGGTAGGTGATGATGATGATCAAGGACATTAAAAAGAACTTTCGGACCAACCCTGAGGACCAGCCCACATATTTCACTTAATTGTTAGTGTATTATGTGTTTAAAGTCTATAGATAATATTTATGAACTATTAGACTAAAAGTTATGTTGTTCGGATAAAGGGAGAGTGCAGAAGAATAGGTACAAATTATTTTAATTATATTTGATATGCAAATACCGTGCCAATAACCCAAGCTTGTAAGATTTGATATCATCATCCATCTAGGAATTTCGCATAACAATTATCACAAATAGATTGCTTGATTAATACATCTAAATCCTTTTTTAAATTACAGGAAATGACAATACAAAAGCCACACATAAAATGCACAGTGCACGGTTATAAAATTTACACTTAAAATTATGTCTTAATTCCCCAATTTAAATAATGTAAATTAGCAATTTAAAGGTCTCATAAATGACATTTGCATAGTCTTTGTGACTCAACCAAAGGGACGTTGACGGTATACAATAGACAAATTGTTGCAACCACATACAATACATGGGAGTCCGTACCGCTTAACAAGATGGGAATCTGTACGACATACCGCCGGACTCGAGAGAAAATTGATAATCACCATTTATAATCGTGAATAGACGATTAAGTGAGCGAAAGTTTAATTTCAAGCCGGCAAGAAAGGTGAATCATTAAAATCATAGCGAGATGAGACTTAGTGTCATATCATATCTATTCGCCAAGTCATTAATGTTCTTTTGTTATGTCTAAATGGATGCGTTCAGCAAGTTATTAATGTTTCACTCCTACCTGAAAGTACGTTGTCATACATTTGAGAATGTTAATTAGTCACGAGGCAGCTTACATCAGAATTTGGTGCAAGCGGGGTTTAGAATTAAATTTACTACGTATCAACTAATTTTCTTGAACGGTTCCATCATTGCTTCCCTTAGTAAAGATGTTCAGATTGACATGAAGTGATATTCCCTCTTGGATGGTAGTCTTTTAATGTGTTATCTTCGCTTGTAAATTGATTTGTCAATTGGTTTCTTCAATACCTACTTTGTACTCATTTGTTTACAGATAGTAAGAAAGAAAATTTCTAATTATTGCCATGGCACCTGAATAATGGCGAAGTTATAATTTTTTATCATAAAACGGTTAACGATCAACCACTAAAATATTATAACTTGATTTTGTTTACTCGGTTTTCGCTGAAAAGTAGGATTATTGAACTACTTACATGAATCTAACAATAGTTTGTTATTTTTATATCTTGAGATTTCACCACTGTGAGTGAGTGATTTCCAGCAATAAATTCACAAAAATGTGTGTTAAAGCGAGTTCTTATTGCATACTCCTAACATATAAGCATGGAGTGTGCTATCGATAAGCTAAGAAGAAGAAATTACCTTAAAACGGATTATATAATAGCACAATCGGGGCTTTATCACATTATTGTTCGCCGAAATTAGCATGTGATGTGAAGCGTGGAGTGACGCCACCCTACTCTCGTTACCCACTTTTTCTTCAGTTGGCATAAATAATTACGCAAATAAGTGTCTTATCTTATTGTACTACGGACCATTACCGAATTTATTTTTATACATTGTGAAGTTATTTATGGTAATGAAAAGGGAGGAGGATGTTACTCAGTGCAGTATAATGATAGATGACGAGTGGTGCAAGCGAAAGACTGTGTATTTGACAAGTACGATTACGAGGGATGAGAAGTGCGACGGGAATATTGAAAGAAGAGTGTCAGCTGGGAAGAGCCAAGCGGGCTTACAAAAGGCACGAATGGTGTCCTGGCTTATACATGTGGAAGTGAATGTTGGGTATAGGAGAAGAAAGAGGAAAGTCGAATAAATGAGGTGAAATGCGCTCCATACGGAGAATGTGTGGGATCGCCAGAGGAGATAGAATGAGGAATAGTGTGATAAGAGTTCGTTGTAAACTGGAGGATAGTGTGGTGACTAGGATTGAAAGATGTATGCTGTGATGGTTTGGACACGTGGAGAGGATGGATAACAGACACGGCTTACGAAAGGTATGTATCATGAGAATGTGAATGGAAGGGTCGGCAGAGGGTGCCCGAGAAGATATATCGATCAAATAAATGCCCTTCTCAAAAAGGGCAAGTCAGGAGCACCCTCAAACGGCGTAAATGTATGAATTTTGAAGAACCAAAAGAAGTGTGTTAGGATCGTAGCTTACTGCACTCAATTGACTGCCTGCTCCTGTGGGATACGGGCGTAAAGATCTAATATTTACTTGGCCATATTGAGTTCTGGTAGATAAAAGTAAATAATTTAATCATCTCAGCAGCAGTGCTTCCACTGCTGAACATAGGCCTCACCCTACGTCTTCCATATCGATCGAAATTGTACGGCACTTTAATCCTGTTGAGATTTCCAAACCTAGTGGTGCCTCTTGTATCCACCAGACCCCTACGACCTTTCTTTATAAGGTCACCCATCTATCCCGTGGGGGGCCGTCCCACGCTGCGATTGCCGGTACGCGGTCGCCACTCGAGCACCTTTCCGCTCCATAGGCCATCGATCAGTTCTAGCTATTTCCAATTGCCACTTAAGTTTTATGATTTCCAAACGAAATATTGTTGTTGAGCTGCCTTTAAAAGAGGGTTTACAATAATAATTCGCGAACTTTCTTGGTCTTTAATGACTTATAGTAATACAATTTGTCAAGTGTTTTTGTTCATCCAATTTTGGAAAGTTAAATCTGCATCTGTATGATATATTTAATACGTAACTGCAATAAACATCACACATCATCACAATCAGCGAGTATTTCATAGGTCCTAATTAGGCATTCCTAGGGATCGGACGTGCCGAATATTATATCGACAAAATGTCCTTTTGTGTGATTCTCGTTAATGTATCAATATCAAATAAACAATAGCGTATCAATAACGTTTTACAGCCAACTATTGATAAATGCCTATAACTGCTTCCAAACTCGAAAACTGTTTTCGAACAACGGCCGCGGTAGACCACAACCTACAATCAGCGGTCCAGCGCGCGCTTACCTGCAACCTACCTAATAAGTACCTACCTAATAATAACAGATCAGATACAAAACGAACTTGAAGTAATTCCTACCAGCTTAATTGTGGGGACCACAGCTGCTCTCGTTTCCTTCTGGTTCTTTCTTTCACCTGTATGTAATGAGTTAATACACGCACGGGTAATAGGTGGTACTTTTATATTCTGTAGACTACAATTATTATGGAATTTTAATATCGTCGTATGAGGTTTTAAGTGCTGTTGGTTTATTAAAATAAGCTTTCCTTCTTTCCCTCTGTTATGGGAATGTTAATAAATTGAAAATAATTTTGATTTTTATACCAATTTTGTTGTGAGATAGTTATGTTATTAAATAATCAATGGCTTTTATGAATCATGTCTATTGCAATTATGCTTACGTGTTTTATGATATTTACTCAGCATGCTACATGAAATGCAAATATCTAATGAATGCAAAAAATGCAAATGGTAAATAAAAATGTAAGTCATTAGCTTAGTGTGCCAGTAATGTTTGTAATGTGACGTGAAATCTTAAAATGTTGTTTTCAAAATTATGCTATGTTTTGAAACTTAAATACCTACTTTTTGAGTAGAGTAGGTACTTATTAAAGTAATTAGGCACCTAGTTGCTGTAAACCTTTAACTGAGGATGGGGTAATTTTGTATTGTGAAATTTCTTGATAAACTGTAAACCAAGAACTGCATCGAATAACAACGAACGAAGTTAACTTATCAAAGTCGCATATTTAAAATCCCTGGGGATAATTACGATACTAACTAATCCGCCAGTGAGCTATAATCCATTAGTATAATAACTCTGATGTCAAAAAGTCTTAGCATAAGTCAGCATGTACAAGATTTTAAAACCATGGTCAGCTTATATTATTTGCTACAGTAAGAAATGACGGTCAAATGTGTAAAACAGTTCAGTTTGTCCGTATCGTTTACTGGGCGAATTGTGATACTACATTATTCTATAGATGGGGTTTCCTAAGGACATTTTTGCCTATTCAGAGGAGTGAATCTGCGATTTCTTTGTGGACACGCGCAACAATGTGGTCTGATTGTGAATGCGCGCGCAGCTAGCCACAGGCTTAGAACGTTTGTTTAAAAGGTCACGTCTATATCCTGTTTTCATTCAGGCGAATGTTGATTTATAGAACGGTTAATGTTTTCCCCATACACTCGTATTCTACACGTGTGACTGTATAATTTTCGGAAATAACCATCGTCTTATAAATGAAGCCATACAGATTCGAGTACAATTTAACACGTTCAAATGAAGAACAAAAGGATTTGGAATCCTTCATTTAAAAACTGAAGTATACCGTCGTAACAACACCCACCTTTTTACACTCTGGATAGTAACAAGTATCCCCTAATATGGCACAAGGGTTGGCACAAAACATCACAATATATACACCATCCGTATATAGCTGTCGTTTCACTTCATCACTGGGGCGTGCACTTCACTAGGGTCGCGTGCGATCTCGGGAAGGTTCCGTCATACGCGAATGTCGGTCGTGGGGTCGTGTGGAATCGGTAGAGGCTCGCGCCGGACTGAACGTTTATTATTGTGCCACGAGACGGTGCGCTGGCGCATTCAAGGTTGCCGCGGCCGCGGTCGCCTCGCCTCGGTCGCTCCAACCGCCGTTTATCTGTCTCGCCTTTGTCGCTACCCGCAGCGTGCCGCAGCGAGCCGCAGCGTGCCACAGTCGCCGCAGTGGCCGCAGCCACCGGCGCTCCTCTTGCAACTTTGCGACCCGCTGCAATGCTTACACGCATTACTTGGGAGAACAAGGTTTGCGTCGATGCATATTCTATTGTATTGCAAACAAACGCCATTCATGTTTCCTACGGCGGCTCTGTTTGGCAATTGTTTTAATGGTTGTGTGGTATGTGAGTTGTGGTTGTTGATAATCAATTACATCATAAGGATAGATACAAATAACCGAAAAAATATCATTAATTTATTTACATAAAACGATTGTAGATATCCTTCGACTCTGCCATCACAAGAGACGTAAAGTAACGTAAGTAATATGTGTAACCTATTCTTACAAGGGTTAAAACAGAAGATTAAAATTTTTATAACGCCAATTGATATTTCGCCATGTGACTACTTTGTTCTTTCATACCAACGCAAGTATTAACCTATTCCCATAACATGGTCTTTGTGTCACGTTCTCTCTACTGATAGTTTATTACACACGAGCTATTTATAAACGATCAGTTTAATTATGTTATTGTCGATGTATTGGATTGGGTCCTGTGTGTTAAGTGGCCACTACATATTATCAAGTGTTTAGTTACTGGCTAAATAATTTGTAATGCCCCAACATTGTTGGCGGTCAAAGATTATCCTGATCCTCCAAGCCAAGGTGAACACGTAAGCGGATTTAGTGCACGTGGTCTTGTCCCGGTAGACAACTGTTATAGATATTACTATTGGACCCGGCGCGACTTCGTTCGCGTTGTGATGGGACGCTAACAATCTAAATTCATGAAATATAACCCTCCTTCTGTCGCAGTCGGGTAAAATCATAGGCGTCGTTCGAACGTTTGAATTTGCTAACCTAAGGGGCTAAACATTGTCACATCGTAAACCTACTTTACCCCTACCTACCCTTTTTTTCTAGCTTATAAACCTTCCTCCTGAATCACTATCTATCGTTAAAAACCGCATTAAAATCCGTTGCGTAGTTCAAAAGATCTAAGCGTACATACAGACATAGGGACAGACGGCGGGTAACGACTTTATTTTATACTATGTACGAGTATGTATAGGTACGTGCAGAATCACAAAATGGCTAATATCTTTTACCTAGTACTTACATGTGGTAGTTACACAAAAAATTACAGCGATATCTCAATGTGAACAAATTGTGTCCGCGTATACTTCACGGTTTTTTATAAAACTTTGTATGAAAGTAGACCATAGAAAGAACAGGCAATTTTCTATTAAAGTGTAATTTATATAATTTCCTGATATCCTTTAGTCAGTGGAATAAATGGTGCTAATTCCGTGTACTGTTTAATGGGATATTTACTAGCGTTGCTATCTCTTTGTTATCTCCATGTTTCTAAAGTCTGACGTAACACACTTTTGCTTACAATTCTCTGAAGTCACCTTCACCACCATTCTTCTGTGCCTTTTTACTGGCAATAAAATTGCATTAGATCTTATTCCAATCTGATGAGAAGTTGAAGATTCAGGCTCAGGTCGACCTGAGCTGGTTCGATTTCGGTTCGACTGGAGCTACTGCTCCTAAATCGCGAACCTACACGTATGTTGAAAGGGCATTTCTATTGCTTTGTGATTGATTGCTACCATTCTGCATTATGCTGGTACAGCTTGGTCCGACGATGCATCGCTCTACTTCCTTAGTACGTACTTAGTTTGATAATTTAAAATTTTTTGAATGAATTATTGGACCAAATAAAGATGTCTATGTGTATATCTATGTCTAATTGGTCCATCGAAGGTGGTCCACGTGCATGCGTTCACGCATACAATGCGGTACGTGACATTTGGCACGCTGTATTTTCACTTCAAAGGCTGACTCATGCTTTGGACAATATACTCGTAAGTATAATCGTAAAACACTATAAATGTGAAATACGGTTTGTATTATTTGTCCATTATTCTTTAAGGAGAATCCCGTTGACCTAATTTTATTTACAGATGTTGTTGAAAGGACAGAGATGGACATAGACTATTTATTATTTCCCTTCTACGTAACTGAAACCATCAAAAAAGCGAGCTATTCATACAATTTAAAAAATAGTTAAATTATTTTCTTGCTAGAAAAAGACATCAACGCGCTCAATAAAAATATATAAAAACACAAAATATTTTCATACAAAAATGTAGCCTACCGCTAGACAACCGTTTAATTAACCAAACTACTGAACGTTAACTGTATTGATTGCAATCGCAGCTTAAACCGTAGGTGTCCGCGACCTTCGCGGCACCGGAACTGATTTAATAGAAACAAATGAATAATTAATTGTGACATTTCAAATAGTTGCATGTAACGAGACAATTGTTAATTATGACGAGGCGAACGGCTGTCAGTACGTGTCGGAAGTGGAATAACGCGCATGACCTTTCCTATCCGCGATGTCGGTGCCAGATAAATTTCGAAGTTCCGAAGCGTATAAATTAATAATAGAGATCGATGGCAGTCAAATCAAATCAAGGTTGGAAACAGAAGAAATGTTTTCAGTAAAATATTCGAAAATAGTCCTACTATGCCTTCGTGGAGCGTTCAAGTATATATTCTAGCTAAAGACATAGATGGGGTTTTACAGACAAACCCTAGTCAAAAGGAAAAAGAAAGTCGCGGTGGGTTTTCAAACCAAAATGATTGCCGACAAACTCCAGTCAAAAGCAAAAAGAAAGAGTCGGTGGGTTGTAAAACCGAAATCTTTGCAGACAAATCCCAGGCAAAACAAAAAAAGAGTCAGTGAGTTTTAAAATCGCTAACCCCGTCTAAAGTAAAAACAGTGAGCTTTAAAATAAAATAAAAAAATGCAAATAACAATTCGAACTTGAAATATCGGACGAGACTCGTGTTTAAATAATTTACTGGTACTCACTTCCTGTCGGACAAGGGCAACTTTATTATCGATCCAATACCATTTCCGCAATGAAGAATTGATTACAGACTAGATCGATTTAAATCGATCAGACATATATCGATTATACAAGCACCAATTATTGTGTTTCAATTGTCCTTTATGTTGATAATTTGATATCATATGGACATAAAGTTTTATTGTGTACCATAAATTTTTAGTGTAGTTTGATTATTTGGGTGCAAGCTACGATGAATAATAGAAAAGAACCGGCCAAGACGTGTCGAGCCAAGTGCAGTGAAGGGTACCGTATTAATTCCTAAAAGACGCCTTTTTGATTGGTTGACTATTTTTTCTTGTTTAACTACTTTACGGTTTTTGTCCTTTACTTGTACTGCTAAGCTTAGACTGTATGACATTTGTTCTTGCCAAATTCTAAGATTCTAGGTCAATGGGAAGTACCCTATAGGTTTCTATTTGCCTGGATATAAACGGTCGTATCTTGCGTTGACTTAAAAGTTTGAATATTTCACTGCTCCCAGGGATTGCAGACCTAAATATTGGATATTAATTTCAGCTAATCGTACTTACTCCACGCGCTCCTGACAAAAAAGCACGGACAAAAAAGTGATCATATAATTGTTCCGTTTTTTTCTTTTAAACCCTAAAAACGAATGTTTGTAACATTCAAGTTTATACATTATAGTTTATTCATATAAACCTTGAGTAAGTTGTTGAGAGCATGCCACAAAAGGCTTCTGAAAGAAAAAAAACTGAGAAGTACTTGTAAGACTCGCGGCACGAGGGTGTGAACGTGCGAACGTGGTGGAAAGGGCGCCATGAGGGCTCCTACCTAACAAATATAAAATATTTCATCAAAAAGTTAATTGACGGTTAGTCAAAACTTTCACTAAGATTATCATTATCAGCCTAAACTAGTCCACTCCTGGATATAGGCATCCACCAATTAGCGCCAATGTAGATTGTCTTTAGCTTGCAGCATGCAGCCTCTACGTGCTGCCTTTTGCATCGTCATCAGCTCTCCGAAGGGCATCCTAAACTACGGTTACCGAGACGTAGTCTCCACTCAGTAACTCGTTAATCCGAGCTGGTTATCGGTCGGTTCTTAGGTAGATATGAGCAGGTCACTGCCACTTCTGTCTGATAATCCTGGTGCATGATGGTTCTCTGTATTCATTTCGGAATCACATAAATGTGTCTAAAACTTAAGCCCAGTTTGATTTGGAATTTAAATCAACGTTCGAGTCAAAATCAAAGAGTGTTCAAGTATGTGATCTCATCATATATTTTTATTGTGAGTATGAATAAATATTTAAGATCCTATTTAGGTATTATAAAAAGCAATAAACAAGCAAATGACTCAACAACAAAGTCACGTTTATTTGTGAAGTGATTATGATTTATTTTCTGCGAATTATAATCCACAGGGCGGATGTGGTCTAGGAACTCTATTTCAATTGATAACTTTTTTCTTGAGCTGCTATTTATATTGCGTTGCTTAGAAACTTTAAATTAAATTCATACACATAATCCTAGCAAAGGAATACTACGGTGTTCCTGACGAATTTGTAAACTTTGTAAAATTTTGCGAGCAATTTCATAATTCATAATGTCTTTATTTGTAAACACAGGTATAGTATAACATTTTTGAAAATATATTAATTTTATATCACCATATTTAGCCTTATTAAAGGCATACAAATAATAAATTGAACATAATGTCAAAATAGCTATGATAATTAATATTAATAGCAAATGTCAAAGCAGATTTAATTACAATGTCAATATTTAAATGTCAAAATATTAATAATTAGATTAACAATAAGTCAATAAATTAATTCATTCCAATTAAATAGTACAATCAGATATAAATTCATTTAAGGAATAATAACATTTATGGACAAGTAATTTTTTTAAATTATTTGTCAAAAAATTTTGTCAATCAATACTCTGCTCACGCTTAATTAATCTCCATATTTTCTCTCCATATAGTAGAACAAGCCTTAAAATTATATTAATCTACTAGAAAGTACTTGTATAAATAAACGTATTTTGTATTGTATAAACTGTCATGAGTTACAATTTGCACCTTCGTTGCCAAACCATGACCAATGCAATTTGTTCTCCCAGTTTCGTTCTATGGCCAGGTCTGCAGCAAGTCCTCGTGGTGTGAAATCTACTAAATAAACCTATTCGTTTAAGACAGCAATAGACGAAATAGTACTGACCTACTCAAGTCTAACTGCCTACGAATAATCACAGCTATAACTTGCGTTGTTGGGTTTAACAAACTAAAATTAGTTCTTGATGGAATCTGAATAGAAATCGATTAAAGTTATCCGGTCTTAGCGATTTTAATTCTATAATAAATACCAAATTGGGTCTTGCAAAATGCATACAGACCATTATACTTGTTCAATTTTATTACGAACCTACCATTTTACGGGTTATAGAGGCCAGCAAGCCTACTATTTCCATAAAATGAATGTAGCAGCAAACAATTTTAAGGTCCTAGCTAGAATAATCGGCTGTGTCCCGGAGGCAAAGTGGCAACTATTTTGAGAGCTTTTTTGCTCGCGACTTCGTCCGCAAAATTTGATTTCTACGTTCCGGATTCGTTCCTGTGGGTACCACATTTACTTTCGGGAAAAACTATCTCTACATGACAATAATCTCTACCTGAAAGAGTTTTTTAAATCGGTTAAGTACATTTTGAGTTTGTCCATTACAAACAAACAATCAAATCCTTTCTCTTTATAAGATTAGTATAGATAAAATATAAGGATAAAAAACCCACTAAAGTATAACTTTTGACGCTTGTGACACATTAAAATTACTCTATTACCATAATTTTATAATAATGTCGAAAGAACTAAATTGTGTATATTAAAACCAGTCTCCACCAGTTTCCATTCTATAACCACTCCACTTCATTATATGCACTGTAAATTACTTTTCTGTGAGACATAGTTGAACAAGTCTTTGTTCTACGTAACAAGAGACAAGGTAAGTTAGCCATTACAACATCTAAGTTGATATTGGACTAGAATTTAGTTCGCAGAACGCCGTACAAAATAACAGAGATATCGTTCACGAATTGGGTAGTGTCTACCCACAGAGTCTATAATTTTCCATTTTATAGGGAATATGGCAGTCATGAATAATTTTAGGTTCATAAACATTTTATTTGGTTCTCTATAAAGATTTATGGTTTATTTTATACCTGTTCACGTCTAACTAAGTCGAGTATAAAGCCAGAGTCTCTATTGTGTTTTAGGTGTAACAAATTTTTGTAGGTGCTTTATAAAGTCGTATCAGTTCACATTGAATGGGTAGCAATAGGTCCCCATGACATACAATTTTACTATATCCATTCACGTTCATTAACAGCGACAGCTTTAAAAGACTCACCGAACCTCAGAACAGTAAAGCAAGATGATGTTACACTTAAAATTACGTATGGCTCCATGGTCCGACTTAAAATATGGAAGGCCGATGTTAACATTAACAGATTCAAATGAAGTTCTCTCAGCGCGTTTGGAGTCGGACGTGACCTCACTTTGTGATGGCACTACAACAATGCATCTAGTGCTATGGCATTTTGATATTCTTTCAAGATGTGACGTTTGATGCGTTATCAATAGTGAAAATTACAAAGGCAGGATACTATTGGTTTCTAAATAAGTATTTGGTTTGAAGAATGGGTACCTACACACTTCTTTATTATTATTGGTATTCTTTATTATACACATAAAAATGATACAAAGATGAAACCTTAAAGTAGTTTAAAAAGGCGAGCTTATATGGAGCTATCCATACATAGTATAAAACAAAGTCACTTCCCGCTGTCTGTCTTTCCTAATATTAAAAAAAAATTATGTACTCTTAGATCTCCTAAACTACGCAATGGATTTTAATGCAGTTTTTAACAATATATAGATTGATTCAAGAGGAAGGATTCAAAGCATGAAAAAAAGGGTAGTAAAGTAGGTGTACGCGAACGAAGTCGCGCTGGGTTCACTAGTTTCTTTATATGGAGCTATAAATGATGAAACAAAATATCTCGCATTGAATCCCGTAGCAGCGTTTGTCTTGAAGGCTGCACTATTTAATTTGTAAATTTAAGAGAATTCAATACATACTATAGCATATATTGATAATCGATAGAATTATTCAACAAATACATAGAAATACGGTCGTATACTGTTTAACAACGCAATATAAATATATTTATTGACACCACTCCGTAATAATCATTAGAGGCCACACAGTTCTCGAGTGGTGTTACCAATTGAAGGATAACTCTTATGATGTTATGAGGTAGACCATTACTTCTGTTATAAATGTGTGAAGCTAACTACTGGGCACTGGGGCCGCTCGCTTAGTCATGCTCTTTCGCACTTCGAGGTTGATATTGTGAAACATCTTCTATTTTGATTACATTTTAACCTTTGCACAGATAAGATTTAGGATTTAATAAGTACAGAGCAGCCGACATTGTGTTGGGAGTATTTGTATTGCATTGTCAGTGAGCTTGAGCATGAACTGTGGACATTGCAACAATAACCGTATATATTTTGGTATTTATCGTTCGTTTGTAATTTCATGATATGCCAATGCAGAATGTGAAGCAATGAAATGTCATGCGCTGAAGATCAATAAAGACGTTTAAACTTATTATAGCATAAATATGAATGTTTGTGCTCTGGCTATATAGCTAGCTATCAATACGAAAGACATAAATTGTATGATTATTTAGTTTATGCGATATAAAGGTAAACACATAAATTATTATGATTATCCTGTTCGATATATATAGACTGTGGGAGCGCCGTAGGTTATCCTACGTCATTGTGTACAAGAACAATACTACTTTGTAGTTATAGCATGGGTTTAGGAGTCCTACGAAACGTTGGTCTTCTTCTTCACAGTCCATAACAGTCCACTGCAGGACTTAGGGCCTCTCCCACGAAATGGGAGGTTATTGCCATAATCTCCACGCTTGGCAGGCGGGTTGGAGATCGCAGTTTTTTATAAATATAAGAAAGGAAAATGCTGCTTCCTATTTTCCAGCATACGGAGACTTTAGATATTTTGTCTCGAAAACATTAGTCGCCATGTACGACACCCACAAGTAAAGTAAGGGGTTGGTGCTATTCTACTCTGCCAGACACCACACGGCTAAACGTTGGTCCGCCCGTACCAAATCCGGCACTAAAAATATTTGTGAAAATTTTCGTAGCGATAGAACTATGGTGTGAAAAAAACCGGGGTGCCTCACATCCTTTTGGCAGTTTTGCTTTTCAGAAATATTAAAGTCACCAAAAAGAGAAGTGACTTTAATATGGCTGAAAAGCGAAACTGCCAAGGGAATGTAAGGCACCCCGTTTTTTACTTCTAGAACCCACAGGCCTAGCCACCTAGAATAAGCACGTCACTTTTGGATCTCACATCGACTCGTTAGTTAAGTTAGTTAGTAGTAACATAGTTTAATATAAAATAATTAAAAAAAAAGTATTTAATTATTAAGGTAATTTTTGGTTTCTTTTGCATTCTTCGGTTGTGGCTTTCGTAATTGGCGCAGTCGGTAGGATCGCTGAGAAAATAGAGTCGATCGATCGATCACGGCCGTCGGCGATCGGATTCTACGTGTGCTACATTTCAAAGGCGTATCCAGAAACCGATACACGCAGAGAAATAAATAATGTGCTTTAGTTCCCATTCTTTTCCCCTTACAACAAGATTTTCCAATCAATTCAATCTCGGTCACCTAGATTAAATAGAGAATTAAAGAAAGCGCGGTAATGCTGCTGGTGTAATGGGTACCTTTGCGCCTGGGACAATCAGGGGCGGGTTATTTGATTTAGTGTAATTATTTAAGTTTATTATTAGGTTTCTTTACTTTTTATATTTATTAACTTATTTGTTTATTGTGGATTAAACTGTTTATTTATAGATTAAAGAAAGGTTCAAGTAGAGCCTTAGAAAGGACGGTTTAGCTAGACTCAGCAAGAAAATTCCCTTCAAACTTATTACAATCCGTAAAAAATGGGTCATAAGGGACAGGTGGCATTGAACAGCCTATAGAATTTGTTCACAAATATTGGTTACGGCATAGGTAAATGACTTTAGTAACAGTCTAATATTTAAATTAGGTAGTTTAAATAAACGTTGTGTCATATTCAAATGTCAAAATTAGTCACAAAACCAGTAACAACTTAAAGCTAGGTTTTATATTAAGTGAGATTACGTCCATTTGATAAGCATCTACATATTAATTTAGGAAATAGCATAGTAAATCTGTCGGAGCAGATGCATCAAGCAACCCTCTTCCGATAGTTAGCTTTAATTAATTCAGGAATATGTTCAATAAATTAAAAATAATTTATCATGAAGATAGAAACTATAGATTCCGGAGATACGTACGATATGATAAAATTTGGTTATTTAATTCTAGGGAAGCAGAGTAGATAGGTCTTAGTAATAAAAGTGCTGATTGTCTTTCTTGTTTCCTACAAAAATTGACAGTAGTTTTTAATAAAAATTATGAACTCCTAACACTTACCCTTCCTACATAGCAATATCTGTAAATAGATATGGAGACTGAATTTCCGAAGATAATTATAATTTCTTATTATCCAAAGCTTGACTTCAGAATTCAAGATGTCTCATCAGAGTACATCATCCGGAATTAGTATACAGTATCTGGACGCCCAGCAAGAGCTACGTCATTATGTAAATTAGTCCTAGCCATCCTGGCAAAAGAGGCTCCCGACAATGAAACTACATTTTGAGCTTGCCCAAGAGATTATTCAAGCCAACATGCACGACCAGACACCATGACAGGACGTTAAAACCATGCAAATACCTCAGAATATTCTCACGTTTTATAAAGTACAA